>CM056723.1:4454979-5704979 GCA_029844215.1 Przewalskia tangutica | reverse complement strand
TTGTCGCTTTTAATTTTATTACATTATCCCACTTTATCCACTCAAGTTGTTTAGCAACTACAACATGCATGATCCATCAAATAAAAAATAAAATAATAATAATAATAATAAATAATAAAAAAAAAAAAATAATGACTCAAAGATACTAAAAAAACACACAAAACAAATCAAAAAGACTCAAAAACAATAAAACATCCCCCCAAACTTAAATCACACATTGTCCCCAATGTGTGCAAGACTAAAAAAAAATAGGGACAACTTACTGACACAACACAGCGGTCATAACGGAGGTCTAGGAGGAAAAATTCTGGAATTTGCACGGAATATGGCTCTCTGTAGTTCGTATGCGACACGAGATTCGGCTCATGGCGCTGCTAATCTTGTGGCTCTCTGAGTTCCGGCGCGACGGCGATTCTGGCGCCATGACGATTTTCCTTTTTTCAGCGTTTTTGCTCCTTTTTCCCCGGTTTTAGCTTTTAGTCCACCTGTCATCCAACAACACAAAACAAGAACCCAAGACCGTGAGACTGTTCAAGACAAAAAAATAAAACAAACTAAAGACAGAAATTAAAATAACATAATTAAAAACATTGAGTTGCCTCCCAACAAGCGTTGTCTTTAACGTCTTTTAGCCGGACGCAATTAACCTTTACGAGTGCTCATTTGATCCTTCTGCGAACTGTTTGCAATCTGCAGAGTTATTGTTGCAGGTCTCACTTTTCCTACAACCATCTGTTCAAACAAGGGCCTCAAACATAAAATTATCCCCCAAGTACACAAGACAGACTTGTTTTTAGGCTCTCTATAATGTAGGGATCAGTGAAATTCCCTACATCTCTCAACTCTAGGGGGTGCCCTTGATGATATGGACTTTCTTTTTGGGGATCAACATTGACAGCTGGTGGTGTTTCTTCTGCAATAGGTACAAGAAAAAGATTTTCCAAGGAATCCAAAAAAATGAATGATTGGATCTCAGTAACCTTTTCTTTTTCTACACCAATTATCCCGCCAGATTCCTCAACAGCTGGGTGTGGTTCAGGCTCCTAAATTTGCTTACCACCTCCTATAATGATGTCGCTAGACAGATTTTCTGGAAGTGTATTGCTCATCCTATCCATTAGTTTCCCTATTTGTGTCTCCAAATTTCTGAGGGACACTCTTGTCTCAGCCATAAACTGAGTCTGGTACTTGGTGAGCTTAAGTATGCCTGCCTGCAACTCATCTAGATCTTCCTCTAGAACCTGTGGGTTAAGCTGTTGTTGATGACTCCACTGTCTCTGATAGTAGTAGTCCATGTGTCCTGATTTTTTATTTTTTTTTAATTTAACCTGCAAAATAAGAAAAACAACAAAAAGTGATAAAAAGATGCTCGCAAGAACAAGTTGTTCTTGGAGCAACCAAATTAGAAATAAGAATAGATAAATCGATATTGAAGCACGCGATCCACATGGCGCCAAAAACTTAATGTCACGACCGACCGGGCGCGATTGGTGCCTAAGGGGCACCGTCAGTATACATCGAGAATAGAATAGCGGGAACATACATAACACATAAACCTGTAAATAGTAAACATCACCGGATAGCCGACAAGGCCGTCTTCCATAGAATATACTTAATCAAAAGTAAAACAGTACAACTTGTTTCTGACCCAAACCACAAATGTGACTCTGACCTCAGGAATAACAATCGTGGGACGGGCCCCGCCATACCCCCTGAATGTACAAAAGTCTACAACCTCAGGGAACCGTACCAAAAGACAAAGCCTCCGGAGAAATGGAGCTTTCCAAAAACTGAACATTGATCCTAAGAGTGCGGATCGACCAGTTACGTACCTCAACTGCGGCGTGACGCGGCCGGGCGAGGTCGATCTGGCGGTACAGTATGCGGCGGAAAATACCGAAATAACTCATAAGTCTCAAATAACGGGAGACATGTATGATAATCAAAGTACAGTACACATTGCCTTACTAACAATGAGAATATCAAGTATATACCACGCCGCGTGAAAATAGGAAGCTCGTGATCAAAGCCGTCATCTACCCGCGATGTCATTAAGCACTTACTCGCGGGACTATTTCACCCGCGTGGGTCATGTGGACCGCGTGAGGTATTCCTCGATAGTTTGTACTCACCCGCGTGAGACTATTTCACCCGCGTAAGCCTCAGCGGACTCGCGTGAGGTATTCGCCGCGTCGTGGGTAGCAAATCCACGGAGCAGGTGGTATAACGTCTTGGGGTTTACCGCCATTTATACTCTTACCACAGGCGGTGGTATAACGTCTTGGGGTTTACCGCCATTTATACTCTTACCCTGAAGAAGGTGGTATAACGTCTTGGGGGTGTACCCCTCATTTATACTCTTACCCCTCAAGAAGGTGGTATAACGTCTTGGGGATTTACCCCTCATTTATACTCTTACCCCTCATACTGCATGCCTCAGAATCCCTCATCGTCGTAAGCGTGTCGAGTGCATACGTGGAATCCCACATCACCGGCCAGTGCGTCGAGTAAACTCACACTACGACAATGGAAGCATACCCGTGGAATCCTCCATCACTGACGGTACGTCCAAGTAAACTCATAACTTCTTTAGACTTTCATTTCTTTCATCTATGTTTACCTTATTCAAGAAAACCAACTCTTTAACCTTTCATAAAGTTATTATATCCAACTCCCCATAAAGCCGTTATACTAACTTTATGCTTTAAAACTTTAGACATTCTTATCCTTTCATAAGGCCGTTATAACTAACTTCCCATAAAGCCGTTATAACTCCTTATATCTCAAATGATTTCGTTCTTTTATTAACCAAGAGACTTATACTTCAAATCAAATTTACACAATTTTCAAAATACTTCAAGTCTCTTATCTTTAGAAAACAAGTTTCTTTCCTTAAAAATTAGGTCTCTTATTCTTAGAATAATTCAATACTCAATACTTTCACACCAAGAGCTCTATACTTCTTCATATCAAGAAATCCTTGTCTACCTTATTTAGGATAAACCATTCCTCAAGAACAAGTGGGTTAACTCCTTAACCCAACCAACTTAGACATTTTCTTAAAACAAGTCAAGTATAACAAATGGATTTACTTCATTTAAAACACGTACGTCTACCGTATTATATAGTATAACTACTCATGCTCAAGAGATAAGAAAGTTCCACATACCTCTTCGGCTTAATCCACTTGCTAAGTCCAATATACCGCACGTAGTACGTCAACCTATAATGACCATAATACGTTTAATAACCTCAAGCTACAACGTAGAATATTCCAAGTTCAAGGTCACTAAATTCTATGGAAAATTTGGGCAGCATTTCCTTTGTTTTTACATACTTTGCCACCTTTTTCAAGGCCGAATTCAACATCCAAACGCCACTTTTAAGGCCCAACAATCCAAACATTTCAAAGGGGATTACACACCTAATCTTGGGTGTGTAAAATTCTGCCCCACCATGTATAACAACTAACTTAACAAGTTTAAGGTAGTATCTAGGCTACAACATGCTTACATATCATTCTTATCCAATCCTTTCATATCCAAACCATATTTCTTGCATGCAATGAATCTAAAAGCAATATTTACCACTACAAGTTCTTTCTTCTTCACATGCAACACCAAAAACTAGCTACAAGAGAAGAATTGTTACCTTAGAGCTTTAGCCAAATTATTCCAACAAATTTGCTAGTCTCCTTTCCAAAACACCACCACAATAACTCCTACAAGCTTGCAAACAAGTTTCCTTCTTGCCACACTTTTCAAATTTTTCTCAAGCTTTGATTTCCTCTTGATTTTCTAGAGAGAAGGAAGAGCTTTTATTTTTAGAGAGAGGTGAGAGCTTGAAGAATGACCAAGTCTTCAAGACTTGGTCAATAAGTAGTACATGCAAAATCAGATGGGTGGCTTGTCACCCTCCCATGGCCTTTTTTAAAACAAAACAGTTCAGATTTTTCCACTCAACTTCGCAGAACCCGCCTCGGCGCCGCGGCGCTGAAACTTCTGTCAACCCGCGGATCTTTCCGCGCATGGTTTCTTCCCGGCCTTGCGACCAGCTCTGGCCCGAAACACTTTTACGTCCATTGCGACCGAACTTGTAACTCCCATAACTTTCTACTCCGATGTCCTATCGACGAACGGTTGGTTGCGTTGGAAACTAGACTCAACGAAATACGCCATAGGCCTTAGAAACACCTAGGAACTCTCCATGTAACTAGTCATAACCCGCCTCAAGTTGACTAAAAACCCGTCCGAAACAGTCCGTCAACCTATCTTTCTAAAATTTTAAATCTTAGCTCCTGTCGTACGTTCCCATAAGCAGGACCTGAACTACGGGGTGTAACACTTAATGCGCGATTTATGCACACACTAACACAAGTGCACGTATCGTGACAAGTAATATAGTCTAGGTAAGACCGAATATCGTCCTCAAGGTCTGGTTTTCAAGTACCGATTATCTATCCTATGGTATCTATTTGGTTAACGTCAATTGAATTGAAATTCTAAACTAATAATGCAGGAAATAAACTAATTATAAAAATACTTTGATTTAAATCAGTTATGATGGAGAATTAGGGCTTCCAAGATCATCAACTATCCACTCTATTCAATCCTTAATACAATTAGATTATCTTCTTCTTCTACGTTAAGATAGCAGGTTAACTAGACCGTTTTATACTCCTGTTAAGGTTATATAAACACTCAACCCAATATAGAACCTTTCTACATTTCGGTGATAAGATTGACTATAAAGGAGGATTAAGACCAATAACCTATTAATACTACACACGTATCGGAGTACTTTCGTCCACGATTTAACCTATGTTTATCCAACTACAGCATATTCACAACCCCCCCTTTCGGCTTTCGGTTAGAAATCATATAAGTGATGATAACTAGTGATCAATTAATTATCAAGCAATCAAAACAACTATTGAATAAATCTTAAATAAGTGAAGAAGAACCCAAACTAATATATTAATTCATGAATAGAGTTTCAAGTGAATCACAAGGAAATCCCTAATAAAGTAATTAGCTCCTAACCATAGTCACACTAAGAACTAATACAATCTTCATACATGAACTGAAATAAATAAAGCAAAAAGAAAGAAAAGAAAATACTCAAGAACGAGTCTCCAAGCCTTCTAGCATCCAAGGATTGTGTTGTGGAATATTTACAAGATGAAATGAAATGGTGGATGGATGGATGTAGAATGTAGAATGGTGAATGAAAAATTCTTCTAATGATGTAAAGACTATTTATAGACCAAGAATCCTTTTGGTAAATGGTTAGGGATTATGTAAGTAGGAAAAACTATTAGAATCCTTTTAGGTAAAGGTTTAAGGTAGGAAAAGTTATCCCTTTAGGTAGGAAAAATTATCCCTTTTGGACCTTGAAAACATGTCAGTCGGCGAACTTGAAATCCGCTTGCCGCGGCCTGCGGTGGCGCCACGGCGCCGAAAAACCTGCGACTTTATGAACTTCCAGTAGCCATGGCCGGTGGCGTTTTAGCGGATTCCGTTTCGTCGTCCTTTTTCCGTCCGGACTTCGTCGATCTCTCTATAATTCGGAACTTAGAAACGTTTCTTGGCCCTTTTAGTGTGCAATTAATCTCATTTATCTCATTTCATCTCCTTTTCGTCGTATGCCATTTATGACATGTAAAGAAAAACGACTCTAATACTATACTAAACATAAATGAAATGAGTAAATTACTAACTAAAAATGACTCAAGAGGTGTATATAAAATACACCGATCAATGATGATCCTAAAATATATTAAAGAAGTGGCGTATCAAAAATCATACTACATATTTTTTGTACTCATAATCATATCGATCGACAACGAACACGGAGATATAGGAGGAAGTAAGGCAAGACAAGTGTTCACATGAAACACCATTCACATTTCTTGAATTTTTAATAATATAATATTCTATCAGAGAAGATAAAGTACAAAGATAGAAAAATATTGTGGTGAAGATTTTCATACTTATCTTACCTAAAATATATTAAAGAGGTGGCGTATCAAAACTCAAAAGTCACACTACATACTTTCTGTACTCATTCGATCGACAAAACGAACACGGAAGTAGTTAGGAGCTAGGGGCACGTTTCATATGGTGTATTAAACTATACTTTACTATTTTTAATATAGCGTTTGGTGAGTGTTTTCAGCATCGTACTATTTTTAAAAATAGTACATTTCAACTGTCATTTTTGAGACTCATGTAGTAGGTGGATCTTCTCTAGACTTTATTAAAAATAAATAATATAAAAAAATACAATTTATTATATATTAATACAATTCAATATAATATAATATAATATAATATAATATAATATAATATAATAAAATTAGTAAAGTTCAATACAACATATAATATATATGTACGTTAGGGAAACACGTGAGTAGGAAGTAAATGCAAGACAAATGTTCGCATGAAACACCATTCACATTTCTTGAATTTTTAATTCCACATGTGGTACTAACACTTCAACCAGTTCTTAATATAAAACAATATCTTCGCGACCACAAAAAAAAAAAAAAATTTAGCTAAGACGGCTAATTATATCTTATGTCAATTTATGTTTCGTATTTTTGTTAGTATGTTTTCAAAAGGTCACATTTTATATATAGTATTAATTTTTTCATTTTATTATTCCACATAACATGTTTAATATTATTAAATTTAGAGTTCATTTTGATACATTATATGTATCAATTTCATATCATAAGATTTATAAGTCTTATCCACTTTCTAAAATTTCGTACCTAATTAAATGAATGAGAAAATAAATATTTCACCCAACATGTCTAAAATCACAAAATTTAAGTATTTTAATATATTACAAGCATCTTCAATTTGACTACAAAATTCATAACTCTCTTTGAAATATCTTGTCCAATCAAATTGAAACGGGGAGTAATAAATTTTATCCTTTCTACTAGTTGGACCAGTTGGCCAGTCCATTCAAAGTTCCATTATTAACTCGTCAAATTGGCTTTTGTTTCCTTGGGGGCAAAAAAAAAGGGCGAAATCTCTCGCGTCCTCACTCTCGGTCTGACAGAGATTGGTGGAGTAGGTAAATTATGGTGACTCAGCGGTCCACTATGCCTGATGTCATAAGGAGACATCTCCCACAAAAGAGGAATGAAACTTTCATACTGCGGCTGTCAGGGCTCGAACTTGCCTTCTTGATAACAAACTATCACCCTGACAGAATATAAGGCTTTTGTTTCCTCGTTTATAATAAGAAGGCTCGATACCTCTCTACAAACCTCAAGCAAAAATGAGTTACATTTTTCTCTTGAAGATGTTTGCTTATTTCTTTCTCTTTTTGTTCATAATATTTTCTTTCAGAAAGAAGAATAACAAAGCAAAAAAGCTCCCTCCAAGTCCTAGGAAACTGCCTATTTTAGGGAACCTTCATCAAATTGGAAAGTTGCCACATCGTTCACTTCAAAAACTTTCCAATGAATATGGGGATTTCATTTTCTTGCAATTAGGTTCTGTCCCAACTGTTGTTGTGTCCTCTGCTGATGTTGCTAGAGAGATCTTTAGAACACACGATATTGCTTTCTCTGACCGTCCAGCCTTATATTCTGCCAGAAAACTAAGCTATAATTTTTGTGACGTGTCTTTTGCACCCTATGGTAAGTTGCCGACTTAATTATATGTCTTCAATACACGGACTCATATGCGGTCATTATTCATTTTTTCTTTATAAGGACAAACATCTTTTAAGTTTTAACTATGAATGAAATTTTTGTTAAATATACCATGTATACCGTGATGTATATCACGGTTTGTAGCACAACCATAATTGTATCACACATTTTTAGTACTATAATTAGAATTGTATTATTATCATAATTATTGGATTTTTATACGAGTAGAATAAGAATATGATTTTCCTATATGAAAATTGTAAATTGTATATATACTCTTTAATTAATGAGAATAATCAAGAGATTATTTCTTTAATGGTATCCGAAGTCTAGGTTGAATTTTCCTCTCTCAAATTTTCGGCCAAACACCCTCGGTTTCCGAGCTCTTCCTCTCTCAAATTCTCTCTTCCAAATCCCTCAATCACCTATTGTTCTTTCATTATGTCTACATCAAATAACACGTTTCATCCTGCCCTTATAGTTTCTAACATCAAGAATCATATCCCTATTATTCTTGAAATAGAAAACGTTCAATATGCGACGTGGGCTGAATTGTTCAAAATTCACGCACGCTCGTATCAAGTCATCCATCACATAATCTCCGCGACTCCTGAGGATACGGAGGTGCCAAAACGCGAGGATGATCCTAAATTCTGGACGACTCTTGATGCCACCGTCCTTTAGTAGATTTACTCCACCATCTCTACCGATAAGTTGCAGACGATTATTGAGCCAACCGCTACGACGATAACTGCTTGGAATAAGTTGCGTGACATATTTCAAGATAATCGAAATTTCAGAGTTGTTACCCTTGAGCAGGAATTTTCTCACGTCAACATGAAAAAATTTCCGATTACAATTTCCATAATAGGAAAATCTTATTCATATTCTACTCCCAAACCTTATTCTACTTGTACAAGAATCCGATAATTATGGCAAGAATACAATTCTAATTACGGTACAATTATGATACTAAAACCGCGTGATACAATTATGGCTATGTGCTACAAATCGTGATATACATCACGATATACGTGGTGGTATATTTAACAATTTTCAGGATCTCTAACCACTCTGATAGTGCGGAGCCATCTTGTTTGAAGGGGTGTTGATACCTCTAAATATATATATATATATATATATTGTAAATTTTGACTACCCTTAATTAGAAGTGGATCTAAAATTTAAATTTTATGGGTTCAATTTTTAAGGTTCTTATTATTAAATCAATTTATATTTTAAAGTTTTGGGTTCATATATATTACTTAATGCAATTTTAGTGAATTTATACATAAATATATATTCCGCGTCGAAAGTATTGGATTCAAATGAACAAAATATCATAATATTCAATCTGCGCCTACCCTTAATGAAAATACTAACTTCATCATTCTGCTATGATATCATGTTGGATTGTACCACCTTATTATTAAACATAAAATATATCTTTATTTACTTAATAATGTCTTTAACAGGTGATTATTGGAGAGAGTCTCGGAAAATTCTAGTCTTGGAGTTGCTAAGTGCGAAGAGAGTACAAAGTTTCGAGGCAATTCGAGACGATGAAGTGAGCCGTTTGGTTCAAGAAGTTGGCAATTCTTTGAACTCATCTATTAACATAAGTGTGTTGGCACTAACCCTAGCAAATAACGTTGTTTGTCGTGTGGCTTTTGGGAAAGTAAGTGATGAACGAGGAGATGATAATGGGGAGAAAAAGTTTTGTGAAATTCTTTATGAGACACAAGAATTGCTGGGCGAGTTTAATGTGGCTGATTATTTTCCTAAGATGGCATGGATTAACAAAATTAATGGGCTTGATCAAAGATTGGAAAATAATTTTAGAGAATTGGATAAGTATTATGACAAAGTAATAGAAGATCATGTAAATTCAAGCAATTGGATTAAACAAAGGGATGATGAAGATCTTGTTGATGTATTGCTTCGAATTCAGAAGGATCCAAACCAACATATCCCTCTCAAAGATAGTCACATCAAGGGCCTTCTTGCGGTAAGTTTATCCTTTATTTTTCCTTTGTTTTTTCTACGCTTCTCTCCTAACCGGTAGTTTGGTATGATGGATGAGCAAAAATAATATGGGGTAAAATTTTACGAAATGTCAAATTCAAATTCTTTTTTAAAAGTTTACTTTTACATCTATTTATTAATTTTATTTATTGTTTTTAATCTTAAAATGGTCAAAAGTTGCCAGTATAACATTAACTTTGTCAAACTAGCCAATACAATATTAATTCGATCACAACTAACCAATACTATATTGATTTGTTGAACCGGTACAGAACTTAATATTTTCTAAATTAGCCATTTGAACATTAGCCTATATATACATGATAATTTAATTAGAAGAACAAAATACGGATTTTCTAATGTCTTCATTTCTTTTGTTGGGTTTTTTTCTCTTTAAAAATTATGTTATTTTTACTCTTAAAGTGAAACTGGAAGAGCTTGTTAAAATTTACGGAATATGCCTAATTATCTTATTCGGTGTGTGGAAAAAATATCCTTAAGGACAGTGTATTCAATCCTCAAGCCAAATTTTATTCTTCGTTTTTCATTTTCTAACAACATCATGGAAAGTTGAGCTGATAATGTCAGGATATATTTATAGCTGGAACTGATACATCATCAACAACCATAGAATGGGCCATGACGGAACTCATATTGAATCCAAGAGTCATGAAAAAAGTTCAACAAGAAGTAAGACAAGTTGTTAATGGAAAACAAAAGGTCCAAGAAACTGATCTTAGCAAACTTGTCTACTTGAAATTGGTCATCAAAGAAACTCTTAGACTTCGTCCAGCAGCTCCATTACTACTCCCTCGAGTAACAACTAGTAGCTGCAAAATAATGGAGTATGAAATCCCAGCAAAAACAAGAGTCCTCATAAACGGGACAGCCATTGGAACAGATCCAAAATATTGGGAAAATCCTTTAATATTTTTACCCGAGAGATTCTTGAATAAGGATACAGATTATAGAGGCAAACATTTTGAGTTTTTGCCATTTGGAGCAGGGAGAAGAGGGTGTCCAGGAATTAATTTTTCAATACCACTTGTTGAGCTTGCAATTGCTAATTTATTGTTTCATTATGATTGGTCACTTCCTGATGGGATGGAAGCTAAGGATCTTGATACGGAAGAAGCTTTGGGAGTTACTATGCACAAGAAAACTCCCCTTTGCTTAGTAGCTTCTCCTTATAACTTGTAGTACTAATTCTTTTTGGATTTATCTTATATATAAAGAATTTTTATATTATTATGAGTTATTTAATATATTGTGAAAGCTTATTTTGCTTTATTGGTGTTCTTAATTTTACTTATTCTGAATAATTGCTTGTAGTTGTCTTTTATATATTTCTATTATTAGCTAGACTCATTGATTATTAAATCAACTTTAGAGCTGAAATTGCTTATCCTAATTCATATTTTTCAAATGCGGGAACAAAAAGATTATTACAGATGTACCACTTATAAGGTAAGAAGTTGAGAAAGGAGACTGTGGTGTTAAAATGCAACTAAATTAGATATTTAGGCTCATTATTTTACGAGAATGAAATGATAGATAAGATGTTACTTATGAAATTGATTAATGAAGAAGTGCTACCGGGATAGAAGGATGTCTATCAAAGTGGAAATGTAAGTTTTATAGAACAACTATAACCAACAATGTTATATGATAGTGAATGTTAGGTCGCTAAAGTCCAGCATATCCACAAGATGAGTGTTGTAGAAATGAGGATGAATGAGTGCATGGTGTATATTGAATATGATTATAAATGACAACATTTGCCAGAAGATGCAACTAGCACGCATTGAGGTTAAAATGTGAGAAAGTTTCTTTAGATGGTTCAAATTGTGTCGACCATCGGTGCGCGAAGTTGTGATAAGTGAAAGTGTTAAAATAAGATGAAGTAGAATTAAAATCACACGAAAGAATATTGTCTTGAAAGATCAAAGATTTATAAATGCTTGATATCAATAAAAGATGTAGTTAAAACAAGGGGATTTATATAGATAGTAGCTATAAGTTGAGGATAATTTTTAGATTGGCAAAAGACATAGATTGACCCTTAAACTATACTCAAAATCTCTATACCACACTTAAAACTATTATAGTGACCTATTATACCCTGCATAATGTTAAAAGTGAAATTATTTACCTCTCCAGTGATCCAAACCCAAGTGCGTTCGTGTCAATATTTTTATGAGGATCAAAACTTATTTCATACGCATTAAACTTAAAAAAAAAAAAAATTTAATTTTCAACAATCTGTGAGAGAAAATTAGGATTCTTGGTTAAGTTGGGTACGTGTTATAAATGGAGTGGGTAAATATTTGTCATCATTGGGATCTAAATAAATGACTTAATTTTTTTTAAGTTTATTGCATATGAAATAAGTTTTGACGCGCCGAAAAATGTCGACTGGAACGAGCTTGAATTTGGATTATCGGAGGGGTAAATAATTTCACTTTTAATATTGTCAGGGGTATAATAGGTCATTATAATAATTTAAGTGTGATATTGAGATTTCAGGTATAGTTTAAGGGTTCAATCTATGTCTTTTGCTTTTTAGATTTGTTAGATTATTATTATTATTATTATTATTATTATTATTATTATTATAGACGTTTCCTAACTTGTTTAGGATTGGGCCTAATACTAGGTGGGCCAAGCTTTATAATCTCCTCTATTGTGATCGACTTCTTTCCAGCCCAATTCAACAAAACAAGGCAGCGCCTTTAGGGTTTCAAATCGAAAACCCCCATCCAACTTGAGTCTATTGGAGCATTGTGTAAAGGTTCGATCTGTTTCTTCTTATGATTCAATTAGATTTATGTTTAGACATATTGGTAGATTTAATACATACATAATTCTTATTTTGAATTGGATTTGTGGATTGCAGACTTATTGTGAAGAAGATGGCGTCGCGTTTTTGGAATCAGGTAATTAATTAATTAATCTTTTCATAATTTGCTTATATCATTATTCGATTCACTTGGAATTTTTTTCTTTGTTAGAGGAAAGATGTTATTTATAAAATCCTGTTAGTTTTTATCACTTTATGGACCATTCTTTTAGATTATAGTGATAATGTTTCTTCTGAATTAGCTAAACCTTGTATAATGGGAATATAGGGTGTGTTTGGTATTGATGGAACATTTTTCTAATAATTCTACAACAACAACAACATACCCAGCGAAATTCACAAGTCGGGTATGGGGAGGGTAGAGTGTACGCAGATTTTACCGAGGTTGTTTTCGATAGACATCGGCTCATAATAAAGCAATAACATAGCAGGTTAAATAGGAAATAGGAGTGAAGAACAAGAGACAATAAATAATAACAGAAATCGTAGAACAAGAAACTACGGGAGAAACATTACGACTAATAGTAAGGATGTTTCAAATCATTCTATTTGATGAAAATATTTTCTGTGTTGGATTATGTTTAATTATTTTTTAACACTGAGAATGATTCAGAAGAAAGTGTAGAAAACTTTATATGTAGAATTCTTCCTCCGTACCAAATACGCCTTATATTATTGAAATTAATACACTGTTCTCAAAGGAAGTCTTAGTGAGCCTTGAAATTTGAGGTACTTAAACATGCATGAGTTTATTTCTTGTATATGTTAGTTTTTATCTTCAACATATGCTCCACTCTGCATAAACTGCCCCTTTAAGTAGGTGAAACCTGATCTCTAATTTTCACGGTCTTTAACAGGGTGGTGACAGTGACACTGAGGAGGAAGAGGAGAGTGATTATGAGCAGGAGGACGAGGGACCAGCTGAGACCGCCACAACAGCGACTGGATCAAGATATCTTGCAGCGGGTGATAGTGACAGTGATGACTCAGACGGGCAGAAGCGTGTTGTCCGGTCAGCCAAGGACAAGCGCTTTGATGAATTGTCAGCTACAGTTGATCAGATGAAGAATGCTATGAAGATCAATGACTGGGTCAGTCTGCAAGAGAGCTTTGACAAGATCAATAAGCAGCTGGAGAAGGTCATGCGCATCACAGAGTCAGCTAGAGCTCCAAATCTGTACATCAAGGCTCTAGTAATGCTGGAGGAGTTTTTGACTCAGGCTTTAGCCAATAAGGAAGCAAAGAAGAAGATGAGTAGTAGCAATGCGAAAGCCTTGAATTCAATGAAGCAAAAACTCAAAAAAAATAATAAGCAGTACGAAGAGTTGATCAACAAATATAGGGAGAATCCTCCTGTAAGTGAGGATGAAGGCGGGGAAGATGAAGAGTCCGAAGAGGAAGAAGATGAGGACGGAGAGGAATTTGAGGATGACCCCACGAAGATTGCAGCTGCGTCCGATGAGGAAGAGGATGGAGATGAAGGTGATGATGAGACATCAGAAACTGGTACTGGGTGGGAGAAGATGCTGAGCAAGAAAGACAAACTAATGGACAAACAGTTCAAGGACCCAAGTCAAATCACGTGGGATACAGTCAACAAGAAGTTCAAGGAAATTGTTGCTTCTAGGGGTAGGAAGGGGACTGGAAGGATTGAATTGGTCGAGCAGTTGACCTTCTTGACCAAGGTGGCCAAGACCCCAGCTCAGAAGCTTGAAATTCTTTTCAGTGTTGTCTCTGCCCAGTTTGATGTTAATCATAGTCTCAGTGGGCACATGCCTGTAAACGTATGGAAGAAGTGTGTGCAGAATATGCTTACCATACTTGACATGTTGACCAAGTACCCTAATATTGTAGTTGATGACATGGTGGAGCCTGATGAGAATGAAACCCAGAAAGGATCAGACTATGAAGAGACAATAAGGATCTGGGGGAACTTAGTAGCCTTTGTTGAAAAAATAGATGTTGAATTCTTTAAGAGCTTGCAGGTTATTGATCCACACACTCGTGAATATGTCGAGAGGCTGAGGGATGAGCCATTGTTCTCGGTTCTTGCTCAAAATGTCCAAGATTATTTGGTGCGTGTGGGAGACTACAGGGCTGCTGCAAAAGTGGCTCTTAAACAGGTTGAGTTCATTTATTATAAACCGCAAGAGGTGTATGATGCTATGAGGAAGTTGGCTGAACTAGCAGAAGGCGAAATGGAAGGAGAGGCCGCTGAAGAGAATAAGGTGGTTGAGGAGAGTAAAGGTCCAGTAGCATTTGTTCCAACTCCTGAGCTTGTGCCCAGGAAACCTGCCTTTGAAGAGAGCAGTAGGTCATTGATGGACGTCCTTGTTTCGCTCATTTACAAACACGGGGATGAGCGGACCAAGGCACGTGCAATGCTTTGTGACATATACAATCATGCTCTCTTGGATGAGTTTTCAGAATCCCGTGACTTGTTGTTAATGAGTCACTTGCAGGATAATATCCAGCACATGGACATTTCAACTCAGATACTTTTTAACAGAGCCATGGCTCAGCTTGGTCTCTGTGCATTCAGGGTGGGACTCGTTGCAGAAGCACAGGGTTGCCTTTCTGAACTGTATTCTGCTGGCAGGGTGAAGGAATTACTTGCACAAGGTGTCTCCCAAAGCAGATATCATGAGAAGACCCCGGAACAGGTACTTCCTTTTTCTGTTTGGTAGTATTTATGTCATGTATTTGCTCCTTTAAGCGGAATATCTTTTATTTTTTGTCTAATATGTTACTTTTTTGTTGTGGAAGTTCATTCTTTAATGTGCTTCAGAACTGCATGTTCTAGCTTCTTTACTGTCACGTTCTCCAAATGCGGTCTCAAGTACAATAATGTGTACTATAATGGAAAATATAAAAATAAGAGTGGGGGATCATGGGTATTGATTTTTGAAAAGGTATTTTATGTGCATTTTCTTATGTCTTACTAATAGTAGGACCCTAAATGTTTTTGCTCTTTTTTGCTGGATAAGGATGTGGGAGCGCGTTCCACCAGTTTTATACTTACTTTTCCTTCATGAATACCCAAGCTGTTTACTCAATCACAATCCCTCTCTTTGGACTCCTTCCTGGAATGGTAGCTTAAGACGCAAAAAATTGTTATCGCCTTTAAATTATTTGACTATGTTTATTTGCTTTGAATTTGAGATTTCAAATTGGAATCTTGAGGAAGAGTTTTAATCGATTGTATAGACTTCCCTGTGATTATTATAAAGTGATAATATGATGATGATTTGTGTTATAGCTTGCAAAATCTGTACCTTATGGTTGAATACCTTTGGATTGAAGAACAACATACCCCGTGAAATCCCACAATGTGGGGTACCTTTGGATTGAAGTGATTGTTATTTTGTTTTGCTTTACAATGTGATAGAAGGTACTGCTGTAAATTAATCCTGCATTCATATTTTGAGGTTGGACTTGATATTCTATCATCATTATAGTATATGGATGGTTAAAACCTGGAATGTGTCCATAAAATAATTCAATGAACTTGATATTAGCTAGGCTGCCAGGGAAGAAGTGGAACTAAATAAGCTTAATGCAAATTGGGAGAAGTTAAAAGTTATTGGTGGAGGGTCCATTGATATCAGGAAGCATGTAACCTTATTGTGAGAAGGCTTTGTTTCTAAATTAGTACAAATAGAGTCCAACAAATAGATTGGGTGTGTCTTGTTCTCAACACACCACTTGGCTTAATAATAAGCCAAACTACCCACCTTTTAATATATAATAGATTCAAATTTTCATTTAAGAAATACTATTATATGAATATTCTATGTCACAATATTAGTCCTTATATCGTAATATTTGAGCTGCAAATATTCTAATTTGTTAGTAAAAAGGTGTAATGTGCAACTCTAATTTCTTAATATTTTTTTTTAGAAATTAGTACAAATAGAATCCAACAAATAGATTTTTCATATTAGGCATATTATTATATGAATATTCCCCTTAAAAGGTAATATATGAACTCCAAATATTCTATTTTTTTCTACAAAAAATAGGGAATCCATTTGTTGAATTCTATTTGTACTAATTTTAAAAATATAAAATTATTTGACATTCGTTAGTAATTAGAACGACATATACATTTTGTGCGTTACTAAGAAATTAGAATATTTGCAGTCCAAATATTACCATATAAGGAATAATATTATATGACAAAATATTTATATAATATTATTCCTTATATGAAAATTTTAATTTAATATATATTTAAAGGTGGGTAGTTTGGCTTATTATTAAGCCAAGTGATGTATTGAGAACAAGCCACTTGACACTGTTGTATAATTTTAAGTATATGAAGGGGAGGTGATTAGACATGACACAATTTCAATTGACTCAGGACATGACTTTAGATAGAAAGATATGGAGCTCTAGGATTAGGGTAGAAGGCTAGTAGTAGGTAGGTAGGTGTGGGGTGGGAGGGGTCGAGTTTTCCTCTACTTTTTCCTTTTAGTAGTAGTTGTGAGATATCACATTGTTTTATTTCCTTGATGGCTATTACGGTATGTTTCCACATTTATTTTATATCTTTTCATTTGCACTCTCATTTCATATATTTTTGCAATACCGGAAACAACCCCTCTACCTCACAAAGGTAGAGGTAGGGTCTGTTTACATCCTACCCTCCCCAGACCCCACCTTGTGGGACCGCACTGGGATTTTTGTTGTTGAAATATGAAATATTAAGAAAAGCAAAAGTTGAATGATGCAAGATGGAACAACTCAAGTTTAATATTCCCTTCGACTGTGTATAAAGTGAACTGCGAAGCTTGGAATACAACAAATCAAATGAGGCTTTGCGAATAGGCAAGTGATTAAGCCATATTCTTGCTACCTCTGAACTTCAGCGTAAATAAGCTAAATAATCATCTGTTTTACTGACTTATTTTTCTTGGTTTTCTGCTGTTCACTGTGAGTCTTGTCTTAGCATTAAATCTACACATTGTTTGATCCTTGGCAGGAAAGGATGGAACGAAGACGTCAGATGCCATATCATATGCATATAAATCTTGAGCTTCTTGAGGCTGTCCATCTGATATGTGCCATGCTACTAGAGGTGCCTAACATGGCAGCCAACAGTCATGACACAAGGCGCAGGGTCATAAGCAAGAATTTCCGGAGATTGCTTGAAATTAGTGAGAGGCAAACTTTCACCGGTCCACCTGAAAATGTGAGGGACCACATAATGGCAGCCACAAGAGCCCTCAGGCAGGGAGATTTCCTGAAGTCCTTTGATGTGATCAAGTCCCTTGATATGTGGAGGCTTCTTAAGAACAAAGATAGTGTTCTTGAGATGCTTATTGCCAAAATCAAAGAAGAAGCCTTGAGGACCTACCTTTTTACATATTCTTCTTCTTACAATTCTCTGAGTTTGGATCAGCTTGCAGGGATGTTTGACCTTTCAGATTCACAAGTTCATAGCATTGTGAGCAAAATGATGATCAGTGAGGAGCTTCATGCAAGCTGGGATCAACCAACTCGCTGTGTGGTTTTCCATGATGTTGAACATACAAGATTGCAGGGTTTGGCATTCCAGTTGACAGAAAAGCTGTCAATTCTATCAGAAACTAATGAAAGAGCTATGGAATCCAGGATCGGTGGGGGTTCATTGGAGGGCCTTCCACTAAAGCGCAGGGATGGCCTGGATTATGCTGCTGGTGGGGCTGGTAAGTGGCAGGAGTTCTCCTTCCAACAAGGCAGGCAAGGAAGCAGTGGTGGCCGAACAGCGTATAATGTTGGTGGTAGATTTGCCTCAGGGCAAGCATCAAGGGACCGCACTGGTCAGGCCCGAACTCATGGTGGTCAAGGTTCGCGATATCAGACAAATGCAGCTAGGGGAAGCCATATGGACGGATCTCGCATGGTGAGTCTTAACAGGGGTATCCGTGCTTAGGAAAGTGCTGGACAAATTTTTGCACTGAGAATCACAGCGTTTTGCACATCCCAAATAATCATTTTTCAGATCCTCATTGTAGTAGTATAGAATTTTGCAAGTTTGTATCCAAACTATCCTACACAATATTTGGTTGCTTTATTGGCTGAGCACTCTATAATATGCTACTTCCTGGCCGAAGTAGCTATTATCATTTTCTCGTTCAATTGACTTCAGATTCTTTATTTATTTTTGAACAATAGTTGCTAATGTCATTTGTAGTTTCAGATTGAGATCATAGTCCATGGTTAACCTGAATTGTATCTGATTTAGTCCAGGGTGCGGTAATTAGGTCTTCTGGGATAAATTGGCTTGATTTTGCCTTGGGCATATCCGATAGTAGAACCAAATCTGATCTTACCAAAACTATGACTTTGTACTGAGCTCACATTCAATCCTTTTCTTCTAGTTTTGAAATCAGTGTTTATTCAGAGAATGTGAAGATAATTT
Source organism: Przewalskia tangutica (assembly GCA_029844215.1). Classification (NCBI taxonomy): domain Eukaryota; kingdom Viridiplantae; phylum Streptophyta; class Magnoliopsida; order Solanales; family Solanaceae; genus Przewalskia; species Przewalskia tangutica. The sequence continues at coordinate 5,686,016 of CM056723.1, read as the reverse complement.
GACCGGGTCTAATGTGATGGAAGTCATTTCTATGTTTTTAAAGGAAAATAATTAAACAAACAAGAGTGATCTCGAAGGAACTACCAACCGCCAGAACACCGTAGCAAACCTTCTCTTTACTAGATGAATAGTTTCAATAAACAAATTGAAAGATGTGGGAGAAATAAAAAAAAGTCTTTAATAAAGAGGCTTTGCACCTGAAATAAGACTTGCATAACCAGAAGAATGGTTTGGGCTTTTGAAAAGATGAAGATGCAAGGACAAGAGATAATCTTTTGAACAACCAAACTGACATATACGGATTTTAGGTCGCATCCATTTAAAACTGTTGGAAATTTACTAATGTAGAATTAAGTTTATCCCATTATTTATGACTCGAACAATTGGGATCCCGCACGTCTGAAACGTCGTTTCCATACACGTGCACACGTAGTGCCAAGTATCGTAAATTTTCATTAGTGAAAGAGATATTGGTACGTAAGTGAAACGTTTGAGACATAGAATGATGGACGATTATTGGCAAAATAACAAGTGTTCCACGTTGGTAAACGAAGGAAGAATTGTGCGAAGTGTAAGATGGAACGGGTCGGGAAAGAGCCGCGGAGCCGAGAAGGGCCGCAACGCTGCCCGGACTGGGCCTCGGCGCCGGAGCGACACGGCTCCCCCTAGTAGCGCCACTGCTCATGGATGACAGTGAGTACATCGACTTTCTGGTTGTCCGAAGCCGCGGCTCCAATGTGGCAGAGCCGCGGTTCTTCCCTGACAGTGTTTGTTCGACGGAAGCCCAAAGGTTTAGTTGTTGAGGTGGTTTCAATGGCCTTGATTTTGGTGCATTACTTGAGATTAAAGTCCATCCATTACATGGCAAATGAATGCCATTATTTGGCAATTGAAAGGCCATCTTGCACACCTATATATTGAGACATTTGACTCAATTGGAAGAACACACTTCATACTTGTATAATTCAGATTTTCTGAAATCTTCCTCTCTAAGCATTATTTCAAACACTCAAAGGTTCTTCTTTAGAAACACTTGAGTTTCCTTGCTCATTTGTTTGATGCTGTTTATTTTGAAAAACAGTTGTCCATAAACGTAAAAGGATATATACGGGGCAATAATGTCTTAAGGACAGAGTGAATATCACTCGACTCAGCACAGTTGTAACGCTACCAGATTTAGTGTCTCTTGATTTCAGGTTATCAAGATACAAAGAGCATTCAACGATTGACACAAAGATCCAAGACTAATTCAAGATAGAAGATCAAGAACAAAAAAATTTGTTGTTGCCACAACTTTTGTTAGGCTTCAAACGTATTGTTCGTAATTTGTTATTGTTTCTCGGACGGAGCAAAGCGGCACTCGACATCTATTAAACAAGACGATTAACAAAGCCATACCATGCTTTGTTCTTAAAATCATCTTAACATGTTACTCGAGTCACTAACATTTAGACATCATTATTAATCTTTAATATATAAAATTTGATCAAAACATTCTTCTATTTGCTAACACTGTTACTAATCTTTAATAAATATTTACAAAAATATTTCCAATTATTAACTAAACACTGAAAAGCATTTCTCAGAAAAATCTTCTTTTAATGAAAGATATTTTCTATATAAAAAATGTGACATTTACCGTCATACATAACACACTTGTCCCCTTTATGACGCACACGAGAATGATTTCAACTTTTCTACTTGGTGAAAATAAACCACTAAAAAGCAAAGTTGTTTTCAGTCGTGATGGTGATGGTGATGGTGATGGTGATGGAGTAATTGACTAATGGTAATTAGTGATAATATTTACGTCATTCATATGGAATTCAAGGCCTCTTGTTTCTGTTGATCATTTCTTGCACGCAAATGAAATATTTCAACTTTAATAATTTGCACGAAAGATAGAGTAGTGACGTTTACCCAACCTTCATAATTGCAGGTTATATAAACTAGTGGAGTAATAATAATTTTTTTATATCATCAATAATATTTAGCTTGTTATAACAGGTTACTTATCATTTATCCTAAATTCAAAATAAAGGCGCTTCTCATTAAATAGAATTATTGGTAAGTACCTTTTAATTGACCTAATTGTATACATATTTTTTAGGCTCTCAGTGCAATATTTTTCTTCTCATATTTATTTAGTCGTGGCATAAAAGTAAAACTAAATTTAAGGAATATATTGTTAAAAACGGATAAATTTTACACATAATAAAGGAGGAGCCAACTTGGATTTCATAATGATAAAGTTTAGTGTTACAGCCCAATCAACTTCCTTCATACAAACATAATCAGATTAGAAAACCAAACAGAAAAACCATGAAACAAACAACCAAACCTTGTCAAAAAGATTTGCAGATGGTCAGTTCAATGGCTTTTGTAGTCTTATTTATAAGTTAACAACAATGCTTTTAGAACACATAATAATACAACAAGAGACATTTTGGTCTGTCTTGTTCATCAACAGTTGCAAGGGTCACATTTGCAGTTTGCTCCGCACTTGCAGGCATTTCCTCCTTCTGTTGCTTTCTCGGCAGACCCCTCTCCATAGCTGCAATTCATGTAGCAATATTTACTCAGTTTCTTGCTATACTATATATATATAATTGTTTCTTCTTTTCGAATTTAATTTCATTGTGGAATTACTCAAGTCATTTAACCGTATATATACCATAATACCAAAAGGATTTAAATTATATACCCTAAAAACTAAAGAATTCTTATACTATCAGTATAATTTAGCATGCTATAGCCGGTTTGTGTTAGCCGATCAAAAGTAGATAATAAGCATCAAGTGTTGAAAATACTTTTTAGGTGTTAAAGTTAATTTTATAAATAAATAATTACATCATGTATTTAAACATAAGTGTTGAAAATGATAATAAATAATTAGTATATTTGGTAAGAAAGAGATTAAACACTTTCTCTATTAAAGTGACTGAAATATTCTTAAAAGCAATTTACAAAAAATATAAATTTAAAAGTATTTTTACATAAAAAAGGATGGACGATGAAAATAGAATAAAAAGATAACTAAAGTTTTATCTTTTGAGAAGAATATTTCGAATTTACAAAAGATAAAATTAGTAGAGGCTAACTTATAGCTTTTAACTTATAATCATTTTGCTCAGCTTATAAACGGAGACAAACATCCTCTAAAAGTTCTTTGTATAAAAGTTAATAAATTGATCATAACAAAATATAGAGAACTCTCAAGTTAAAAAATTAGACTAACTTCTTCATTGGTGCAACTCCCTCAATGATGGTAAAGATGGTGGTGCTCTCCATGTCGGGGTACATTCCACATCTGCAAAATTTCAATCAAAGTCAAGAAACAATTAAATTTAGTGAAAGGAAAAGAAATCCTCATCAACTGCATCATTTATATTACTACTAAATAAATATTTACTAAGAACTTACCCTCCACAGCCACTGCCGCACTTGCAGCCAGATCCACAGCCACAGCTTCCTCCACAGCAAGACATGTTTTTTTTCTTGGGAAAAGAGGAAGAATGAAGTGATAACTAAAGCAAGTTTAATCTCTTGTGCAGTTGTGAATTGTGATGAATGGTGAAGCTGAGACTGGGATTTTATAGCACAAGGGAGGAGACATATTGGTGATTGTGAGATCATAAACCTGCCACGTGGACAAATAATTGGGTTCTTTGAATTTTATTTGCGAATAAATTTTGTGATTCATCCATGATAAAATATTTACTCTAGGTTGATTAATCAATCGAGCGTCCAGAATTTAATGATTTAATTAATTGCGATTTGCGCACTAGAAAGACAATATGGGTGGTGCTTTTATTGATGGATTAATTCAAAGTTTCAAACTGGAGAACTTTGGTTCATTATGTAGATCTTTAACATTCCATCACATTTTTAATGATTTTTTTATTCAATCGACTTACTAAAGAGTAAGTTAAAAGAGGATGATCGATCTAAACCTCAAATTTAAAAAAATAATTCCTTGATTATTCTTATTAATGAAAGACATATATATATATATATACAAGTTACAATCGGAGAATTCTATTCCTACTTTACATCTAAAATCATATTCTATACAACTAAGGTAATAGTATATTTCTAGTTATGGTACAAGACTAAGTCTACCAAATATATAATATACAAAATAGGAGAATCCCGGATTCTGGAAATCCGGGTCGGCGCCGCGGCGCTAAAGCCATCTTGCTGGGCATTGTTTAACACACCACCACAGTCATAGCGGACGGTCTTCGTATGCTGAGACTGTCTCTAAAATCTTCAAAAATGACTGATGGAAGACCCTTTGTAAAGATGTCTGCAATCTGATATCTGGAAGGGACATGACAGACGCGCACTTGTCCTTTTGCTACCTTCTCTCGAACAAAGTGAATATCAATCTCTATGTGTTTAGTACGCTGGTGCTGAACCGGATTACCAGAAAGGTAGATGACACTTATATTATCACAATAAACCAAGGTAGCCTTCTTAATAGGACAATGGAGCTCTAACAATAGATTACGTAACCAACATGACTCGGAAACCACATTGGCTACCCCTCGATACTCGGTCTCTGCACTTGAACGTGAAAACGTGGATTGACGCTTGGCAGACCATGAGACCAAGTTATTACCTAAAAACATGCAATAACCAGGCGTAGACCGTCTGGTGTCGGGACAACCACCCCAATCAACATCTGTATAGGAGACCAATGTAGACGTCGACGAAGGATACAAATGCAAACCATACACAAGTGTTCCCTGAATGTACCTAATAATGCGTTTGAGCGCATTCATATGTTCAACTCTGGGATCATGCATAAACAAACACACCTGCTGTACGGCATAGCGGGTCGGATCCTCATAAGGAGAGCCAGCTGCAACACCCAACTTGGGTTTAGTATCCACTGGTGTAGAAGTGGACTTACAGGATGACATCCCAGCCCTCTCAATGATCTCTGCTGCTTACTTTCTCTGTGACAAGAACAATCCACCTGTATGACGAGTGACAACAATCCCCAAAAAGTAACTCAATGGGCCCAAGTCCTTCATGGCAAACTCAGAACCGAGCATTGTCATAATAGACTTGCGCAAAGTATCAGAAGAAGTAGTCAAGATAATATCATCAACATATAACAGAATATAAGCCATGGAAGATCCTCGACGATATATGAACAATGAATTATCAGACATGCTGTGACAAAAATCCTTAGTCGAAACAAAATCAGCAAACCTCTTATACCAAGCTCGTGGAGACTGCTTAAGCCCATTCAAGGACTTCTTCAATAGACAGACAAGATTAGGATATCTAGTATCTCTAAACCCCAAAGGCTGATGCATATACACTGTCTCCTGAAGATCACCATGTAGGAAAGCATTCTTCACATCTAGCTGATGAATGTGCCATGATTTTGAAAAAGTCAAGCGAGCATAGTGTGAATGGTAGCCGGCTAGACCACCGGGCTAAACCTCTCACCACAATCCACACCAACCTGCTGAGTCTTACCATCACCTACCAGTCTATCCTTATGCCTTGCAAATGAACTATCCGAATTTTCCTTATGAACAAAAATCCACGTAGACCGAATAATATTAACATCAGATGGACGGGGTACCAACTCCCACGTCTTATTATCAATAAGATCATTATATTCTTCAGTCATGACAATTTTCCAATTAGGGTCATTTAAGGCAGACACAAGATTACGAGGTAAGGAAGATTTAAGAACATTAGAATTCAAATTAAAATATCTTTTAGGTTTAAAAATACCCCATTGACTACAAGTGACTGGACCATGACTCTGGGCTGGATTTGGTGAATTTTGGGAATTTTCGGGAATAGCTGAAATTACTATAAAGCTATTTGATGTTTTGGCGTTGTGGCTCCTCTGTGCAGGGCCGCGACGCTGACGGCGTTTTTCGGACAAATCTGAAAAATGACGGAGAACATAGGGGGAGACATTATCATCCAAAAAATCATAAGAACTAGACACAGATTTGTCTACTGTAGAAAAAAGAAATTGAGTTTCATCAAAGAGAACATGACGACTAATGATGTTTCGTTTAGAAGACAAATCAAAGCATTTATAACCACGGTGATTTGACGAAAAACCCAAAAACACACAAGGAGTAGAACGTGCCTGAAATTTGTTGATCGTAGTGGATGAAAATAGTAGATAACATAAGCATCCGAAGACCCTAAGATGAGAATATGACGGAGTCTTATTGTATAACACTTTGAGAGAGGATGAATATGTCAAACATTTAGAGAGAAGAATATTTAGTAGATCGATAGTCATTTATAGCGCATGATGCCAAAATAATGGAGTAACGGAAGAATGAACCAATAAGGCTCGAACAATATTATTAATGGTACGAATTTTTCGCTCGGCATTCCCATTTTGCGAAGACGTATGAGGACAAGAAAAATGAAAATTTATCTCATTTTGAGCACAAAACTGCCTAAATTCCCCATTGTCATACTCTTTGTCATTATCACATTGAATATTTTTTATTTCCCGTTCAAATTGCGTTCTTATGAAGCTCTAAACTTTATGAAAATGAAAAAAACTTGAGATTTTTCGCAATAGGAAACGTCCACAAATATTTAGAATAGTCATCTAAGAATAAAATATAATAATGATGACCCATAGAACTGAGAACATGAGATGTCCATAAATCAGAATAATATCAAATGACATTGAAGTATTAGAATTTGACGCTACAAATGTTAAATTAATAATCTTTCCCAAAGCACATGATTGACAAAGTGGAGTACTACGCGTACCCTTACAAGAAATAAACTTATGTCTATCTAAAGAAGATAAAATCGATGACCCCGGATGAGACTTGGAGTGATTGGATAAAGATCATCCCTACTGTTGCACCTCATGAGATGACTCCCCATCTTGAAATCCTTTACAGAAAACCCAAACGGATCAAAATTAATAGAAACCCAATTATTAGTGGTGAGTTATGAACATACACTAAATTTTAATCAATTTTGGGGCATGAAGAGTATGTTTCAGGACAAGTGGTGGATGAGGAGGGGACAGAGTTTTATGACCATAACCCTTAATTGAAATAGAATTGTCATTACCAACAGTTATACCACGATTAGTGCTCAGATTGGAATAAGACGAGAGAGTACCTTGGTCGGATGTCATGTGGATAGTGCGTCGGTGTCCATATACCATTAGGGTCCGGTTGAGTGAAGCCAAGTGTGTGCATCGCTGCTTCGATGTGGTCTGAGTGGAGCTGCATTGCGTAGTGGGCACGATGGGCGCGGCCCAGTATCTGATCTTTGTTCTTTGCCCGTCTGATACGAAACACAATTCGACACAGGTAGAAATTGGGCCGTGGTGTCTGCGCTGGCGGCGCTGCAGCGCTATAAGGCGGCGCCACGGCGCTGTTAGGTGATGGGACCAACTGCCACTGTCCAGGTCCCCCCTGTGGGCTCCAGAACAGTTGTTGCTGTTGTCGGTTGCCTCCGTTATTGCCGCCACGATTCTTGCCATTATTCTTCCAATTCTTGCCCTTCTTACCACCCCCGTTGTTGTGATTTTGAGTCACATTGTCTGGATTGGAAGGAGAAAAATGGGAAGCAGTCATCATGACGACAGGGTTGGCCCCAATCGCCACTTTCTTAGCCAATCCGACTTCCTCCAAAGTAAGCATAGAACGTGCTTGATAAAATCCTGGCAGGGGGTTACTATGACGAATAACCGAAGCAACACCGCTAAAAGCCTCTGACAAGTCTGCAACCATCTGAAGAACTAGATGACTTTGAGAAACAAGAGAACCCACGTTGATGAGTTGATCTGCCAAGTACTTGAGGCGTTTGCAATAAGAAGAAACGTTGGGAAAACTCGTCATAGCCACCTGGGAGAATTCCTGCTCAAGGATAACAATTCGAGAATGACTGTTATGTTGGAATATGTCTCGCAATCGATTCCACGCCGCCATAGCCGTGGAATTGAGTTCCATAATCGTCTGTAAAAGATCCAAGGAGATAGTGGCATAAATCCATTGAAGAACTTTGGCATCAAGCATGACCCATAATTCTGGATCTGCTTCTTTAGTCGGCACAACCGTCGTAGAAGTACCCTCCTTTGGAGGAGAAGGAGGAATTATGTGGTGGAGGACTTTATGTGTCAAAACATGAATCTTAAATAGTTCCGCCCATGTCCCATATTGGACGTTTTCAAGATCAAGAACAATAGGAATGACGCTCTTGATGTTAGAAACTGTGAGGGCAGGATGAAAATTGTTCTTATCAGCCATAGGGAATAGAACAATAATATTCGGAGAAGGGAATTTGTGAGGAAGAAGAAGAGGATGTCTCGATTTTTGGTAGAGAAAAAAAAAATCGAGAATTTGGAGAAGAATTTGAATGAACGGAAGCAGGGTAAAGAGAACCTAGACTCTTGATACCATGAAAGAAATAATCCCTTGATTATTCTTATTAATGAAAGACATATATATACAAGTTACAATCGGAGAATCATATTCCTACTTTACATCTAAAATCTTATTCTATACAACTAAGGTAATAGTATACTTCTAATTATGATACAAGACTAAGTTTACCAAATATACAATATACATTTCGGGTGTCAAAAGGGAATTTCTTGTTTGATTGCAACTTGCATTTTCTTATAAACAGATATCGCTATTAGAACATGGCCATATGCTGTCTCCGTCAGTGTTTATTTAGTAACGTGATGTCCGGATCATCTTATTAATCTTAATTAATTTATCGAGTATTTATTATATTCCACTAATCTTGACATAAAATGACATTGTTCACAAAAATTTTGACAAAAGCGGCCCATGTAGTAATACAAATTATCTTAGTTATTAAAGTTGTCCCTCAACTCTTTTATTGAAGATTGGGACTGACCTCGGATCCACGACTCAAGACACCGACTTCGGACCCAAACTGTTAGTTTTCTAATTTAAATATAATAATTTTATGGTAAAATTCCTCCGCTAATTCGGTTGGGATATTTAGTTGAACGTGGAGAAGTATCAAAAACTAATATAGTGCTTCGCCTTCGATTTTTAGGAAGAATCAATTTATATCTCTCTTCTTCATTTATTTGGGAAAATACAAACCATCTAGCAATTGGGAAATCAGATATCAAATAAATGAATAGATGAAGATAACTAAGTTGCCGAGTTGACTGCAGGGCCAAGTCAGGATTCCGGGCTAGGGAGCCTATTTTGGTCTAGGGGAGCGAAAAATTGAGGACTCTATTGTAATATCATGAATATTACTAGTAGTATACTAGGAAAATTTTAAATTTAAAGGGGAGCCCGGGCCCTCCCGGCCACCATGTACCTCCGCCCCTGATTGACTGCTGGCACAACATAGTGGTGGTTGTTGGCATTTTGGATGATCCTAAAAATTTGAATGTCAAAAAATCAATTTAGAAAGAAGCACTAATATATCATTTTAAAAATTTCTTTTAGGCATTAACATGCCGTGGAACTTACATTGTATGAGTTTGGATCTAGTATTATTTGTTGAGGTGTGGAGCCTAATTCATCGCCGATACTATTAAGACTCTACACAGAGTGTTTAGTGGAGGGTATTTTGAGAATTTCAGACTTGTATTATGTTCATCATAGTTTTCGCTATATATATTCTAGGGCGTCATTTTCTTTTTCTGTGAGTGTGTGTGACGAGAAAAAGACAGAATTGTAAAAAGCGAAAACTCCCTATTTTGATTATAGTGAAATTTGCGGCGGCAAAATAGACGTAGCTTTCGCATTGAGGGTGAACCACTATAAATCTGTGAGATCAGGTTGAAGAGTGAAAGGGACGAAGTGGCATGAAGTTGCTTGAGCGCAGAAGGTGGGGCTCATAATCTTCCAGGCGTGTATTATTTATTTTTCACTTATTTACTATTTTCTGATTAGGTCGAATTTGAAACTCAAATCCTAACATTATTCATAATCATTGTTAACATTGTTTTCTCTTCCTATTGTCTCTGTAATGAAAGATTAAAGAAGTGCCTTTTTGGACTTTTATTTCCAACCATCGAATGTAGTAGTGATCGATCATCAATCTACTTCTGCTTTATAAAGCACAGGCTCTATTTTAGGCTACGTACGGCCCCCATTCATTTTAGGGTATTTAAATTCTGAGAGTGGAAAGAACAAGATGCTTCACATATCTCTTAAGAAAAGAACAGCATATATCACTATATTTGCAAACACTACCAGCAGTGCGAGGATTATTCCATTGTAGTTCCACAATTTATTTTCGATTTGCTGGATGACATGACATAATTCAACCGGTGAAAAGGTCGTCTTAGAAACGAAACCTATAGACATATGTCTATCATTAAATTTATGAAATTGGTTTTTGAGTTAGAGGAATGAAGTAATAATTTACATGTATAATTTGCAAATATGAAATAGGTTTTTTCATGAAGTATTTCGTACGTAATATCGCTCTGTCTTTTGATATCATTAAATCGTTTTTAAGCACCGAAAACGAAACAAATGTTATTTTTACTCATGGACTACTTGACGTGCTAAACAAAAAGGTTTGCAACTTACACCGATGTCAAATAAAACTGATGGTGTGATTTCTGTAAAGCGGTGGGGATCAAGAGAAGGAAGGCCGGGCACATCGTACACTTCAGGGTCTTTGAGTACAAGCCTGGGAGGATCAATTTGCCGACTTAGAAGCCAGATTAGGAAAGTGTTTCCCGAGTTCGAGCAAATGCGAGCTCTCCCTGCAAAAGTGATCAAATAACCGAAAGTTCTTCTGACCAGCATTCAGAAAGAGAGAACGTCGGTTGTACAGTCTCCTATACAATACAATACAGAGCTAGCTTCTGACCACGACTTTTTTGTTCCTTTTAACAAAACATCCCCTTTTTCTTCTTTTCGGGGTAATCGCCGCACGTCCTTCCCATGCTTTTCAGCTCCTCTCCTTTTTCGAATATAATAAAGTCGAGTGCCTCCGGTCAGGGGTTGACATGAGACCGGATTTTGGGTTGAGCAAGTAGGTTGAACAATAAATCTTGAAGAAAAAAACCTGTGTGTTTCGTATAGATCGAGTACCTCCAACTAAACATTGAATGATCCGATTTACTTATTTGAAAACCGAGGGCGGAAGTGTTTCTCGAATGAAGGATGATGTGGACCTGGTAGTCCGAGTTTGATGAGCAATTTTTTTTTGACAAGCTGGAGTTCTTCCAGTAAGGCGCCATTGAGAAAGGAAAGCGCACTCAATCAATTCCGTCGAACTTCTCATAGAAATACAAAAACGTATCGCCCGCTATTTTTCAGTTGTTTGATTTGTCAGCTGGACTTTTGATAAAGATGCACAATTGGGGGCTTCTTTTATTTGTTGCCAGCCCAAAATAAATCCACCTCGACTGCTTTTTAACCATTCGATTCGCGGGCTTAGTCACCCCTACCATTTTGGACGGTAGGAACGGGGAGAGGGGGAAGGGAGAAGCAAGGCTCGAAGAACGAGCCGAGCAGTGCAAGGGCGGGTCAAAGAAGACCAATAAAATCTCGATTCAGTATAAGCAAGGGATGAGAGAGGCCTTACGAGGGCTTCGCGGTATGTGTGAGTCAAGATTTTACTTAGTGATCCGAAGGAGCTTCAAGCTTATGATTTTCTTCTATTGGGCTAATTGTGGCCTTGCAACTTGAACTACCAGTTGAGTATGAGGTTTCAGAAACTTTCAATTTTCTGATCTTTCTCCTTATTACGGTGAAGAAAGCACTAACGGAATTATACAACCACCGAACCTTCTTTATCATGATTCGACCCATACCTCAGACCTGGTTCCGATTCGACAAAGGTAGAATGCCTGGTCGAAGGTCTTCACCCATATTTCCAGGATAAAAGGTCCCACTTACATATCGAACAGATCTTACTATCAATGGAGTCATTCCAATTCGATAACGCTTTTCTTTTTATTGGTATGCCGCTCCGCGAGCAAGGAGCGCGCCTTCCCTCCAACAAGCAGCGGATGAGCGCACTAGCGCGAAGTTCCCATTCAACATTCATTCAAAGTATTCTCCCCTTGCCATGCTTCAACCAGCTATCGGATGGCGTTCTCCTTTTGAAGTGAAGTTGTTTTGGTCGCCTTGCTTCCCAATGTAATTGCCATTGTAGCACGTGTGTGGCCCAGTCCATAAGGGCCATGCGGTGGAGACAGTATCTGCTATGAGATTGAATAAGCTTCATCTTCAGTCCTCACGTAGACATGAAGGGGAGGCCCCACAGATAGGATTTGCGTAAAATATTGTGGTAAAGGGGTATCACATTTTCAAGGGAAAAGAATGTGCATATTACATGTTAAAGTTAAAATCTAGTGGTAGGACTAGATGCCACAAAAAAAAAGGCATCATGATCGCTAATAACTATTCCTTGTATATATTTGTCCGTCTGTACTATTGTTCAGCATTTTCGATTTTTTTACCTTCTTTCGAGCTCCAGTGAATTTTTTTTCATGGACAGATTTAAGCAAAAGTGTGTTGTCCTTTAACATGTCTAACTCTAAAATAGACCTGAAAATCAGGGCCAGGGTCACCTAATTTCTTTTTGACACAATCCTTCTAACTGCATTACAATATCACTCTCCAGTAACAATTATTGAATAGTGTAAGTATTTATTGGAAACTAACAATGCTATGCTACTATTAATTATATATGGAGAGAGGCGAACGAATCATGTGCCTACTCTTCACAAATGAGGGTCATGAAGAAAAATTGATAATATGGGAATCATGTTCCCATTCAACATTCATTCAAAGTATTCTCTCCCCTTGCCATGCTTCAACCAACTGCTATCGGATGGCGTTCTCCTTTTGAAGTGAAGCTGTTTTGGTCGCCTTGCTTCCCATTGTAATTGCCATTGTAGTACGTGTGTGGCCCAGCCCATAAGGGCCATGCGGTGGAGACACCATCAGCTGCTGCGAGATTGAATAAGCTTCATCTTCAGTCCTCACGTAGACATGAAGGGGAGGCCCCACAGATAGGATTTGCGTAAAATATTGTGGTAAAGGGGTATCACATTTTCAAGGGAAAAGAATGTGCATATTACATGTTAAAGTTAAAATTTGATCTCAACCTAATAGACCGCCTAATAGTGGGAGTTCGGTATAGATCTCAACCTGTTGATTTCACTGCTAAATTTGAGAGTACAAGAGGTGGCTTTTTGGCCAATCCTCGAGATACATTTAGGATGAACAGTTCACCAGAGTGAAGGAACTGACTTATGCTACTGAGAAAAGCATAACAAAACGTAGTAAAGTTTACAAAAATCATGGACAGATTTAAGCAAAAGTGTGTTGTCCTTTAACATGTCTAACTCTAAAATAGACCTGAAAATCAGGGCCAGGATCAGCTAATTTCTGACTCGCGAGCCACCTGACTCGAAAAAACGGGGATCCGAGCATACGCAGGGTCGGGCCAGGGTTAGAATTCTTGACCCTCCCGATCCTGGCCCGACGTCGACCTGTCACTGTGCAACCTTTGATTGGGTTCTTTTACATGTTTTGGAGTTTTTTTTACATCCATGAGGAATAGAAATTACTGTAACAAGAATCATGATATATAGTTAATGATATGAACAAGTCAAGTAGACCCAATAACTGCACAACATAACTATCAACAATCATTTCTACATTCATACATTTTGTGTAGTATATCTCACATTTATTTATAAGGCCTGATTTGTAACCAAGAAACATTAGTACGAGGCGTTCAGAAATTCTTCCTTTATCTAGTCTCAACTGTTTATTTAGTATATTGTTAAGTGTCTACTTATGTCATTAGTACCTTATTTTCAAGCATTCTTTTATCTAAAACAAGATAGCTCTCATGTCTGCTTTAGCTGAGATCACAATATACAATAGATTTAAATGTCCAAATTTCGTGGTAATATTTCCGAAAATGTCAATTTCAGTATTGGAAATTCAATTTAAAAAAAAAATTATATCGGGCCCCGACCCGACTAAAATTCACCGTTTTTTGTTTTGTTTTGTAAGGCGGGTCAGGGCCGACCCGAGGTCCGTAGGGTTCCCGAAGGGTCAGGGCCAAGGTCGGGAAATCTGGAAAAAAAATAGGATCAGGATCGGGCAAGCAGAAAAAAAAGTCATCCGACCCGGCCCAAGCTTTGGACAGGTCTACTCTAAAACATGAAAGTCCATCTTGATCATTCTTCAAGACAGCTTAGACTTGAGTTGGCAAAAACACAACTTGGTTGAAGAATATGTTGAACCCACTTAAACATGGCTCGTGCTTTGGTGAGGTGTAAGTGGGTTCAAAAGGTCCTTGAAGGTGTCGAGTGTTCGAATCTACCCTTTGTGTTTCTATATTCCCTCCTTTTACAACTCTCTTTTTTTTCTATCTACTTTGTAAATTGTAATTGTAGGTAGGTATTCTACTTGTTTCTGTACTCTCTCTTTTCATTCGTATTGTAGCCTATTGTCGTCTTCAATTGAACCCGCTTATACTTATTTCTGGGTCCAAGAATGGTTCTTTATGAATGTTAGAAATGGCTTCGGCAGAGTGAGGGAAAGTGTCTCTAGAGATAGCACTGACCTTACTTTTTGACACAATCCTTCTAACTGCATTACAATATCACTCTCCAGTAACAATTATTGAAGACTGTAAGTATTTATTGGAAACTAACAATGCTATGCTACTATTAATTATATATGGAGAGAGGCGAACGAATCATGTGCCTACTCTTCACAAATGAGGGTCATGAAGAAAAATTGATAATATGGAAACTGTATTCAAAGAAATACTACTCAACTGAACATGTGTAAATATATACATTGATCAAAACCAAAATTCATGTACATAAATTAATCAAGAGAAAGAACAAACCAAAACAAACAACTCTGCAAACTCAAAAACCTCTTAGTTCTTCCAAAAGACCATTAAAAATCATGTCCTCTAGTTCAATTGCCAAACATTCACTTTCCAACTGAAGATTCATCCAACCATCGTCCATTTTCAAATCTCGATCCACAATGGCATCGATTGATTCCTGCTCCGGTTTCAACCTCAACAAGGTACCTACATTGTTGCATACCTCTTCAATCACTCGATTTTCCAGCAATGGACGAACGCGACAACTATAGGATAAGGCCCTAGAGTAGTATGTGAATGATCGATCATACATTTGGACTAAAGCCTCATTGACCAAACCAAATAGTAGTTGATGATGACAGCAGAAGTCAAAATCCCCTAGACAACATTCTTGTTCTTGATGCCACAAGGACTCAAGTTCTTGAACTATTGAAGGGTTTAACACTAGGGTTTGGGAGTACCATGTTGTCTTGAAGAAATTGCTTGAGAATCCTGAATGCTCAAGAATATCCCTCACGTAAAACAAGTCCGCGTTTTCCTTTTTGTAAGATTTGCTATGATGATATGCTTTTTCAAGACTATGGACATCAGTATTCTGTTTATGAGCAAAACCTGAGCCAAAAGAAACAAATTAACTACCACAACTTACCTAGAATAACCTAATGAACTAAGGAAGCCATTAAAGAGAATGCCCTTGTATATATAAGAACTAGAAATATTAAAAAAATGGAAGAATTAACCTAAGTAGTCACCCACCCAACCGCTTATAACGAAAAATAGACAACAGATGTATAATATATGTATAATCCATGTATAACATGTGTATAACCGTGTATAATCAGTGTATAATCTATGTAAACTGGCGAGGAAACGTAAACAATGGATCCAACCGGTTATTTGTATAAATATCCCAATATTTGATGATTAGTGAGAAAAACAAACATACCTTTTGAAATTTGGAACTCTGCACAGTTGGAAATGTCTTCTTCAAAACATATTTCAGAATCTAGAACCACATAATTTGGGGTTGATCCATTGAATTTTATCTCTTGTTCTTCATAAGAATTTCCTTTGAACACCATAACCTCATCGATGATATCTGAAAGCTCTTCGACCTTTGCATTACTTTCCTCTGTCTTTGGTTTTAAGCTTGTTATAGTTTCTACTGTCTTAATATTGTCACTTCTTTCTGCTGCTTCCGTGGTGTATATCGAATTCTCTTCTTTCTCACTTTCAGCTCTCATATGTGAGTTTCGCTTCTCAACAGTCCTAATTAGCCATTCTGAAAATTGGGCATCACCAGTCACCCCGTTTGGAAGAAGAGAACAAGACTCTGAGTAAGATAGAGAACGGATCCTTCTGAATGGCATTGATGATGGTACCTCGTATTCGCTAGTCAATTTCAAACTCTTGGAGGGATTCAAGTTCACTTCCTTTCTAAAACTATGTTCAAATAATTTAGTATATCTATTCATAGACTCGTTCAGAGAGGAACTTCTCCTGTGCATGATTGTAGTTTTGCTTATTTCAAATCCGTCAATTTCACAATATCCATTGGACTTACTTTCATATTCTCCATTCATATTTTCAAACAATTCATAAGTAGAGCTCTGCTTATTTCCTTCTTCTGCATCCATGAGCTATTTATTATCATCCATGAGGCCTAAACTTGTGAAGAGAGTCTTCGCATAATTAGACAAAGATCTCGTTCGAGTAACACCTATCAGTCTTTCTCCTTTTGCAGAAGACCAAACTTCATTCTTCTTGTCCTCAAGCTTACTTGGTTTGAAGTTTTTACTTCGCGACAAATGAGACACGGGGTATGATCCTGACTTGGTTAATCTTGCTTTTTTCTTGGAAACCAGCTGACCGCGGGATAGATTCTGATATCCTGCTTCTGATTCCCTCAAAATTTCCAAAAGTAACACTGCATGATCTTTAAGTTGAGATTTTAGAGCATTCTTATCGGTGGAAATATCATATGCATCGATAGCATTCATCAGTTTCTTATCTAGCGATTCAGTAGCTTTCTCCGCATTTCCGGTAACAAAAATAATAGGATGTTCTTTGTCACTGCATTTTTCATTTAGATCATGTTCGGTAGGTTGATTAGAAGAGCCTGATTTCTTCTGCTTGGACCTCTTCTTTTCCTTGTGCAACTTCTCAGCAATTAAAGCTTTTATTTTAAGCTTTTAGAGACCTTTTGTTGGACCCCTTTGATTTTCTTGTGCTTTTTTCAACCTATTGACATGACAACATTAGTCTTCAACAAAAAATTATATATTTGGACACTGAGTAACTTACAAACAGTTGATCATCAAGTGATTAATAATACTTACCAATAACTGACTTTCGTTATCATCCAAAAGCATTTCCAGTTCACTAGAATCTTGTCCAACCAACTTTTCTTTGGAAGAATAAATGCCTATTGAAGGGTGAATACAAGAATTTGTTAGACACTGAATTGAAAGAAACCATATATTTCGGATAGGGAGTTCATTAGTTTAACACCATCACGCTAAGTTACCACACTACGAAAATCTCTATTTCACACTAAAAATGTTCAATGGCTATTTCCCACTTTCAGCGGAAAAAATCTAAATAATAGTGTTTTCACATGAATAAATTAAAAAAAATTCCAGCGTTTTAATGAGAATCTATTTTCCACCATGTCTTTTTCCAGTGAGTTAGTTCGATGGGAATGAAGTGGAAAAATCATATTCTACTGCACAAAATTTCCACTTATGTGGAAAAAGGTTTTGTTCCTGGTAGTGCCAACAATAACATGCAACTGTAACCTGTCATAACAGTTTATCCTTGTTGACATCCAATTTTAACTGGTTTTGTGAATTTTTTGTTAAATTTTAAGTATTTTAGGATACCGCATTTTAATCATTATTTTTTTGCATATTTTTACCTAATATTCTAGGTTTAATTTTTCACAAAATAGCTTGACATCTTTTATTTTTAATTAAGCACTAGGTCTTTGTTAATATTATATTTTTTATTATTATTACACCGTTATTTTATTTTAATAATTTTTGCATCTCTTTAAAAACTCCGTATATTAATCATTATTTTTGCATATTTTTACCTAATATTCTAGGTTTTATTTTTCACAAAATAGCATGACATCTTTTATTTTTAATTAAGCACTAGGTCTTTGTTAATATCATGTTTTTATTATTATTACACCGTTATTTTATTTTAATAATTTTTGTTTCTCTTTAAATAATTAATTGACATCACGTTTTGCTTTTAATTAGGCATTAAACATTTCTTAAATATTATGTTATTATTACATCATCATTCTATTTTAATAACTTTTGCATATCTTTAAATAATTAAATGACATCGCATTTTATATATTTATTTAGGTATTAAACATTTTTTTAAATATTATGTTTTTATTATCACACCATTATTTAACTTTAATGATTTTGCATCTTTTTAAATAATTGTTTTTTAATAATAAACTCATTTTGTATTTTAACCCAAACCAATTTCAACCGACCAACCAATTCGGATCATTCCAAAATTATTTTCAAACTCCATAACAAATACCACAAAATCTGAAAATCAATCTTTTATTGTTTCCTCACAGGCCACAACTCATACCCACTTCACATCACGTCATTCTTTGATTTTCTATAATATCTACCCTTCTTTTTTTTTAAAAACAACACTCAACAGAAGATGTACAACGACACATATATACACTGTTTGATTATTTCTCTTCTCTGCTGGGCCCATGATTTCTCTATTTGATGAACACACACACGCCATCCTTTGGGGGAGGCTCCATTTTTGTTCCAATAACATAGCAGCTGCGCACCCCCTTCCTTGATTTTTTTTGTTTCCTTTTCATTTTGAAATACCCATCAGTGGCATGCCCATTTTACTTGAAGACACCCATTTTTATTTTCCATTATTGCTGAGTCTCAATCTTGCCGCCGCCAACGCCGGAGCTCCAAGCTCCGACGAACTCTCATCGCCGCTATCCCCCAGCCGTCGAACTCCCGTCGAACCTCTGCCTGGCGAACCAACCTCTAGCGGCGTCGCTCCGGTGTTGCACCGTTGAAATGACGCCGCCGCTGCCTTTCGTGTTGTTGAAATCACAGTTTGTTCCTCTTTTATTGCTATTATATATATTTTGTGTTTGTTGGACTGATTCTCGCGGTTTGGAACCTGACCGGAGTTTGTGAACTCCGACGATGCTAACAGTGTTGTTATTTCTCTTGTTGGTTGTTTTCGCCACTGTTACCATGGGTATTATCCGCCGACATTATTTTTTATTTGCTCTGTTTTGGCTATTTCACCGTTGTTATCATGCTTATTTTTGGCACAAAAATTGTCCTGCACGCGTTCGATCCGGCCTGGTCATCGATTTGGGTCTGCCTTCGATCCGCGAATGTCGCTGTTAGTTCGCTTTGTTGTTTTTCATTATTCGTCGGACTGATCTATTGGGCTATGTCGCTACTAGTTTTTGATATTGTTTGCTGGTATTTTTGATGAACTGATTGTCATACTTGGAATACACTGATTTAGAATAAATGATACACTGTTGGTTATTGATTTGAACATGATACTACACTTGAATGGCCAATGAAAAAATACGATCGATTTTTTAGGCCTCCACAATAAAAAGACGGAAAATATTCTAGAATTAATACCATTAATATGGTAATATTGTGTATTATCTTATATTAATGTATATCTTATATTAATGTAGTATCCCATATTATATGGTAAGTAGTTTAATGTATTGGAATATTTTTAGGATTATTCTAGGCAAGACTTATTCTTCCTAGTTAGTGTAAAGATGTATATATTCTATCCTAATGCAATAAAGTTATTTGAGAAAAATATTTTATCATGGTATCAGAGCTTAAGGAAAAGATTCATCTTCCTAATACCAATTTTTTTTTCTTTCTTGTTTTTTTTTTCGAATTTCGGCTCCTCCAAACCGAAAATTTGAAGTTTTTTTGTTGTGTTTCTGTTCATCGTGTTTTCCTGTTGTTTGTTCATCCAACTATTATCAGCATGTCTGAATCCAAATCGTTTTATCACCCAGCCCTCACAGTTTCGAATATCAAAACTCATGTTCCCATAACCTTACAAATGGAGAATGTGCATTATGCTTCCTGGGCGGAACTTTTCAAAATATGTTGTCGTTCTCACCGGGTTCTTCACCACATCATTTCCCCGGAAAAAGACAAAGAAAAAGTCTTGACAACGGATGAAGACAAAGAATTATGGGATGTCCTAGATGTCACTGTTCTTGGTTGGATATATTCAACAATATCCACAGATTTGTTGCACACGATCATGAAAACAGATTCTAAGGCAATTGATGCTTGGAATCGATTACGGGACATTTTTTATGATAATCAAAATTCTCGTGCAGTTGCTTTGGAACAAGAATTCTCCAGTGTTGATATGGAGGATTTTCCTAATGCGTCCGCTTATTGTCAACGCCTCAAAGTGTTGGCGGATCAATTAAAAAATGTTGGTTCCCCCGTCTCCGACAACCGTTTGGTTCTACAACTTGTCACGGATTGACAGAGGCATATAGCGGAGTTGCCACCGTTATCCGTCAAAGTAACCCGCCTGCTATTCTACAAAGCAAGATCTATGTTAATCCTGAAGAACAAGGCTTTCTAAAAGGTTGCTAACACAACCGAATCGGCGTACGGTCACCAATGATGGAAATAACCGGGGTCAAAAAGGACGGCATGGGAATAAAAAGGTGAAAGCGCAACAAAACGGAACAATCGCACTCCGCGGCGGAATTCGCAGCGGCGGCGGTGGCGCGGCCGGCGGTATGGGGGTAGCGATGGCGGCGGCGGCGGCGGTGGGCTCGCCACATGGACTTGGTGGACCCCTTGTCCTTACCCTACCACCAACTGGGCCAGGCCCAATTCCAATTACCCATACCCAAGAAATCACCCACCTTCACAGCCTTTGCGGCCAGCTCTTGGGCGAATTTCCACAAGCCCAGCGGTGCTGGGAAGCGGTGGAAGCGGCAGCGGCGTCTTTTAGGCGGCCAGGTGGCACGAAGCGATGGCGGACAGCCGGCCCATTTGGGCGGCCAATGATGGGTAGGCGATGGCGGGACAGCCAATTTTGGGCCTCAGGTGTGGAACGAGGCCCACTCAACAGTGGGCCAACCGGCGGACATTGAACATGCCATGCACACCCTCGGGCTTAATACACCAGACACGAATTGGTATATGGACTCAGGTGCAACGTCACATATGACGTCATCCCAAGGTAATCTTACGTCCTATTTTAATTTGAGCAAATCAAATGGTATAACTGTCGGAAATGGCCATTCCATTCCAATAAAAGGATATGGTTCTACTTAGGCATGGCAACGGGTAGGATCTGGACCGGATCCTACTAGATCTAGATCCGTTTTACATACATGTATCCATATCCAGATCCAGATCCATAGGGTCCATAAAATCATATCCAAATCCAGATCCACCGGATCCACGGATCGGATCTGGATCCAAATCAAAGTGACTGATTATTAAGTTATACCTTCTAATCAGTCCAAATTTTCTAGAAAAAGAGTCAATTTAATTTAACGGAATCATGGAGAATGCATCCGTAAATTATGACTAAATGACATTGTTGACAATTGTTATGCCTATTGACTATTGCTGTAGTGAGAAACAATCCTCTCAATACCTAAGCTACTACATAAGTACCACATAAATGATTAATATAATGATTAAAGAATAACACGCAAAACGTGTCTCAATTAAAAAAATAATGGCCTTCGGCCCTTTGAATATAAAATAAAATTAAGATTACAAAGGATTTGGTGCCATGATGTATAAATAATAAATGTATAATTAATTTAATAAAAAACGGATTCACGGGTCGGATCTGGATCGGATACGGATCTCAAAGACAAGATTCAGATCCAGATCCAGATCCGATCCATCATAAACGGATCCGGGTCCGATCCGGATCCGTCGGGTCCAAACTTTGAATATCCATATCCTATAAAACGGATCTGGATCCACCGGATCCGGATCGGGTCCAGGATCCATTTCCATCTCTAGTTCTACTAAATTGTCCAAACCAAATCCACCATCAGCCTTGAAAAATGTTATTCATGCACCACAATTAATCAAAAACCTAATCTCCGTTTGAAAGTTTACTTCAGATAACTGGGTTACCGTAGCTTTTGATCCTTTTGGTTTTACTGTGTGTGATTTTCAGACAGGGGCACGACTAATGAGATGTGATAGCCAGGGAGAACTTTATCCAGTTACTTCACTACTACAACCAGACAAGAAACACTTTAATTTTGTTGTTTTTAATTCCAATTTATGGCATGAACGTTTGGGACATCCGGGAGAGTCTGTTTTAAACTCTCTCAAACGCAATAATTCAATTTCATGTACACGAACTCTTAATAAGTGTCAGTCGTGTCCTTTGGGTAAGCACATTCAACTACCATTTGAGTCTTCTTCTAATTGCACTGTTTTGCCATTTGATACTATACATTGTGATAATTGGACATCCCCAGTTTTGAGCTCTTCGGGGCATAGATATTATTTGCTTGTTTTAGATGATTACTCTAAATTCTTGTGGACATTGCCCATATCGAAAAAATCACAAGTATTTTCTACATTCATTAGTTTTAGAGCTTTCATCCAAAAACAGTTTGAACGGGATATCAAAAACATCCAATGTGATAACGAGCGGGAGTTTGATAATAGACAATTTTGGAATTTTTGCAAAACAAATAGTTTGAATTTTTGTTTCTCATGCCCCCACACATCTTCTCAGAATGGACAGGCGGAACGCAAAATACGAACCATAAATAATATTGTCAGGACATCCCTTGCTCATGCCTCACTTCCCCCTAACTTTTGGCAACATGCACTTCAGATGGCTACTTATTTGTTGAATATACTACCAAACAAACATATATCACACCAAACACCCCTTCAATTACTGTACCTTCGAGAACCGACATACTCTCATCTTCGGGTTTTTGGGTGCTTGTGTTTTCCATTATTCTCATCCACCACCATCCATAAATTACAACCAAGATCTACTCCATGCATTTTTTTGGGATACCCATCCCATCATCGGGGATACAAATGTTATGATCTATCCTCCAATAGGATTTTTATTAGTCGTCATGTTATCTTTGATGAAACTCAATTCCCATTTAGAAAAATCAATGAGTCACAATCTCCCACGTATGAGTTTTTGGATGCTGGAATACACCCAATTTTTACCCAACCATTGTCCCATAGTTCGGTCACTGCTACTGCTAATGGACAAAATTCTTTTAACCCATTACCCGTGTCCTTACCAAATGACGCCCAACCCACTGTCTTGGACACTGATACACATTCAGGCCCATGTGCTTTGACACCTACCAATAGCAACCTGCCCCCTAATGCAACCCAAGCCCCTGATCCAGGCCCAGCTTTACAAATACCACATTTGGCCAGTGGCGTCCAGTCCACTGGCCCGACAACGCGTCCAGTCACCCGTAGTTAACATGGTATTGTCAAACCCAACACTAAATATAGCCTTCACACCCAAGTTTCCAAATCACCTTTACCGTGTAACCCGGTGTCTGCTCTGAAAGACCCAAATTGGAAAATGTCCATGGATGATGAATATCAAGCTCTTATTAAAAATAGGACATGGGATTTAGTGCCCCGTCCATCTAATGCTAACATCATTCGGTCTATGTGGATTTTTAGCCATAAAGAAAAATCTGATGGTTCTTTTGAGCGGCATAAGGTTCGTCTTGTAGGTGATGGGAAGACGCAGCAGGTTGGTATCGATTGTGGGGAGGCATTTAGTCTAGTAGTCAAACCATTACTATCGAGCGATTGCTCACTTGTCTCTCCGGAGGATGGTCACTTGCGATTGGGCGTCAAAAATGCATTTCTCGTGGTCACCTAAATGATCATTTACATGCACCAACCATCGAAGTACAGATCCAAAATATCCCAATCATGTATGCCTGCTAAACAAGTCTTTGTATGGCCTCAAACAAGCACCCAGGGCCTGGTATCAGCGGTTTGCAGATTTTGTATCACAGATAGGGTTTTCACACAGCCGGTCCGATAATTCTCTTTTTATCTATCATCAGGGTAATCATACGGCTTATCTTCTATTGTATGTGGATGATATTATTCTGACAGCTTCCTCAGACTCTCTTCGCAAGAATATCATGTCTCAGCTTGGTTCAGAATTTGCTATGAAGGATCTTGGTCCATTGCACTTCTTTCTAGGAATTGCTGTGACAAGACATGCAGGTGGGCTCTTTCTCTCCCAGAAGAAGTATGCATCTGAGATCGTGGAACGGGCTGGAATGGCCTCTTGCAAACCCTCAGCAACACCGGTGGATACAAAGTCCAAATTAAGTGTCATCTATAGCAAATCTTTTGTTGATCCAACATTGTACCGCAGCCTAGCAGGCGCGTTGCAATATCTCACTTTTACCAGACCAGACATAATCTATGCCGTACAAAAAGTGTGTCTATTCATGCATAATCCAATGGAAGAACATATGCAGGCACTCAAACGGATTGTACACTACATTAAGGGCACTCAGGAATATGGATTACATCTTTACCCACCTTGCATCTCCAAACTTGTCATTTATACAGATGCAGACTTGGCAGGTTGTCCGGACACCAGACGCTATACATCTGGGTATTGTGTCTTCCTCGGTGATAATTTAGTTTCATGGTCTTCCCAACGGCAACCCACAGTATCGCGCTCCAGTGCTGAAGCTGAATATTGTGCCGTTGCCAATGTTGTGTCTGATTCATGCTGGATTCGGAATCTTTTACCAGAGTTTCATTGCCAAATTCCGAAGGCTACTATGGTTTACTGTGACAACATTAGTGCAATATATCTCTCTGGAAATCCAATACATCATCAGCGCACTAAACATATAGAGTTGGATATCCATTTTGTCCGTGAAAAAGTGGCACGCGGACAAGTGCGAGTATTACATGTCCCAACGCGTCATCAAATCGCCGATATTTTCACGAAAGGGCTTCCGCTGATTTTATTTGAAGAATTTCGGGACAGTCTCAGCATTCGGCGCCCTCCAGCTTCAACTGAGGGGGAGTGTTAGAATATTCTAGAATTAATACCATTTATATGGTAATATTGTGTATTATCTTATATTAATGTAGTATCACATATTATATGGTAAGTAGTTTAATGTATAGGAATATTTTTAGAATTATTCTAGGCAAGACTTATTCTTCCTAGTTAGTGTAAAGATGTATATATTCTTACCTAATGCAATAAAGTTATTTGAGGAATAATATTCTATCAATGATAATAAATAATTTTCAAATAGCGATAAGAAATAATTAGTAAACTAAAAATAAATCTGTCTTTTATACCGGGAAGGCCTTAGGAATCAGACGGAGATTCCTTCATCGACCATATTGCAGGAAACAATAAAATAAATAAAATCTTCAGATCCGCGTCAAAACAATAATAGTTTTGAATACGGAGGGCTCAGATATAATAATAATAGGACATCCTAAACAAGTTTGGCTACTAGTGACTTATCAATCAGTCTAGTGCCCCCAACGCATGTTGGCATCCGGTGTAAGTAGAAGAAATCATCAACGTCCGAAGACTTTATTTATTTTTCGTCTTTTTATTGTGGAGGCCTCAAAAATCGATCGTATTTTTTCATTGCCATTCAAGTATAGTATCATGTTCAAATCAATAACCAACAGTGTATCATATAAGCAGTATAATTACCATGTTGGTAAATAAATAGTGAATTATCCGAACGGCTGTTTGAGAAATCAACCACAATCACAAAACTTCAACCCCGGTCTACTCCATGTGTCATCTTGGCATATCCTACGAATCACCGTGGTTACATGTGTTATGACATTTCTTCCAAACGTATGATTATATGTCGTCATGTAATTTTTGATGAGTCACAATTTCCCTTTGCCAAGATACATGATGTTGACAGTCAATTTTGACCTGTTTTTCGTATATTTGTTGCAATTTTATGTGTTTTAGAACTTCACATTTTAATCATCATTTTTTGCATTTTTCGCATAATATTCTATGTTTATTTCTTCAAAAAAAAATGACATTGCATATTTTATTTTAAATTAAGCATTATGTCTTTGTTAATATTATATTTTTATTTTAATAATATTTGCATCTCTTTAAATAATTAATCGGCACCACGTTTTACTTTTAATCAGGCATTAAACATTTCTTAAATATTGCATTTTAGTATTATTGCGTCGGCATTTGCATTTTTTATAATCTTGCATCTTTTTAAACAATTTTGTTTTAAATAATTAACCCGCCTTGCATTTTGTCAAACCAGTCCAGTCCAAGGCACAATTTGAACCAGTCCAATCCAACACCATTTTAATTTCATCCAACACCCTTTTTAATTTTTCCCAAACACCAAACCTAGTCCCATCATATCTTTTATCATTTTCAACACACTACCCATACTTCTCTTACCTTTTGCAGCACACTAAGTCCATCCCCCTATTCCCCCTACCCTATCTCTCTCACTTATTAAAATCATCAGCCTACACTTCATAAGAGACGACTTTATCTCTCACTCTCAGCCTTGCTACCCCCCAGCCCTCTCTCGTCTCTCTCTCTCACACCCAAACCCCTACCCCCTAAAAACCCAGCCGCCCACTAAAACTTTCGTCAGCCGCCCAAAGCCACCCTCAACGTCTCTATTACTCTCAGTCTCTCCTCTCCCTAACTCCCGTCGCCGCCGCCTTTGCCGGAGCTCCAAGCTCCGGCGAACACCCTCTCTCACACACACACATCACCCCACCACCGCGAACCTTCACCTTGCCACTGTTCGAACACCCACTGTCCCATCATCGTCGACCACCACCACTGGAGCAGTCCACCATCGTAGAACTTCACCAGCAACCCTCACCCTCTCTCCCTGTTGCTCCCGTCGACCACCATCATTGAACATTCCCGTCGCAAATCACCGACGTCGCTATCACACCCCACCACTGCCCGTCACTGTTCCAGCGTTCGTCAGGCGGCGTCGCTCCGGTGTTCGCCGTGAAAGTGACGCCGCCACCATCGCTGCCTGAGTTTGGTTCCATTTTTTGATTTATTGGCATATTTTTCTTATTTGGACTGATTTCCTTTATTTTTGAATCTCGCCGGAGTTTGAGGAACTCCGGCGGTCGTTGGCTACTGTTCCTGTTGTTGTTTTGATTTGGAATGATTTCTTGTATTTTTGTCGGAGTTTTTAAACTCCGGCGAGCCTTTGGCTTTTCGGCGAACTCGCTGCTTGTCTCCACTGGTTTCTGGACCATTATTGTTGTCCATATTGTTGTCAATGCTTCTGATTTTGTTGGGTTGATTCTGCATTGTTGGGATTATTCCGGCGACCTTGGCTTTGTATTTTTTTTTGTATCTGTAGTTTGCCTTTGCAACGGGCTGATTTTGCCACTGTTTTGCTCTCGGGTTGAAACCGGGTCGGGTCATAATCCGGGTCGGATTTTAAAATGGTGGATTGTTGTTTATTTTGAAATCTTTGGACCAAGAATCAAGCCTTGTTGGGCTGTGTTCTGGACTGAGTTTTTGTTTGTTTTACTACTGCTGGGCTGTTTGTGGCCATATTATTGGACTGGTTTTGGCCATATTGCTATTGATTTTGGACATTTTTTGCTGGTTTACTGATTTAGAACAAATACTACATTGTTGGTATTTTACTGATTTGAACAAGATGTTACACTTGTATGGTCGATGAAAAAGTTATCCGTCGATTTTTGAGGCCTCCACAGTTGCAAAGACGGAAAATAAAATAAATGAAGCTTTCTGGGCAAGGATGATTTCTCCACTTACACCGGATAACCAACATGCGTTGGCAGGGCGAATTCTCGCAGCCGCACTTGTTTAGGCTGTCCCACTTTACATTTTTTATATCTGAGCCCTCCGTGTTTAAAACTATTATTGTTTTGGCACGGATATGAAGGTTTTATTTATTCTATTGTTTTTAACAATATTGGCCGATGAAGGAATCCCCGTCTGATTTTCAAGGCCTCCTCTGTGCAAAAGACGGATTTATTTATTTTTTGGCTTTACTTATTAAATTTCTGTCATTGCTTTAAAATTATTTATTCTAGTACTAACACTTTTATTAAGTGTTTATGCAGGTACCCGGAGATCATCATGTGCAGAAGGCCTAAAAAGGGCTAACAGATGTCTCGGAGTTTTATTTCATGTCGCATTTAATTTTAGTTTTATTATTTTTGTATTGCATTTTATTTTTATTATAAATTTTGAAAAAATGCTTAGAACACGTAGAATAAAAAGGGCAATAAATAATTAACCTAGGTTTGAACGAATAACCGCAAGTTAGCGGATCTTAAAGGATGTCTAACTCCTTCCCTTTAGGATAATAAAGAACCCTGATCCAGAATCTCACTAATTTCGCAGACCATTAAATGGAGATTAATTGTAGTGTTTCACTGCAATAAATCAAGTGTCCTAATTCACTTAAATAATTAGGTGGCGACTCCTTAAAAACAGCATTAATTGCTCTATCCAGGGGAACCGCGCCAAAGAGCAACGTTGCGGATACCGTTCAGACCCCCGAGGTCAAAAACGGGCGCGACAGCATGGCGACTCTGCTGGGGATATCAGGTTCTTGATAATAGAAAACTCAGGTTAATTAAATATTGCACTTTATTTTGCTTTTATATTTGTTATAAATATTTTATATTGTTTGTTTTTATGTTGTAATTAACTAATTTAATTGCTACATTATTTTATTGCTTTCCTTAAACTGGTATTTCGCTCATATTTCTTCCACTCTGGAAAATTCACACTATCACACACTACACGCGAGGTTCGCTTGGTGCATCAGCAAAATTCTTTCTTCAAAATCCAAATTTAGGAGAGTTGGTAATATACGTGGAGTGTCCGGTCTAACCGGTGGCCGCGTAGCCTTCTCACTCGAGTAGTCCGCTCGGGAACCTTGCGTCTAGTCAACCAAATCTTAGCAAAATTAGGATAGAGCTATACCACATTTTTAAGTCATGCATGCATACCCCTAGGTGGGTCGACCCTTGGTATCGTCTCCACGATTAGGAAATCCACCAAATTGTCGTTGGGTTTCACAACCCGTCGACCAATAAGCATATATGTGTAGCGTGATAATGATAAACGGATCCAAGCCTGGTCATGACACGCCGAAATTGGAAAAAGTGCACCGTCATTTGGTCGCCATTTCCAACAAAACATTGCAGTTTAACGGCTTGGACTTATTTATCATAATCTCGCATATTTGACGTTTAGGCCGACCTCTGGCATAAGAGAGGTCCCAAGCATATTAGGGCACACACTTGATTTGCATGCTTTTTGTTTATTATTGTTTGTCGCTAGCAACTCTGTACATATTATTTAATGCAATAATTACTCTTTGTGATTCCGGGCTCGAGCATTTGTATTTTTGCACTTTTTGTTGTCACATTGCAATCAGGACTTCTACTGCGTAAATCACTTTTGAATAGCGCGACTTGGACTTTGTGAAGCATCAACCACCAGTCCAGTCGAACCAATCAGGGGAGTCTTTGACTATATTGTCACACCTTTGCATTTTTATTATTTTTGTCATTTTCCTACTCACCTATTTCTCATATTTCTTGCATGAAGGTCGTCCTCGCAATCAGCCTAGGACGGTCGGAAAAAAAAAATCACAAAAATGAGTGGTAGTTATGTTGACTAATAGAAATCAGTTTATAACAGATTCAACGATACATCGCTCTCAATTCTTCTTTACTTTGTATTTTTATTCATATTTGCAAATTCAATTGACATGTTTAGCGTTGATTGCATTGTTCTTTCATATCATGCATTTTTACAGCATAATTATTCCGAACTACGCGTGTCTGATTCTCACCACACGGTGTGATACGTAGGCAACTCATTTTGGGTTCGACACCACAAAAATGAAAACAAAAAAAAATGATAATAAAGAAGCATATTTTTCTCACTCATGCATCTCATTCATCATGTTTTTGGGCATTCATTTTACTTTGCATTCGTCCACAGTGGACAATCATTTCTTTTGCACAGCTTTATATTGTTATCCTTTTTTTGATAAATTCTTTTCAAGCATACATTTTCAAACATATCTGAATGAACTACGCGCACCTGATTTCCTCGGCGGGATACGTAGGCGGCTCTATTCGGGTTCGGTACCCTTTATTCAAAAAAAAAAAATTATTCAAAAATACAAAAAAAAATGTTATTCAAAAATACAAAAACATTTTGTAAGTATTATTGTTTGACTTTGTTGATACCAACACAGTTACGAGTGTGCATAAAAAAAACAAGTGATAATCAGTATGGGTTGACTTTGTGGTAAACCATAGATTCTTTTGGTACCTCTTATTCATACTCGTAGATGACATTGTCTTGCATGTTTCCAAGATAAGAATGAAACCGACCTCATCGTTTCATATGCATTGTGTGGTGAGTTTTTAGAATAAGTTCAATTGCATTGCATTGTGATCTAGAACTTGGCCTGAATGTTTGTTGAGGCGAAATCCTGAGCAACACTCGGTGTGGGAAATGATCGTAGGTTTTCTTTGACCCGTTTGTGTCTTTTCAGCCTACCAAATAACATTATCCCTAGTACACCTCTTTGAGCCTAAAACCTATTTTTTGACAACCGCATATTACACCTATAACCTTTCGGAGTGCGTACGCACTATCCCTCTCTTGACCCGACCTCCTTGAGTGCTTTAGAAATGTGCAAATGACTGACAAAATCCTGCGTTGAAGTTTGCAAAGACAAAAATTGTCAAAGTCTCAAAAAATGAAAGCAGAGACGACTTCACATAAAGAGGAAATCAAAAGCCCCGATATAAAAAATATATATATAACCCCGGAAAAAAAAAAGGGTTCCAAATGAAAGATTCAAAAGAAGTCAATACAGAAAAACTGGGACAAAAAGAAAGCAAGTCAGCATTAAAACGCACAAATATCAAGCACGGACGTAGTCCAACTCTCGAGGAATGATTAGTCACTTTTACCCAAATGATATCCATTCCTTTCCCCAAGCCTACATTACAAGCCCGTGACAAGCCCTACATGATCTTATACTGAGGGATCTCACATTAGTGGATACTTACATGACGGCCAAGCCTATGGTATCACAATTGCATGCATTAAACATCTTTCTGAGTGTGAGTATTTTTCTTCAAACGTCCCAAAATTCAAAATACTGGAATATATGTGAGAAATGAGACTTTCTTTCTGTGAGGGCATTTGAAACGTGAGATTACGTGTAGTTCGAAACCTTAGATGCAAGCAGGTGTGTCGACACTCAGGTATGTCTGAGGTACTATCTGAAGCTGTGTGAATTGCACCAGAGTCAATTTCGGTTAGACTGAAATCAATAAAAGACTATCCTTATGCACAATACTAATTGATGGTATCAAGTGGAGTCAGAACGTAATGTTGTCTTCCATTCTTTCAGGAAAAAAAACAACAAAATGCATATTACATAAAAATTCTTGTTTTGTATCACGAACTACGTCTTGACCTGATTCCCTCAGCGGGATACGTAGGCGGTCACATCGGCTTCGGTCCCGCATCATTTTAAAATCATAAAAAAAAAACTTATTTTTGCAGCATGAACTACGTCTTGACCTGACTCCCTCGGCGGGATACATAGACAACCACATCGACTTCGGTCACACCGTTAGAAATATTTCTTCCTTGTTTTTGCAGAGGACACGATTTTGTCCATATTCTCGCATTCGCTTTACATTCATGATAAAAAAAAATGCTTACCTGATCGCTTTGATAGCGTCAAGATGCAACCTTACCCAGTTCAACATCTTCATTACCAGAAACTGGGACATTTTAAGGAATTCACTGCAAGAAAATGGCAATAGACAGGGAAAAGCAGGTCAACTAGGTCTTCACCAATAATGCAAGCGTCAAGGCCAAAGCTACAAATTCGACGCTAATCAACCACTCATTTCCTAAAAAACTCACAAGTTTTCTTTGGGTGCAGAATTTTCATATCAGCAAAGGCAGGAGCACAACAAAAAAACCCATGCGAGTTATAAACACTCAACGTCTATGCAATGACGTTATCTCAACCCAGGCGGGTCACAAAGCAGGTACGCTCATAAATCAATGCATTTCATTTAAGTCTATGCAACGACTTCATCTATGTTTCGTCTATGCAACGACGAGCATCTGCATCGCGTCTATGCAACGACATCATTTCATTTAAGCCTATGCAACGACTTCATTCATGTTTCGTCTATGCAACGACGAACATCTGCATCGCGTCTATGCAACGACGCCATTTCATTTAAGCCTATGCAACGACTTCATTCATGTTTCGTCTATGCAACGACGAGCATCTGCATTGCGTCTATGCAACGACGTCATTTCATTAAAAGCATATGCAACGGCTTCATCCATGTTTCGTCTATGCAACGACGAGTATATGCATCGCGTCTATGCAACGACGCCATTTCATTTTAAGCCTATGCAACGACTTCATTCATGTTTCGTCTATGCAACGACGAACATCTGCATCGCGTCTATGCAACGATGTCATTTCATTTAAGCCTATGCAACGGCTTCATTCATGTTTCGTCTATGCAACGACGAGCATCTGCATCGCGTCTATGCAACGACGTCATTTCATTTAACCTATGCAACGACTTCATTCATGTTTCGTCTATGCAACGACGAGCATCTGCATCGCGTCTATGCAACGACGTCATTTTATTTAAGTCTATGCAACGGCTTCATTCATGTTTCGTCTATGCAACGACGAGCATCTACATCGCGTCTATGCAACGACGTCATTTCATTTAAGCATATGCAACGGCTTCATTCATGTTTCGTCTATGCAACGACGAGCATCTGCATCGCGTCTATGCAACGACGTCATTTCATTTAAGCTTATGCAACGGCTTCATTCATATTTCGTCTATGCAACGACGAGCATCTGCATCGCGTTTATGCAACGACGTCATTTCATTTAAGCCTATGCAGCGGCTTCATTCATGTTTCGTCTATGCAACGACGAGCATCTGCATCGCGTCTATGCAACGACGTCATTTCATTTAAGTCTATGCAACGGCTTCATTCATGTTTCGTCTATGCAACGACGAGCATCTGCATCGCGTCTATGCAACGACGCCATTTCATTTAAGCCTATGCAACGGCTTCATTCATGTTTCGTCTATGCAACGACGAGCATCTGCATCGCGTCTATGCAACGACGTCATTTCATTTAAGTCTATGCAACGACTTCATTCATGTTTCGTCTATGCAACGACGAGCATCTGCATCGCGTCTATGCAACGACGCCATTTCATTTAAGTCTATGCAACGGCTTCATTCATGTTTCGTCATGCAACGACGAATATTTGCATCGCGTCTATGCAACGACGCCATTTCATTTAAGCCTATGCAACGGCTTCATTCATGTTTCGTCTATGCAACGACGAGCATCTGCATCGCGTCTATGCAACGACGCCATTTCATTTAAGCCTATGCAACGGCTTCATTCATGTTTCGTCTATGCAACGACGAGCATTTGCATCGCGTCTATGCAACGACGCCATTTCATTTTAAGCCTATGCAACGACTTCATCCATGTTTCGTCTATGCAACGACGAGCATCTGCATCGCGTCTATGCAACGACGCCATTTCATTTTAAGCCTATGCAACGGCTTCATTCATGTTTCGTCTATGTAACGACGAACATCTGCATTTAAGCCTATGCAACGACGTCATTTCATTTAAGCCTATGCAACGTCTTCATTCATGTTTCGTCTATGCAATGACGAACATCTGCATCGCGTTTATGCAACGACGTCATTTCATTTAAGTCTATGCAACGGCTTCATTCATGTTTCGTCTATGCAACGACGAGCATCTGCATCGCGCCCATGCAATGACGCCATCAACATCTACACACACCATGTCCTTTTCAGCACCACATCACCTGCAATCCAGTGTCAATCATACTTCGACACTGGACATTTTTAAATCAGCGTCAGCTTTGCTTTTTATTTTTTACATCACAACGACCCAGTGTCATCATGATTTGACACTGGGACATTTTTTGGGTCTGCATCATCCCTAATTTTGAGTTTATAGTTTATAAAACAGGACAAAATTGGCTACAAGTCAACATCTTTGTCCGAAGACTCTTCCATCATCTCCGTACAAAGAGGACATACATTGATACCAATTTTGACCCGTTTTTCGTATATTTGTTGCAATTTTATGTGTTTTAGGACTTCGCATTTTAATCATCATTTTTTGCATTTTTCGCATAATATTCTATGTTTATTTCTTCAAAAAAAAATGACATTGCATATTTTATTTTAAATTAAGCATTATGTCTTTGTTAATATTTTGTTTTTATTTTAATAATATTTGCATCTCTTTAAATAATTAATCGGCACCACGTTTTACTTTTAATCAGGCATTAAACATTTCTTAAATATTGCATTTTAGTATTATTGTGTCGGCATTTGCATTTTTTATAATCTTGCATCTTTTTAAATAATTTTGTTTTAAATAATTAACCCGCCTTGCATTTTGTCAAACCAGTCCAGTCCAAGGCACAATTTGAACCAGTCCAATTCAACATCATTTTAATTTCATCCAACACCCTTTTTAATTTTTCCCAAACACCAAACCTAATCCCATCATATCTTTTATCATTTTCAACACACTACCCATACTTCTCTTACCTTTTGCAGCACACTAAGCCCATCCCCCTATTCCCCCTACCCTATCTCTCTCACTTATTAAAATCATCAGCCCACACTTCATCAGAGACGACTTTATCTCTCACTCTCAGCCTTGCTACCCCCCCAACCCTCTCTCGTCTCTCTCTCTCACACCCACACCCCTACCCCCTAAAAACTCAGCCGCCCACTAAAACTTTCGTCAGCCGCCCAAAGCCACCCTCAACGTCTCTATTACTCTCAGCCTCTCTTCTCCCTAACTCCCGTCGCCGCCGCCTTCGCCGGAGCTCCAAGCTCCGGCGAACACCCTCTCTCACACACACACATCACCCCACCACCGCGAACCTTCACCTTGCCACTGTTCGAACACCCACTGTCCCATCACCGTCGACCACCACCACTGGAGCAGTCCACCATCGTCGAACTTCACCAGCAACCCTCACCCTCTCTCCCTGCTGCTCCCATCGATCACCATCATTGAACATTCCCGTCGCAAATCACCGACGTCGCCATCACACCCCACCATCGCTTCACATCGTTCCAAATGCTCGGCGGCGTCGCTCCGGTGTTCGCCGTGGAAGTGACGCCGCCACCATCGCTGCCTGGGTTTGGTTCCATTTTTTGATTTATTGGCATATTTTTCTTATTTGGACTGATTTCCTTTATTTTTGAATCTCGCCGGAGTTTGAGGAACTCCGTGATGGTCATCTTATTCTGTTGTTGTTTTGATTTGGAATGATTTCTTGTATTTTTGTCGGAGTTTTTAAACTCCGGCGAGCCTCTGGCTTTTCGGCGAACTCGCTGCTTGTCTCCACTGGTTTCTGGACCATTATTGTTGTCTATATTGTTGTCAATGCTTCTGATTTTGTTGGGTTGATTCTGCATTGTTGGGATTATTCCGGCGACCTTGGCTTTGTATTCTTTTTTGTATCTGTAGTTTGCCTTTGCAACGGGCTGATTTTGCCACTGTTTTGCTCTCGGGTTGAAATCGGGTCGGGTCATAATCCGGGTCGGATTCTAAAATGGTGGATTGTTGTTTATTTTGAAATCTTTTGACCAAGAATCAAGCCTTGTTGGGCTGTGTTATGGACTGGGTTTTTGTTTGTTTTACTACTGCTGGGCTGTTTGTGGCCATATTATTGGACTGGTTTTGGCCATATTGCTATTGATTTTGGACATTTTTTGTTGGTTTACTGATTTAGAACAAATACTACCTTGTTGGTATTTCTTGATTTGAACAAGATGCTACACTTGTATGGAGATGAAAAGGTTATCCGTCGATTTTGAGGCCTCCATGATTGCAAAGACGGAAAATAAAATAAATGAAGCTTTCAGGCAAGGATGATTTCTTCCCACTTACAGGATAACCAACATGCATTTGGCGGCGAATTCTCACCGCACTTGTTTAAGCATCCCACTTTACATTTTTTATATATGAGCCCTCCGTGTTTAAAACTATTACTGTTTTGGCACGGATATGAAGGTTTTATTTATTCTATTGTTTTTAACAATATTGGCCGATGAAGGAATCCCCGTCTGATTTCCAAGGCCTCCTCTGTGCAAAAGACGGATTTATTTATTTTTTGGCTTTACTTATTAAATTCCTGTCATTGCTTTAAAATTATTTATTCTAGTACTAACACTTTTATTAAGTGTTTATGCAGGTACCCGGAGATCATCTTGTGCAGAAGGCCTAAAAAGGGCTAACAGATGTCTCGGAATTTTATTTCATGTCGCATTTAATTTTAGTTTTATTATTTTTGTATTGCATTTTATTTTTATTATAAATTTTGAAAAAATGCTTAGAACACGTAGAATAAAAAGGACAATAAATAATTAACCTAGGTTTGAACGAATAACCGCAAGTTAGCGGATCTTAAAGGATGCCTAACCCCTTCCCTTTAGGATAATAAAGAACCCTGATCCAGAATCTCACTAATTTCGCAGACCATTAAATGGAGATTAATTGTAGTGTTTCACTGCAATAAATCAAGTGTCCTAATTCACTTAAATAATTAGGTGGCGACTCCTTAAAAACAGCATTAATTGCTCCATCCAGGGGAACCGCGCCAAAGAGCAACGTTGCGGATATCGTTCAGACCCCCGAGGTCAAAAACGGGCGCGACACATGACACAGGGACAAATACTTATGATTTTTTGGATGATGATAGGCTCTCGTATCTAACTCATTTTTTCCACAGCCCGGGACTCACAAAAATGCGACAACGCAATC
Source organism: Przewalskia tangutica (assembly GCA_029844215.1). Taxonomy (NCBI): domain Eukaryota; kingdom Viridiplantae; phylum Streptophyta; class Magnoliopsida; order Solanales; family Solanaceae; genus Przewalskia; species Przewalskia tangutica. Next base: position 5,649,154 of record CM056723.1, on the reverse strand, counting down.
GCCCGGCCTTTGGACCAGGCCGATGGTCCGGCCATCGGCTGAAAATCTGATCCGTGGCCCGGGCCGTGATTCCAAGGCCCGATGTCGAGAACCCCCTGCGCACACCACCGCCCTTCATTGGGCCAACCTCCAACTCCAGGCCCAACTACACACAAACTACTCGTCGGCTCGGTCTGACGGTGGAGAAAATAACAATAATACGGGCGATGGCGTTCATTGACTGCTCACTCCCGACGATGGCGTCGATCCATCGCCCACTAAACCGACGATCACCGTAGTCGACATGGAATTACAAAATCCAATGCCAAATCTGATCTACACACTCAAGTCTCAAATCACCTTTGCTTTGTAACCACGTATGCGCTCAAAAGATCCTAATTGGAAAATGGCCATGGATGATGAATATCATGCTCTAATTAAAAATAGGACATGGGAGTTAGTACCTCGTCCATCTAATGCTAATATAATTCGATCTATGTGAATTTTTAGCCATAAAGAAAAATCTGATGGTTCTTTTGAGCGGCATAAGGCCCAACTTGTAGGTGATGGCAAGACTCAACAGATGGGATTAGATTGCGGCGAGACATTCAGTCCAGTGGTTAAACCAGCAACCATCAGAATTGTTCTCAGTCTAGCCCTCTCAAAAGGATGGTTACTTCATCAATTGGATGTAATATTCTTATACATTAAACTACTTACCATATAATATGGGATACTACATTAATATAAGATATACATTAATATAAGATAATACACAATATTACCATATTAATGGTATAAATTCTAGAATATTCTAACAATCATACTAACATTTTTACTAAGTCTTTATACAGGTATCCAGATATGCATTTCAAAAGATGTCGTCTGGAGTTCTATTTTTTTATTGTTGTATTTAATTTAAATTTTATTTTATTTTCATATTGCATTTATTATAATTGTAATTATTGCAAATGTTTAGAATAGGTAGGTTTAGAATTGATAAAAAATAAAAAGGATAGATTAAAATTGAAAACCGCTAGTTTATTTATTTTTAGGACTGTCTTAAATATTTTCAAACATTCTTTTCTTTTAAAGTATATATTTTCAAATACACACATTTTTAGCGCAATAGATAATTAATCTAGGTTTGAACGGATAACCGCAAGTTAGCGGATCTTAAATGGTGACTTACCCCTTCTCTTTAGGATAATAAAGAACTCTGATTCAGAATCTCACTAATTTCGCAGACCATTAAACGAAAATTAATTGTAGTATTTTTATTGCAATAAATTAAGTATCTTAATTCACTTAAATAATTAGATGTCGATTTCTTTAAAATTGACGTTTTGCTCAATTCAGGAAACAGCGCCAAAGAGTCAAAAACGGGGGCGACAATCCTCAAAGTTCTCTACACTGCCGGTATATAACTTAGCTTTTAGACTTACTTCTGATATGGCTGCTTCCATCATTTATACTGGGCAGAGATTTACTCTTTACACGAGACTGCCAACTATGGTAGCCAAGGGCATGTATGAAGCCCCACATGCACCCTGGATCGATATTCCTATCCTCATCTTCATGCTCCACATGCCTACTCCACTTGTTCTTTCCCATAATAAAAATTTCGTGAATCTGTTTTCTCTAGCCTGATAAGAAGAAAAATCAAATGTTCAAAAATCACAGTATAAAATCTCGTGTCTAGCACATAATTAAACTCATGGCTCAGAAAATTAAGATGCTGAAATCCTATAAATTCAATGAATTGTTACAAAATATTTAGCAATTATTTGCAGGGAATTTTGGGAACTGCATACAGAAGCATTGGAGCTACTCTGTTCTTGTAACGGTATCTTGGTTCCTTTACAGTATCAAACAGGGGTGCAGCTAGAGGGGGGGAGGGGTTCCTCTGACCGCCTTTGCTGTAAAATCAAATATATATGTAGAATACTATAAATATTGATGGAGTTCTCTTATTAATGTCATTGTAATCCTAATAGAATTATGATTTATATTTTATCTTAATTATAATTATAGTCCGAATAAAATTAGTATGTCTATTTTACCTTAATTACACTAAATATTAATTACAGAATATATTATGAATATATTCACTATCACACCCTTCGGTCGGAGTGGGAGAAAGTCGGACGCTGAGGGATATAAATGAAGTCCATAGTCAAGAGTGCCCTTAACGTATCGAATGATACGCTTAAGTGTTGTAAAGTGAGGCTCCCTAGGCGTGTATGAACACGCACACCTGCTGAACCGCATATGCAATATCTGACCGAGTGAATGTGAGATACTGAAGAGTACCTGTGAGACTCCTATAAAGAGATGGATCACTAACTGGATCCCCATCATCTTCACTGAGTTTGGACTTGGAATCGACATGAGTGGACATGATCTTACAATTTGTCATTTTAGCTCTGGTAGACGATGCCCGTCATCTTAAAATCTTCCGGTTGAATGCCCTTAAATTGATTTTCCAAATACAAAAAATGTTGTGTCTTGTTATCATGAAAGATGCTTTCCAATCTCTCCCTTTCTCCCTAATTTTCAATGGATGAACAAACTAAATTACATCATATTCTTGCTGTTAACAACATCAAGAATTCCATTCTCATTATTCTTGAGATGGAAAATGTTTAGTATTTCTCCTGAACGGCATTATTTAAAATTCATTATCGTGTGTATAAAGTCATTGATCACATAATTCCTCCTAAATTAAGCCAACTGTCGAGCACATGGAGAAACATGATGATTCTGATGGCAAATTTTAATTACAATTAGATGTGATTGTTCTATAATGAATCTATGACACAATCTCAAGCGATCTATTACATACAATGATATGATAATATTCTATTCGAGCCCTTTAAGTGAAAGTCTTGCATCCGTCATTGGTATCAAACAAGGCTCGCATAGATAAAAACGTAACAAGGAATCAAGAACTAGATATTATCGAATCAAATATGTTTTAATTTTTCACAATAAAGTATGTATTAATTTAGTATAGGAAAACATGTAAGCCAATACCAATTTAAATGGTAAAAACAGAGACCAAACTGCATATTTCAATAAAATATGTATTAATTTAGTATTGAACCCACTTATACTTATTTCTGGGTCCGCCACTGAAGACAGCTTTTAGCCTTTGATAAAGTCCAAGAATGGTTCTTTATGAATGTTAGAAATGGCTTCGGCAGAGTGAGGGAAAGTGTGTCTAGAGATAGCACTGACCTTACTTTTTGACACAATCCTTCTAACTGCATTACAATATCACTCTCCAGTAACAATTATTGAAGACTGTATATTTGCATTATAAAATATTTAGTTAATCTAAAATAATTTTGCTTCAAAGATGAGTCAAATTGACTCTCAAGAAGCAAAAAACACCACATAAATGGAACAAAGAGAGCATGAAATCAATAATTTAATAAGACATGTAACCATTCATAACATGTTAAAATTATACTAAATTGTATAAATATTTCTTTACACGTTAATGTATACAAGTTAAATCTTGATTATTACTAATAAGTATTCACTCGTTTTCATTTTACAGTCATGTTTGGTTGAGTTCTGAAATTAAAAAAGAAAAAGACTTTTAAATAAACGTGACATGTCAATTGTTGCTCCAAGTGTCTTATGTTGTTTTTGTGTTCAAGAATGGACTCCCCCTCCTAAAAATTGATCCCTAGAGCTTTAAATAGGTATCAATTTCGTGTCTTAGGGACCCTATTGCCCTTGGCTTCCGTACCGGCACCGCGGTTCTACAGGTTAGCATCGCGGTGCCGAAACTCCTGCAGCTCACCGCGGTTCTGTCTGAATGCACCTCGGTGCTAAAAGTCCTGCGGGTTTCTGTTTTGCTGCAGTCGCCCGCCTCTAGTCATTGCGGTCTTTGTGGTTTTTTCGAGTCATCGATTTTCGACATTTTTCTGCCCTGGGACCTCCTTTTATGCCCATTTTTCGCTCATTTTTGTCATTTTGCCTGTTCGAACCGCTGTGACTCAAAAGAAAGAAAAATAACCCTAAAACTGTACTAGACGCAACGAAAATGGATAAATACTAATAAAAAATGACTCAAAATAGGTATATGAAATATGCCTAACAAACCCCCAAACTTAAACTTTGCTCGCCCTCGAGCAAAGGAGAAAACAAAGCAAAAAAATAAAATAAAAAAGACTCAAAGACTCACGTCAAGCAGTTGCAAAATGTCACTTAGAAACACATGAACGTTAGTTAGGACAATATGTAGGAATAGATGTAGCATGCATTGAACAATCTAGAATTTCAAGTTAGATATTTCGCAGATTTATTTCAGTCACAATCACTGGAAGCATGAATACCTAACCTATGCATGTCAATGTCATTGCATTTTTGTCAAGGTATTATAGTCTGTTTACTTGTTATTCTCCACTAATCATGGACATACATTCTAGGGATCATCGGGACTTTTCATGGTTGTAATGTACGCTTAGGCAGGGTAGGTAAAAATAGACATTTAGGCTCAAATTACTTACCATAAACGCTTTTCATTCAACTTGTTTCTCTTCCTTACTGTATTCTTTTTAGTTCATACATGTTACTCCCTTTTCTCTTTTTGTTGAGAGGGGAACATACACATTCGCATTGACACCCCCAAATTTAAGCTTTTTCATATTTTAATTGGGGTTCATAATTTATTTTTGCTCTCTTTTGTATTTATTTTCACTTTCTTTTTCCTCCGTATCATCAGTTATTGCTTATGGCACATGATCTTCGTAATTTTCTATCTTTAGTTTTTATTTCAGTTTTATGTTGGATATTGTGTTAGTTCGTAGCATGTCTATGGCTAGGAACTAAATACTTAATTAGGGATTTCCTTATGATTCACTTGAACCTTTATTCATAATTTGATGCAATAGTTTGATTACTTTTCAGTTGTTAAGATCTATTCAATAATTGATGTGAATGCTTGATAGTTAATTGATCACTAAATATCATAACATATATGATTTCGAATCAACAACCGAGAGGAGAGATTTGGATATGCTGTAGTTGAATAGACATAGGTTAAAATCGTGGACGATAGTACCCCGATACTTGTGTAGCTTTGTAGGTTACTGTTCTTAATCCTCCTATGTAGTAAATCCTATCATAAAAATATAGAAGGGTTCTGCACTGGGGTTGAGTGATTATATATCCTAACCGGAATATAAGACAGTCTAGTTAACCGCTATCTTAACATAGAAGAGGAATCATTCTAACGACAAGGATTGAATAAAGTGGATAGTTGATAATTTTGGAAGCCCTAATTCCTTCATAATCTGAATACAACCTAATTAGTTTACTTATTTCTTGTAATCATTCCAGTAGTTAAATAAAAACCCCAATCAATATTCGTTCGCCAAATAGATAACACAAAATAGATGCTCGGTACATAGAAATCAGTCTCTGTGGACGATATTCGGTCTTACAAATTATATTACTTGAGACGATACGTACACTTGCGTTTTGCGAGTGTGGAAATCGCCTAACATGTCTTCTCTACCTCATTCTCCTTCTCCATCACTGGTTGAGATCCATTCGCTCTGCTTCCCACTTCGTTAATCGCCGACATTGCTCTTGGGTTCATCATCAGATATCGGGAGATTACCTTGGAGCAAGGTAACCTTCCTAGTAATACATTGATGAATCCAAGGGAGCAATGCCAAGCAATCAGTTTGATAAGTGGGAAGCAGTTAGAGCAGAGGGCACCCCAACCAGTGGTTGAAAAGGAGAAGGATATGGGGAAGACAGTTGAGGTAGAAAATGAGGGGGTTACTGATGACCGCCCTATTTTAGAGAAGACTCCACCCGCAGTGATGAGGTAGCATACAGACAAAATTCCTTACCCTCAAAGGCTGCAGAAGAAGAATTTGGATAAGCAGTTTTCGAAATTTTTGGAGGTATTCAAAAAACTGCATATTAATCTTCCATTCATTGAAGCTTTGGAGCAGATGTCAGCTTATGTGAAATTCATGAAAGACATCATGTTTAAGAAGAGGAAGCTGGCAGATTATGAGACAGTTGTGTTGACAGAGGAGTGCAGCGCTATATTGCAGAAGAAATTTCCCCCTAAGTTGAGAGACCCCGGGAGTTTCACTTTACCTTGCACCATAGGGAGTGTTACATGTAAAAGAGATTTATGTGATTTGGGGGCAAGTATCAATATTATGCCCCTCTATGTGTTCAAAAGACTTGGTTTGGGGGAAGCAAGACCAACCACAGTCACCATGCAGCTAGTTGATCGCTCGATTGTGCATCTCCAAGAAATTATTGAATATGTGTTGGTACAAGTGGGTAAATTCATTCTTCCTGCTGATTTCCTCATTTTAGACATGGATGAAGATGAAAATATGCCCATGATCCTTGGGAGACCATTCCTAGCCTCAGGGAGAGCCCTCATTGATGTTGAAAAGGGGAGTTAAAACTCAGAGTCTAAGGTGAGGAAATGGTATTCAAAGTTTTCAAGCAGGCCACTGAACCTCAAAGCGATGCTAGATGTTTTGCTATTGGGGTAGTTGACAAGGTTGTGCCTGAGAAAAGCCTCACAAGTACTGATGTTCGTGGGGTACCACCAAAGCAGCATGGAGAACCTGATGGTAAGATTTCTGAACTAGCTATTGATGAAAAAGAATTAAACTCCTCTGAAATCAGAACTGTGAAAAAGAAGAGAAGAAAGAGAAAGATAATGGTGCTAAAATGGATATACGGAGGGGACACTCTACCCCCTTGATTTAGTAAGTAACCTGCGTCCGGCTAAAAGACGTTAAAGACAGCGCTACTTGAGAGGCAACCCAATGTTTTTAATTATGTTAATTAAATTTTGTTTTAGTTTATTTTATTTTATCTTGAACAGTCTCACGATCTAGTATGTTAATGTTTTTGGATGACAGATAAAGGCAGGGACTCACTCCGAAGGGCAAAGGCTTCATAATGCAGAAAACTGAAGGACACTGGAATTTTTCCGAAAATAGCACCGCGGTGCAGGTTCAAGGGACCGCGGTTCCTCCTTCGGCAATGTGCACAGTAATTTGCCCTTCATCCCAAACCTCCGTTATGACCGCTGTGTTGTGTCAGTAAGTTGTCCCTTTATTTTTTTAGTCTTCACACATTGGGGGCATTGTGTCGATTAAGTTTGGTGGGTGTCTTATTTTGTCTTTGTGTTGTTTTTGAGTCATAATTTTTTTTATGGATCATGCATGTTGTAGTTGCTAACGATATTGAGTGGATAAAGTGGAATAATGTAATGGAATTGAAAGCAAAAATATATGTGCTTAAGTTAGATATGTCAAAGATTCATGACATCTAATTATTTGAGATATATGTGCTTAGCCTATGTGTGTTAGTTATGGAAAGAAAGGTTGAGAAATGTCTAGAAAATCTATTTGCTTGTTATTTGAGGCGAAATAGTTAAGATGTACATGTTCATGGAGATGATTCAGGCATTTCTTTGATAGTCCTTCTGACTATTCATTACCTATTCTGACATAAATTGTATCACTAGTCAGTCTCTTTTGAGCCTAAAATAAGATCTTTCTTGACACCCTATGATTCCCGGTTTGTGCCATAAGTAATAATTGAAAGTTAGTGGGATGAAAAGTGTTGAAAAAAAAATAAGAAGAGAGTGAAAATTTGATGCACCCCAATGTAAAATATGCAAAAGCCTAAGTTTGGGGGTGCTTGTTATTTATAATGTACTTCATTCTCTCAAAAGAAAAGAGGGAAAAAATAGGTATGAGATTAAGAAAGTCAAAAAGAAGGAAAAATAGTTGAATGAAAAAATATTTATGGTACGTAATTGAGCCTAAATGCCTACTTTTACCTACCTCAGTCTAAGCCTACATTACAACCCTTGAAAGTCCTGATGATTTCGAATATGTATGTATATGATTAGTGGAAAATAGCAAGTAAACAGATCTATAGCATTTTGGAAAAGATTGAATGAAATTGACATGCATAAGTTATGTGCTGGTATTTCCTTTGATCTAAGTGAATTTGCGAAATATCTAACTTGAAACTCTAGATTGATAATAATTCATGCTATATATGTTCTAACATATCATCCTAACTTTCATCCATGATTTTGAAGAAGCATTGCTATAGTTATTTGATCCATTTCATTGAATCTTTTATTTGATTTTGTTTTTGTTTAGTGTTTTACTCGAGGAAGAGTAAAGTGTAAGTTTGGGGGTGTTTGTTGAGTTTATTTTATACACTCTTTTGAGTCCTTTTTAGTTAAGTATTTTACTCTGTCCGGTTATGTTTAGCATAGTATTAGGTTTGTTTTGCTTTCTTTTGAGTCACAACGCTCTTAAAGGAGAAATGTCACTTTTGAGGATAAAATGAGCATAATAGAGATGAAAATTGCACAAGCACAACCCATGGAATGAAGCATAAGAAGTGCCAAGAAGAATAGAGGAAATTTGGCAATTCGATTTAAAAGGAGAGTGTACCGCATGCTTAGCTAATCGAACGCGGTCTTTGAAAAACCGCGGTCAAGAGAAGTAGGGTCGCGGCGTAAAAATTTCCGAAAGTCCAAAACTGAATCACCGAGGTGCCTGGCAGCAGAACCGCGGTGCCATATTTTCAGGAAGCTATAGTGATTTTGGCTTAATTAGCACCGCGGTGCCGGACAACGAAATCGCGGTGCCGACGCGTAAAAATCAGAATCCAAGTCGATTTTTGACAATGGTAAAATTGTCCGAAGCAAGGTTTTTCTGAGATATAAATACCCTAAACCCTGTCATTATGGGGGATACTACTTGGGAGAGGAGAACGACGGCTACAAGCTACAATTGGAGACATCTTATTGTTCAAGTTATTTTTCTTTCCTTTACTTTATTTCAGTTTATGTTGGATTTTGTATTAGTTCTTGACATGACAATGTTTAGGAGCTAAATACTTTAGTAGGGTTTCCATCGAATCTTCTTGAAGCTCTTTCATATAGTTAATGCATTAGTTATTGATTTCTTCTTCAGCGTATTAAGATTTATTCAATATTATTATAATTTCTTGATAATTAACTAGATATTAATTGTCATCACTTATATGATTTCGAATCAAAAGTCTGAAAGGTGAGATTTGAATATGATGTAGTTGATTATACATAAGTTAAAATCGTGGACGAAAGTACCCCGATACTTGTGTAGTACTTAAGGTTATTGTTCTTAATACTCATGTGTGGTAAAACTTATCATAGAAATATAGAAGATTTCTGCACAAGGTTGAGCGCATGTATGTCCTAACCGGAATATAATGACAGATTAGTTAACCTGATATCTTAATAAGAAGAAGAATCGTTAGCATTGCATTAACACGTGAAATAGTGGATAGTTGAGGAGATTAGAACTCTATTCCCTTCATAACTGTTATAAACTCAAAGTATTATAATCTTTAGTTTATTTCCTGCAATTAGTCATAATTCGTAGTTATAATTCTCAAACTAAAGAACGTCAACCAGATAGATACCATAGAATAGATATTCGGTACTTAATAAATCAGTCTCTGTGGACGATAAACTCGATCTTACAGATCTTTATTACTTGAACGATACGTACATTTGCGTACGCAGGGAGTGACCTCGGTGGAGGATAAGATGCGCGAAGCGAGGTTGAGATGATTCGGACATGTGCAGAGGAGAGACACAAATGCCCCAGTACGGAGGTGTGAGAGGCTGGTTATGGACGGGTTCAGAAGGGGTAGAGATAGATCGAATAAGTATTGGGAAAAAGTAATTAGACGGGATATGACACATGTACAATTTACTGAGGACATGATCTTACATAGGATGTTGTGAAGGACACATATTAGGGTAGTAGGTAGTTAAGCATAGTTTTACTTACACTTACATACTGGTAGTAGGTTTGCTTAGCATAGTTTGTTTTATACTAGGCGACATACCTTGTACGCATTGCTCGGGCTATCAATGACCTTTGTGTATTAGAACTAGCAATTACATACACCTTCTTGGAAAAGAAAAAGGTGGAAAAATTAATTTTTGCATGATGCTCATTGCTCGCTTGTCGTAGTTGATTTGTACATTTGTACAACAGAAAATCTGATTATTGGAAAATCAACAGTTAAACGAATCTTTACGTCTCTGAGAAGCCTGATATAGCAAGGACGACACGACCTTCTTACTTCCCAGTTCCTTTTACTTATTTATTATATTAATTACTCATTTCAAATTATTTTTTAAATCCAATAAAATTTTGTACCAATTAATATAGTATTATGATAAATTATACACTTTATTTACTATTTCTTAAATAATATGTAAAATCAAAAGTAGACCATTAAAAGTGAACGATCTCTTACGTTTCCTTTTCTTATTTGCTTATCTTTCCTCTTTTTTTCACAACATAAAATTAATACACAAATGTAGTATTTTTTCTATCCAATTTATATGACGGTCTTTTCTTTTTAATAATATATTGCGATATTTAGTAACAATGTCACTTAGAATTTTTTATTTTACCCTTAATGAATATCTGAAATAATTTATAGTCACGCATTTTTCAATATCTTATTTTAAATCACAAATTTAAAAAAAAAAAAAATCTTAAACTCCGTAACCAGATAACTACATTCTATTAAACGAAACGGAGGGAGTGGTATTTATGATTAAAAAGGAATAGCTCAACTTATTACATCAAATTCTCGTCGAGTCCGAAAGGTCGGATCATATTGAGTGATTATCGACAGTATTACTTTATATTTTTCTAGAGAATTATATATTGTTGAGATATACCATATATATACATATATGTGGTTATTAGTTGGATAGTTGAATATTAGTTGGATAGTTGAATATTAGCCCACTAGATATTTTGTCATTAATAGGATATTATTAGTGGATATTTTGTTATTAGTAGAATATTATTAGTGGGTCTAAATTTCTTTAAATACTAGGGATGTCAATGGGGCGGGGCGGGGGCGGGGAAGGGTACCCCATACCCGTATCCGCCACCTAAAACCCACCCCCATCCCCGCCCCACCACCCATCACGGATAGTAATTCCTCTACCCGCCCCCGCCCCACCTATCCCGGGCGGGTACCCACTTACCCGACGGATACCCACCTAAATAAGTTGAATGAAACTGCATAGCAGAATTTTGTTTTTTTTAGTAGTGAATCTCTAACATCTATGAACCTAAGTAGCTAGTTTAAAGATACTATGTAGTATCTTGACGATATAGAGAGTATCTCATGATCAAAAGTTGATCCAAAAAAATGTTGATTTCATTTGCATGAACTGATCATGATAACACCCTGAAAACACTTTTAGAATTACCTGTGAAATAGTATAACTATACGGGAAAGAAACACAAAAAAAAAGGTTACGATTATTACTAAATCTTGATTGGAGGGAAGGAAAAATCGGACCATGTGGAGATTAAAGGTGATAATACAAAGGGTAAATATACAAAAGTATAAGATGACATGAGCAAGTACTGAAATCTCACTGGTGTACATATTCCCGAACTCGCAGAATCTTGTTCTTGAAGGCAACTGGAATAGCAGGCCCGGTGACAATAATATGAATAATCCCACTTCTATTATCGATGGCGCCCAATCTGTTCCCATTTTTTATGCAACACTTCGTCTTGTTATACTTTATATCTCTACTTGTTTGGTACTTTGTAAATAAGTGGTATAGAGGAGACTTTTGTAAGGCAAATATAGTGAGTTTTACTTACTGGAGAAGGAGAAAGGATGCTAAACTTGAGAGTGAAATGCACGTATGGTATTAAAAAGGAAGAAAGACGGGTACGGACGGAGCGGGTACGGTGCGGAAAGCGGGGCGGGGCGGGTACGGTGCGGGTCTTATATGAAATTCACCTCCGCCCCACTACCCATGGCGGGTGATCGGTGTATTTTATATACACCTTTTGAGTCAGTTTTAGTTAGTCTTTTGTCCCGTTTTGCACATATAAGTGTCGTATTAGGATAGTTTTTCTTTCTTTTGAGTCAAAGTGGTTAAAATGGTCAATTGGCGGAAAATGAGCTAAAAGAGGGCGAAAGAGGAGATTCCAGAGCTAAAAACAGAGAAAGTGGCGAAAGTGAAACCAGGACCAGCGCATGGCCTCGGTTAGGTTAAGCGCGCGCCCATCGCCTGCAGAGAGGCTGCAGAAGACTCAGCGCCGCGGCGCCTCATGTCAGCAGGTGCAGGGCCGCGGCGCCTAAACATCCGAGAAACTACAGAAGTTGCAGCGTCGCGGCGCCTCGAACAGTAAATCGTGGCCGCGACGCCAAATCATCCGACGGATTGCAGATTCAGCGCGCCGACGCGGAAAAATAAGGTTTTCTAACGGATTTTGGGCCAGGCCTGCAGGGAAAAGTTGAGGCGGTTTTCAGCCTATAAAAGGAGAACCCTAGGCAGTTTTTAAGGGTTCCCTTTCTTGCACAACACAAGGCTTTCCTGCTTGGAGATTGGAGACCATAGTTTAGTAAATTTCTCTTCCTTTTCTTGTTTTTATTTCAGTTTTTATGAAGAACATGGGATTAGTTCTTGTCATGTCAATGACTAGGAACTAATTCCTCTATAGGGCTTTCCATGTTGAATCTCTAGAAACTTATGTTATGATTTAATGCATGCTTATGGTTATTCTTCTTCTTGTTGAGATCTATCCAATATTTGAATTGAATGTTTGGTAGTTAATTGACAACTAATTATCACTATATGATTTCTAATCAGACTCAAAAGGAGGATTGTGAATATCCGTAAGTTGGGTAGACATTCTTGGATTGGGGATGAAAATACCTCAATTATTTATGTAAGCGTTAATGAGAGGCTTAAAACCCTAATTTTGTGCACGCGTGCGACGGTTAACTAGGTTTTTGTTCTTAATCCTCCTATAGAGTTATCCTTATCACCGAAAGGTAGGTAAGGTGTAATACTGGAGTTGAGTGTTTATATAACCCTAACGGGAGTATAAAACGATTTCGTAAACCTGCTTTCTCCAAAAGAAGAAGACCATAAGTTATTGCATTAATAAGTAACATAAGCGGATAGTGAGGAGACGTGGAAGCCATATTCTCATCACCACTGAAGTAAACCCTTATAGTTAAATAACTTTTATAATTCTTAGTTATAAACAACAAATCCAAATATCAATTTACCAAATAGATACCAAAAGATAGATAGTTGATAATTGAACCCTAATCCTTGGGCGATATTCGGTCTTACTAAGACTATATTACTTGTTACGATAACGTGCACTTGCGTTTAAGTGTGTGCATCTTTTCGCGCATCAAGTTTTTGGCGCCGTTGCCGGGGATTAGGCATAGTTCAATATCAAATTTGTCTATTTTTAATTTCTAATTTGGTTTTTAATTTTCACTGTTATTTTTAATTTTTACGTTTTTTTTAATTATTTTCAGAAAATTCGAGGTACCGTGATTGGTTGTTTGTTTTTGATCTATTTCAGGAACCGCTTTATGCGAAGGAGAAGAGAGCAGACACTCTTGTTCCCTTCAATCCAGATTGAGAAAACTCGCAAGCGTAATGAAAGAATCGGATTGCAACTTTGATAGAGATGGGCGGTGGTCAAAACAATAACATGATGAGAAGGATTAGGAGAAAATCAACCTAACCGAGGAGTTTCGGCAAGTGCCAATAGGCGTGGAGAGAGTCCAAATCCAGCCGTAGCGAGTTTGGGGGACTATGTCGCCCAGAGTGAATGGAGCACGACATGCATTAGGCTCCCCGCACAGAGCCAACAACCGAGATAAAACCAGCGATTACGGCGTGGTACAAAGACACTGCAATTCGGAGGATCGCCATCGGAGGATCACATATGCACATAGCTAATTTCTTGGAGCTATGTGCAACTTTTCGAATATAACGGCGCATCGATGATGCCGTCAGATTGAGGCTCTTTCCCTTCTCACGAGGATAGAGCAAAAGTATGGTTGAATTCCTGCCACGATTCAATTTTTACATGGCACGAAGTGGCACGTAAATTTCTAGCCAAGTTCTTTCCCAGTAAAGCAAAGAAATCGAGGGGAGTTGAACAACTTCTACCAAGCAGATGGAGAGTCCTTATATGAAGCTTGGGAAAGGTTCAAAGATTTACAGAGAAAGTGCCCACACCATTGCATTGAGTTGTGGAAATTGGTCCACATTTTCTACAACGGGCTGAGCAGTACAACCATAACCATTATAGATGCAGCAGCAGGTGGAGCATTCATGAGGAAAACAGCCCACGACGCTCATGAGCTATTAGAAGATATGGCCACCAACAACCATGTCACAGAAGAGAGGTCGGCAAGTGGAAGAAGTTCAGTGGGAGTCCACGAAATAGATGCTATCACGCCTGAATGCCCAGTGGCCCTTCTAGCGAAGCGATTGCAAAGAACATACAATGTCGGTGAATGCGATACGGATGCCTAAAAGTCGTGAGATATGTGCGCCCACATACATTCGATAGTGTCCTTCACCGATCCCAACAATATACCAATGGAGCAGCGTAATGTCGTCGTAGGTAATTATCGAGGCAACAAAACAACCCTTACTCCAATACTTATAATCCGGGTGGAGGAATCACCCAATTTCTCATGGAGAGTGCGGCGCAGAATCAATACTGGGCAGCAGAATCAATCAATACAGGGCCGATGCGTAACCAACTGTAATCGCAGCTCTTCATTCAAGCCCCACAGACTCAGCAATGCGACCGGTTCAAAGAAGAAAAGCCGACGAGCCGAAGTAGCGACAAAGACTTGCCAACGCCTGACGCAGCTTCATGACAGAGCTAGATCCTCGCTCAGAACTTGAAACACAAGTGGTCACTAGCAAAGCAGTAAACAAAGAAATACGAGGACATTGCCAAGCAATACAGAGGTAAATCAGGCGAGCGGTGTCGAGCGATGCGGTTGAGAAGTGGAAGACAATTGAGCAAGAATACCTCACCGAAGAGTTGAGAAGGCGAGTTAGAAAAGAGAAGGTGATTGAGCCCACCCAGAGTAGTAGAAAACTCCGGAGAATGAGTACACAGAGAAGATCCCTTTCCCAGAGACTACAATGAAAGCGGTTGATAAACAATTTTCCAAATTTTTGAGACATTCAGAAGTCAGATATCAACATACCTTTCATAGAGGCATTAGAGCGGATGCCTCCTATTTCAAGTTTATGAAGGAAATATTGGGGAAGAAGAAGAAGTTGGTGGAGTATGAAATAGTAGCACTGACAGAGGAGTGTAGTGCTATCTTGCAGAAGAAGTTGCCACCAAAACTAAAGGATCCAGGAAGCTTTACACTACCTTGCACAGGCAGGGTAACTTGCAACAGAGCTCTGTGTGATTTAGGGGCAAGTATAAATCTAATGCCTTATCGATTTAAAATATCGAGTTGGGTGAGGCCAAACCAACCACAGTAAGCCTGCAACTGGCCGACAGGACAGTGGTTCATCCAAGAGGCAAGATCGAGGACGTGATTGTGAAAGTAGGAAAATTCTTCTTTCCTGCAGACTTCCTCATTCTTGATATGGAAGAAGATGCGGAAATCCCTATCATATTGGGGAGGCCATTCCTAGCAACGGGGAGAGCTTTGATTGATGTTGAAAGAAGAGAGTTAACATTAAGGGTGGAGAATGAAGAAATGGTGTTTAAAGTTTTTAAACACGTCATTGAGCCACCAACCATGAGTGGGTGCTTTGCAATCAGCACCATCAAACCCCTCTGCGAGCCAATACAAGTCAACCAAAGAGAGATGAGCCCAAGAAAGCAGGCATGGTTTGCCGAAATTCCACTAAAAGAGGTATGTGTTCCTGAACTCCCCCTTACTGATAACGCTAAGAAGAAAAGAAGAAAAAGAAAACGCAAAATGTGGAGGAAATGGATTAGTTGGGGGCTTGATCCACCCTACGGTTATTAAAGCTAAGAACTTGCGTTCGGCTAAAAGACGTTAAAGACAACGCTACTTGGGAGGCAACCCAACGTTTTCAATTATGTTATTTCAATTCTCGCTTTAGTTTATTTTGTTTTGTCTAACAATCTCATGGTCTTGGGTTCTAGTGTTGTGTTGTGATTAACGTATAGGCAAATACATCAAGCGGCGAAGAATCAAGAAAACGAGGATTTCGGAAAACGGAAGCGCCGCTTCCTCGTGAGCAGTGGTGGCGCCAAAAGAGTCAGAGGCGCTGAAGTTAGCGCGCCTGCGAGCTAGGCCGCATGCAATTCGTAAAATTTGCCAAATTTAGCCATGCGCTACCAGAATGCCATGCGCAGAAAGTCCCGAAGGAGTGCAGAAGATTGGGCGCGCGACGCTGTGCAGGGCCGCTGCCGGAAATCCAGAAACTTAAAACGCCCAGAAATCAGATTTTCCCCAATTCCAATTTCAAAAACCTAACCCTTCTTCTCCAAAAACACACGAAAATCCAAAAATCCACCCACAATTCCTCCACAAATCCAACCCAACCACAACCAAAACTCTTAAAATTCCTAAAAACCCTTAGCTATCTCAACCAACAAAGCTCCATTCCATAGCCTCAACCCACCATTAGAAACAAGAACAGCTTGAATCTTCTCATAAAAAGGTAATCTTTTTCTGTTCTTGAGATCTTTACTAAAGTCACAGGAGGTAGTAGTTTGAAGGAGTATTGTAGTTGTGAAGTAGTTTGGGTGCTGAAAAATTGATTGTGAAGTTTGGAGAAGGAGTAGAAAAGGAGGGTGTGGGTATTGGGTAGAAGAGTTGAAGTTTGGGGGTGTTGTGTTAGCTGCTAGTTGTTGACTGTGTTGGGGAACACTTGTGCTAATAAGTTATAAGCTGCAGGAAGTATTTTTAACCATGTCCGCCAGAAAAAGAAGAGCCTCCACATCCACCTCAGCCCCATATTACGATGATACTAGGTTTGTGAGCTACGAAGCCTTCCAAAGATACAAAAAACTTAAGATTGCACTTAATCCTGAAGAGGAATGGACTATCGAGGAGTCGTTTGGGGAAGAGGATGTTTATGAGCCCATTCGCAATGATTGAGTTAAGGGAGTGGAGGAGATTTGTAAATCAGGAGAAGATAGCACCAACGAACACAACAATAGTGCGTGAGTTCTACGCCAACTTTCAGGAGAAGGTGAAAAGGGATGCTTTGTAAGGGGACATTATGTACTGTGTGATGAAGATATAAATACACAATTGAAAGCGATTGATGTTGAAGGAGGAATTGGTGATCGTGAGCCATTTTAGAACACGGTCCAGTGAGCACCGACAACATAAATCGATACCGTCAGAACATCGTAAGCTACCCCGGGCCGCTTTTGATATCATGAGAAATGAGTCAAGAGCACCGGCGGTGCCAATTCAACAAAGCAGGCGGTTGGCTATATTTCGTCGATTCGCATGATTCCATCCACGCACTTCACGAGTGCCGTAAGATAGGATTAAGGCGATATATGGAATTATGGGGGGCGATTGATGTGGGGAAAGAAATAGTGTAGAGCATTGAGGAAATCAGCAGGTTGGTAACAACAGGCGGATTGGGACATGGCTCAGTTATCACCAAGCTATGTCACATGAGTGGGGTCCCAATCCTACCCACTGATACTAATGAAAGAAACCAACTGCCTGTCCCATGGATAACACCTTTTCCTGCACTCCAAGCCCCGTGACAGGGCGAAGATTACAACCAGCGGCAGCAGAGGCCGCGATGAACGAGGATGAGCCTGAAATAGGGGCTCAATATGAGGCAGGACCTAGCCACCGGCCAACCACAGAAGCAGAACCTTCAGTGCCCACGATGGAGCGATTGCTTCAGAATCAGATGAGGATGATGCAGAGTTTGGACACAGTGATCCACGAACAACAAGAAACGAGGCAACAAATCAACGAGATGAGTTCCTTGTTCATCGGTCCACGACTATCCCATGCCACCGCCACCACCACTGTTTTAGCCAAAGTCTGTAAGTGTCTTATTTCTTTTATTGTCTTTGAGTCTACACACATTGGGGACAATGTGTGATTTAAGTTTGGGGGTGTTTTATTTGTGTCTTGTTTTATTTGTGTCTTGTTTTATTTGTGTCATGTTATGTTTTATTTAAGTTTTTTTTATTGTTTTTATGTATTTTTGAGTCACAATTTTTTTTCTTTTTGAGTCATAATTGTCTGTCAAAGATCATGTATGCTGTAGTTTCTAGAAACACCTAGTGAATTAAGGTGGAATAATGTAACGGAATAGAAGCAACTATCTAAACACTTAGGTTAGATATGCCAAAAACTCACAGAACTGCCTATTCGAGTTTCGTGCTTGAATTATGCATGCTAAATGATAAATACTTATGTGTTATGATTGCTTGCTATTTGAGGCGAAATAATTAGGATATGCATGTTAGGGAGATGACTCAGACATTTCTTTGATAACCAATTCTTACCACTCTTTTCTATCCCGGACTTTAAATATATCCCTAGTCAGCCCCATTGAGCCTAAAAGTTGAAACTTCTTCTTTGACACCCTATATTCCCACAAATTGTGCCATAAGTAAAAATATGAAATAGTGGAATACATTGTGTTAAAAAAAAAAGACAAAAAGAGTGAATGAGCTTGTTGCACCCCAATAAAAAAAAGTAATAAGAAATAGGCAAAAGCCTAAGTTTGGGGGTGCTTGTCATTATTATATACTTCACTCTCCCAAAACAAAAGAGGGGAAAGATAGAATCGAAGTGAAGGAAAGAACAAAAAGAAAAGGGAAATACTGAAAAGCTAAAGAGCTTATGGTACACAGAATGAGCCTAAAAAGCCTATTTTTCCTACCTACACCTAAGCCTACATTACAACCCTTAAAGACCTGAAGATCTCTTTTATGCATATCCAGGATTAGTGGAGAATAGCAAGTAAGCATACCATAGGAATTCTTGAATTTATATGCATGATTTAGTATATTGACTTTCATTAAGCATGATGAATATGAGTTTGCGAAATATCTAGCTTAATGTGCTGAAATTTCATGTTATATGTTCCTGCATATTATTCTGCTAACCTTCATGTTTTTCTAGTTAACATTTATGCAGCAAAAGTGATCAATGTCAGTGAGTCTTTCATTTTTCGTTCTTTGAGTCTTTATTTATTTCTTTCTATCTTTGCTCGAGGGCGAGCAAAGGTTAAGTTTGGGGGTATTTGATCGGTGTATTTTATATACACCTTTTGAGTCAGTTTTAGTTAGTCTTTTGTCCCGTTTTGCACATATAAGTGTCGTATTAGGATAGTTTTCCTTTCTTTTGAGTCAAAGTGATTAAAATGGCCAATTGGCAGAAAAGGAGCTAAAAGTGAGCGAAAGAGGAGATTCCAGAGCTAAAAACAGAGAAAGTGGCGAACGAGGCTGAAACCCAGACCAGCGCCGCGGCGCCTCCTGCAGTTAGAAGCAGGGTCGCGGCGCCCACTATCCAGAGAGGCTGCAGAAGACTCAGCGCCGCGGCGCCTACGTCGCCAGTGCGGGCGCGGCGCCACGCCGCCAGTGCAGCCGCGGCGCGCTAAACATCCGGTTACAGAGCTGCAGGCCGGGCGCCTCAAACAAAGAATCGGCGCGCGCCAAATCATCCGACGGATTGCAGAATTCCGGCGCGCGCCGTCGCAGTGGCCGGCGCCGACGCTGAAAATAATGTTTTGACGGATTTTGGGCGAACTGCAGGAAAAGTTGAGGCGGTTTTTCACCATAAAAGAAGAACCCAGGCGCTTTTAAGGGTTCCCTTTCTTGCACAACACAAGACTTTCTTGCTTGGAGATCGAGACCATAGTTTAGTAAATTTCTCTTCCTTTTCTTGTTTTTATTTCGCTTTTTATGAAGAATACGGATTAGTTCTTGTCATGTCAATGACTAGAACTAATTCCTCTATAGGCTTTCCATGTGAATCTCTAGAAACTTATGTTATGATTTAACGACGCTTATGGTTATTCTTCTTATTGTTGAGATCTATCCAATATTTGAATTGAATGCTTGGTAGTTAATTGACAACTAATTATCACTATATGATTTCTAATCGACTCAAAAGGAGGGATTGTAAATATCTTTGTAAGTTGGGTAGACATTCTTGGATTGGGGATGAAAATACCTCAATTATTTATGTAAGCGTTAATGAGAGGCTTAAAAACCCTAATTTTGCGCAGTGCGTGACGGTTAACTAGGTTTTTGTTCTTAATCCTCCTATAGAGTTATCCTTATCAGAAAGGTAGGTAAGGTGCACACTGGGTTGAGTGTTTATATAACCCTAACGGAGTATAAAGCGATTTCAGAACCCGCTTTCTCCAAAAGAAGACACTATAAGTTATTGCATTAATAAGTAACATAAGCGGATAGTGAGGAGACGTGGAAGCCCTATTCTCATCACCACTGAAGTAAACCCTTATAGTTAAATAGCTTTTATAATTCTTAGTTATAAACAACAAATCCAAATATCAATTTACCAAATAGATACCAAAAGATAGATAGTTGATAATTGAACCCTAATCCTTGTAGACGATATTCGGTCTTACTAAGACTATATTACTTGTTACGATAACGTGCACTTGCGTTTAAGTGTGTGCATCTTTTCGCGCATCAGCGGGTAGCACTTTTGATACCCATACCCGCCCCACCACCCACCAAACCATCCTCCATACTCGCCCCAACTGGAGCGGGTGCGGGGCGGTACCCGCATTTACCCGCCCCACTGACATCCCTAAATAGGACTATTACTTTGTAATTACATTTTGAACCTTTATAATAGAAAATCAGCAGAAGAGTTGTTGACTCCCAAATATCGATTCTCTCTCTGTATTTCCTTTTTTTTTTTTTCTTCTTCTTCCTCTTCTTCACAAACCTCTTCATCTATTCTATTCTATTACACATGGATTATTAACATGGTATCAGAGCCTACCGATTCGTAGGACCTTCATATTGCGCAATGGAGATTGAGATCGAAGAATTTTCTGAAAATCAGAAAATCAAAATCGAAGAAGGAAATATGCAATTGCAAACAGATCGATAAAGAGATTCGCGACCGAAAACAGAGAATCGAAGAAATCGAAATCAACATAGTGTTGAGGTAATTTCTATTATCGCCTTTGTCGATCGAGTCGTATGGAGATGTTACTGGTTTGTGCGGATACACTCCGCCTTTGGTTATCATAACCGGCAACACAACACAGAATATAAACCAACAGTAGACGTAACTACCACAATAATGACGAACGAAACCTGCTCTGTTTCTGTATTTTCAACTACAACAACACAGGTAACCACATCGAATCTATTACCCCATCAATACATCCAATTCACCAACACAAATCCAACTTTGATAATACAAAACAATTCACCAACACAGAATAATGATTTTTAGAAATAATTTCGGCGATCTTATTTCAATGCTGGTTATGAGGTTGTCTCGGCTGGTGTAGATGTTGTTAATGTAATTGCAGAATCATTTTTTTTTGTGTTGGTATTATTGTTGGCCGACACCGTGGTTTCACTTGTGGCTAACGCCGATGTAGTCGATCGCGACCGCCACTTATTGCCGCGGCCCGCCGCGTAGGAGTAATACGGTTGTGTATGGTCTTGGGATTGCGTGTCGACAACTAATGCCTGCTGACTGTGTGCATCCTGCTTAGCATGGCGGATTTTTTCGAGCAGCAACTGCGAGCGAGCTTTGTTAAAGATGGATAACGGATCCGCCTGTTGAATCATGGTAGCCAATGTATCATATTTGCCTTTAGGGAGGCCATCAATCACCTGTAACACCAGTTTGGTGTCAGTAACAGGCGAGTCGACAGCAGCAAGTTGATCCGTCAGGAGCTTTACCTATTGCAGTACTCAATCACATTGGAAAAAAATTCAAGACTTGTATTGTTAAATTGCTCCTCTAAATACATAACACGGGTGCGATTGTTTTCTTGAAATTTTTTCTCCAAACGATTCCAAAAGTCACGGGCTATAGAGTCAGATTTCATGATAGTAAAAAGTATATACTGAGAAATACTATCATATATCCATTGTTTGACGACGACGCCAAGTAGAATCATCAACCTCCGGAGGGCGCGGAATGGTGTCATCAATATGATCAAGCACGTTATAGAGACATGCATGATTGTGAAACAGTTCAACCCAAGGAGAATACTGACTGTTTTCTTGATCAAGAAGGATGGGGATATGATTCTTGATGTTGGAAACAGTTAGGGCGGGATGAAAAGAGGGTGACGACTTGGTGGTGGAATTTGTGGAGGTAGAAGCGTAAAAACAGTGGGAGAATCCTGAGTATCCATTTAAAGAAGAGAGGAATGAAGAAAAGAAACCAAGAATTTTTGGAAGAAGAGGGAGGCGCCACAATTGAGATGCCGGGGTCATGGCGGCTAAACAAAAATTCTAGGGTTTTTTTGTTTTTGTTTTAGGCTCTTGATACCATGTAAGATGATATTAATCTTCTTTGGGGAGTCTTCTCATTAATATCAAAGTATATAGAGTACAATATTCATCTCTTATACAATAGGAATCCTAAACCTAATCACAAGAGGAATTCTAGTCTTACCATAATTATATTTACACAATATATGAAATATATTCTAATTATATATATTATTAATATTTAAATAAATATTAAATTTCAATCCATAATTTTAAACTGCGATAAGTTTAGTGCCAAAAAATATAAAAACTTAAATTATGATTACGCCTATGTTTGGGAATGGCTTGAAGAAAGCATGAAGGAGTGTAGCCTATAGCTTTGGAGGGACACAATCATTACATTTCCATGAAACTTTAACCCCTTCTCCTGCCTAAAAATATTTTAAAACTCAAAGGGTAGATACAGAACATTTTATATCTCATAAGATATTTGGTCAGGTGAGATGTAAATTAAGGAATATGCGAGAGTGATAGCCCTGTAAGGGAGAGGACCAATGAGATATGAATCCCGTAACAATCTTTGTAATATTTCAATAAAGACTGTCATCACACAGGTCCGAACTCACGGTGTCGGGATAGTTATATCCAATCACCTTGCCACTTATTAACTCGCTTGTGTCAGCCAGAACAGGTAAAAGTTAAAATAATAATTTGGTCCCAAAAGTTTTTAAAGAGAAGGCAAAAAGAGGACCTTAGAGCCCTGTGAGTAGTGTAATTCGCGCGTGCGGCTCGAGAGATGCGTTTGTCTTATTGGGCCCACACCCGAAGCCCACAATGCTCTTCGCATTAGCCCGTTAATTATGGTTATGTTGCACTGGCCCCATATCAAGTCATCCAGCTGGTTTCGTTGGATAAATAATTTTATGACAACCTTTTATGTTGTATTTATAAATAATAAAAAATGATCTTATTTGAATTTGTAACCTTCTTGATTCATTTCTACCACTTGCCTCTTAATCATGTCATGTGATTGACAAAAAAGTGCTTAATGGACAATACTGTAAAAATTAAAAGAAAGTAAATACGGCAGAGTTTCATGTAAAAAGCAGAAGTGACTTTAACTTTTTGGCCAAACACATCCCAGTCCGTTGTGATGGTCAAAAAATTTCTAACTGAACAATTCAACTAAACCCCGTTTCATTTATATAATTGAGATAGTATTTGATTGTGAAATTTAAACATTTTTCAATCACTCAGTCAAATATGTAAAAAGTATGTAACATACTCATCGATAACCTGATAAAATAGTCAATTAACTGATTAAATGTGGCATTTAGGTCCGAAATAATAGTTAAAAATGAATTATGAGGGGGGGAAATATTTTTCAGCAAATATAAAAAAATATTTTCTAAACAAACTCCACATACTTTTCGCCTGAAAATGAATAGATCTTGCCGGGAATTTTTTTTGGTGATCTTTTAAAAAAGTTTTCAGATCTTTTTTTTTTTGCAGATTTTTTTTAGATTTGTTTTCTTTTATAGCAATGGTTGAAGGTTTATTAATTGTAGAATAATAAGTGGAAAAGAAAGAGAAAATAATAAAGATGAAAAGAAGAAGAAAGAGGAGGAAATAAAAAGAATTAAAAAAATAAAAATTCTGTTTTAAGCCTTTCCACGCATGTTTTGTGTAAAAATCACGCAACTTGCTAAGACAACTAAAAGTGTCTAAATGACATAGTAGGTTTCTACCTCACATGTCTAAATGAAACATGATTTAATTGAGATGTCTAACTGAAATGAAAAATCTTAACGATCACAAGGAGTTGTCGATGAGTTTGGCCTTAACTTTTATATATCGATGAATATATGTTTTTTTAAAATAACATCCAATAACATGCTACTTTTGTTTTTAATAAGTCTAGTTTGTTATTCCCTCAGTGTCATTTTATACGAAAATATTATTATTAAAGAGTTTAAAAAAAAAAATCTTGCATATAGTTTTTTCAAAATCTTTTAAATAATTTTAATCATCAATTATATTAATTTTATTATATTTTTATATCATTTTTAAATATATATATATATATATATATATATATATATATAAGTATTTAAAGAATTTATACTCAATTAAAGTATTTTAATTCTCATATTTCAAATTCCTTAACATAAATTGAGATCGAGGGATTACTTTTGAAAAATAAAGAGGATAATTTGTAAGTATGCTTGTTAAAATAAAATAACTTAGTACTTAATAGGATTTAACCAGGGAAAAGCGTTAAATATACCACTTTATTTTATTTTATTAATCAATTTTATCATTCGTTAATAATTGTGAATAAATATATATTTACCGTTTACAAAGTTTACATATGTAGTCCTATTTAGACGGAGAACCTAAATCAAATTAAATGACCAGATTTTTTTTAAAAAAATACCAATATCTGACCCGCCCCGATCAGATCCGATTTCATCTTTTTCTCCAAGAAAATTTTGGTATGATCTTTTCTTCGATTCTAAATCAAATGAGCTCAAATTTAAAATATAATTTCCTCAAAATTCAGTAAAACAAATTTCAATCAAACATTGAATCAATAAAACTCATTTTCATTTTTTTTTCTTCTAGCTTCAATGTTTCATGGATTGAAGCTGGTGAGCTACAAAACTATCGATGACAAAAGGAATCTATCACATGAGCAGCGACAACATTTGATCTATCTCAATACGGATTAACAAATTTCATAAGAAAATCTTAACTAGTCGAGTTTACTAGTGCAAAGTATACAGATGGATCATAGTCTAATTTTATCTTCCCTGTCGCACTTAGCCCCGAACTTGTATGGAAAGCTTCAATTTAGCTTTGTTCCTCTCTGAAGGCAGTGGCTCAAAGGTTAATGAAGGGACATCACATGGAGATCTTTGCAGCCACTAATACTTTATGATTTACCATATCCTTTTATGTATTGCTTTTGGTACTGACTCTGGTGAATTTGAAATTTTATTGATTCAATGTTAGGATTTGTTCACTGAATTACGATGAAGTTACATCTCAAATTTAATTTAGAATTGAAGGAGAAAATATCAAAAAAAAATTGGAGAAGAAGATGAAATCGGGTCTCGGTTTGGGTGGGTAAAAAATCGGGTAATTTAATTTGATTTGGGATAATCCATCAAAAGGAATACATGTGTAAATTTTATATATGACAGAGATATATTTATTCGAGTAAAGTCAAAATTTCCTTTTAAAAAACCGTAAAATTTAAATTACAATTAAAAATACCAAAAAGTCTCTATCCAAAAGCAGCTCACTGTTGGAGCGTGAAACACACAGCTTTCCTTTTGATGGGATATGTACTGACACTATAATTACAATAACTGCCACTAGTTCACTTTCCATAAATAGTCCTCTTTCCCTCCACTACTTTCTCATCTTCATACATCTTTTTTAAAACAGAAATGGGGTTTTTGAATGTGGTCTGTATTGCTTCTCTAATTTTACTAGTAGCTGAAGCTAGAATCCCAGGCGTTTATACTGGTGGTGCATGGCAGAGTGCTCATGCTACATTCTATGGTGGTAGTGATGCCTCTGGTACTATGGGTATGTCACCACTTCTCACTCTATTTTACTCTGTTATCTAGAATTTTTGTTCTATGTTTAAAGAAATGCAAGTCAATTTTAGACTCTTTTTTCTTCTATACATAATGTACTTGAAATGCTCTTGATTTCAAGAATTTTGGTTATATGTTTAAAAAAACTGCAAGTCAATTTTGTAAATCTAGATGTGTTATATATCTAAAATTAAGACTAATTTTGTTAAAGGTGGGGCATGTGGATATGGTAATTTATACAGTGAAGGATACGGAGTGAACAATGGAGCACTAAGCACAGCACTATTCAACAATGGCTTAAGTTGTGGAGCGTGCTTTGAGATAAAATGTGACAATTACCCACAATGGTGTCATCCAGGAAGTCCATCCATATTCATTACTGCTACTAACTTTTGCCCTCCAAACTTTGCTTTGCCAAACGACAATGGCGGTTGGTGTAACCCTCCTCGTCCTCATTTCGACCTTGCTATGCCTATGTTCCTTCACATTGCTGAGTACCGTGCCGGAATTGTCCCTGTTGCTTACCGTCGGTAAGTGTTTTGTGTTTTTAAATTATTTTTGTCTGTTGTTCTTTTGGTGGGGTTATTATGTCTTTGGTTTTTTTCTTTATTGCTTTTGTCAGTTTCAGACTTTCAGTAAAGGGGTAGATGGAAAATAACATGTCAAAACTCAAACGTACATTCTTGCATGCTTTTCTTCTTTTACCCTGTAAATTACTGTAATTGTAAAGTACTAGTACAGAGTTGTCACAATAAGGCTAATAATAAACACTGGAAAAATCTCTCACCTACTGTAATTAATGTGAATATATATTTCACCATTAACTGTCTCTCAATAGAGTAGAGTTGGCCCATCCTACATAAATTACACTACTACTAGTACTTTATTATAGAATTAGCCAATTAGGGTGCGTTTGGTTCGGATAATAAAAAAAAGAGAAATGGAATGAAATTCTTGATTTCCTTGTTTAGCTTATTTTTCCATTTCTTTTAACCTCTTTTTCATTCTCTTTCACATTCTCCCACCCCTTAGATATTTTCATTCCCTTTCTCCATTCCGAACTCCGAACCATCCCAGACCCCGGACCACTCAATTACTATTATTTTCATTTTTATTATTGAATTTCATTCCGTTTACCCTGCTCGAACGAAACGAACTCTTAATGTAATATTGGAGCTGGCTTGTCCTACATAAATTTTGTAGTACTCTGTTGTCTTTCCTGCTTTTATCAATGTGGATTATTATTAATTTAAAAAAGGGGTAATTAGTAGAAAGCCCATATTGTATTCTTGTGTTACACATACTACCCTGTGCGAGCAAAGGATATTGATGGGATTACAAAGTTGTAATATGTTGAAACAGGTAATTTTTCAGATAACTAATTCTATTATGATTTCTTCCCCTTCTTTTTTTTTTTTAAAAGCTAACGTGATATAGTAACAAAAATTTACAAATATCTATTTATTCTTTGCATTATATATAATATACCAAAGCCAATCAGAGCCATTGGTAAAGTTGATGTTAGTAAAATCAAACGATACACAGTACTCCACAAGAATGTCAAACACAAAACCCTATGTAGTGGAGCAGAGTCTCTTATTTTCTTTTGTCCTTGCTGTACTGGGTCCTCAGATTTAATGACTAAAACTAACCTGAGCTTTTCTATTTATTTACGCAGAGTGCCATGCAGGAAGAAAGGTGGAATAAGGTTCACAATTAACGGCTTCCGTTACTTCAACTTAGTTTTGGTAACCAACGTCGCGGGTGCAGGGGATATCGTGAGCCTTAGCATCAAAGGCGCCAAGACTGGTTGGATTAGTATGAGTCGAAACTGGGGTCAAAATTGGCAAACAAACTCAGTTTTGATTGGTCAATCACTTTCATTTAGGGTCAGAGCTAGTGATAGACGTAGCTCTACTTCATGGAATATTGCACCTGCACATTGGCAATTTGGTCAAACTTTCGTTGGGAAGAACTTCAGGGTTTAAAAGTGAAACTAAAAAAGTAGTAGTAGCTTATAGTAATTTCAAGACTTTTTTATGGTTCAGTTTGACTATTGTGGTTAATGGGTATTTTGGGGGATTGTGAAAGTATTAGAAAAAAAATATATGCTTTTCTAGACTTGGGATTTGGGAAAGGATGAAGGGTAGATGATAGAGGAGCTGAAGCGGCTGCAAAACCAATGTAGCCCGCAGCTGCTATTAGGACTATATATATAATTAATATTATTAACTGTATTTCAGTAAGTTGTAGTTTAATTGAAAATATGTATGTTGTTTTTGGTATCTTGCAAGTTACAATTTGATTGCTTTTAAGTCCATTTTTGGTAGTTGATGAAATGATAGAGTTGTGCAAATTGATTTTAAACACCATTATCTTTTGCAGAAAAAGCTAAAATATTAAGAGGAAATTCATGGGTGAAAGCTGCTCGAGCCACAAAGTATTTCCCTTCCAAGTTTGTTCAAAGCTGGATAACTATTTAGTAATGGATTCCAAGTAGGCATAGCCTAAATCCCATCATGCTCCGTTGCCATCCCTAAATGGCTTAGTTTGGTGGAAATGAGATAATTTTTTGACAAGGAAAATGGTCTTTTTAGATTTTTTATATGTTATTTTTCAGATATCTTATATGTAAAAGTGATTTTTTTTTTTATAAAAATAATATAATATTAAAAACATTTTGTAAGTGAGCTACAAAACCATTTCTGTTTTCTTTGATGGGGAAAAGTTTCGAAGGCGAAATCCCCCACCTGTACTACAGGCCTCTTATCCAAGTGGATATAAATCGAGGGATATGCGTGAGTGACAACCCTGCAAGGGAGAGGACCAACGAGCCACGAACCCAACAACAACTCTTACAATATTTCAGCAAAGTATTATCACAAACGCTTACCAACTCGCATGTGCCCCGGAGGCACCATTTCTGTTTTCTCTCTCGAACACTGTTAGACAAGCACAACATATTAGTAAATATTGGAAGGAGCAACCTGAGTACATCGTTCTATTAAGCTCAAAGTGTTGTTTCCTTGGGAGCAAAAGGCGAAATCCCTCGCCATTGGCGCCCACCCTCCAGGCGACGAGATTGGTGGAGAGGTAAATCATGATTTCACTGGCCACTAGGTGGAGACACATGGTGCCCACGCGAGTCATCCTCACAGGAGAAAATGAACTCACATCGCGGCCGCTGTGGCTCGAACTCGCTTTCTGTGAAAGACCGCCACTCTGAACTAATCAGCCTACACTCATGCGAGTTCAAAGTGTTGTTTCCTTATTTCACGTTGTATGTATGAAAGGATAATAGAAAGCACAATCTCATGGAAATTTTGAAGAGGTTATCTCCACTAAGGTATAGACATCCATCAAGCACATTGTAAACGTGTAAATATATAAAATAATATATTTCTTATCCATAATTAGAATATTTTTATATATTATGGTAATATTAGGATTCCTCTTTTGTATAGGTTTAGGATTCCTATTGTATAAGGGATGAACATTGTACTCTATATATACCTTGATATTAATGAAAGACTCCCCAAGAGAGATTAATATCATTTTACATGGTATCAAGAGCCTAGAAAGAAAAACTCTAGAATTTTTCTACCAAGCACTCTGCAATTCATGGCGCCTCCCTCTATCTACCCAATTTCTTGATTTTTCTTCTCCATTCCTCTATTCTCTAAATGGATACTCAGGATTCTTCCGCTGTCCTTGACGCATCTTCCTCCACAAATCCCACCACCAAGTCATCACCCTCTTTTCATCCCGTCCTAACTGTTTCCAACAGCAAGAACTATATCTCTATCATTCTTGATCAAGAAAACAATCAGTATTCTCTCTGGGTTGAACTGTTTCGCAATTATGCATGTCTCTATAACGTGCTTGATCATATTGATGACAAAATTCTGCGCCCTCAGGAGGTTGATGATTCTACTTGGCGTCGTCTAGACGCTGGCGTCAAACAGTGGATATATGGTAGTATCTCTCAGGATCTGCTCCTTACTATCATGAAATCTGACTCCACAACCCTTGACTTGTGGAATCGTCTGGAGGAAATTTTTCAGGACAACAAGTACACTCGTGCCGTGTATTTGGAAGAACAATTCAACAAAACACGTCTTGAAAACTTCTCTAATGTTTCTGAGTACTGCAAGCAGCTTAAACTTCTAGCGGATCAACTCTCCAACGTCAAGACGCACATCGACGCTAAAATGGTGCTCCAAATGATTGCAGGCCTTACTAAGGGCGAATATGATACTTTGACCATCATGATCCAACAGGCAGATCTGCTACCAAGTTTTAACAAAGCTCGCTCACAATTGTTGCTCGAAGAAACCCGTCGTGCTAAGCAGGATGAGCACGCCCAACAGGTGTTAACTGTCGACTCGTAACCCCAAGATCAGACGCCATCGAAAAACTCCCAACAGTGGCAAGGGTGGAAAAGGTCGCGGCGGTAGAGGAGGCCGTGGTCGTGACAAGGGACGCGGTCACCAGCAGCAGAATGAGGATCGCAGAACAACCGGGTCGCGCTCTTCACCGCTCGTTTGCTCTGGGCGCCTGATCCGTAGCCGCGGCGCAAGGTCCATTTCAGTACCAGCATCCCTACAATCCGTATTCTTACCCCGGTTTGTTGGGCCCCGCTCCAGCCTCGCAGTAGGCCCACTTCATGCAGGGTCAAGTCCCGCAGCCCTCCTCCGACATGACACCCACTGAGTTGGGTCAGGCGTTCAACACCCTCTCTATGCAATAGCCTAACAATACTTGGTACATGGACTCAGGCGTCACATCTCACGTCACCCAATCTGCAGGTACTATTCCTAAACTGTTTAGTTTAAAGCATCCTCAATATGTTACAGTTGGTAGTGGACAACGCATTCCAGTTAAAGGTGTCACAACCCGTTCCGGGGCCCGTGACTGGTGCCTTACCCCGGGCACCCAAGTAGCCATACATCAGAGTAATCAGCGGAATATAAAACAAGACATGAATAAAGTGAATTGAAAAAGCTTATTCGAGAAAAACTTGCCTTGGCATATATATATAAATCAACTAGACGATTACATCCCTTTTTACAATGCGCCACAACAAGATTTCTGCACTTAAGAATGACACGACAACAATGGCGACAGGCCCCGCCATACCTCGAATGTAAGTACTACTACGACGGGGACTATACCACTGATAAGCCTCCGAGGAACGAGCTTCCCAACGCCGAACTGTGACCGAGAGCTCGGATCAACGATCGGTGTACCTTTACTGCGGCGTGAACGCGGCCCGGGGAGGTCGATAACAGTACCAAGTATGTGAAATCAAAAATATCGTAAATGAAATCATAGTAGTCTATATAAAGCAGGAGACATGTATGATAACCAAACTACGATTCACAATAAATAGCGATATGTCAAGTCGTGACTCACGCCTCAAAGTCATCACTCAAATATCACTATGGGTCTCACGCCCATAACATCAATCATGCGTGGAATACCTTCCTCACCGCCGGCAGCCTATGATATAAAAGCACCAAGGAACACACATGAACACCGTGTCCCACTGTGTCATAATAAAACCGTCACGGTAAGTACGAAGGCATAGCCGACTACTAAAACCCACAGTACCAACAGTGGTCATAAATCGTATCATGAGATCTGTCTGCATCGTCACATGATCAAAGCCGCCACTCGCCGCAGATCTAATGTGCGCGTCTAGCCACGAACTTCCGCGACTCGCGATAGGCCAACCTCATGCCTGCATGAGGTATTCCCCGCATCGAGGGTACTCCGGCATCCGCTGGACTCGCGATCCGCACGCCACATGCACGCGTGACCATAAAGGCCGCACACTAACTCGAGCTCGTAGCTCGCATAGGCCGGGACCCGCATGAGGTATTCTCGAATCATAGGTCACACAGCACTACCGAAGTCTACCGCGACGGAGGCGGCTTAACCTCGGGATTATGTCGGTGAGTGGTACAATACCAACATAACGGCTGATAGTTAAACAACTTAAGCGCAATCGAGGAAAAACCCCTTTACACAAACATCACAAGATACTAACACACGTAGCATCCTAGCATGTTTACTTATCAAATCAACAAGAAAGTATTACAAGGCTATCACAAACCAACACAATCAAGTTATTCACACAAGGTACTTTCTACTATATGATTAACAAGATCGGGTTTTTATCCCCAAAGTACTTCATACATTAACTCTTTAAAAGATACGTTACTTTCACAAAAGTCACACAATACCCGTAGTATATAAAAATAGAGTGACTATCTTTTAAAGTAAATCAAAACACTTCTCTTTGTAAAATCAAGTAACAACATTCTTTTCCAAACGTTCAAGTTTGCCTAATTTCAATTACTCAAGTTTCTCATTTTCGAAAGCTTTCGTAGTTCATAGTTTTAATCACTTAATGATATAATTCTCCTTTAAAACAATTTGAGATACATATGCCTTATATGTGAGTAGGTTATTCTTGTTCATAATCAAGCTTATTTAAGCAGCTATGATCTAGGAAATGTAATATCATTTTGTCTCATCTTAGCTTCTATGCAGATGGAGGTTTCTACTGGTTTTAATAATACTTTATTAGTCAATACATTTCCCTTTATTAGCGCTGCGGTGGTTTGTTCGATACTTATTCTCATTTCCGAAATCAGTAAAACATTATTCCTTTTACAAACCAAGTACTCATTACTCACGAATGAGGTTTCACACAAAAACTCATATTAATTTATTTAAGTCAAGTCTCTTATCTTTTAAGATCAAGTCTCTTAACTTCTAAAATTAATAAACCATTCTTTTTATCTCTCTTAAGTCGTTATACCTAACTTCTCATAAAGCTAGTATAACTCTTAAGCTTTTTAAAACCAAGTGTTACTCTTCTTTCAAAAAGGTTACTTAATTCTTCTGAAATACTTCAGATTCTTTTTATTCAGGCTTAAGTCAAAAGACATTGCCGTAAAACTACGTTCAGTTAACACACGTACGTCTACCGTACTATATATATATTCTTTTAAAATATCATGCTCAAGAGGATAGGAAGAAATCACATACCTCGCGACGATTATCGACTATTAGCAAAACGCTCCACGGCTATAACCCGGATAGCCTTGTCCACCCTTCAAGTAGGACATGCTATACGCAGAACTTCAACCTATAACGGTTGTACAAGTCTATCAAAGCTAGACTAC
The DNA here is from genome assembly GCA_029844215.1 of Przewalskia tangutica. Classification (NCBI taxonomy): domain Eukaryota; kingdom Viridiplantae; phylum Streptophyta; class Magnoliopsida; order Solanales; family Solanaceae; genus Przewalskia; species Przewalskia tangutica. Next base: position 5,616,043 of record CM056723.1, on the reverse strand, counting down.
TCTGCAGAATAATCAGTAGGTTCTCTATTTACGGAAAATCGGGCAGCACTTCTGATCGGTGTATTTTATATACACCTTTTGAGTCAGTCTAGTTAGTCTTTTGTCCCGTTTTGTACATACAAAGTGTCGTATTAGGATAGATTTTCTTTCTTTTGAGTCAAAGTGGCTAAAGTGGCCAAATGGCGGAAAAGGAGCGAAAAGAGGGAAAAAGAGGAGGTACTAGAGCTGAAAACGGAGAAAGTGGCAAACGAGGCTGAAATCGGACTGCGCGGCCTCACTGATCGAAGGCGCGGCGCTATTATTCGAAGAAGCTGCAGAAGATTCAGGCCGCGGCGCCTCGAGACGAAAGCGCGCGCGCTAAACATCCGAGAAGCCACAGAGTTGCAGGCCGCGGCTACCGAGCACAGATATCGGCGCGGCGCCAAAACACCAGTATTGCAGAACTTTAGGCGCGCGCCATCTCTGCGGCGCCGACAGCGAAAAATTAGGTCTTTGACGGATTTTTGGGCCAGCTGCAAGGAAAAGAGGAGACGTTTTAAACCTATAAAAGGAGAACCCAGGCGGTTTTCAAGGTTCCCTTTCTTGCCAAACACAAGGTTTTCTTGCCTAGGATATTGGAGACCTAAACATTAGTAATTTCTTTTCTTTTTCTCTTTAATTCGGTTTTTGCATGATGAACTTTGAATTAGTTCTTGTCATATTCATGGCTAGGAACTAATTCTCTTATAGGCTTTCTATGTTGAATTCTTGAACCTTATGTTATAAAGTAATGCATGCTTATGGTTATTATTCTTATTGAGAGATCTATCCAATAATTGAGTTGAATTCTTGGTAGCTAATTGACAACTAGTTATCACTATATGATTTCTAATCAGATTCTGAAAAGGAGGGATTGTGAATATGCTGTAAGTTGGGTAGACGGTCTTGAATTGGGGATGAAAATACCTCAATTAGATTTGTAGCGTTGATGAGAGGCTTAACAACCCTAATTTTGCGCATTGTGCGTGACGGTCAACTAGGTTTTTGTGCTTAATCCTCCTATAGAGTTACCCTTATCAGCGAAAGTTAGGTAAGGAACAATACTGGGGTTGAGTGTTTATATAACCCTAACGGGAGTATAAAACGATTTCGTAAACCTGCTTTCTCCAAAAGAAGAACACCATAAGTAATGCATTAGTAAGTAGCATAAGCGGATAGTAAGGATACATAGAAGCCATATTCTCATCACATCTGAATTAAATCCTTATATTTAATTAGCTTTTATAATTCTTAGTCATAAACAACCAATCACTCATTAATTCACCAATTAGATACTAGAAAATAGACAATTGGTACTTGAACCCTAATCCCAGAGGACGATATTCGGTCTTATCTAAGACTATACTACTTGATACGATAACGTGCACTTGCGTTTAAAAGTGTGTGCATATATCGCGCATCAACTTCCCTATCCGTTAAGCTACACAGTCTACTGTAAATACAGTCCTATGTAAGTACAGTTTAGTCCTTCATCTTTAATATTATTCTATAACAGTTCAACTCTCTTCTATGAATCTTATATTCATTTCTAAACTACTACAGTATGTAATTTCCAATTACAATAAAAGGACAAGATATTTACCTCGGTAAGCCCAAAATTATCCAATGTTTAATGTCGATCCTGAGCAACGCTTAGCTCCTACTCCGGGTGCTCCAACCCGCTCCAAACAACCCTTAGAAGTTCTACGCAACTTCTTCTTAATACTCCATCCAACTATGGAGATTTTCTTAGGGTTGTGTTTTGTGACTGAAGGGAAGTATAATAGTATTTCTGGGCTTTTCGTAAGTGTAACCTTGGAATACTACAAGGTATATGGGCCAAGGTATTTTGGAATAGTAACAATACTTGGAGAGTATTTCTACGAGTGGGGTGTATTTTATGAGAACAACTAGGCAAGGGGTACCTCGGCTAGCACCACTAGGAGGAGGATACTTTCGGCGAGGGAGGGCTCTCGGCGAGGGCCTTCTCGAAGGGGAGGTGTTTGGACGAAACACTACCAAGAGGGGGAAGGGATTTTCAAGACTTAGAAAATGGTTTGTGGATGAAGAAATGTCTTCAACTAAGGGGGTATTTATAGGTCAAGCAATGGCCAACCAATGACCAAGATCATGCCAAGTGCAAGGCAAGTGTAGGGTCAAGATTCATCCATGTGTACCTTATCCATCTACCATACAAATATCACAAAATATCCTACCTACTCCCACTCTCCCTTTTCGTCCAATGCCGCCCCACACGTCCACCAATGAGAGGGTGCCAAGTGTTGCCCTCTCGTTGGTCCAAAACATTTCGTCTCTCGGAAAAATCCGCAAAAATAATAAATGACATAGCCGGAATTTTCCCTTCGCAAGTCTTGTAAAACGTTTCGTCGAAAAACAATTCTAATCGGGTGTTGTGCACAAAAAAATCGAACCTTGCCTACTTTAAGCTTCAAACTTTTCTACGTACGTCCTTACGTACATACTCTGGAAATACGGGGTATAACAAAAGGTTATGGTACCTCATACACACAACCTCCTCATCCACCATTCTCCCTAAAAACACCTTATATGCCCCACACATGATTAAGAACCTCATATATGTCCGCCAATTTACTCGTAATAATTATGTCTCTGTGGACTTTGATCCTTTTGGTTTTACTGTGAAGTATCTTCATACGGGCACACCTCTTACGAGATGCAATAGCACGGGGGATCTTTATCCATTCACCTTCACCTCCGCTGCCAGATCTTGCTCTCCCGTTACTCTAGCGGTTATTTCTTCTTCAACATGACACAATAGGCTTGGTCATCCAGGAGTCCCAGTCTTTAATTTTCTTAGAGGCAACAATTTCATTACTTGTAATGGGAAGCTTGCCCAAAATTGTGTTTCTTGTTCTTTAGGCAAACATATTCGTCTTCAGTTTAAATCATCTACTAGTGTTACCTTTGCTCTCTTTGATATTATACATGTCGATTTATGGACGTCTCATATCTCTAGTTCTCTCGGTCATAAATATTATCTTGTGTTGCTTGATGATTTTTCACACTATGTTTGGTTATACCCTCTTAAATTTAAATCGGAAGTGTTTGCCAAATTTCTTGAGTTTCGCAAGTTCATTCAAACACAATTTGAAAAAGACATAAAATCATTTCAGTGCGATAATGATCGTGAAATCAATAACTCTATGTTTCACCGTTTTTGTACCAATAATGGCATGGTTTTTCGTTTCTCCTGCCCTCACACCTCACCACAAAACAGTAAAGCTGAAAGAATCATACGCACCATTAACAACATGATTCTCACCCTATTGATTCATGCCTCCCTCCCTCCATCATTCTGGGTCTATGCTGCTAAAATGTCAGAATACGTTCTAAATATTCTCCCTACTAGCACTCTTCACAATATGACCCCTACCGAAATCCTCTACCATAGAGTCCCCTCCTATGATCATCTACGGATTTTCGGTTGTCTGTGCTATCCCAACCTTAACACTAGCGCCCCTCACAAGCTCTCTCCTAGGTCCACTCCATGTGTCTTCCTAGGATTCCCGCCGAACCATAGGGGTTATATATGCTATGACTTGTCGACTCGTCAAATCCACATCTCTCGTCACGTCACATTCGACGAGACCATATTCCCGTTTTCGAATCTTCAAAAATTCCAAAACCGGATTACTCATTCCTTGACGAGCCTGCCATCTCTCCCATCCTCCTCGAACAACTCACTTCTTCTGTCTCGCCTCGTGTCGCGGCCTGCGTTGGCGCGCGGCAAAATTCTGTGAGTCGGCGCATGACTGCATGCAGAGCGCGGCACCAAATGTCGAGAAGATTATGCCCTTGTCGCGGCTCGCCTGCTCTAACCGTCGCGGCGCGCCGGCGACTTCTCCCCCACCCTCTCCTTGTCCGACTTTACCCCCGTATCAGACCCCACTCAGTCACCCACTGTCCCTACTCATCCAATGGAAACTCGTTCAAATCATGGAATCTTCAAACCCAAAAGTCCATTTCAACTTGTCCGCCCAAACCATCTCTCCACTTCCAAAGAACCCAAAATTGGGCAAACAAGACCCTAATTGGAATGCAACTATGTATGAGGAATTCAATGTTTTGACTAAACATCACACGTGAGATCTAGTACCTAGACCTGAGGGGGTGAATGTAATTCGTTATATGTGGCTTTTTCGTCACAAGTTCAGAGACAATGGGGATCTTGAGAGGTATAAGGCCCGTCTTGTGACTAATGACACAAATCAGCAGGAGGACATTGATTGTGGAGAGACCTTCAGCCTGGTTGTCAAACCAGCTACCCTTTGCACAGTTTTGAGCATTGCCATGGGCAAACACTGGCCGATCCATCAACTTGATATGAAGAATGCATTCTTACATGAGGACCTGAGAGAAACAGTGTACATGCATCAGCCGCCTGGGTTCACCCATCCAGCAGTTCCTCACTATGTGTGTCGTCTCCGTAAGTCACTATATGGCCTGAAACAGGCCCCCCGTGCGTGGTATGATAGCTTTGTCAGGTGTATCTTGCAGATTGGGTTTGTATGCAGTAATGCAGCAAAAGTGATACATCACTCTTCATTTTTCATCAAGGTAGTAGCACTGCTTACTTATTACTATACGTGGATGATATTGTTCTGACTGCCTCCTCAGATAGATTGAAAAATGAGATTATTACCTTGCTTAAGTCCGAATTTGCAATGACTGATTTGAGAAAGCTGAGTTATTTTTTGGGGATATCGGTGACCAGGTCTGTCAATCACATGTTTTTGTGTCAGCGTAAGTATGCAAATGAGATAGTGTACAGGGCTAAGATGACGAATTGCAAAGTTATGCCTACTCCAGTCGATTCGAAATCGAAGCTCAGTGTTATAGATGGTGCTCCAGTCTCCAATCCTACTCTGTATAGGAGTCTTGCAGGTGCACTTCAGTATCTCACATTTACCATGCCAGACATTGCTTATGTTGTTCAGCAGGTATGCTTATTCATGCATGCCCTCAGGGAGTCTCACTTCACTGCTCTTAAGCGTATCATTCGATACATTAAGGGCACTCTTGATTATGGTTTGCACATATACCCCTCTGCGCCAAACAGGTTGCTCTCATATACGGATGCAGATTGGGCAGGGTGTCCGGACACGCGACGCTCCACCTCAGGCTTTTGTGTTTTCTTAGGGGATAATCTGATTTCTTGGTACGCGGCGAGGCTACCCTCTCAGATCCAGATCACCGTACGATGCAGGCGTTGCAAATGTAGTAGCTGAGATTTGTTGGCTCAGAAACTTACTGTTAGAACTTCAGTGTCCTTTGCGTCAGGCATCTATTGTGTACTGTGATAACATCTCTGTCATCTATTTGTCTCATAATCCAGTTCAGCATCAGCGAACCAAGTACATTGAGATAGACCTACACTCTGTTCGTGAGAAAGTTATTTTAGGCCATGTCAAAGTGTTACATCTTCCATCATCCTATCAGTATGCAGACATATTTACCTGTGAAATCCGGAAAAAAATAATAATATATAGTTGTGGTTGGGTTAATAAAAATATATATATATAAGAAAACAAAGAATAAATTGCATGGGATAGAGTTAGTGTTAAAGTTGGATAAATAGATAGATAAAATGATAATAAGAAAACAAAAAAACAAAACAAAAAAAAAAAAACAACAACATGCAGCACACGTCCATTTCCCTTCATCCCTTCCCCCCCTTCATTTCCCCTCCAACTCTTGTCATTCCACCTCTCATAGGTTATAGAAAACTCTCCACTTATACATTGTATTTACACACAAACAAAGTACATAACATAAAGGTTAGAAAATCAGAAAAAAACAAGTGAAAAGAAGAGGAAAAAAATACCAAGAGGGCAAGAAGAACAAGAAGAAAAATACTAGAGAGTAAGGATAATTTTAGCAACCACACAACAATAATCTTCACACTTACAAGGTGGGTTTTCTCACTCAGAAATTCTTGGTAATATCCTTTATTTTAAGTTCAATACATGTTAGATTAAGAATTGAGTGTTGAAAAGAAATATTGAACTTTTGATTGTTTAGACAACTAGTTGCGTCATGAATTTTACGAACTGTTCTCACTGAGTTATAATTGTTAGAATTTGATGAAATTCGTAAGAATGGTACACCTCTCTATTATGATCATATAGAACCAAAAATGAGGTAAAATGGACATACGGTTTGAAAGTTATCATAGTTCAAAGTTTCTGCCTTAGATTTGGCCGAAATTCGGAAAGGCATAATTATGGACTATTTTTATTGAGTTTTACTTACTAGAATTATATGAAAATTTACATGATTGTAAATCTCTCTGTTACGGACAGATATAGATAAAGAGTTGTTAAAACGGACTTACGAGTTGAGAGTTATTGTAGTTTGAAGTTGGTGCCTCGGATTCATCGGAATCCAGAAGGGCAGGACGCTGAAACGTAAAACTGTACTAATACGTGGGGAATATAAAAATTGTTGCTAAATTAAAGTTCTAGATCTATCTGTTGTGGACATTTTGAGACCTTACGGAGGTCTATCCGACTTACGAATTGAGAGTTATCGCAGTTTAAAGTTTCTACCTCGGATCTATCAAGATCCAGAAAGGGCAGCGAATAAAAGTGTAAAACTGTAACAAATGGTATAGAATATGAAAGGATGGTTCACATGGAGACGTGTAGATCTCTGTTCTCGTCGTTTTGAGATTTTATGGGGCTTGAACGGGTTTACAGATTAGGAGTTATGATTATTCTAAGATTGAGTTCTGTTTAATAAAAATTCTGCCGAAACAAATTTCATGTGACTGTTTTGAGGATAAATTTGTGTTAGTTACCCAAAGTAGTTTTAAATGAAATTTGGTACAGTGAAAGATCCCCGTCTTACCTTAGTTTCCGCTTGAGAAATACCTTAGTTGGAGTTATGGTTAAAAAGTTATAATCGTTACAAGTATGAATGACAGAATGTTGGGAAATAGAATATTATTTATTCGATCTTCTGAAAGATATGAAAAGTGAATACGTGTTCACATAAATATATAAATATAAACATAATGGATCGGGTTGCACGCCGCAACAAAACGTAAAGTGAATACGTGTTCACAAATACGTAAATATAATGGATCGGGTTGCACGCCGCAACAAAACGTAAAGTGAATACGCGTTCACAAATACGTAAATATAATGGATCGGGTTGCACGCGCAACAAAGCGTAAAGTGAATACGCGTTCACAAATACGTAAACATAATGGATCGGGTTGCGCCGCAACAAAACGTAAAGTGAATACGTGTTCACAAATACGTAAATATAATGGATCGGGTTGCGCCGCAACAAATATGAAAGGTGAATACATGTTCACCTATATATAAATATGAAAAGTGAATACGCGTTCACAAATATATAAATGTAATAAACATGTGGAAATGCAGGGGAATGTCTTAACGTATAAATATGAGATAAAATGAAGTGTTAGTTAAGCGAGAATTTCTATGAGGAGTTGTTGCATATTTAAAAGTGTTGTAACTCGATATGTTTTGCAATATGCTTATTACGTTATAATGTGATTGCACTTGGAATATTGTGGTGTTACTTTGAATTGCGGTAAGGTTCTCACTCACCCGATGGTGGTGGTGACTCTTTATTTAACATGTTTGAAAGCGTGATAGAGGAAAAGCTCCACGCCAAGGCTAGCGATCGTCCATGACCTCTTGTTATACCAAGTCCATTGCTTGGCTTGGTACTCGTCAGTTGAATGTCGGTTCGGTGTCTCGGGAAATGCCCGTGTGGAATGGTCTCCCTTCCAACTTAGAATAATCTTTGTCAGTATGTCTATGTAGAAACAATATTTGCACGAGCATGAGCTCGCGTTATGTTTTTTTTATAAAGTCATAAACAGATTTCTTTATTGTTATTTTTATTAATCGCTCCGTATTTGAATATAAGTTCAAATTTCTAAATAAAGAGAATTAAAAGGTGCTCCTGGTGGGAAATAATTGTCCAGGTGCCATCACGCCCTAAGTAAAGACTTAGGAAAAGTCGGGACGTGACAAGTTGGTATCAAAGCTAAACCAGGTTAGGAGATTCTAGGAAGTTTCTTCGAGTTGGGTGTTTGAACGGCTACTTATTGCGACGGTGTGCGCGCCACCTTAGTAATAAGTAAACGGAATAACATCCTAAAGTTTCACTTCTTTCATACTCTTCTCGTGCCTATCTTGAGTCTTTTCAAAGACTTGGCTCTCGTACTACCTCCTTCAAAGGATTGTGGAAGGGAGTGTACAACGATAAAATAACCATATGTGACTGCACCACCGACCGAAAAGGTAGGAGAGGTACCAGATAGACTATGGGGCAAATTTTGTGAGAAGAAGGGAACATATCTATACAGGGAAGGCCTACAAGTCTAACCCAATAGTATTTCTCGATGAGGTAGAAAACCTACTGTTTACACGAGGATGTGTGGAGACGCATGACGTCAATTTGGTGTCGCTTGCGGTTAGTGGGCGACACGGGTGTGGTGGAGAAATTTTAGAAGAAATTATTTTCCGATGTCACCACCGATGACGTGGGGGAGTTGAGCGCGTTCGGTGAAAAGTACATGCCTAACTCCCGAAAAGATGCGCTCAGACGTGAGTTTGAACTGTTGAAACAAGGAGACCACAATGTGATAGAATACAATACCTAATTCATCAGATTGTCAGCATACAACGCACATATTATTCCTACAGAAAGAGAGAAGTGTTATACCCCGTAGTTCTGACCCTACGTATGGAAACGTACGAAAGTATGTAAGACTTAAAATTTCCGAAGCGAGGTTGTGCGAGTCGTTCGGACGGTTTTTAGTCAACTTTGAGGCGGGTTATGACCCGATTCGTTGAGAGTTCCTAAGTATTTTAAAGGCCTAGGACGTAGTTCGTTGAGTCTTGATTCCAACGCAACCAACCGCTCGATAGGGCGTCGAGTAGAAAGTTATGAGAGTTACAAGTTCAGCGCGATCGGTAATGCGTTCGCAAAAGCGCAAAGCGCGGCCGCGCGGCGCGACAGGCATGGCGCCTAAAATCTGAGAGGTCGCAGAGTTGCAGCGCGCCAGATGCGTGGCGCGCGCGAAAGTTCGAGAGCTGCGGAAGTTTGGCGCCGGCCGGAAGCGGCGCGCCGAGGCGGGAAATTTGGGCGGAAAAACTTAGAAAGTCTGATTTTTGTTTTAAAAGAGACCATGGGAGGGTGACAAGTGTCCCCCCCCATCTGATTTTCTGTTGCATGCAATATATTGACCAAGACTTGGTCATTTTCTATCTTTCATCTTCTCTCTCTCTCACAAATTGCTCCCTTCTCTAAAAACCCTTAGGAAAATCTGAAAGATAAGAGCAAGAAAAGGAAGCTTGTGGCTAGCTTGTTGGCATTGTTGTGGTGGTGTTCTTGGCAAGGAAGCTAGCAATATTTGGAATAAGTTTGGCTAAAACTTTAAGGTAACATTTCTTCCTTTAGAATTAGTTCTAGTGTTGCATGTTTAGAAGAAGGAACTCGTGATAGTAGATAATGCTCTTAGAATCATTGCATGCAAGTAAATGTGGTTTGGATATGAAGAATGGGTTAAAAAGAAATTGTGAGCATGTTGTAGCCTAAGAACCACCTTAGAATTGTTAAGTGAATTGTGGTAAACCTATGGGGCAGAATTTTGGGTGTGAAATCCCCTTTGAATTGTTGGATTGATTGAGCCTTAAATGTGGTGTTTTTGATGATAAATTCGGCCTTGAGAAAGGTGGCAAAGTGAGTAGAAACAAAGGAAATGCTGCCCAATTTTCCTTAGAATTTAGTGACTTTGAACTTGGATTGTTCTACATTAAGATTAGAGGTTAATAAACGTATCATGACTATTATAGGTTGAAATATTACTTGCGGTAGTTTGGACTTGGCAAGTGGATTGACCAAAGAGGTATGTGAAGCTTTCCTATCTCTTGAGCATGAATAGATGAAACTATGTAGTACGGTAGACGTACAAGATTTGGTGTTCTTACTTGTTTTGAGTATAAAATGACTTTTCGTTTTAAGAACGTATAAGTACCTTTGTTAAGGGAAAAGTATGATTTTTACTAAAGTATAGAGTTAATATAACAACTTTATGGGAAGTTGGTCTATTAGCTGCATAAAAGGTTAATGAGAAGGGATTTACTCTAAGTAAGATAATTATATGAAGAGGCAAATTGATTTAAAGGCATCAATTGCCCAAAGGCTTTATGTATAAAGAAGAGTCGCTTTTGAAAGAGTTGAAGTATGTAGTACTTGGGTTAAATTCCCGGTGTTCTTTTATTAAAGAAATGGTTAATTGCCTTAAGTAAACTAAAATGAGAGAGTATGTGAACAAGACTAAAAAGAAGTTATAAGTTTTCTTAACTTATTATTATTATGATATGATGATTTGTGATAGGTAAGAGTATGTCGGCGGGCAAGCCCCAAGATCGTCATACCACCTCCTTGTGTAAGAGTATGTCCGGCGGCCACCCCAAGATCGCCATACCATCCGCTTGTAAGAGTATATCCGGCGGATCCAAGATCGTTATACCATCCGCACCAAGATAAGAGTATATCCGGCGGGCAAGCCCCAAGATCGTTATACCATCTGCTCCAGGTGTAAGAGTATATCCGAGGTACACCCCAAGATCGTTATACCATCTGCTTTGTGGTAAGAGTATATCCGGCGGAAAGTCCCCAAGATCGTTATACCACATTGCCCGTGGATTTGCTACCCATGATGCGAGGAATACCTCATGCGAGTCCTTATGGGCTTATGCGGGTGAAATAGTCCCATGCCAGTGCAGTACCGACGCGAGTGAGAGTACATGCGGGTCCACGGACCCGTGCGGTGAAATAGTCCCGGAGTAGGATGGTTTCTTTTTGATACTACGGGCAGGTACCTGCTTTGATCATGAGCCTCCTATTTTATGCGATTATATATGTATGTATACTTGTCACTCTCATTGTTAGTAAGGCACAATAAAAGGTATTTTATTGTCTTCCATGACTCAATTTGCTTTTAGACTCGTGATATCATATTACGTATTTTCCGACTTTACATACTTGGTACATATTGTATGCGACCCTTCCCTGGCTGCGTTAAATCCGCATGGTAAGGGTGCGATTGAGGATCCTCGTTCTTAGGATCACTATTAGGTGTCGAAGCTCCATTCCTCGGACGCTTGTTATTTTAGTGCGGATATTTCCACGATGCTATAGGTATTTTATACATTCGGGGTATGGCGGGGCCTGTTCGCCAGTTGTTATCTTTAAGTGCGTGGTCACATATGTATTTTGGGCTATAAGAACCAGTTGTATTATAAATACTTTGTTTAAGTATGTTTATGGAAGGCAGCCTTATCGGCTGGCCAGATATGTTTTACCCTTTTTAAGAAGTTATGTGTTGTGCTATGTTCATTGCTATTCTCTCGACTTATACGGCGGTACCCGATGAGGTACTAGTCGCGGCCCCGGGGTCGGGTCGTGACAAAAGTGGTATCAGAGCAGTTAGTCCTCGGAAAGTGTCCACAGACCGTGTCTAGTAGAGTCTTGATTATCGGTGTGTCGTGCACCACATCTATAATCAGGAGGCTGCAGGATATTTAGGATTGGTTTCCATTCTTTCACTCTAAGATCGTGCAATAGAGCTGAGTTATAGGTTGAATCTCCCCTGATGTTTTCCTTTATGTATCAGTTATGCCTCCACGCAAGGCAACCGCGGCCCAGAAGGGCAAGGCGGCTGAGGGTGCTGCTAGTGGGACGCGGAGAGTCACGAGGGCACAGGCCCAGTCCTTACCAGAGATGATGTTTAGGGCGGCGAGTTCCACGTCGTCGCCAGCCTCAGCAGAGTTCGAGGCAGCTGACACGGCATCGAGATCAGCGATACCGGAGCCTCCGCTCGCGATCGAGAACTGAGTCAAGAGATTATAGGAAGCAGTCGATTCTTGACCAGCGTAGTGGCGAGCGGCGGCAAGCGAGCGAGCGGCGACAACCCTAGAGCCGATTTCTGGATTGGGATTTCTGGTTGTCACCTCACCGAGTTCTATGGTTCGAGATTCGATGAGGATCGCGAGGAGTTTGTCAAGCGATTCTGACGGACCATGCAGTTCTTAGGGCATCGAATCGAGTGCATTACACTAGCTTCTTACAGGTTACGCGATATTGCGTTGGCCCGGTTTGAGTCATGGTATTGTCGAGGGTGATGATGCTCTTCCGGTGATTGGGAGGAGTTCACGAGGCGTTCCTAGACCACTTCTTGCCTCACGAGGTGAGAGAGCCCGCGTAGATAGGTTCTTGACCTTGAGGCGGGGCGGGAGGACTATCGGGAGTCTGACACAGGTTTGACTCGCGCCGGCGGATACGCACACCATTGTAGGCGATATGGCGAGCGGGGTTCATAGATACGTGATGGGGCTAGGCCGTCACATGATTCTTGCTTAGGAGTGGCACTTGGCCGAGGATGGATATTGCGGAGATGCAGCATACGCACGAGGATCGAGGCGAGAGAGCGGATCGGCTAGATTTGGGCGGCCCAAGAGGCGTGACATCGGGTTCTGAGAGCGATTTTAGGCGGCGGCCTCGGCAGTGAACTAAGTCCACCTTCCGGCCGGCTCGAGTGCTCCTTCAGTTTTACGGCGGGAGGTCGATCGCGAGGTTATTCGAGGCAGTCGAGGGCTCCGGGGCGTCGAGTTTCGGGGAGGCGAGACCGCGCTAATCGAGACCACCTACCTCTCGGTGCGTTCGATCACGGTAGGTCTCATCCGGCGAGTGTCGTATGGGTTCGAGATCATGTTACTCTTGTGGCGGCGGGGCCATCGAAGAAGATTGTCGTCGCCAGGCGGCGGGAGCATTACGGTTCAGCGAAGTGCATTCTTGGATCTTCATCTTCGATGGTTAGACGCCCGGAGGCGAGGCACTTATGGGCCAGCGCGGCGAGCAGGTCGTGGTAGGGGTTCGATTCTAGCGGTCCTCGAACGCATCTATGCTATGTCGGTCAGCGGGACCGAGGCGTCGCGGATGTAAATCCGCAGTACATTATTGGTTTCTTCTTTGTGATGTATATGCTTTGATAGATCCAGTTCTACCTTGTCCTACATATCTCCTCATATTGCGGTAGAATAGGGATAGAGCCCGAGTCCATAAGACCTTTTGAGGTGGCTACGCGATGAGTGATTCGATGGTAGCCGGCGAGTGTATAAGGCTTGCCTGTGACTATAGATAGCCGTCGGACTCTGCCGACTTGATAGAGTTGGATATGACAGACTTTGATGTGATTATGGGTATGGATTGGCTAGCATCTTGCTATGCCAACGTGGTGTAGGAGAGATTAGTTCGGTTCGGTTCGTGGCCGATTGCCGAGTGGAAGGGAATCTGCGTCGCCAGGTAAGTTTATTTCTTACCTCAAGGCTAGGAAGATGGTGCGGAAAGGGTATATCTACCATATGGTTCGGTATTCGACACCGAGGTGAGTACGGACCTTGATCGATTCCGGTCGTTAGAGAGTTTCGGGCGTATTCCCGGATGAGCTTAGGGTATCCTCCCGAAAGGGAGATTGAGTTTGCATTGATTTGGCGCGGATACTCGGCCGATATCTATTCCGCCATACGAGGATGGCACCGCCGAAATTGAAGAGTTGAAGGACGGTGAAAGATTTCTTTGGAGAAAGGCTTTATTAGGCAGTGTTTCTCCAGGAGCACGATGTTATTTGTAAAGAAGAAGGATGGGGCCAGCTGCGTATGTGTATTGATTCTGACGGTGAACAAGGTAACTATCAAGAATAGATATCCTCCCGGGATTGACGATTTGTTTGACCGATTCACGGGGTGCAAAGTGTTTTCAAGATAGACCTACTGATGCAGTTATCATCAGTACGAGTTAGAGGTAGATATCCCAAAGATCGCATTCGGGACCGGTATGGGCACTATGAGTTCGGGTGATGTCTTTCGGGTTGACAACGCCCAAGCGGTATTCATGGATTTGATGAATAGGTGTTCGAGCCATTCTTGGATATGTTCGTTATAGTGTTTATTGATGATATCTTGGTGTATTCGCGCGAGGCGGGAGCATCTGAATCATTTGAGGGCGGTATTGGAGTCCTCCGAGGCCGGCGATTGTATGCCAAGTTCTCGAAGTCGAGTTACGTGGCGTCGGTGGCTTTCTTAGGGCATGTTATGGTAGAGGTATTCGGGTTGTCTGACAAAGATTGAAGCGATCAAGACTTGGCCTAGACCACTACAGAAGCAGTGCGCGACTTTTGGGCCTTGCGAGTTATTATCGGAGGTTTGTGGAGAAGTTTGCTTCTATTTCAAACCTTTGACTAAGTCGACTCGAAGCGGCTATGTTCCGTGGAGCGGATACTTGTGAGAAAGTTTTGATTGCTAAAGGAGAAGTTGACAACGCGATTCTTACTCTTCCGGAGGTTTAGATGGATATGTGGTTTATTGTGGCGTCAGTGTCGGGCTTGGAGTGCGTCTGATGCGGCCGCGGCAAGGTTATAACATGCATCGTCGGCGGCAGGAAACATGAGAAGAACTATCCCACACATGACTTGGAGGCGGCGATGATTCATGCCTTAAAGATGCGGAGACATTATTTATATGGAGTTCATTTGGACATTTACACAGACAAGAGTCTCGAGACATCTTCACGAGAGGGAGTGAACTTGCGGCGAAGGCGGTGGTTGGAGCTACTTAAGGATTATGGCGTTGATATTACGTACCACCGGGGAAGGCGATGTAGTGGCGGATGCCCTTAGTCGCGGTCGATGGGTAGTCATGCGATGTTCACCGAGAAGAGGATATGGTCCGAGAGTTACATCGGTAGCAAGCCTTGGGGTCCGTTTGGTTGATTACGGTAATGCGAATTCGGGTTCGAGAGGTTCCGGAGTCTTCCATCGTCGAGGAGGTGAAGAGGCGTGATATGAGGATCCGATTTTGCAGTGCGATGCAGAGACGCAGCTCTCCGAAGGAGAAAGAGTCTATTTGCGGTAGCGCTGATGGGTGCTAAGATTCGAGGGCGGTTGTGTGTTCCCGATGTAGCGAGGACTTGTCGGCCAGATGCAGGGAGGCACGCAGTGCTCGTTATTCGATTCATCCGGTCGACTAAGATGTACCATGACCTCGAATCGTGTATTGGTGGGATGGCACAAGAGGGGCGTTGCGGAGTTCGTAGCACGATGCGGTGTATCGGCGAGTTAAGATTGAGCACGAGCTTGGAGGGTTGTTGCGAGCCATTGATATTCCGACTTGGAAGTGGGAGGTGATAAATATGGATTTTATTAC
Source organism: Przewalskia tangutica (assembly GCA_029844215.1). NCBI lineage: Eukaryota > Viridiplantae > Streptophyta > Magnoliopsida > Solanales > Solanaceae > Przewalskia > Przewalskia tangutica. Next base: position 5,600,732 of record CM056723.1, on the reverse strand, counting down.
GGGCTACCTACCACTCGGAGGAAGCATGATTCCATTTGGGCGATTGTCGGCGGTGTGAAATCGGCCCATTTTCTTCCGATCGAGCAGCGTTTTGGTGAGGACTATGCCCGATTATATATTAGAGATTGTGAGGCGCACGAGTCGGTGTCGATTATATCGAATAGAGAGCCGGTTCTCGGCTAAGCTCGGAGGTCCTTCCGGAAGGATTAGGGACAGTGAGTCTCGATGCGGCGTTTCACCTCGGACGGACGGGCGTAGGCGCGCTATCGACACTCGAGGATATCTGCGGGCTTGTGTTATTGATTTCGAGGGTAGTGGGAGGATCATTTACCTCTCGTGGAGTTTGCTTATAACAATAGCTACCATTCCGGTATTCGAGATGGCGCCTTATGAGGCCTTATACGAGGAAGTGCAGGTCACCGATAGGCTGGTTCGAGTGGGAGAAGTTCGATTAGTCGGGCGGACTTAGTCCACAGACGATGGATAAGGTGAAGCTTATCCAGAGGCGGTTGTTAGCGGCGAGAGCAAAAAGTCGTATCAGATCATCGGCGTCGACACTTGGAATTTGAGATAGATGATTGGGTTTTCCTAAAGGTATCGCCCATGAAGGCGTGATGAGATTTGGAAAGAAAGGGAAGCTTAGCCCAAGGTACGTTGGGCCAGATCGATTGTCCGTAGGGTAGGCAAGGTTGCTATGAGTTAGATCTTCCGTCCGATTTGGGCGGTGCATCGATTTTCATGTGTCCATGTTGCGGAAATGTATTGAGATCCATCTAGAGTGCACCGGTTCGGATGTCCAAGTAATGAGGAGTTATCGTATGAGGAGAGTCCCATAGCGATACTCGATCGTCGTTAGACGACTTGGACGAAAAGCGTGGCTTAGTCAGGTCCTATGGAACGAAACAGGAGGAAATGACGTGGAAGCAGAGGATGACATGATGAAGAAGTATCCTCACTTATTCCCTATACCTGGGTAACCTACTTTCTGCTTGTTAGTTTTGATTTAGCATTTACGCTTACGTATGTTGTGGCTCGTGGAGCTTCTTTATTACGAATGAATAGTTAAGGGTCTATGTCGATGTTGTGATTTGAGTAAGCCTAGAAGGAACATTCGACGAATGTTTCTAAGGGGGAGAATGTTATACCCGTAGTTCTGACCTACGTATGGAAGCGCATTTAAAGTATGTAAGACTTAAAATTTCCGGCGACAGTTGACGTCGTTCGACGGTTTTTAGTCAACTTTGAGGCGGGTTATGACCCGATTCGTTGAGAGTTCCTAAGTATTTTAAAGGCCTAGGACGTAGTTCGTTGAGTCTTGATTCCAACGCAACCAACCGTTCGATATAGGCGTCGGAGTAGAAGGGTCTGAGAGGTAGCAGTTCAGCGCGCAGGCGGGCAGTAATGCGTTCGAGCAAAGCGGCGTGCCGGGCGGCCAGATGCAGGGTCGCGCGCTAAAGTACTGAGAGGTCGCAGTAGTTGCAGCGCCTGGCGCCAGATGCAGTGGCCGCGGCCGAAAGTTCGAGAGCTCATGAGCCAGCGCCACAGAAGCTGCGCGCGAGGCGGGAAATTTGGGCGGAAAAACTTAGAAAGTCTGATTTTTGTTTTAAAAGAGACCATGGGAGGGTGACAAGTGTCCCCCCCCATCTGATTTTCTGTTGCATGCAATATATTGACCAAGACTTGGTCATTTTCTATCTTTCATCTTCTCTCTCTCTCTCTCAAATTGCTCCCCCTTCTCTCTAAAAACCCTTAGGAAAATCTGAAAGATAAGAGCAAGAAAAGGAAGCTTGTGGCTAGCTTGTTGGCATTGTTGTGGTGGTGTTCTTGGCAAGGAAGCTAGCAATATTTGGAATAAGTTTGGCTAAAACTTTAAGGTAACATTTCTTCCTTTAGAATTAGTTCTAGTGTTGCATGTTTAGAAGAAGGAACTCGTGATAGTAGATAATGCTCTTAGAATCATTGCATGCAAGTAAATGTGGTTTGGATATGAAGAATGGGTTAAAAAGAAATTGTGAGCATGTTGTAGCCTAAGAACCACCTTAGAATTGTTAAGTGAATTGTGGTAAACCTATGGGGCAGAATTTTGGGTGTGAAATCCCCTTTGAATTGTTGGATTGATTGAGCCTTAAATGTGGTGTTTTTGATGATAAATTCGGCCTTGAGAAAGGTGGCAAAGTGAGTAGAAACAAAGGAAATGCTGCCCAATTTTCCTTAGAATTTAGTGACTTTGAACTTGGATTGTTCTACATTAAGATTAGAGGTTAATAAACGTATCATGACTATTATAGGTTGAAATATTACTTGCGGTAGTTTGGACTTGGCAAGTGGATTGACCAAAGAGGTATGTGAAGCTTTCCTATCTCTTGAGCATGAATAGATGAAACTATGTAGTACGGTAGACGTACAAGATTTGGTGTTCTTACTTGTTTTGAGTATAAAATGACTTTTCGTTTTAAGAACGTATAAGTCCCTTGGTTAAGGGAAAAGTATGATTTTTACTAAAGTATAGAGTTAATATAACAACTTTATGGGAAGTTGGTCTATTAGCTGCATAAAAGGTTAATGAGAAGGGATTTACTCTAAGTAAGATAATTATATGAAGAGGCAAATTGATTTAAAGGCATCAATTGCCCAAAGGCTTTTATGTATAAAGAAGAGTCACTTTTGAAAGAGTTGAAGTATGTAGTACTTGGGTTAAATTCCCGGTGTTCTTTTATTAAAGATATGGTTAAGTGCCTTAAGTAAACTAAAATGAGAGAGTATGTGAACAAGACTAAAAAGAAGTTATAAGTTTTCTTAACTTATTATTATTATGATATGATGACAGTTTGTGATAGGGTAAGAGTATGTCTGAGGGGCAAGCCCCAAGATCGTCATACCACCTCCTTCAGTGTAAGAGTATGTCTGAGGGGCCAGCCCCAAGATCGTCATACCATCTGCTTCAGTGTAAGAGTATATCTGAGGGGCAGATCCAAGATCGTTATACCATCTGCACCAGTATAAGAGTATATCTGAGGGGCAAGCCCCAAGATCGTTATACCATCTGCTCCAGTGTAAGAGTATATCTGAGGTACAGCCCCAAGATCGTTATACCATCTGTTTCAGGGTAAGAGTATATCTGAGGGGAAAGTCCCCAAGATCGTTATACCACCTGTTCCGTGGATTTGCTACCCATGATGCGAGGAATACCTCACTCGAGTCCTATGGGCTTATGCGGTGAAATAGTCCCACGCCAGTGCAGTAGACGCGAGGAGTACCATGCGGTCCACGGGACCCGTGCGGGTGAAATAGTCCCGAGTAGGATGGTTTCTTTTTGATACTACTGGCGAGGCACTGCTTTGATCATGAGCCTCCTATTTTATGCGATTATATATGTATGTATATTTGTCACTCTCATTGTTAGTAAGGCACAATAAAAGGTATTTTATTGTCTTCCATGACTCAACTTGCTTTTAGACTCGATATCATATTACTGATTTTCCCACTTTACATACTTGGTACATATGTATCGACCTTCCCTGGGCCGTGCGTCAAATGCCGCAGGTAAGGGTAAGCAGATTGAGGATCCTCGTTCTTAGGATCACTATTCCGGTGTCAGAAGCTCCATTCCTCCGGACGCTTGTTATTTTGGTACGGATATTTCCCTGATGCTATAGGTATTTTATACATTCAGGGGGTATGGCGGGGCCCTGTTCCGCCACAGTTGTTATCTTTAGAGGTCTGTGGTCACATATGTATTTTGGGCTATAAGAACCAGTTGTATTATAAATACTTTGTTTAAGTATGTTTATGGAAGGCAGCCTTATCGGCTGGCCAGATATGTTTTACCCTTTTTAAGAAGTTATGTGTTGTGCTATGTTCACGCTATTCTCGACTTATACCGACGGTACCCCAAGAGGTACTAGTCGCCCCGGTCGGGTCGTGATGAAGGTCAAAAGAGTTGTTAAGGTTTAAACCCAAACTTGGAAGAGAAGGTAGTGGCATTAGCCCATTATCGGGCATACCTTCAGATCGTCGGTATGACAATGAGGATAGAAGGTTTTGCTAAAGGAAAAAAAAAAGTATTCGCAGAAAAGGTTTCGGACGTCAGGATCATTTAGTCAGAGTCAAAATCAGAAGCAGGAGTTTAGTAAGGGATCTTCAAGACCAACCAATCTATGGGCATGTCTTATTTCAAGCCTAAGGGGAACAATTGGTTTAATCACCAAGTGAGCAAGGACAAGGCCACCAATCCTAACACAGGAGGGGACAAACCGGTTTGTAAGATTTGTCAAAGGAAATACGCTGGAGAATGTCGGCTCTTAACGAAGTCATGTTATAACTGTGGAGAATCAGGCCACTATGTCAGGGATTGCAAAAAGAGGACTCAAATACAATCTATTCAGGGGAGGTCAGAAGCAACCACAACCGCTGCTGTGGGAAATCGGGAAACCAACCCCGCAGAGTCGGGAGGTCAACAACCCAACAATTTAATCGGCCACGCTTTGCCGGAGGAATGAGGCGAAGCATTTAATGCGGTGGTCGCGTGTATTTTGCTAAGTCTCGAGTATTCTGCATTTGTATTATACGATCCCGCTCTACATTTTCATATGTGTCAATGGGCTTTGCTAAGAATTTACACGTAGAACCTTCTTATTTAAGTGAACCTTTTGAGGTTATGACACGATGGGGCCTCAATTTGGGCCTCTCGGGTGGTAAATAATTTCCCATTAGAAGTGAATGGCAGGGGAACAATGGTGAACCTAGTACTACTTGATATGGTAGACTTCGACGTCATTTTGGGTATGGATTGGTTGTCGGCATGTTATGCCATGTTAGATTGTCGGCGAAAGATAGTGAGATTAACTTTTCCCGGAGAACCAGAAGTTGTTATAAGGGGTAGGATTGGAATATCCCCAGGTCAGTTTATTTCCTACCTTGGGGCTCAAAAGTTATTGAGAAGTCACAGAGTGGAGTACGCATATCTGGCTAATATAGTGGATACCCAAAAAGAATCCCCAACAGTGAATGATGTCCCTATTGTTCGAAATTTTTTGGAGGTTTTTCCTGAAGATCTTCCAGGTCTTCCTCCGGATCGAGAAGTGGAGTTTGCTATAGAGTTAATTCCGGGTACAAGACCCATCTTTATCCCTCCATATCGAATAGCCCCAACTGAATTGAGGGAGTTAAAATAACAATTGAATGATCTTCTGGATAAAGGCTTTATAAGGCCTAGTTTTTCCCCTTGGGGTGCACCAGTCCTGGTTGTGAAAAAGAAATACAGATCGCTCTGAATGTGCATCGATTATCGGCAGCTCAATAAGGTCACGATCAAGAACCGGTACCCATTACCAAGAATCGGTGATCTTTTTGACCAACTTCAGGGAGCTAGCTATTTTTCCAAGATTGATCTCCGTTCGGGATATCACCAGCTGAAAATAAATCCAGATGATATATCCAAAACAGCCTTTAGAACCCGATTCGGCCATTATGAGTTATTGGTCATGTCTTTTGGGTTAACCAATGCCCCGACAGCTTTTATGGATTTAATGAACAGAATCTTCAAACCATTCCTAGATTTGTTCGTGATCGTGTTCATAGATGATATCCTAATCTACAGTAAGAGTGTTGAAGAACATGAAGAGCATCTGAGGGTAGTTCTTCAAGTCTTGAAACAGGAGAAACTATATGCTAAATTTTCAAATTGTGAATTTTGATTGGAAAAGGTAGCCTTTTTGGGCCATGTGGTGTCAAGGAATGGAATTATGGTAGACCCCCAGAAGATAGAAGCAGTGAAGTACTGGCCAAAACCGACCACTCCGACAGAGGTTAGAAGTTTCTTGGGTTTGGCTGGGTATTATAGAAGATTCGTAAAAGGTTTTTCTAGTCTTGCTGCTCCCTTGACCCGGTTGACTCAAAAAGCGGTTAAGTACCGATGGTCGAAGCATGTGAAGCAAGTTTTGAAACTAAAGGAATTGTTGACTCATCGCATCCCCTAACCTTACCATCGGACAAGAAGGTTCACGATCATTGCGATGCCTCAGAGTTGGGTTAGGATGTGTCTTGATGCATTTGGAAAGGTTATTGCGTATCATCTAGACGATTGAAGATACATGAGAAGAATTACCCAACTCATGACTTGGAATTAGCTGCGGTGGTGTTTGCCTTACGAATATGGAGACATTATTTGTATGGTGTGCATGTGGACATATTTACAGATCATAAGAGTTTGCAGTACATAACCACGCAGAAGGATTTGAATCTCCGACAAAGAAGATGGTTAGAGTTGCTTAAGGATTATGACCTTAGTATTCTTTACCATCCTGGGAAAGCCAACGTGGTGGACGCACTCGATGAGAGATCGATGGGCGCTGCTCATTTGGCAATACAAAAGGGGGGTATTGTTCGGGAGGTACAAAGATTGGGAAACCTCGGGGTTAGCTTAACTGAGATCGGTGAAGGCAGGGTAGTGGTACATGATACCTCGCAGTCTGTCTTAGCTTCAGAAATAAAAGAAAGTCAATTTGAGGATACGGAGTTTGTTGGATTTCGGGAGAGGATCCAACAGGGAAAACCTTCACAGTTTACATTGGGAGATAATGACGGAACCTTTCGGTATAAGGGTAGGTTATGTGTTCCTAAGGTAAAGGATCTAAGGAGGAAGATCTTAGATGAGGGTCACAACACAAGATATTCCATTCATCCAGGGTCAACAAAAATGTATCAGGACCTCAAGGCAAATTACTGGTGGGACGGGATGAAGAAGGACGTTGCGGAGTTTGTCGGGAGGTGTCTTATATGTCAGCAGGTGAAAGCTGAACATCAAAAACCTAGCGGATTACTTCAGGACATTGGGGTCCCCATGTGGAAATGGGAGGCGATTCATATGGATTTTGTAACTGGTATACCGAAAACTCGAGAAGGGTATGATTCTATTTGGGTGATTGTTGATCGACTTACAAAGTCAGCTCATTTCTTACCGGTCAAGACTACGTATCGCGCACCACAGTACACACAGATTTATTTGAAGGAGATTGTGCGGTTACACGGGATTCCCTTACAAATTATTTCAGATAGGGGTTCCCAGTTCACCTCACACTTTTGGCAAAGTTTCCAGCAGGGTCTCGGGACAAAAGTTAAGTTAAGCACAGCTTTCCACCCGCAAACAGATGGGCAAGCTGAGCGAACAATTCAAACACGAGGGCGTGTTGCAATCTTGTGTTAGATTTTCGGGAAGTTGGTTGGATCATCTATGTCTAATTGAGTTCGCCACAACAATAGTTTTCACTCTAGCATACAAATGGCCGTTTGAAGCATTATATGGGCGAAAAATGTAGTCTCCACTTGGATGGTTCGTAAGTAGGTGAATCGTATTCGACTGAAGTCATTCAAGAAACAAATGATAAGGTACAAATGATTCGGGAGCGGATCAAAACAGCTCATAGCCGTCATAAGTCTTATGCGGATCATCGGAAAAGAGATCTTGAATTCCAAGAGGGGGAGAAAGTATTTTTAAAAGTGTCCCCAATGAAGGGAGTGATGCATTTTGGTAAGAAAGAGAAATTGAGCCCAAGGTTTGTTGGGTCATATGAGATCTTGCGAAGAGTGGGGAATGTGGCTTACGAATTAGCACTTCCACAAGAAACGGAAGCGAGGCATCCGGTATTTCATGTGTCGATGTTACGAAAATACTTGCACGATCCAAGTCACGTCATCCTTCCCAAGAGATAGTTCTTAATAAAGAGCTTGAATATGAAGAGGCTGTAGAAATACTTGATAGAAAGGTCCAGCGCCTTAGAAATAAAGATATTGCTTAGTGAAAGTCCTATGGAAGAATCACTCCACGAGGAAGTCACACAGGAAGTCAAGAGGCGATGAAAGTCAAATATCCATTCCTATTTGACTAAGGTAATAAAAAAAATGCATTACATAGTACTTCATATGTGTGTCATTTGCGTGTCTATATGCATTGTGTTACAACCTTATTCTCATTCGAGGACGAATGCTTCTTAAGGAAGGGAGAATGTGAAGCCCCAAATTAGTGTTACAATAACAATAAACATTATTGTGTCTATGTGATTATGTTACGACCTTATTCACATTCGAGGACGAATGTTGCTTAAGGAGGAGAGAATGTGAAATTCGGAAAAAATAATAATATATAGTTGTGGTTGGGTTAATAAAAATATATATATATAAGAAAACAAAGAATAAATTGCATGTGATAGAGTTAGTGTTAAAGTTGGATAAATAGATAGATAAAATGAAAATAAGTAAACAAAAAAACAAAACAAAACAAAAAAAAAAAAAACAACATGCAGCACACGTCCATTTCCCTTCATCCCTTCCCCCCCTTTCATTTCCCCTCCAACTCTTGTCATTCCACCTCCCATAGGTTATAGAAAATTCTCCACTTATACATTGTATTTACACACAAACAAAGTACATAACATAAAGGTTAGAAAATCAGAAAAAAACAAGTGAAAAGAAGAGGAAAAAAATACCAAGAGGACAAGAAGAACAAGAAGAAAAATACTAGAGAGTAAGGATAATTTTAGCAACCACACAACAATAATCTTCACACTTACAAGGTGAGTTTTCTCACTCAGAAATTCTTGGTAATATCCTTTATTTTAAGTTCAATACATGTTAGATTAAGAATTGAGTGTTGAAAAGAAATATTGAACTTTTGATTGTTTAGACAACTAGTTGCGTCATGAACTTTACGAACTGTTCTCACTGAGTTATAATTGTTAGAATTTGATGAAATTCGTAAGAATGGTACACCTCTCTATTATGATCATATAGAACCAAAAATGAGGTAAAATGGACATACGGTTTGAAAGTTATCATAGTTCAAAGTTTCTGCCTTAGATTTGGCCGAAATTCGGAAAGGCATAATTATGGATTATTTTTATTGAGTTTTACTTACTAGAATTATATGAAAATTTACATGGTTGTAAATCTCTCTGTTACGGACAGATATAGATAAAGAGTTGTTAAAACGGACTTACGAGTTGAGAGTTATTGTAGTTTGAATTTGCTGCCTCGAATTCATCGGAATCAAGAAGGGCAGGACGCTGAAACGTAAAACTGTACTAATACGTGGGGAATATAAAAATTGTTGCTAAATGAAAGTTCTAGATCTATCTGTTGTGGACATTTTGAGACCTTACGGAGGTCTATCCGACTTACGGATTGAGAGTTATCGCTGTTTAAAGTTTCTGCCTCGGATCTATCAAGATCCAGAAAGGGCAGCGAATAAAAGTGTAAAACTGTAACAAATGGTACAGAATATGTGAAGCCCCAAATTTGTTACAATAACAATAAACATTATTGGGTCTATGTGATTATGTTACGACCTTATTCACATTCGAGGACGAATGTTGCTTAAGGAGGAGAGAATGTAAAATCCGGAAAAAAAAAATATAATAATAATATATAGTTGTGGTTGGGTTAATAAATATATATATATACATATATATATATATATATATAGAAGAAAACAAAGAATAAATTGCATGGGATAGAGTTAGTGTTAAAGTTGGATAAAATAGATAGATAAAATGAAAATAAGAAAACAAAAACAAAAACAAAAAAAAGAAACAAAAGAAAAAAAAATTAAATAAAGATGCATGCAGAGATATGCACGTCCACCCCCCCTTAACCCAAACCCATTTTAATGCCCTCCACCCTTGGCCTTCTATCTCCCATAAGTTATACAACAATCTACACTTATACATTATACTTATACACAAAAAAAAAGTGCATACCACAAAGATTAGAAAATCAGGAAAATAATCAAGTGAACAAGAGGGGGGAAAAAACCAAGAAGATATCAAGGAAGGAGAACAAGAAAATTAGGGAACACTAAGGAGCAAGGATCACTTGTAGCAACCGATAATCTTTTTTTTCACACTTACAAGGTGAGTTTTCTCACTCAGAAATTCTTGGTAACATCCTTTATTTTTAGTTCAATACATGTTAGAATAAGAATTGAGTGTTGAAAAGAAATATTGAACTTTTGATTGTTTAGACAACTAGTTGCGTCATGAACTTTACGAACTGTTCTCACTGAGTTATAATTTTTAGAATTTGATGAAATTCGGAGGAATTGTACAACTCTCTAATATGATCATATAGAACCAAAAATGAGGTAAAATGGACGTACGGTTTGAAAGTTATCATAGTTAAAAGTTCCTGCCTTAGATTTGGTCGAAATTCGGAAAGGCATAATTACGGACTGTTTTTATTGAGTTTTACTTATTAGAATTATATGAAAATTTACATGGTTGTAAATCTCTCTGTTACGGACAGATATATATAAAGATTTATTAAAACGGACTTACGAGTTGAGAGATATTGTAGTTTGAAGTTGCTGCCTCGGATTCGTCGGAATCCAGAAGGGCAGGACGTTGAAACGTAAAACTGTACTAATCTGTGGGGAATATAAAAATTGTTGCTAAATGAAAGTTCTAGATCTCTTTGTTGTGGACATTTTGAGACCTTACGGGGGTCTATACGACTTACGGATTGAGAGTTATCGCTGTTTAAAGTTTCTGCCTCGGATCTATCGAGATTCAGGAAGGGCAGCGAATAAAAGTGTAAAACTGTACCAAATGGTACAGAATATGAAAGGATGGTTCACATGGAGACGTGTAGCTCTCTTTTCGTCGTTTGAGATTTTATGGGGCTTGAGCGGGTTTCTGATTAGGAGTTATGACTATTCTAAGATTGGGTGTTGTTTAATAAATATTCTGCGAAATAAATTTCATGTGGCTGTTTTGAGGATAAATTTGTGTTAGTTACCCAAAGTAGTTTTAAATGAAATTTGGTACAGTGAAAGATCCCGTCTTACCTTAGTTTCCGCTGAGAAACACCTTAGTTGGAGTTATGGTTAAAAAGTTATAATCGTTACAAGTATGAATGACAGAATGTTAGAAAAGAGAATAGTATTTATTTGATCTTCTGAAAAATATGAAAAGTGAATACGTGTTCGCATAAATATATAAATATATAATGGATCGGGTTGCACGCCGCAACAAAACGTAAAGTGAATACGCGTTCACAAATACGTAAACATAATGGATCGGGTTGCACGCCGCAACAAAACGTAAAGTGAATATATGTTCACAAATACGTAAATATAATGGATCGGGTTGCACGCCGCAACAAAACGTAAAGTGAATACGCGTTCACAAATACGTAAACATAATGGATCGGGTTGCACGCCGCAACAAAACGTAAAGTGAATATATGTTCACAAATACGTAAATATAATGGATCGGGTTGCACGCCGCAACAAAACGTAAAGTGAATACACATTCACAAATACGTAAACATAATGGATCGGGTTACACGCCGCAAGAAAACGTAAAGTGAATACATGTTCACAAATACGTAAATATAATGGATCGGGTTGCACGCCGCAACAAATATGAAAGATGAATACATGTTCACCTATATATAAATATGAAAAGTGAATACGCGTTCACAAATATATAAATGTAATAAACATGTGGAAATGCAGGGGAACGTCTTAACGTATAATACGAGATAAAATGAAGTGTTAGTTAAACCGAGAATTTCCTATGAGGAGTTGTTGCATATTTAAAGATGTTGTAACCTGATATGTTTTTGCAATATGCTTATTACGTTATAATGTGATTGCACTTGGAATATTGTGGTGTTACTTTGAATTGCAGTGGTAAGGTTCTCACCACTTGCACGGTGGTGACTCTTTATTTAACATGTTTCAGGAAAGCGTGCTAGAGGAAAGGATCCACGCCATAGCTAGGGATCGTCCCGCAGCCTCTTGTCATACCAAGTCCATTGCTTCGGGCTTGGTACTCGTCGTTCGTAATGTCGGTTCGGTGTCTCGAAATGCCCGTGTGGAATGGGCTCCCTTCCAACTTAGAATAAGATTTGTCAGTACGTCTATGTAGAAACAATGTTTGCACGAGCATGGGCTCGCGTTATATTTTCAATAAAGTCATGAACAAATTTCTTTATTGTTATTTTTATTAATAGCTCCGTATCTGAATATAAGTTTAAATTTCTAAATAAAGAGAATTAAATGGTGCTCCTGGTGGAAAATAATTGTCCAGGTGCCATCACGCCCTAAGTAAAGACTTAGGAAAAGTCAGGGCGTGACAGAATATGAAAGGATGGTTCACATGGAGACGTGTAGCTCTCTGTTCTCGTCGTTTTAAGATTTTATGGGGCTTGAACGGGTTTACAGATTAGGAGTTATGATTATTCTAAGATTGAGTTTTGTTTAATAAAAATTCTGCCGAAACAAATTTCATGTGACTGTTTTGAGGATAAATTTGTGTTAGTTACCCAAAGTAGTTTTAAATGAAATTTGGTACAGTGAAAGATCCCCGTCTTACCTGAGTTTCCGCTTGAGAAACACCTTAGTTGGAGTTATGGTTAAAAAGTTATAATCGTTACAAGTATGAATGACAGAATGTTGGGAAATAGAATATTATTTATTCGATCTTCTGAAAAATATGAAAAGTGAATATGTGTTCACATAAATATATAAATATAAACATAATGGATCGGGTTGCACGCCGCAACAAAACGTAAAGTGAATACGTGTTCACAAATACGTAAATATAATGGATCGGGTTGCACGCCGCAACAAAACGTAAAGTGAATACGCGTTCACAAATACGTAAATATAATGGATCGCCGCGCGCAACAAAACATAAAGTGAATACGCGTTCACAAATACGTAAACATAATGGATCGGGTTGCACGCCGCAACAAAACGTAAAGTGAATACGTGTTCACAAATACGTAAATATAATGGATCGGGTTGCACGCCGCAACAAATATGAAAGGTGAATACATGTTCACCTATATATAAATATGAAAAGTGAATACGCGTTCACAAATATATAAATGTAATAAACATGTGGAAATGCAGGGGAATGTCTTAACGTATAAATACGAGATAAAATGAAGTGTTGGTTAAACCGAGAATTTCCTATGAGGAGTTGTTGCATATTTAAAAGTGTTGTAACCTGATATGTTTTTGCAATATGCTTATTACGTTATAATGTGATTGCACTTGGAATATTGTGGTGTTACTTTGAATTGCAGGGTAAGGTTCTCACTCAGCCCCAGATGGTAGGGCTGACTCTTTATTTAACATGTTTCAGGAAAGCGTGATAGAGGAAAGGCTCCACGCCAAAGCTAGCAATCGTCCCGCAGCCTCTTGTCATACCAAGTCCATTGCTTCGGGCTTGGTACTCGTCAGGTTCAGAATGTCAGTTCCAGTGTCTCGGGAAATGCCCGTGTGGAATGGTCTCCCTTCCAACTTAGAATAATCTTTGTCAGTATGTCTATGTAGAAACAATATTTGCACGAGCATGAGCTCGCGTTATGTTTTTTTTATAAAGTCATAAATAGATTTCTTTATTGTTATTTTTATTAATCGCTCCGTATTTGAATATAAGTTCAAATTTCTAAATAAAGAGAATTAAAAGGTGCTCCTGGTGGGAAATAATTGTTCAGGTGCCATCACGCCCTAAGTAAAGACTTAGGAAAAGTTGGGACGTGACATTATCAAAGGACCTCCCAGACAGTTGTTTCTTTACTTTAGATCCAGTCTCAGCGTCCGGCCTACTCCCGCTCCGACTGAGGGGGTGTGTAAACGTGTATTGAGTACACACAATATTCCCTACCCATAATTAGAATATTTTCATTTATTGTGTAAATATAATTATGATAAGACTAGGATTCCTCTTTTGTATAGGCTTAAGATTCCTATTGTATAAGAAATGAACATTGTACTCTATATATACCTTGATATTAATGAAAGACTCTTCAAGAGAGATTAATATCATCTTACACATGAAATTATGTCTAGATAATTGAGTAGAGGTTGCGCATTCCTCTCATTGATCTCATTCTTTGGTGTGTGACTCTTAGCAGCATATAATAAGATATTTTACTCATTTACTCGATCTACACAGATTTGTTTGGCTTGACAAACAAACACCTAATGACGCGCAAAGAACAAATCCAATAAAGAGAAACAGAGAATAGCCGTATAGAGAGTGATCATCGGTGTGAGAGAATTAAGAATCAGGCAATAGTCCTCATTTTCAATAAAGAAAAACCAATGGCAGAGAAAGAGATGAAGAGCATATAATGGATTGGAGATGTTGATAAAGAGAATGAAAGAGTTAGTCCTCTGTACATCAGCTTTGTACAGTAAACCAGCCAGTGACTTAATCTGTATATTCTAATTGTTGCCTGTTTGTGGTCAGAATTCACACAAACATTGAAGGTGCTTTGCATCTAATGACCAAAACCAGCAGAGACAGAACAAACTGTCTCATATGAACTTAAGAGCAAAATGTAGGACTAATGAAGTTTTTGCAAGACTGAGAATTCTTGGTAATGGTTGAGCTTGCCCACTAGAATTAATCATGTGATGATAATCAATTTTCCTGCTTCTTTCCCCTCAAAGTTCAGTCAAACGCTTCATCTTGTTTTCCTCTTATGCAGCTTCCATTGTTTCAGTATGTGCTCAACTCCTTCGTTCAACAATGCAGTTCTTTTTTCCTTGTTATTCCACAACTGAGGTACTGGGTACCTACCACTAGGGTTATGCTCATTCAACTCGTTTAAGGCCATTACCACAGCTTGATACACTTCATCACCATAGGCCTTTAGTTCATTCAACTTCTCATCATCTTCATCAATTATTTCCTGAGAAAGCAAAAGTAAATAGAAATCGCACGAGTAAAGATTAAAAAAAAAAAAAAAAAAGAATACATATAAAACTAGTTAAAAGAATACATACCTCAGCTGATTGACCCTTTTGGATAACCTTATACGGATGCCAGCTTGGATTCCTCATGTGATCTTCCCACAAGGAACATAATTCCACTGCTTTCTCCGCTGCTTCTTCAGAGTTGAACATTTTTTTTGTAGCAGCATGGAATGGCTTCTCATTAAGTTCTCCCATTCTCTTGACACAGATAATAGCACGGGCTGTACGGCTTTCCCTTAAACCCTGTGAAAGAATAAAACAAAGCACTAATTAACTAGAGAATCTCCGAGAAACAATATTAGCAAGCTTCAGCTGATTATGAATGAGAATCTCCGAGAAACAAACATTACACAGGAAGAAGTCATAGAAACAAATTAAGAGAGCGTGACATAAAGAAAGGTAAGAACTAAATAATATAAATACACTTAACAATTGTTTCTTCTTTTTAACAATGATGAGCATTTCTTCGAACTGATTTTGAAGATGTATTTCACCATTGAATCCCAATACAAACTAATTAACAGGCAATTATCATGGAAGAAAATGGGTGAAGAATGAAAAACGTCCGCTCGACTTCCTAAAAAGGCAGGCGTATGGTGTGCTTGATTCTTTTCTGGAAATCTATTTGTCATGTTTAAACTCCTTGGTAAATAGAAGGATTCACTGCTCATGCAGGTGAATAAAATTGCTCGTTACTTTTGTGGACAAATATAAAGTAACCAAAACCTTTCTAAAGCATATCTGTTCAACTCCAATTATCGTACAACAAACTCACTTTGCTTCATTATAAACAATATTTTTACCAGGATGAATTAAAAAGGTATAAATGCTCACATTGATAAGTTCTTTACGAGCTTCCTGCACCTCGTCATTTGTATGTCTTTCCTTTATAATTAGAGTTTGATTTAGTGTTTCCAAGCTTTCAAGTTCTTCTTCACTCTCCTTGATTTCTTCTTGAATTGAATCCAGTTTCTTCTTAGCTTCAAGATCTCCTTCCTCATTCATGTGTCTCATCACTTCCATGGAACCTCTCAAACGCTCAATCTGCAACTGTAGCGCTTGCTTCTGATCAAGGTTTGCTTCAAGTTCAATTATTCTTTTATGAAGTTGTTCCTTTACTCTCTGCAAGTA
This sequence comes from Przewalskia tangutica, assembly GCA_029844215.1. NCBI lineage: Eukaryota > Viridiplantae > Streptophyta > Magnoliopsida > Solanales > Solanaceae > Przewalskia > Przewalskia tangutica. The sequence goes on along the minus strand of CM056723.1, from coordinate 5,584,831 downwards.
AAAGCTCAAAGTCAATTGCTAAAAGCTATGGAGTATTGTGTTCCCAAAGAGGCTGTCTTAAGCCAAAAGTGCACACTACACCTTATGATCTTCAGCCAATTTCAACATTTGTTCATCTGCATTTTTCTGCTCTAAGAGTGCCCTTTCATTCTGCAGATAAAGAATTTCAGAATAAAGCTATCAAGTTAAGCAGCATCAAAAGACATCTAAGGACCTGGAATTCTAAGTAACTCATATAACCATATTATCAGGCAAGCAAAGTGGTAGCAGAAAGGCGGTGATGACCACACTGGATATACTCGAGTAATTCAAATTCCTTTCAATTGGATAAAATTATGTTAAATATCTTTAAAAGGAATAACTACAGTATTTTAGACACTCAAAGAGTGTCATCTCTACTTCCCTTTTGTGAAGCACCACCTGCAATATAACGCACTTCTCTATATGCCTCCTCTTACCATCTCTTACCATCTCTTTCTGGCGGTCAAGCTTTCTTTTCTCACTCTCATTAAGTGCTTCACGTTTTCTCAATTCTTGTTCTTGTAGCATCAACTTCTGTTTCTGAGCTTCAAGTTGCATTTTACTTTCCTCATGCTCGCGTATGACATCACGAAGCTGATTGAATGCTTTATCCCGCATCATCTCCATCTCTAGGAAACAGACCATATGACATTAGAGGAGAAAAACAACAAAAGAATGAGCACAGCTTCATAATATGAGTTACAAAGTTTTGCAGAGGTGTATCTTTTTGCATTATGTTAAAGTGAAGCAATAAGATAGAGAAAAGATACTTTATGTATAAAGAAAACACACCATTATTGTAGTTTTTTAACATCTCCTCATTTTGAGTCATCACATTATCCATAAAAACTTCTGTTCTGCTTATTTTATTCTTCATCTCTTCACATTCCTTGTTCTTCATCTCTAATGCATTGGTTAGGTTGCGTAGTAGACTTGAATCTTTCCTCTTGTTTTCTTCTTGTATTCCAGAAACTGACTTTAGATCTCCATGTTTGCGGAGATGTTTACCAATAAGAGAATTAGAGTAGTAATCTTCATGACGTGCAATCCAAGCATACAATTTATCATCTCGACATCTTACTGAATTCCAATCTCTCTTCCCATGTTTATCCAATTCAAATGCTTTTTCAAATGCCATAGCATCCATGAATCCCGACCAATCCTCTTTAAAGTCAACTATCGCATAGCCGGTGTGACCCTGGAAGTTCCACAAAGGGTGAACCTTATCTGGATTAAACCCTCTCTCAGTCCACTCCTTTTTTAGATTTGCTCCACTTTTACCTACATACTTCCCTTCCTTGTATTCAACCGGGACATTGGCTACTATTCCCATCCAAGGAACAACTAATTGATCATCCTTGGCCTTGCTGATAAATGGCTTACTACAATCTAGGACAGGTGGCACTGGCAGACCATCTTTAGTACTTCTGGGAAGAGGTTCGGATGCCACTCGGTTCTCCGCGTCTAGTTTTTCCCTTCTCGGATGCTCTTCAGCACCATCAACAGGTCTATGTACTGCTTCAATGGTCCTAGCAGCAGACAAATAAATTTTTCCTACGCCTTTGGACTTCTCAGTGATATGAGATCGCTCTAATGAATCACCCTTGGAATCTACATAACTCTTTCCTAACGGCTCGGAACATTTCCTATTACTAGATTCAGTTATGTACCTATCCAAGTACTTGAACAATCCCAAATGTCTAGCCTTGTCTCTAAAACTAGCACTCGTTGAATCTCTACCAATGCGGGAAGCATGCCTTAGAAGCTCTTGTGAATCATAATCTTTACTTGAATCATGACAGTATGGACATTCGAAATACTTCCCAGAACGTCTAATTTTGACTCTTTCATCTCTTAAATCTTTATAGTATTTATACTTCAACTCTTCCAACTCTGAGTTAGTGCTCCCACTTATCCCTGATATTCTATGAGACATCTTCAACCTGTAATAAGGTTAAAAACTAAATATCAGTTTGTGTATTGTTAATAACCAAACAAAACTTGAGCTAACCAAGAATACTCACCAAATGAAATTGACATGCAATAGGAACAAATATGTTTATGAGACAATGACAAGCCTTGCCACATCAAGTGGTATCAGCAACTCTTGGTGAATAGCAACAGGTCAACTCAGAGTGAAAAGTACAAGAGAAGAGAATGGAATATGGAACAAGACCAATGCACTTAATATGAAGTCAAACCTCAATGAAACCATCTAATTTCATTAGCTGCTTATAAAACTAAAAAGACCAATCCCTTGAAGGGTGAATTCAACCTTGAAGTAAAATCTGTCTATGTCCAATGCCCAGCAGCTCCAGTAGAACTAATGTATCTTTTTCCAAAAAGTTCAAAAGAACTAGTATATAGCCCACACAAATGCACTCAGGTGATACATTATGTGTAAAGGTTGGTTGTCAATCCAGTTAATTTGCACAATTAGAAGAGCTCCAATTTTTCAACCCTGACCACTAAAACAAGCAACCCCCCCCCCCCCCCACTATGCACCCAGAGGCGGAGCCAATTTAGTAGTATACAACTTACGGATTCGGCCTAACCTAGTAGCTTTGGTTCAAACCCTATATTTTTTAAGGTATCTATAAAGTATTAATTTAGAACTCAGAAACTTAAAGAACTAGAATCTTGAAATCATAAGCTTCAAATCCTGGCTCCGCCTATTGCACCCCATCCCCCCTCCCAAACCATCCCACCCTTCACCCACCTTCACCTACATCTACACCCCCACCCCTACCCACCCTCCACCCCCACCCCCTACCCACCACCACTAGCACGAAAATGAGGATAGTCTATGAAACAAAAAATGCTAGAGATAGTCAAAGAGATCATAAGAAACAATCAAACAGAATTAACAGTTTGATACCTGAGCAACAATTTCAATATAGAAGTCCTCATTACCTCAAATATTTGTTTTGGAGATTCATCCATGAGTAACAACATAAATCATTTCAGTCTAGTTACTCAGTATAAAAGGCAGACTGAAAAGAACAAAATACCAATTTGCTTGGTCCTATTTTCACATAGGATCCAAAATAATCATAACAATCCAAACATACTGATACAGCCACCCCAATAAATATAGCCAATATTACATGTTCCTTTGACTTCTTGTTCTTCCAAATTAAACACTAATATGAGATTTAAAGGCAGCAGATGCACCATTTATTACACACACACAACAAAACAGATACTTTCCAAAAGAAAGGGTGTGTTTGGTATGGAGGAAAACATTTTCCAATTTTTCATGTTTGGTTGGCCAAAATTTTTGAAAAACAATTTTTTAGAAAAACAAGTTCCTCGAAAATGAGGAAAATGACTTCCTTAATGGAAGTAGGAAAAATAAATTACATAAGTGATCTTCCAAATTCATTATCTCCTCCCCACCACCCAACACCTCCAACCTCCGCCCTTTCATCACCACTCCCCACTCCTTGTTTTGCTAAATTACATACAAATGCAATAAGTAAGAAACTACTTGTTTTCTCAGAAAACATTTTCTAGGAAATCGTACCAAACACAACCAACACGTAAAATTTTCTGAAACGCCTCTGTTTCCAATCATAATATTTTGTCCTCTTTTGTTTAAGTTTTTCCCATTAAAACAGAAAATACACAAATAATCTCATTTTATATGAGCAAAAATCAAACATAATAAGTACTCCTTTGTTGAAACGCTTTCCTTTTTAGTCCGTTCTAAAAAAAAATAACACATTTCGTTATTTAACAATAATTTAATCATACAAATATCTTTGACTTGTTTTAAATCACAAGATTCAACCTATATTACTTTATTTCTTAAACTCAACTGCATCATACAAACTCGACGGACGGAGTAGCACGAAGCACTATAGTGAATCATCCATCAACATGCTTTAAAAACCCCAAAGTTTACAACCACATGGAACCTCCATAGCAAGTACAAAAACCCTAGAATGTTACGAGACGAATCACACACTAGTAACTACTCCACTAACTTTGTAACAAAAGAACGTACATTATTATAGGTATGTAATAAAAACATTTAAACTTGTTATCGGAGATAACATTATGAAAAAACAAAGAGTTTATCTACCTTAAATCACAAAATTCGAATGTTCAAAACAGGAAGCAAAGAGAGTCTCCTATTTTACTCAGAAATCATTCGTAGAGATATTTGAAAATGGAGAGAAATTTTCGAGGCAAAGTGCAAAGGGAGTACAAAGTTTCGAGACGAGGAAAGTGCGTTGGCACTAACCTCAGCAAATAACGTTGTTTGTGGTGTGCACACCGTTCCAATACTTTTAAGGTCTTGTCGAGAAAAAAATATTTTTTTATTCACATTAAAAATTAAAATTAATTAATTAATTAATATTAAAAAAATTATTGATCAAAATATATAGTAAATACTTATTTGTTTAAAGAGAGAAAAATTAAAATTAACTAATTAATCAATATTAAAAAAATTATTGATCAAAATATGTCTGCTCATCAGATTCAAACTCGCGACCTCTCAATAGAGAATAACTTTTGAAAAGAACATTCAACCACTAAGCTACAAATCTCACTGATAAAATTAGAGATATTTTTAATACATATCTTAATATTTGAAACATCCATAAAAAAAAAAATTGAGACGGAGCCGCGGAGGCCCCTCCGACCGGGGGTCTGTGTGATGGTGCCGCCTTGGCCGCCCAGGGACGCCCCTGGTCGTGTGGCTTTTGGGAAAGTAAGTGATGAACGAGGAGATGATAATGGGGAGTAAAAGTTTTGTGAAATTCTCTATGAGACACAAGAATTGCTGGCCGAGTTTAATATGGTTGATTATTTTCCTAAGATGGCATGGATTACAAAATTAATGGACTTGATGAAAGATTGGAATTTTTTTTTAGAGAATTGCCGATTTATTGTCCATTGTGATTGGTCACTTCCTGATGAGATGGAAGCTAATGGGTGTATTCGATTAGGATTTTAAAACACTATTTTAGAATAAATAAGTCTTATGATATTCAATTAAGATTTTTACTAAATAAATTTTGTGGTATTTAATTAAGACTATTATAATTTTTAAAAAGTGTGTCCAAATCTAATATTATTCAATTAGTATTTTAAACAAATAATAAAAAGTCTTTTGTTATTCAAAAACTTGCTAAACAATCAGGATTTTAAACGATCTGAATTTTGTGTGATTTTTTAGTGAGAGGTATAAATACTAAACCCTATAAACAATCTCACTCTTACAGACGTGATTTTTTTCCTCAAAATTACTTAGGGTGCGTTTGGTTCGCGCAGGATAAACGGAATGAAATCCAGTAAGGGAATGAAATGAAAAGGAAAGGAATTACTCTGACTATCCCTACATGTTTGGTTCTGGGTGGTCCGGGGTCGGGGGTGATCTGGGGTCCGTGTTGGGGAAAGAGAATCGAAATACCTAGGGGGTGGGGAATCAAGGAAAGGGAATGAAAGTGAAAAAGGGGTAAAGAGAATGAAAAAATAAGGTCAAACAAATAACAACAAAGAGAATTACGTTCCTCCATTCTCTTTCCTGTTTACCCCAAACCAAACACATCCTTATTGTTTTCTCTCTTTTCTCTGTGTATATTCTTTCATTTCCACTTTCTACCCCACCATTTCACTTTCATCCCATCCCCAACTTTTAACACTCACTCCTAATTTGGACAATATGTTAAAAATAACAATTTGAAAATGAATTTCCTTACAATTCATTAGCTTTCCAATACACTCATTTCGATTGTTCTTGTAACTATTGTCATTTTAGCATCAGATGTAGTTTTACTCTGGTAATCTGTTACATGAACACATATATACCTGAACGGATACCAATACACTTAGTTCCTATTTTCATAAATACGTCAGTTCTTCAATGAGAATCTAGACTAGGCTAAGGGCTAGTTTGGTACAGTTTATTAAAAAGAACTTATAGGAGTAGAGTTTTTTCAAGTAGAGCTTTTATAAAAAGTTGTTAAGTGTTTGATTGTCAATAAAAAAAGTGTTTGTATACAACAACAATAAAGTTGTTAGGATAAAAGAAGATCTACTCCCATAAGCCCATAAGCTCTACTCTTTTTTAACCAAACATATTTAAAAAAAAAATCATAAGTGCTTATTTTAAAAAATAAGCATTTATGGGCTTCCCATAAGCTCAACCAAACGGGCATTAAATTATTCTTTTGACTTGGTAGCATCATATGTAGTTTTTACTCCCTGGTAATCTGTTACATAAACACATCTATACCTGAACTGATACCAATACACTTAGGGTGCGTTTGGTTTGCGCAGGGTAAACGAAATGGAATTCAGTAAGGGAATGAAATGAAAAGGAAAGGAATTACCTGATTGTCCCTACATGTTTGGTTACGTGATCCGGTCCGGTCCGAGTCGGGTCCGGTGGTCCGAAATGTCCGGTCCGGATTGGGAAAAGGGAATCCAAATACCTAGGGGGTGGGGGAATCAAGGAAAGAGAATGAAAGTGGAAAAGGGGTAAAGAGAATGAAAAAATAAGGCCAAACAAACAACAACAGGGGGAATTCCATTCCCTTTCCTGTTTACCCCCGAACCAAACTCACCATTAGTTCCTATTTTCATAAATACGTCAGTTCTCCCGTGAGAATCCAGACCATGCTAAATTATTCTTCTGACCTGGGGCACCTTCCAAGCCCTCATTCTCCCGACAAAATAGAATAAAAGTAACTAATGGAGCAATTGTTAGTAATTCAATTTTTTATAAATCTTATGATAAATCATTTAAAATTCAAACGAAAATTCACTGAACTTTTTAAAAAATAATAATTTAAGTCATTACATTCCAAGATAGTCTTTTAAAATTTATTAAACTTATTTATTCTAAAATAATCTTTTAAAATCATAATTGAATATACCCTGAGGATCTTGATACGGAAGACTTTCAGAGTTACTATGCACAAGAAAACTCCCCTTTGCTTAGTAGCTTCTCCTTATTACTTGTAGTACTAATTCTTTTGGGATTTATCTTATATATAGTTAATGTAAAGAATTTTTATATTATTATGAGTTATTTAATATATCGTGAAAGCTTATTTGCTTTATTGGTGTTCTTAATTTTGCTAATTATGAATAATTGTTTGTAGTTGCCTTTTAAATGACCTTATAATTGTAATCTCCTCTCCATTTTTTATTTTATACCCCTATGTAATAAATAAAAAAAATAAAAGGAAATGGTCTTATTGTGATATAGATATATAAGCTAGACTTATTGATTATTAAATCAACTTTAGAGCTGAAATTGCTTATCCTAGTTGATATTTTTCAAATGCGGGGACAAAAAGATTATTACAGATGTACCACTTATAAGATAAGAAGTTGATGTGAGATTAGAGGAGATTGTGGTGTTAAAATGCACCTAAGTTAGATACTTATGCTCATTGTTTTAAAAGAATGAAATGATAGATGAAAATGTTACTTATGGAATTAATTAATAAAGAAGTTCTATCGGGATAGAAGGATTGATGCATATCAAAGCAGAAATGTAAGTTTTATACAACTATAACCAACAATATTATATGAACTAAATAGTAATTACATAATATATTGTGGATATAAATGAAATATATTCACTATCATATCTCTCGGTCGGAGCGGGAGGAGGCCGGACGCTAAGGCTGAATTTGAAGTCCAAGAACAATTGTCGAGGAAGCCCTTTGTGGAGATATTTGTGTACTGATACGAAAAGGGAACATGCAACACCCTAACGTGACTCATTGCAACTTTCTCGCGAACAAGGTGAATATCCATCTCAATATTCTTGATTCGTTGATGACACTCTCGTAAGTTCTCTATTCCAAACATTTCCTGAAAGTAGACGACAAGTTTTAAATCTTAATGCAGGCAAGACATATCTCGTTGAATCAGTATTTTTCGCCACATCGTGTATAAGGTGGCCTTGGCGGCTTTCCTCTTCAGGCCATGTTTTCATCTCCATGCATGTGATCTTTGATGAATTCTCATTTCCATTTGCTACTATCCAATCTCGAGGTTCTACTAATGGCACTTCTTATGATGATATGGTTTTCAGAGCGAAGTCTTATCTTGCTTTCTGCCCCGAAGGGAGATCCCATGTTATATATGCTGACCAACGAGTACATCTTTCATCCAATTCAAAAACCTCGTCCGAGAACTTGTATAGAGAAGGATTTTTCGCTTAGCAGCAGTTCTTTCATACCAACTTAGCTGCCCGGAGCGAAGCAACTTGACCGCAGGGAAAAGAGCGAAGCAACTCTTAAGAAGTCCTTCTAGTGAGAGCACCAGGTTGGAAGATGTTGGTTCGAGAGGACCTGGAAAAAGCTAGTAAGAAGGAGGCTAGTTTGCTAGGTTGTAGATCTTCTGTGCGAAAGACGTTGCGCGTTAGCGCAACCATTTTCTTGCTCACGTGCATCCGTTTTCTTGCTGGGAGAAAGATGCACAAACGAAAAAAGGGTTAGGTTGTTTCGATCATGCCAAATAATCGATTAGTAGTATGCCTGAGATTGCCAGAAGAACTTTCGTAGGTAATGCTCTTGGTCTGCCTTCAATCAGTTTATCAGCCTAAGGCTTCGCTCTATTACATGTGCTCTAAGATTTCCAGTCTTTGAAGTAAGGTTCAATGCTAGGAAAAAAGCTTTTGCTTCGCGGGTCTATCACCCCAATTGCTTTTGTTAGGAAATTTTTTATATGAGTATGCCCCTATCCCGTAAGCCTTCCATCGTTGCAAGCCCCTTCCATTCGGCCCAAGCTTTCTTTCGATTACGTCTGCTTCTGATATACCTTTCCAGGCCTAATTCTTTAATAATCACTTCACCTCTTTCATACTACTGACGTCGACTCATCTTGCTTGGAAGTCTTAAGAATGCAACAAAAATGAAGGTTTCCTCTCTCTATAGGAGTCGAAACAACTCCGCGCTATTTTGGCAGATGTCCTGAAATAACAGAGTTAACTCAGGTGGAGCGCTTTGCGTGTCCGACCTAGTTGAAGAAGAGATGGATTTTGCCCAGTTGTTGTCAGATCAATTCTCATTCATTCTTTAATGGAATAGGGAGCGGGCAGAGCTGCGGCTATCAGGAATGGGCGATAGTCTATGACTAAAAGCGCCGACTATCTATGAATGACCAGGATCAGAATGCCAATCGACTCTCCAGTATGATGGAATGGGGGAGAGCTTTTAATACTTAGTAGTTTGCTCACCCCAAAATGAATAGAGTTCAAGTACTCACCCCACAAGCCCTCGGGACTTGACACTTGGACACCGGGAAACTTGCCCCTTGAGACTGGGTCCTTCGTTTGAAACTGCCCTTTTACTTTCCAAAGTGGAATTCCTCATGTAACACCCTATTTTAACCGTAGTCGAAACGGGAGTACTACGTATGATTGATTCCTAAATTTATTCAAGGAGTCGCCACCTAATTATTATAGTGAATTAGGACACTAAATAAAATGTAGCATAAAATACTACGAATGATCTCCATTTTTAAAGGTCTGTGGAACTATGTGAAATTCTAAGTAAGGGTTCTTTATTATCCTAAAGGGAAGGGGTCAGGCATCCTATAGGATCCGCTAACTCATATTGTCCCACAAACTTAGGCTTAATATTATTATGCTAACATGCAATCTACAATTCTAAAGGTGTTCTAATTATTAAACTAACCAAGAGATATTTAAATTAGGCATGCAAATATTTAAAATAGATATATATTTAACAAGATAGTAATGAAAGCAAATAATCATAAAAATATGGAATGAAGAGAATTTAGCGATATTTCGCTTTTATTTTATTTTATGTGAATGCTTTAACTTTGGGAGTACTGCAAAAGACACTTAGTAGAAGAGTTAGTAACTAATAAATTATCAAATAAACACAACGTAGTGTATATATATATATATATATATATATATATATATATATGCATGTAAAAGATATATTTTTATATAGTGTGGGCTCGGCTAGTGTTATGCCAAGGATACTAAGACATGAGAAGCCAATATCGTTTCGGCTGCGGTCGACTCACCTCCCGGTGAACGATACTATGCATTCTCGTCTAATCTTTTCACTTGTCTCCTTGCCCACATATTTCGTCTCGCTTACCATGGAGGCCTCCAGATCGACGGATAAATTCTTCTCCGGCCAGTGTAGTATCATGTTCAAAAATCAGTAAAATAATCAGTGTAGTATCATGTTCAAAATCAATAAAATACCAAGTGTGGTATCTATTCCAAATCAGTTTAATAAAGTAGTAAAAGGGAAAAATCGTCAAAAACAGTATGAAATATTATGAAAACAGTAGAAACAGCAACAACGACACAGCACATAGCCGAAAAATATTTCACGAAACAGTACAACAACATAGCAATATCGCCGAAGAATTCCAAGAACCACCGGAGTTTATAAACTCCGGCCAAACACCGAAAATCGTACCTAACCACCCCAACACCGAAAATAGCCAACAAATTCCAGAATACAGCTACCAAGGTCGTCGGAATTTTAAATTCCGGCGACACAACAAAAATCAAAAAATCAAATATCGAAATAAAGCCAACAAGATTCGCCGGAGTTTTTAAACTCCGGCAAGTTACCAAAAGTCAAAATCAGTCCAACAACCACAACAGATCCAAAAATATTCATTGTCACACAGATTTAACATGGTGGTGTTACTTCCACGGCTATCGTCGGAGCGAAGCCACCGCAGTGGTGTACAGCGACGGGCAGAGGTTAGACGGGAATGGAGTTCGTTGACATAACAGTGGTAGCGACGGGCAGAGGCGAGAGGAATGAGGCAGTGTGTCCGACGCGTGGTGGTGGTTCGCTGGAGATAGAACTCCGGCGAAGGAGGGGGGAGCGGTGAGAGACCGTCGGCGGAGCAGTAGGAGCGCCGTGGGTCGAGGTCACGCGGGTGAAGGAGATGTCGGTGAAGGTGTTTAGGGGTTCACGGAGCTTGGAGCTCCCGGGCGGCGCGCGACGAGTTGGGGTATTGGGGAGTGGGGAAAGTAAAATCTGAAAGGGGGGGGGGGGGTTCCTTATGAGTATTGCGGCTGATTAGTTCTGTGGGGGCTGCCCCTTATTTTTTAAAGGATGGGGTAATGTTTTATTTATATGGGTATTTAGGTTTAGGGTTTGGGGGGAAAAGATGAAAAGTGATATTTGATTTTAGGGGGAAAAATAAAAGAGAGTGTTTTGATGAAATTAAAAATGGTGTTGGATTGGAATGATCCGAATTAAGCCTCGAATTGGGACTTATTTGATGAAATGCAAAACGGGTTAATTATTTAAAAGAAAAATTATTTAAAAAGATGCAAGATTATTAAAATGCAAATGTCGATGCAATAATAATAAAATATAATATTTAACAAATATTTAATGTTTAATTAAAAATTAAAACGGGATGTCAATTAATTTATTAAATAGATGCAAATATTATTAAAATAAACGACTGTGTAATAATAATAGAAACATAATATTAACAAAGACATAATGCTTAATTTTAAAATATAAATATAAAAATGCAAAAAAAAAATGATGATTAGAATGTGGTGTCCTAAAACACATAAAATTGCAACAAATATACGAGAAACGGGTCAAAAGTGACTGTCAACAGTATGTCCCTCTTTGTACGGAGATGATGGACGAGTCTTCGGACAAAAATGTTGACTCGTAGCCAATTTTGTCATATTTTATATACTAGAACTCAAAAGTGGGGCTGATGCAGACTCAAAATTGTTCCAGTGTCGAATTATGATGACACTGGGTCGTTGTAATGCGAAAATAAAAAGCAAAGCTGACGCAGATTTAAAAATGTCTCAGTGTCGAATTATGAGGACACTGGGTTGCTGCGATGCTAAAATTATGGCCGGACGAATACCGATTCGAAAATATGTCCCAGTGTCGAATTATGATGACACTGGGTTGTTGTGATGCTGGAAAGTTAAGGCAGGGTGGATGCGAATTCAAAATTTTGTCCCAGTGTCAAATTATGATGACACTGAGTTCTGTGTTGCGGGATGCTGGAGAAGAGCGGATCAACGTTCGAGGTATAAATTGCTTCAGTTCGCCGAGATAGTTCCACGATGTGCTCCTGCTCCTGTAAATTAAGGGCCCTGCAAGCTAAAGCTTAAAAAGATTAGTGCATAACTGTTAAGACAGAAAAATGATAAAGCATGAATATATGAGAAATACAATCATGTGAGTAGGAGTGTCGTCTTGTGTAGACGTAAAGTGTTGAAGGTGACGTAGTTGCAGATGAATGATTAAGATGTTGGTGACGTCATTGTGTTGACACGTTGCAGGTTTAACTCATGCATGATAGATGCGACGTGAGCGACGCCGGTGCTCGTGGTTATCAGCGTATACGACGGTGCTCAGCGTTGACTTAGATGATGCTGCTCAAGCATTGATACAGATGATCGCCGTGCTCGTGCATCACGCAGATGACGCCGGTTCGTATCACGCAGATGTCGGTGCTCAGACATTAATGCAGATGACGCCGGTGCTCAGGCGTTGACTTAAATAGCGCAGGTGTTCAGGCGTGATTTAGATGATGCCGGTGCTCAGACATTGATGCAGATGTCACCGGTGCTCAGACGTTGACTTAAATAACACCGGTGCTCAGGCGTGATTTAGATGATGTTGGTGCTCATGCATTGATGCAGATGACGCTGGTGCTCAGGCATTGTGCAGATGATGTCGGTGCTCAGACATTAATGCAGATGACGTCGGTGCTCAGGCGTTGACTTAAATAACGCCGGTGCTCAGGCGTGATTTATATGATGCCGGTGCTCAGACATTGATGCAGATAATGCCGGTGCTCAGGCATTGATGCAGATGACGCTGGTGCTCAGGCATTGATGCAGATGATGTCCGCTTTCGAACATTAACGCACGATAGCGTCAGTGCTCAGCGTTGACTTAAATAACGCCTGCTCAGCGTGATTTATATGACGCCGCTCGAACATTGATCACGAATAACGCCGTGCTCGAGCATTGACGCAGACGACGGTGCTCGAGCGCCGACTTAAATAACGTCGTTGCTCAGACGTGATTTAGATGATGTCGGTGCTCAGACATTAATGCAGATGATGCCGATGCTCAGGCACTAATGCAGATGACGCCGGTGCTCAGGCGTTGACTTAAATAACGTCGATGCTCAGGCGTGATTTAGATGATGCCGGTGCTCAGACATTGATGCAGATGATGCCGGTGCTCAGACATTGATGTGGATGATGCCGGTGCTCAGACATTGATGCAGATGATGCCAGTGCTCAGGCATTGATGCAGATTATGCCGGTGCTCAGGCGTAATAAGATGGCGTCGTTGAGTGAACGCGATATATGGGTCCTCGTTGTATAGAAAAAATATAGATAAGGCCATTGCATAGGCCTAATAAGATGGCGTCGTTGAGTGGACGCGATATAAATGTCGTCATTGCATAGACGAAATGTAGATAAGGTCGTTGCACAGGCGTAATAAGATGGCGTCGTTGAGTGGACGCGATATAAATGTCGTCATTGCATAGACGAAATGTAGATAAGGCTATTGCATAGACATAATAAGATGGCGTCGTTGTGTAGACGCGATATAAAAGTCGTCGTTGCCTAGACGAAATGTGGATAAAGCCGTTGCACAGGCGCAATAAGATGGCGTCGTTGAGTGGACGCGATATAGGGATCGTCGTTGCATAGACGAAATGTAGATAAGGTCATTGCATAGGCATAATAAGATGGCGTCGTTGAGTGGACGTAATACATGAACATCGTTGAATAGACCTAATAAAAGGAGTGTCGCTGATAGACGTAATTGAGCTAACGTTGTTGTGCAGTCATAATAAGAAGATGTCGTTGACAGACATAATAAGAGGACGTCATTGGGTGGACGTAATAAGATGAACGTCGTTGTGCGGATGTAATAAAGTGATTTCGACCTGGTGGGCCAGGCTACTATGATGAAATTACCTGCAGAATATAAACCGAATAAAATAATTAGAGTTGTGAAGTGATTGAGAAATGAGGATGAGAATGACCATGTGAGTCAAATGACGCCTCGATAGACGCGTGCGATTATGACTTTGCGAGCTGAGCTGCTATGTGAAACTTTCTACAAAATCAAAGATAGATGTAATAATTAGTGTTATAGATATGCGAAAATGAATGAATGAAGATAAGAATGTGGCCCTGTGAGCCGAGCTACTATGTGAAAATCCCCTTCAACGTTGCCAACTTTTCAGCCCATGTTATCTGTACTCAAAAGAAAATTTGTGAGATTTGAAAGGGGCTGCTGATTTGTGCGGACTTTGTAGCTTTAACTCTGACCATTCGCATGCCCGGTCTGTTCGGACTTGTAACCGTTGTCTGGCTTTAAGTATTTGGCTACGAGAGCGTAGTCGATAATATGCTATTCGGTACTGACTGCCTCTTTTTGCAGTGAAGCTTTTTTAAAGCAGCTCCATTTTTGGCATAAGCGGATGCCGAATGGACGAGACCGAATTTGATATGGAATACCGAACTATCCTATCGCAGAGATTGGATGGAGTGTGTTTTGTAACCGGTAGAGTAAGGACAAAAGATTTTAGAAAGAGTTGGACTGAGTCCGATGTGGCCACCTACGTATCTCGCCATAGAGATCAAGTAGATACATAGTCTAGGAGCATAGCCCTGTTGAAATTGGGTTCGTCGATTAGACTTCGAGTTTTTTTTTTTTTTAAAATGGGACCAAAGCTGATATGGCCGCCTATGCATTTTGCCAAAGGAACCAGTTTAACCCATAGTTCGACGGTGACGGAGAATAAGAAGATTCTTAAGAGATGGAAAATTAGGATTTTCTAAAAGGTGAAACCGAGGCCGAAATGACCGCCTATGTATCCCGCTGCGGGAATCAGGTCACACGTAGTTCCGAAGTGTGACAAAATTTTGCGAAAATTGTTGTTTGGGATATGGGCTTTCCACGTATTAACACAAGGAATGACGCAGCCCCAAAAAACAAAGCTAGTATAGCTCGAAATTAATACTAAGTGAATGCTCAAAGTTGGAGTAGCAAAATACTGTACTAGAGTGCACATAGCTGAAAGCAACAAACATTACAATAACAAGCAGACTATCTGGATATCAAATGCTCGTCCTAGCATGTTTGGGACCTCTTTTATGCCAGAGGTGGACCTAAACGTCAAATATGCGAGATTATGATAAATAGGTCCATGTCGTTAAACTACAATGTTTTGTTGGAAATGACGACCAAATGACGGTGCACTTTTTCCAATTCGGCATGTCATGTTTAGGCTTGGATTTGTCTATCATTGTCACGCTACACACATATGTTTATTGGTCGTCGGGTTGTGAAACCCAACGACAATTTGGTGGATTTCCTAATCGTGGAGACGATACCAAGGATCGACCCACCTAGGGTGTATGCATGCATGACTTAAAATAAAGAGGGAGGTATAGCTCTATCTTAAATTTTCTAAAATTTGGCTTACTAGACAAAATAGTTCCCGAGCGGACTACTCGAGTGATAAGGCTACGCGGCCACCGGATGGTCCGGCTGCTCCGCGCCTTTGCCAACTCTCTTAAAATTGGGTAATTGAAAGAAATTTTGCGGGCGCGTACAACACACCTCGCGTGTAGTGTGTGATAGTGTTAATTTTCCAAAATATAGGAAATATGAGCGGAATGTCAATTTAAGGAAAGCGGTAACAAATAGCTGTTAAGACAATATGCAAAATATTTATATGTAAAGCAGAATAATTTAGGCAAAACGTAAAAGCAAATAAGTGTAAAACATAAAAGAAGCAATTTAAGCAAAATAAAAAAAATAAAGCACAATAAATTAACCTATGTTTGTTGTGGTTAAGAACCTAAACTACCCAGTGGAGTCGCCATGCTGTGACACCCCATTTTAACCGTAGTCGAAACAGGAGTACTACATATGATTGATTCCTAAATTTATTCAAGGAGTCGCCACCTAATTATTATAGTGAATTAGGACACTAAATAAAATGTAGCATAAAATACTACGAATGATTGATCGGTGTATTTTATATACACCTTTTGAGTCATTTTTAGTGAGTCTTTTGTTCATTTTTGTACAAATACGTGTCGTCTTAGGATATGTTTTCTTTCTTTTGAGTCATATTGGTTAAAGTGGCTCATTGGCGGAAAAGGAGCAAAAAGAGGGCAGAAACGGAGGTTCCAGAGCTCGAAATGCGAGAAAGTGGCGAACTAGGCACAAAACAGGCCGGCGCCGCGGCGCCTCCAGCCAGCAGAGCCAGGCGCCACGGCGCCTAATCTTCAGAGGGTTTGCAGAAGTTCGACCATGGCGCTTGATTCAGGGCGCAGGCGCGAAAGTGAAAATCAGGAAATCGAAAGACAATGGGCCAGGCCTGAAGGAAAAATTCTGCACCACGTTTTGGAGGCTATAAAAAGAGAACCCTAGGTCAGAATTAAGAGTTCCTCTTCTTGCCAAAACACAACACTTTGGAGATTAAGATTGAAGACATTTTCTTAGTAATTTTCTTGTTCTTGTTTTACTTTATTTTCAGTTTATGTTGGATGTTAAATTAGTTCTTGTCATGACTATGGCTAGAAACTAACTTTAATATAGGGTTTTCCATGTCAATTCACTTGAACCTTTTCTTTATGCCTCCAAAACGTGGTGCATGGTTTTTCCTTCAGGCATGGCCCAATGTCTTTCGATTTTCTGATTTTTCCCGCCTCGGCCCTGCAACTGGCGTCGCGGCGCCGGAACTTCTGCAAACCCTCTGAAGATTAGGCGCCGTGGCTCCTGGCTCTGCTGGCTGGAGGCGCCACGGCGCCGACCTGTTTTGTGCCCAGTTCGCCACTTTCTCGCATTTCGAGCTCTGGAACCTCCGTTTCTGCCCTCTTTTTGCTCCTTTTCCGCCAATGAGCCACTTTAGCCAATATGACTCAAAAGAAAGAAAATCTATCCTAAGACGATACGTATTTGTACAAAAATGGACAAAAGACTCACTAAAAATGACTCAAAAGGTGTATATAAAATACACCGATCAAATACCCCCAAACTTAACTTTTGCTCGCCCTCGAGCAAAGATCAAAAGAAAGAAATAAAGACACAAGCAAAAAGAAAAATAGAAAGACTCAATGACATTGATCACTTTGCTGCATTGATGTTACTTAGAAAAACATGAAGGTTAGCAGAATAATATGCAGGAACATATAGCATGAATTTTTAGCATTCTAAACACATTAAGCTAGATATTTCGCAAACTCGTTTTAATCATGCTTCATGGAAGTAAGAATACTGAATTATGCATGTTAATCTCAAAATCCTATGACATGTTTACTTGTTATTCTCCACTAATCATGGATATGCATACAAGAGATCTTCATGACTTTTCAGGGTTGTAATGTAGGCTTAGACATGGGTAGGTAAAAATAGGCATTTAAGCTCATTTTCTGTACCATAAGCTCTTTTGCTTTTTCAATTCTTCCCTTTTCTTTTGATTTTCTTTCTTCACTTCATATCTATCTTTCCCCTCTTTTGTTTTGAGAGAGTGAAGTGTATTATGAATAACAAACACCCCCAAACTTAGGCTTTTGCCTATTTCTTATTACTTTTTAATTGGGGTGCATCAAACTTGTTTACTCTTTTTGTCTCTTTTTAACACTTTCTACTCCAACCTTTTCACATTTTTACTTATGGCACAAGTGTGGAGATATAGGGTGTCAAAGAAAAAGTTTAATGTTTAGGTTCAACGGGGCTGACTAGGGATATTTTTAATGTCAGGGATAGGAAAAAGTGGTAAGAATTGGCTAACAAAGAAATGCCTGAGTCATCTCCCTAACATACATATCCTAACTATTTTGCCTCAAATAGCAAGCAATTATATACATAGGTTTTAATCTTTTAACAATGCACAATTCAAGCAGAAACCCCAAATAGACATATTTCATGAGTTTTTGGCATATCTAACCTAAGTGTTTAGATAGTTGCTTCTAATTCCATTACATTATTCAACCTTACTTCACTAGGTGTTTCTAGTAACTACAGCATGCATGATCTTTGACAGAAAATTATGACACAAAAAAATTTTATGACTCAAAAATACACAAAACAAATCATAAAGACTCAACAATATCAAAAAACACTAAGACACCCCCCAAACTTAAATCACACATTGTCCTCAATGTGTGCAAGACTCAAAGAAAATAAAAGAAACAAGACAACTTACAGACTTGGTTTAAAATGGTGGCGGTGGCGGTGGATAGTGCATTGACCACTGGTTGAACAAGGAACTCATCTTGTCAATTCTCTGGTGCAACTGTTGTTACCCCTGCCTTAATTCTTGTTGTCCTTGTATCACCGTGTCAAAATTTTGCATCATCCTTCTTTGGTTCAGGAGCAACTGCTCCATCATGTAATCGGAGGTTCTGATTAGGGTGGTGATGGTTGCTTCCTGCCTCATACTGAGCCTCTGTTTCAGGCTCATCTTCATCCATGGCAGCCTCTGCTGTTGTTGCTGGTGTTGGTCTCCTTCGTGCTGCTGCTGGAGGGATTGGATTTGGGAAGGAGTGCACTATCCCATATGACACAGGAAGTAGGTTTTTCTCATATGTATTAGTGGGTAGGGTTGGGACCCCATGTCTGGAGCATAATCAGGTAATAAGTGAGCCATGTCCCAACCCTCCTGTCGTTACCAACCTGCTGGTTTCTCCAATGTTTTGCACTATTTCCTTCCCAACGTCAATTGTCTTCCCTGACATGATTCCATATATCAATTTTATTCTGTCTTCCGCACTCGTGAAGTGCATAGATGGAATCAAACGGCAAGGATTTAAATACACCCAACCTCGTCGCTTTGTTGAATCGACACCGCCATCCTTCGACCCATTTCTCGTAAATTCAAACTCAAATTCTGTGGTAGCTTATCGTACTGCGACGACATCCCAGTTGATGTTGTTGGTGCTTCTAGACCATGTGCTGAAATAGCTCCAATCGTTATTTTCTCCTTCAACATCAGCTGTTTTTAATAGCCAATTTACCACTTCTGCCGTCACAGGCACATATCGTCCCCTCAAAAATCATTTATTATCCACCCTCTCCGGAAAGTTGGCATAAATTCTCTCACCATCACTGTGTTCATCGGTGCTATCTTTTCTGGGTTAACAAATCTTTTCCACCCCATCACCTCTATCATCGCCCGAATAGGCTCATAGGCATCTCCCTCCTCAAACGACTCCCTTTGATAATCCATTCCTCTTTCAGGGATTAAGGGACTAGTACTAAGTTTTCGATATCTGCCCTCTGCTGTTTGGCTGACAAACCTAGTATTATCATATTGAGGGGCTGAGGTGGATGTGGAAGCTCTTTTCTTTCTGGCAGACATTTTTAGATGACCTTGGCAGCATTTCCTTTGTATCAACAATATCACCCAACACTATCACTCACTCAATCAGCAGCTACAATACTTATCACCCTCACACTTCACTCAAGAAGCTCCTGCACAACACCCCACAATCACCTCGTATACTCTTCCTCGAAATCTCACACCCAATTTGTAACACCCCTACACACCTTCACAGATACAACACCTCCTCAAATCTACTACATCCTCTGATTATAGTGAAGCTTTCAAGAAAAGATAAAGGTTACCTTTTGACGGTGTTCTTCAAGCTTTTCTTGCTCCTAATGATGATTTGAGGCAATGGGATGAGGGTTGTTGTTTAGGATGATTAAGGATTTAAGGAATTTAAGAACTTTGGTTGTGATTGGGTTTAGTTTATGGAAGATTTTTAGGTAAAAGGTGGATTTTCGTGGGTTTTGTGGAGAAGAAGGGTTTAGGTTTTGAGTTGGATTGGGGGAAAATCGGATTGTTGGGCTATTTAATTTCTGGGTTTCCGTCTCGGCGCCGCGGCCCTGTAATTGGCGTCGTGGCGCCCAAATTACTGCGCTCTTCTAGACTTTCGCACATGGCCAGAAACGGAAGGCGCGCGCCAGATTTCTAATTTTTCGACTTTGACGCCGGCCCCGCTGATGGGCACCGCGCTACCGAATTTCTCGCGCTTTACGATCTTTCGCGCCGCGCTTGTTTCTGGCGCCGCGGCGCTCTGCCGATTTTCTGGAAATCCTTGGCTTATCTTCAGTTTTCGCCCTCCAAGTTCTTGGCCCTGCACCTGTCATCACAACACATAACAATACCTCCGTGAGACAGTACTAAGCAGAAATTAATTGCATTAAAGTAAACAATTTAAAATACATTGGGTTGCCTCCCAAGTAGCGCTGTCTTTAACGTCTTTTAGCCGGACGCAAGTTCGTTAAATCAAGAGGTGTGGGGTAGATTAACCCCACAACCAATCCACTTTTTCAACATTTTTCTTTTTCTTCTTCTGTTTTTCTTCTTATAATTATTTTCAAGAGGAGGTTCAGTATCACTTACCCGCCGGGCGCTTATCTCCTTTGTTGTGGCTTGCACCGCTCACAAGAAGTTCTCGATCTTGATTGCAAAGCACCTGCTCATGACCGGGGGTTCAATAACGTGTTTGAACACTTTGAACACCATTTCTTCACTTTCTACCCTCAGTGTCAGCTCACCCTTTTCTACGTCAATCAGGGCTCTCTATGTTGTCAAGAACGGTCTCCCCAATATGATGGGAATCTCCTCATCCTCCTCCATGTCAAGAATGAGGAAATCCGCAGGGAAAAAGAATTTTCCTACTTTAACAAGAACATCCTCAATCTTCCCCCTGGGGTGCACCACCGTTCTGTCCGCTAATTGCAAGCTCACCGTGGTTGGCTTTGCCTCACCTAACTCCAACCGTTTAAAAACAGACAAAGGCATCAAATTTATACTCGCCCCCAGATCACAAAGGGCCCTATTGCATGTTACCCTACCAACTGTGCAAGGCAGTGTAAAGCTCCCTGAGTCCTTGAGTTTAGGGGGCAATTTCTTCTGCAGGATGGCACTGCACTCCTCAGTCAGTGCCACCATCTCGTATTCTCCCAATTTCTTCTTCTTTCCCAAAATTTCTTTCATAAATTTGAAATAAGAAGACATTTGCTCCAACGCCTCGATGAAGGGTATGTTGATATGTAACTTTCTGAATGTCTCCAAAAACTTGGAGAATTGTTTATCAACTACTTTCCTTTGCAATCTTTACGGGAAAGGAATCTTCTCAGTGTACTCATTTTCTGGAGCTTTCTCTAATATTGGGCGATCTTCAACAACCCTCTCTCTCTCTGTTTCTACCTCTGCTCAACCACAGCCGAGCGCACGCTGTTCCAACTGCTTTCCACTCTCACCGCATCCGCTCGCACCGTTTTCTAAGGTTCATCTCTAGATTGCTCGACGTGTACTCGTGGCTCGTTGTTCGCTAGCTTTGCTAGTTGCCCCACTGTGGTTCCAAGTTCCCGAGAGGATCTAGTCTCGCGAATCGGGTCCGAGTTGGTGAGTGTCAACAAAGCCGCTCTCACTCGTCCGCTTTTGGCCGGGACAGGGCACCGAATTGTTGAGAAGATGAGGCTGAGTGAATGGTCACGATTTTGCATCGCCTCTAAACCGTTCTCACGCCTTGCTCACCCTCCATGAAAATTTGGGTGATTCCTCCACCGGATTGTAGGTGTTTGAGTATGGGTTGTTCTCGGGGCCTCGATAGTTCCTCTGACCGCACTCTGCTTGCTCGATCGAAATATTGTTAGGATCAGCTGATGGGCATCTATCGAAGGTATGTGGACCACCACACATTTCACAACTCATCGGCATTTGCACTGCATTTACAGACACTATATTTTGTTGCAGCTGCTTGGTCAAAAGAGCAACTTGGGCATTAAGTGCAGTGATGACATCAATCTCATGAACTCCTACTGTTCGTCTGCCACTCACCTGTCTGTCCTCTGTGACATGATTATTGGTGGCCATGTCTTCCAATAAATCATGAGCTTCATGTGCGGTTTTTCTCATAAAGGTTCCACCTGCGGCTGCATCAATGATCGTTCTGGTCGTTCCGCTTAGCCCATTATAGAAAATGTGGACCAAATTCCACAACTCAATGTGTGGTGTGGACACTTCCTTTGCAAGTCCTTGAATCTCTCCCAAGCTTCATACAGTGATTCTCCATCAGCTTGATAGAAATTATTCAACTCCCCTCTCAGCTTCGCTGCTTTGCATGGTGGGAAGAACTTCGCTAAAAATTTCTGTGCCAACTCTTGCCATGTGAATATCGAGTCTGCTGAGAAGGAATTTAACCACACTTTCGCTCTATTCCTGAGTGAGAAGGGAAATAGCCTCAATCTGACAGCGTTATCAGTAACGTCATTGTATCTGAATGTTGCACACAACTCCAAGAAATTAGCTATATGCATGTGAGGATCCTCCGACAGCAACCCTCCAAACTGAACTGTATTCTGCACCATACTTAAAATTGCAGGTTTGATCTCAAAATTATTTGCTCATATTGCTGGGAGCCTAATGCAAGTTTGTGCTCCGTTCACTCTCGGCAGCACATAATCTCCCAAGCTTCTCTCCGCTTGGACCTGAACTCTCTCCTCTACATCCATCGGCAATCTCCGAGGTATTCTTTGGTTAGGCTGATGATCACCTAACCCCTCATTCATCTCATTGTTGTTTTGTACACCTCCCATCTCACTTAAGGATGAAATTCGTTGGTTCCTCCTGTTCTGTTTACAAGTTTTCTCAATTTCTGGGTTGAAGGAAACAAGAGTGTTTGCTCCTCTTCTCCTTCGCATAAACTGAGTGCCTGAAACAGATCAAAATAAACAAACGGATCACGGCACACTGGTTTTCACAAAAATAAAAAATAATAAAAAATAAAAAATAAAAATCAAATTAGAAATTAAGAATAGATAAAATTGATATTGAACTATGCCAATCCCCGACAACGACGCCAAAAACTTGATGCGCAATTTAATGCACACACTTACGCAAGTGCACGTGTCGAGTCAAGTAATATAGTCTTAGAAGACCGAGTTATCGTCCTCAGGGATTAGTGCTCAAGTACCAACTTCTATTCTATGTTATCTATTTGGTGACCGATAATTGATTTGTTGTTTATGACTCTAATTATGAAAACTAATTAAACTATGTTGTTTTACTTCAGTAATGTGGAAATAGGGCTTCCAAATCTCCTCAACTATCCGCTTAACTTACTTATTAATGCAATTGACTATGTTCTTCTTCTATTTGAGATAGCAGGTTTACTAATCCGTTTTATACTCCTGTTAAGGTTATATAAACACTCAACCCCAGTACAACACCTTTCTACCTTTCGGTGATAAGGTTGACTCTAGAGGAAGATTAAGAACAAAAACCTTATTAATGCTACACAAGTAATCGGAGTATTTTCATCCACGATTCAACCTATGTCTATCCAACTACAGCATATTCACAACCTCCCCTTTCGGATTTCGGTTAGAAATCATAAGAATTATGATAATTAATGATCAGGTAATTACCAAGCAATCAAAATATATATTGAATAAATCTCAATAATAAGAAGAAGAACCAAGAACATGCATTAATTCATAAAGAAAAGGTTCAAGTGAATTGACATGGAAAACCCTGTATTAAAGTTAGTTCCTAGCCATAGTCATGACAAGAAGTAATTTAACATTCAACATAAACTGAAAATAAAGTAAAACAAGAACAAGAAAATTACTAAGAAAAGGTCTTCAATCTTGATCTCCAAAGTGTTGTGTTTTGGCAAGAAGAGGAACTCTTAATTCTGACCTAGGGTTCTCTTTTTATAGCCTCCAAAACGTGGTGCAGGGTTTTTCCTTCAGGCCTGACCCATTGTCTTTCGATTTCCTGATTTTTCCGCCGCGCGCTGCCTGCGCCCAGCGCGTGAACTTCGCAAACCCTTCAAGATTAGCGCAGTGGCGCTCGCTCTCATTGGCCTTGCCATGGCCACTTTATTTGTGCCTAGTTCGCCACTTTCTCGCATTTCGAGCTCTGGAACCTCCGTTTCTGCCCTCTTTTTGCTCCTTTTTCGCCAATGAGCCACTTTAACCAATATGACACAAAAGAAAGAAAATATATCCTAAGACGACACGTATTTGTACAAAAATGGACAAAAGACTCACTAAAAATGACTCAAAAGGTGTATATAAAATACACCGATCAATGATCTCCATTTTTAAAGGTCTGTGGAACTATGTGAAATTCTAAGTAAGGGTTCTTTATTATCCTAAAGGGAAGGGGTCAGGCATCCTATAGGATCCGCTAACTTGCGGTTGTCCGGTCAAACTTAGGCTTAATATTATTGTGCTAACATGCAATCTACAATTCTAAAGGTGTTCTAATTATTAAACTAACCAAGAGATATTTAAATTAGGCATGCAAATATTTAAAATAGATATATATTTAACAAGATAGTAATGAAAGCAAATAATCATAAAAAGATGGAATGAAGATAATTTAGCGATATTTTTCTTTTATTTTATTTTATGCGAATGCTTTAACTTTAAAGGCCTATAAATTGCAAAGACACTTAGTAGAAGAGTTAGTAACTAATAAATTATCAAATAAACACAACGTAGTGTGTGTATATATATATATATATATATATATATATATATATATATATATATATATATATATATATATATATATATATATATATATGCATGTAAAAGATATATTTTTATATAGTGTGGGCTCAGCTAGTGTTATGCCAAGGATACTAAGACATGAGAAGCCAATATTGCTTCGGCTGCGGTCGACTCACCTCCCGGCGAACGATACTATGCATTCTCGTCTAATATTTTCACTTTCCTCTTTGCCCACATATTCTGTCTCGCTTACCATAGAGGCCTCCAGATCGACGGATAAATCATTCTTCGGCCAGTGTAGTATCATGTTCAAAAATCAGTAAAATAACCAGTGTAGTATCTTGTTCAAAATCAGTAAAATACCAAGTGTGGTATTTATTCCAAATCAGTTTAATAAAGTAGTAAAAGGGCAAAATCGTCAAAATCAATATGAAATATTATGAAAACAGTAGAAACAGCAACAACGACACAGCACATAGCCGAAAAATATTTCACGAAACAGTACATCAACATAGCAATATCGCCGAAGAATTCCAAGAACCACCGGAGTTTAGAAACTCCGGACAAACACCGAAAATCGTACCTAATCACCCCAATACCGAAAATAGCCAACAAATTCCAGAATACAGCTACCAAGGTCGTCGGAATTTTAAATTCCGGCGACACAACAAAAATCAGAAAATCAGATATCGAAATAAAGCCAACAAGATTCGCCGGAGTAACTCCGGCAAGTTACCAAAAGTCAAAAGCAGTCCAACAACCACAACATATCCAAAAATATTCGCTGTCACAAAGATTTAACAGGGTGGCGTTACTTCCACGGCTATCGCCGGAGCGACGCCACCGCAGTGGTGTACAGCGACGGGCAGAGGTTCGACGGGAATGAAGTTCGTCGACATAACAGTGGTAGCGACGGGCAGAGGCGAGGGGATGAGGTAGACAGGTCTGGGGTGTGGTGGTGATTCGTGGTGTTCGCTGAAGATAGAACTCCGGCGAGGGGGGGGGATCGGCGAGAGAGACTACTCGGCGGAAACAGTAGGAGTGCTGGTGGGGTCGAGGGTTGCTGGTGTTTAAAGGGGGTTCGCCGGAGCTTGGACCTCCGGCGCAGGGCGGCGACAACGGAAGTTGGGGTATTGGAGAGTGGGGAAAGTAAAATCTGAAAAAGGGGGGGTTCCTTATGAGTGTTGCGGCTGATTAGTTCTGTGGGGGCTGCCCCCCTTTTTTTTAAAGGAGAGGGTAATATTTTATTTATAGGGGTATTTAGGTTTAGGGTTTGGGGGGAAAAGATGAAAAGTGATATTTGATTTTAGGGGGAGAAATAAAAGAGAGTGTTTGGATGAAATTAAAAATGGTGTTGGATTGGAATGATCCGAATTAAGCCTCGAATTGAGACTTATTTGATGAAATGCAAAACGAGTTAATTATTTAAAATAAAAATTATTTTAAAAGATGCAAGATTATTAAAATGCAAATGCCGATGCAATAATAATAAAATATAATATTTAACAAATATTTAATGTCTAATTAAAAATTAAAACGGGATGTCAGTTAATTTATTAAAGAGATACAAATATTATTAAAATAAACGACTGTGTAATAATAATAGAAACATAATATTAACAAAGACATAATGCTTAATTTTAAAATATAAAGATAAAAATGCAAAAAAATAATAATGATTAGAATGTGGTGTCCTAAAACACATAAAATTGCAATAAATATACGAGAAACGGGTCAAAATTGACTGTCAACACCTCCTTGCTTTCCATGCCAAACTCCACTTTTGATGTTGCCAGGTGGAATGATTCATTCAACCTCAAAGGCGGATACGATTGAATTTGCTTTGGACTACGAGAGAGCTAGACAACGAGGATGAAAGGTTTGCGAGGAAGAATCAATGGCCAATGGTTTTACAACTGCAACAACACTTATTGAAAAGACTATTCTACGACCAGCCGCCTACAACATTACACTTCCGGCATGACATTAAGCAAGTTCCTTCTTCTGTGAATATGAGATAGAACGACAGCCGGTACATGATTAAGGGACTGTGGGAATAACTTTTAGTATATAAATATGGAATACGAAGTCGGCTTTCTTTTAAATTTGACATATCTTCAAATCATTTCCCTTTCTTTCTCCGTCTCTCGTTGATTCTTCCCCTTTTTTTCACAAGTAGCCATCATATATGTTATTACAGTAAACCAAAAATGCCTTACGTATAACAATGAAGCTCAAGAAGATAAGGAATTTTCGAAGCTAACATAGCTCGGCGACAACGTTCGCAACACCTCAATATTCTGCATCTGCACTTGCACTTGAACATGAAAGCGTGGCTTGCTGCTTGGCAGACCACGATATAATATTATTCCAAAAAATACACAATAGTCGGACATAGAGTGACGTATGTCCGGACAGTCTGTCCAATAGGTTGGTGTGATTTTAATTAGATATTATAACTCGTACATTAAATTATACTAATTAAGAGTAGAAGTTATGAAGATGAAGGGGTGTGAGTTATGAAGATGACTTTTTAAATTAAATTAAAATAATTAAAAATGATATAAAAATCCAAAAAAGAAGAAAAGAGATAAATAAAATCCTTGGTCATAAAGAAGTGCCACATTAAATTATCTATTTCTAGTTTTATATTACATATAGATTGTCCTAGCCGTTGATAAATAACCTTGAATGGCTTAAACAGTCACAAATATTAGCTTTCAATTGCAACATATTCTTTACTGCATATTATGAGCCATTAACCCTCTTCAACGTTTTTCTTTGGGCCTTGAGATTCCATTCTGAGATGGTTCTCTAGATATATATACTCTAGACTTTTTCATTTCTATAGAATAGATTTACAGAAGTTCTTTTCTCATATTCTATTAATGTGTTGGGTTTTCTTTGTTAAACTTTATTAGATTTTGGCTCCTACTTTTATACTAGGAATCATCATTAATATAAATACGAATGTGTATAAAGTTTATTGTGTCCTAATACACATTTTATATAGGACATATATATACTTTCAATCTGCCATCCTGAAACTAACTGAGCTACATCCATACGGGTTTTTTCTACGCTTCTCTCCTAACGGATAGTTTGGTATGATGGATGAACAAAAATAGTTCGGGGTAAAATTTACGTGAGGCCAATTTAAATTTTTTTTTACAAGTTTACTTTTATATCTACTTATTAATTTTACTTATTGTTTTTAATCTTAAAATGGTCAAAAGTTGCCAGTATAACATTAACTTTGTCAAACTAGCCAATACAATATTAATTCTATCACAACTAACCAATACTATATATTGATTTGTTGAACCGGTACAGAACTTAATATTTTCTAAATTAGCCATTTGAACATTAGCCTATATATACATGATAATTTAATTAGAAGAACAAAATACGGATTTTCTAATGTCTTCATTTCTTTTGTTGGGTTTTTTTCTCTTTAAAAATTATGTTATTTTTACTCTTAAAGTGAAACTGGAAGAGCTTGTTAAAATTTACTGAATATGCCTAATTATATTATTCAGTGTGTGAGAAAAATATCCTTAATGACAGTGTATTCAACACCTCAAGCTAAATTTTATTCTTCATTTTTCATTTTCTAACAACATCATGAAAAGGTGAGCTGATAATGTCATATGCACGACATAATATATTTATAGCTGGAACTGATACATCATCAACAACCATAGAATGGGCCATGACGGAACTCATATTGAATCCAAGAGTCATGAAAAAAGTTCAACAAGAAGTAAGACAAGTTGTTAATGGAAAACAAAAGGTCCAAGAAACTGATCTTAGCAAACTTGTCTACTTGAAATTGGTCATCAAAGAAACTCTTAGACTTCGTCCAGCAGCTCCATTACTACTCCCTCGAGTAACAACTAGTAGCTGCAAAATAATGGAGTATGAAATCCCAGCAAAAACAAGAGTCCTCATAAACGGGACAGCCATTGGAACAGATCCAAAATATTGGGAAAATCCTTTAATATTTTTACCCGAGAGATTCTTGAATAAGGATACAGATTATAGAGGCAAACATTTTGAGTTTTTGCCATTTGGAGCAGGGAGAAGAGGGTGTCCAGGAATTAATTTTTCAATACCACTTGTTGAGCTTGCAATTGCTAATTTATTGTTTCATTATGATTGGTCACTTCCTGATGGGATGGAAGCTAAGGATCTTGATACGGAAGAAGCTTTGGGAGTTACTATGCACAAGAAAACTCCCCTTTGCTTAGTAGCTTCTCCTTACAACTTGTAGTACTAATTCTTTTTGGATTTATCTTTTATATAGAGAATTTTTATATATATTATTATGAGTTATTTAATATATTGTGAAAGCTTAGAGCTGAAATTGTTTATCCTAATTCATATTTTTCAAATGCGGGGACAAAAAGATTATTACATTTGTACCATTTATAGTTATAAGGTAAAGAAGTTGAGGTGAGATTAGACGAGATTGTGGTGTTAAAATGCAACTAAGTTAGATATTTAGGCTCGTTTTAAGAGAATGAAATCATAAATGAAGATGTTACTTATGGAATTAATTAATGAAGAAGTGCTATCGGGATAGAAGGATGCTTATCAAATGCAAGTTTTATAGAACTATAACCAACAATGTTATATGATAGTGATGTTGGGTCGCTCAAGTCCACAAGATGAAAGTTATAGAAATGAGGATGTAAAAATGAGTGTATTGAGATAAAATCATATTGAATATGATTATAATTGACAACATTTTGCCCGAAGATGCAACTAGTACACATTGAGATTAAAATGCGAGAAGGTTGCTTTAGATGGTTCAAATTGTGTTGACCTACCGATGCATCGGTGCACAAAGTTGTGATAAGTGAATGTATTAGAATAGCATGGGGTAGAATTAAAATCACATGAAAGAATATTATCTCAAAAGATCTATCAATGCTTGATATCAATAAAAAGACGTAATTAAAACAAGGGGATTCATATAGATAATAGCTATTAGTTGAGGATAATTTTTAGATTGACAAAAGACATAGATTGACCTTTAAACTATACTCGATATCTTGATATCACACTTAAACTATTATGATGACCTATTATAGACAATGTTAAAAGTGAAATTATTTACCCCTCCGGTGACCCAAACCCAAGTGCGTTCATGTCGATATTTTTCCGAGGGTCAAAACTTATTTCATACGCACTAAACTTTAAAAAAAGAAGAAATAGTTTTAATTTCAACCATATGTGAGAGAAAATTAGGATTCTTGGTTAGGTCGGGTATGAGTTATAAATGGAGTGGATACATATTTGTCATCGTTGGGATCTAAATAAATGACTTAATTTTTTAAAGTTTAATGCATATGATATGTGTTGACACGCAGAAAAGTGTCGACTGGAACGAGCTTGGGTTTGGGTTATCGGAGGAGTAAATAATAATAATAATAATTATATTATTATTATTATTATTATTTTCCTAACTTGTTTAGGATTGGGCCTAATACTAGGTGGCCCAAGCTTTATAATCTCCTATATTGTGATCGACTTCTTTCCAGCCCAATTCAACAAAACAAGGCAGCGCCCTTAGGGTTTCAAATCGAACTTCAGTCTATTGGAGCATTGTGTAAAGGTTCGATCTATTTCTTATGATTCAATTAGATTTATGTTTAAACATATTGATAGATTTAATACATACATAATTCTTATTTTGAATTGGATTTGTGGATTGCAGACTTATTGTGCAGAAGATGGCGTCGCGTTTTTAGACTCAGGTAATTAATTAATTAATTAATCTTTTCATAATTTGCTTATATCATTATTCAATTCACTTGGAATTATTTTCTCTGTTAGAGGAAATATCTTATTTATAAAATCCTGTTAGTGTTTATCACTTTATGGACCATTCTTTTAGATTATAGTGATAATGTTTCTTCTGAATTAGCTAAATCTTGTATAGTGGAAATATAGGGTGTGTTTGGTATTGATGGAACATGTTTCAAATCATTCTACAACAACAACATACCCAGTGAAATCTGGGGAGGGTAGTCTCGGGAAGTAGATGTTGTTTCTGATAGACTCTCGCTCGTAATAAATCAGAGGCTGGCGCTGGGCCGGATCCGCCCATCGGATCGGACTGGTCGGGTGGAGAGGAGGGGCGGGTCGGGCGGGCGAGACGGACCGGACTAGCGGGACGATACTGCGTGTCCGCCCCGGCAAGGGGTCGGTCGGACCGGGTCGGGCCGGGGTTTTTTTTTTTAAAATTTTTCACTAAATTAAAAATACTAAATTACTAACAAAGTAACATTAACATATAGTCATATAGTGATGGTCATAAACTCATATTATACTATTATAATATTATAGTATTATAATTATACTCATATATATAATATATTTATAAAGTATAAAGTATAAACTAAATAATTAAACAAAGACAAGAAGAGTGTAAAAACATCCCAATTTGTTTTGTGCCTCTTATATTATTAATTATTTCATTGAAATATACAAGATTAATTACAACATTGTAGTGTATCGTTGTTGAAAAAATTGCAAAAGACATAGAAAAATTAAAAATTGCAATGAAATAAATTACCAATTTGAAAATACTTTTTCTAGTTTCTTTATAATTTCGTGGTTCTTCTATTGGAATTGGTATATCTTGGTCAAATTGTTCCACGCCGCTACTCATGCCTTGAGATAAAATGTCGTTGTAGTTTTCGTCTTCTTCGTTAATCTGTCGATCAGACCTCCTTCGCCTCCGCTCGTATCCAATCTCTCGAATAGTACCGCCATCTCCAAGCCGCTCCGCTAATGAGTGTCTCAGGTTTCCTATTTGAAATCTGCTGAGAAAAGCGCTTTAAGCGATTGACGATGCCAATGTTCAAAATATCTCGGGCCATCATTGAAAGTGTCGGAAATGTCTTCTCATTCTGCATCAAATATTTCAGCAAGTCTTCCTTTCCGTCTTCATTGATAACTGCTTGGTAAGGTAAATTATCCTGCAAAATAAAAACATCGAACTCGCTAATTTGGTTAGCACTGCTACCACCGCACATTCTATTTCTGAGGCTTTCAATTGAATCAATACTAGCCGCAGAAACAACATGTCTTTTTTTAGGCTGTGTTGAAGAAGAAGATGGTACGAAAGCCGGTTGGTTACTAGCACTTTCTTGCTGGTAATGCCGATATACTTTTTTGCATTCATCTTCTACGTTATTCAACACTTCTTCTAGCGTTTGTTCAATAGGTGACTCAACATTTAAATTTTTGGGAGTTGGAGGTGTTAGTACGTCCATACAGTTATAAATATTTTCAATAAGACTTTTACAACTCTCTACTTTAATAGTCGGGTTTAATACAGCACCAATAATATAAATAGGGGGAATAGGAATAAAATATTTCTTTAATTTCATAAACATTTTTTTAATAGCTGCCTTATAAACAGGTTTTTCCATATATTCTTTAAGAAGTAAAAATATTATAACTATATAAAATAACATAGTTGAAATAGTAGGATAATATAAAAGTAGAAAATTCTTTTGTTGCTCGTTGAAAATTCTCTAGAAATACAATAAGTTCTTTAATTTTGTCCCAATCATTATCCACAATCATATCATTTGGATTTTGATTACGTATGCTTAAAAATAAAGTGATAGATTTTCTATAGTCATAAGCAACAACTAGTTGGTCATATAAAGAATTCCACCTAAGAGGTACTTCTTCTAAATTTTTCGAAGATAGTCCACAATCGTGACAAGTTTTTTATATTCTTTTCTCTGTTGAATTCTATTATTTTTAAAAATAAAGTGTATAACAAATTGTATTTTTTCAAGAATATCTTGAAAAAATGAAAGACCATCCTTTACAACTAAGTTATAAATATGGCACGCATATTTGATATGAAAATGTTTTGGAAAAGACGGAGTTAAAACTTCTTTTAAAATATAAATAGCAGCATTGTTAGAAGATGCATTATCTAATGTAATACTCATAACTTTATCGCTTATTCCATAATAATCGCAGATCAATAAATATTTTCTCAAATAAACTCACCAAATGCCTACTATCTATATATCTATATGCTAAAATACGCTTTTGCATAGACCATTTATAATCTATCCAATGATAGGTTACCGTTAAATAATCATGGCATAATCGTTAGTACTACGACTATATCGTAAGTTAGAGCGACTTTGCAATTTAAATGATATAATGAATAACGCAAATATTGTTGATATTCGTGCAAATTTAAACACGCCTCTCTTAACCGTTGATCTAGGAAAACCTTTATAAGCAGATATACATATCTATAATATAATGAATAAAATCGATTTATCTAGAAATGAAAAAGCCAAACCCTCCACATCAACTAATTTTGATAGTGCTTCCCTATCTTTATGTTTATCGTATTTAGGGCCTACAACTCCTCCCGTCATAGGGTTAATTTGACCCTGTACTTTGTCCGGGACAATATGTGAACCTTGTCCCGATTGGGAGGACGTCTGCTCACCATCTTTTTTAATAATGTATTGGGCATTCAAGACTTTGTGTTTTTGCAATAGGTGTCTTCCTAAACCCCCCGTCCCACCATGACCTTGTCCAGTTTTAAAAGAATAAACATTTTTACTTGCTTTACATATAGCTACTTGATTCGGTACGTCCCTGTCAAAATATTTCCATACAACTGATTTTAATGGTCGTTTTGCCGGACCTCGTCTCATACTAGGGGGATAAGAGACATTTCACTAGTGGATGTATCATCATCTTCATTAGTAGGTGTATCATCATCTAGAGTGTCATCTAAATTAAAATTTTCTTCATTTTGAGGATAAACATTTGTGTCAAGTGTTGACACCCAATTTTGACCCATCTTTTAGTCATTTCTTGCAATTTTAAGCATTTTAGGACACCGCATTTTATCACCATTTTTGACATTTTTGTATATTGTTTACCTAACATTCTATGTTGTTTTATTTTTTGTAAATTGACATCATGTTTTTACTTTAATTAGGTATTAAACAATTTTAAATATTATGTTATTATTGTTGCGCGATCATTTTGTTTTACTAATTTTGCATCTCTTTAAATAATTAACTGACATCCCGTCTTTACTTTTAATTAGACATTAAATATTTGCTAAATATTGCATTTTATTATTATTGCATCAGCATTTGCATTTTTATAATTTTGCATCTTTAAATAATTTTCTTTAATTAACGTTGCATTTCATCAAACCAGTCCATGTCCAAGGCACAATCTGGACCAGTCCAATCCGCAAAAACCGAAGCCCAAACTGAGACCCCAAAATGAGGCCCAATACACTTTCATCTTATTTTCCCTCCAATACCTAAACCCAAAACCCTAAACCTAAACCTAATCCCACACTATAATAAAACCTTATCCCCCATTCTAAAATCCTTTCAGCCGCAGCCTCACTCTCCCTTTACCCAGCCACACATCCCCCTACCCTACTTCTAAACCTTCAGCCGTCCACCCCTCCCTCTTAAAACCTACCCCTCTCTCTTTAAACCACGGCAACACCCAGCTCACCCTCAGTAGCCGCCACCCTCTCTCCACAGACTTTTCCCTCTACACGCCTCTCCCTCTCCTCCTCACATTCCCTAACCCTATTTCTAGCCCAGCCGCTCACCATCCTCTCACTCACCTTCAGCCTGCCGCTCACCCTCCTCTATTCACCTTACCATCGCCGACCATCACTGCGCGCATGCACACACACACCAACCAACACCACTGTCCCGCCGACGAACCCCGTCGTCGTCGACTACACCAACACCACCGCGCGCCATCTCTGCCTCGCTGGAGTTGACCGCCAGCGACTGGCGGAGAGGTTTGGTCCAGAATCCCCACCCCTCTGTTTTGCCAGTCCTCCGCCAGATTCGACCACCGGCGGCGGACATTACCGGCGATGTTGTTTGTTTCTCTGTTATCGCAACTATATTTTGTAGCGGAGGGACTGATTCTGTCGGCAATTTTGGGGGTTCGATTCCGGTATTCTGTCTCTGTTGGACTGATCTTATGTTTGGGTTCTTGCCGGAGTTCTGAAAACTCCGGCGACTGTCAGTTATCACCACACCGAATCACCACCGCCATTATTATAGACTATTAAACGTGGTTGTTCTTTTGCTTTTCTAGATCTGACCCGAAAGGTATTCTGGCGTAGCTCCGGCATCTCGCTGTCGAAGCAACGTCGTCTCTCTGTTCCCTCTCTTATTTATTAACGAGTTTCAACGCCGCTGTCGTTTCTATTTTTTTCTGGTTGTATTGTTGTGTGTTTGTTATGACTGATTTACTCTTGTTTTGACACACTCCGGCGAGGAATGTATTTTGCGTACTGGCTGACTTTGAACGTTCCTAATCTTGCAAGTTTTGTTGGTTTATCATTGGCTGATTGCATTTTGAGACCATTTCGTTACCGTTGAGAATGCTTATTTGTTGTTTAGTTGTCATTTGGGGTTTTAGGATTAATGCATTTTTGGATGGGATGCGGCCACATTTTGTTGCTATATTAAGTGGTGTGGAATTGTTTCATTTGAGGTTCAGTTATGACACTGGAAAAGGAAAACACGTGGTGCTTATTTCTTTGATTCGGTGACTATATTCAGCTGGTATATTTGAAATGAAAAAGATATTGCCCCATTTGATATTAACTGATTTGAATATGATACTACAATGGCCAATGAAAAAGTTATCCGTCGATTTTTGAGGCCTCCACAGTTGCAAAGACGGAAAACAAAATAAATGAAGCTTTCTGGGCAAGGATGATTTCTTCCACTTACACCGGATAACCAACATGCGCTGGCAGGGCGAATTCTCGCAGTCGCACTTGTTTAGGCTGTCCCACTTTACATTTTTTATATCTGAGCCCTCTGTGTTTAAAACTATTACTGTTTTGGCGCGGATATTATTCTTGACACGTGACTTAGCTTAAGGTGTTTCATATCAGTTGCATATGGAATCTAATGCATGGTTGCACAAAGTTTAGGGTTTATGTTGTTTTAGGGTATCAATCTCAATGTGTATATTGTGCTAATTCCGAAAGAGAAATTTTGTGCACTTCACTTCTCTCTTAATCTCGAAAGAGAATTCCCAAAATTTATTGCGAAGAAAATCTGAAGCGATGTACTGAACTTTAGCAGAGACCTGCAACTTCATTCATTTATTCAATAATATGGATTCTGCAATTTCATATTTTAGAATTGATACGAGGAAACAAAGGTGTACTTGTTTATTTTAGATTCATCAATTGCTGTATATTTTAGAATCTAGCGGAAGGTCTGAAATACTTATGTTAAGCTTATAATTGATATGTGAAAACAAAGATGGATCATTATACAATTTCTGTTTGTTACATTATCAAGTTGTGAGATTGAATTTGTGTTTAACCAACACAAAAATTTACAGGGTACCCGTGAACCTACCCGGAACTGCAGGGTCCGGGTAGGTTTCAGGTAATGATTGCTACGAGTAGGTTTCGGGTAGTAAATTTAGGAACCGATATTTTACTGGGTAGGTTCCGGATAGTTCAAAAAAGTTAGGGTACCCGGACCCGCTCACCCCTAATTTTAATGGTTCTCTTAGCGCACAAATGAAATAAGACGAAATCTGCTACTCGAGTTGAGTGTCTATACATCGCCTCTGATATTTCTTTGTCACATGCTCACACCTTGGAATGCTTTGGGCCCTTTTAAGTTCAAACTTAAATTGGCCCATCTTTAATTGAAACTCATATAAGCCCAAATTAATTCATGTTCTTCAGGTTAATACTTGACTGAGGATTGTGAGTTTTCGAGAGAGTTTCGATTAGCTGCGGAATTGCTCTTCACATCTCTCTCTCTCATTTGTACGTTCTCTTGTTACTATCTACCTCGAAATTTGTGACGCTGATATTTTACTATCATTCTGCTTCTTTGGGTGAATTTTGCATAGATTAGTTTGAAAATCCAATTTCTATGTTGCAATCATGTCTAATCGTCAGCGAGTGATAGTTCATATTCTCTTGTAACTCAATGTTTTCCATCACCATGGTTATTTGGTTCTTTTATTATTTTCGAGAGCTTTTGTGTTTGCTATAATGTCTAAATTTAAGATTGACTTCCCATGATGTCTCAATTTGTAGTTGAACCAAATAAAGCTTCTTGACACAGGACTGTTGTAAAATGCTTTAGACAAGGGGGGTCAAATGGGCGGGTTAGGCTGAATTTGGGCTGGTACAAATGGTCTGAGTTAATGACAAAATAGTAATAATTAAGCAACTGTGTGTGTACTTGTGCTGAAATGGGTTAAAAAGCGGCTCATAACCCAACCTGCCCAATTGTTACTAAGTTTTTTTTTTGTTCTTTTATAACTTTTAGTACCTAATGAAATTAATATTTTTTGTTTATTATGACTATATATAACATATCAAATAAAAAATGTCCTTCGTAAAAATATCCGTATAAGATTTTTCACAAGTCAATTTGGGCCACATATCAGCCTAATTTTTACGAGAATGGGTTGGGCTGAGCTAATAAATGGGCTAGTCAATGACCAACTCAAACTTGGGTGGGTCATGTTTTCATGGGCTAATTTTATAGACGAGTGAATGAAAGCAACATGTTTTTTATAGTAACTAGTAACCAAAACTGCATACAATATAAGTAAATTTCCTATTATTGTTGAGATTCTGTAGTAGATTTTGTTCTTCTGAGCTACAGAGAATTTAGGGAATCCTAATATTAGTACGTGAAGGTGGGGGTGGGGGTGGGGGGATCTGCTGTCCTAATTTATGTTTGCTAAAATACATTGGAAATTATTCTTGTAGATTTAGCAGACAAATTCCACTATAGCAGAAGATTTATCGCAACAGGGCTGGTTTTCTCCTTCAGCGGTATCATTTTCATTAATGGGTGAGAAAGATTTGGAAATTGAGGAAACAAGTCCATCACGTGGAGAAGAACAGAGGGGAGATGAAGCTGAAACAGAAGTGCAAAAAGTTAAAAAGAAGAAAAAGTCCTTTAAAGAAGGCGTGAAGGTGGAAAAGCGTGGAGTTTGTCATGTAAGTAGAGTACCACCTCGTATGGACCACGTGAAACTTCGCCAGGTTCTTTCTAAGTTCGGAGAAATTCAGAGAATATATCTTGTACCTGAAGGTTTGTTGAGTTCCTTGTATATGCTCTTATATCTTTACTACTTTTCATTTGATCAACATCTTCAGAGATATTGGTTAAATGCTGAACTATGCAGCATTTCCCCCTCCTCAGCTTAGTTGTCTTTTCTAATTTGCCTTGCATACAGCTGCTGCTGCTCAAATGAATCGGAAACGGGCAGGTGGGTTCCGAGGGCAAGCATTTTCAGAAGGGTATGCTTATATTGAGGTTTCTGTGAACTGAAATCAGATTACAATGATGAATTCTGCATCTTTCATCTCAAGATTATGACATTTGTTACCGTAATTAAACTATAATCTATATTTGTAGGTGGGTTGAATTTACGAAAAAGAGTGTTGCCAAGAGAGTCACAAATATGTTAAATGGTCAACAGATAGGTAAAGTAACCTATTTTCTTGGCAATGCCTTTCTTTTCTTCTTGATTCTTTTCCAATTTAAGGACATTCAGGCTATTTACATAGCTTTCCAGCTGTTTGCTTTTATTTGGTCCATAGGATACCATCATAGCATCTTGCAGTAAGTTTGACAAATGTTTTTATTTCTTTTTGAGTTGACTAGTTATTGTGCTTGTTACACAATTTTTAGGGGAAACACCAATCATTTAGATACTAGCCAATAATTTGGCTTCTATTACGGGTAGACTAACGTGGTTTTTCTGCATTATGCCATTTGTGTCATTATCAATATAACATGGTGACTGTCATTGTTTATATTCTCCAGATTCAGCTTTCAACTTCTGCGTTTCTTGTATTTTCAGTGACCTTGAGAGGTTATTGACTTTACTGTCGAATTTCTCTTTGTATAGGTGGCAGGAAAAGGTCATCCTTGAGAGGTTATTGACTTTACTGTCGAATTTCTCTTTGTATAGGTGGCAGGAAAAGGTCATCATTCTATTATGACATTTGGAATGTCAAGTACTTGTCTAAAATCAAATGGGATGATGTTACTGATGAAATTGGTATGCTGTTATTTTTAATTTATTGGGTAACGTTGCACTCTTCAGTCTCCATTGGCAGCTTAATTGATGCCTTGCAAACATTTTGCAGCACAAAGGCATGCAGTTCGTGAGCAGAAACTAGCTTTGGAGCTTTCTGCTGCCAAGAGGGAGCGTGATTTCTACCTTACACAAGTTGATAAATCTCATGCTTTAAATTCTATTGAAGAACGAATGAAGAAGGTCAGTGACCATATTTAATGGATTCTTTAGCATGGAATGATGGAAGTAGTTGCTAAGCAGCAGTTTTTTGAACTCCCTGGATTAAGTTTCTTATTTATCATCTCCTTTTGAGTTTTGATTCTTTATATAGTGGTTATAACACGAGGCAACTATAGTTTTTCATCATAACTTCTGATGTAAATTGCTAATATATCAATTGATGTTAGAAAAGGTCTCTTTGGCAAAACTCAAAAAATAAAGATGTTACTTATGTGTAAAATAGGGGGAGGGAATGGATGAGTAAATTGAGTTACCCTCTTTGCCTCACCCCAAATTACTATTCCTTAGGTTCAGTTTTGGTTTAGGTATTCGACCACTCAGTTTCATCTTACCTTGTGCAATATATCTTTCGAAATGAGTAATATAATCCTATACTTTTCAACTGTTCCATCTTTTCAGAAGCAAAAGGTGCAACAGGAATCTGGGAAAATTTCTGATTTCCCAAGTGAACAGTTTGCGCCAAAGGTGATACGACAATTTCCCCAGAAAAAACCTGTGGCAGATGAAGCTGGGAAAATCAAACCTGGGCTGTCTAAGGACATTTTGGCTGGAGTAAGTTCCCTTTCCAACCATTCATCCCCGTTCCCTTCTGTTGAAAGAGGTGGAAATAGTGCTAATGTTCTGACGGAAGCTGCTCTTCATTTATTTTGCAGGTATTTGGTGGTCAATGATAAGAGCATACAAGTGCAAACATTTCAGAAAGTGTGCTTCCTAATTTTTTCAACAACATTTAATTTTGCTGTTATTAGATGTTGGATTTATAGGCGAACCTCAGAGCAAAATTTTATCTTTGTTTGCGGTTGATTGTAGATGTCATATTAATTATGTTTGTTGTTTAAATATATATATCAACTGATGAATTATTGTAATTCTCATGGATCTCGCTGTGTATGAATCAGAGTAGCTACAGCTCTTAAACTGCTAAGAAATGTACGATTGTGCAGTCTCCGAGAAGTATTGAGCTTATCTATGCACACTACCCTGAATGAATCAGCATCAAAAAAAGGTTGATTAACTTGGTAAAGCTTTATAATAACCATGTCAAGTTAAAAAGTAAAAGATTAACGTGTCTATGCTACTTCCCCTAAAGAATAATTTTAGTTTGCATTTTGAGCAAGGCTTTTCAAATTGCTTGACTTAGTTGTTTTCGTTATTTTTATTTTTTTGAATTTTTTGTCCTTAGACCTCTTTCTATGATTTTTTTTGAGATGAGAGTTTTTTGGAAATAATATTTCTACCTTGGTAGGGTAAGATCAGTGTTTTCGTTATTTTTATTTTTTTAATTTTTTTAATTTTTTTGTCCTTAAACCTCTTTCTATGATTTCTTTTGAGATGAGAGTTTTTCGGAAACAACATTTCTACCTTGGTAGGGGTATGATCTGTGTACCTCTCCAGACCTCATTTCTACCTTGGTAGGGGTATGATCTGTGTACCTCTCCAAAAACGTCCATATTGCCCCTCAATTTCTCTTTTCCCCAAAATCGTTACGTTTTTCCCATTTTCAAATCTAAATATCTCGCGATGTACAATAGATTTCAACGTAAAAATTTCGTGTGGCGATCGAGAATGTCAATTTCAAGATTGGAAATTCAATTTTTAAAAATAACAAGCCGGAACCCGACCCGGAATTATATAATATTATATATTAGAAATTTAGAAAATTAGGAATTATATATATTAGAAATTTAGAAAATTATAAATTATATATATTATATATATTAGGAATTATATATATTATATATATTATAAAAATAAAAATAAAAAAAATTCCGAATGGACCAAACCGAATTTAAAAAGCAGGACCGAAATCGGTCCGGTTCGTCGGTCCGATTTTTGGTCGGGACGAATTTGTGCACTTTCTGTAAGGCTGGCGTGCGATGATCGCGCACTGAGGCTGATCGCGCGAATTATATAATTTCTAGTAAAAGGGGCATAACTCCTAGCATAGAGCTTCCCGTGAGCTCCCTAATATATGGTTGTAAAGGTATTTCAAAGACCTACAACTTTCATATTTTTAGTTTTCTCAAATTCCCAATGAAACTACCTGAAAACTTGGCATAAGTCAAACATACCTTAGACGAATTTAAGAGCTCTTACGAACTTCACTATTTGGTTTGACTTAAAAACGACTATCTATCACCCGAATTCATCCCAAAGAGATTCTCATAACTAAAATATGACACGACAACACTCATTTAATTCATTCACACGTAACTTGGATTTACGGAGTGTTACTGCATAACTTACTTTTATAAAAACAAATGAGACTGATTCGCGCAATTTTTTATCATAATATATTTTTTCACACGTTTGATAATCAAGAAGCATGTTTAATTATAATTCTATCACCACAAAAGGAAAAGGAAATGACGACAAATATTAGCGATAAACTATATTCCGGCGCTAAGTAATCACAGATTAACTATGAAATGATAATATTGTTGCAAAATAAGCAATAAAAGAAGTAGGATCTAATATAGCGATACACAATAAGGGTGCGTTTGGTTCGGGGTAAACAGGAAAGAGAAAGGAAATGGAGGAATGAAATTCCATTTGTTGTTGTTTGTTTGGCCTTATTTTTTCATTTCCTTTACTCTTTTTCCACTTTCATTCTCTTTCCTTGATTCCCCCTACCCCACTAGGTATTTGGATTCCCTTTCCCCAACCCGGACCTTCCGGACTGACCAACTGAATCAAACATGTAGGGACAATCAAGTAATTCCTTTCTATTCCATTCCCTTACTGGATTCCATTCCGTTTACCCTGCGCGAACCAAATGCCCCCTGAATTTTGTGGTGAAATATTGGTATTAAATTGAGGTGCTTTGATTTTAATTAAATAATAATAATAATATTAATATGGAAGGACTTGGCGACAGATTAGCGACGCTTATCTTATTTTATTTCTCCAAATATTTTCCATGGTACCCAGTTACCTGATCAGAACTGAGACTAACGGGTAGAATTCGAGTAGTAAAATTAAAAACCAATCAATGTCGGGTTCAGTTTCGGCAAAATAAAGACAGGGTACCCAGACCCAAAACCTATGAAATATTATATATTTTACTTTTTTAATTCCATTATTTTTAGTTAATAAAAGGAAGCCCAAACCCTAAATATACTGTAGAAGGCAGCACTCATTCTAACACTCTAGAAAGCCCTAAACACACTCTCTCTCTCACACACAGTTCGGCGAAGAAGATCAAAGATTGAATCTCAAATTGACGGTAAGCTTGACTCAAATTGGAGATTTTTATTTAAGGTTTTGAATCAAGCTCAGCTCTATGAAAACCGATGCTTTTTATCTGGTTATCTGAGGTTTGTGTAATTAATTTTGATTTTATATGTTTATTTGAGATTTGTGTATAGGATTTCGGTTTTCTCCATATATTATTTTCTGTTATTGAATGCATTTTTTCAGTCAATATCAGTTGCATGTGGATTCTAATGATTGTGATAGTCATCTGACCTTTCACCATATAAGTTCTTCGATCTCCATTTTAATACCGCACCAAAAGATATACAGAGAAGGATAAACTTGTAGACTAGGATCAAATAAAAAGGAGATTAGCTATCTTCAGCGGAGAAAGCTTACAGTGCGCTGTCCGGATATTATTCTTGACACGTGACTTAGCTTAAGGTGTTTCATATCAGTTGCATATGGAATCTAATGCATGGTTGCACAAAGTTTAGGGTTTATGTTGTTTTAGGGTATCAATCTCAATGTGTATATTGTGCTAATTCCGAAAGAGAAATTTTGTGCACTTCACTTCTCTCTTAATCTCGAAAGAGAATTCCCAAAATTTATTGCGAAGAAAATCTGAAGCGATGTACTGAACTTTAGCAGAGACCTGCAACTTCATTCATTTATTCAATAATATGGATTCTGCAATTTCATATTTTAGAATTGATACGAGGAAACAAAGGTGTACTTGTTTATTTTAGATTCATCAATTGCTGTATATTTTAGAATCTAGCGGAAGGTCTGAAATACTTATGTTAAGCTTATAATTGATATGTGAAAACAAAGATGGATCATTATACAATTTCTGTTTGTTACATTATCAAGTTGTGAGATTGAATTTGTGTTTAACCAACACAAAAATTTACTGAGTGCAGTGAACCTACAGGCTGCAGGGTCGGGTAGGTTTCAGTAATGATTGCTACTGGTAGGTTCGGGTAGTAAATTTAGGAACCGATATTTTCTTGGGTAGGTTAGGATAGTTCAAAAAGTTAGAATTGCCGGACCCGCTCACCCCTAATTTTAATGGTTCTCTTAGCGCACAAATGAAATAAGACGAAATCTGCTACTCGAGTTGAGTGTCTATACATCGCCTCTGATATTTCTTTGTCACAGGCTCACACCTTGGAATGCTTTGGGCCCTTTTAAGTTCAAACTTAAATTGGCCCATCTTTAATTGAAACTCATATAAGCCCAAATTAATTCATGTTCTTCACTTAAATATTGGTGCGAAGGTGTATTTCAGATGAAATATCTGTTTTCATATGCTCCCTCCATTTTATTTATGTAAACCAATTAGACAGAACACAAAATTTAAAAATTGAAGACTTGAAATGGGAAAAAGTTGTAGAATAGTGTAATTCTACTTGTCTGGAGTCTTCTTATTAATTCAATATATATAGGTGGTTACAATTGTATTCCTAATTGTACAAGAATATATACTTTACATAATTACACTCAAATAATAATTACAAAATATATTGAGAATATTTACGTATTCTCTATCACACCCTCTCAGTTGGAGCGGGAGGAGACCAGACGCTCAGACTGAATCTGAAATCAAGGAACAACTGCCGAGGAAGTCCCTTAGTAAATATATCTGCGTATTGATAGGAAGAAGGAACATGTAACACCCGAACATGACTCATGACAACCTTATCACGAACAAAATGAATATCCATCTCAATATGTTTGGTCCGCTGATATTGGATAGACAAGTAAACAATAGACATGTTATCACAATATACAAGAGATGCCTTACGTAAGGGACAATGAAGCTCTAGAAGAATGTTTCTGAGCCAGCAGATCTCACCAACAACATTTGTAACGCCTCTATATTATGATTCTACACTCGAACGGGAAAGTGTGGCTTGCCGTTTGACAGACCACGAGATGAGATTATCACCCAAAAATACACAGTAACCGAAAGTAGATCGACGTGTGTCAAGACAGCCACCCCAATCGGCGTCCGTATATGATATCAGCATGGTCGGTGCATATGGATAAAGATGTAATCCGTAGTCAATAGTACTCTTAACGTACCGAATGATATATTTAAGAGCGGTAAAGTGAAGCTCCCTAGGAGCATGCATGAACAAACACACCTGCAGAACGACGAAGGCAATATCGGACCTAGTGAAGGTAAGATACTGAAGTGCACCAACAAGACTCCTATAAAGAGAAGGATCGAACACCGGATCCCCGTCATCGACACTGAGTTTCGACTTTGAGTCGACTGGAGTAGGCATGATCTTGCAGTTTGTCATTTTAACCTTGTAAACAATTTCTTCGGCTGCCGAAAAAGGACAGCAGAACAAGCCAAGGTATGATCAGGGTTAACCTAGGAGAGAAAGAAAGGTGTCGCAGAGAAAGCCCGTGAATGACTCGAGACCACCAGACGTGGCCTCCTACAACTTTAACATAGAGGTCGTGGACCTGGTCATGAAAGAAAAAAAATATGAAAGAAGATCGGTTCCTGATGGCGATTCGGTCCAACCAAAACAAACGGGGTGCAAACGTGG
Organism: Przewalskia tangutica; assembly: GCA_029844215.1. Classification (NCBI taxonomy): domain Eukaryota; kingdom Viridiplantae; phylum Streptophyta; class Magnoliopsida; order Solanales; family Solanaceae; genus Przewalskia; species Przewalskia tangutica. Next base: position 5,540,131 of record CM056723.1, on the reverse strand, counting down.
AGCACTGGTGTGCGTTCCACGGGATTTTGGGCCACTCAACAGAGCACTGCAAACACTTGAGATATGAAGTGGTAGTCCTACTAAGAAGGGGGCACTTGAAAGAATTTTTTAGCAGTCAATCTAAATAGGCTAGAGAAAAAGAGACCAGAATTTCACGGGAACGCCCAACACATCAGGTTGCGAACAACATGATCGGTGAAAGCAAAGTAGTCGCGACGATGTCTCAAATGTAGCAACACGAGGGGACACCTCCGTCTAGAAAAAGGACGAGGGATGAGCCCGAAGATCCCATCAAATTCAGCATAGCGAAAAGGAAAAACACCAAGAGCCCATACGCCGATGCTCTGGTAATTTCTATTCAAATATTTCAATTTAATATTAAGCGTGCACTTGTTGACCTAGGTAGCACAGTGAACGTTGTGCAACTCCGTCTAATCAAGGAGATGTGACTGACTGGGAAATGGTCCCGGTTTCAACCTATCTAGCGAAACGACTTAGGGGCAGATCAAGTTGGTCACACACGTGAAGAGAGTTTCGATGAAAGCTTTGTTTGACCTTCTCGAAGGGGGAATGCCTTATAATCTGGTGATTGGGAGACCATGGCTACACGCCATGATGGTAGTCCCGTCTACCTTTCATCAAGTGATGAAATTCCCAAACGTCTTGGGGAGTAATTGCAATGGTCATTTATATAAAATTGTAACTAGAAAAACATTCTAAAGATTTTCTTTTGAATTGTAAAGCAGCTGTGCAGGCTTGTTTCACACATATTTTTCCTAAGTCTTGAGAATCAATTGGTATGCTAGATAGGGGTGTAACTTGCCATAAAAATTCGAGTGCAGTTGACATAATGCATAGAACAAGATACAAACAAACTAAAAAAGCATGGTATCTAATGTTGATGGCATTAAGCTCATGATATTGTCTCTAAAAATCTGCGTTCCTTCACTGTAGGTCTCAAATAACCACCAAAGTAGAATCAAGACTATTGAGTTCTATTTTGAGAAAGAACTGAAAAGGTTGAATCACTCCCTAGCATTTGCTTTTTCAAGTCTGAATTCATTGTGGGGACAAAGGTCTGTTCGTTTTGTCTTAAAGTTGATTATTGATTATTTGTTAAGAGATCACCATCAAATGAATGGAAAAAGGTAAGAGCTAGAAAACATTTACAGCAAGAGGAGTAGTTATATGAGCCAGTTGACTCGATAAAAAAACAGCGAGTTGATGTCTTATAATAGAGCTACAAAGGTCCTTCTTTAGCTTTCGGATAGCATATTTCACTAACTAAATACATCATGTTGAGATCTTCATAAACAAAGTATAAAAGATAGCGAGGATCCAATTATCGGGTTTCATGTCAATTAGTCTTTGTCTATAAGTTTGTCGATACTTCTCTCGGTCTAAAAGCTCACATCATCATTAGGAAGAACATTTTATACGGGGATTTTGAAAAGGATGTGATATATTAGACTCGATATATCCTCTGATCAAGCAATGAATGGTAATGAACTGTTTTGTTTTCTATCTATCTTGGGTTAACTTGTCTTGTTTTTACAGCAGAGTCCAATGTTGTGGATAGTGATTTCAAATCCAAACCAGCACAAACAGGTTTAATCTTTATGTATTGCAAAATGAATATAGCACCGGACAATCCAAACCAGAATGAGAAAAGAAACAAAATTGTCAAATCTTTCTGACATTTCATCAAACAGGTAAAAGACATCTTAATGCTGGGTTATCAATTTTTGATAATTTCTAATAGTTCTTAGCAAGCAATAATTTTTGTAGAAGTGATGAAGATGACTAGAACATAAGTCAAATATATTAACCAATTAAAGCACTATAGGAACAAGAAAGAAAAGAAAAGCTTGTGACCTTTTACCATGTCTTGTGTAGAAGAGTTGGAGTTGTGAATTCTATTCCCAGAAGTTCTAGGCTGTTTTAGTTGAAGGAAAATTAAGTTTTAGAAATCTCTGCTTCGCTGAAGATGGAAATAGTCGGGAAGGAGAAAATTTAAGGGGAAAGCCATGTGCTTGGCACGTTCTTTTGTTGGGACCTTGAGTTTTTTGACAGTTTTTAACAGAAGGATGGATATTGCCACTTTTAAAATAGGACAAGGATGTTTTTTGTTCACTAGGATAACAAAAGGATGTACCTTAGGTTTGAGCCATAGTGGAGGGATGATTTTAACCCAAAACTCGAAAGATTCATTACTGGGTAATGCAATCTGGAAGTAAAAGTTATTTTCGATGGTGCAATCTGAAAGTAAAAGTTGGTGACAACCATAAAAGATCAAGGTGAAATCTGGCTGAACGGATGTCTCTTCTGCAAAAGTGATAGCAACATACTGTAGCAAAACCAAGGGCTGCTATCTAATGAAATTCAGTTCAAACTACATCGTAAACAATCAGTATTACAGAAACTCCGTGAAGATTGAATCACTAAATAGTCAAAGTTTCAAGCTGAATTTAGTGGGAAGAGTTAGCAATCTCTTAACGCCATACCTTTGATTGATGAAACCTAATATCGGTATACAGGTTGATGATAATGGAACTCGGGCAGAGAGTTTGCAGATGAATGGTACTCAGGAGGGATGCCCTTAGTAGAAATGTACTCACTTGATAGACCACCAAGACGGTATTCAGGCAAAGAGCCTGGTGGAGGATTATACTCGGGATGTCTGCCTGGCGGGTACACAGGATCCTGGGAGATGAAATGCTCAGAGTATGAAGCATGGGGATAATGGTTTACAACACCCTGGCGCCCTGTTTCCAAATTTACTAACTGATATTCACGACCCTCTACTATTCCATCCGGTCTGGAATAATCACAATGCTCTGCTAAAGCCTCTCCTCTGTAACTATCAGGAGGCTTTAGCAGTTTTTCCTGGCTATAAAAACCAGGAGGCTCCACCAGTCGTCCCTCTCTATAAGTACCACGATTATGTGTCACCGTGTCCCATCCATAAACACCTATTTGCAAAGCTCTGTTATGTGATTAACCAGCAGCAAGTGGTAGTGAATTTTGAGGCCAAGCTAATGGCACTGCTGGACTTGTAACTACATCCCTTTCATGCAGATGTGGATTTCCATGGCACCTTGGCTCTTCCACCCATTTAGTTTGTCGAACATGTTCAGGCTGACTCTGTCTATCCATACTGGTCTCTGATTTGAGTTGTACACAAGACTCTTTGCTAGCAGAAATGAAAAGCTCACACAAATTCTTCACCTATTGATTTGCAACAAATATACACAAATTGTTGGCATGATCCACAAGGAAACTTACAATTATCAACATCCAAACAAATGTAAGGATTTCCAGTAATGCAAATACAGTGTCCAGGTACCTGATCAGAGGTCAATTTGCAATCAAACTGTCTTCGTGTAATAGTTTTTTTTAATCACTTCCCTAAACTTCTCCTCCGCTAATGGTAAGCAATCATCAACAATGGAAAAGCGAACCTGAAATCATCAAAGATAGAGTTAAGACAAAGTGGGGGGCCATTCAAACAATCATATCCATGAACTGCACTAAATATAAGCACCAATATAATTCTAGAAACCCAAAACACCAGCCCCTACTCGACAAAGTACTCCACTCCAAAGAAACCAAAAGAAGGATAACTCTCGAAAATCCCATCCTCCGTCCTCCTAGTGCCCCAAAAAAACACCTTTCACCCCAAATCCAAATACACACACACACACAAAAAAAAAAAAAAAAGAGGCCCCTAAGAAGTCACTAATAGGCTAAAAACTTCTGTATATGCTTCATCCTAAAAGTTTCAATTCTACTCCCTTTTTGTCTTCTTGTTTATACAGTCGCATACAACAGGTCCCATTTTGATGTCTATGATATATATTTACAATCTTTACCTATCAAAAAAATAAAAGAATCCATCTCTAATTTGCAGTCATAACGCTAAACTGGAAGCACGTTATACTTGCTTTGACTAGTAAATGCACCAATTCTAGTGACATAAATAGCTATTATGACTAGAACAACAAACACACAGAAAGATAATTAGGATCCAAGAATCAAAATTGTTCTCCATCAACCAACCTGTCTCTTCTGAGCCATTTTACAGTTGAATCAAATTGCATGTTGCTTTTGTCTCCTCATATGTTTTATGATATAAAATGCAGGCACCAGAACCAAATTCAACCACCACCCCCCTCAAATAAAATGAAAGAAGTGCAGAACTTCTAAACAATAATTCAGCTTATCATCTTTTCTCAGTTGGCTTTGTGCCTAAATGCCTATGTCAGAACTTTTTTCGTATAAAAAGAATTTAAGGTCCATACAAACAACTATTAACTACTAACAAACCATTGCAGATATGAGCATCAAACATCGGAAACCATTTTGCTAACTCAGTTCTTAGTCGCACAATAATTCACCATAGCGAACTTGATTAGGGCATCATTGCATAGCATCCACAAAAATCCTAGTAATACAAAACTCTGCTCTTTTAAAATACCTTCTTAATCAAATAAATGGGTCTAAGCTAGAAATTAGATTTTGTTATTCCACACAGGAGCGAGAAACAAATATCAGCAGATACTATAAGCTAAGTTGCGCAGACTCTCCGGTTCAGTTGTCATTCCCGTCTCGATACGGGTGCGGGATATGGTCAGCCAACTTCGGATACTTTGACCGGCGTCGATCGACAAATTTGGGGGAGGGGGTTTGAGATTTTGATTTCTCAAAATTAAAGATAAAATGGATTTAAGATAGGAGAAATGGACATACCTTCAATATTTTAGTACTTTTGTGTTTTGTCTCATTTTTGTTGCTTTGTGTTTCAGAGAAACCAAAGAATTCAAGGTCATGTTCTGAGTTCGGATGGTAAACAGTAGCAGCGATATAGATGGAGAGTTGATGAAAGGCCTTGAATGACTTTATTTTTCTCTTTTGAAGGAAGAACGAAGACGTGATCTATTTTTTATAATATTTAATTTTCTTAGTTGCATCCCCGCACCTGTATCCATACCTAGATACGCATCCCAGAATCTTAAAATTTAGATTTTACCGAATTCGACACTCGAATCCGTACTCGTATCGGATATCCGCACCCGAGTCCGAACAACTTAGACTATAAGTAAGTCACATCCTTTTGGAAGAAAAATACAGTACCTCAACCTAAATTGACTATAATTTCATCTCTATGAATCTATCCTCTACAGTTCCCAGAGATGGTGTTTTTTATTCTCTTCCCATCTAGAAATATTTTTTGGCTTCTGGAAAAAGTGTTTCTACTTCTGGAAAAAGGGTGTTTGGCCAAAGAAATATTTCTGAGAAACAGAAACACTTTCAGAAGCTTGGCCAAACACCACCTATGTCATACTCCCTCCCTTCCGTCCCAAATTATTTGTAATATTTACTAAAAATAGTTATTTTGAATTATTTGTCATTTAGAAGTTCAAGACATAATTAATTATTTTTTCTTCATTTTATCATTTGTCATTAATGAAGATGACACGTAAATAGAATAAACATTTAATGCCGAGAGATTATAAATTAGACATAAATAAGGGTAAAGTAGATCAAATAATTATCCTAATTAATACTTTCTTAATGGCGTGCAAACAAAAAAACTGACAAATAATTGAGACGGAGGGAGTACTATTTTTTTATAACTTCTTTTCAACAAAAAAAAATATTTTTATATTTAAAATAGAATTTTTACTAATACTGTCATGTGACCAAGAGTTCACGAGTTCAATCCGTGAAAATAACCTCTTGCAGAAATATAAAATAAGATTGCGTACAATAAATTCTTGTGGTCTGATCATTTCTCGAACCCGCACATAGCGAAAATTTAATGCACCAAAATGTTTTTTTAATTTTACAGCTATTAGCATATTTCAATCATCACATAAGTCTCGTGGCACTAATAGTGGGGTCATAATTTTATACAAGGAATTCAAAAAATAACTTAAATAGTACACCAATTTGAACTGGTAACCTAAAGAAGCTTTTGAACTCTATTTGCAACTACACTAAAATCTTCTCCTATATATTAAAGGAATTTAATAACTTATATATTACAAAAGAAAATCATTTTTACTCTATTTATAATGTATAACTTTTACAAATTAAATTCAATTAAATCCTCTTGCCATAAGTTAGCTTTTGCTAATACATATCCTATTTAAAATCACATATTCTAAAAAATATATTCTTTAATATCGTAATCAGTCAAATTACCCCACAGAAGACGGAGGAAGGAGTAGTTGATTGTTGAATGATGTCTTCACTCAAAACAAAGAAAAATACTTCTAAATCCGAATAAGATTAGGCTACATGAGGTGAGTGTTTTATCAATAATCTTGAATTTTATGAGTTTTTGTTGTCCTCACTCCACACACAGCCTTCGTGTCCAGAAAAGGAAATTGCCCCACAAGCCAAAATCGAATGTCACTGTTGGAAAAAAATATCAGCAAATAACGAGATATATACTAGGAGGGTCGTTTCTATACTTTTAAGGGCATGTGCGAGAAAAAAATAATCTTTTTTATTGACATGAAAAAATTAAAATTAATTAATTAATATTAAAAAAATTATTAATCAAAAAACTTTTGTTGCTCTTTGAATTTGAACACATGACCTCTCACTTGCTATTTTTGAAGTAAACCTTAAACCGCTAGGCTACAGCTCTCACGGATAAAATTAGAGTTAATACATATTTTAATATTTAAAATCAATAAAAAAAATAAAAATTCTGGAGCAGAGTCAAGGAAGTCCGCCGGCCGGTGATGACGTCGCCTTCACCGCCCCAGGGACGGCCCTGGATCATACTAGCAAATCAAATTACGACCAAAGGAGTGCATTTTCGTCATTCGCCTCCTCATTATAAGCACCCGAGTTCGTGGCCATAACAAATTAGAGCCAAAATTATCCGTCAAATTACAATATCCTGACCACTCCTTTCTTCAAAAATTCTCATCTGACGTGACGTAACCACCACCTCTCCACCGCGGAAGTTAATGGCCGGCGCGTGGTCTCCCACCGCTCGGCGCGTGCTCGGTTCTTCTGTCATCGAGCTGACCAAAAGCAACTCCCGAGCCGGAGCTTCGTTTCCGGTGCGGATATCCACCAGGAGCCATAGCGTATCCAGTTGCGAAGAGCGAGAGGCACCTCAAGGACCTTCATGTATATTCGTCGGACCTATTGAGACAGCTAGCAAAGAAACCTTAGAAGCCCTCTACCGTCAGGTAGTACTCATCTCACTGTTAGAAGCTTTATAATTTGCACTATTGAAGAAATTAACGTTGGTTGATTTGATTGATTAGAAGCTTTATAAATTTTCATAATGTTGTTGTTGTTGATGGAGCAGTTTTAGTCCTTGGCCAAAAGCCTGGCCTTATAAACTGTATGTATTTCAACAAGGATTTATTATAGTAGATAGTATTAAAAAAAAAGGCATCCCGGTGGATAAAGCATCTCGCGTTAGCAGGGTCCGGGGAATGGCCATACCTCTTGGGGTGTGACGTAGACAACCTACTCTAATGCTTCCACGCCTCAAACCCGTGACCTAATGGTAACACGGAGACAACTTTACCGTTACTCCAAGGCCCCTTTCATTTATTAAGTAGTAGATAGTGTTTGTGAAAATCCCCTTTGAACTTCTTGAGCTTTAATAGTTGATGATATGTTTGACAGAGCTACAAAGCACGGACACCTCATTTAGGGTGAGGTGTCCGTGTCGGACACCGTTTCGGACACGAAACGCCTCGGACACGTGTCCGGGACGTTTCCGAGTGGGTCCAGCAAAAAAAAAAACAGACACGGCAGGGACACGAGGGGGACACGGGAAAGGGGGATACGGTAGGGACAATTTTTTTTTTAGAAAAAGTTTAGTTTTAATTTTATTTGATTTATTTCAAGTAAATTTATATTTATTTGAATTTGGGTCTTGGGACATACTTATGTATTAGTTTATGGACTATGGTCTTATGAATTATGTATTGAATATTTGATTGATTGTCAATTTGTTATGAATGTGAAGCTTTAATAATATTAATTTTAGTATTTTATATATTATATTATATATATATAAAAATATTTTTTAATTTATTTTTACAGCTGTGTCGTGTCCCCTATTTTTCAAAATTTCCGTTTCCGCGTGTCCGTGTCCGAGTCCTATCGGACACCTCTCACGTACATAGGTTCTCAGTATAGTTGATAGCTAGTGAAAGCTTGTATTTTCCTTTTATGTTCTGATCGTCGTGCACAATGTTTTTTTAACTACAGTTAACATTGCGGTGGTATGGTTCGAAGCATGTAGTCAAGTATCCCCGCTGTAGTCTCAGGCGGCAATCAACTTATTCCGACGCAGAGGTGATACTACTGTGATATGAATTGCTTACTGTGATATTACTGTGTATATGAATTGCTTACTGTGATACTACTGTGTAGATGAATTGCTTATTGTGATATCCATTTGAGTACTTTCTTTAGTTTTTTGTTGGTCAGAACTATTTGTGTGCTTGGAATATTTCTTCCATTCATTTTAGAATACTGTAAATACTTCAAACTAAGTTGAAGCATCTTAAATTTGCGTTCATTGTACCTTGTTATAATATTACTCTCTACCCTTTCTTTTCTATTGCTACTTGTTTGATATATTGAAGTATATAAAATTATCATGTTCCAAACTTGATCCATCGACTTTTTTGTGCCTTGTATGTCTTCACTAAATCCTATTAGATTGATATTTTCCTTGGACCTAATATTTGTCCTCCGTAGATGAAGTCTCTGCACCTGCCATGGCAAAAGGAGAAAGACAACATTATGGATGTATATAGACATTACTTATCCCACAGTTTTAGTTGTGCTATTTGCAAATCTAGTTCAATAGAACAATAATTTTTCATCCTGGAGTGGTTTTTCTAGTTGTAGACCAGGCTTTCATCCTACACTTGAATATTGATTAATGTGGATGTAGGGCAGGAAAATCCTTCACAGGTGTTTGCATTAGCAAGTGTATGGTTGTTGATTCTTGGGTTTGGGAGTTCATTCTTGATTGTGCCTTTAATCTACACCATCGTTCAAGCTTATCAAGACACATTTGATTCAAGAATGTCCTACACCGATCAATCTTTTGAGTTGTTTACAGTGCTCAATGGAATCCTCTTTATGGTGCTGGGATCTATCATAGGCTTTCCAATTGCTTCGGCCTCTAGTAATGTGTTTATTTCTTGAACCTTCATTTCACAAGTTTAATCATTATCAATTGTTTGACATAAAGCCTCACACTGATATATAAATTATTTAGATGTGCGTCTAGAAATTAGTTCAGCAATATTTTAGTGTTATGTCATGTTTGTTCCCCTTTCATTGGCAGCACTTTTCTTTGGTTTTCTTGGTGTTCATTAGTTAAGAGTTCTAGTGCAAGTAATATAAGTTGGTGAGAATTATAAGCATCTTTTGGTTTCTCAATAGGAAAAGGCTACTTATAAGGAGAAAATGGTTTTCTTCATCCATCTCAATTTACCTGCTGCTTTCTAAGCTCTGTTGCAAAGGGTTGATTGACATCAATATTCATGCCTTGCTTTTTTTTTTTTAAGGAAATCAAAAGGAAAAAAGAAACCTCTTATCCTAAGAAACGACCTCTTATCCTTTTGGATCATTCAGTGTCTAAATAGTCTGCCTTTCTTTTAGATGAAACACTTCTGGTCTTTGTAAATGAGTGTTGTCTTCAAAATTTGGCGAATAAGTGTATGAGAATACCTCCATTTATGTGTGCACAAAAGGATCTTAAGCATCTAAAAGAGATTTTGACTTAAAATCCTTGTTTGAACCAGCAATGCTAGAATTGAAAAGGGGAAAGTCCAATCATATATTGTCAAGAATTGGAGAGTAAAATCTAGTATAAGATTGATGCTTAATAGTTTCATTCCCCTTCTAATTTTGCATCATGTTGGTACTGTTGCATAATTAGGTACTAGAGTGAGGTTTGCAATAATTTCATTAAGAAGGTTACTATTAGGAAATGGTGTTTCTTAAAGTATAAGTAAATTTTTTTATAACTTACCTCCATGTTGTATTGTTGGGTGATCGTGACCAGTGTAAATGTGATTGTTGAACCATGTCTAGAAGCAAAAAGGTTGTCCAATGTGTCCATAGTTTACTGAGAATTTATTGCATTCCAAGTACAGTTTATAACTTGAGATAACTAATCACAGTTGGAGCACTTCAAGGACTTTGGAAAAATGACTTGGTCGCTCTGAAAGGGTCATGCCCAAACTGTGGTGAGGAGGTAATTAAGAACTAGCTTCTCACATGTCCACAAATATTTCTAGAAGTTATTGATATGATTCCAGTAAAGAAGAGTTAAATCGTATCTCCTTGTACTGAAATGGATGAATCTTATAGTTCTTAACACTGTTACCTTAAGGTGTTTGCTTTCCTGAAAGCAGAGAAGTCCAACCGTTCCCCACATACAGCTGATTGTCATGTTTGTGGAAGCAGATTAGAATTTCAAACCAACGTTGAGGTACTTTTGACACTGACTTCAGTTCTCATCTTACTTCATCAGTTCACAGTACATGCTTATTTGGTTGGAGGAATTTTGTACACTAGTTTGCAAACACGTGATAACCTTTAAGAAACAATTAAGCAAATAATTCTTGTGATGATAGATTATAAGATTTTACTCTAGATGATTGTAATTAACATTCTCTTAAAGCGGTCATAAACTCCTTGTATACTTGCTGCTTCAGCTTATCTCATTACATGTAAATAATGGTGTGGTCATATTTTCTATTTCTTGTGTCTGAAAATAATTAGTCTTTTTTTATGATATGATATTTAGAACTTTTGCAAGATCATATTTTGGTATGCCATTAAATCTTAAGGTGTTGAATTTGTTTTACTTTGAGTTTGAATGTGTTTTCTATTTATTTTATTTCATAATTATAACTAACTTGAATTAGTTTTTCTTCTAGTGATGATCTAACCTGCTACTTAAATTGTTATTCTCGCTCTCCTTTTTCTAACGCAGGATGCTTTGTGTACCGGGCTGTCCTTTTATATTTTTCATTACTAACATTTTTTTCTCTACATCTTTAAGAAATACCTAGTTCCTTTAATTCAGATTCTTTTCTCATCCAAGTATATAATCTTTTACTGCAGCAATCCATCTCAAGACCTGGCAGACGTTGGGTTTATGGTCGCGTTTACTTAATTAGACAGAGGCAAAGATGGGCATGAAAATGATGTTGACTGAATCCCCTCAGTTAATCCTGATTATCACGAAGAGTCATGTACAACTTCTTATCAGCCAGAGCCAAAAACTGATATATAATGACAATTCGCCTTGTACCAATATCTACATACTAAATAGATTTGAAAATTCTGCTGTAAGTGGTTGAAAAGCCGTTTGGGTTCTTAATCCAACTCAGCGGCGCATCTCACATCATGAAACGTTTAATTCTGTCCAGATATTTAGAAACTATAGTGTATTTGCTCATGCTTGGAGAAAATTTAGTGAACATAATTATTTTTATGAAATGAAAATATCTCATTTGTCTATATGTGAACTGGCCATTTGGTGAACAGATTGTTTTTATGAAATGAATAAATCTCATTGTCTGTATGTGAGCTGTTAATTTGATAGTAGCATAATCCAGAGTTAGATTGGCTCCTCTCATTCAGCATCTCTTCTTCTATGTCCATATACATCATAATGTATAATTTATACCCAACTTCGGAACAGTGATAAGCACAGGGAGTCTCTTCAAAATTAGCCAATTAGTAGATGGAACAAACTCAATATTATCCAGCCAAGTTAAAATACTTAACAAGGAAAAAGCTGGAGACTGGTTTGAAAAGATACCAAATAAGGACCTCCTAATTTGGCATATTAAGTTCCTATCAAGGCATTACTTTCCTTTTTTATTTCCCAGTACAATTTGAGGCCGTTTGTCATTCAAGATACTACTGCCTTGGCATTGTTTAGTAATAACTTAAATGCCTTGGGGTTGTTGTATCTTAGAACAAAGAAATTGGAGCCCTTGTGTGTAAGGAGCGGATTAATGCAACTATGAGGTGCTTCCTTCAAAAGCAAATAGTCACCTGATGATATTGCCTTGGTTAGCTTATTCTACGCTTGTGCACAAGCTGAGGTGGAATATTGATAGACGACAAATCGATTTGACTGCTATAATTGGGATGGAATTAGTGGATTTGTTTTATTAAGATGCCTGAACATAATATAGATAGCCTGGAGTGCAATAATCCTGGGGACCTCCCATGAAGAATCATTGCATAAAAGCATAAAGATATAAGCAATTCTACCTACCCAAGAAACGCTAAGAAACGAGCATAGTTATTGGGTCAAAGGATGATCTGCACTTGGAGCAAAGAATGCTGAACAAATACATCTTAAACTATGTTCGAAATGGAAAGCTACCATGTCTCAGATTACACTAAAGATAATATTGCACAGTCGAAAATTGGCCATTTTATCAGCCAATGTTGTCTTTTTGGGAACTCCATCCCAACAAAAAAATAACACCTGGTACATCTATGATCTACCAAACTATGAGTTCTGACTTGGAAACAGATGGGAAGCTCAGTCAATTTGAGAAACCGGCATCAGAAGTGAGCCAAACTGTAGACTAGGGTCCAAAAAAGCTGTGCAAACATAATAGAAGAAACAGGAGAGAAAAGATATTAGCAACCATATGAGAGACAAAGGTAAAGGACATAACTTGTTTTTCACTTGTATAAATGGTAAAAAAGGGGGTCGAAAGGAAGTTCAAGTACCAGAAAGAGTGTCATAGAGGCAAAAAGCCCTTCTTGCAGGAGAGCTCCATGCCCGCCAAATTCTTCTTCATCAACTTTTAGCACTAGTGCGTAATAACAGTAGATAATACCGGTTGAAAGTGCAAGAAACCTGAGTTTAAGAAGAGTGCAATTACTATTGTAAAAATTGGTTTAATCACTATAGGATTTAAAATTACGGCCACATATTTGAATATTAGAATGAACTTTAATTCAAGCAACCAGCATCCTTCGATTAAAAGAACGAGAAGCAGATCTCAACTGGATTTCCTGCAGTATTTGGATATTACTATATATGTGGTTCATCATGCATCAAAAAGTATAACAGAAATTATTTATCTGAAAAATAGGTTTCAAATAGTTCAGCATCCATGAACTTCCTAATTGGTTTAGCTTGGAATAAGTCTTATCGATGCTATAACTACCAAAAAACAGAAATAATATCAGCTTGGAATTTTATCATGTTTAACCATGATCACAGATCTCCACCATATGAAGCAAAATTACCGCATAGTTCCTCCTACTACACCTATCTTGAGTTTTAGATTCTACCTTTGTCCTACATTTAAGTCTACTCTTTTAGCTTTTCTCTCCCTTATCAAAAGCTTTGTATTCAATCACTCACTCACTGACAACACCCAAACAATAGTTGCATCAGAGAAATATATGGTTCAGTTAACTCCGAGAAAAGATCAATCCTTAATACCTGTATGTTTGAGGAAGACCACAGCAGAAGTTCCTATCTGAAAGGCTCTAGAGACAGTTAGAAGTACTGACTTATCTTTTCATTAGAAAGAGACTATTCGAAGTAATATGCGAATCTTAGCAATCCATACTGCCATGTTTTTTTAAACCTGAAAGGGTCTAAAGATTATTAGTTGTAGGGTCTGAAACAACTAACTGATTGGGGAAAAAATCAACGACTATCACTTAGAAACGAAATAGAGAGAAACATAAAGGACGAAGAAGTTCATTTCACTACTCGAAAGAAATTCTTACTCCAAAAGAAGAAAAGAGTGTTCTTTCTGATCAGTATCCAAAAGGAGTGGATCTAGCCGTTCATGAAGTGGATTGAAAATCATGGACAAAACACACTAGTGGGAGGTGGCAAGTACCAAGTGGAATAGTCCAGATACGTGCAAGCAGACTCGAACACTGCCGTTATATAAATAAAAAAGATCATTCTTCCAGTAACAATTGATTAAAGGCTCGAGCAAAAATTAGTTTACGACTTTACAGGCTCTAAATAAAGACATGTCCGGTTGTGATTCTTTTTACCTTAATTAATCATATCAAATTTCTTTGTTACATAGTACTACTCCCTCCGTCCCAATTTAAGTGTCTTACTTTCCTTTTTTGTTTGTCCCAAAAAGAGTGCCTCTTTCAATATTTAGTAAGTTTTGGCAAGTTTAAGACCACAAGATTTAAAGGACCCTGTGCCTAGTCAAACTAAGACACTTAGACTGGGACGGAGGGAGTATCAATTACTATTTCAATAAAGAATATTTTTTAAGTGAATTACTCGTTAATTTCTTACCCAAAGCATAATTAGAAACAGTTTTAGGATTCAAACCATAAAGCCTTAAATGTCCTGAAGAAGTTATTGAAGTACTTTAATGAAGCCATTTAAACTACCGACGTAGAATCTTTTAGCAATCACTTTTAAAAAATCAGTAAAATGGAAAGCCCAAAAACAGAGATAAGATTGAAGATAGAGATGCTCCTATGGAAATTGAAATAAATACACGATCAAATAAGTTCATCCAACTATGCATGCTCATGTACTTTCTTATCCTTGGTTCATGGGTATCCTCCCATCATCGTTGTATAAAATACATTACGTCAAGTCCATTTTTGGATAGGTTTTTCAGGGTTAATATGGCATTCTTTCCCATGAGTTATAAGAGCTTCCCCCTCCTCAGTAGATCAGATTAGGAAACAAGGACTTTCTTTCATTAAAATTGAGTGAAAGTGTATAGCCTTTTAGTTGGCTTTCTGTTCCAACTACTCCCTCCACACCCCTCCTCCTATGTATGCTCAAGTTTGACCCTTTCTCAAAAAACTTTAATAGTGAGAAAAACTAATTTCTCGCCTAACCTCCTAACAACAACATACCCAATGTAATCCCACACGGTAGGGTCTGGAGAGGGTAGAGTGTACGCAGACCTTACCTCTACATTGAGTGGTGGAGAGATTATTTCTTAAAAACCCTCGACTCGAGAGAAAATATGACAGAGAATGTCAGATAAGATTTGAAGAAAGTAAATTAAAGCAAAGCAAAGCGATCATGGCACAACAAATAACAGATAATACCATGAATCTAAGGACAAGAAACTACACGAGTAATACGAGGCATGACATGCCCAACTACCTACTAGCCCTCTACCTGGCGTATTTTAAGTCATTTTTAGTTAGTATTTTCCACATTTCCGTTTAAATAAGTGTAGTGTTAGGGTCGTTTTCCTTTCTTTTGAGTCACAGCGGTTCAAAAAGACAAAATGGCGAAGTTGATATAAAAGGAGGGTCCCAAGGCAGAAAAATATTGAAAATTGGAGATTCGGACGAAGGCAAAGTAGCACCGCGGTGCCCAGCAGCAAGACCGCGGTGCCAGAAGATCAGAGAACCCGCAGGACTTTCGGGAGTGCAAGCAATGCTGCTCTCAGTTCATCAGGCTTCTCCTGTAGGGTAGGTGGTCTAAACTGTTGGGATGATGTGGCCTGATTATGTGTGTCCGGTTACGGTAGTTTCTCGATATGGTGGTCGCCGCTTGGTCATTCCTCCACGAAAAGTTGGGGTGATTTCTCCACCCCGGATTGTATGTGTTGGAGTTATAAGGGCGCTGAAAGTTTCTCACTGCTTGAACCGCTCCATGGGCACATTATTAGGATCCACCGCTGTACATCTGTCAAAAGAGTGTGGGCCCTCGCATATCTCACAATTCACCGGCATTTGGAATGCATTTACAGACATAGTGTTCTGCTGCAGCTGCTTTGTCAAAAGGGTCACCTGTGCATTCAATGCAGTGATAGCATCTATCTCATGTATGTCCATAGTCTTCCTGCTACTGCGTCATCGATCCGCCCTTGGTGATTATTCGCGGACATGTCTTCTAGCAACTCATATGCCTCATCGCACTCTTCGCCATGAACGCTCCCTGCTGCGGCGATGATGGTACGAGTAGTACCATTCAACCCATTATAAAAATATGGACCAACATCCACTTCTACATGCCATGATGTGGGCATTTTCTCTGCAAATCCTTGAATCGCTCCATAAATCGTCATCTGGCGACTTACATCTACGATAGTAATTGTTCTAACTCTCCCTTAACTTTGCATCCTTGACCTTTGAAGGAGGAAGAACTTTTAAGAAATTTTTGGGCTAAATCACGCGGTGGTAGCGGAGTTAGCGGTGATGAGTTGACGACTCTTGGCTCTGTCACAAGTGAAGCGGGAAGAGCCTCAATCTAACGGCGTCGTCGATGCGCCATTGTACTGAAAGGTGGCACATTCGAGAAAATTATCAATGCGTGTGGGGTCTTCGTATGGCAATCCCCAATGCATGCGTGTTCGGACCATGCTCAGGATGGCTGGATTGATTTCAAAGTTGTTTGCCCCTATTGCTGGGAGCCTGATGCATGTTTGTGCACCAGTAACCGTGGGCAGAACGTAGTCCTCCAAGCTTCTCTCCGTTGGAACCTGGATTGGCTCCTCTACATTTTCAGGAACCTAATCGTTCTCCCATTCTGATTCGGTTGGTTGTTCATGGTCACTGAATCAGATATCCTCCTATTTCGTCTGTTTTGCTTGCAAGTTTTCTCAATTTCAGGATTAAAAGGAACAAGTGTATTTGTTCCTCTTCTTCTTCGCATAAACTAAGTCTCTAAAATCGATCAAAATCAACAAACAAATCAAGGCAACAGGGTTCTAAAAATAAAAAATAAAAAATAAAAACCAAAGTAGAAATAAAAATAAATGGTTCGATATTAGAAGCACGTCAGTCCCCGGCAACGGCGTCAAAAACTTGTTAGACAATTTCCACGTGCTCACGCAAGAGTACGTATCGTTACAAATAAGAAACTAATTTCTAATTACCGAACATCTATTCTAGGTTATCTATTTGGCAAACGATAATTGATTTGGGTTTTTATCTAACTACTAGAATAATTGCAAGAAGTAAACTAAATTGTTGAGGTTTAAGGAATTAGGGCTTTCAATATCCTCGACTATCCACGTTTTTCAATCCCTAATGCAACTAGAATGACTTCTTCTACGTTAAGATAGCGGTTAACTAGACTGTCTTATATTCCGGTTAGGATATATAATCGCTCAACCCCAGTGCAGAACTCTTCTATATTTCTATGATAGGATTTACCGCATAGGAGGATTAAGAACAATAACCTATAATGCTACACAAGTATCGGGGTACTTTCGTCCGCGATTTTAACATATGTCTATTCAATTACAACATATCCAAATCTCCCATCTCGGTTCTTGATTCGAAATCATATAGGTTATGATAATTAATGGTAAGTTAACTATCAAACATTCGTACCAAATATTGAATAAATCTTAATCAAGTGAAGAAGAAATCAAACTAATGCATTAATTCATGAAATAGAGTTTTAAGCGATTCAATAGTAAAGCCCTAATAAAGTGTTTAGCTCCTAGAACTAATACAATACCAACATAAACTGAATTGAAAACTAAAGAAAGAAAAAGTACTTAGAACTAGGTCTCCAATTATAGACTCCAAATTGTCTTCAACTGTGTTGTGTGATAGAATGTCCAACCCCCTCACAGAATGATCCCTAGGGCTTAAGTATGTTGCGAATTTTGTGCCCCATGGACCCTTCTGCCCTTGGCCAAATTTACTTCGGATTCTGAATTTCCCGCATCGGCACCGCGGTTCTGCAGAATGGCAACATGGTGCCGAATGTCCTGCGGGTTCTCTGCTCTTCTGGCACCGCGATCCTGCTGCTGGGCACCGCGGTGCTACTTTGCCTTCGTCCGAATCTCCAATTTTCAACCTTTTTCTGCCTCGGGACCCTCATTTTATGCCCACTTTTCGTCATTTTGTCTTTTTGAATCGATGTGACTCAAAAGAAAGGAAAACGACTCTAACACTACACTTATTTAAAGTGAAATGGGAAAAATACTAACTAAAAATGACTCAAAAAACGTATACAAAATACGCCCAACACTACCCTGATCCGAGTCCTCCATACACTCCTATCTAAGATCATGTCCTCGGTGAGCTGAAATTGTGTCATATCCTGTCTAATCAACTCTCCCCAATACTTCTTCGGTCTACCTCTACCCCTCCTGAAACCATCCATAGCCAACCTCTCACACCTCCACACTGGGGCATCCGCGCCTCTCTTTTGTACATGCATGAACCATCACAACCTCGCTTCCCTCATCTTGTCCTCCACCAGGGCTACCCCCACCTTGTCCCGAATATCTTCATACCTAATCTTATCTCTCATCGTGTGTCTACACAACTACCGCAACATCTTTATTTCCGCTACCTTCATCTTCTGAACATGAGAACTCTTGACTGGCCAAGACTCCGCCACATACAAGTATATCATTTTGACCAATTCCATGCTATATCATTTTGACCAATTCCATGTAAACAAGGCAGAACAATAAGTACAAACACGAAGAGTTACCATATAAACTAACCGGAGCAAAAAAACTGCCTAATGGTGTCACTTCTTACAAGAAGTAATGAACTGAAATAAACTCAACTGATAATGATCAATCAATGAGAGCCAAGGAATTGAAATAAACTCGGCATACAAGCAACAACTGACAAGAGCTAATGAAGCAAAATAAAACTCATCAACATGATAAACAACACAGAGAAATGAAGTGCAGCTACAGGAATGAGAAAGAGTATATTTGACATACAGCAAAGTCAATAGCAGATTCCATGGCTTCAAAATAAAGAAGGTGAGATATAGAAGGAAACATACAGCATAAACCAGACCCCACCAACCAAAGGAATGGCACCCCATAATAATCCACAAACAAGAGCCATCAATTGTCTCATCCAATGCAATACATCACCAAGTTGATCCTGCAATTACAAGAAAACACAATTACTAGCTTGATTAACGTATAATCATCAAGCTGTGGCGCAACCCCGGACTGCTACCAGAAAACATAAAGGAGAAGCTAAAGTCTAAGAAATCTTTCCTTCCACATTAATGTTGTAACAAAGAAAAAGTTAAAACGTTTCCTGATTGAAAATTCTCTAAGCTTTTAACATATCCTCACCAGCTTGAACCACCTTCTATATTTAGTAAATACATTTTACAACTACTTTTCAACATGGCTTGTTCACTACTGTATTTCATTTTCACACTTGATTTTATATGCTTTACATGAACGACGGTCTATCGGAAACAGTATCTCTACGACTCTACCTTCACAAGGTAGGGATAAGGTTGCATACACCTTACCCTCACCTGACCCCACTTGTGGATTAAACGGTATGTTGTTGTTGTATTTTACAACTACTTATAACTGTAATCTATTCTGTTTTGTCAAAAGCAGCCATGAAACTTGAATAAATCACAAAACAAAAAAAGAAAAAAAAGAACTTTGAATGTCTTACTCACTCCACCCACCACTCCAAATCTCCCACTAAACACTCCAATATGATCAAAAGCTTATTAAGTGATTTTCTATTTGTGGGGTTCTCATTATGGTTTATCTCTCAGAGATATCCAAGAATGTGGGAATTTTCTAATATTAGTATGTGTGTATTACTCCATTTTTTTAGCAGAGGCTATTAGAAACAGCTTCTCTGCCCCGCAAAGATAGAGATAACGTCGGCGTACCCATACCCCCACTTTGTGATTACACGTTGTTGTTGTTGTACTATGTTAGAAATCTACTAAAAACATCAATAACATAAAACAATATGCAGTTATCCATATTTCAAGAAACAAAGAATGAAAAATCAAACCTTATCCCAAGAAGCTTCTGGATCGAAAATCTGTCTAAACTTAGACAAGTGACCATTCTGATGTTGGTCTTGTTGTGTAACATCTGAATTTAATTTCTTTCTTTGTCTCATGGTGACCATAAAAAAAATAGATTAGATAAGAATAAATGTTAAATTTAGGGTTTTGATGAAATCGACAAAACCATGAGAGTTGAAATAATGGTGGAGGAAGTATTGTTAGTATTATAAATGTAAAATTAATGATTGTAGATCCAGATTTGTATATGATGTTTGGTTGTTTTGTTGCTGTGGTGGTGTTCTCTTTTGGTTTTGTATGCTGATCGGCACGTGGATACTTTCGATATATATGGACTTTATTTTAGTGCTTTTCCAACTAGGAGGTGACTTGACCCAATGGTGTGTTGCTAAATACTTTAATATAGGATTTGTAAATGAAATTAATTAAATTAAGTGATTTAATAAAATAAAAATATATATTATTTACTTGATAAGAATATATTTGATGTATATATTTGATGCGTCTAAACTTTTATCTAATAGAAGTATACAAGAACGATAGGAAAAAGCTTAGGGCTCGATATTTAACATTAAGCAAATGAATCAAGATAGTTTTCTTGTATTATAAGCTTTTTATCATTTAATCATGGTTAGAGCATAGTAATATATTTTTTGGATAAAGGTGCAAATATAAAGCCCCGTGATATTTTTTTTTAATTAAAAAGTAAGATAAGTGATTATTTAAAAAAAATCGTCAATAAAAAAGATGTATTTACATCATTTTGTAACGACAGGGGTATATATCCACCACTTTTATACTTGAGGACTTGAGGTATATCAACTCTAAATTACAAAATTGAGGAGTATATTTATATTTTTGCCCTTTATTTTTACTTACTTTGAGATACTTATTCGTTCACTTTCATCAGAAGACAATAAAATAAATTATGATATTCTGAAAGATAAAAAAGTCGTTAGTCAAAGGGAAATGAGAACCAAAAAATTAGGGAAACAACATCAAATACCCCTAAAATATAAAATATTTACTAGCCATGTCTCTCTTACACTAATTTCGCTTCTACCTCAGTCGGTCGGAAATATTTACCCGAGCATCCCTCGCCCGGAATTCTTCCGTCGTGATATCATTATAGTATATTTATATATCATGATGGTATCATAGAAGATTAAGTGAAGGACTGAATAAGTCCTCCATAATATCATCTTAGTATATTAATTTATATATCATGATAGTATCATAGATGATTGAGAAGTGTCTCATTTGAGGACTGTTTCAGGCCTTTATGATATCATCACAGTATACGTACATAAGATGATTGTATCATAGAGTTTTTTTAAGAGTGAGTATTTTTTTAATAAATTAACATGAACCTCCATGTTACATCTAAGCATATTTATATATATCATGATGTTATTATGAAGGACTAAAAAAATGACTGAAGCAAACTTCATGGTACAATCTCAATGTATTTATTTATCAGATTGACATCATAATTTTGGGAGCATCTCGGATAAATAATTTTGATTTTTCTGATGGTACAAAAGTAATGGGGTATGAGCGAGTAATTATTTTAGTTTGAGGGGACACACATACTCTTTCCTCAAAAAATTATGAAATTGTGTTTCCTCCCAAGCCATTCGGCTTCAAAGAAGAGGAGTCCAATCGCCATTAAAACTCTTCTCATACTCAAAAACCAAGAAACATCAAATTTAATTAAATTATTTATCTTAATGTAAATACTAAACAAATATTTTCCTTAGGGCGCAACCAACGATATATCTTTGATAGGAATGCGTTAACATGCAGTGATTTTTATGAAAAAGAATTTTGTTAAGCTTATACTCCTTAGAATGAAGAAATGGTATATATGGGACTTTGTATTCACTAAATCTGAATTTCATCATAACTATAACGCTATCATTCGGAGTGAAAATATAATTGTCACTTTATAGTTTATATCATGGGTATATTTCTTTCTCTCGTTAATTGTACACACATAAAAGTAATTCACTTCTGTGTTGTGTCACTATATTATCATCTTTTTCCTCCCTCTTTAATTATACGAAAAAAGAGAAATTAGACACTTAAAAAATTCTCTTTGAATTAAAATAATTAATTGGTTAATGTGGAGTGATCAATTCTCATTAAAAGCAACTTTCTTTTTCCAAAAAAGGCAAAACAATCAGTTATTCTAATTAGAATATTATCAAAATTTTAAATGCTAAACAATTAATGACATATTTTATGAAGTTATGAATTGTGGATGGCATAACTAGGGCTGCACAAAAAATGGACCAGATCGAAAAAAACCTTGGACCGAACCAGATCGGACCGGTCCTCGGTCCTTTGAAATATTTTTTTCGGTTTTCGATCCAGGTTCGGTCCGGTCCGGTCCGGACCGAATTTTAAATATATATTATATATATTAATATATAATATATATAATTTCTAATTTTCTAAATCCCTAATATATAATATATATAATTCCTAATTTTCTAAATTCCTAATATATAATATATATAATTTCTAATTTTCTAAATTCCTAATCGGGTTTCGGGGCCAGGTTTTTTTTAAAAAAAATTAAATTTCCAATACTGAAATTGACATTCTCGGACACATTACCACGAAATTTGAATGTTGAAATCTATTGTATATCGCGAGATATTTAGCTTTGAAAAGGGAAAAAATGTAACGATTTGGGGGGAAGTGAAATTGATTGTCAAGAAGGACGTTTTTGGAGAAATCGGCTGAACCATTGTCCGTTTGGGATGGCTCCGTATCGAAAGAATACGCGAAATAAAAAAAAATAGATCAAACGGACGTTCGAGCGCAAAGTTATGACCATTTAAAGTTTCACTAATTTACAACATATATTTGATATGTCAATACGTTCGGGCTGGCTGGGGTGTTATCGGATATTTTTATTGAATTAAATAAAAATACTAATAATTTTTTTTATATTAAATAAAAATACTAATAAATATAGAATTATAATAAAATCGGTCCATTTACCCGGACCGGACCGAAAATGACCTGGACCGGACCAAATTTATCGGTCCGATCTTCGGTCCAGATGTTTTAATTTTTCGGTCATCGGTCCGGTCCGATTTTGACCTTTTGTGCAGCCCTACATACAACATGCACAAATTGATTACGATAACTAGCACACGGCTTCAAAATGTGGACTATTCCATTATTGGAAAAGTTTGAAGGGAAAAGGGGCATATTTGCCCTCAAACTTAAGGAAAAGGGACATATTTGCCCTCCGTCAAAGTTTGGGGACAACTATACCCTCCGTTAGTCTAAACTTGTTATATTTGTCCATTTTTAACAGAAATGTCACGTGGACGCCACGTGGAAGACACATCAGCAGGTGGGACCCACATCACCTCCAAGAACTTCTTCTTCTCCGGCTGTGAACAGTAAAATCACCGGAAAATGCAAACCACGAGAGATGGAAGGCTCGTCAAGAAAAGAGTATTCCGATTTTTGGAACTGTTTTAGATTCAAAAACAGGAATGTGGTCTCGTCGAATGTGAGGTGACGAGAGATTTGGATCTGACGAGTGGACAAGTCATAACATAGATAGCCCCTATGATTCGGCGGAAAGCCTAGGTAGACACATGGAGTGAACCGAGGAGCTGGTTTGTGAGGAGCAGTAGAGGCACGATTAGGATAGCAGAGACAACCGAATATCCGAAGATACTCATAAGATGAGACTTTATGATAGAGGATTTCGGTAGGAGTCATATTGTGAAGGGTGCTAGTTGGGAGAATATTGAGAACGTATTTTAATATTTTAGCAGCATAGGCCCAGAAGGATGGAGGTAGGGAGGCTTGAATCAATAGAGTGTGAATCATATTGTTAATGGTGCGGATGATTCTTTCAGCTTTACCGTTTTGAGGAGAGGTGTGGGGCAGGAGAAGCTAAAGACCATGCCATTATTAGTACAAAAATGGTGAAACATAGAGTTGTTGAATTCACGACCATTATCGCACTGTTTTTTTTTTTCAAATTGTGTTTGAATGAACGTTCAAAACTCAAGAAATTTGACAAACACTTTCGATTTAAATTTGCGAGGATAAACCAAACAAAGTGAGAAAAATCATCTAGTAAGATAAGATAGTATTTATGACCGAGAGAACTAGCAACAGGTGATATCCATAAATCGGCATGTATAATATTAAAAGGTGCAAAAGTGACACTAGCAGATGATTTAAACGGAAGACGAGTATGTTTGCCTAAAGAACAAGAAACACAATTTTGGGCAAGCTTCCCATTACAAGTAATGAAATTATTGCCTCTAAGAAAATTAAAAATTGGGGCTCCTGGATGACCAGACCTATTATGCCATGTTGAGGAAGAAATTGCCGCTAGAGAGACGGAAGAGCTAGATCTGGCAGCGGATGTGGGAGTGAATTGATATAGATCCCCCGTGATATTGCATCTCGTAAGAGATGTCCCCGTATGAAGATCCTTCACAGTGAAACCAAAAGGGTCAAACTCAACAGAGACATAATTATTACGAGTGAATTTGCGGATAGATATTAGATTCTTAATTACATGTGGGGCATATATGATATTTTGAATGGGGATGGATTAGGAGGTCGTGTGTATGATGTACCAAAACCCTTTACTGAAATGCGGTGACCACTACCAACTGTCACAAATTGAGGATAGAGTTGTTGAATTCACGACCATTATCGCACTGTTTTTTTTCCCTTCAAATTGTGTTTGAATGAATGTTCAAAACTCAAGAAATTTGACAAACACTTTCGATTTAAATTTGCGAGGATACAACCAAACAAAGTGAGAAAAATCATCTAGTAAGATAAGATAGTATTTATGACCGAGAGAACTAGCAACAGATGATGTCCATAAATCGGCATGTATAATATCAAAAGGTGCAAAAGTGACACTAACAGATGATTTAAACGGAAGACGGGTATGTTTGCCTAAAGAACAAGAAACACAATTTTGGGCAAACTTCCTATTACAAGTAACGAAATTATTGCCTCTAAGAAAATTAAAAATTGGGGCGCATGGATGACCAAGTCTATTATGCCATATTGAGGAAGAAATTACCGCTAGAGAGAGGGAAGAGCTAGATCTGACATCGGAGGTGGGAGTGAATGGATATAGATCCCCCGTGATATTACATCTCATAAGAGGTGTCCCCGTATGAAGATCCTTCACAGTGAAACCATAAGGGTCAAAATCAACAGAGACAGAATTATTACGAGTGAATTTGCGGATAGAGATTAGATTCTTAATTATATGTGGGGGCATATAGGGTATTTTGAAGGGAGATGAATTAGGTGGGCGTGTGTATGATGTACCAAAACCCTTTACTGGAATGCGGTGACCACTTGTCACAAATTGAGGATGCTTTAAATCAAACAGTTTGAGAATATTACCTGCAATCCGGGTGAGGTGAGAAGTAGCTCTGGAGTCCATGTATCAGTTGTTGTCAGGTTGTTGCATGTTGAGATCGCTGAAGGCGCCCGACTTAACTCAGATGGAGTGCTACGCCGACGAGGGTTGTTGAACCGGCCGTACGTGAAGTGGGTTTGCCGCGGCATCGACATGCCGGTGGGCGAGCAGGTCCAACACACCAGTGGGAGAACCGTGGAAGCGGTTGCCGGTATCGAATCGCGCGCGCCGCGAGTCTGACGAGTATCGCCAGCCGCGCGCCGAATCGACATGCGGGCACTGTTGTTGTTACTGTTGGTTCTGCTGTCCGCAACCCTTGCCACGACCACGGCCTGCTCTACCGCGGCCCTTGCCACCCTTTCCACCGCGTCCCTGCTACAGTTGAGAGTTTTCTGGCGGCGTTGACTCTTGGGGTTCGACAGCTAACGCTGATTGTGCTCATCCTGCTTAGCACGTCGAGTCTCTTCGAGCAACAACTGCGAGCGAACTTTGTTAAAACTGGAAAGTGGATCTGCCTGTTGAATCATGGTGGCTAACGTATCATAGTCACCTTTGGGAAGGCCTGCAATCAATTACAACATTATCTTAGTATCAGAGACAGACGTGTCGACGTTGGAGAGTTATCCGCCAGTAGTTTCAACTGTCTGCAGTATTCAGTCATGTTGGATAAATTTTCAAGACGTGTATTGTTAAATTGTTCTTTCAAATACACCACACGAGTGTGCTTGTTATCTTAAAAGATTTCCTCCAAGCGGTTTCATAAATCACGGGTTGTGGCGCCAAATTTCATGATAGTAAGAAGAAGATCCTCAGAAATACTACCATAAATCCATTGTTTGACGCCGGCGTCTAGACGACGTCAAGTAGACTCATCAACCTTCGGAGGGCGCGGAATAGTGTCGTCGATGTGATCAAGCATGTTATAGAGACAAGCGTGATTACGAAACAGTTCAACCCAATGAGAATACTGACTGTTTTCTTGATCAAGAAGAATGAGAATATAATTCTTGATGTTGGAAACAGTTAGGGCAAGATGAAAAGAAGATGACGACGTGGTGGTGAGATTTGTGGAGGTAGAAGCGTCAAAATCAGAAGAGTAATCATGAGTATCCATTTAGAGAAGAGAGGAATGTAGGAGAAAACCAATAAATTTTGGGAGGAAGCGCAGCGGAGAAAGGGGTGGGGCCGACGACTTTGGACGAAATTATTTAGGATTTTTGGCTACTTGATACCATGTAAGATGATATTAATCTCTCTTAGGGAGCCTTCTCATTAATATCAAAGTATATGTAAAGTACAATATTCATCTTTTATACAATAGGAATCCTAAGCTTATATAAAAGAGGAATCCTAGTCTTACCATAATTATATTTACACAATATATGAAAATATTTTAATTATGAATAGGAAATATTGTGTGTACTCAATACACGTTTACATAAACAAATAAATATGATATGCCTCTTATCCATTCAATATAATTTTGATGATCTACCTTGATTAATCAAGTCAATCAAACCTCAACCTCTAAACATGCAAAAACATACATAATATCTGGAGGGAATTAAAAGTAATTTATAATTTGGTATTTATTAACAACTGTAAAACCAGTAAAACCCCCAATAAAAACTACTTTAATCCTCAGTCAGTAATTTTCCTCTTTTTTAACCACCTGTGTTTTTTTCTTTTTGGATAAGAAAGTATGCGTAATCCGTTTTTTTCTGCCATTATCTCAAACAGACAAGTGTCAACTAAAAATCCAAACAACTCACATGATAGAAAAAAAATACTTTCATTGTTTCAATTTATACGATTCATTTTTATTTTTAGTCAATCTAAAAAAGAATAATACATTCCATTATTTGATAATAATTTAATTTTAAACTTTATCTTTTACATTTAACGAGATAATTTATAACCACACAAATATCTTTAGCTTATTTTAGATCACAAAATTAAAAAATCTTTCTTTATTTCTTAAATTTTATGTTCAGTCAAATTACATCATATAAATTGAGACGGATGGAGTAGTTATTTGAATGGACAAACATTAAAAGTGTATGACATGTTTACGTAAATTCCATCACTTAACATTCTTATCTCACTTTATTACTATAATTTATCATTATCAACTAACATAAATTGGTCATACACTTCCTACTACTAATTTCACCTATGTTTTCTCTTTAGTTATATCTTTAAACTTTAAAGTTTAGAACGCATCATCTCTAACCAGTTGAAAATTAATTCAGTATGTAATAAATTGCACATGCTTAGTTAGTGAATTCATATAGAAATAATTCGAAAATGAAATGAAAACAAAACACAAAATTGAATTGAAAGAAAATTCGCAGGCTTCGGTGACTTAACGTTTTTCTCGATGACCAGTTGATCAGTAAGTTGTGACACGTGGCATGATCTACGTCCAACGTGGCAGGGATTATATGGGCCCACCATTTGTCGAGTAACCGGGTCTTTAGGTGGTTTCTGTCTGGTACTGGCAGTGCTTTAACCGTTAGCACTAGTAACTGTATAAGAACTGGGGGTTTAAGACATATATAGGTGGTTTTCTCAGGGTTTTTCCCTATCAAGAAACACAATATTGAATCATTCATCATCATCACATAAATTATGGGGTAGATTATTTTCAATTTTCTGATCTTGAATTGTTTTTATCATGGCTGATTCTTGGATATGAATGGAAATTATCGTTACTTTAGACGTAAATTTAATTATTTTTTTAAGATGGGGTTGTTCATTTTTTGAGTTTGATTTGTTCCCAAATTCATAACGTTACAATCTTTGCTTAAGAACTTGGTTTGCTTCTGGAGAAGGCTAAAGAAACCGTCTATTTTGAGAATGACATGGTAAATTTTCATGGTTTGATGTTTTTTAAGGTTTATCTAACAGAACAGAGCATTCTTGGGATTATTTAATGTTTAACTTTCCTCTGAATTCAGAAAAATCTTGTCATCATTTCATGGATCCAAGTAGGGGTTGCTGTATTGAAAAATTGACGTCCAAAAGTTTTTCTCTTTTATAAATTCAGGGCGTGTTGGATTAGATCTATCTATATTTCTTTTGTTTTAGTTTTGTTGATCCGATGTTCTGGTATTGTGGGGGTGAGGGTGGGGGGTGGAGTAGGCAGGAGCAGGAGGGGATTAATCCGACCCCTTTGCCCCGAAAATCACACTGTATGGATTTTTTTTTTATCTATATATAATAGATTATGATCTTTTGGTGAAAAATTCTATTTCCGCCGCTAGAAGTACGTATTAGATATTCATCATTCATGACTTTTTCGTTTCAAGTGTTATTCTTTTATGGATTCTATCTGTCAGGGTTTATTAGTTTTTAGTATAGCCTTAATTCCGACTGATCATGAAAAATGTCGTGTTGGAACGTCTATATGTTTCTTGTCATTCTTATTGTGTTGATCTGGTAATGGATATTTTCATCTTTTCCCAGACTTTGATACAGGAAATAAGTAATCTCGGTGCATTTTTCAAACTTAGCTCTCTTTTTTTATTCTATATATTGGAGAGGAAGACCTCGAAAAATCATAGATATCTTGCTATTCTAAGTAATTTTCTATTAGAACAGATATAGAATTCAGAATTGCTTTTACTTTCATCATTGATTTGCTATTAGGAATCCTTTTCAATTTTCGTATGTATTTACCTACCTGTTGAATTTTGGATTAGGACGATGACACCAGTCAATTTTCTTGTGATCAAGCAGCCAATCATGGTTGAATTGTGTAGTTTGTGCTATGTATTTAAGAAGTGAAGCTTTCATTTACTTGGAAATCTAGCAGAACTTAGGGTATAACAACAGCTCTAGATATGATTTAGATATATCAGATCTTTAATCTATTATCCCTAGTATCATGGTCGATAAGCAGCATTTAAGTATCAATAAATGAAGATTATGACACTGAAGGGGTGAGTCTGGCAAAAAGTTTTGCAATACAAGGTGCTATTTTTTGTTGGGTTTGTTTCTCTACTGGCATCTGGTGCTTTATCAAATTGTGGTGATTCTATTCTTTTACCCTTTTCCCCCTGAAATCTGAATCAAGAACATTTCAACTCTAGGATCGTTTTGTTGCAATGTAGTTTTGATTTTAGGTTATCACTTTGTTTGTGATTAACTTAATGTTATTTTGCTTAAATGTCTCGAATTATAATGCTTCTGATTTTGCAGGTCTCGTCTTCTTTAGACTATTTGGTGCATTTAATCATAGGAGTTGTGTAACATGAAGTTTTTAGGCTGTAAAATTGACCAAAAATTCGCTGTTATTTTGTGTTCTTCGGATCTTTCTTGGTATGGTTGATGAGATATGATGTTGCAGAAGAGGTTACATTATGGATTCAATGGCTATCAAGTGCCTCCTATACCTCGAGCTACCAGATCGGCTAGGGTAATCTCACTTTTCAGATGCAATATTTGCCTTATCAGTATATTCCTCGCTTATCCTGATTTATTTCCCTGTCAATTTCTTAGAGAAGGGGCATTATTAGGAGGAAAACTGATGGCGATGGAACTTGTCCCTTTGACTTGTTAGCTACTGTAGCTGGCAAGTTACTTGGGGAGCAAGGTGCAATTGTGAAAGATGAAAAGGTAAAAGAGGATGAGGATAGATCTCTAAAAGAAAAAAATGATACTGAAGGCTGTTACGAGCGGGGGTTCATCATTTTTGAGCTTGTCTCACAAGCTCCAGTTGTAAATCGTTCTTTAAGTGAACTGCCACATGTTCAAAATGATACGATCTCTGGACCTGCATCTGTCACTATGAGTTCTGATTGCTCAGAGAAGTTTCCCTTTGCTAAACAATTTGTAAATGGTGAAAGCAGCGAGGAACATGGAAACTTTTCTTCGAAGACGGAACGAGAGGCGGCATCTGGATGTGGAGTCTTTTCCAGTTGTACATTAGACACTGAAAATGATAAACAGATTAAAATGGAGCTGTCAAATAATGCTAAAGTTTCTACAAATAAGGTGTCAGAGTTCCCTGATGTTTGGGACAAGAAACCTTCAACACTTGTTACTTCAAATGAAAGTGTAAAATTATCTCTGTCTACATATCCTGCTCCTTGTAGGCCCCTTCAGGTTATCCAGAATGATGTAAAGTTAGCTAATAAAGATGATGGCGAAAACTCTGGGTGCACTCAGTCTAGCACCCCAAATAAGGCCTCTGGGTCAGCACCACGTGTACGAGATCGGCCAATTAAGAAGTTACTAGCTTCCAAATATTGGGAAGAAAATCTAAAATCTGATGATGAGGGGCATGCCAATTCTGGTAAGTATTTATTATTTATGCAACCCTTCATATTTACTTCCTCTTGGAGTTTGACATGAGGAGGACTTTTTCAGGTGGGAAAACAATGCATGTTTACCACAACAGAAACATTGGCTGCAAGCACCAAAGGTCTCAGAGGGATTTTCCTTTCAAGAAAAGAAAGCTCTTTAAATGTGGCTCATTCTCGAATTCCGATGGAGAGATGAGTACTGATGGAGGAAATAGTAGTTCTCCGACAATTGACTTGCATGGAAATTCTTCCGGTAGTAGTAGTAAAGCATCTTCAGGAGGTTTGTCCTCTTCAGAGTTCATGCCTTCATGCAACAACATGCACATGACTCAGTCGTCACTTGTATGGATAAAAATGTGTATGCGTTTCAATTCCTATTGATACTTATTTTCCTCTGCATATCGACTCTGACAGGCTGCGCAGCGACTGGGACGTCAGTCTTCAATGTAGGTCGTGCGTCCTTCAGGCCTGATGATTCCCGTAGTGAGAGAATAAGATCTTCTGGTGAGTCATGTATGCACATTTACCGGTTTCGAATTTTTGAAATTGGATTTTTTACTTAAACTTTATTTTACTCCATTTTTTATTTCACAAATGGGCATGCTAGATCTGAATCCTCACCTCCCATAGATATGATAAATCTTTGGCCTGTAAATTCAATGAATTAAATTACCTCCCGATGATCCTGAATTGGATCGATATCATTCTTTTGGAGATATCACATCTATTCTTTTGTATCCCTTGCTCTATCATTCAAGAGCTTCTAATATGGATGTTTTTTCTTTATTTCGTGCAGTTAAGTTTAGAATCAAGTCCTTCAGGGTCCCCGAGCTTTTTGTTGAGATTCCAGAAAATGCAACTATTGGTTCTTTAAAGGCATGTAAAAGCATTACCTTCAAATACTAATCTTTCTCAATAGGATTCTATCATCAGTATTCTTCCTCGTGCTGCAATTTGTTTTTGAATTTGAATGTGGGAAAGCACTATTCATGCTTCTAATAATTTGCAGAGGACCGTAATGGAAGCAGTGACTGCTATACTTGGTGGTGGAATACGCATCGGTGTGGTTTTCCAGGGTAAGAAGGTTAGAGATGATAACAAAACCTTATTGCAGACTGGAATTTCACATGATTACACGCTTGATGCTCTGGGCTTTTCACTGGAGCCCAATCCAGTTCAAGCTCCCCAACCTCTTGGTCCAGACTGTCGTTCTTGTGTACTTCCTTATGATACACCTCGACCACTAACAAGGTATTCCATTTGTCGATCTCTGGTTGGTATTAGGACTGTAGCCATTTCTATTATTGAGCAGCTGCTGCTTCTTCAATCAAACTACAGTTAGACCTCTCTATAACATTCATCCGCTATAACAACATTTCACTATAACAGCCATATTTTATGTGGAACCGATCTTTCATACAACAACAACAAACCCAGTGTAATCCACAAGTGGAACTGATCTTTTTATGACAACATTTCACTATAGCAGCCTCGGAACAAACGATGTTGTTCTAGAAAAGTTTGACTGATAAGGGTAGATATATGCGTGTGATTATTGTTGAATTACAGGTCAATAAGTTATTTAACTCTTCGCGGACTGTTTCTGTTCTTTCTAGTATCTTGCCCCATTTTATTTTGTCTTTGTTAGTACTTTCTTTTTGGAAAGGGGAAGAGCTTATTATGGTGTCTTTAAACTTTTAAGCTTTATCTCGTGAAATACGTCCTCTTAAAAACATTCTAGAATCAAATGTCCTGATGATTTTGCGCTATATATGTCACCAGGTGCCCATGTCCTGCTACTGTGGTTCATACTGGCATTCAGCAGGGGAGATCTGAAGATCATACAGGAACAAATTTGAATAACTTTCTTGAAAGTGACCACGATTCAACTCCATCTTCTCATTACACTGCATTAGAGAAAATTTCTGCAAATTCAAGAGCATTGGTTCCAGTAACTGCGGTAAATGCAGAAGCCTTGTCTATAGTTCCATTGCGGAAGACCAAGCGATCCGAGTCCACACAGCGTCGAATCCGTAGACCTTTTTCTGTTGCTGAAGTGGAAGCACTTGTTCAAGCTGTTGAGAAGCTTGGAACAGGAAGGTATGTTTAGTAAAACCATATTTCAAAGGTAAGGCCATCCAT
The DNA here is from genome assembly GCA_029844215.1 of Przewalskia tangutica. Classification (NCBI taxonomy): domain Eukaryota; kingdom Viridiplantae; phylum Streptophyta; class Magnoliopsida; order Solanales; family Solanaceae; genus Przewalskia; species Przewalskia tangutica. The sequence goes on along the minus strand of CM056723.1, from coordinate 5,507,463 downwards.
ACACCTGCTGCTGAAATGAACTATGCTCTGTGTATGGAACACTTGCCTTTTGAGTTCTTTTTTCAGTTTTTCAGTTATTGTTTTATTGTTTTGCAGATGGCGGGATGTGAAACTGCGAGCTTTTGATAATGCCAAACATAGAACTTATGTAGATTTGAAGGTATAATTTTTTTCAATTTCTCTTGCTTATCCCACCTTCGACTGCCAATTTTCTCTTGCCTGCCGGGATCCCTCCTCCCATTTCGGCTTTTATGCTTTGCTTTCTTAACTAGCTGGTTCATTCTTTGCACGATTAATTGTACAATCTGAGGAGTCGTATATCCAGACGGATGTAGCCCTACGGGTTCACGTGAACTCAATAGCTCAATAGCGTTTGTCCAAACCTTATATTTCTATTTTAAAAATGCATTAAATGTCTATAATTTTTTTATTGTGAACTCCGTTATTATTATGTATTAACTTCATGTTGCTATAGAAACTCATAAATTTCATATTTTGAATCTGCCCCCGCATATATCCTAAATTTTCCGTGTGTTGCTTCTTCAAGCAGCTAAGAAATCATTTGGTTTTTGAAGTGGCGTACTGGCATCTCGTATTTAATTTCCATTGCATCTACATTACTTTACAAAAGCTTATGCGAATGAGTCATCCTCTTGATACACATAGTATTCGCATACAATGGAATTTAATTGACGGTTGTTCAGGACAAATGGAAAACTCTGGTGCACACAGCAAGAATATCCCCTCAGCAAAGGAGGGGCGAGCCCGTGCCACAGGAGCTCTTGGACAGGGTCCTCACCGCTCACGCTTACTGGTCCCAACAGCAAGCCAAGCAACAGATGAAACAGCCATCGGAGACTTACCTTCTCCTCTAGGAATAAGATGTAGATGAATTTCAATTTTTGAGATTTTAGATAGGACTGTTAATGTTTCTTTTGATTCATCTTATGTACTAGTAATGCTAATCTTGAGCCACTATGGGGTATGTGGGATGGATGGATCTCATAGTCCTTTAATCAAAATACTTAGCTTCGAGTCATGAGCGGGAAAAAATTCTTGATAGAGAGCATCTTTCTCTTTATCGGACTTTATGAATTTGAATTAATCGAACCAATAACTATCAAAATAAAAGGAATAATTACTTGTCATAGTTAACTCTAAGAAGTAATTATTAATAATAACTATACTTTAATTTTATTATATTTAGTAGCTATAATAATTTTGTAAATTATTATTCATATCTATACTAAAATACATTAAGTTTATGGCTTGTATTCATCTCTCACCCCTCTCACTCTCTTCGCCGCCGCCTTACTGCCGGAGCTCCGGTGACGAACCAGGAATACAACACCTTTCTCCTTCACACGACTATCGAATCTCTCCTACGACGAGCAACCAGAGCTCTGCTTTATCTCCGTCTCTAGATGACGGCGACAGACTTCGCCATTCCTCGCTGGTAACAACTAAAACGATGGTCGTTCCTCACCGGTAACAACTGAAACGACTGACGGCGCCTTTCAGATCTTCGTCGTTCTCCTCCGTTCTGAGCTTCGTCGTTCTCCTTCGTTCTGAGCTTCGTCGTTAGGGCTGTTCACCGATCCAAACTCGGACCGGATCGGAAATTATCGGTCCTGGACTGGTCCGGACAACAGGTCCAGTCTAAAACCCGGACCGGACCGATTCTAAAGAAAGTTCAATTTGCTTTGCATTAGCTTGTTATAAATCTGATATGTTGAAGTAATTTGACTAATTTAATCTCTTTTAAATTTGATCAAAATTCATGTATTGAAACTTAAAGTACTTGAATATTTATTACTACGGACCATACGAATACGGTTCATGGGCAGTAGAGATCCAAAAAATAATAATACACTAACGAATTAATTAAACATAATATAATTATAATGTCACATAAATAAAATAATACACTAACGAATTAAAGTAGCGTTTTAATATAGTTATAAAGTTAGAAAAATAAAATAATACACTAATGTAGTATATACACAGTATGAATCTAATGATGCGCTACAATAAAGATTTTAGAATAAAATATAATTGTTATGTGTTTAATGAATTAATGTATGAATCTGTTATACACTTATACACTAAGAGACAAATAGTTAATAAGTCATTAAAATAGTTGAAACAAACTTTTAGAACTTATTATATTATATGACTACATAAATTAATAATTTAATTAAACAGGGAACTTAATATTAGTAAAAAATCGACTATAGCCTAACGTAAAGGATTTCTATATTTTTATAACCGGGTCCGATCCCGAATTATTTTGGGTTTAGATTGGACTGGACCGGAATCCAGGAAATTTTTTTTCCGACCAGAAGATCGGACCGATTGTCTTGGGTCCGGTTCGGTCCATTTTGTCGGTCCGGACCGAATTTTGAACACCCCTATTCGTCGTTCTCCTCCGTCTGATTCAGATCTGGAGCTTCGTCATTCTCCTCCGTCCGGTTCAGATCTAGTCGTCATTACCTCGCCTTCCTCCAGATCTGGCCGATGCCGAATTTCAATGTGAATTTTCGACGTGCCGGCTCAGATCTGAGCTTCACCGGAGTTCAATGTCATTTTTTTTATTTCAAATGAGAATGTATTTTATTTTCTTGTATCTCATATTGGGGTGTATTTTAGTTCTTGTATTTAATTTTTTAGTGTATTCGTAATTTTTTAGTGTAAAATCCAATGTATGGGGTGTATTTTAATTTTTGTATTTAATATTTGAGTGTATTCGTTAATTTTTAATGTAAAATCCAGTGTATGGTTATACAGTGTAAAAGCAGCTACCAATTAATACAGCTGAATTGAATACATCTGACTTGAATACAATTGAGTTGAATACATATGAACAACGAAATCTGACTTGAATACAACATTTTTTTTAATACACTTTATTGTAGCTATGAAATATAATTATCAAAAGTATAGGTACGTTTAAAAAACCCCCAAAATATAGTCATTTGTTTAAGTTTCGCAATATCAAATGGTTATACAAAAAATGCTAAAAGAAGGTAAGAGATTTATCTTTCATACACACGTTAATGTTATGTTTATTAATATTTTAACAACTTTTAATTGCTACAATTGAGTTACTTTTTTTTTTAACGTGAAATCTGCAGCCTCTATCCGAAGGATAATTATAGTAACGACAGAAAATTATTGTCATTTTTAGATAAATAATTTCTATGAACGTGCTTCACGCGTTATTCCCAATCAATTATCACAAATGATATTAGATAATTTAATCATTATCCCGAGTCAATCATCACAAACAAAATGAAATTAATCACAAAATCTAAGATATGTTTTATTGTGGCTCTGCCCGCGTTTAGAGTCCTTCCGAGACCATACTAAGTTAATAAAAACTATAACGTATTCATCTTAAAAGTTACTCTACCCAAAATCAAAAGAAACCATCAAGGATTGATGTCCAAATCATGATTACTAATTTGCCATAGTCATCCAAAGTTTGTTTTAAATCCTAAATTATAACGTTATTCAATACGGAGTTATCTATTTGGAAGAGTACTTTTAGGGTATGAAAATTGGTTGCTTAAGTTCTTCTCTTATTTTCTTCCTTGTCATCTAATATTTGCAAGCCAAAAATTATGGCTGCCAAATCAATCGTACGTCTTTCAGGTAACGTTCCTTTAGGCTTTGGTTTTAGGAAGTTTATTCAAAATGGAATAGGATTAGAGTTTATTTGTGTGTTAAGTTCGTAGTCTATTTAATGAGATAATTAGTGGGTTAAGTTTCTAGTAGTAATAGGATTAAGTACCGTGAGTTAAGTTCCTAGTCTACTTTATAAAATAGTTAAGAGTATAAAAATCGTTCAATATTTTAGAGATATTTTAATCAATCAACATTTATATTTACGCTTTTAAAATAAAATAGATAGATATAGATCATTAATTGTTTTGATAGTCGATAGTAATAGACTTATTATATCCTGACAGTATATTTTTTTTGTTTAACGTGAAATCCGCAGTCGCTATTCGAAGGTGCGCATTGGGTAAACCACGAACTGACGTAATAGCCTGCAAATCGCGTTAGCCAGTTAAACCACACTTAGCAAGTCAGATGTGACAGACTCCCCCAAGAGGCGAAGACAGGTCAAGTGTTACCCTGAGGTTTCGAACTTGTGACCAAACTCTCCCACACCACCCAATGAGGATATCCTCTTTCTTCAAGACCAAATGGTCTAGGGATTCGGATCGGACCATCATTCTTACTATGAAAAAGTGGCGTTTTGAGTCTTTCTTATATCTCCGGTACTTTTTTGTCGTCTCTATTAGTTTTCTAACACGTATTACTTGTCAATAAAGATGATTGACGATCTTGAAATCTTTCTTTTAATTTGCAGTTCATCCACTCACCATGCAAAGTTATTGTTGGGTTTTGATATTGGTGAATGGAAAATGATGTGATGAAAATTAAAGGGAAAATGTTATTTTGTCCCACATCGAAAAAGGAGAAGAAAAGAGAGGTGTATATATTACATTACACCTTCTCTAGCTGCTAAAAGGGTTGAGAGGGCAAGGACCCCTCGCGCCGTCGTCGTCGCTCGCTCGGCTTTGGATTTAGATTTGGATCTGGAAAAAGATTGATTGATAATCTTTTTGGACAAACGTTTCTTTAATTAAATTAATTATTTAATTAAAAACAAATCCAAACGGATCGACCCGCGACCCGACTCGACTCTCCTCTCTTTTTCGAATTTCCCTCCAAAATTAGGTGACTATTCTGAATGGTTGCAACCATTCAGAATCAGTACCTCCAACCCTATAAATTCTTGATTATTCCAAGAATTTATCTATTCACTTTTTCATTCTGAATTTCATATTCAAGTCGAAAATATTTTTCATTCTGTGTGATATACTGCCGTTGAGTGGTTCGCTGCTACCGGAATTTGGAGTACTACTATTCTGGTAAGATAATCGTTCTATCAACGATATTCCGTTAACCTCGAGTAATCGTAGGGAATAATTTCCTTAAGGACACACTTTGAACTAAGTGGGCTCGATTACATTCTGAAATTATTTTTTCCAAAACAGATTCTGTTTTCGTTTATTGTTTCATTAATGTTATATGTTTCTCTAAGTGATTAACATATTGTTTTGAATCATTATTTAGCCAAATACAGATTATTATACCAACAATCTTAAGGAAATTATATTTATTGTATTTTAATCTGTATCCTGGTTTGGAGATTAAAACTTGTGTGGTTTTCTACTCCGTATGAAATTTCATATTCTAACTTGAAGATATAAAAACTTCGTTGGAATATTAAAATCCAGGAAAAAGTGTTTTCCAAAAAGGAAAAAAAAGTGTTTTTTTTTTCAGGAAGGAAAAAAAAAATGTGTTTTTCTTGTATGTTGTTTGGAGACTAAAATCTTCGGATTTTCTACTCCGGTTGAGATTAAAGTTTTCATAACTTTCTACTCATTTGGATACTTGATTTGAAGATATAAAAACTTCATCAAGTATACAACATACACCCATCGCACTTCGTTTCTATCAATTTTGATTTGGTTTGAAGAAATAAAATCTTCACCGTTGTGTATTATATTTGTTTCTATCAAAATTGATTCGGTTTGAAGAAATAAAATCTTCGCCGTTGTGTATGATATTTGTTGCGACGATTTGAAGAACATAAAAACTTCATCGTTCTGTTTAAGGAGATTAAAATTTGTGTAGTTTTCTACTGCATATGAATATTAGTATTCTGACTCGAAAATATAAAAACTTCGTTGGAATACTAAAGTTTCATAATTACACAATGATTTGAAGAACATAAAATCTTCATCGTTCTGTTTAAGGAGATTAAAACTTGTGTAGTTTTCTACTCCATATGAATATTAGCATTCTGACTCGAAGAAATAAAATCTTCATCGTTGAAGTCTGTGAATTAATTGCTATTTTGGTTTTATTAATTAAAACATTTTATCTATTTGACAGTGACAAACAATGACAATTGAAATTGGAACTACCTCTGCAAATCTTGCACGGCATTACTACAACCTGCATCTAGCATGCACCGGTGTGAAACCTGCGAGGTTCACCGGTGCCAACTTTAAAGGATGGCAGCAAAGAATGTTCTTTTGGCTTACCACCCTTGGTTTGCAAAAGTTCACCAGTGAGGACCCTTCCGTGCCTGCCGCCGATATGCCTGACAACCAGCAGTTCATGGTTACTGAGGCTTGGAAACATGCTGATTTTTTGTGCAAAGGCTACATTTTAAGTGCCTTAGAAGATGACTTGTACAATGTCTACGGCAAAGAGAAACTTCCAAAGAACTATGGAGTGCACTTGAAAAGAAGTACAAGACAGAAGATGCTTGCTTGAAGAAGTTTGTGGTTGCCAAATTCCTAGACTATAAAATGGTTGATGGAAAAACTGTTGGAACACAAGTTCAAGAGCTTCAACTTATCTTCCATGACCTTATTACTGAAGGTATGGTAGTGAATGAAGCATTCCAAGTAGCTGCAATGATTAAGAAATTGCCGTCTTCGTGGAAAGATTTCAAGAATTATCTTAAGCACAAAAGAAAGGAAATGAAGTTGGAGGATCTTGTGATTCGTCTCAAGATCGAGGAAGATAACAAAACCGCTGAAAAGAGGTATCGTAAGAGTTCACCAATTGAAGGGGTCAACATCGTTGAAGATGCTGCTCCGAAAATGAACAAGAAAAGAAAGAGACCTTCTGGAAAAAAGAAGGGTTCTAACAAGAAAAAGTTCCAGGGAAAGCTGGCCACAAAAGCCCAGATTGTCGTCTCCCGAAAAAAGACAAGGGAAAAAGACAAGCCAATATGGTGGAAATGAATGATGATCTAAATGATCTGTGTGCAATGCTGTCAGAGTGCAATTTGGTTGGAAACCCAAAGAAGTGGTGGCTGGATTCTGGTGCCACTCGACATGTTTGCATACCGCAAAGAAGCATTTGCAACCTATGCTCCATTGACCCAAGAGGTCTTGCATGGGAAATCCGCAATGCAAGGTTGAAGGATATGGGAAGATACTTCGAAGATGACTTGGCAGCGTCGACTCTCAACAATGTTCTGCACGTTCCAACAATTCGGAAGAATTTAGTTTCAGCCGGATTACTCGTCAAAAACGGGTTTAAGTTAGTGAGAAAATTGTAATAAGTAAGAATGATATGTTCATAGGAAAGGGCTACCTCACCGAGGGCCTTTTCAAACTCAATGTAATGGTTGTTGTGATATTAATAAAAATTCACCGCCTTACTTATCGAGTCAAATGATTTATGGCATGTTCGTTTAGGACATGTCAATTACAAAACTCGAAAATTGATCAATTTAGAAGTATTGCCTAAATTCGAGTGTAACAAATCAAAATGTGAAATTTGTGTTGAATCTAAGTTTGTTAAACATCCATATAAGTCTATTGATAGGAATTCAAATCCTTTAGACTTAATTCACACAGATATATGTGATATGAAGTCAATACCATCTCGTGGTGGAAAACGTATTTTATAACTTTCATTGACGATTGCACTCGATACTGTTATGTGTATTTGCTTAATAGTAAGGATGAATCAATTAATGCATTTAAGCAACACAAGAACGTGGAAAATCAATTGAATAAAAGATCAAAATGATTAGAAGTGATAGGGGTGAGAGTACGAATCTCCTTGCAGACATGTTTGGAATATGGAATTATTCATCAAACTATCGTCCCTTACACACCACAATCAAATGGAATTGGAAAGGAAAACCGAACATTAAAGGAAATGATGAATGCCTTACTAATCGATTCCGCCATCGCAGAGCTTGTGGGAAGCTATCTCATACTAATCGAATACTCAACAGAGTACCCCACAGCAAAACACAATCTATTCCATATGATCTATGGAAAGGAAGAAAACCCAACTTGAAATATTTCAAAGTGTGGGGGTGTTTAGCGAAGGTCCAAGTTCCTTTGCCAAAAAGGGTAAAAATCGGACCAAAAACTGTGGATTGTGTTTTTATTGGCTATGCTACAAACAACAAAGCGTGTCGGTTTTTGGTTCACAAATCGGACAATCCCGAAATTCATGTTAATACGGTAATTGAATCAGATAATGCTGAATTCTTTGAAAACATCTATCCGTATAAAACTGAATGCGAGTCGTCAAGTGAAAGATCTAAACGACCGCGGGAAGAACGAAATGAAAGTATACCAAGCAAAGAGGATCTAAGGCGTAGCAAATGTCAAAAGACATCTACTTCATCTGGACCAGACTTTGTAACATTCTTGCTTGAAAATGAGCCTCAAACATTTAAAGCAGCAATGTCATCTTCTGATTCAACATTTTGGAAAGAAGCAGTCAATAGTGAGATTGAATCAATTTTAAACAACCATACTTGGGAGTTAGTTGATCTTCCTCCTGGAAATAAACTTTTAGGATCAAAATGGATCTTTAAAAGGAAAATGAAAGCTGATGGTACTATTGACAAATATAAGGCAAGACTTGTGGTAAAAGGTTATAGACAAAAGGAAGGTCTTGATTACTTTGACACATACTCGCAGAATGTTAATAACATCTATTCGGTGTTAGTGGCAGCGGCGTCAGATATGGTCTTGAAATCCATCAAATGGATGTCAAGACAACTTTCTTAAATGGAGAATTGGAGGAAGAAATTTACATGGAACAACCTGAGGGTTTTGTGGTTCCTGGTAAAGAAAGGAAAGTGTGTAGACTTGTTAAGTCACTTTATGGACTTAAACAAACACCCAAACAATGGCATGCAAAATTTGACCAAATAATGTTGGCAAATGGATTTAAGATTAATGAGTGTGACAAATGTGTTTACATTAAAAATACTCAAAATCATGAAGTCATTGTTTGTTTGTATGTTGATGACATGTTGATAATGAGTAAAGATATTGTCGATGTAAATGCTACGAAGCGTATGCTCGCTAGCAAATTTGACATGAAAGACTTAGGGGTTGCCGATTTGATCTTAGGAATTAGGATCCATAAAATTCCACAAGGTCTAGCATTATCACAATCACATTATATTGAAAACGTACTTGACAAGTTCAAGTATTTAAATTTCAATATTGCAAAGACTCCAATTGATGTAAGTTTTGCACTTCAAAAGAATGAAGGTGAAAGTGACTCACAATTGGACTTTGCACGAGTTTTGGAAAGTCTGATGTATATTATGAATTGTACACGACCAGATATAACATGTGTTATAAGCAAGCTGAGTCGATTCACGAGTAATCTCAATCAAACTCATTGGATGACAATGAAACGAGTCTTGGGATATTTACAACACACCCAAAACTATGCTTTGCATTATAATAAATATCCCGCATGATTGGAGGATATAGTGATGCAAATCGATCACGGATCGTTTGAAGTTAAATCCACGAGTGGATATGTTTTCACTGTTGGCGGAGGAGCAGTGTCTTGGAAATCATCAAAACAGACATGCATCGTCCGCTCTACAATGGAATCAGAATTTATAGCTTTAGACAAGGCCGGTGAAGAAGCTGAATGGCTCCGGAATTTCTTAGAAGATATTTCATTCTGGCCCAAACCTTTGGCTCCTATATGTATACATTGTGACAGTCAAGCAGCAATAGGTAGGGCAGGGAGCGTAATGTATAACGGAAAATCTCGTCACATACGACGGAGACACAATACCGTTAGACAACTCCTCTCTAGTGGCGTTATCACAATTGATTATGTAAAGTCAAGAGATAACGTGGCGGATCCGCTTACAAAAAGGCTTATCTAGAGAGGGAGTTGGTAGATCATCAATGGGAATGGGGTTATGTTACACCCCGGAAATATTTCAGGATATGTTTCTAAGAACGTACGTAAGAACTCAAATGTTAAGGTTTGAGACGAGTAAAAATTTATCGGAATTATGGAATTGTCGAAAAACGAAATATTGCGACGAACGGGAGGGCGACACGTGTCACCCCCTTTATGGACATGGACGAAATGTGCAAGGGTGGAATGGTCAATTGACCATAATTTATGATGAAGTCTTACAAAGCTTAGAGCTTGACAACTTTGACCAAGTCAATGACCCCACATAAGCTTGATATTTAGTGAATCTCATCCAAACCACCCAAGTGTTCTAATCTATACCCTTCCTTGTGTTATATATGTACACTAGTAGGTGCAAGACCTTGTCATTCTCCACACTTAGAATTATTTTTCAAGAACTTGTTCTTGCTCTTTAGGAGCTCACTACTAAGAGGTTTTTCAAGAAGGAAAAATTTCCAATTTTTGTCCAATAATTCCCCCACTTTAAACCAAGGTACCTAAGAGTATTATAAGTGTTTCTCAATAGAAAGATCCCGGAAAAATGGTGTTTTCGTGTTAGTCGCAAGGCGAAAACCTAAAGGGTTATTCAACTTTGAAGTTGAAACTTGAAGATGAGTTTTTCATAAGCTTAGGGTGGCTTGGGTGGATTGGAATGTCGGAAGGAGGAGCTAAAGTGCTAGGATCGACTTGTACTCTTGAGCATATTTGGGCTAATTGAGGTATAATCTTCGTTTTACTTTTGTAATTGAAGATTTCATGTTATGATAAGTTATAAGTGGTCATGTGATATGTGTTATGAAGTTTGTTAAGTGTTATGGAATTGGAAGCTAAAAATCCGAAAATGTCATATTTAGCCATTTGAAATTGAAATCCAATTTGATCGATAAATTGATTTCTCGCATGTTACCTACTTGGAGAATGTAGTAGCTAGAATCAATTGCGCTTGATATCTTATTATGCTACCAATTTGGATTGAAATGGAAATTGAATAAGAATTGGTATTGTTATATTATTGTGAGCCAATCAATTGTTTGGTTATTCATTTGCATTGGATTACCTTCAGATATTGTGAGCCAATTGGGGCTGTTTGGTTATTCATTTGCGTTGGATTACCTTCTCTATTGTTATGAGCCAATTGGAGCTGTTTGGTTATTGTATTTCGACCTTGGAAAAGGTGGCAAAGTTAGTAAAAACAAAGGAGGTGTTGTCCGATTTTCCGTAGAATTTAGAGACTTAACACTTATAATATTCTACGTTTGAAGTAAGGCCTTAATGGACGTATTGTGAATATTATAGGTTGACATACTACGGGCGGGAATTTGTACTTGACAAGTGGTTTGACCCGAGGTATGTGGAACTTTTCCTATCTTTTGAGCATGACTAGTTTCACGTATATAGTACGGTAGACGTACAAGATTTTGACAATCTAGTCAATTTGACATCCTTGGCTTATTTTAGGAATGTCCAAGTTGATTGAGTTAGGGAATTAACTCACTTGTTTAAATGTTAAGGATATCTTGGTTTTCAAAGTTAAGAGACTTTAAGTATGTTGAAAGTATTTTGATACTTGTTTTTATGGAAAGTTTAAAGAGTGGTTTACTCTAAGTAATTTAAGTATGTTAAGGGACTTGAAGAGTTTTAAAGTATGCGATACTTGTTTCGTTTTAAACGTATAAGTCCCTTGGATAGGAAATTGTACTTGACTAATGCATAAAGTGAATATAACGACTTTATGGGGAGTTGGTTGTCGCGCCCATTTTCGGCCGCGGCATTTTTTCTATAGCGAACCCTGCTCAAAATGCAATGTTAGAAAAATAAAATAAAGTGCTAAAATGTTTTAAAAATGCTTAAAATGTTAAAAAGACGTTAAAAGTTTAAAAAAGGTGCTAAGGGATTAATTTTAAAGCTAAAGGGTGCTAAAAGTGCAAAAAGATGCTAAAGTTTAAAAGGGTACTAAAATGCTAAAGGGTTGCTAGAATGCTAAGGGTTCGCGGAGTCGCCACCTAATTAATTGGGTGAACTAGGACACCTAAATGTCAACTAGGTTAAAGTCAACACTAACTCCATTTTATGGTCTGCTAAACTTAATGAGATTCTGGGTAAGGGTTCTTTATTAATCTAGAGGGAAGGGATTAGGCACCCTCTAAGATCCGCTTAACTCATGTTGCCCTGCCAAACCTAGGGTAATTATTATGCTATTGAAAATGCATGTTTGAGAGATATTTTAATAGAAAGTATTTTTTGGCAAAAGATTAATAAGATTAGTGCTATAAAACGCGTGTAAAGTTTAAAGCATGCCTTAAATAATATATAATGCAAAATAGATTAATTGACTAAATGTACACATTTGCTCGCTTGATTAGTATACCACATGCTAAGGGTTTTCTTAATATATAAAAATAAGATTTCTATATGGGTGCTATAGCAAATGGGTTAGAAATCTTGAAAATAATACCATAGCTACATATGATTAATTATGCAAGTTAAGATTTAATGACAAAAATATGTCTAGACTACATGAGTAATTATGTGACTAAGTGGTTTAATTATAACTTGATTAAGATGATTTACTTAAAGGGGCAAGTAAGTTTCGATTTTAGACTTTACTAAGACAACCCGAGCTCAAACTATTCTAAATATATTAATGTTAGAGAGAATGTTAGACAAATAATTACAACAAATGAATAGGGAGAGGATATGAATTAATAATGGTGACTCGAAGAATGGCGATATCCCTTCGCCGCGGTTTGGAAGTTCTGGCACAAACATATATGCACATAGATGTGGATTTTCACGTTTACTGGTCTCGCCATGAGACTCTTCGTTGCTGATGCGTTTCATGCAAAAAAAGATAAGGATTAGCATAGGTTCCAATCATATTAATAATGCAAGCAACTAAAACATTCATGCGCATTTATAGGAAGGATTGAACATGCCAAGGACGAATCGGCGGTGCGTAGATAAAAATGCCAAGATAATTTTAATGTGCACATGTGACTTAATTGCCACTTAACTATGAAAGCCTAAAACGAGCAGAGACCCAACATACAGGGAAAAGTTTATAATATTTCAACAATAAAATAATAGAATTGCCCATAACACCTAAACATTTTAATTAAAGGATGGGCTCAGACTACACATTACGCAATGGATAAGGGATGGGCGAATATCCAAACAATGTATCAATACCCTAAGACACAACAATATGCCTCGAAGCAGAATAATACAATTGTAAAGGGATGAACTCAACCAAAGATAGCTTTCGACACTTAAGTAGATAGGAATAAATAAGAATCGATTTACATGTGACATTTATTCTAGCAATCATTTTTGTATGCGAGTATGTTTTATCCCAATTGCCTATACATCTTCATATCAAGCATGGATTTTGGGGATGCAAGATAATCCTAATTAGCCAAGAAATATGGCATACGATATAGGCGGCGCAGTAATTACACTAACAAGAACCATTAATATCAAGCGCAGAGGAATAGATCTGCGTCTGCGTAAGCGATGGTATGCCCAGCCTGAACCACCAATTCTTGATAAGAATATTAAGTTTGGAGAGAATATATGACTTAACCAAATACCAAGACATTTTTAGTTCAAACGAAATATTTTCCGATCATTTATGAGGCCAATTCTACTTGCTTAATACTTTCTAAGACAAGACTGCATTCTTGGTATGCATAGTCACTGAATGCAAACAGGGAGTACAACATGAGAAAGTGGTACCCTGCAATTCTAACTCAAATCAGACACGAAGAGCAATCTTATATGCTAGAATGATCCATTGACAACTTGAAGGCAACAATGCAGGACAGAGCACACCAACAGTCTTATTTAGGAGACAACCAACAAGAAAATGTACCAGGGACAAAAATCATAAGGGTCGGACTAATATTGAATAGACAAGAGCTGGGATGTGCATATTTAGATACTTAGGTAACTAAAGGGGAATTTCGGGGGCTAGACAGCATATCCGTATACTTGACCCAAATGTTATTTAATCATTAAGCATACCCAGCATGCGCATAATCAGTTCAGTAGGTAAATAAGATGAAATGAGGAGACAAACACTTAAAGGTAGCATTCTGCTAGAAACAACTGATCAAGTAAGAGCCATTTTATCACCACGACAAGGGGGTAGACGTATATATGCACAAATTATCTATTGCAGCAGTGGAAGATACAATATTGCCTAATTCAACCACACAACCAAAATCAGAAACATGGACACGCATGACTTGATTCGCTTTTAATCGAGTAGAAACAAACATGTACAACAAAGAGTTACCCCAAACTATTCGAATCGTTTACGGTGATCTATAGCTATTAAACCAGTAACGTCAAGCATTTACCAATCAGATAACCAACTGAGAATCGATCTTCAATATATCAAACATGCTTAAATGCGAAACTAACTGATCTAAAATTGAAACTGAAACTTGAACTGAAAGCTTTTAACACATAATTAATCCGCAAGACAATCACAACAGAAAATACAGAGTAAGACTGAGAGGGGACGAATTTACCTTCTCTTCTCCGACAGCGACCAGTATCAAGTCGTCAGTCGGTCCACTCGACGGGTTTCGGTTTTGGGATTTGCAATGCGAATGAAAGAGCGAGGTTTTGTTTGCGGTTTTACCGGAACTAAACTAAGGGGGTTCGAACTACCTATTATTGCGATCTAGTGGTCTAGGTCTTGAGCCACAATTCCCGATATTCTGCTATCCTCTGAGTTGTTGACTGCTAAAGGGGATGTCGTATCGATGTTGTGGGTTCCCTCTGAACCCCGCATGCATGCTTTCTCCTCGCTGTGCCTTTCAGTGCCGTGCTCGACCAATGCTCTGGACTCCCGTTTCCGCTCTGCTCTGTGTTTCTTAACTGCTGCTCCAGTGTCCCGTCGATCCCCCCTTTTGCATGCGTAGCAATTCTATACTTATAGCCAGGATTGGGTTCCAATGTTGGTAAGTAATCAAGGCTGAGATTTTGGCTGAGATTTGTATCGATTTCGTGCTGATTCGATGCGATTTGGACCGATAAGGTAAGGAGATGATTTGGAAGGATTTGTTAAAAAGATGGTAGGAAATCGTTTGGCTGGGTGCGTGTGGGTAAAGAAGGTAAGGGAGGCTTGATTACGCCGGATTCTCAGGCGAGAATCTCGGCTGGGCAAGGGGTGAGGTGCTGGCGGCGATTGAAACTTAGGCTTAGGGTTCTTGCGTTTTTTCTAGGCTTTGGACGATGAAGTCAGGGTAAAGGAGTTTTGTGGGCTGAGGGAAAAATAACGTTGGGCGTTGGGCTTGCGGGTAGAGGGGAATTGGGCCTGCGCTGGGCGTGGGTAATGGGTAATTGGGCTGGGTAGAATTAATTAGGGGTTTAATTAAGTGTTAGTTTTAGGTGTATTATTAATCAATTAAATTAACAAGATGCAATTAAATTATTTAGGTGCTTTATTAGTCTAATTGTTATAAATGCGGGCGTGTTACTTAATTAGTGCTTAATTTTTTAGGACGCGATGCTATTATTAAAACTTATTTATTATTGCATTGTTTATCATTATAAATTATTAAAATGCTTTGCGTATTAATAAATGCAACTATGCTACCTGACACGACGTCATTGCTAAATTATTTATTTTATGTATTTATTATTTATTATTAGGGATTATGACGAGACTCTAAGTGCGTAACTTTCTACGTAAGACGCGGTGCCGTTATTAAATTACTTATTTATGCATGTATTAATGTTTTATTGCTGCATTTTATTATTAAAAATCATAAAAATTATTTTACAAAATTAGTGTAATTTTATAGTTAATAACTGGACGGGAGGGTCAAAATTGGGTGTCAACATTGGTTATATTGGCTTTATGGAAAGATAAATGACTTGATTTATTGAAAGGCAATTTGATTTAAGGCATCAATTGCCTAAGGTTTTAAAAGAAAGAAGTCACTTGATTTAGAAGCCTAAATGTATTTCTAAAAGGTATCGTGAATTGTCTTGAAAAGTAGTTATGACTTGATACTACGGTTATTAGTATCTTGGAAGTTATATATGAAAAAGAGTCATTTTAAAAGAATAGAAGTACGTAGTACTTTGGGTTAAATTCCCGGTGTTGACACCCAATTTTGACCCTCCCGTCCAGTCAGTAACTATAAAATTACACTAATTTTGTAAAATAATTTTTTAGGATTTTTATAATAAAATACAACAATAAAACATTAAATACAGGCATAAATAATTAATTTAATAATGGCATCGCGTCTTACGTAAAGTCTTAAGCATTTAGAGTCCCGCGCCCGCACTTATTAACTTTAAGCCTTGTCGTAATTCTTAAATAATTAATAAATGCATAAAATAAATAATTTAGCGATAACGTCGTGTCAGGTAGCATAGCCGCATTTATGAGTAATCATTTGTAATTTAAAATCAATTTTAATCTGATATATGCATTTAATAGCACCGCATTTATAAAGCTTTAAACGATTCTTAAATATCGTACTTGATTCAAAGATTTAAGTAATTTAATATAAACTCAATGCATTTTAATTTAACTTCGCAATAATGCACAATAATAAGATTTTAAATAATAGCGCCGCATTCTAAAGTATTGAGCATTAATTAAATAGCACGCCCGCATTTATTTATTATAACAATTGGATTAATGAAGCACCTAATTAGTTTAATCACATGTGTTAATTTAAGTTATCACTAATTACTTATTAATACACTTGCCTAGAATTAATTAGCTAATTAACTAAGCCTAAAACTAATTAATCTATCACTAACTAATACTAATTAAATGCCTTAACTAATTTAATACTACCACCCAATTCGTCCAAATTTCAATCCAAATAACCCAAGGCCCACCCCTACCCCTTTATCACCCCACACCCACTCATCCGCCCATTTCCTTTTAGACCCTAAGCCTCATTCTTTCCTTCCTCGTCGACAACACCAAAGGAACACCTAAAGAAAGCGAAGAACCCTAAAATTTCAAAACCGCCACAAGACCTTACCCATCACGGTAGAGATTCTCGCCTGAGAATCCGGCGTAATCAAGCCTTCCTTACCTTCTCTTTCTCCGACGATTTCTTACCATAACCAGCACCCAAATCCCTTCAAATCAGAACTTACCTTAATCGGTTTTACACCCAAAGAATCGTCCAAAATCAATATCGAATCAATACCCAAATAGCACAAATCTGGTCGAATCAGCACCAATTTTAGCCATTCTCAGCCTTACCAATTTTAGAACCCGAATGAGGGCTATAAATACAGAGGCTATATGCATGCAATAGGAGGGTGGTTTGAGGGGGGGGGGGTTCTTTTCATCAGTCAGCATAGATAGCATCGAAACCGATAAAGATACCAAGAACCCTTACGGATAGCATCGACTGCAGGACAAAGAGTTAGAAAAGGGGGGGTCAGAGTGAGGTAGACCCAGATAGCATCGGGCAGGGAATAACCCTTAGCAGCAGTTAAAGCACCACCATAGCAGAGTTCAGCTTGGAGAGCATCAATTCAGGGATCAGTCGAACCCCTCTCTCAGTTCTAGCCAAAATCGTGAAGCATTTTACCCTTCTATTCGCATCGCAAAACCAAAACCCTGCGATTGGACCGACGACTTGACACGCTGCCCTGGTTCGCTGCCCGGAGAAGGTAAACCCGCTTTCCTGTCGAATTTCGATTCCTTATGTGTATTCATGTGTTTCCTGTTATACACTTCCTGATTAATTGGTTAATATTATTATATAAGTGCTCGATACAGTTCAATTGGTCTCAGTAAGATTCTGATTCTTTCAGTTATCAATTAGGATTGATATTTAATATACCAGCTTTTCATACTGTCTAAATGTGTGTTTGCAAAGGGACTGAGGATAACCAATTCGTTTGATGCCTGTTTGGTCAACTGGTTTGGCCCCAACATACTGTGTCAAGTCCTATCTTATTAATTTGAGGTCGGTTTATCTATTTTAATGGCTTCCAAATGGCTTCGAGTTGAATAGTATATTAGTTGTCGTCTATTTTAACCATATTGGATTGCAAGTGTTTTATGTCAAGGCATGTTAGATTAAATCATTACTAGCTAGGAAATGATCTAACATACTTAATACATGAATACAAAGTCTTCTTCTTTGTTGATCTGCAAACTAGTGTGTGTCCCCCTGATAACTTCTTCTTGCCTTCTCATCTTAAGCTAACATGTTAATGTGTCTCTGTATATGGCATGAGGTCTCAATTGCCTATTTGGGGAAATATTCTGAATCTTGCGTGTTTTGCCCTGTTGAACATCTTCCACACATCTGAATTCTTCTCTGTTGCGTGCTGTCTCGACTTACATCCATAAAATATGGTGTCAAACTATTTAAGTAAGTGAAAGGTCTAGTGTATGACTTGAATTTAGGATCTTTACTTGATAAATCATGCCCCTGTCTAGATTGTCTATTAAGAATATATATGTTTGTCTCACTTGGGTTCCTAAATTAGTACATCAAGAAAGCCTCCTAAGCTATAGAAATAGCTGTCGACATAGTCTCGTGGTGTTGTTGTTGTGTTCTGCGGTTGGGGCATCGTAGTCATTGCTTTGCATTTGTGTTGTTACTACCATTGCATCGATGCTGATTAACAAGAATATATACTGGTCATACCTTCCATATATATATATTTACAGCCTGTCTATTGTGTATTACTGTAGTTGACTGGAACATTTTCAAATGAAACCCCACACTAATTTTGGGCAAGTTGTTTAATTTATTTGGTCCAGCAGCCTTGTTTATGTTCTAAATACACATATGCTTACCATATTTGGGCCATTTACATTCTGTATACTTCTTGAGACATAATTCTAACTTTGATAAAGAAATGGTTTGATATCATTTTGGGACCTGTTGGTTACCGAAACAAAGTGGCTGTCTATGTTTAAATTTTGTATTATGTTGACTATTATTTGGGCATATACTAATCCTTATCTTTCTTGTTTTTTACATGGCACGCACCGGAGCAAAATAAAGAGTCTCACGGCGAGACTCATCGCAAGCCATTTCAAATGGCAGCCCGTATCCGCGTTCGCATTCCCGCTTCAGAAACTCCTAGAAAAACAAATAAGATGGAGTCATCCGCTCCAATCCCTTCACTCTCTTGACTTCCTTATCTTATTTTATGCCTTTACTTGTTTATTGTAATTTTATTATTTAATTTTGTAATTAATAGGAGAACTTCTAGCAATTAGGTCTTTAAACATATGAGACAGGAAGTAATTACATTTCAGAAACGCACTCTTCTTTATTTGCCTTTTAGGACTATTAAGCATGTTTAAAATCTGCAAAAATAATTTAGAACAATGATTTAACTTGCATTATAAAAACCAACATTTTGTGTATTAAAATCCACAACAGATTTCTTCCTAAACTCCCAAAATAGCATCTTAACATTTTATATAATATTACGCGCAGGTTAAGCAAGATTAATTTAGCTAGTAGCATACCTAACTAAATAACCTTTGCATAAATACATAATTAGTCCATAAAGCACCTTCCTAGCATTCTTTAGCATTTTAGCATCCTTCTAGCACCTTTTTAAAAGCACCCCTTCACATTTAACACTTCTCGCATTTTTAGCACCTCTTTTAGCATTTTTGCACTTTTAACACCCTTTATTTTAGCACCCTTTACTTTAAAAGTTAATCCCTTAGCACCCTCTTAATATTTAGGCACCCTAGCACTACTTTGTTTACACTTAGCACTTTTAAATTGCTAGCACTTTTGTTAAGCGTCTTTAACATTTAATATTTTAGCACCTCTTAGCATTCTTTCGCATATAGCACCTTTTGCTCTTTTAGACTTAAGCACCTTTAAACATTTTAACATTTTAGCATCGCATTTTTCTTAAATATAATAATTACCCTAGGTTTGGCAGGACAACCGCAAGTTAGCGGATCTTAGAGGGTGCCTAACCCCTTCCCTCTAGATTAATAAAGAACCCTTACCCAGAATCTCACTAAGTTTAGCAGACCATAAAATGGAGTTAATGTTTTACTTTAAACTAGTTAAACATTTAGGTGTCCTAATTCACCCAATTAATTAGGTGGCGACTCCGCGAACCCTTAGCATTCTAGCAACCCTTCAGCATTTAGCATCTTTTGCACTTTTAGCCTCTTTTGCAATTTTGGCATCCTTTAGCATTTTTAAAACCCTTTAAAACCTTTAAGCATTTTTGAACATTATTAGCATATTTATTTACTTTCTAACATTTTTTCTTATTAAGCAGGGCTCGCTATTTATTTAGAAAATGCCGCGGCCGAAAATGGGCGCGACAGAAATGGCGACTCCGCTGGGGACTTTAGGTTCTTAACCACAACAGACCTAGGGCTATTATTTGGCAATTATTTTGCATTTAATTTTTTGTGTATTGTATTTTGTTTATTTTTTGCTACTTGCTTTACTGCTTTCCCTAAACTGGCATTCCGCTCATATTTCTTCCACTCTGGAAAATGCACACAATCACACACTCATGCGCTGGTGTGCTCCGCGCACCCGCAAATTTCTTTCAAAAAATATCCAAATTTTAGGAGAGTTGGCGCCTGCGCGAGTTAGATCGGTTCGTCGATCAGCGTAGCCTTCGCTCGAGTTGTCATTCGGGAACTCTGCGTCTAGAAAAGCCAAATCTTAGAAACTTAAGATAGAGCTATACCACGCTTATTTTAGGGCATGCGTGCATTTACCTTAGGTGGGTCGGTCCGCATCGACACCACAATTAGGAAGACACTAACTTGTCGACGGGTTTCTCAACCCAACGACCAACCAAAGATATTATGTGTAGCGTGACAATGACAGACAAATCCAAGCCCAATCATGACATCAAATTGGGAAAAGCACCGTCATTTGGTCGTCATTTCCAACAAAGGCATTATAGTTGGACGACTTGGACAAATCGTCATAATATCGCATAAGTGACGTTTAGGCTTACCCCTGGCATAAAGAGGCCCCCCCTGCATGTTAGGAAACGTTTGAATGTGCTATATGCAATATATCTGCTACATACCCGCAAATTATGTGCTTTGTGCTAACACCGTTTGTTGCATTTTTAGAAAGATTTATCATCTCCCCCCAAAGGTCGATTTGTATTTGACTTAGCAATGGCAGAGCATCAATGTTTCACAAGATCAAAGGCACGGTCGGCATGTGGGTCGAAGGGCATCTGGCGGAGCAGTCGGAACTGTCTTGGTTCCTATAGCAAAGCAGGGTCTCGGAAAGAAGAGCAGCATGACACTTCTCAGCGGGACAATGTAGAAACTGCAACGGGCTGCAAATCAGCGGACTGCACGCAGATATCAAGGACAATGGGCGGCGAAGTCAAATCGACCCCCTAAAAACTCACAAATTTTCTTTGGCGCGAGTCTTTTCATATTAACGGCGAGAAAGTGCAATAGCGAAATATAAAAAACGGCGAAAGGTTTATTCGTAATAGCAGAAGCAGTAAAATCAGCAAAAGCAGAGGATGACAACAATCCAAAGTCCGCAGTAAAGCAGCAGCCGAAAGGCATCAACAATCGCAATCAAAGTTGAGTTCCGCAACAAAACCTAGTGCATCAACTCGGGCATCAAGTCAAATTGGCAACCCACGCATCGCACACCACGAAGGCATCATGGCAATTCGTCAGCTGCAGCACTTAGCATGTCCGTGCAAGGACAACATCCCAGCATTCATCAGGCGTATCAGGGACGACATCTCTACCCATAAAATTGCACTTCTCATATATATTTATCATTTTGTTTAAACAAGTATACACTAATGTTTTCTCAAGCTTGCAGGAGCATTTATCCTATAGGAGCAGCAGCAACACGTCCAGGCAACGACGTTATCAGCATTATGTCGAGCGACGGCGACATATATCCGACTCGGTTGCGTCGACCAGCGGGACAATCTTTAAGGACTTCGCCACGAAAGGACGACAAATATGATTCCATACGCCGAGAGATAGAGGCACCAATCAGCGATCGAAATTCAAAAGTCGACAACAAATTATAGCGCATCGGCTCGCCAGAGTCAAATTGCAACTCATGCAAATGCACAAACGCACAACAAGGACATCATGACAATCCATGGTTCACGAACGCATCACAACAAAGGCATCATCGCAATTGTCGATGGCGCATTTAGCATGTCCGCCCAAGGACAACATCTCAGCATTCACAACACCCCACATATCATACAGGGAAGACATCCTTATTCACATAATTGCATTTCTCATATATTTATCATTTTGTTTTACCAGTTATACACTAATTTTTCTCAAGCTCAGCTTGCAGGAGCATTTATTATACAGGAGCATCAACAACACGTCCGAAAACGACGCCAAGTCCAAAAACGACACCACGTCCAAAAACGACGTCGAGTCCGAAAACGACTCCGAGTCCGAAAACGACTCCGCGTCCGAAAACGACGCCACGTCCGAAAACGACATCGAGTCCGAAAACGACTCCGAGTCCGAAAACGACTCCGCGTCCGAAAATGACGCCACGTCCGAAAACGACGCTAAGTCCGAAAACGACGCCACGTCCGAAAACGACACCACGTCCAAAAACGACGTCGAGTCCGAAAACGACTCCGAGTCCGAAAACGACTCGTCGAAAGCGACGCCACGTCAGCGGCGACAAGTCCAAAACGGCGCCAAGTCGAAAGCGACGCCATCATCAACATATCACATCTACGCAGGGCGATTTTCTGCTTCTCAGCTGCATTTTCGTTTCATGCTTTATTATTATCGTCTTAGCGATTATGCACTCTCCTTCGAGCTTTAGTCTAGGCGGCGGCAACACAACGACGTTATCGGCCAAAGAAGTCTACGCAGCGCCCGGCAACGTCGCCCATGCAACGACGTTGTCAGCACAGCAAGTCTACGCAACGACGCCAGCAGCAACACGTCCAGACAACGACGTAATCAGCAAGTCTACGCAACGACGCCAACAGCAATACGTCCAGACAATGACGCCAACAGCAACACGTCCAAGCAGCGACGCTATCAACACAACAAGTCCGAAAACGACGCCATCATCAGCATATCACGCAGGGACGATTTCTATACTCCCGAAATTTGCATTTCTTACGCATGCTTTATTATTCTGTCTTAGCAGTTATGCATTAACTCTTTCTTGAGCTTTAGTATCTGAGGACAATTGCAAGGACAACGATCCGCGTTCACAATCGCAACACGTCCGTCGGCGAAATCACAACATTTGCAGCATCGCATCAACACAGCATGAATCATATTTTTGCAGGATAACCTTCTACTAACAGTTGCATTACTTTAAAATTATGAATCATCATTTTGCCTTATGATTATATGCACTAACCGTTTGTTCAAGTCTTAGCGTGCAGCGGCGGGAGCCTGGCGTGGATTTTCTCTACTGACAGGGGCAATCTGTTGGGGCCAACCTTCCCGATTAGCGAAGCGGCCTCAGCGTCGGTCGCTCGCTCCACATCACCGTAGAACCCAGCACCTGGCCATGCGATGCACCCGTGTTCAAGCGATTATTTTCTTTTACTTTTTGACCATAGCCGATGTCATCATAACTCGACAATTGGACATCTTTAAGCCAGCATTAGCCCGCCTTGGTGTTTTGACCATGGTAGCCCAGTGTCGTCATAACTCGACACTGGGACAGCTTTGAGTCCTCGTTAGCCCGCCTTAGTGTTTTTACCATGGTATCCCAGTGTCGTCATAACTCGACCGGGGCGGTTTTGATTTTTGCGTCAGCCTTGTCTATCCGCCCAGCATTTTTGCAATTCTGAAGATCGAGACAAAATTGGCTATGAGTCAACGTCTTTGTCCGAAGATTCTTCCATCATCTCCATACAAAGAGGGACAGCTGTTGACACCCAATTTTGACCCTCCCGTCCAGTCAGTAACTATAAAATTACACTAATTTTGTAAAATAATTTTTTAGGATTTTTATAATAAAATACAACAATAAAACATTAAATACAGGCATAAATAATTAATTTAATAATGGCATCGCGTCTTACGTAAAGTCTTAAGCATTTAGAGTCCCGCGCCCGCACTTATTAACTTTAAGCCTTGTCGTAATTCTTAAATAATTAATAAATGCATAAAATAAATAATTTAGCGATAACGTCGTGTCAGGTAGCATAGCCGCATTTATGAGTAATCATTTGTAATTTAAAATCAATTTTAATCTGATATATGCATTTAATAGCACCGCATTTATAAAGCTTTAAACGATTCTTAAATATCGTACTTGCATTCAGCATTTAAGTAATTTAATATAAACTCAATGCAATTTTAATTTAACTTCGCAATAATGCATAACAATAAGATTTTAAATAATAGCGTCGCATTCTAAAGTATTAAGCATTAATTAAATAGCACGCCCATTTTTTCTTGTAATAATTTTAATAAAGCACCTAAATAATCTAAGCACAATTTATTGATTTAATTTACTACTAATTAATTAAATAGCACCTAAAACTAACATTAATTAACTAGCCTAAAACTAACACTTAATTAAACCCCTAATTAATTCTACCTAGCCCAACACCCCTTAAAAAATTCGCCCAGCCCAAACCCTTTTCCCCATCACCCGCAGCCCACTCCTCTTCAGCCCAAAACCCAACACCCGCGACCCGCAAGCCCAACCCGTCCCACACCTTATTTCCCTCGACCCAGCCCCATTACCCCGATTTCCCTTTAGCCTTTTATTCCCTCAGGACTCTCCCTTCCCTGTCGAAAAAAACACAACGCAACAAACCTAAAAAAACCTAAAACGCAAACCTAAGAGAGCTTACCAGATAACCGCCGCCAGCGCCTCGCATCCCCATCGTACTAGCCGGGATTCTCGCCGGAGAATCCGGCGAACCCTAAACCAAATCTTTCCAAAACCAGTTCCTTACCATATCCGTCACCCAGAACCTTCCTAAAGCTACTGAAGTATCACACAAAATCAAGCACGAATCACCGCCTAAATCGTACTAAACTTGTACCAAATCATCCGCGAATCAGTCCATAAAATCAGTCCAAAATCGTCATAAAGACTTTCCCTAAATCGAAACCTAAATCAGGGCTATAAAAGGAGGAGAACGCAGTAATCCAAAGGGGGGACCGATATGCACATGCAGAGCAATCTGGGAGAAAAACGAGTGCATGCACAAAAGATAAAATCCACAAAAGCTTTCACGCTCAAGAACCCCCCCTGTTATTAATCCAAGCTTCATATTCAGAGCAAAAAGGCTCGTTCTTCTCCGTCGCATAGGTATAAGCCCTCCGAGTGGATCAACGACTTGATACGCTGTCTCGGTTCGCTGCTCGGAGAAGGTAAAACCGATTCTATCTCTGATTTCTTATTTACTTTACTCAATATGGTCGGTACGATATGTTGGCGTGTTTGTTAGATGTTTTTGTTTTGTCATTGTTTGGGTTCGTTAAATTGGTATTAGTCATCCTTTAGCTCATGAATGCTAGATATTCAATTTGTGGTCTGCTTAGAAATCATCCTGGTTGCATTACACCCCTTTTTTTTGAAGTGTCAACATGCCTAATGAATAGTCTGAATATGACTAGTATACTCAGTTTAATATAGGTGACCCTGTATATCTGAGATGCATCTGTGATTGGTTCACATCTAGTAAACAGACTGTATGCATCCTTTATCTGTTTAAGTATTAGATGCCTCTGTATTAGTGTGTAAGTCCTCATAAAGTATCATGTATCCTGCCTTATCTATGACATTGCCTAAATGATGGCTGCATAAGCATTATGTAATATGTTGAACCAATCGTGTCATGTTAAATTTTATGTCCCCCTGTTAGCACTTTTACTGTCTCAAGTAGTGAGCATGTTGGGGATGTAATCTGACCTTAAAAGGTATTAAGCGAATAAAACTGGCTTCGTGAACGATCTGAACATGTTTCATCTTGAACTGAGAAACGCTTTTGTATTATGTGGAGTCAAATCCCCATTCTACTCAACCTCTCCCTATAGGACCTTAAATGTGCCATGTTAAGACTTTATTCTACCTATTGATTCAGGATATGTCAGCAACCATACACTCTTCGCCTCTTGCCTTCTTTTCTTCTTTCATGTTAACAAAATGTGTGTTTTGTTTATCCTAAAGATAAATATCATAGTACTATTTAGAATCATATATGAATGTCACGTGTTACGTATAACTGTACCTATACATATTTATATATATATTTCAGTTCAAAAAAAAAACAGTGGGTGTTTGAATAGGGTCTCGTGTAGGATCTGTTACAAATGAACTGAACTGATTTCTTCCATAATTTATTTTTAAAGAATCTGAATATCTATCGTAGTTTGAATAGTAAGTTCAAAAGGTTTGATGTGTATTTCTTTTGTTTTGTCTAAACTAAATGTGTATGCTTGTTTGTGTATACTTTGAGGGCTTCGTTTCATGTGTTTTATTTTTAAAAATATAAGTTAAAACGATTCTTTGGTTACAAATGTTAATATGCTAAACTCTTACTCCATCTTTAAAAAAAAAATAGTATACTATGACCTTTAAGACTAATAAATATTATGATCGTATATTAGAGATCTTTTCATGTCTTTAAGAAGTGTGTCTTACTGATTGTGTATACTTTTCAAGTTCTTTGTGATGAGATCCAAAGTTGCGGTACTGATATACCTTTTATGTATATTTTCTTCATCTCACGGTCATATAGAATGTATGTGCCTTTAAATATTTCGATTAAACTTACAAATCATGTAAGATAGAACTTGAAAAAAAAATAGGAAAACCTTTCTGAATGTAGATCATCTTCTGCATTATTCTTTCATGAATCCTTTTATCTAGTCTTTCTATTAGGAAAGATATATTTTGCATAAGTCATTTACTAATCCTTATCCTTTTCTTATTTTTTACATGGCACGCACCGGAGCAAATAAAGAGTCTCACTGCGAGACTCATCTTGAGCTACTTCAAAAGAAGGCCCGCATTTATGTGCATTCATCTCGCATAGGAAATTCCAAACCGCGGCGAAAGGACATCGCCATTCTTCGAGTCATCCCCTTTTATTTATATCCTCCTTCATTCATTCGTTGTAATTATTTGCCTAACATTTACCCTTAACATTAATATATTTAGAATAGTTTGAACTTGGGTCGTCCTTAGTAAGGGATTTAACATTAGAAATTTACGTGCCCCTCTAAACCATTTTAGCTTAAGTTATAATTAAACCATTTAGTCGCATAATTACTCATGTAGGCTAGACATTGTTCTTTTGTCATTAAATCTTAACTTGCATAATTAATCACGTAGCTAGGATATTATTTTAACATCCCTAAACCACTTGCTATAAAATCCTTATATAAATCTTATTTTTTATATGTATAATAAGGAACCCTCTTAAGCATATGGGATACTAATTAAGGTAGGCCAATATATACATTTAGTCAATAAATCCACTTTGCATCACCTATTTTACATAAACCATAAATGCACACTTTAAAACTTTATTTTTATAGCATTAGTTACAGACTTTTATCAACATGCCTACTTTTATAAAATATTCTGAAGCATCTTTTATATTTTCAAAACACGCATTCTTAGCATAAATAATTAACCCTAGGTTTGAACGGACAACCGCAAGTTAGCGGATCCTTTAGGGTGCCTGACCCCTTCCCTTTAGGATAATAAAGAATCCTTACCCAGAATCTCATTAAAGTTTAGCAGATCATTAAATGGAGTTAATGTTTACTTTAAACTAGTTAACATTTAGGTGTCCTAATTCACCCAAATTAATTAGGTGGCGACTCCGCGAACCCTTAGCATTCTAGCAACCCTTCAGCATTTAGCACCTTTTGCAATTTTAGCATTCTTTTAAAACATTTTTAACACTTTTATTTATTTTCTAACACTTTTTATTTCAGAGCAGGGTTCGCTAGAATCCCGTTTTCGACTCCGGTTTAAAATGGGGTGTTACACCCGGATTTTATAATGACATGTTAGTGCCTTAAGTAAACTAAAATGAGGATGTATATGAATAAGGCTAATAAGAAGTTAGAGGGATTTCTTAACTTGTTTATTTATTGTATGATAAGCCGGTAGGGCTTATGTTATGTATGATGGCCGGTTGAGCTAGGGTAAGAGTATAAATGAGGGGTAAACCCCCAAGACGTTATACCACCTGTTTCAGGGTAAGAGTATAAATGAGGGGTAAACCCCCAAGACGTTATACCACCGCTTTAGTGGATTTGCTACCCGTGATGCGAGGAATACCTCACGCGAGTCCTTTGGGCTTACGCGGGTGAAATAGTCCCACGCGGGTGTCTGACTATCACGAGGAATACCTCATGCGGGTCCACGCGATCTACGCGGGTGAAATAGTCCGTGAATAGTATTACTTAACGATCTGCGGGCGGGTGGTCCCGCTTTGATCGTGAGTCTCTACTTTAGATATTGTAAGTATTCACCTATTTACTCATTGTTAGTAAGGCCACGATTATCGTTAATTGAGTAATCATACATGTCTCGTTTATTTTAGACTTATGATTTCATTACGATCTTTGATTTCACATATTTGGTACATGTTATCGACCTCGCCGGCTGCGTTACGCCGCAGGTAAAATGCAGATTCGATCCTCGCTCTTAGGATCACTGTCATTTGTTGGAAGCTCCTTCATTTGAGGCTTATCCTGGTATTGTCGGTTGTTGTACATTCGAGGTATGGCGGGCCTGTCACTTGAGTTGTTATTCTTAAGTGCAGTAGTCACATTGTGGATTGGGTGTAAAGAAAAGAAAAATGTCTTATTACATTTACGGATTGAGTATATTTTACGGAAGGTGGCCTTATCGCTAGCCTTTGTTGTTAGTTCTTGTCTAAGTTTTTTTGTATGTTGTGTATGTTCATTGCTATTCTCGATGTATACAGCGGGGTGCCTGGTAGGAACCGATCGCGGGCAGGGTCGGGTCGTGACAAAAGTGGTATCGAGCGCGATTAGTCCTCGGAAAGTGTCTGCACCGTGTCTAAGTATAGTCTTGATTATCGGTGTGTTGTGCACCACATCTATAATCAGGAGGCTGCAGGACATTTAGGATTGGTTTCCATTCTTCTCACTCTAAGATCGTGCGATAGAGCTGTATGGTTAGGGTCGTCTCTCCCTAACAAGTTATGATTGTTTGCAGCTACGAGAAAGACAGCAGTGACCCAGGAAGGATTACGTGGATTGCGTATCCAGGTTGGTAATGGTTGTAGTTGGTATTGTGACATACAACTATGCGAATTTATGTATGAGGGTCAGACGCGTGTTGCCTAGAATGATTTAGATTACCAGGATTTGGAAGGGACTAAATAAATACCGGGAAGGTATGAAACAGTTTAATGAATTCTCATCAAGGTTTTACGTGCTAATTTGATATAATTAGGAAATGATGAGTTATCGGAAAAGGTAATGGACCCTTAAGAAGTTATTATTAAGAGACTAAGTGGAAGACTATGATAGTAACTTAAGCTACGTGGTATGCTTAAGGAAATTGTACGGGCGAGATCCGAACGAAGAAAGTATGGTTGTTGTGGTCAAGACAACACGATTATGATATTACGAGAAGTTCTTGTACCCGGTTACGGGGGGCTGATAAGATAGGCTTGGAGCATGGAAATTGCGAGCCTAAAAATGTTGATAACCACCGAGACCTTAGGTATATAAGGCCTTCTCGGGTAGTAAAAAGTTAAGACAGGCCTAGGAAAAGAGTTAAGTACGACGCCGAGTCGGGTTGGGGATCTATTTAGGGTCGCCCCATAACTTGAAAGGAAATGGGATCAGTTGGTAGTAGTCCCGCTACGTGGCGAGTCACGGTGCAAGGCCCAATTTAGTTAATCATTTTATGGGTTCGTGGGCGTGTTCCACCTATTTCAGTTGTGAGCCAGGCGGCCTTATGTTGTTTAATTTAGTAACTCCAGTGGAGGCGGAGTTAGTATGGAATTTATGTATGTAAGCTAGAATAAGTTTGGGAGTACGGAAAGAGTACGACCGATGAGAAAGAGCAACCAAGAGTAAGGAAATGGAACTCGAATCCATGAGGACCTTTCGGTGACTACACGTGAGTGTTGGGTGGTAGGCGAGCGATTAGATAATAATCGTGGTAACGATAAAGTCGTTGGACCCAGCATTTATTATATGAACATTGAGGTCATTATGAGTTCGGGCTAGTTGGCCTCTTGTTATGCCAACGTGGACTACATAAGAGAGATGATTCGGTACCAGTTTCCCGGTAAGCCGGTTATCGAGTGGAAAGGAAGAGAAGTGGTGGTAACCAGTGAATTATCCTTCCTTCTTTGACATTGTTTTCTTTTTAAGTCTGTGTGACTTGTTCACTTGGGGTAAATTGATGCAGGAAGTATGTAATAGTTGAATTTGGAGGAAGTTATTTTGAGTGCCCTTGGAGGTACTTGGAGTTGGTTTGGTGTGGCGGTCAGGGCCACGACCTTCCGGATAATTTCAGGAAAACGTGCAAGGCAAGAATAAAAAAATAAGTACGAATGCTGCCGGCGGAAAGCTGAGGGCATCTTTGGTAGGTTGGAAAATCTACACGAACTTAAAGGCGGTGCGTGATGATTAGCTAATTACTGGACCGCAAGAGGACCCTGTGATTAGGGTTGTGACTCCAAGGAAAGTTTAAGAAAAGGAGATAAGTCCTCTTCCCCACGAAAAAGGGACAGTTTTGCGTATTATTGGGGTTGCGTGTACCCATGTTGTTAGACGAAGGATATAAGACTGGTAGGTCTTCGGTATCGTCATGCCATAGGTTACAGTTGTAGATAACCGTGGGAAAAGTGTTGTGTCGGGGTAATTAAGAACGACATACGAATTGGTCGAGGAAGTAGCGTAAAGATATAAATGTAGGTTGCACGAGGTATGTTTACCCCAGACTAGTGTAAAGACCATTAGTAATTAATGGGAAGTAAGAACATTTCGAGAAAATGTGGTAACACCTAGTTATAGGCTTTACAAACTGGGAAAGGAAAACTGGGTTATTACTTGACGAGATCAAGAAAACCTTCCCCCCAAAAATGTGATTGACAGTAAGTCTTAGCCACGAGGCGAGCAAAGGAATTAAGTCTAAGTTTAGTGACCAAGTTTGGTTGCAAAAAAAAAAAGGGAAACAGGAACCATAAGTGAGATTAAGGATACCCGAATATTTCGCAGGAATGAGAAAGGCTTTTAGTTATTGGGAGATAAGTTGACCACGACTACAGTTCTAACCCCTCCTGTGAGACTAGGGGGTTAGGTTATATTGATAACACGTTGGGTGTTGGGCTAGGTTGTGTGCCGACGCAACCCAATAAGGATAGAGCCTGTGTTTTCCCGGTAGTTAGGGAAGCAGGAAGGAAATTGCGCCACTCACGATTTAGTGCTGGCGGTAGTTAAATCATGCCTTGAAGATTTGGGGGCATGATGTATATATAGACTTCGTGTGGATAATTGTGCAGACCCAAAAAGCCTCCGGTATATCTGCAGACTGAGGCAGTGGAATTTGCGACAACGATGGTGGTTAGAGTTACTCAAGGATCGTGATATTGATATCCTATACCATCCGGGGAAAGCCAAGACAGTTACAGATACTCTTTGTCGTGGACTGGGTAGTCGCGGTTAGCGGCAGATAGGCGAGGATGTGGTCCGTGAGATCCTTGATTCCACGAGCCTGGGGTTCGATTATTTGTTTCAAGGTTAATGAAGTTCAGATCCAGAGGTTGCGAGTCTTCCATCGTTGAGAGGTAAGGAGGCGGCGATATGAGGATCCGATTATGATCTGATATCGAGATACGGCTCTCGGGAAGAGAAGAGCCTGTTTGAGTAGCGTCGAATAAGTCTTGTGAGATGAGGATAGATTGCGTGTACCGGTCTTTGCGAGGACTAGTCGCCAGAGTTTTAGGGAGGCACGCGCGATGCTTATCGCCCTAATTGTTTGGGGCCGACTAAGTCGTGTCGTGACCTCGTAAGTATGTATGGGTAAGATGACCAGGAAAAGGGACATACGGAGTTACCGCTAGTGTCGAGATAGTAGCAGTCATGATTGAGCACCGAAGCCCAGTGGGCTATTGCAGGCGATTGAAATCCCAACCTAGATATGAGAGGTAATTAATATAGATCTTGTTACAGGGTGGCATCGTACTCGGAGGAAGTGCGACCCCCTGGGGGTCATGGTAAGTGGGCTGGCGAAACCAGTCGTGTTCTTCCGGTTAGGGCCATTTACTACCGTGAGATTATGCTTGCTTGTATAGCGAGAGATTGTGAGGCGCACGGGGTTCCTACGTTTATGATGGCCAAGCGGATGAGCTCGATTACGGATAACACGGAGGTTTTTCGGGAGGATTAGGGACACAAGTGAGTCTCGATGTTGCATTACACCCTCGGGCCGAGCGGACATGCGAGCGTACTATCCGTGCACTCGAGGATAGGATGCGGGCCTATGTTCTTGATTTCAGATATAGCCGGGAGGGTTAATTGTCTCTTTATGTGTTGCGTACAATAACGGATACCTTTCCAGTATTCAGATGGCCCTGTATGAGGCCTTGTATGTAAGAAAGTGTAGATCGCCGGTTGGATGCTTCGACATAGGCGAGTTGATTTGGTCCGACTTGATTCACGGTCGTGGATAAGGCGAATCTTATCCGGAAAGATTATTAGTAAGCTTAGAGTCACCAAGCTTCATACTGAGATAACAAGCGTTGACACGTGGGGTTCACTGACATTTTAGTATGAGTCTTGTTGTGTGGCCTCGTGTGGTATTATTGGTATGTAGGGGTTGTAAAAGAAGACTATGTCGCTATCTTTAAGTTGGACTTCGAGAGAACATTCGGGACGAATGTTTCTAAGGGGAAGAATGTTACACCGGAAATATTTCGTGATATGTTTCTAAGAACGCACGTAAGAACTCAAATGTTAAGGTTTGAGACGAGTAAAAATTTATCTAATTATGGAATTGTCGAAACGAAATATTGCGACGAACGGGAGGCGACACGTGTCACCCCCTTTATGGACATGGACGAAATGCAAGGGTGGAATGGTCAATTGACCATAATTTATGATGAAGTCTTGCAAAGCTTAGAGCTTGACAACTTTGACCAAGTCAATGACCCCACATAAGCTTGATATTTATTGAATCTCATCCAAACCACCCAAGTGTTCTAATCTATACCCTTCCTCGTGTTATATATGTACACTAGTAGGTGCAAGACCTTGTCATTCTCCACACTTAGAATTATTTTTCAAGAACTTGTTCTTGCTCTTTAGGAGCTCACGCCAAGAGGTTTTTCAAGAAGGAAAAATTTCCAATTTTTGTCCAATAATTCCCCCACTTTAAACCAAGGTACCTAAGGGTATTATAAGTGTTTCTCAATAGAAAGATCCCGGAAAAATGGTGTTTTCGTGTTAGTCGCAAGGCGAAAACCTAAAGGGTTATTCAACTTTGAAGTTGAAACTTGAAGATGAGTTTTTCATAAGCTTCAGGGTGGCTTGGGGTGGATTGGAATGTCGGAAGGAGGAGCTAAAGGTCTAGGGATCGACTTGTACTCTTGGAGCATATTTGGGCTAATTGAGGTATAATCTTCGTTTTACTTTTGTAATTGAAGATTTCATGTTATGATAAGTTATAAGTGGTCATGTGATATGTGTTATGAAGTTTGTTAAGTGTTATGGAATTGGAAGCTAAAAATCCGAAAATGTCATATTTAGCCATTTGAAATTGAAATCCAATTTGATCGATAAATTGATTTGTCGATGTTACCTACTTGGAGAATGTAGTAGCTAGAATCAATTGCGCTTGATATCTTATTATGCTACCAATTTGGATTGAAATGGAAATTGAATAAGAATTGGTATTGTTATATTATTGTGAGCCAATTGGGGTCATTTGGTTATTCATTTGCATTGGATTACCTTCAGATATTGTGAGCCAATCGGGTTTGTTTGGTTATTCATTTGCGTTGGATTACCTTCTATATTGTTATGAGCCAATTGGGGCTGTTTGGTTATTGTATTTCGACCTTGGAAAAGGTGACAAAGTTAGTAAAAACAAAGGAGGTGCTGTCCGATTTTCCGTAGAATTTAGAGACTTAACACTTATAATATTCTACGTTTTAAGTAAGGCCTTAATGGACGTATTGTGAATATTATAGGTTGACATACTACGGGAATTTGTACTTGACAAGTGGTTTGACCAAGAGGTATGTGGAACTTTTCCTATCTTTTGAGCATGACTAGGTTCACGTATATAGTACTGCGGTAGACGTCAAGATTTTGACAATCTAGTCAATTTGACATCCTTGGCTTATTTAGGAATGTCGAGTTGATTGAGTTAGGAATTAACTCACTTGTTTAAATGTTAAGGATATCTTGGTTTTCAAAGTTAAGAGACTTTAAGTATGTTGAAAGTATTTTGATACTTGTTTTTATGGAAAGTTTAAAGAGTGGTTTACTCTAAGTAATTTAAGTATGTTAAGGGACTTGAAGAGTTTTAAAGTATGCGATACTTGTTTCGTTTTAAACGTATAAGTCCCTTGGATAGGAAATTGTACTTGACTAATGCATAAAGTGAATATAACGACTTTATGGGGAGTTGGTTATATTGGCTTTATGGAAAGATAAATGACTTGATTTATTGAAAGGCAATTTGATTTAAGGCATCAATTGCCTAAGGTTTTAAAAGAAAGAAGTCACTTGATTTAGAAGCCTAAATGTATTTCTAAAAGGTATCGTGACTTGTCTTGAAAAGTAGTTATGACTTGATACTACGGTTATTAGTATCTTGGAAGTTATATATGAAAAAGAGTCATTTTAAAAGAATAGAAGTACGTAGTACTTTGGGTTAAATTCCCGGATTTTATAATGACATGTTAGTGCCTTAAGTAAACTAAAATGAGGATGTATATGAATAAGGCTAATAAGAAGTTAGGGGGATTTCTTAACTTGCTTATTTATTGTATGATAAGCCGGTAGGGCTTATGTTATGTATGATGGCCGGTTGAGCTATGGTAAGAGTATAAATGAGGGGTAAACCCCCAAGACGTTATACCACCGCTTGAGGTAAGAGTATAAATGAGGGTAAACCCCAAGACGTTATACTACCGCTTTAGTGGATTTGCTACCCATGACGAGGAATACCTCACGCGAGTCCTTTGGGCTTACGCGGGTGAAATAGTCCCACGGTAGTCTGACTACGCGAGAATACCTCATGCGGGTCCACGCGATCTATGCGGGTGAAATAGTCCCGTGAATAGGATTGCTTAATGACATCGGGCGGGTGGTCCCGCTGATCGTGAGCCTCCAACTTTAGATATTGTAAAGTATTCACCTATTTACTCATTGTTAGTAAGACACGATTATCGTTAATTGAGTAATCATACATGTCTCCGCTTTATTTTAGACTTATGATTTCATTACGATTTCGATTTCCACATATTTGGTACATTGTATCGACCTCCTTGGGCCGCGTCATTCCGCAGTAAATTACAGATTCTTGATCCTCGCTCTTGGATCACCGCTCGGATGTTGAGAAGCTCTTTCATTTCGGAGGCTTATCCCCGGTATTGTCGGTTGTTGTACATTCGTGGTATGGCGGGCCCCGTCCGCCGAGTTGTTATTCTTAGGTCTGTAGTCACATTGTGGATTGGGTCGTAAAGAAAAGAAAAATGTCTCTATTTCGGATTGAGTATATTTTACGGAGGTGGCCTTATCGCCAGCTTTGTTGGTTACCGTCTAAGTTTTTGTATGTTGTGTATGTTCCGCCGCTATTCTCGATGTATACCGAGCGGGTGCCAGTAGGCACCGCCGCGCCCGGATCGGTCGTGACAGTTAAGGCGAGACAAGTCATCACGGCGCAGAATCTACCTAGCGATGGAGATCCCAAGAGCTAGGTTCAAGGAGATCAAACAAAGTTGTGACTGGCGGTTCAACATTGTCAAATAACTCAACCCATTCTCGGATGAAGACAATGTTCAGAAATAAGGATAAGACTTTATGGCTTGTTAATGAGTTAATAAAGCATTAGGGTTTTTTAATGGTTATCTAAATCTGGCGATGTATGACCAGATAATGTGGCTATAGGACCACATGTTTAGAAATTACCTATGTGAGTGTTAAGTGTAATCCGCTTTAAAGGGGAATGACAGTAAAAGCCCATTCTCTATGCACTCATGAGACCAGGCGGTGTTCATGGCTGAAACGAACACAACCGTGAGAACCATAAATGGTTGAGGGTTGATTGTGTGTCTTATGTTGTCTAGGTATACAACAAAGTTAGACGGTTCAAAGATATCAAATCCACCGATTGATCGAGTATATCCGATATAAGTTCACTACGGAAAGTTCAAAGGGAAACCTACTTATCCAGATGCAGTCAATTCTCGCTTGTATATCACACTCGTCCGTACATTATTTTATCTTATAACCATTCCCCATTCATGTGGGGGATTGTTGGGTTTTGATGTTGGTGAATGGGAAATGATGTGATGAAAATTAAAGGGAAAATGTTCTTTTGTCCCACATCGAAAAAGGAGAAGGAAAGAGAGGTGTATATATTACATTACACCTTCTCTAGCTGCTAAAAGGGTTGAGAGGGCAAGGACCCCTCGCGCCGTCGTCGTCGCTCGCTCGGCTCGGCTTTGGATTTGGTTGGATTTGGATTTGTCAAAAGATTGATTGATAATCTTTTTGGACAAACGTTTCTTTAATTAAATTAATTATTTAATTAAAAACAAATCCAAACGGATCGACCCGCGACCCGACCGGCTCTCCCTCTCTTTTTCGAATTTCCCTCCAAAATTAGGTGACTATTCTGAATGGTTGCAACCATTCAGAATCAGTACCTCCAACCCTATAAATTCTTGATTATTCCAAGAATTTATCTATTCACTTTTTCATTCTGAATTTCATATTCAAGTCGAAAATATTTTTCATTCTGTGTGATATACTGCCGTTGAGTGGTTCGCTGCTATCGGAATTTGGAGTACTACTATTCTGGTAAGATAATCGTTCTATCCTGGGAGGCGATATTCCGTTAACCTCGAGTACTGTGAGGGGAATAATTTCCTTAAGGACACACTTTGAACTAAGTGGGCTCGATTACATTCTGAAATTATTTTTTCCAAAACAGATTTTGTTTTCGTTTATTGTTTCATTAATGTTATATGTTTCTCTAAGTGATTAACATATTATTTTGAATCATTATTTAGCCAAATACAGATTATTATACCAACAGTTATCACCGACGAGTTAAAAGGAATTAAATTTGGAACCTCTCACGAACTTTGAGTTCATATTTTTACTAGTGTTCTGTTAATATAATTGATTTGGTCAAATCCTTATAAAGTGTCTTTGTTCTATCATTTGTCCCCCTAATATTTATAAACTTACTCCCGTCTTATCATAATAAGTGATGTTTAGATTTTTCATTTTATTTTAAAATAAGTGATGTTTTAGAATATCAAGAATTGATTTTATTTTTTCAAAATTACTTTCATTTACATAATCAAGAATTATTAATTGACTTTTCTTTTTTAGTTATTAATTAGAGATAAGTTCGTAAAAACGCTCATAATTTTTTAAAATAAATAATTCCTTAAGGAATATACATAATTTAAAAATATTATTTATTATGGAATGGATGGAGTAGTGTATTTGACTAGGGAAGTAAAATAACACGTTCATGATTCCCAATGGGGCCATTATTTCCTTTATAATGGATAGAGTACGTGCACGAGCAATGGTTTCAGAATCAGTCAATTTTGTTCCAGTTTATGTTCATAGTCAAGCAATGCTCCTTTTAGAAATTTCTCATTTAAGTATATTTTGTTCTATTTAAACTCAACGTTATTTCTAGATTCATAATTTAGGTCTTAGGCACGTTTGCAGACGCTTATATTACTTTGCCGAATCAGACCTGACAAAAATAATACTGATGTTGGTGACGTTTAAATGACGATCGTTTCATTTCTAAAAATAGTACAATCCAACAACTATTTTTGAATCTCATCTAGTAGATGAGTCTCTCCTGGACTGTATTAAAAAAATACAGTCAATTATATATTAATATTCTAATATCGTCCATTATATATTAATATAATCAAGTCCATTACAATACAATACAATCTGTGTAAAATTATATAGTTGAGTGCGATGTACCAAACGAGCCATTAGTGTTCTGCCAACTTTGTGGAGAAAATGAAGAAGAAACTTTAAAAAGATTAGAATAAAGTTGAACAATTTTTGGTTGAATCGCTTAAGAATATTCGACTTATATCATTATTGTGTTACTTTTGTATAATAATATATTTCTTGACTAAAGGGGGGAAATATTATTTGATAACTCTATCTGTTCCAAATTTGACCAATTTGCTTCCACTCCAAGTATTACTCCTCTACAAGTAAATGTATTGTGCTTTAAAATAAAATGGTGTGACCACAAAAAATTTAATAGAAAATTAAATCTAAGTAGACCATT
Organism: Przewalskia tangutica; assembly: GCA_029844215.1. Lineage (NCBI taxonomy): Eukaryota > Viridiplantae > Streptophyta > Magnoliopsida > Solanales > Solanaceae > Przewalskia > Przewalskia tangutica. Next base: position 5,469,178 of record CM056723.1, on the reverse strand, counting down.
TCATCAATTATCTATGTGCGATCTCACAATTCTTGGTTTCAGAAAATATTATCTAACAATTTCTAAATTCACAAACATAAACAACATGTTTTGTTGAGTTCTTTCACGTCAGTGGGATAAGTGGTCATCGGTCTCCTTATATCACTTGAGCAATTATCTTCATTACAAGCTAGTTTTTGCAGTTGAGTTAGACCCAAAATTCATTTTTTATATGTTTAACATAATAACCTCGTATTCCTCATTTCATGGTTGATCTGTTTTTGTATTTTTACATACTCTAATTAAAAATCTAATAAAAGTGCTCAATTCAAACTAGCACTACAATTCAAAATATAACATCTTAATCTCTAAATTATCCTTTAAAACGTTAACTACAGTTCTTTTTTTCTTTTTTTGACGAACTCACTCGCAGATTTTCTCGCGACGCGCAGTAAAACTCCGATCGACGCAATAGCTCAGAAACCACGCCACCGATTAACCACACTTGGCAAGCCACGCGATGTGCTCAACCAAGAAGGTTTATGATGAGATCGAACTCGCGACTCATGGCCGCGCTTCACATCGCACCAACTTAGCTATCCTTGCGGGTGTGTTACTACAGTTCTAACACGAAACAAAGTGGCAGAAGGAATTATATAGGAATTATATATACTCATGAATTATATATTGCCTTTTCCTCACTGGTTGAAGCCGCTCAACGAAAAGATCATTGACAATAAAAAGGAAATTCACCATGGATTTAATAAAGGGTAATTTGTCAGAGACAACCTTTTATATATCACATTTTGCGAGAGATAACCTTTTAAATTTTTTATGGCAATGTCAAACCTTAATTTTTTCTTTTGCGAAACACAATTTTTTAACAGAAAATCATATTTTCTGTTAATAAATTAACATTAAAACTCATGTACAAGGCACATGGGCATTATTTTTAAGAAATACCCCTTCTTCATCTGAAATATCATTGTTCATCTTCTCTTCCTTTCACTCGACATCACCGATTCTGTTTTGACAGTTTGAGAAGGAATTTTTTTTTTTACTTGCTAAGAATTTTACTGGTACACAAATGTAGATACCAGATTGGTGATTGAAAAAGATTAAACTAGCAAAATATTCGTCATCCCAGTTGGCAGTCACCACATTTACAATCCCATTTCAAGTGTGAGAATTGCAATACAACAAATAGCCTCAAAGCGAGCGATTTATTTCAACCAAAAAGGCGACTTTTTAATGCCCTATTAGTTATTACCAAAAGGGGCGACTTTTCCAAGTCGCCCTTTTTGGTTTGTTTTTAATATTTTGACACTCTTTTGTAAAAAAAATCGTTTCACCGTATAGTTTATTGATCAAGAGGAAGAATATGAATCGAAATATCTTTATAACCCAATTAATTATGTGCCTCTGATCATCCAAAAAATCATTTTTATAAACCAATAATTTATCGTTCTTTATTTGATAAGTAGATAGGTGGAAGATGATAATTGGTACGAAGTTGAATGTTGATGATTTATTCCCCACTCAGTTAAAACTTAAATAACACAAATAAAGGACATTTATCATTGGTATAATTCTCAAAACATATATATATATATATATATATATATACACTGTAGTTCTGAAACAGAACATTAACAATCATTGAAAAATATGGATAAATAATAAATTTTCAATAATTTTCCGATAGCTAACAAAGAGGTTGAAAACCAACTTGCCGAAATGAATTTATGAGGCAAACGATATATCGTCTATACTTTTTCGTATGTATGCATAATCATTTTCTCTCAATATAAATGATTTTAGTCATTTTCATAGTCAAATTTCACTCTCAACATCTAAATAAATGAACCTATCCAATTTAGAAAAATGATATATCTCTATTTTTAACCACATCAAAAAGGGCGACTACAGTCGCCCTCTTTGAGTACAACAAAAAATGAGATTAAATAACTTTTATTTATTACTTCAATTAGTGATTAATAATTACATGTCTTCTTAGAGTGGTAAAAGTTGAATTGAAATATGAAATTAATGTTTTTTTATTTTCCCCAGTGACAAATATTATAGACCAAATTTGAGATAAAATTTATTTAGAGATTAATCCGGAATTAATTATTTCTTATCTCTCACACCAAACGAGTCCTATAAATTCTTTAAATGTCTTTCTTAACTATCACATTATTTGACTCATATCAACGTTATAAGAATTTCATTAATGTCTTATAAAATAGTGACGATCGATTTTGTATTTCTATTTAAGTTTATTTAACAAAAGAGGGCGAATTCCATCTATGTTGTATAAATAAATATGTATTTTTCTTACTTTTGAAATTTTAATTTATTTCTAAACTTTTATTCCAATGCCCATAAATGTTTCGATGTTTAAATTTATCTATCATATTTTATAAAAAAATCAAATTATATTTTCAAATTAGATATGTTTTAATTTAATTAATTATGAAAATTAAAAGCACATATTTGTAAGAACATCATGTGTTGTATATATTATTTATGAAACTATTAATTGTAATTGATATTTTTAATCTTTAAAAGTAAATTTCAAATTGAACAAAAATTATAATTCTTAGATCAAGAAGAGCGATTTTATCAAGTCGCCCCTTTTGTAAGGCCAAATAGGGTGACCAAACTCGCCCGATTTGGCATTACAAAAGGGGCGACTTGATAAAATCGTCCTTCTTGATCTAAGAATTATAATTTTTGTTCAATTTGAAATCTACTTTTAAAGATTAAAAATTTCAAAAGTGATTAATTCTCTTTTTAACTCAAAGTCTCGGAATTCGATCCGAAAATTTTGGATAGCCGATTTTTTGGATATCTGAAATATTCGGATCCGAATCTGATTCGAAATTATCCAAAAATTACAAATATTCGATTTTTTGGATATCCGAACTATTCGGATCCGAATCCGATACTAAATTATCCAAAAATTACGAATATCAGATTTTTTGGATATCCAAAATATTCGGATCCGAAACTATCCAAAAATTACGAATATTCGATTTTTTGAATATCCGAAATATTCGAATTCGAACCCGGTCCGAAATTATCCGAAAATTACGAATATTCGATTTTTTGGATATCAGAATCCTATTCGAAATTATCCAAAAATTACGAATATCCGAAATATTCGGATCCGAATCCGATCCGAAATTATCCAAAAATTATGAATATCTGAAATATTCGGATCCGAATCCGATCCTAAATTATTCAAAAATTACGAATATCCTATTTTTTGGATATCCAAAATATTCGGATCCGAATCCAAAATTATCTGAAAATTACGAATATCCGAAATATTCGAATTCGAATCCAAAAATATCTGAAAATTACGAATATCCGATTTTTTGGATATCCTAAATTATTCGAAAATTACGGATATCCGAAAAATCGGATATCCGAAATATTCGGATCCGAAAATTACTAATATCCATTTTTTTGGATATCCAAAATATTCGGATCTGAATCCAAGGAATTTATGATTATGAAGAGTATAAATATAACAATTATTGATGACTGATTTAGTGGTGGAATGACACAATTTCACAGAGGATGCCCGAGTTCGATTCTTGGCAGGGGGTTGTATTTGTGGTGATTAATGTTGCATAACTAGTGGTCTAGTGGTAGAATAGTCTGATGTCACGATTCGGACTGCAGTTGAATCGGTTGGTGCATTTAATTTTTTTTTTCTTTTTTGAACCATCCCAAATAGGGCGACTAGAGTCGCCCTTTTTGAAATTCATCAAAAAAAGTGATTGTAGTCGCCCTTTTTGAGATTCATCAAAAAGGGCGATTGTTGTCGCCCCCTTTGGTAATCTCAAAATGGGCGACTCTAGTCGCCCTCTTTGGTCCTTACAAAAGGGGGCGACTTGAAAAATCGCTCTTTTTTATCTAAGACAGCGGGTGTAGTAAGACGATTTGAAGGACGACTAAAATTCGCCCCCTTTGATCTAAGGGGGCGATATTACAACCAAAGAGAGCGACTACAGTCGCCCTCTTTGAACCGATTTGTTGTAGTGTTGTGGGCAATATAGTCTGTCATATTATGACTGGAGCCACCATCAAACTCAGCCAATGTTGTGGGTTTCCAGATTTGGAAGATAATATGGCTCATAAATGTCACAATTATGGAGGACTTGGCGGAAAACAAATCCCAGTTTCTTCATTCTGAGGAAGCTGGTGATTAATCCATTCCATTACAATTGAAATTAGTTATTTAATTGCGTCGAATTAGCCACTATTATTTTTCATATATATGGCAATCAAGTGGAAAACTGAAACTAACATCATTTCAAACTGAAATTAACACCATTTCAAACTGAGCAACATCAACACCATTTGCAAAACTGAAATTAACACCATTTGCAAAACTGGTACTGCCCATGCTCATACAGACTTAGATATAGTTGAACGAATTGTAAATAAAATGAGTTAAAACGAAATAGGGAAGAGGGTAAGATGAAGAAGCATAAATCAGTGATGTCGAGTGAAAGGAGGAGAAGATGAACAATGATATTTCAGATGAATAAGGGGTATTTCTGAAAAAATAATGCCCATGTGCCTTGCACATGAGTTTTAAAATAAGGGGTGTTAATTTATTAACAGAAAATCATATTTTTTGTTAAAAGGTTGTGTTTCGCAAAAAAAAAATTAAGGTCTGGCATTGCCAAATTTTTAAAAAGGTTGTCTCTCACAAAATGTTATATATAAAAGGTTGTCTCTCACAAATTACCCTTTAATAAATTATATCTACTCATAATATTTTTATCTGTAAATATAATTTTATTAATTATAACAAGTTTTTTTTTTCAAATGACTGATCATTCTCATTCATTGATAACCGGGCAAAAGAGTCATGAATAAAAGAATATGTTCCTTGATTTTATTGATGAATGATTTGCATTATAAATAAGGTTACAAAAATATTTACTTTGATACAAACTAGGCAACTAATTAACTTAATTACTAAAGGATTATACTTCCACATAAAATAGGAGATATACAATTAATACAATTACGGACAAGGAGGGGAGGCCCATTACGGTGGGTCCCGCACGGCCACGGCGGAGGTTGTTGCCACCGCCTCGATCGGTCTGGTTTTCGGTCGTGAGATCGCCTTCACACCGCCGTTGTTTCCAGAATTTTTTCCTCCGCGGCCCTTGCCGGACTGCCTGCTCCGACGGTTGTTAACGGAGGAAGCGGACTGTTGCGAGTCCTCTGGTAGTCGGTTTTGGCTGCCGGACCGGGAGGTCCTGCGGTCGGCGGAGGCCCCAACAGTGGTGGTGAGGGCGACGTCGACAATGCTGGCCCGAATGGTGCTACGCTTGATTTTCCGGGTATCCTCAAAGATGAGCTTTGAATGGGCCTCATAAAAAATGGAGGTAACGACGTGTATTGCTGAAGGATGGTGGAAACACCGTCATATGATTCGTTCAAACGTGAAATAAGTTGCATGACCAATCGGTGATTAGTGATAGAAGCGCCGACATTGGAGAGTTGGTCGACAAGCATCTTGAGTTCTTGACAATAGGCAGACACGTTTGGGAAATAATCCTGATGAACGTTAACGCTCGTTGAGTTTTGTTGTCGTGGAAAATACTGTCTAAATGTTCCCACGTTTGGCGGACAGTGACATCGATCTCAATAATGGTGTGCAACAGATCATTATATATCGTGTCGTATATCTACTGGAGGACGACTGCGTCCAAACCAGACTAAAGTGTATCATCACAAGTCGAAGACGACAGTAGGAAAGCTAATTCCAAAAGTGTCTTTTAAAACACTGTTGAGTATATTATTAATTATTGTGGTCACCGATTAGTGTGAAAAGGCTAATAAGTGGAACTGTGGGGGTGCTCACTGAGCATAACACACCAATCAGATTCGTACAGTGCTCAGAGAAAACTCCTCACTTGGGATCTCATTCATAGCTTAGGGCCTACGCTCCTTAAGTCTAAATCCCAACACCTCTTGGGAGGCCCCAGAAACAGGATGTGCTAAACTTGACACGGATGGCAACCTCTTTTCTTCTTCCAACTCGGTGGCAGCAGGTAGTGTTATTCGTGATGAGTTCGGAGCTTGGAAAGGTGGATTCTCCACGAATCTAGGTTCTATCTCTATCAACTTAGCCGAGCTTCTTGGCCTTCGGGAAGGTCTATACATTGCTTGAAACCAACATATCCACAAACTCCTTATCGAGGTCGACTCGCAAACAATTGTTACATGGATTACAGGTAATTTTGATAGACGTCACCCTTATGCTAATACAGGAATGCAAGTCACTCATCAATCGAGATTGGACCGTGCGCCTCAAACACATCTGGCGTGAAGGGAACGACACAACTGATTCACTCGCCAAATTCGGACATGGACTCTAACCGGGAACTACTACCTACTGGGCTTCCTCTCCTTTTCCTCTTTCTCCTTGTTAATTTACTTTATCTAGCTTAATTATCTTTCATTTCCCTTGTAATCAAAAAAAAAAAAAAGTAAAGAAGACCCGTTTTGATGCAAGCCATGACCCATTTCAAGTCTGTTGAGGTGTCCAATTGAATGGGTTTAAAACGTCGACCCGTCAAGTTTTATCTGATCATACTTTTTCTTTTCTTTGTTTCTCCTTCACAGAAGGTTCATTTTCCTCTTTCTTTGACTCACTCACTCACTTTATATATAATCCTCTTCGCTATTTTCGCCTTTTATTTCTCTTCAAAAATAAAGCGCCTCCCATTTTCACTTCACCGCTCAAGTTCTTTTTGCCGTCATCTCTTCACTTCACTCTAAAGGTATGCACATAAGAAATGATGCTATTTTTTTTGCTTTTCAAGTTGAGATTTTTGTGATGCTGGTTGCCTCAACATCTTCAATTCTGAATTGGGTTTTTATTTATTTTTATCTTGAGTCGAGCGTCTATCGGAAACCACCTTTCTACCTATCAGGATAGGAATAAGTTGTGCGTACACTCTAACCTCCCAGACATTACTTGTGAAATTTCACTGATATGTTGTTGTTGATTTTTATTATTTTTTTCTTGTCGTTTTTTTTTCAATGAAGGGCTTATGCCTTTTTTTGTTCCTTAAAAACTTCAAGAAAAAAGAAAATCATGGTGTTTCTTCCTTTATCTTTCAGTTTGTTGTTTTGTGCTTATTGTTTTCTTTCATTTCTTGATATTTGCAACTCAGATTTGTTCTTTCGGTTCTTTTATGTGTAAAGGAATATGTTATTGATGAATGATTTACAATATATTTATAAGGTTACAAGAATATTTACTTTGATACAAACTAGTTAACTAATTAACCTAATTATAAAAGGATTATAATTATATCTAAAATAGGAAAATAGGAGATATACAATTAATACAATTAATGAAAGAATATTGAGAAATATTCTATTACACTCCCGCAGTCGAAGCGGGAGGTTCACGAACACTGAGATTGACTCGAACATCATCAAATAGTATGCGCGGAAGTCATTTGATGAAGATGTCGGCAATCTGATATCTGGAAGGAACGTTGAAGGACATCAACTTGACCACGAGCCACTTTTTTCGCGAACGAAATGAATGTCCATCTCAATGTGTTTAGTGTGCTGATGTTGGACGTGATTGCCGGAAAGATATATCGCACTAATATTATCGCAGTAGACCATTGTTGCCTTTTGAATCGACCAGTGAAGTTGAAGTAGAAGGTTACGGATCCAATAAGACTCAGAGATGACGTTGGCGACACCTCTGTACTCTATTTCTGCACTGGATCGGGATAGTGTAGGTTGCCTTTTGCAAGACTAACACAATAGGTTATCTCCGAGGAAAATGCAATAACCAGACGTGGAGTGTCGGGTGTCAGGACATCTACCCCAGTCAGCATCAGAATAAGCAGTGAGACCAGTGAACAAAGACCTGTATAGATGTAATCCGAAGTAAAGTGTACCTTGGACATATAGTAAAACACGTTTAAGGGCATGTATGTGTGCTTCCGTCGCACTGTGTATGAGCAAGCAGATTTGTTGCACGGCATAAGATATGTCTGGTCTCGTGAATGCGAGGTACTGCAGGGCCCCAACCAGGCTATGATAGTGAGTCGGGTCTGAATATGGGAGGCCGAAATCAACGTTGAGCTTGAAATTGGTCTCTACTGACGTGTGGACAGTATGGGATGGTTTGAAAGATGTCATGCCTGCATGGTCAAAGATATCTTCGGCGTACTTTTTCTGACACGGAAATAGGTCGCCAGAATGTCGAGCGACAGAGATACCCAAGAAATAACTCAGGCCCCCCAGATCCTTCATAGCAAACTCATAGGAAAAGAGAGACATAATGGATCAGCGAAGAGCATCAGATGAAGTGGTGATGATAATGTCATCGACATATAATAATAGGTAAGCCATGTTTGTACCCTTGTTGTAGATGAACAGGGAATGATCGAATCTCCTGTGTGAAAAATTGATAGAGGACATAATCGGTGAACCGCTGGTACCATGCTCGAGGAGCATGTTTCAGTCCATAGAGCGATTTCCGCAACAGACACACATAATACGGATGAATAGGATCCCTGAAACCCACAGGCTGATGCATATATACCGTTTCATAAAGATTCTCATGTAAGAAGGCATTCTTGACATCAAGCTGATGAATGAGCCAAGACTGGATAGAGCAATGCTGAGGACGGTTCGGATAGTTGCGGGCTTTACGACCGGGCTGAACGTTTCATCACAGTCCACTCCCACATATTGAGACCTGCCATCACATACAAGACGAGCCTTGTACCTCTCAAAAAAATCCCCAAATTTCTTTTTATGTCTAAAAATAGACATCTTGCTCTTCAAACCGGCCTATCGCTCTCCTCTATGAAAAGGTTCTTCCGTAATCACTCTCAATAAGACATCCATTCTCCTTTCGAATAATGTTAGCATCAGGTGGACGGGGTACTAGGTCCAACGTCTTATTATCAATAAGAGCATTATATTCGTCAATCATTGCGACTTTTTAATTAGGGTCGGACAAAGCATCCTTCGGGTTACGAGGGACAGAGGAAAGGACAATGAAACGGAAAGGTTAAACAACCGTTTAGGTTTATGAATTCTTTGCATGACACGGGTTTCCATAGTCTGAGAGTGTGTCTCGGGACGCGGGACGGGAGGAGGGTTTGCTGCGGGACTGCCGGGAAGAGGAAGAAGGGTAGGGGTGACGGTATTGGCTGGTCGAACCTCGGTTTGTCTAGATGTGGCTGCAGAATCACCCTGAGGCGAGCTGTTTTGGGCCACCATCGGCTGAACTGGATAGGCAGCTAGTCCCAGACTGGCCGAGGTGGTGGCGGGACGGACTATGTAAATGGTGAATTAAAAGAGGGTTTAAGCCATCATCTAGAAAGTCTTAGAAATGTCGAGGTGGCGAGTGTAGAGAGGCAAAAGAGAATTTAGACTCATCAAATAGGACATGTCGTGAAATAATAATTTTACGGCTTGACAAGTCATAGCACGAGTAACCACGATAATTGGCAGGGTAACCTAGAAACACACATGGGGAAGATCGGGGTTGAAGTTTGTGAGTGGTCGGATGGAGAGGGTAACAAAGACATCTAAAAATATGCAAGTGTTGATGGGAGGGGTTCCTATGAAACATAAGTTGGGTGGACGACTATTGAGCTAGAGACTTATTTGAGATTATGTTTCGGAGATAAGTGGCCATGGAGAGTGCGTAATGCCAGAATTGAGGGGAAATTGAGGCGTGAGCAAGTAGGGCACGAATGAGGTTGTTTATGGTTCAGATTTTTCGTTCGGCTTTACCATTTTGGGAGGATGTGTGAGGGCAGAAAAATCGGAAGGTAAAATCGTTTTTGGAGCAAAATTGTTTGTATTGGTTACGATCAAATTCCCTGCCATTGTCACATTGAAAACATTTAATGTTCTTTTTCAAATTGTATTTTTACGACAACACTAAATGAAGAAAAATGTGGTAGACCTTAGATTTATTTCCAATTGGAAAAATCCATAGAAAGTTGGAATAATCGTCCAAAAACAACACATAATATCGATGGCTAGTCGTACTCAAAATAGTGGATGTCCACAAATCACTATGTATGATATCGAAAGTCGTTAAATTATAATTTGTGGATGCAGAAAATGGTAATTTGACATGATTCCCAAAAACGCAAGATTTACATGAAGGGTTCTACAAATACGGTTGCAATTAATAAAATTATTTTTTCTAATGGAGCGTAAAACAGAGTCTCCTGGATGTTCTAATCGAGAATGTCATAGGGAAGACGAAAGAGCAGCAAAAGGTTGATGGAACTGAGGTTGGATTTTTTGACAGCGTTTGAAATAGGATAAAGATCTTCGGTATTATTTGTCCTCCTGTCATAAAATTCTTTACAGTATAACCAAAAGGATCAAAGTCAAGGAAAATTCAATTGTTAGTTGTAAAACTTCGCACGAAAATTAGATGCTTAATGAGTTTAGGGGCATGAAGGATATTTTTTAAGATTAGTGGTGGATGTGGTGGGGGTAGAGAGGAATGACCATAAACCATGAATGGGAATACCTTGCCCACTACCAACAATAATATTCTGATTTAAATTACTCAAATGGAATAAGACGAGAGAGTACCTTGTGATGCAGTCACATGAGATGTGGCGTTTGTGTCCATATACCAATTTTCGTCTAGAGTCGGTGCATGACTATGGCGGGGTGTTATGTAGGCCTGTTGTGGACGTGGGCCAAGTATGCAGGTTGGGCCTGTCGGTTCTGAGGTGGAGTCCACGAGGATGTTGGATACGAGCAAGAAAGGGAGCCCATGACGGTGGGCCCACGCGACCCACGGTGGTTAGCGGAGGCTACTGCCGCGATCGTTGTTGGCTGTTTTTAGTCGGCGGGGACTGCCGCTTTCCGCCGCCGTTGTTGCCGAAATTTCTTCCGTCGCGACCCTTGCCGGACTGCCTACTCCGGTGGTTGTTACGGGAGGAAGCAGACTGTTATAGGTCTTCTGACCGACAATTCTAATTGCCGGAACGGGAGGCCCTGCTGTCGGCGGAGGGCCCGACGTTAGTGGTTTGGGCGTTGTCGACAATGCTGGCTCGAGTGGTGCTGCACTTAATTTTTCGGGTTTCCTCAAGGATGAGCTTCGAACGGGCCTCATAAAACGGAGGTAACGTCGTGCATTGGTGAAGAATGGTGGCAATGTCGTCATAGGATTCGTTCAAACCTGTAATAAGTTGCATGACCAATCGATGCTGATTAGTGACTGGTGCACCGATGTTGGAGAGTTGGTCCGTAAGCATCTTGATTCTTGACAATAAGCAGACACGTTTGGGAAATCGCCCTGATGAACGTCCTTGAACGGATTTTCAAGGTATTACGCTCATTGAGTTTTATTGTCGTGGAAAATAATTTTCAAACGTTCCCATGTTTGGCGGGCAGTGACATCAGTCTCAATGATGGTGTGCAACAGATCATTAGATGTCCTGTCGTATATCCACGGGAGGACAATTGCGTCCAAACGAGACCAGAATGCATCATCAGAAGTCGAAACCGATGGTATGTATGTGGACTTCGGCGTGGGAGGGATGATGTGGTCGATAACTTCGTAAACACGACAATGGATCTTAAAAAGCTCCGCCCACGAGGAGTATTGACTCTTTTCCATCTCAAGAGTCACAGGAAGTTTTTAATGTTGTTTACGACAAGTGTTTGATGAAATTTGATTTTGTCAGCCATGGATGAGGAAATTTAGGAGGAAGAGAGAGGGAGAATGGCCGAAAAAACTAGGGTTCCGTCGTGGGGAAAAGAGGGGGTGGGTAGCCGAGAGGTCGGCGGCTAGGGTTCCGACGTGGCGGCCGAGAAGGTGTATCGGCGGCTAGGGTAGGATATGTAGTTTTAGGCTACTGATAACATAAAAGAATATGTTTTTTGATGTTTATTGATGAATGCTTTACAATATATATAAGGTTACAAGAATAATTACTTTGATACAAACTAGGTAACTAATTTTAAAAGGATTATAATTCTACCTTAAATAGGAGATATACAATTAATACAATTAAAATATTGAGAAATATTCTATTAATGTGGATACATGTGTGTACATCTTTGAATTGATTGTTTTTCAGGACTTGGACATTTTCTAGGGTGATATACTGTTGATTTTTATTTTATTTTCGTGTTTCATTTTGAGTCAGATTTTTATTCTTAGCTTTGAATCATTGGATGATTTGATTTATTGCCATTAATGGGTGTTGGATTTGTACCTTTATGAGCATGCAACTTTTTATTTTCTTTAAATGAGCATAAAGTTATTTCATGTTAAGTACTCCCTCCGTCCCAAAATACTGTCTTAGTTTGATTGTATTAGTTTGATTTGACATGAATTTTGAAAAACAAATACCGACTTTTGAAATGTGTGGTCCAAAATAAGTCTCAGATACATGTGTGGTTGTACTCATAAAGTTAAATTATTTCTAAATATAGAAAGTTGACATTCTTTATGGGATTGACTAAAAAGAAAATAATGCCACATAAATTGGGATAGAGGGGTATATGCTTTGATTCATTGGATGATATTGTTGATGGTTGCTTTGATTTATTGCAATTAATGGGTGTCAGTATTCATGTTTCCACTGATAATTTCTGTGCTTGTTAAATTTGTATCTATATGAGTATACAGTACTCTTTTTTCCCCCCTTATAATTGAGTATAAAGTTGGTTCATGTTAATAGTCTGGAAAAATAGTAACCTTTTGCCTTTTGGCCCTTTATATGTTGGGACTCTTTTAGATGTTAAACCAGACATTTAGTTGGAAAAAAGTTGATTTTTCTTCATAATTTCAGTAATTAGATTAAAAGCTTCTATTGTCTTGAAGTCTTATAATGATATTAACCTGTATAAGGTTGTCTATAATAAATGAAACAGTTATCCCCTTTACAATGTATGCACATCCTAGTGTAATCTCATTGGATATATCAACCTAACAGTATCCTGTTTCGTTCCTCTTTTTTGTTTTATAGATTTTTTTTGTACACAACCGTTATGGATCCTCGATTCAATCCATTGCCTGATCCTGTAAACACTTTTGAGTTCGAAGATCAGATCAATTTGTCTAGCTTTGAGGAATCACTGAATCTTCCTCACAGTTATAACAATGATTATGCAGCTTTTGGTGTCCCTTACACTACACCAACCCTAGACATGGGTAATTTCGCTCCACCCTCAAACGTGAGCTCGGAAGTGGACTCTCCAGATGATCACGACTCTGATTCTCTGTTTAAGTACCTAAATCAGATACTAATGGAGGAGAATATCGAAGATAAGCCCAGCATGTTTCATGATCCGCTTGCTCTAAAAGCTGCTGAGAAGTCCTTATATGAAGCCCTTGGCAAAACATACCCTCCTTCACCCTATCGTCACCCTTATCCGTTAGAAAGCCCAAGCCCAGACAGCATTTTCCCGACTTCCAGTGACCATAGTACAAGTAGCAGCAATAATAATACCCAGAGTAATTCCACCGATCCTCACTGGATTGTTGATCCAGGTGAATCTAGGTTGCCTGTGGGGTCTGTCCAACCTTTGCTGCAGAGTAATTCAGAGAGGTCCAATGGTTCTTTAAACAACTTCAGTAACTCAAATGGCCCTATGGACTCTTTTTTAAACCCTAATGTTCTTTCAAACATGTTTACTGATAGCGAGTCGATCTTACAGTTCAAGAGAGGGATGGAGGAAGCTAATAAATTCCTTCCAAATCTTAGTCAATTTGTCATTGATTTGGATAAATATACGTTGCCTCCAAAGATGGAAGAAGTGAACAACGAGGCTGTGGTCAAGGTAGAGAAGGACGAGAGGAATCACTCACCTAATGGTACGAAAGGAAGAAAACATCAGTATCCTGAGGACAGTGATTATGAAGATGAAAGGAGCAATAAACAATCAGCAATATATGTTGAGGATGAGGTTGAGTTATCGGAGATGTTCGACAGGGTTCTGCTTTGCACAGGTAAAGGCGAGACGATATGTGGTGATGTCAAGTCTGAAATGCCTAGTTCAGATCAGAATGGACAAGCGCATGGATTGAATGGTGGAAAAACTCGTGCTAAGAAACAAGGGACTCAAAATGAAGCTGTGGATCTAAGGACTCTCCTAGTTAGCTGTGCACAATCTGTTGCTGCTAATGACTACAGGACGGCATATGAACAGCTAAAGCAGATCAGGCAGCATTGTTCTCCTACTGGTGATGCATACCAAAGGCTGGCCAGTGTATTTGCTGACGGCCTTGAAGCCCGCTTAGCTGGCACTGGCACTCAACAATACGCTGCCCTTGCTCCGAAAAAGATCACAGCTGCTCAGAAATTGAAAGCGTACCAGGTTTACCTATCGGCATGCCCGTTCAAGAAGATATCAATATTCTTTGCTAATAAAATGATCTTCCACATAGCATCGAACGCCAGGACATTACATCTCATAGATTTTGGTATCCTATATGGTTTCCAGTGGCCAATACTCATCCAGCTTCTCTCACAGTTACCTGATGGGCCCCCAAAGCTTCGCATTACTGGAATAGACCTTCCCCAACCTGGCTTCAGGCCAGCAGAAAGCTTAGAACAGACTGGTACCCGCTTGGCAAAATATTGTGAGCGCTTTCACATACCATTTGAATATAATGCCATAGCAACACAGAATTGGGAGAGTATTAAAATTGAGGACTTGAAACTTGTAAGTGGTGAGACTGTTGCTGTGAACTGTCTTTTTCGTTTTAAGAACCTTCTGGATGAAACAGTTATGTTGGGCAGTCCGAGGGATAAAGTTCTCAGTTTAATTAGAAAGATGAATCCGGATATCTTCGTGCAAGCTGTAATCAATGGATCTTATAGTGCCCCCTTTTTTGTCACTCGCTTCAGGGAGGCTCTCTTCCATTACTCAACTCTGTTTGATATGTTCGATGCTACTTTACCCCGTGATGATCAGCAGAGGTTGCATTTTGAACAAGAATTTTATAGACGCGAGGCCATGAATGTCATTGCTTGTGAGGGTTCAGAGAGGGTTGAGAGGCCTGAGACGTATAAGCAATGGCATGTCCGTAATATAAGGGCTGGATTCAAGCTTCTTCCGTTGAATGAACAACTCATGCAGAAGTTCCGGTGCAAGGTAAAGGGGGGATACCACCGGGATTTTGTGTTCAATGAGGATGGTAAATGGATGTTACAGGGTTGGAAAGGCCGGGTAGTATGTGCTAGCTCGTGTTGGGTGCCAGCATAGAAGATTTATCTGAAACATGTTTGTTAGTCAAACTTAGTTCATAGGGATGCTGTTATTAGACAAAACGACGTGTTCTTTAGCTATTTTGTACATAATGCTGGCCCTAGAAAGGTTAGTCTTGCTAATCTTGATTAAGCTTAGTGTGGTGAAACACATATCTAGAACTGTTAGTGTGACTTAGCGTTGCTTATCACATTCTCCTGTGTAATCGTTCTTTAAAATTGGCCTAATGGAGTTGTTGTCTATTAATTCAATTTTCATCAGGGAGAAGGAAATGTTTGATACCCATTATGTTGCATCTTTGTTTTTTTTCTGAAGCTACATTTTTATCAGTTTTATCTTTCTCATGTCTTTGGCATTAGTTCTCTCTAGTTTTCCTTCTTATAGGGTAACATATTCGTATGCAGGGGCAGATTTAGAGGGTGCTGAGGGTGTTCACCCGAATACCCTCGGTAAAAAATTATAGTGTATATATAGGATATATTTTTTGTGTTTATGTACATATATTAACATTTGAACACCTTGAACAATTGCAAAAAGTTAGCTCAAGTGGTTCAGGTTGTTCAAAATTGTCTCTATTGTCCTGGGCTCGAATCCTAGGGACGACATTATTTTTTATGTTTAGCTTTTGTTATTTTTTCCGAATAACCTGAGTGAAAATCATGGATCTGTTCTTATGATAATAAAACTTTTGGACGAACTGAAAGAAAAGAATATGCCCTAACTTTGTTGGTGGAACTCATTAAAAATGTCGACGGGTGCGTCCCGAATCCTTCGCATTTTCGAAGGATCCAACATAGGTGAAGCAACATGTTTGGAGAGTTTGAGCAACATACTCCTACCATTGTTTTATTTAACCAACAAAAAATGAAAAATAAATCGTAACGTAGTACTGAAAAAAAACTGAAGAATACATGTGAATAATAAGGAAAAGAGGTAAGGAAATTTAGTTCTCTGCTATAGGATGCTATGAAAAATTGTTTTGACTTGATTTGTCAGCAATAAAAATTCTAGACCCCTTCACATAACGGCTGAGAATTCGTAAGATATGAAATACTCCTTTTGTTTATTTTATAATTGCAACTATCTTTCTCGGTACAAGTTTGATTCTTTTCTTGTGTCAACCAATTGAAATATTTATGGTGGATAAACCCAAATCCCAGAGAACTGTTTTGTATTCACAACTAAAATGATAAATTATTAACTTATGCAGTGTAATGTCTTCTTACATCTTACGTCGCCTTATTGTTTTGAGATTGTTATTTTCTCTGATGCTTTTACCATCTTGGAGGGTCCATGCAATAAATAACGCAATTCTGAAATGATAAGATGTCCGTTATTTTATAGTCCAGGTGATCCATGAAATGTGTTCTCTGTCATCTGTTTCTGCGAGAAACTTCCTTAACAAGGACCCAGGGGATACATTTTCTTGAATAGATACAGCAAACAGATAGAAAAATGAAAAATATAGACACGTTTCAATGTTGTTATTGGTGAAATTGTGAAGTTAAGAAGTGGTTATTGGTGAAATTGTGATCTTACTCTTTGAATGTTGTTCCTTAGGACATTTGTTATACACACGTGTCAATGCATGTTTTTCGCTTTCTTTCACGTTACAAACTTATACGTGATGTTTGGGAGATGAAAAGAACAGCTAGTGGAGGAAACTGAGTGGTGGGAACTCGAAAATCAACTATAATTTCAGAGGACAGAATGCAGTTGCAGACCTACTAGCAAAGGCACCAAGCGAGCAAACCTTTGATTTTTATCTTTGGTACATAACCCTTTATTTGTATGCACTTTACTAGTTTCATCCTTATTTACTCTATACAACCTAGAAGCTGATAAAAGAGTGAAACTGACTTTTACGAGCAGGAGTGGAAGCAGAGGCGGACGGACGTGCACTGATATGGGTGCAAGTGCACCCACTTTCGCCAGAAAATTACACTGTTTAGCTAGGTTAAATTTTTAGATTTATATATATATAATGTATGGTGACCCACCTATCACTAATTTATTAAATGTGTGCACCCAACTAAAAATATTCCTGCGTCCGCCACTGAGTGGAAGCACACTAGATCAGAGTAAGTTTAGCTAGCCTAATGGCACAAACATCTATTAGGATGAGGCATATCTGCGGATTTGAACCCACGTCTCGTTGAGCTGCAATAGCAACCACCCCTTTCGGAAGCACAATTTGTAGGACCAGAAAAAAATACTCGCAGGCGTTTTATTTGGACTAAATACTTCTAATATTTTGCTCCTCCCGGGGAACCATTATGCTCAAAGTAGTATGCACACTAATAGCTCTATTTAGTTTTATAGTTATTAATCCTCCTTAACCGAAATAAAAGAAAAGACCCTGAGTGGTGGGAACAGTAACTATTCCTGTAGTCCTGCATAGGGGCGGCAAACGATACTCCCAAAGTGAAAGTGGCTTTTTAACTTTGTTTCCAAGAAAGTGAGCCTCAAAATAGGAGTACTACTGGTGACATTGTTATTTGTCTCAAACAAAAAAAAAACATTTGCCACCATTTTTTTCATGTAGTAATTAGAAGCAACTATGTGTAAAAAAATTGGACCTGTTTGATTCTTGGAATGGAATCCAATAACCACTTAACTACAAAACTTACTCATGGAATTGCTAATTCTTCTGCCTCTGCATCATGTTCAATTGAGGTAGCTTCATTTGAAGAGGATATCAATCTTCTAGTATGTGATTACTTTGATGGGGTCCTTAAGTACATTAACCAGATGCTTATGGAAGAGGACTTAAAGAGTAGGCCATGTATGCTTCAAGATTCCTTAGCTCTACAAGCTACTGAGAAATCCTTCTATGATTCCCTTCTGCAGATCAACAATTAATTCAACATAGTTGTGTGACCATATTAAATTTATTATGCATATTGTAGTATACTTCTCTTTGTTTCTCATTTACTGTCGTTCAAGATTTGCTTTGTTAGCTTTCACATGACGCTCTGGTTATTTCGATCCAAAACAGGCACAAGAGGAAAGAGATGTGGCTATGAGGATTTTGGTGACTTTGTAGGAGGGCCACCAAGTAGTAAGTATTTGGCAAGTTGTTCAGAAAGATTGGATCAGACAGAGTTGTATGATATGAAGTAGTCAGATGCTTCTTCTATTCTTTTCCCTGGCGCAGCTGGGCCATCCTGGACTTGAACCAGAGACCTCGCCCGTGAAGTAAATCATCGCACCTACGGTCCAACCAATTGGGAGAGAATCAATAGATTCCTTTTCGGGAGCGATTCATCCTTCCCGAACGCAGCAACATTTCTTTGTTCTTCCAAGAACCCTGGATTTTATAGCGATCCGCCATTTTGTCAGATTGATTATTCAACAGAGGAAAAACTAGCTTATAAGCGACTGTATGTCCAATCAAGAATGCCAAAGCGAGGAAGGCCACGAGCTGGTGCAAAACGAGTCATCGCGAATGCAGTACACTTGTGGAGTCTATTAACTCATGTGCACAAGCCATGGAAAATTATGATACTAGGACTGCCCATGAAAAGCTCAACCTGATTAGGCTACATTGTTCTCCATATGGTGAAGCAACAGAAAGAATGGCACACTCTTTGGTGATGCCCTCGAGGCTCGCTTGGCTGGCACTGGAATAGAACTGTATACAGCTTTTGAAAAGAGGACAATATTTGCTGCTGACATATTAAAAGCCTTTCAGGTCAGAGGCAGATTCAACTGAATCCATTGCTTTCATCTCGAACTATATACACATGCAAAAGTTTTAAAAACATGTACTATATAATAAGTTTACAGTCATTCTGAATTCATCGACTTTAAATCCTAAATTCAACTGTTTCAGGTTTATGTTACAGCGTGCCCATTCAAGAAGATGTCTAACATATTTGCTAACAAGTCAATTGGGATGTTGACAAGGGAAGCAACAAGTATATACACATTATTGATTTTGGTATTCTGTATGGTTTTCAATGGCCATGTTTCATTCAGGGGATTTCCCTTGGCCTGAACCTCCAAAATTTCGTGTTACAGGAGTAGATTTTCCACAACCTGGATTCAGACCAGCAGAGAGAGTTGAGGAGACGGGGCATCAACTAGTAAATTATTGCAAGAGATTTGAAGTCCCTTTTGAGTATAATGCTATAGCTAAAAAATGGGATTCTATCCAGCTGGAGGATCTCAAGATAAACAGCGATGAAAAGGCTTATAAATGTGCCTGATGAAACAGTATACGGAAACAGTCCAAGGGATAATGTTCTAAAATTGATTAAGCAAATGAAGCCTGACATTTTCCTTCATGGAATCGTTAATGGGGCATACAACTCAACTTTATTTGTAACTCGATTTAAAGAGGCACTATTCCACTTCTCTTCTCTGTTTGACATGATGGAGGCAACTGTACCGCCTAAAAATCAAGAGAGGTTGTTGTTTGAGAAGGTGACTTTTGGGAAGGAAATTATGAATATTGTGGCTTGTGAAGGTACTGCAAGAGTTGAGAGGCCAGAACCATATAAGCAGTGGCAGATAAGAAACCAGAGAGCTGGCTTTAGGAAGCTTCCATTAAACCAGGACATAATTAAAGAAGTGAGGGCCAAGGTGCAATGGCGATACCATAAGGACTTTTTGGTGGATGAAGATAACAACTGGATGTTGCAGGGATGGAAATGCAGAGTTATATATGCTCTCTCTTGTTGGAAACCTGTCGATAATGATCATTTAGAAGTCTAATTAAATATTAACAAACAGGAGCACTTTGATTTTTATATTGTAAGAATGAATTTTGTGTCTAAGTCAACATCAAAAGCTAGCTTGAAGGTGATTATTGTCCAAGTCCATATAAGAGTCAATGTTGCCATTTGTAAAGAATGGATCTTGGACCTAACTCAACCTCAAAAGCTAGCTAGCTTGTAGGGTGAGGATTGTCCAAGTTCATATAAGGAGTCTATGTTCCCATTCCATTTTCGATGTGAGACTCTTAACACTCCCCGCACGAACAAACCCCGTTAGCTGTAGCGTGGATGACATAATTTGGGAACACAACATCGGTGAACATAGAATTGGAATGAGTCTGACTCTGATACCATGTAAAGAATGGATCTTGGGCCTAACTCAACCCCAAAAGTTAGCTCGTAGGGTGAGTATTGTTCAAGTCCATATAAGGAGTCCATGTTCCCATTCCATTTTCGATGTGAGGCTCTTAACACCATTCCATATCCGATGTGAGACAATACTCTCCCGCACGCCCAAACCTTGTTAACTGGAGCGTAAATAATATAATTTGGAGGCCAAATATCGGTGAATAAAGAATTGGAATTAGTCTGGCTCTGATATCATGTAAGAATGAATCTTGGGTCTAACTCAACCCCAAACGCTAGCTTGTAGGAGGATTGTTCAAGTCCATATAACGAATTCATGTTCTTATTCCATATTCGATGTGAAACTCTTAACATATATCTTGTGTGCTGGCACTTATAGTCTCCCTTTGCTTCTGAATCTAAGATTTTTAACTTGGCTTTCAATCATATCAGTGGCATTTTGCAATATTAATTTCATTACGGTGTTCTTTAATTGATGTTCTATTGTATATCTATACTCTCTGGGAATTGGAACCAATATTAGAGGGAAAAAGCAAAGATGAGAAAAATTCGCTGAAAATTCTAACAAATTGATACTCATCAGTCCAAATCCGTAAAATTGACTCACATATGGTTTTCAGTATGCTGAGGCTTGTAGTATTAAGTATTAACAATGGAAAAGGGTCAAATATATTTATCTATTTTAATTTATTAAGTCAATTTTGCCCTCCGTTAGCGAAAGTAGTCAAATATATCACCCCTGTTACAAGTTGGGGCTAAATATATTCTATCGTTAGCAAAGTACTCAAAAATACCCTTTTTTTAAAAAAATATTCTGGAAAATTAGATTTTTTAATTAAATAATCTGTAAAGTATTTTTTTATAAAAAATAAAGTGTCTTAATTCTTTTTTAAAATCTGCATGAATTTTAAAAAGAAATCTGAAAAAACTGATTTTAAAAAAATATTTTCCAGATTTTTAATAAGAAATCCAATTTCCAGAATGTTTTATAAAATCAAGAAAATTTCAGATTTTTAATAAAATTCATTTGTTCAAGATTTGTTTTAATTGGAAAAATCAAATTTTCAGATTTTTTTTAAAAAAATTGTCACGTAGGCACTACATAGAATAAATTAAATGTTATATAGAATAAGTTAAATACCTATATAATATGTTTAAAATGAGGCGTATTTCCCTATATAATGTGTATAATTTGGGTGACATGTAGCATATTAATGTGTAAAAATGACATATAGCAGATTTAAAACAAATCTGGAAAAATGACTTTTATTAAAAATATAAAATTTTCTTGATTTTATTAAACTCATTTTAAAAAAAAAACAGGAAAATTGGATTTTTTTATTAAAATAATCTGAATTTTTTAAAACCAGTTTTTCAGGCTTTTTTAAAACTTAATCCAGATATTTTAAAAAATAATTAGGACACTTTATTATTTTTAAAAAAAAATACTTTACAGATTTTTTAATTTTTCAAAATATTTTAAAAAGAATAAGATATTTTTGAATATTTTACTAATGGTAGGGGTATATTTAACCCCAAGTTGTAACGAGATGGGTATATTTGATTACGCAAAATTGACTAATAAACTAAAGTAGATACCATATTTGACCCTTTTCCCTATAAACAAGGTGTCCAGCACCGTGTCAAGTTTGAATGATAATTTTTGCCACACTATTCAGACGAAATAAACCCCGTAACCTCAATGCTTGTAGTACGGAGATTCATGGAAAATTAGTTAGTGATAATCCTTAGAGATGCAAAATGAACTAACATTATTGGTATCAAATCAATAACAATTCATACAAGCTATATATTCTATTCGATGATTAGGGCAAATAAAAAATGACATCAGAGTTTCTGAGGACTATCTAAATTGATTCGTTTTTATCAATAAGCTCCACTTGCATATAAGAATTAGAAGGAAGAAGGGAGAAAAGAAAAAAAGGAGATGTGTGTGTCTGTGCTCCATTCATATACTTACAGTGACAATATAGATCACATTTATGGTGCCTTACTCCGGGAAACAATTCAACAAGAGAAAAGAACAAGAAAAGAAGAGCAAATAAAGTGGAGCTAGACATTGAAGATGAAAGGTGGTTGGATTGAAAGTCATGTCACAACCAAATACAATCAACACGGTTTCAGCAATCATCATCGACTTCACATGTTAAAACTTACTTCTAGGGAGAAGTTTTTACAACTATAGTCACATAAAATAATTTCACATCCACTAAGCAAGCTAGGGAATGTGAAGTCAATGAAACAACTATTATTCAGGTTAACAGGCAAAATAGGAAACTATATAAATACTTTATTGTGACATTACATAACTAAATTGTGACTTCAATTGCCGTCTTTTCTGAGTAGCGAATGTCTGGTTTAACATCTTCCCATAACTCCGGTAATGCTTCCTTCATGTTATGAATGCTTTCTAGTGCATTATCTATACCTTTTGTTCTATGTGAGGCACCCACCTATACCAAATAAGTAATATTCATGCATAAAGTAAGAATTAAGAAGGAAGAAAATGAGATTATTCTTCTTTTTGTTGCTCCGAAAGTTAGTAATTTAACTTACCCACACAGTATGAAGGCCCATGAGCTTAGCGGTCTGAAGGTTACGGAGTGAGTCATCAAAGAACAACTGAGGAAAGCAGAAAGATAAAAGTATTAGGTTAGAATTCAGGTAAATCAGTAAAAGATGGAAATGCAGAAATCCTTCTAATTACATACCGTCTTCTGAGGGTTAATATTGGCTAATTTAAAGGCTTGTTCATAAGTTTCTTCGAAGGGTTTGCAAACAATAAGACTCCTAGGGGATTCTGGAAGGAGAAGCAGTAACTAGTGTTAGTCAATATATTCGGAAAAATCTCGAGAGTGAAATGGAATTAAATTTGGCTACAGCCTCACCACCATTGTTATTGTTAGCAGGATTCACAGTCTCAAAGCATATGATATCATCAAAGCAGTCCTCTAATCCAAGCCTGCTAAGAACTTTTGCTACATGGGCTTCATTTGCATTTGAAAAAATCTGTTACAATCACAACAAGTATGCACATTAAACCAACATTGTCATACAAAGAGTATACGGTCACTAAGGTACTTGTTCGTTTGTAGTACTATGGAAAAAGTATGTGCAACTTACAACTTTCCGAACAGGCAAGCTATGCAAAAGATTCCTCAAAACATGGTCGTGCTTTAAAAGTTCATAAGGTAATCTCCCATGTACAAAGCTGCCAACGAGATCCAATTAAGTACTTCTCATTTAAAAACAATATAAGAGACATGTAAGGAAACATAGAGAAGAAGTGGTACCTATGGTAGTCATCATAATCAAAGTCATAACCAATGGCCTGAAAAAAATGAAAGCCAAGTTTAGTATGTAGACAACCTAGACTAAAAGTGCATAGCTAATTTAAAGAAGTAACAATCTTACCCTGAGACCAGCCATGGTTGTTCCATACTCCTTATATAAACTTACACACATTTCCGGAACCTTAGTCTCGTCTATGTCAAGCTTTTCAATCATATAATCTAAAAGATGCAACCATGGAAAGATTATTGATTATTCGATCCAATAAACATTTTTTTGGGAGCAATTATATGAGGAAATATCAAATTAAAGAGAATTGCTTAATTACCAATGATATTCTTCGTGCATTGTGATGAAATACCAGAGCTCAGTGGATAAAGTGTATCATCGACATCTGCATATTGAGGTAGAAGCATTATCAGGAAGGACTGCACAAGACATTCTTCCTTCTGTAAAGAAGGACAGGTAACGGATAATAAAGCCTTACCAAAGAGAAGGCATTCGTATTTTGGTTCCGAAACTCGCTGGTAGCTATCTTCATGCTCCATTTTGATCTAAGGGTCTTATACAACATAAACATCAAAATTAGTTTGGCTCAGAAATTAGACATGAGTGTTATAGAAATTCTGCTAAAATATAGATGTTGAGGCTATTGAGAGAGCGGATACAGCTCAATTAAAGATTTGGAGTTCATGACATATAGCACTTATAATACTTGTTCCCTCCACAAGACCACAACAATACAAAGAAGAAACAGATACATTACTAACGCTCCTATACAGTTAGACCTCTATGTAATAGTAATTCACTATAACGGCCAAGTTTTTTTTGAAACTGAGTCTCTATAACAACATCTCGCTATAGCAGCCAAAAAAATTCTGGACAACAAAGGTGTTATATAGGATAATTTCCTTCCAAGCAATAGACTCGGGTTTGACTCCCGGCAGACGATAGCATTCCTCCTGCACAAATACAGATTAAGACTGCGTACACCTTTCCCCAAACCTCGCGCATAGCGGGAGCTTAGTGCACTGGGCTGCCCTTTTAAAGCTGTTATAGAGAGGTTTGATTGTAATAGGAATCCTCTCTAAAAGAAGGAAGGGGATGATTACGGCTAGGACTGCAAAAGAAGCATATTTGAAATGTTTCTAAGGTGATGGACTCACTATTATCATAAGCAGATCAACATAAGGGAGACCAATATGTTCAGATAATACAGGAGAGGATCTAAAACCTCAAACATGGCTTTTCCTAAACTGTTTAGCAGATAAGAAATGAAATTATATTGGATATTCTTTCTGATAAATACATTCAAATGATTCAATCACATTACTTTGAAAAGGAGAAGTTTTTTTTAAAAAAAAAAAAAAAATACAATCTTGGCAAGTACAAAAAAACTGCAACAAAATCTGGAGGAAAATAATCCATTTGGAGAAAGAGAAAAACAGCATTGCTTCATTGTTAAGGATACTTGCAACTACAAACAAGAGAAAAGACATAATCTGGAAAATACAATCAAGAATAGACATAAAACTGCAACAAAATCTAAAAAAATGGGGAACCAATTGAAAGATAATTACCAGATCTCTCTATACGAGAATGTGGAAGTTACTTTGAGCAGTTTTCTCGATTTGCGATAATAAGAAGAACATAAACGTGGTGGACAACGAAGGAGTGCAATGTTAGGAGGCTATTTATAGAAGAAACTTTGACATTAAAAAAACTTTGTTTTACTTGTTTGATAAAACAGGGGAGAACGGAGATGGGCCGAAAGGGATGGAAGAAGTCTACAATTCTGACCAATTGTTATTTTCAAATGAATCTTTTTCTTTCCCTTTTTTTTTTTTTATATCCAACTTCGTGGCTTTACGTCACACTATTTCATAGTAATGTCGATCTCTCAATACTACTATCAGTAAATTACGTGGGATTTGCCTGGAGATAGTAGTACCGATCTCTCAACACTACTATCAGTAAATCGCGGATGTACCTGAATAACCAGAGTTTGATAACAGAATAACTGGTATCACCTACAAAATCATATCCCAGAAGAGAGCAAAGTATTCTCACCAGGATTCAAACTCTGAATGACCGGAGTTTGAGAACAGAATAACTGGTATCACCTACAAAGTCATACCCCAAAAGAGAGCAAAGTGCTCCCACCAGAATTCGAACTCACGCCGGAGGCCTTCCATTGAATTTTAAGTTCACCTCTTTCCCTTTCTAGAAACCACATATGACACCCCAAATTGACAGGAACTGAACCGTAGTAAATTTACAGTTATATATATTTCTCCTATTTGAGATTTCAGTGTCTTTTTTTAATGATCTTATGGTATATGATAACCTATCCGTCCAATTAATCCAAACTTGGGGTGTGAATGCATATTTGAGGAAGCTCATTTTCTCTATTTTCCTTGCTCGAAAAAAAGTTTCATCCATCCCACCATATTCCTCACAAAAGTTAAACTAACCACAGTGTTACAAATTACAATCAGAGATACTCTAGTTCTTTTATGTATAATATTATTTTACTTTCTCGTTAATTATGTGAAAAAATTAAATAAAATGACTACTGATTACATTTTAACATTGTCTTTTATTATAATTAAAGATAAACATGTAACCCTATTATGTAGTACATAACATAATTTTTAAAAATATTTAATGAATTATAAAAAATATAAGTAACTTGAGATAAATAAGAAATAGTGTACATAATTTATCATCAAAATTGTAGTCACATAGCAGGTGATAAACACATATCCATCATTAACTAAAGATTTTGATTTCTAAGTTTAGGAATGACACATGTATATAGGAGCGTTTAGACCAAAGTGGAAGGTAAATTCGGATTAATGGAGTCTGATATGCATGTGGACATCGGGTGGAAGTTTATGATGAAACACACAAATCTTTAATAAATTACTAATAGAATACTCAGTCTGTAAGAACATCAAGCTACTTTGTTTTCTATGATTCTTGTTGGGTTGTTGGGGTGGAATGATAAGTACTCTTTCATTCATTCTTAATCAGAGGTTTCGAGTTTGAGTCCCTCTAGGTACAGAGTAGCCTTTGTTAGGGAGCGCTTTACCTTCAAATATGGGACATTCCGGCGCGAATCTAAATGATATTTGAAGAAGCGCATGTTTGAAACCCTATACCTATACAAGGGGCTTGTCTCGATCTCAGTTGGTGGTACCCCTTCCGATGATTGTTGACTTAACATTGATTTCGTGTTTGAGTTGGAGGGCTCCCCTTCCATCCATCGAGTCAAGTAATTCGCTATCGAAAATTTCTTTGTCGCCTATCTCATGCCATGCTTCTTCTTTCTCCGAATCGGTTCATAGTGTCAGTCAATCAAGATTCGCCATCAAGAAAGAGAATAGCCCTTGACTTTAGGTTAGGCCGGTCTCATCATTCACGCAATTCTCCCGTTCATCGATTGAACACGTGAGTACGCATCCAGTCAACGCATAGCGAATGAAAAAAGTGTTCACCCTGGATTCTCTTCCTCAAGAAAAATGTCTATCAATTGATCCCTATCCATTTGGTTGGTCTCCACTTTTCACGCCCGCCTCAGTTGGAAAAATCAGGGTTATTGCCTCGTTGTGAAGACTATTGAATGTTATTGTTATTTATTTCGCTTGAGATGGGCTTTCTTACTACTCCTTTTGTCCATTACTATTTTTTTATTGTGCTTTCTGGACAAAAGCTGCGAAACAAAGTGCATGGCAAAGAAGCACTCAGTTGACTGTATGAGGGCTGACGCCTACCCAGTACTAGAAGATCAAGAAAGTTGGTGACTGTTAGGCATATTTTGTATACACTTTTTGAGTCATTTTTAGTTAGTATTTTACTCATTTCTTTTGTGTTTAGTATAGTGTTACGGTTGTTTTT
This sequence comes from Przewalskia tangutica, assembly GCA_029844215.1. NCBI lineage: Eukaryota > Viridiplantae > Streptophyta > Magnoliopsida > Solanales > Solanaceae > Przewalskia > Przewalskia tangutica. Next base: position 5,441,624 of record CM056723.1, on the reverse strand, counting down.
CTTTCTTTGAGTCGCAACGGTTCTAAATGGCAAAATGACAAAAAGAAGCTAAAAGTAGAAAGAAAAGGCAGGAAAGGAGCTACCGAAGTAAAAAAGACGAAAGTTTGTAGATCGTAACGAAGATCGCAGGGCCGCGGCGCAGGGCCGCGATGCCATTAATGCGAGAAGCGCGATCTTTCGGCACCACGGTGCCATTCTGCAGAACCGCGGTGCCGATGCGAGAATTTCCAATCCGATATAGAATTGGCAAGGGGCAAAGGGTACAAAGCACACATTTTTTACAACATATATAAACCCTTGGGACATATTTAGGGGAGGATATCACATATCATCTTTCAGAACACAACACAACTCTTGGAGGCTACAAGATTGGAGACCTAGTTCTAAGTATTTTCTTTTCTTTTCTTTATTTTCAATTCAGTTCATGTTAGATTTTGTATTAGTTCTTAGCATGTCTATGACTAGGAGTTAAACACTTTATTAGGGCTTTCCTATTGAATCGTTTGAAACTCTCTTTCATGAATTAATGCATTAGTTTGATTTCTTCTTCACTTGATTAAGATTTATTCAATATTGGTATGAATGTTTGATAGTTAATTGATCACTAATTATCATAATCTATATGATTTCGAATCAAGAACCGAGAGGAGAGATTTGAATATGTTGTAATTGAATAGACATAGGTTAAAATCGCGGACGAAAGTACCCCGATACTTGTGTAGCATTATAGGTTATTGTTCTTAATCCTCCTATTTGGTAAAACCTATCATAGAAATATAGAAGGTTTCTGCACTGGGGTTGAGCGATTATATATCCTAACCGGAATATAAGACAGTCTTGTTAACCGCTAACGTAACGTAGAAGAAGAAGTCATTCTAGTTACATTAAGGATTGAAAAGAGTGGATAGTTGAGGATATTGGAAGCCCTAATTCCTTCATAACTGATTAAACCTCAATAATTTAGTTTAATTCTTGCAATTACTCTACTAGTGTTAGATAACAACCAAATCAACTTATCGTTTTCCAAATAGATAACCTAGAATAGATGTTCGGTAATTAGAAACCATTCTCTGAGGACGATATTCGGTCTTACAAAACTATAGTACTTGTGACGATATGTACACTTGCGTGAGCACGTGGAAATCGGTCCTACAGTGACCTGATGACAGGGGAGCCGACGATCGAAGCCCCTTAGTCAAGCTCCTGATATCTTCTGATCTAAAATAAGCCAAAAATATTTGTGTGGTTATAGATCATCTTGTTTTGCGTAAAATGTAAAGTTTAAAATTAAATTATTGTCAAATAAGAAAATATGTCTTTTTTTACGGACTAAAAAGGAAAGCGAGTCATTCTTTTGGGGAGATGGATGTATGGGGATACAATGAGAATAATATATGATGATATTTAAGACAGAGTGTGAGTGACCTCGGTGGAGGATAAAATATGGGAAGCAAGGTTGAGATGGTTCGAGCATGTGGAGAGGCACAGATGCCCTAGTACGGAGGGTGAGAGATTGGCTATGAACGATTTCAGGAGGGGTAGAGTAGGCCGAATAAATATTGGGGAAAGGTGATTAGATGGGATATGACGCATGTGCAACTTGCTGAAGACATGACCTTAGATAGGGGGTTGTGGAGGACTCGTATTAGGGTAGAAGAATAGTAGGTAATTGAGTGTAGAAACTTACGCTTACATACTAGTAGTTGTAGTATTATTATTTTAGCATCGCTTAGCTTGTCATACTAGTAGTCGCAATATTATTTTATAGTTTCATGTCCTTTGATTTCTGTTGTTATATGTTGTCTCGTGTACTTCAATTATTTTATTTACCGGAGGTGGTTACTGTTTCTTTTTTCAGAATACTTTATCATGACTTATTCACTTTCGTTACTTTCATTTTCATATTGCTTTAAATTTCTTATCCGTGTCTGATTATTTCTTTTGATTTTTATTTTATTTTTGCTTATGCTTTCTCTTGATCCGAGAGTCTTTCGGAAACATCTATCTATTTATCAAGATAGATATAAAATATATGTATACTTTACCATTTACAAATTTCATTGTGGGATTTCACTACGTTATTGTGGTAGTTATTCTTTTTGGCATAGGAAGTTTTTGGGATAGAGGAAGTATTAGGAAACCGAATAAACTTATGTGGCGGAGTATTCTTGTTAGAACAACACGCTGTACAACCACCACAAGTTCCCAAGCCTCCTAATGCAATTCAGTCTTCAAGCACGTGTCAAGAATCAAGATCCTCATTTTAACACCAAATCCGCGTTTTCACACGTCTTAATTATTCTTCAACGATGTGTTTTATATTTAAATTTTTTAAGGAAGGTCGATACTCATTTTAAATATACCACATTTATTCCCTTAATAAAAAATGAGTATAATAATAAATTAGAGAGGTTCCTTTCTTGCTTTTGACCGGAAAAGATAGTTCTTAAACAAAAACATAATTTAAATATCAACTCTTTGAATTTCTATGAATCATGCCATCAACTTTGTTGGATATTTAATTATGGAAAAATGGTCAAATATATCCTAAAATTTTGGTAAAAGGATCATATATATACTTTGTCAAAATATGGGGTCATATATACCCTTCGTTAGCTAAACCTAATCAAATTTATCTTATATTAACGGATTGGACATGTGACAGCTAGGGATGTCAATGGGGCGGGGCGGGGGCGGGGGAAGGGTACCCCGTACCCGTACCCACCACCTAAAACACACCCCCACCCCCGCCCCACCACCCATCACGGATAGTAATTTCTCCACTCGTCCCCGCCCCACTTACTCCGCGCGGGTATCCACTTATCCGGCGGGTACCCATTAATCTCATTCTCTTTTTCTGACGGTCCCGAAAAAATGATTAACTAGTTTCCAGGATTTGCCTTGTCAAAAGAACAAATCCAACTATACACAGAGCTCTCCATGTTGACTTTTGAATCTCTCATTTAACCATCTTTCCACTGCAAGATTAAGGTTTTAACTTAGCATAAATGCTCGCTGAAAAGTTGACAAACATTAAAACACAAATGATGGGCATTCCAAGGTTAGAGCTACTTCATCCACACATGCAAGCTTAACCTAAGCATGCATCCTATTAAACTTACTATTTTCATATACCAGAGATGCAAATGGACAATAAAAGTATATTAGCCTACTAATATTATTTTCAGGATTTTCATAATTAGGAGCATGAAACTCAGTTGTGGACAAAGGGGAAACTAAACAGCAAGTAAATGAAAAAGGTACTTTCATGATTAGTACAAAGCCATTTTATAAACAAATGAACGGGGTACATTCAGGATCAGTACACTACTGTTTATGTAAAAAAAAAATGGAAAGAGGTACTTTCATGATTTCAGGACACGGTGCGGGTTGGCTCAAGTCATATTTTAAATCAAAGGGCCAATAAATTCATAAATAGCCTAATTAAACTAATAGACGATACATATATGGGCGGTACGGATACGGTCGGTATGGGTACGGGGCGGGTAGCGGGGCGGGGCGGGTGCGGGGAGGGTCTTATATGAAATCCACCCCCACCCCACTACCCATAGCGAGTAGCACTTTTGATACCCATACCCGCCCCACCACCCACCAAACCTTCCCCCATACCCGCCCCAACTGGAGCGGATGCGGGGCGGTACCCGTATTTACCCGCACCAATGACATCCCTAGTGACAGCCACATGGCAGACACGTCACCGGAAGGCTGCCCAGTCGCAGCCGCCGCCATCAACACCACCAATGACCCGCCAGAAAATCAAATCTGTAACTGTTGTAGATCGGGATTGGGTGTATGTTGTAGAGGACGTTGAGGCGAACACAATGGTACTACTCCCAACCGTCGACTATCACAGAGGTGACCGAAAAATGCAAAACATCGATCGGAAAATCTGATTTGGTCGATCTGAAGAACGATGCAGAATTGAGGGAGGTGAGTGGTATCAAAATGTCGGCAAGAGGATGCTGAATCTACAGATACCAACCACGACCGACGTGTGTAACTCCGGTGGCCGAAATTTCAAAAGTTGCGCCTAGGGTTTCGGCGATTTGGGTGTTGGTCGTCGGTTCGATTGGGGTTGAATCGAGCTTGTTGGGTGGTGTATAAATGACGACAAGGACACAAAAGTCCTAACCATATCACTCCCAACCGTCGATTCTATCGGAATCAGCCAGAATATGAAGATCACCGTCGGGGGTATTTTCGTCCAAAGCTTCGAACACCAAATCGAGACTGAAAATGATGAAATCGAAGGTGTTGGGTAGTATAGACGTGTAGAGGTTTACGAGACGAGTCTTTTGGTATAAGACTCGTCGGCGTTGGCTTGCTGTCGTAGCCGGAATCACTGTAGCGGCGACGGAGTTACTGTAGCGGTGGTGGTCTCTGTTCCAGTGGCTGCCACGTATCTACCACGTGGCTGCCATGTGTCAAATCCGTTAATATAGGGTAAATTTGATAAGTTTTGGCTAACGGAGGGTATATATGATCCACATACTTTGACAAAAGGTATATATGATCGATCCTTTTACCAAAGTTTTAGGGTATATTTGACCATTTTCCCTTTAATTATTGATTAAGAGTCTACCTCGCCTCATGCCTCGTATATTTTCAACTCTTTATTACTCCTTCGTTTTACTTTATCCTTAGTTTTACTTGTCTATTATACGAAAATTAATTATTTTATTTTAATTGTTAACTTTATAAAATCAAGAGATAATTTGTCATTTTTTCTATTTTACCTTTAGTAATTAATAAATTAATTTTTCCAATTCCTTTATTCATACCTACTTGGATTTTTCATGACCAAATTAATTATTGATCGAAATGTTCAAAGCAAAACAAATTGAAAGGTTGTTAATGTCTTCTTATTTTTTTACTCCCTCCGGTCCATTTTACTGGTCACATCATTTATTTTGCACGCCATTTAAGAAATTAGTATGTGTTTGGACTACAATACCCTTATTTAGTATTTTTAATCATTTAGAATGTTAATTTCTTTTCAATAAATATTCTCTCTTCACTTAATTTTTTACTTTTTCTATGCTAATAGTCAACATTTAATACTTTCAAAAATAATTATTACTAAGGATAAAATGGAAAGAATGTACTCAAATTCTAAAATGACAATTACTCCATTCATTCAGTTTTATTTGTCACATATTAATTTTACACGTCTATTAAGCACTAAAAATAGAATGAAAATTTTATCATATTACTCATAATTATTGCTCATTACCTAATAATGGAAATCAATTAAAATTTATCAAAAAATGTGCAACTAACTAATTAAGTAATGTATTTCAATAATTCACATATTCCCCACAAAATCAATGAAGGGGTCAATTGTAATGACTAATAAATGATTCATTCCCGTTTTTGTTAGGAAAAGGTCTCTTTTTGTAAATAAAAAGGGACAGTCGAACGCACTAAAACATCTCACATTAGCAGGGTCCAAAGAAGGAACACACCCCAATGATGTAGATAACCTAACTATACAAGCATTAGTGATTACTTATGCGGCTCGAACCGTGACCTATAGATCTCACAAAAATAACTACTCCAAAGCCCCTTCCTTTTTTGGATAAATAAAGAAAAAACAAATATTAAGATAGTTACATCCAGAATTAGGTAATTTTACGAAGTAGTTTAATAACGTTCTGGAAAAGTTTTGACTTAGTCCAAGTTTTAGGCAACCGACATGATATTTTATATTATAGGAATAACGGAACCATGTTAGGTGTGACCACGTTTATATCACATCATTTGGCTATAATTTAAAGAGACTTTGAAAGTTTGTAAAGTGAAGAACCAGATATGTTGTTGATTGTTACAGATGGATGCTTGACAAATGTATTGGGCTTCCCTAGAAGCCTAACGTCCCGGGGTCCACACACCTATATTCCACCCCCAAACAATCTCCATCACATTAGTTGGGGGCAAAAAAACCAAATCTCCATCACAAATTCACAATAGTCTTCTTAGAATAGAGTGTCGCAGCGTGCATGAGCACAGTGATATTGGCACGCTCACGTTATCACAACTTTAAAGGGCACAATAGTCTAGTTTTATCTTATATATACCAGAAGAGAAGGAAGACACATTGTATTTTCTAAGCTTACAATTGTAACCAATATTCTCTCTCAGATCAATATACAAAAGCACTTATTCATTGTTCATTTGTGATCTAGCATATATATTCATTTTATTTGCTAATTATTTTACTTATTGATTTTCGTATTCTTTACTCTTATAGCTTAGCCCGTGATACTGAACTCATTAAGGAGCCTCCGGATCGGATACAACCTATTTGTCTTTAAACCCTAGAATACTAATCTCTAACTGTGTTTTTTGTTAGAATCGATTTCACCGAATAATAGTTTGGGATCGTCTGTGGGGATAGACAGTTGTGGTGTTGTCTCGGTCTGTACTAGATCTCATTGAAAAAACTGAACGGAATCGCGACACTCAGAAAGAAACATGTCAAGACAAAACAGCAGCGCTCACAGATCACAGGGACTCAGAGAGGAACATGTACCTATTGAACATCGGGACCTGACAGATCATTCAGAAACATTACGCACGGAGTCAGAGAAGCGACCCGAACAAGAGCAATAGAGCAGTGAGGTGATCGCTACCAAAACAACCCGGCAAGAGCGGAGCAAGGGAATCTTAGATAAGGAGAAGGCTAAAAGAGCCCTGAATAAGGCGTCCGAAGGAAAGAGCTCGGCCAAGTCTCAAACCGGCTAACCCAAACTCGTCGATAAGGGAGGGTATTTCACTAAGGAAATGATCGCAACTGTCCTAGAAACGCGAAATGAGATTATATTGCGCATGGAAGCGGCAATTGTCACTATTGCCACTCATTCCATGATAGGGATTCCGACGTCAAATCAAAATGATGCAAAGACCTCAGCTTCACCGAAAGCTAGCAAGAATAGGGGCGAGGGCAGAAAGGACTCGATGGACACATTCACAGAGGGACTGCTTCGGGTGAAAAAAGAAATAAACGAGCGAATGGGAAAGATACCCGGAGCACTGCCCATTATAAAGGGCGTATGAGCAAGGAGATACGTCGTCTTTCCATATTCAGAAAGTGCGGCCCCCGTCGCTACCCCAAAGAAGCTCAAAATGCGTGACATACTGAAGTAGAAGTATGATGTCACCACAGATCCAAAAGAGCACATAGTGACCTTCAAAGTAGTTGTCACCGGGCAAGACCTCAAACAACACAAAATCGAATTTGTTATGCTGAAGAAGTTCAGCCAAACACTCATAATGGGAGCACTCTCTTGGTATACTCATCTATCCGAAAACTCTATTGATTCATTTGTTACTCTTGCAAATACTTTTATCAAGGGTCACGTATGGGCCCGAAGGGTAGAAGCGCACAAGTAGGACATGTTTACAATAAAGTAGTGGGGAGATGAACTACATCAAAGATTTGTAGACATGTTCTAGAGAGAAAGAATGTTGTTGCCAACCATCCCGGAAGATTGGCCAGCAGCCGCGTTTGGAGATGGATTGAACCTGAACAGTTTAAATACCTACAGAAAGATGAAGGAAAGCCTAGAGGAGTTCCTGACAAAATATGGAGTGAAATAAATCTCAGGTACACAGCCAAAATGCGGATTGAGGAAGGCCAATGAGTGATAACATCGACAAATATGGGCAGCTACCCCCGAAGAAGGTCGGGTCACAGATATATCACTAATACTACGAATGGGGGATGATATGAGTCGTATGACGTCTTGAGATTCTCGGGCGTAGGGACCAGCCGGGGAAATACCCAGAATCATTAAAGCCTCGTTGAACGAGGCCCTCGACGATCAGAAGTCGACATCAAAAGGGACTACCCCCATAAAGCTATATGGTCATAATTTCAGCATAAATGCGACTGAGTTAGTAGCGGTAATGAAGACCATTAAGGAAGCCACATTCTCGAATGATGTTCGCACAAATTCGGAGAAAAATGTAAGATTGTATTAATCTCTCTTGAGAGTCTTTCTTATTAATACAAATATATATATTGTGTACAATGTAGAGCCCTAATACAATAAGGATCGTATATCTACCATAATTATACAACACTAATAATTACAAATTATATGGTGAATATCTTCTAATATTCACTAATACACCCCCTCAGTCGGAGCGGAAGGAGGCTGGACGCTGAGACTAGATTTGAAGTCGAGGAATAGATGTCTAAGAAGTCCTTTGGTGAAGATATCTCCATACCGATACGAAGAAGACACATGCAACATCTTAACATGACCTATAACAACATTCTCACGAATAAAATGTATATTAATTTCAATATGTTTGGTTCGCTGATGCTGAACCAGATTATGAGATAAGTATATCGCGGATATTTTATCATAATACACCATAGACGCCTTACACAAGGGACAATGGAGCTCCAAAAGGAATATTTTTATCTTTCTCTTCCTTTTGTAAAGATAAAAATAAAATACAAAAATGAAAATATTAAATAAACATTTTAGATTAATAAAATATAAAAAAATAATTATATAATTAAATTACAACAAGAAATAATATAAAAACATATGTCACTAGCTTATTTATTAAAATTTAATTAATAGAAAATAAATTTTTATAACTTTTCTCTTTTGCAAATGGAAACAAAATTTATATGTATCTAAAATATAACTCAATTTTTTTGTAATTATTTTTATAATTTATTAAATATGATATACAAATATTAAAATTAAGCTTAAGCTCTATTTGTTAATTTCTTTAATATTTTTTTATTTTATATTAAATAGAAGCGTGTTAAAGGTGTTAATAAACTAAACATTTCAAAAATTTGAACCTTCTTTGATAAGGTAATAGTTTATTAATGGTACTCTTTTTGTACAACTCAAATCTCCAAAACCCAAAACCCTAATGTCTCTTCTCACAACCCTTACATCACTTTACCACACATTCTCTCTCTCTTTTTTTCCAGCATATGTATAGAAATTATATCGTTGTAGTATATAATATGTATCTCTATTGTATATGTATGAAAAATGTATCATTGATGTATAAAATATGTATCCCTATATTATTTGTATAGAAATTGTATCATTGTTGTATAGAATATGCATCAATATTGTATATGTATAGATATCCCTACAATATGTGTATAAAAATTGTATCACTGTTGTATACAAAAAGTATCATTAATGTATATGTATAGAAAGTGTACCAGACATATGAGAATTGTATCATTTTGTATAGAATATTTATAGACAATGTATCGTTGTTGTATAATTTGTAGTATATAATAAATGTATAATCAATGTATACTCATTAATTATACACATATTATACAATTATTATATACATATTATACATGTTTTGACTTCATTTCGGCTTCAATAGCTTTTCTTCTACTAGAAAATCGAAATAAAAAATTCAAAAATCTTCATTTCGCAATAATAATAATATACCCAGTAAAATCACAACAGATAAAAAAAATAACAATGTGTCTGACAAAGAAACAGAAACAGAGTTCAAAGTTCAAACAAACTAAGTTAATATTCACAACAGAGATAAATGTATTTAAGTATGCTATGCTACTACATCGCCGAATCGAGTGGGTCACCCATGCGCACTGTTTTCTATTTCCACCACACATAACAAATCATAAATAGAGGCAAAATCCAATACCCACAAATCATAAATGGTCACACCATGTAGACGTACACTTTAATTTGGTTTAGTGGGTGGCCCAAGTAAGCTAGTTAAATAGGTCGGCCCGTTGGGCTACACTACTTAAGACCCAGAATTTGTATTCGGCCTTCATATTCTGGCCATAAATGCTCACATGCTGAATGTTTAGGTGGATGACACGCTTTATTATGCCATGTGAGCGTTTCGTGTTCAATAGACATATTTTAACTCTAGTTCAGATGTTAATAAACAATATAACTCCTATTTCAAGTGTTTTCTTTTAGGTGTCTAAATGGAAAAGTGAGGCTGAGTTTTAGAGGTTAACTTATCCAGCCAACTAATTATAAAGAGGTAACGACCAGCCCTTTTGAACTAGATGGGCCTGTTCTGTATTATCCATCAAACTAGTAAAACTTGTTTTACTGTGCACTAGTTGCATCCAACATCTAAGGGGGTAGTTATTAGCTTTGTACATTACGAATACTTTATTTGGTATCATTTTTCAATTTATGTATAACTAATACAATTATTAATTTACATTCCCTTTTGGAATTGTCCTCATAACTAATATCTAGCAAATCATGGTATTAGCAATGCAATAATTTTTATTGCATGCATAAACATGGTTAAAGACATAATTGTTCATAAAGTCTCTTACGTAGTATACTATGGAGGGTTTTTTGTAAACTGTTAAATATACATCCTATATACACAATATACATGTATATAGAATGTATATTTAATATACATAATCACGGACAGAAGACTGAAGCAGCAGCCTGTCCGAGGCCCATAAGCAGTCTGTGAAGATTAGTATTTATGGTATATATTGTACATTACTCTTGTATATTAATTAGTCTTATATTCCTACCATAATTGTATAATTAGTTCCAAATAGAATCGAATTTTAAATATAGAATAGAAAAAGAATTTTCCTATATGTAACTTGTATATACCTCTTTCATTAATGAGAATAATCAAGTGATTATTTCTTTCATAAACAATCAATTGTTTTAAAAAATTATGCAATGCATGTTATTTCTAATACATCAAAATAAACGGTGGTAAAAGTAATACATGCATAACTAATATCAGCATTACTAATAGCAGTGTTACTAATACCAACATTATTAATACACCATATTCATCATTATTCTTATACACTCTACCAAACGACCTACAAATGCACCACTGCACCCAAATCCGAAGAAGATTATATACCAACCTGAGAAAACCAAAATGAATACTTGGAGTATTAATGATCTCGTCGATTCATTGTAAAAGATTAAATACTCGAGGTAGCGATTTTACAATTTTTTTTAAAATTTCATGTTTGCAACGCGGTCTGTCACGTATTTTTCTCCGAGTCAAATACGAAAAAGTATTTCTTGTATTCTGTATGGAAGGGATTACAAGTCAAATTCAAAACTTTTTACTCTAATATTATATTAAATCGTGTGATTTTTTAAATTAAATTCAAGAAGTAACCAATGAGGGAATATTATTAGTATATGTTTTCGGACAAAAGAAAAGTGCATTAGCTATTTTTTTTTATGCCCAGGTCTCGAGGTTTGCGCCTTCCTATCGCTTGTACTGGTACTAGACTCCTCGGATAATAGCACTGGTCCCTCAACACTATTATCAGTAAATCGCGGGATGTGCCCCAGTGGCCAATGTCTGGAAGCGTACAACGGATCATTGACATAAGGTTAATCCCCTCTATGTGCTTGTCGGGGATCGAACTCATGCTGCGCAGGCCCGCGCACCTTATAACGCCCAGGCTTTACCACTGTTCTATACCCGGGGACTAAATTCAAGAAGTAACCAATGAGGGAATATTATTAGTATATGTTTTTTCTTTCAATGGTGTCATGTGGCTCTTCAGATGCAATTATTCCAAAATCACATGATAACCAGTCCCCCTCATAAACTTATACCTTAGGAAAGATCCATTGGAGGTTAGAAGGGGGAAATATAGTAATGTGTGGAAGATGCAGTGCATTGCTTTTATATATTTTTATAATTACCTTTCGGACAGACCATGTGATTCTACAAAACATTGACCAATTTAGACATAGAAGTTTGACCCGACTTTCTACTTTCTTTTACCACGCTTATTTTTGTCACTTGATATAGGGGTGCACAAAAATCGGTCCGTACCGAAAAAATAGACCGGATCGAATCTGTTTGGACCGGATCGAACCGGACCGAAATTATCGGTCCGGTCTTCGGTCCTTTGAAATATAAGTTTCGGTTTTCGGTCTGATCCAGATTTGGTTCGGTCCGGACCGATTTTTTATTTTTATTTTTTTTATAATATATATAATTCCTAATATATATAATATGTATAATTTATAATATATATTGAATTATATAATTCCTAATATATATAATTCCTAATTTTTTAAATTTCTAATATCTAATATTATATAATTTCGGGTCGGGTCGGGTTCCGGGCCCCGTTTTTTAAAAAAAAATTGAATTTCCAATATTGAAATTGACATTCTCGGACGCGGCGCCACGCAATTTTTACGTTCAAATCAATTGTACATCGCGAGATATTTAGATTTGATAAGGGGAAAAACGTAACGATTTGGGGAAAAAGTGAAATTGAGGGGCAAGATGGACGTTTTTGGAGAAATCGGAGGAATCAAACCGCTTTTGCAGTTTGGCCACCCCCGTATCGAAAAAATACGCGAAATCAAATTTTACGGACGTCCGAGCGCAAAGTTATGACCATATAAAGTTTGATCAATTTACAACCTATATTTCATATGTCAATACGTCCGGCCGGGCCGTGTTTGGGTGGATGTGACCGCTGGCGGGAACTGGGGGGACTGGGGGCTGGGGCAAATCATTCGGTCCGAAAAACCGGACCGGACCGGACCGGATCGAGAAATTCGATCCGGTCTTCGGTCCGAGTAATCTGTAATTTCGGTCTTCGGTCGGTCCGGTCCGGTTTTAACCTTTTGTGCACCCCTAACTTGATACACGCTAAATTGAGAAGCTAATAGGAAAATTATACCCTCACCAGATTGATGATTATCAATGAAAATGTGTTAAAATCCGAGCCATAAGTAAAATTAGTGAAGAAACAATGGAGAAATCGAAGGGAAAGGAAGAAGACAAGTGAGATATTTTGGGGAGCAAATTTGCTCTTCTGTATTCTATTTTCTTAACCAACTGAATGTTATTACATCTATTTATAATAACAATTACTTGCATAAATGACCATTTGCAACAATAACCACTACTAACATTTACTAACATTGTATATGTATACTAATGATATATCTATGTATACTAACATTTTCTATATACTTCAACATCCCCCCTCAAGCTAGGCACTGAAAACAAAGGTTTCAGTCCTAGCTTGGAAGCAATGTCCATAAGGATTTCTTGAAGCTCTGAATCAGCATCCAGCACTACATCAATTTCTAAACGAGTTTCTTGCCTCGAAACCTAATGACTGCGCAGAACGCCTTCATTGGGTAGAGAAGCACAAGAAATGCAAAACTCAGCAGATGCACGAAACTGGGCCTTAGCAAATGAGCAAGAACACAATCGCAAAGACACCAAAGAAATTCTCTTAGCACAAATGAAGCGGACACCTTTTCTTAGCACAAATGAGCAAGACACCAAAGAAAGATAGTAGCAGCCTTCATCTTACTACACAACAATAACGGCAAAGAAAAATAAGAGCAAGAATTGTGTCAAGAATGTCACTCCCTCTTGTAAAACAACATCATGATTATTCACACCAACACAGAAATCAATTCTGCAATCCTGCAGCAGCAACATCAGTTGCAAACACTGCATTATCGCAGCCATTTTTCAGCAACCATTTGCATTGTCATAGTAAAATAACAAGTTCTAGCAAAGGCAGCAGCATCATAGAAATATCTGGGACAGTGTCCATAAGCCACCATGTCCAAAGATTGCGATCATTCTCCGGCTTTTAATTTTTGTAGCGAAGCAGAACACTAGCAAGAGCTCGAGCAACAAAGACTAACATTTTTCGATCGGTACTCACAACACCAAAGAATCGCACACACAAAGGTCCCGCGGTGCAGGAAATACAAGCGAAAACGACAATACAATCTGCAGAATAAGCAAAGAACACTATACTTTTGATTACGAGCGGTGACACTATAATTCGATTCAACCAAAGGCTCATCATATCAAGACTACATGCTTTTATAAACTGAATCTCTCGGTTTATTCTTAATTGTGAAACCACCGATTCATCTTGACGGAGAATGCCTCGTTCTCTAGTCTCTCTCGGACTAGAGAATCTCTCGATTCTCTCTATGAATTTGTTCTGAACCAGCACCAGCAGACTACAATTCTGAACCAGCACCAGCAGAATTTGATAAGCGGCAAGAACCTCTTCGTTCTCTAGTCATTCATGGACTAGAGAATATCCCGATTATCATCACGCAAGAAATTTGATAAGCGGCAAGAACCTCTTCGTTCTCTAGTCATTCGGGCTAGAGAATCTCTTGATTCTCATCACACAAACTATTCTATCCATATCTAGTCTCCGACGAAGTATCCCTCGGTTCTCAGTCTATTTATCGCTAAGAACTCATCGATCCTCCTATCGATAGACATTTTCCACTCTTAATATCAATATAACTAGCAGCCTCCAAAAATCCAGCAGCTGACCAGTTTCGACTATCAACAACAACACAACAAACATCTACAACACCTATTGGGATTCTGATTTGCTGGTGTCACACCATTTGAAAGGGGATTTATCGCTCCATATTCCCGTAATCGGGCTGAAGTGTCACCATAAAGAGACATAAAATCAGGCGCGACGCTTTAGTAGCACTACTGAAACCTGGAGTTGTAGTTCCTTCGTTTAAATCAAGCAATCCTTCCAATCGCTTAAAAGGATCCACAACACTATTACTAATACTAGTTGGTTCACCCATGTCGAGCAAGTCTGGAGGTGGTTGAGCCCCCCTTTATTGAGTGACTCTTGAACATAACCATTGAGAAACGATAATTCTCTATCAAACTCGATGTCTTCACAGCAAGCATCCATTGGCAATATCTCATCCTTCACTAACTGAATGAAAACCTTCTCCCAGGCCACTGCTTTCTTAGAGTAGTTGCCTTCTTTATCAATTGCATTATCCACATGATATGTCACAGTGAAAGCAGAAGCCTCAGAGTAATTATTACCAGAGAAACCACCAAGAGCAGTACTTGGATCAAGTGGAGCTTTAAAAATACTCAAACAGCTTTCTGTTGAAGTATAATGCTGAGAAACAATACTCAACATGTTCTTTCCCATCAAGATTTCTCATAACACCACCATCAACAACAAACTCAGTCGCAGTAATTCAAGCAAAATTACAGCTCAGCATTAACATTTTCCAGCAGCTGCAGCAGGAGCTATCCATTATTTCCTGTTTATCCTTTATTACCTGCATACCATCTTGCACCTGCAATGCAACACACTTTGCCTGGTAATTGGTGCTTTAGACCAAATCACCTCATCAGCAGCATCTTGAATAATGATTCAAACGTTTCAATTGCAGGAACCAACAGACACCAGCAGCACTAGCATCAGCATAATCAGATTTTTCAATAACATCACCAAAAATTCCAAAGAAGATTTCAACATTCTTGTCAAATCAAAAACAATTTTGAAACGATCGCGCACTAAAGCAGACGCATCCACATCCAGTGTCATCAGATTATGGTCATGAATATTATTTTGGAGGTGGTATACAACATGCTCCAGCTGGGACGACTCCATATGGAACTCCCACAGCCCAACAATTCTGGAAATCAGCGACTATTTCAGTCACTGACCGATTCACCAACACTTTTCTAGAATCTGAAAACAGAGAACAACAACACAAACCAGATAACAACACCATAACGACTATCAATATCTTTTCTCCAATTTCTTCAATTCACCAACACAAAGTAAATGAAGTTGAATTTCCATCAACTCGACTATTCGCGGCGATCTTCGACGTCGCAACGATAGCCAAAGGCGGAGTGTATCCGCATAAAACGACAATATCTCCATCGACTAAATCGACAAATGCGATAATCGGAAAAAACAGTAAGTAAAAATAGTATGAATCGACTTTGATTCTCTATCGATTCTGTTGTCACTCACAACAAAATCGATCGATATACTATAGTGATTACCTCAATTTCGTTTTCCTGATATTTCTGGGGGGGAAAACGTTCGATCTTCTGATTTTCGAACTTCTCTGTTTTTTTTTTTCCGATCGATTGAACTCCTTCAATCGATCTCCTTCAATTCGATTTTCGATTCTCTGTTTTTCCGAAAGAAAATCGCAATCACGACTTCATTCTTCAATTTTCAATTTCTCCGATCTCTGTTTTCTGATTTTCGATTTCTGAAAATCGTGATTCTAATTTCTCAGTTCTCAAATCGTTTTCAGTTTCATAAGTGTTCTCGCCATAATCACGCCTGTAATCTTCGTCAATTGCCTCGACTCTACAAATAAAAAATCGCAATTGAAACTGTCTTCTTCGTCTTCTCCCGATCTGTGATTTTGATTTCA
Source organism: Przewalskia tangutica (assembly GCA_029844215.1). Lineage (NCBI taxonomy): Eukaryota > Viridiplantae > Streptophyta > Magnoliopsida > Solanales > Solanaceae > Przewalskia > Przewalskia tangutica. The sequence goes on along the minus strand of CM056723.1, from coordinate 5,425,371 downwards.
ATAATTGCATACAAAGGTCCTACGAATCAGTAGGCTTTGATACCATGTTAAAATCCGAGCCAGAAGTGAAATTAGTGAAGAAACAATGGAGAAATCGAAGGGAAAGGAAGAAGACAAGTGAGATATTTTGGGGAGCAAATTTGCTCTTCTGTATTCTATTTTCTTAACCAACTGAATGTTATTACATCTATTTATAATAACAATTACTTGCATAAATGACCATTTGCAACAATAACCACTACTAACATTTACTAACATTGTATATGTATACTAATGATATATCTATGTATACTAACATTTTCTATATACTTCAACAAAATGAATAGTGTGAATTTTCGGTTTCGGATTTAAATTCTGAAATGAAACTCGTTGCAGGAAGACTTTCCATTTTGATGAATCTATACGATGCAAATTCGTACTAATTGAGGGAATAATACCAAATAGTGATACTAAAAAAAGTGCAATAACTGAAAGTATACTGGACAGAAGACAGCCAAACTATTAAACAATCAGCATTGGGTTCATATTATACAGTCAAAGCATTCATGGGAATGATAAATTCAGAACTAGCCATGCATTCAACTTCAACCTGTTCTTCATTTCACACAGACGGAAGTATCCTCTGAGTGCAACGGATACAAACACAGCATGTTGTCCCTGTCTTTTTCCACGCTTCTTATTTCTTTTCTGTACAAACTCTCATCAGCCAGTAAAATTTGAAATCCTTACTATATATTTATATTCATGTTATGTCAAATATGGTTTACGTGTACCCCTCGTTATACTTTTGGTCTAATTATGCCCCACCCTTATACTATGGCAGCACAAATATAACCTTACTTTTAACGGAACGCCACGTGGCAGATCCTTATTTAGAAACTCACCCCAATTTTAATCTATCCGGTTTAAAACTCACCTACCCATAATCCGACCCAAAACCAACATTGTTCTTCCATCTTTATCAACGTTTGCTCAAAATTTCCAACCCAACTTCTTTGAATCTTTACCAGATTTGTTATAATTTGAGATTTAAGCTCCCCTAAGAGATTCCAACAAAACCCAATAACAAAAACTCACATTTTCAAAATAATTTGAGTTTTCCGAGCAGTCTCCGATTATGCAACGCAGGCCGATGCAGCAGATTATTTCGCGGGGTTTGATTCTGGGTATTTATGTGGCTTCGCTACTTCTGGGTATTGGATTTTTCATGATGCCATGGATTCTTGGGTTAGTGATGGTCATGTATGTAGATTGCTTCGGCTTTCTCAATGATTGGACTACAAAATGATCTGTAATGTATGTACAACAATACCAAAGATGAAAACTGAAAATAGATATGCAAAGATACAATTTTTAGAGAAAGAAATCGAGTAAAATCAAATCTTGGAAACATCCACATAGAGAGAAAATAAATATAGGAAAATTTAGATTAGAATTTTTTTATCCATGAAACTTTGGGGACCTAGATTGTAATAAAACAACGGAGTGTTTTAATGAATTTTATACATGAAACACCCCGATAGTGATAAAACAATGGAGTTTTTCAATGGAAGAAGGAGATGAAGAATGTTGGATAGTTGGGTTTTAATTTGATATTAGTTTAATAAGTTTAGCGGGTCAGATCGGTTAAAAGATAGATGGGTTATTTAATTCGTGAGACCATCTCCGCCGGGACATTGTTCCGATAATTACACGAAGTAGGAGACAATTTAAATGACATGTTGACGTGAAAATAATTGGGAATTACTGAATATATATATGAGATAATCTTGCCACGTGGAGACATTGTCTCCTACCGGAGAAGGAGACAATGTCTCCTGCAACGTCATGTGGCAGTCTGCGATTGAGTGCCAGAAATTCATTTTTCACCGCTACTTTAATTGCTATTTTTTTATCAATAATTTGACCGAATTTTAAAAAATTAAAAACACTAATTTTTTTTATTTTTCAAGATCTATAAAAAGAGACTAAGTTTACTTCATTTGAACACCAAAATATTTTTGCTATTTTATCCAAATTTTTATCTTCTTCCAAATTATTTGCTATTTTTTTTAATATGGATCCTAGTCAAAATTTTAATCTTCCTCCAAATTTTATATTTCCTAACCAACTATAAAATCCCAATATTCAACGTTCACAAAATTCTCAAAATATGTCATCAAATTTTCAAATGTCATATATGATGTCAACTAATTTTTGTATGCAATATCCGTATAATCGAAAAGTTTGGAATTTGACAAAAGTTTGGAACAACCGAAAAGTAATTTTAAATTTGTGATTTTAATATTATCAATGTTTTAGTGTGTTTTTGATAAATTGTACGATTAATTTATCTTCATTAATAAAATTATGTATTATTGTGTTTTAATATTATAATAAATTTGATAAGTGGCTGATCAGACGAACCGATCTAACTCCACGCAGACGCCAACTCTCCTAAATTTGGGTGTCTTGAAAGAAATTTCATGGTCTTGAACACCACCAAATACGTGTAGTGTGTGACAATGTGAATTTTTCAGAGTGGAGGAAATATGAGCGGAATGCCAGTTTAAGGAAAGCAGTAAAAGCAAATAGCAATTAAAACAGTTAAGCATACAAAATATTTTAAGGCATTTAAAACAAATAAAAGTAAATAAAGCAAAACAATAATAAACCTAGGTTTGCTAGGGTCAAGAACCTGATTATCCCCAGTGGAGTCGTCATGCTGTAACACCTCATTTTAACCGTAGTCGATACGGGAGTACTACATATGGTTGATTCCTAAATTTATTCAAGGAGTCGCCACCTAATTATTATAGTGAATTAGGACACTAAAATGTAGCAGAAAATACTACGAATGATCTCCATTTTTAAAGGTATGTGAAACTATGTGAAATTCTAAGTAAGGGTTCTTTATTATCCTAAAGGGAAGGGGTCAGACATCCTATAGGATCCGCTAACTTGCGGTTGTCCGGTCAAACTTAGGCTTAATATTATTGTGCTAACATGCAATCTACAATTCTAAAGGTGTTCTAATTATTAAACTAACCAAGAGATATTTATGTCACACCCCGAATTTCGGGCCCGTGACTGGTGCCTTACCCCGGGCACCCTAGTGATACAACATCAGAGAAAACCAGCGGAAATAAAAACTTTAAACATGAAATGAGAGACATAATAAATAAACAAAGCCAACAAATTGCCTTGGTATATATACATAAAACCCGAACAATTATCCTTTTTACAAACCCCGCCACAACAAGTCATGCACTTAAGATTTACAATAACTATGACGACAGGCCGCCATACCACAGAATGTACAAGAACCTACAACTCAGGGAAACATACCAAAGATAAGCCTCCGAAGGCGGAGCTTTCAACGCTACGAAATGAGATCCAAGCGGGGATCCACGGCCGATGTACTTACCACTGCGGCGTTAACGCACTTCAGGAGGTCGATAACAGTACCAAGTATGTGAAATCGCATAATATCAGAATGAAATCATAACGATTCATACAAAGCGAGACATGTATGATAGCCAAACTACAAGATACAACATATAACGATTATATCAAGTCGTGGTCTCACGCCCACAACATCAATCACGCCTGGAATACCTTCTCATCACGTGATCTATGATATGATAACAACAAGACAATCCAAATGGAAGATACCTGCGCGCTACGCATCGTGTCGGTATGTCCAAAGGGAAACAATAAGACAACATTCCAAATGGACGATACCTGCGCTACGATCGTGTCGGATGTCCAAAGGAAACAATAGACAAAGATTCCAAATGGACGATACGTGCGCTACGCATCGTGTCGTGATGTCCAAAGGAAACAATAAGACAACATTCCAAATGGACGATACCATGCGCTACGATCGTGTCGGTATGTCCAAAGGAAACAATAGACAAAGATTCCAAATGGACGATACCCGCGCGCTACGATCGTGTCAAGATGTCCAAAAGGAAATCACGGCGATAATCAAAATGGAAACATACCCGCGCGCCACGATCGCGGTCAAGATATCCAAAGCGATTTACCACAAGACCTCAACCAAAATGGAAGCATACCCGCGCTACGATCGCGTGTCGGTATGTCCAAAGCGACAACAATAATACTATCAGCGAACGCACTGCGGAATTTCTCCGCCACCGCAGACGCCCAAGTAAGTTCTCAACTACCAACCGACCTCCATCGAGACGCCAGAACACGTAAATACAACGCTTTGCACAACAAAGGCTATCAACAAAGATAGGCAAGTTTCACAACAACAAGCATAGCAAGTTTCACAACAACAAGCATAGGCAAGTTTCACAACAACAAGCATAGTAAGTTATGCACAACTCAAAGTACTTTCATTTTATGACAAAATCCGGGTTTTAACCCTAAAGTACTACGTACGTTAAATTCTTTTAAAAGAGATCCATTACTTTTATAAAAGTCACCCGATACCCGTAGTATTAGAATGACCAACCCACATTCCTTTTCAAAATCAAGTAACAACATTCTTTTCCTAAGTTCCAGTTTGCCTAGTTTCAATTACTCAAGCTTCTCATTTTCAAATGGTTTCATAGTTCATAAACTTAATCACTTAATTCCTTTTTAGAACAATTGAGTAATATATGTCTTACGTGAGAGTAGGTTATTCTTGTTTACAACATTCTTATTACAGCAGCCATGATCTAGAAAATGTAATATCATTTTGTCTCATCTTAGTTTCTATGCAGATGGAGGTTTCTACTGGTTTTAATACGATACATCATTATTCAATACATTTTCCTTTATTAACGCTGCAGTGGTCTGTCGATACACATTCTGATTTCCGAAATCAGTAAAACATTATCCCTTTAAATAAAACCAAATACTCATTACTCACGAATGAGGTTTCACACAAACACCCACATTAAAACAAATAAGTTAAGTCTCTTATCTTCTAAGATCAAGTCTCTTAACTTCTAACATCAGTAAACCATTTTCTTTACCTCTCTTAAGACATTATACCTAACTCCCCATAAAGCTAGTATAACTCTTTTTAAAACCTTTAAAACCAAGTGTTACTCTCCCTTCAAAACGATTTATAAATCTTTTGAAATACATCAAGTTTCTTTATTATAACAAGCCAGTTATAATTCACACCAGTTACCTTTTAAAACCACAAAGTATTTTCTTACCTACATAAAGCTGTTATAACCAACTTCCCATAAAGCCGTTATAACACTTTATGTTTCAAACCAATCAAATACATTAAACACATGTACGTCTACCGTACTACATAGTTACACACATATCATGCTAGAAGAGATAGGAAGAGGTTCACATACCTCGCGACGATTGTCGACTAATAGCAAAACGCCCAAGTACCTCAAACCGCCGGCTACTCCTAAGCCAAGTGGATCACCCACACGTAGTACTTCAACCTATAAGGCCACGCGCGCTATTAACATCTAGATCTCAACGCTCCATAATCTACATGAAAATTCAAAAGACTCTCCCCGCAATAACAGAAATCTCTCCTTTATCGAGGCTCGCCACTAAGCCAACCGTGGGGTTAACACGCCTAACCGGACGCTGCATAATTCTACTACACAAGAATGCTACATAAGTCTATCAGAATACACCCTAGGTAATTACGATTCGCTTCTTCTTTATTATCCTTCATGTGATTACTGCTCAATACTTCATTCTTCAGCTTAAGTCAAAAGACATTGCCACAATACTAAGTTCAGTTCTATATATAGTATACAACAACTATATATTCAACACTTATGTAATTTCCAATTACAATAGGGACAAGATATTTACCTCGATAAGCCCAAAATTATCCTAGTTTAAAGTCGCTCCCGAGCAAGGTTTAGCTCCAACTCCAAGGCGCTCCAACCCGCTCCAAACTACCCTTAGAAGTTCTAACCAACTTCTACTTACAACTTCAACAACGGTGAAGATTTCCTTGGTTTCGTTTTGGTGATCGAGGAAAGTATAACGGTATTTTCTGGCTTGTATAGAGTGTAACTGGGAATACTACAAGGTATTTGGGCAAGGTATTTGGACATTATAACAATACTAGAGAGTATTTCTATACCACAACAAGTGGTATTTATACGAGACAACTAGCAGTGGGTTACTCTCTACCAACAAGTGCCTTCACAAGGGGAGGGCTCTGCAGTGGGGGAGACTAGACGAGAACACCACAAGAGAGTGAGGAAGGCTTAAACACTTAGGAAATATTTTTGGATGAAGAAGTCTTCAACTTAGGGTGGTATTTATAGCCAACCAATGGCCAACCAACGGCCAAGATTAAGCCAAGTGTTACATGTTGTAAGGCCAAGATTCACCCAAGTACACCTTATCCATCTACCACACCAAACAACACAAAATATCCTACCTACTCCCACTCACCCAAATCGCCCAAACCGCCCAACACTCACTCAATGAGAGGTGCCATGTCGCCTCTCTTGTTGGTCCAAAATGTTTCGCCTCTCGGAAAAATCCGCAAAAATTAAAAATGACATAGCCGGAAATTCCCTACGAAAGTCGTGGAAACGCTTCATTTAAAAACGACTCTTTCGCACTTGTGTACAAATTTCAAACTAGCCTACTTTAAGGCTCAAATTATAATACGACACACTCACATACATACTGAAATACTGGTATAACATTCTCCCTTAGAAACATTCGTCCCGAATGTTCCTTCTCGGCGGATAAAGATGAAGTTCTTCTAACAAGTTTCCACCGCCACACACGGCCATAAACATAACACACGCTCTTCTTCCTTCCTTACTCGTCGTGCCTCTTCACTTAACACTTGAACTCTTCTAGTATATGCACCATACTCCGCCATCGCTTCGCTTCCAAAACTTTGAGTCACCACCTCCAAACTTGGTCATCTACTTGCCTCAATCTTCCTTAAGGCCCTTCCCGCCTTCACGACCGCTCGTCGAACATATCCACGAACTCATACGATGGTTACCAAAACTGGGCCTAGCACCCGCGTGACCCTACCACTGGCGACCACCCAGCTGACTTACCACGAACAGGTCGCGGGTTGGCCCGCAACACGGCCCCAACCCGACCTACTAACGCATCAAGCTCTTGTTCCTCGATCCGAACAATCTTATTTATACAGTCGAAAGCTACCACTTCCATTTCACACTACCTGTGACTTACCCTTTTCACTAACCGTGTTTCTAAATCACATTTTAGCACACACTATCCAAACATTACACTAAACACATCAACAACATCAATACATACAAAACTCTGAGGTTAGGGATATACCGACCTACCGCCTCTCTAATCATAGGCACTGCAGGCGCATAATCGCAGTGCGCGCGAACCACCCACCGATCCTCGGCGTCGAGTCGTAACATCCGTGCTTCCTCGCCTGGACAGCCTCGCAAATGGCCCCGCCGCCGCATGCAAAACAAACTCCCATTTAGCACGCACACTTCCAAAACGAGTCTACCACAATGGTCACAACGAGGTAGGGTGGCTTCACCGTTAACACCGCTTCTCCCGAAAATCAACCTCGAGCCCGACCGCTTCCTCAAGACGCGGAGGACCACTGCATCGCGGGGTACATAACTAGTCACTTGAGGCGTCCGCCTCGAAAGTCACCAGCGACCGCTGCCCCGCCTCTTCTCGCCGATCCCGGTCATTCCGCCGACCTCTCCGTGCCTCACATCCTAGTGCATGAGCTCGCACGCGGCAATGCCCATGCTCGTCAAGAGAAACACCCGCACAAGACTCACCATATAATCATCTAGCCCGGTGACGTAGCGACGCACTCCTATCCTCCATACTAGCTACTAACGCGGAACATACCGCCAACGAGTCGAACTCCACGCCAGACTCAATCAGACGCCATTCTCGCCTCAACATCAAAAATCTGTTACCGAGCCCTCTCATCCGCGAGGCAAGAAATGTGCCGTGAAGGCCCCAAAACTCGCCCCAAACGGCTGGAAGCCGCATTCTCTCCCGAGAGCTCCCACGATCAAACCACCGATCGCGGTATCACGCAGCCGACGCGAACCTAGACCACCGACTCGGTCTCCGGCTCGATCACTCACGATCCGTCAGAATCGCTTGATGAACTCCTCGCGATCATCCTCGTGCCTCGACCCATAAAACTCGGAGGTTACACTCGTAAAATCCCGTAGTCTCAAATCGCTCGCCGGCGAACTACGGTGCATCTGGATCGAATCGCCGTGATTCAAATTATCTCATATTCGCCACGACTCGCCAAGAATCGCCATCTCTCAGACTTATCTCATCTCGCTTCCAGCCGCGGGACCTGAGGCTCAGTATCAGAGTCTCGCAGCCTTCGCCGCGCTTAAATCGCTGGTGCTGGCGTGGTCGCCAAACTCGCTGCTCGAGGTACTATTCGTGTATGCATCGCTCGCGCTGCATTCTCTCAGATCTCACTAGCAGCCTCCTGGCCGCTCTCGCCTTCTTCGGCTCTGCCATTTCGCGAGGCATAATCGTAAAACGAGATACGCCGCAGGGTCCAACTTACAACATACTTCTAAGGCACGATCTCGTAACGGTAAGAATGGAAACTAATCCTAAATGTCCTATAGCCTCCTCGACATAGATGCGCACAACACACCGATAATCAAGCACTTACTAGACACGGTTCAGACACTTTCCGAGGATTAATCGCTCGATACCACTATGTCACACCCCAATTTCGGCCCGTGATCGTGCCTTACCCTGCACCCTAGTGATACAACATCGAGAAAACCAATGAAATAAAACTTTAAACATGAAATGAGACATAATAAATAAACAAAGCAACCAAACAATGCTTTCAAGATATATACATAAAAACCCGAACAATTATCCTTTTACAAACCCCGCCACAACAAAGCATGCACTCTAAGATTTACAACAACTATGACGGACAGTGTTCGCCATACCCCGAATGTACAAGAACCTACAACTCGTGGAAACATACCAAAGATAAGCTCCGGCGGACTGAGCTTTCAACGCTACCAAATGAGATCCTAAGAAATGGATCCACGCATCGATGTACTTCTACCGCGCAGATTTAACGCACTTCCGGGCGAGGAGGTCAAGATAACAGTACTAAGTATGTGAAATCGCATAATATCAGAATGAAATCATAATACTTATACAAAGCAGAGACATGATGATAGCCAAACTACAAGATACAACATATAACGCGAGACAAGTCGTGGTCTCACGCCACAACATCAATCACGCCTGGAATACCTTTCTCTCATCGGGCATTTATGATATGATAACAACAAGACAAAGAATCCAAATGGAAGATACCCGCGCGCTTACGATCGTGTCAGATGTCCCAAAGTGGAAACAATAAGACAACATTCCAAATGGACGATACCCGCGGCGCTACGATCGTGTCGTGATGTCCAAAGTGGAAACAATAGACAAGATTCCAAATGGACGATACCCGCGCGCTACGATCGTGTCGTGATGTCCAAAGGGAAACAATAAGACAACATTCCAAATGGACGATACCCGCGCGCTACGATCGTGTCGATGTCCAAAGCGGAAACAATAGACAAAGATTCCAAATGGACGCGATACCCGCGGCCACGATCGTCCAAGATGTCCAAAAGGAAATCACAAGCGCGATAATCAAATGGAAACATACCCGCGCGCCACGATCGCCAAGATATCCAAAGCGATTTACCACAAGACCTCAACCAAACGGAAGCATACCCGCGGCCACGCATCGTGTCAGTATGTACAAAGCGAGTAACAACAATAATACTATAAACAGAACGCACTGCGGAATTTCTCCGCCACGCCGCAAGACGCCCAAGTAAGTTCTCAACTACCAACCGAATTCTCCATCGAGACGCCAGAACACAGAATACAACGCTTTGCACAACAAAGGCTATCACAACAAGATAGGCAAGTTTCACAACAACAAGATAGGCAAGTTTCACAACAACAAAGATAGGCAAGTTTCACAACAACAAGATAGGCAAGTTTCACAACAACAAGCATAGGCAAGTTATCACAACTCAAAGTACTTTCATTTTATGACAAAATCCGGGTTTTAACCCTAAAGTACTACGTACGTTAAATTCTTTTAAAAGAGATCCATTACTTTTATAAAAGTCACCCGATACCCGTAGTATTAGAATGACCAACCCACATTCCTTTTCAAAATCAGGTAACAACATTCTTTTCCTAAGTTCCAGTTTGCCTAGTTTCAATTACTCAAGCTTCTCATTTTCAAATGGTTTCATAGTTCCCAAACTTAATCACTTGATTCCTTTTAGAACAATTGAGTAATATATGTCTTACGCGAGAGTAGTTATTCTTGTTTACAACATTCTTATTACAAAGAATTATGATCTAGAAAATGTAATATCATTTTGTCTCATCTTAGTTTATGCAGATGGAGGTTTCTACCGGTTTTAATACGATACATCATTATTCAATACATTTTCCTTTATTAACGCCGCAGTGGTCCTGTCGATACACATTACGATTTCAAATCAAGAAACATTATCCCTTTAAATAAAACCAAATACTCATTACTCACGAATGAGGTTTCACACAAACACCCACATTAAAACAAATAAGTTAAGTCTCTTATCTTCTAAGATCAAGTCTCTTAACTTCTAACATCGTGAAACCATTTTCTTTACCTCTCTTAAGACATTATACCTAACTCCCATAAAGCTAGTATAACTCTTTTTAAAACCTTTAAAACCAAGTGTTACTCTCCCTTCAAAACGATTTATAAATCTTTTGAAATACATCAAGTTTATTTATTATAACAAGCCAGTTATAATTCACACCAGTTACCTTTTAAAACCACAAAGTATTTTCTTACCTACATAAAGTTGTTATAACCAACTTCCCATAAAGTTCGTTATAACACTTTATGTTTCAAACCAATCAAATACATTAAACACACGTGACGCTTCACCGCATTACATAGTTACACACACATATCATGCTGTAAGAGATAGGAAGAGGTTCACATACCTCGCGACGATTGTCGACTAATAGCAAAACGCCCAAGTACCTCAAACCGCGCCACTCCTAAGCTGCCGATCACTCCACACGTAGTACTTCAACCTATAAGGCCACGCGCGCTTATTAACATCTAGATCTCAACGCTCCATAATCTACGAAAAATTCGGAAAGACTCTCCCGCAACAGAAATCTCCTCCTTATCGGGCTCCGCCACCAAGCCAACCAGTGGGTTAACACGCCTAACCTGACGCTGCATAATTCTACTACACAAGAATGCTACATAAGTTCATCAGAATACAGCCCAGGTAATTACGTCAGCTTCTTCTTTATTATCCTTCTACGTGATTACTGCTCAATACTTCATTCTTCAGCTTAAGTCAAAAGACATTGCCACAATACTAAGTTCGATTCTATATATAGTATACAACAACTATATATTCAACACTTATGTAATTTCCAATTACAATAGGGACAAGATATTTACCTCGATAAGCCCAAAATTATCCTAGTTTAAAGTCGCTCCCGAGCAAGGTTTAGCTCCAACTCAAGGCCCAACCCGCTCCAAACTACCCTTAGAAGTTCTAACTAACTTCTACTTACAACTTCAACAACGGGTGAAGATTTCCTTGGTTTCGCTTTGGTGATCGAGGAAAGTATAACGGTATTTTCTGGCTTGTATAAGTGTAACCTTGGGAATACTACAAGGTATTTGGGGCCAAGGTATTCGACATTATAACAATACTAGAGAGTATTTCTATACCACAACAAGTGGTATTTATACGAGACAACTAGCAGTGGGGTTACTTCTACCAACAAGTGCCTTCACAAGTGGGAGGGCTCTCGCAGTGTGGGGAGACTAGACGAGAACACCACAAGAGAGGAGGAAGGCTTAAACACTTAGGAAATATTTTTGGATGACGAAGTCTTCAACTTGTGTGGTATTTATAGCAACCAACGGCCAACCAATGGCCAAGATTAAGCCAAGTGCTACACGTTGTAAGGCCAAGATTCACCCAAGTACACCTTATCCATCTACCACACCAAACAACACAAAATATCCTACCTACTCCCACTCACCCAAATCGTCCAAACCGCCCAACACTCACCAATGAGAGGGTGCAAGTGTCGCCTCTTGTTGTCCAAAATGTTTCGCCTCTGGAAAAATCCGCAAAAATTAAAAATGACATAGCCGAAATTCCCTACGAAAGTCGTGGAAACGTTTTTAAAAACGACTCTTTCTGACTTGGTACAAATTTCGAAACTAGCCTACTTTAAGGCTCAAATTATAATACGTACACACTCACATACATACTCTGGAAATACGGGGTATAACAATTTAAACTAGACATGCAAATATTTAAAATAGATATATATTTAACAAGATAGTAATGAAAGCAAATAACCATAAAAAGATGGAATGAAGAGAATTTAGCGATATTTCACTTTTATTTTATTTTATGCGAATGCTTTAACTTTGGGGTGCGCCTCTGGGTACCTGCAAAGACACTTAGTAGAAGAGTTAGTAACTAATAAAATAAATTATCAAATAAACACAACATATGTATATATATATATATATATATATACATATATATATATATATATATATATATATATATATATATATATATATATATATATATATATATGTATAAGATATATATTTTTATAGTGTAGGCTCAATAGTGTTATGCCAAGGATACTAAGACATGAGAAGCCAATATCGCCTTGTCATGGCCGACTCACCTCCCGGTGAATGATACTATGCATTCTCGTCTAATCTTTTCACTTTCCTCCTCGCCCACTATTCCGTCTCGCTTACCATGGAGGCCTCCAGATCGACGGATAAATCTTTCGTAGGCCAGTGTAGTATCTCGTTCAAAAACAGTAAAATACCAAGTGTAGTATCTGTTCTTTAAAAATCAGTTTAATAAAAATAATTTAGAAGGCAAAATTGTAAAATCAGTCCAGAGAACAACAGGATAGTAGAAACGACCAACAACATCAGCAGCCAACAATATCATCAAAAATAGTAGAAACAGGACAGTTCGCCGGAACAGTGGAAACAGTCAGCGGAAACAATCCACCGGAATTTTCAAAACGTTGTCGGAGTCTTAAAACTCCGACAAATGCCCCCAAAAATATAAAATCAGCCCATTAACCAAGATAACAATCGATGCCCAAAAATGCAGTCAAGAACAAGGTCGCCGGAGTTTTTAGAGCTCCGGCCAGATACCAAAATATTAAAAATATCAGTCCATTAACACCCAACAAAACAACAATTGGGTCCAAAAGATGAGCCGAACTAGGGGTGGCCGGAATTTTAAATTCCGGCGACACAACAAAAATCAGAAAATCAGATATCGAAATAAAGCCAACAAGATTCGCCGGAGTTTTTAAACTCCGGCAAGTTGCCAAAAGTCAAAATCAGTCCAACAACCACAACAAATCAAAAAATATTCGCTGTCACACAGATTTAGCAGGGTGGCGTTACTTCCACGGCTATCATCGGAGCGACGCCACCGCAGGTGTACTGGCGTCAGGCGAGGTTCGGAAATGGAGTTCGCCGACATAACAGCCGTAGCGACGGCAGAGGCGAGGGCCCGAGGTAGGCAGTGTGGCGTGGTGGTTCGTGGTGTTCACGGAGATAGAACTCGGTGGGACGTGGGGAAGCGAGAGAGAGGTTAAAGGATGATAATGGTGAGGTTAGGAAAATAAGAGTGGAGGGTGAGATGTGCGGCTGATACGTGTTTAGCCGGGTTCGCGGAGCTGGAGCATCGGCGGCGGCGATGGAGAAGCAGGAGAGAGAGGTGAGGGAGGAGAAAAAAATCAAGGGGTTTAGGTTTGTGCGGCTGAAGTTTTTGTTGTTGGGAGGGAAAGTGATGAGAGTAATGTTTTATTTATAGGGTAGATATTTTAGGTTTATGTTTAGGTTTAGGTTTTGGGGGGAAATGAAAAGTGTGGTATTGTTTTGAAAATTAAAAATGGACGGTTGGGCTTATGGAATGGTGGAGTGGACTGATCCAGATTGTGCCTCGGACTGAACTGGTTTGACAAAAATGTAAAATGGGTTAATTATTTAAAAGAAAAATTATTTAAAAAGATGCAAGATTATTAAAATGCAAATGCCGGTGCAATAATAAAAATACGATATTAACAAATGTTTAATGTCTAATTAAAATTAAAGCGGGATGTCAATTAATTATTTAAAGAGATGCAAATATTATTAAAATAAACGACGACGTAGTAATAATAGAAACATAATATTAACAAAAACATAATGATTAATTTAAAAATAAAAAGATAAAAATGCAAAAAATGATGATTAGAATGCGGTGTCCTAAAACACATAAAATTGCAACAAATATATGAAAAATGGATCAAAATTGACAGTCAACACCGTATATGTATGATCCGTTGTGATAAATATTCAAGTAATTTAAGCTTCAATATATGAATTTTGATCAAATTTAAAAGAGATTAAATTAGTCAAATTACTTCAACGTATCAGATTTATAACAAAGCTAATGTAAAGTAAATTGAATTTTTTTAGAGCCCGTCCGGGTTTTAGACCGGACATGTCGGTCCGGTCCGGTCCAGGACCTATAATTGTCAGTCCGGTCTTCGGTCTTTCATTTTATAATTTTCGGTCTTCGGTCCGATACGGTTCGATTTTGGACCGGTGAATAGCCCTATGTAGAGCGGCTGTTTCCGAGAGACTTTCGGCTCAATTGAATTGTATGTAATAACAGTGTAAAAGATATGTACATAATCAGTTCATTTGTAAAGTAATTAGATATAAATCTATATTGATTTACTTCCTCCGTTCTAAATTAGTCGTCATGTTTCACTACTTTAAGATCACTTTGATTATTCTTTAAAGTTAAATTGAATTTGATAAACTCAATATTTTACAATTTGAATTTAGATATTTATTCAAAAAGTAAATGAAAAATATTATAAATTATAAAAAAAAATTATGTTAATTTGATGAAAATATACATTTTAATATATTAATCAAAGCTTTTATAGTTTGACTTTTAAGAAGAAAAATATGAAAATTAATTTGTGAAGGAGGAAGTATACCTCCCAACTTCAAGTAGCAGCTGCACAAATTCGCCACCAGTCAATTAGCTGCAAACTAGAAGGTCCTTTGACTAATCAATATTTCGAAAAGAAATTGGGGACCGCTAAATCGACCGACGTATTTGCGGTCCCCTCGGTCATTTCTCCCAAAAAGTTGTCAAATGACATTGCTTTTGCATGTTGAGTAACGTCAGTCACGGGAAGTTTTTTATTTTTCGTTGTTTTGTCTTTTTTTAATTTTTTTCTTTTTTCTTTTGTGTTCTTATTTTTTTTAATATAAAAATAAAAATTATAAATAGAATGTTATTATATTAATTAAATTTTCTGAAAGGAATATTGTATTAAATATTTTAATTAAATTAATATATTTAAAATTTTATTAAATTTTAGGTTTATCTACTATTAAAAATAGTTATTCAATTTTATTTAAATATTTTAAGAAATTAAAAAATAATTTAGCATTTTATATTCTTTTTATTATTGGAATATGTTTCAGCTCTAATAAAATACAAATTTTCTGTTCGAGCAACAAAAGTCAGACTGACGCGCGTTGCGTCAGTAAAAAAATTTGAATTTGAAATTTAAAAATTTAAATTACCGTCATTTTCAAAAAAAAATTCAGTAAAAAATTTTGAATTTGAAATTTTGAATTACCGTCATTTTCAAATTTTTCTCTCCCTATATATATTATCTCACAGTCATCAAATTTACAAATTTCAAATTTTTTTACTGGAGGAAAATTTGAAAATAGCGGTAATTCAAATTTTCAACTCAACTTCAAATCGTTGGCATTGGTTTCGTGAACAATTATCAATTTTGTTCAGGTAATTTTTTTTTGCATCTACTATTCTTTTCATTGTTAATTTGTTTTAATTTCCTAAAATATTTCATTCGTGTTTATAGGTCATCGTGTTTATAGGTCATTTTGAAAATGGCGGTAATTCAAAATTTCAACTCAATTTCATATATTTTTTCTTTTAACTTTCATGTTTGCCTATATACATTTAAATGATTTTGGATAATTTTATTTGCTTATTTATCGACTATAAAAAATAACTAAAAAATCTCTTTTTTTAAAAAAATCAAAATATTTTCTATCGTACCATAAAGTGATGGGACTTATGAGAGTAATTTTTTAATTTAACACTGATAAAACGAGAACATTTTAGATCCAATAAGGCCACAAAATTAATCTGCTTCTAAATTAAGTAGGTTTCCATTTTTTTAATTCTTTTAGGTATGTCGTTGAAAATTTTAAAAATGGCGGTTGGTATGTGCTTCTAAATAGTGATCTACAAAAGGCTGCAAAATCTTTAATTATTTAATAATCCTACCGACCAATTTTGTGATATGGATTTAGAATTTCAACACCATATACTTGGGATATATAAAGATAGATCCAATATTCAAATCCCTGTCACATTTCCCATCTACCATCAAACAATACCTCATGAGTATGCGTGTGCCCTTGCCTCTTCAAAATAAATAAAATTAGATAATTTATTAACACAATATGGGATAGATGTAAGAGTGTAGAATGGAGCACCATACATCTCGCATCTCCATAAAGGATGATGATCTCCATAAGGAGGTTCAAGAATCATAAATGTATTCCAACTTAGCTCATAAAAATATAATTCGTTTAGGTTAAAAATAAAAATAATTTTAAATTCAACAAATTAGGTCATGATAAATTTGTTAACTCAAATTGACATGTCCATAATCCAAGCAAATACTAAACGAGTTATTTATTGATCCGTTTTAATATGTTCAAGTTACAATTTAATCTGTCAATTTAACACTCCTATCCCAAACTGACGTCAGAAGTAGATGAAGGCCTTGTTGAAAATTTACTAAATGTGAAATAAATTAATCATATTAATTATGACTCGAACAATTGGGGTCCCGCACGTCGGAAACATGGTTTCCACACACGTGCACATAAAGTGTCAAGGATCGCAATTTCCTTAAATGGAAGAGATATTGGTACGTATATGAATTGTTTGAGACATAAGAGAATAGACGGTTATTGGCCAAATAACAATGGTTTCACTTTGGTAAACAAAGGAAAGACATGTGTAAAGTGTTAAAAGATGAAACGAGTCATGAATCGTCGCGACCCGATAGGGCGGCGGCGGCAAGTGGTCTTTGGAGCCGCGGCTAAGTCCTCGAAGTTTGGCGCCACTGCGGGGCTGGCGCTACGCCTCTGGTTTTGCGCCACGCCACTGTGGCCGTTCGCTTGGTTGGAGAATCGATGCCGACTTTGGAGGATTAACTATTCATTATTTAGCTCTTGAATTCAGCTAAGTATGGCTGAATTGTAACCCATACTAATGGTCATTACTTGGTCATTCAAAGCCATAAATTAGCTAGTTGGAGGGTCTTCTTCTCAACACTATAAAATGAGGTCTTTGGCTCATTTGCAAAACACACTTGACATCTTACACTCAACAATTCTATGAAATTGTCTTTCTCTTTTGCAATCACAAATACTAAAAGATCTTTCTTCCAAAGTAAACACTTGAGTTATTTTTGCTCATTTGTTTGATTGTTGTTTTATCTTGGGAGATAAGTTGTCATTACAACCGTTGAAAGGATATACGGGGCAATATTATCTTAAGGATAGATCAAGAATTTGGTTGACTCAGCAAGCCCTCATATTTGATCATTTTTCAGATTTCTAACAAATAGTTGTTGTTGTTATTTTTCCGTTTTACACATTACCACTCACAAACTTAAGATAATATTCGCTACTTCAACAATAACAACATGTCTGCTGAAGATCAATTCAACGCTTTGAACAACGCCAATGCTCAAGACAATCCCGCTGCTTTCAATCCCACCACTCAAGACAATGACACTGTCTATACTCCAACTAATCCTGGCATTCCTAATGCCTTTCAAACCACTGCTTTTGGCACTTCTAGTGCTTCCACTATATTTGGCACTTCAAGTGCTACCACTGTTTTTGGCACAACTAGTGTCAACACTGATTTTGATACAATCAATACCTCCACTGTTGCTCCAGGGACTTATAGTGCCTATGCTCCTGTCCAAGGCGTCAACAACATCTATGCTCCTGCTGGAGGCATTCTCAATGTCTTTGCAACTACTCAAGGGGGCATCACTGCCCCTACACCTGCTGGCTTTCACCATGAAAGTCCTGAAAAGTTCATGGACACTCACTTTAAGATATGACAACAAAAGATGTTGTTTTTCCTAACGGTTATGAGAATGTCACGTTTCCTAACCAAAACCCTCCACTAGTTGGGGAAGACATGGAACCTCAGCCAAATGATTTGGCGGGAGGGGGCCAGGGTAACCATGTCACTGATGACATGAGGATGGTTCGCGAAGCATGGAAACATAGTGATTTCATGTGTAGGAACTATATTCTAAACAGTTTGTCTGATCCACTATACACGGTATATTGCACCGTTGAAACTGCCAAGCAGTTATGGGACAAACTTCATAAGAAATACAACACCCAAAATGCGGGTAGTAAGAAGTTCATCATTGGGAAGTTCCTAAAATTTTAAATGGCGGACAACAAAAGTATGACATCCTAAGTCCAGGAATTTCAAATGATTCTACATCACTTGAATTTGGAAGGATTAAAGCCCAACAAACAATTTTTGGTTGGGGAATTGATCGAAAAGTTGCCTCTCTCATGGACTGAGTTTATGAACTATCTAAAACTCAAAACGAAGGAGATGACTTTAGACGAACTTGTTGTCAAACTCCAGATTAAGGAGGACAATAAGAAGGCCATGTCAAAGGGAAAACAACCCGCTGGGGCTAAGGCAAATCTGACGGAAGTCAAAGGGAACTCAAGCAAGAAGCGGAAGTTCCAGAAGGAAGACAAGCCCCAAACAACTGAAAAGTTCAAGGGCAAGTGTAATCATTGTGGTATAGTTGGTCACATAGCCAAAGACTGCCGCAAACTCAAACGTGAGAATAAAGCCAAAGGCAAGGCCAAGGCTAACATCGTCGAAGACACGCTCGTAGACGATATGATTCAGGAGTTCTCAGCGATGGTTCTTGAAAAAAACCTCGTTGAGAATCTGGTGCAATGGTGGTTGGACACAGGTGCCACCCGTCACATATGTTCCAATAAAGAAGCCTTCTCCACTTATACATCAGTCTCAGACAAGAAGTTGTTCATGGGAAATAATTTTTCTTCAGAGGTACTGGGGGTAGGAAAAGTGGTCCTAAAGATGACATTCGGGAAGGATCTGACTCTGAGGGAAGTTGTCCCAGAAATTCGTAGAAATCTAATTTCTGGACCTTTGTTAGTAAATGCTGGTTTTAAGCTAGTATTAGAGGCTAACAAATTTGTAATCACTAAGAATGGAACTTTTATAGGAAGGGACTTCGTCTGTGAAGGCCTCTTTAAGCTTAATGCTGCACTTGTAATGCCTTCTGCTTCAACTATCAATAAAATTACACCTTCTACTTACTTAATTGAGTCATCTAATTTATGGCATCATAGATTATGACATTTTAACTATCAATCTATCCAAAGATTGGTAAAGCTGGAATTATTTCCATTTATCGATATAAACCCTAAACATAAATGTGAGGTGTGCGTAGATGCTAAACTTTTCAAGAGTTCCTTTAGATCCGTCGAAAGGGATACCGCTCCTCTAGAACTTATACATACAGATATATGTGATTTGAAGTTCGCTCAAACTAGAGGAGGGAACAAGTACTTTGTGACTTTCATAGATGATGGAACAAAGTTTTGTTACCTTTACTTACTAAAAAGTAAAGATGAAGCCTTTGAAGCATTCAAACGCTACAAAGCAGAAGTTGAGAATCAACTAGGCGGACAGATTAAAACAATATGTAGTGATAGAGAGGGAGAATATATATCGCCTTTTGAAGAACTTTGTATCCAATCGGGTATAGTTCATCAAACAACAGCTCCTTACTCACCTCAATCAAACGGAGTTGCTGAACGCAATAATCGAACACTAAAGGAAATGATGAATGCACTACTCATCAATTCGGGGCTCCCTCAAACCATGTGGGGAGAAGTTGTTCTTACCGCGAATATGATTCTTAACAGAGTCCCACACAAGGATAAATACAAGACTTCATACTAGCTATGAAAATGAAAAAAACCTACCTACATGTATTTAAAGGTATGGGGTTGTCTGGCCAAGGTAAATGTCACGACCCGACCCGACGGGCCGTGAACATGGCGTCTTAATTGGACGCCATTATACTAACCTGCCACATGTAATCAGACTGACACCAAGGACAATATATAAAATCGTAGCACACGCTATATAGCAAAATAGGCAAGCCGGCAAGACTGTCTTTTACACACGAATAAACCTGTCTCCTGGGGAGTCACGACTAGCCAACATAATAAAATAGGCAAGCCGAGAAGGGCCACCGTGTATTATCACTTATGTGCGGGAACATCCCATAAATGGAGTACAACAACACAGATGACCACAACAGGTTTACCAATCCACATACGTACAACCCACAACTGTCTACAGACCTCTATGAGAAGGATAACGAAATATGACGGGACATGGCCCATTCGTGCCCCTATACATACATAAGTCAAAAATAAGGTTCTGTACCCAAAATGACAATGCTCTGAGTCAATGGAGCTCTCCAAACAGCTGAACAAGAATCTTAGACTGGAGGATCACCAAACTGAGCACATGTACCTGCGGGGCATATACGCAGCCCCCCGAGGAAAGGGGGTCAGTACGAAATATTGTACTGATTATGTAAAATATGAAGTACTGTAAATAAGATCATAACTGGCCAAGAGGTAACCGGAGACAAGTATAATAATCAAATACTAAATCCAACTGTGCCATATAAAAGTGAGAGTCAACTGTGCCTTATAAAAATGAGAGTCATGTGAAAGTCATGGATGCCTATCTATATAATCATATATATACATATATACTATCATGGGTGTCGCGCCCGTTTTTGACCTCGGGGTCTGAACTGTATCCGCAACATTGCTCTTT
The DNA here is from genome assembly GCA_029844215.1 of Przewalskia tangutica. Classification (NCBI taxonomy): domain Eukaryota; kingdom Viridiplantae; phylum Streptophyta; class Magnoliopsida; order Solanales; family Solanaceae; genus Przewalskia; species Przewalskia tangutica. Next base: position 5,404,315 of record CM056723.1, on the reverse strand, counting down.
GGCGCGGTTCCCTGGATGGAGCAAAAAATGCTTATTTTTTAAGAGTCGCTACCTAATTAGTTAAGTGAATTAGGACACTTGATTTATTGCAATAAAAATACTGCAATTAATCTCCATTTAATGGTCTGCGAAATTAATGAGATTCTGGATCAGGGTTCTTTATTATCCTAAAGGAAAGGGGTTAGACATCCTTTAAGATTCGCTAACTTGCGGTTATCCGTTCAAACCTAGGTTAATTATATATTGGCTTTTATTCTACCTATTCTAAGCATTTTTTATAATTTACAATTAAAATAAATTGCAATACAAAATAATAAAACTAAAATTAAATGCAACGACATAAAATAAGATCCGAGACATATGTTTAGCCCTTTTTAGGCATTCGGCACAAGATGCATCTCAGAGTACCTGTATAAACACTTAGTAAAAGTGTTAGTAAGAGAATGAATAATTCTAAAGCAATGACAAAAATTAATAAGTAAAGCCAAAAATAAACCCGTCTTTTGTACATGGGAGGCCTTGGAAATCAGACGGAGATTCCTTCATCGACCAGTGTAGTATCTGTTCTAAATCAGTAAAATGCCAAATATTCAAGTGTAGCAATATGTTCAAAATCAGTAAATACCTAAATTATAGGGCCAAATAGTACAGTAATAGCAGTGATAGATACGGGAAACCAGAGGTCCACATGAGTCGAAACTCCGGTCCAAAAACAGTCCCAACAACAGATACCAGTAGATAAATCTGAATAGAGGTCACTCCGACCAGATGGCCAAAAAATCAGCGAAAAAATCAGCCCCAACAAACAAGGTATGCAGCAGATCCCAAACAAAATAAAACGTAGGTCGCCAGAGTTTTTAAACTCCGGAGATATTCAAAAAAAAATCAGTCCAAACAATCAATAATATAATAGTAACGAAGAGAAACAAACAGTGATTTCAACAACACAAAAGGCAGCGGGCAGCGGCGGGGTCGACGAGAACAGTGGGTGGCGGTGAAGGTTCGCCTGCGAGTTGCAGTGGCAGTGTTGGGTGTATGGATCTTTAAAAATGAAAACAAAGGGATGGATATATGTGTGAGGCTGCGGATTATTTATTAAGGAAGATGGAACTGTGGAATGGATTTTATGAAAGTGGGGAAATGTGTTGTGGGGAATATGAAGAGGAGTCAGTGCTTTGGGATTTATGTGGGTGTGTATAAAGGGGAGAAGATGATAAAAATAAAAATGAAAAGGAGAGAGATGGATGTAGTGCTGTAGATGTTCTTGTTCTTTTTAATGGTGGATGAGCTTTGTTAAAAGAGATAAGTGGATGAATATCGAAAAAGTGATGGTGCGCTTGCTGATGAGTTTTTTTAGAATAGGGAGGGAATAATTTTATTTATAGTGTAGGATTAGGTTTAGGTTTAGTTTTGGGTTTTGGGGGAAAAAGATGAAAGGTGTACTGAGCCTCATTTTTGGGCCTCAGTTTGGACTTCGGTTTTCGGCGGATTGGACTGATCCGGATTGTGCCTCAGACTGGACTGGTTTGACAAAAATGCAAAACGGATTAATTATTTAAAAAGATACAAAATTATCAAAATGAAAATGCCGATGCAATAATAATAAAATACAATATTTAAGAAATATTTAATGCCTAATTAAAAGTTAAAACGAGATGTCAATTAATTATTTAAAGAGATGCAAATATTATTAAAATAAACGACGGTGAATAATAATAGAAACATAATATTAACAAAGACATAATGCTTAATTTAAAATAAAAAGATAAAAATGCAAAAAAATGATGATTAAAATGTGGCGTCCTAAAATGCTTAAAATTGCAAGAAATAACTAAAAGATAAGTCAAAATTGGGTGTCAACAATGAGTATTTGTACCTGCATCATGGATACCTGTCCATGGAATCATCATATACTGTCATGGGTATCTGTACCCGCATCATAGATACATGTCCATGCAATCATCATATATATAAACATTTTCGACTCTCTAGTGAGGACTCGGTGAATAAATACAAGGATCTAAGCACGAACATTGCCGGCCCGGGACTCGGTGAGGTGGAATAATAACACTTTGCACGAATAGCTATCATGAGAAACCATATACAATTTAAATCATCATTTGACTCTCAATAAAATAAATAAAAGACACTATCATGTCATGTATCATATTAAATCATCATTAGGAATTAGAACTCATTAGAACTATATACGTCCGCCGTACACTCATTTATGAATATCATGCCAAAAAGAAGAAATGATAGTTTCACATACCTTATTGACGAACTAACCAACTCGATAATCTAAATACGCCTTGACTAGCACTTCAACCTATAATAGTAGTAACATGTCCATTATTCTTACTGTTATACCTCGTAAGTTTAAGGCGATAATGAAGAACGTCATTAAGGAAGTAAGATTCGAATATTGAATATAAAGAGTACTTACATATGTTAATACGAAAATTAGTGTATAAATGGATGTTATCCCAGAATAGTTTTTTTAGTACTACAAATGTGATGACGAAAATTAATACTAGTAGTTGAATTTGTTCCAATGAAGTTTTGGAATAGTATTGTATTATAAAATCTTGGCATGGAGAATACGAGGCCTTATGAAATTCTCGGAAAATTAAAGAAAGCGGGATAAAGCTTTAATTATTACTTGAGGGATTAATTTATGAAGACAATTAGGGGAGTGGACCAAAGTGTAATAAACTATTTTCAGATTTTTAAAGTTAGCTCACATTAAACCTTTCTTCTTTCATTATATTGCAATTCAAAAATAAAAGGGAAAATAAATATACTCTCTTCTCATTCTCCTCTCAACCGAACCCACTCCCCATTGCTATACAAAATTGAAGTTTTGTTTCTTTTAATTCCTGTCCTAGATTAAGTCATTTTCATCCAATTTTCTAAGCCAAAAAAAAAAAATGCACCAAAACGTGCCACTGCTGGCCGGACTGGGCAGTCATTTTTTCCAAGTTTTTGGACGATTTTTTTTGGAGGAAAACGTGTAGGAATGATGGATTAACATTATGGGATTCATTCATGAAGATTTGGAGTTGAAGAATTGTTAGAATTGGACAAGAAATTGGGCAATTGGATCGATTTTTCTAGGGACTATTTTGGCTTCAATTTAAGGTATAAAATTCTTATTTCTATGATATAATTGGAGTGCATGTTGTTATAATTAAGGATATGAAATTGTTTTAAGGGAAAATTGGAATTAAGACATTGCATGTGAATATTTTGGATGTTGTAGCCGATTTTGGGATTAATTTTACTAATCTTGGAGTTGTCGTATTCGATTATTGTGTTGTTAAGTTCGTCGCTGCCTTGCATGTTGAAATTGGAATTAATCTTGATGTTTAGAGTTATAATTGTTTATATGAAAGTATTGAAATATGAATTGGATTTTAAGACTTCAATTGGATTTTAAGGAATTATGATAAGAGTTGGTATTGTGGGCTGTTTTAATGGACTGTCTTGACGTAGTTAAAGGAGTTAGATTAACATGAGAAATAGGTGTATGAATCACCTTGATTGTTGTAGTAGTTATCTTCCATGAACGAAAAGGAAATGAATGTATTATGATGGCGTTTGTGGAGTATTTGAGAATGTTTTGGTTATATCTTTAAGTTATGACTGGTTATTGGTTTGGTTGACATTTGTTGTAAATTGTGGAGGTACATATAGACAGGGGAAGTGCTGCCCGAATTTTATAGAATAAGAGAATCGTCTTTCAATATAACTTACGTTATAAATCACAGAGTTGCTAGTCGAGGCGATTATTAGATTATCGAGTTGATATAGACGACGAGGTATGTGAATTATTCCTTCTTTCTTTTGGCATGATTTTCATAAAGTAAACGTACAGCGGACGTACATGGTTTCTATACAATCTAATTCCTAGTAGTATGAGTTATGAGAAGTACCTTTGATTTTCTAGTAAAAAGTTCATTTTAATGATTTGATTAAGAGCCAAAGTGATGATTTAAATTGTATAGTTACTCATGATACTTTATTCGTGCTGGATATGATTATATGAATTCACCGAGTCCCATAATGGGTCGGGACACGTTATATTGATTATTCCATGGACATGTATCCATGATGCGGGTATAGATACCCATGATAGTATATGTATGATGATTTCATGGATATATATCCATGATGCGGGTATAGATACCCATGACAGTAGATATGATTCCATAGATATGTATCCATGATGCGGGTATAGATAACCATGACAGTAGATATGATTCCATGGACATGCATCCATGTTGCGGGTATAGATACCCATGACAGTAGATATGATTCCATGGACATGCATCCATGATGCGGGTATAGATACCCATGACAGTAGATATATATATATATATATATAGGATGATTAAATGAATAAGTATTCATGATTACTGATATGATTCTCTATTTTCTATGGCACAGTTAGATTGATATTTGATAATCTTACATGTCTCTTGTTATCTATTGGCCAATTATGGTCTCATTTACAATACTTCATGTTTTACATACTTAGTACATTATTTCGTACTGACCCCCTTTCCTCGAGGGGTTGCGTTCATGCCCGCAGGTACATGTGCTCAGTTTGGTGATCCATCAGTCTAGGATTCCGTTCAGCTGTTTGAAGAGCTCCTTTGATTCAAAACTTAGCCATTTTGGTACATAACCTCTTTTTAAACCTATGTATATTTAGGGGCACGATGGGGCCCTGTCCCGTCATATGTCGTTATCATTCTCATAGAGGTCTGTAGACAGTTGTGGGTTGTACTTATGTAAAGTTATAAATCTATTTTGGTCAGCCATGTTGTTGTACTCTGTGTTCTGATTTTCCCGTGTATACGTGATACTATTTGGCGGCAGCCTTGTCGGCTTGCCTGTTATATTATGTTGGGTAGTTGTGACTCCTCAGGAGGCAGGTACATTCTTGTGTAAAGGCAGCCTTATCGGCTTGCCTATTCTGGCATATGTTATTGTTGCAGAGTTATGCTGCCGGATTTCTTATTTTTCTTACATGTTAGTTGGATTGTGTGCGACATGTTAGTATAATGGCGTCATTAGGACGTTTAGTTGCGGTCCGTCGGGTCGGGTCCATTATCCTTATGATCACTAACATACTTTATAATTGAATGATAACTCGTTAACTTTTCTATAAAATTTAGGCAGCACTTCCCTTATTTATATGCACATCCATAACTTACAACAAATGTCAACAATATCAATTAACAAGTCACAATTCCAAGATATCACAAAATCAGTCCATATACTCTACTTACACCATAGTTATGCATTCTTTCTTCTTACATTTATGGAATACAACGACAACCAAGGTGATTACTACACCTATTTCTCATGTTAATTCAGCCCTTAATCCATATTAAAATAGCCCATAAAAACAGTCCATACGTCTAGCAACAACGACAAGAATACATGTCTTATAGTTTGCAACATAACACCTTTTTACTCTTTAATTCCTTTAAAGACATGTATTAGTAATTACCACAACGTATATACATGTTTATAACTTATATTTTCAGCATTATAACTCTACCAAAACATCCCCTAAAATGCAACACAACATGTCCAATAATTCCATACCAGTCTCGGCCAACACATAATAATTCCATAACTCTTCTCTTAATTCCTTAGAATCCAAATCACCTTTCAACGCTTCCATATAACTAATTACCATTCTAAATATCAATGTTTCTTTTCAATTTCAACATGCAATTAGTGACAAGGATAACAACAACAACGAATCCAATGTACACAAAAATAGCCCCAATTTCGACTACAACACCAAATAGTCACATGCATTGTCTTAAATTCCAAGTTTTTCCTAACACAAGTTCATTCCTTAAACTATAACAACATGCAATTCCAATTATACCATAAGAAGAATAATTTTTACCTTAATTTTGCTCCAAAACAGTCCCTAAACTTTCGGTCCTTGCATGCTCCAAATGCTTCATCATTTTCACCATTCTTCAACTTATAATTACATGCATATATTCTACATGTTTAATCAATTATTCTTACACGTTTTTCTTCCAAAAACTCATCTCAAAACTCGAAATTTTTGGGCTCACATTCACGTTCCAGCAGTGGCGTTTTTGCCACTATTTTGGGGGTGTTTCTTTAGCTTGTAATTATGGAAGAATTTAGGCTAGAAAGGAGGAACAAAAAGCTTAAATTTTTGAGCTATGGGGAAAGGAGCTTTCGGCTGAAATGGGGATAGGAGAAGAGAGGGAGAGGGTTTGAAATGAAGTCTTGAAATGGGAGGTGAAATGTTATAAGACATTTTGTATAAGTGCTGAAAATTAATTTGCACTTTAGTCCTACTCCCTTAATTGACTTCTTAAATAACCCTCAAGTAATAATTAAAGCTTAGATCCCACTTCTTTTTATTCCGGAAAATTTATAAGGCCTCGGATTCTCAATGTCATAATTCTCATAATACGATACTAGTCCATAACGGGAATATACAATTATTATCACTAATTTCCAACGTCACACACGTTGTACCCAACCTCCTTCCGGAATCGCATCCCCTTGTATACTAATTTCTTCATTAGCATAAATAAGTACACTTTATTTCCAATACTCGAATCTTATTTCTTAATTACGTTCTCTAATTATCGTCTTAAAACTACGAGGTGTAACAGTAAAAGTACCTATGCCAAAGCAGGCCAAGATTGAACCTAAGACTGTGGATTGCATATTCATCGGATATGCCAATAATAGTAGTGCTTATCGCTTCATAGTGCACAAGTCGGATCATCCGGACATTTATGAAGATACGATCATGGAATCAAGGAACGCATGGTTCTTTGAAGACACGTTTTCTTACAAGGAAAACAACATAACCTCTCACAAACGAATTTATGATCAAGCCTCTGAGGATCAAGAGGTAGATGACTACCTAAATCCGAAAGGTTCAGATCTAGTGAATTCTGAAGTACCTGATTGTTCGGATTTCAGTAATCAAGATTCTCAGGACTTGGAAGATTCAGAGATGGAACCAAGGAGAAGCAAAAGGTCCCGGAAGAACAAGTCCTTCGGTCCAGACTTTGAAACATATTTGGTTCAGAATGAACCACGGACAATCGCCGAAGCATTGTCAACTCCAGAAGCACCGCTCTTGAAGGAAGCTTTAGAAAGTGAGATAGAATTCATCCTGCATAACCACACCTTGGAGTTGGCTGAACTTCCCTCGGGACACAAACCATTGGGTTGTAAGTTGATCCTTAAACTGAAGTTAAAGGCAGATGGGTCTATTGACAAGTACAAAGCTAGGTTAGTAGTCAAGGGCTATCGCCAAAAGGAGGGCCTTGATTACTTCGACACCTACGCTCCGGTGTCAAGAATGACATCCATACGTATGTTCATAGCTATCGCCGTCTTGCGGGATCTTGAAATACATCAAATGGATGTTAAGACTGTCTTCCTAAATGGTGATTTGGAAGAAGAAATATATATGGATCAACCCGAGGGGTATGTGGTTCCAGGACAAGAGACAAAAGTATGTCGGCTTGTTAAATCGTTGTACGGGATGAAACAAGACCCTAAACAATGGCACGAGAAATTTGATAGTACTCTACTATCAAAAGGGTTCGCCATTAATGTAGGTGATAAATGTGTCTACATGAAAGGAAATGTCGAATCCTTCGTCATGATATGCCTATATGTAGACGACTTGTTGATCACTGGGAGAAGTTCTGGGATAATCCTAGAAACTAAGAACATGTTAAAATAGTGTTTTGACATGAAAGATAAAGGCATTGCAGATGTCATCTTAGGGATCAAGATGCTTAAGACATCTAATGGACTGGTCTTATCTCAATCTCACAACATCGAAGATGTACTGAAGAAATTTTGGATGTTTGACAGTTCACCGGTATCAACACCATTGGATATAAGTCAAAACATTGACAAACATCTTGGTAAGCCCGTACGCCAGGAGCGATATGCGCAGGTGATTGAAAGTCTAATGTATACACAAACTGCACTCGACCTGATATCGCTCATGCAGTCAATAAATTGGTTAGGTTCACTCGAAATCCAAGTGAGGATCACTGGAAAGCGTTGAACAGGGTACTACGGTTCTTAAAGTTCACAATGCATTTCGGGTTACACTATTCTAGATATCCAGCGGTACTAGAGGGGTACAACGATACAAACTGGATATCTGATAGCGACGACATCAATTCCACCAACGATTATATTTTTTACAATCGGTGGCGGAGCTGTGTCTTGGAAATCATCTAGACAAACTCTTATTGTCAGGTCCACATTGGAGTCGGAATTTATCGCTTTAGATAAAGCGGGAGAAGAAGTTGAGTGACTTCATGATTTTCTAGAGGATGTCCCATGTTGAGATAAACCCGTGTCTTCTGTAATGATTCACTGCGACAGTCAGTCGGCTCTAGGAAGGGCACGAAGTTCAATATACAACGGTAAGTCTTGTCATGTTCGACGGAGACATGAGTCTGTTAGGCAGTTGATCACCTCGAGCATTATTTCCATTGATTACATAAAATATAAGAAAAATATCGCAGATCCCTTGACGAAGGGAATACCCAAAGATCAGTTGTTCTGCCTATCTAGGGGAATGGGCTTAAAACCGAAACAATAAGAACCGATATAGTGAACACCCAACCGATATCCGTGAGCGCTTCGGTGGAAGCAAGAGCACTTCGGATAATGTGTATTCCTCTCTTGCAATCACAAACACTCAAAGATCTTTCTTCTAAACTAAACACTTGAGTTTCCTTTGCTCAATTGTTTGATTGTTGTTTTATCTTGGGAGATAAGTTGTCATTACAACTGTTGAAAGTATATACAAGACAATATTATTTTAAGAATAGATCAAGAATTTGGTCGACTCAGCAAACCCTCATATTTGATCATTTTTCAGATTTCTAACAAATGATTATTATTATTTTCTCATTTTACGCATTACCACTCACGGGCCTGACTGAGAAAAACAAGACCCAATTACATTGTGCCAGCAGCAGTACAAGAATATAAAAATTGCAACAGCTAGGAAGAATGCCAGACATTATACGTAAGCATTAACGTGCGATGCTACCACATTATTAAGAAACACTGGTCAAAATTCAAAAACCTACTTCAAATTTTCTTTTTTTATGAAAAAAACCTTGTCCCACCTTTGTCCTAAATTACTATAAATAGATACCAACACTTCATCATCATTTTGTACTGTTATCAACCATTTTTCCACCTTCCCTTTTCCTCCTTAAATTATCACATCTAATTTTGTCCCGCTCCTTTTTTTTCCTCTCGATACAGACTACAAGAATCATCAGAAATTCATACAAAAAAAAAGTCTTCAGAAAGTTTGAGGATCAGTTGTGCGGAGTTCGTTAAAGACCAAAGAAAATGGAGTATTACATGGATGAGAAATGGAAATTATCAAAAGATAATCGATGTTGCCATTCATATTCATCCTCCAAGTCATCATCTTTATTTAGGAGCTATTCACAAAAAAGCCCCAACTCAAATATTTCTTCACTTCCTAGAAGTTTTTCACAAAAAAATCCATACAAATCATCCCTCTCAAGGAGTTCTTCACAAAAAAATACCACTTCAAAATCTCGACTTACAAAAAGTGCAACACAAAGGTGTGCCAATTTCAGCCGCAAATGCAGTAACTTGGCTAAGGAACAGAAGTCAAAATTTTATATTGTAAAGAGGTGCATTGGAATGCTTGTTCGATGGAACAAACATGGAGATTCTTGGAATTAATTGATATTGTTGGCAGAGTTTACACAAGTAAGATCTCCAAATTACCCTTTATTTGTGAGATTTAGATATTGGTCTTATAGAGAAGAACAGATCATAGTAGTAGTATTCTCTTTTTGTACCTCCAGACGAATTTAAGATTTAGAATCTTTGAATTCAGAATGAGTATGATTTTACTATAGGTATACATTTTGAGTTTTTTCTTTCTTCGATATCTTTTGGCACAAATATTTGCCTACATAACATAGGTACAGAGCCGTCTTTAAATTCGTGCGAGATGTGCTATTGCATAGGTCCCCCGAAAAATGATAAATTTTAGGGGCCTTTTTTTCATTTTTTATTAAGTAGTATTAACCAGAATTTACTGTAAAAGTTCATAATTCGCAGGTCTTAGCTCTATCAAAGTAGGAATTGATTAACTTGAAGTTGTATTGAGTTGTTATTTATAATTTAAAAAATTTCTAATCATTAAAATCGTATATTTACTTATATTAAGGGTCACTTTACGAATTAAAACAGGGTCCCAAAATATTTGAGACGGCGGTGCATAGGTATCCTACATAAGGCAGAATGCTTGGTGCATCCACCCTTTTTCCGTATATATCTTTAGTCTAACTAAGTTCAAAATAATGAATTCAGTTGAATCGACGTCTTATATTGTGCCAGCTCGATAACAAGGTACGGAGGGCGGTGAAACTGAAGTATATATACTAGTAGTACAACTACGGATTTTGGTTAAGTTGCACTGATGAATACCGTTAAAACCAAGTCACATGGTATTGTCTGGGAAAGCTGTATTTTCTGCTACCCTTACTCTCTGATCTGCAATATAAAAAAAAAAAAACTGTAATTGAAACTATCAAATACAAGAGGACATATAGAAATGGTCATCATTTGTCCCCATGCAGAAAGGAAAATACGGGGATCAGTAAATCTTGAAAACATATGGCACATGATCATAATAAAACTACTACTAAAACTTAGTCCGGACTCCGGAAGTATCCATCCATTAAATTACCCTGCAACTTAATCCAAATATATTGAAGAGAGGAATACACCCCTCCTTTGTAAGCATTGAATTTCACTTTCTAGTCTCTCAAGTACAAGGACTGTTTACCTGTGGTAACTAAAGGCTATCCGGTGGGGTGAGGCGTACCGACTCCGACTCCGACCCGACCCCCACTGTACCGGTAATGGTACGGGGTTGACAAAAAATGTCGATCCCGACCCCACCCCGACCCATCCCACCCTCCTCCTTTCTGGCGGTTGCAACCAGCTTTGATGAAATTAAGGCCGTTGACAACGGCCTTTTCCCTTCCTCCCCAACCCCCCTACCCCTAATATTTATTTTTAACTCTTAAGTTATTATATTTACACTTTTAATCTAATTTTTCAATTATAAATACTTCATTTTCTCTTCATTCTTTCTTACAAATCTTCCTACAATCTCTTATCTCTCTAAATATCTCTCAATCTATCTCTCATTACACTACATTGTCTACTAAGTATTCAATTTTATTTATTCATTTGGGAGTGAAGTTGACAACTAGCTTGAGGATCATCCATCGAGCAAAGTTTCAATTTTCAACATCTTGATTACACGTTGACGTTACGTCGACGTTTGGTACATTCGTTTCTTTATTAAATTATTATTGTTTCTTTATTTTAATTAGCGTACTTTATTTCATTATCTTTAACTATTTATTAGCATAAATTAAAATGAAAGGAATCAAAGGATTAAGAGGTATATTGGCTAGGTCTGGTTCTAGTAGGGGTGACAAGGGCAAAAGTCCTTCTTCTAGTCAACTTATTCCTCATATACATGATGATTTTATTGATACTTAAAATTTTCCTGAAGTACCAGTAGATTTAGACGATGAACTATTTTCTGAAAATCAACAAGAATTTAATTTAGAACATCTAGATGACACAACTAATCTAGATGACACGCCAATTAATGCACCTCAAACTGGAACACCTCATATTCCCACTAGTATGAGACGAGGCCCACCAGAACGAAAATTAGCTGTCACGACCCGACCGGCGCGACTAGTACCTCACCGGTACCTGTCGTATACATCGAGAATAGAATGAACATACATAACACATAACTTATAAAAAGAGTAACATCACCGCCACCGGTAGCAAGTGTCGTTTTCCATAAAACATACTTAACCAAAAGTATGGAAGTACAACTTGTTCTTATAGCCCAAAACATATATGTGACCACGCACTTATGGATAATGGCGTGGCGGGACGGGGCCCGCCATACCACGAATGTACAAAATACCTATAGCGTCGGGGAATAACGTACCAACAAACAAGCTTAGGAGGAATGGAGCTTCGACAGAATAGTGATCCAAGGCGAGGATCCACACTGCTTACCACTGCGGCGTGACGCGGCCCAGGAAGGGTCGATTACCTGATATGTACCAAGTATGTAAAGTCGAAAATCTTGTAATAATGATATCATAAGTCTAAAAGTAGTTTGGAGTCATGGAAGACAATCAAAATACCTTTTCTTGTGCCTTGCTAACAATGAGTGACAAGTATAAATATAATCTGCGTAAAATAGGGGCCTCGTGATCAAAACATGGTACCTGCGCAGTAGTATCAATAAGCACCCATACTCGCGGGACTATTTCACCGCGTAGGTCTGTGGACGCGTGAGTATTCGCGCATAAATTTGTACCGCCGCGTGGGACTATTTCACCGCGTAAGCCCATAAGGACTCGCGTGAGGTATTCGCCGCGTCGTGGGTAGCAAATCCACGGGCAATTGGTATAACGATCTTGGGGACTTACCGCCGGATATCTCTTACCACAGGCGGATGGTATAACGATCTTGGGGACTTACCGCCGGTATACTCTTGCTGAAGCGGATGGTATAACGATCTTGGGGCTTGCCCCTCAGATATACTCTTACACTGGAGAAGGTGGTATGACGATCTTGAGGCTTGCCCCTCAGACATACTCTTACCCTGGAGAATGTGGTATAACGATCTTGGGGCTTGCCCCTCAGATATACTCTTACCCTAGCTCAGTATCATCATATCATAATCATAAATAAGTTAAGAAAACTTATAACTTCTTATTAGTCTTGTTCATATACCCTCTCATTTTAGTTTACTTAAGGCACTTAATCATATCTTTAATAAAAGAAAATCGGGAATTTAACTCAAGTACTACATACTTGACTCTTTTAAAAGTGACTCTTTTCATACATAAAATCTTTGGGCAATTGATGCCTTAAAATCAATTTGCCTTTCATAAATCAAATCATTTGTCCTTACTTGTCTTACTTAGAGTAAACCTCTTTTCTTTAACCTTTTATAAAGCTAATAAACCAATTTCCCATAAAGTTGTTATATTAACCCTACACTTTAGTAAAATCACACTTTCCCCCTAACGAGGACTTATACATTCTTAAAGCGAAACAAGTCTTTATATACTTAAAACAAGTAAGAATACCAAATCTTGTCGTCTACCGTACTACATAGTTACATCTATTCATGCTCGAGAGATAGGAAAGCTCCACATACCTCTTGGTCGATCCACTTGCTAAGTCCAACTACCGAGTAATATGTCAACCTATAATAACCATAATGCGTTTATTAACCTCTAATTTCAATGTAGAAATAATCGAAGTTCAAAGCCACAATTCTATGGAAAATTGGGCGATATTTCCTTTGTTTCTACATCTTTTGCCACATTCTCAAGTAGATTCAACATCCAAATGCCACATTTAAGGCTCAATAATCCAAACATATCAAAGGGGATTACACACCTAAACTTGGGTGTGTAAAATTCTGCCCCAAAAGGTACAATAATTCACTTAACAATTCTAAAGTAGTTTTTAGGCTACAACATGCTCATAATATCTTTTTAGCCAATTCTTTCATATCCAAACCACATTTCTTACATGCAAGGATTCTAAGTGCATTATTTACTACTACACATCCCTTCTTCTTCACATGCAACATTAATAACTAACCACAAGAGAAGAAATGTTACCTTAACCTTAGCCAAACTTATTCCAACAACTTTGCTAGCTTCCTGTCCAAGAACACCACCACAATAACACCAACAAACTAGCCACAAGCTTCCTTCTTGTTCTTAACTTTTCAGATTTTTCTTAGGCTTGAATTTCTCTTGTAATTTTAGAGAGAAGTGGGAGCTTAAGCTTAGAGAGAGAGAGAGATTGAAAGATGATCAAGTCTTCAAGACTTGGTCAATATAAGGCATCTGAAAATCGGATAAGGGGGGACACTTGTCACCCTCCCATGGCCTTTTAAAAAGAAAATCGATTTTCCTAAGTTTTTCGCACGAATCCCGCCTTGGCGCGCGGCCAGCCGGCCGGCCGCTGAAACCTCTGCGGACTCTCGGAACTCCGGCGTGGCCTCTGACTCAGCGACCGCCGATACTGCCGGCACCGCGCTTTGCACGAAGCATTCTGTCGTCACTGCGAACTTGTAACTCCCATAACTTTCTACTCCGACGTCCTATCGACGAACGGTTGGTTGCGTTGGAATCTAGACTCAACGAACTACGCCCTAGGCCTTTGAAACACTTAGGAACTCTCAATGTACCGGGTCATACCCCGCCTCAAAGTTGACTAAAACCCGTCCGGAACAATCCGTCAACCTATCCTTTGAAAATTTAAGTCTTACATGCTTTCGTACGCTCTCATGCGTAGGGTCAGAACTACGGGGTATAACATTAACATCACTTGTATGGACTTTTTTTGATAGAGACGTACAAAATCAAGTTGTTACATGCAAAATTTATAAAATTGTTTATAAATTTAAAATGGAAAAGGTCAGAGCGAGACGGGAGGTTTAACTATGCATTTGAATGCCAAACACAAAGCTAGGTGAGATAAATATAAGACTCAAGTGAAGGGTGAGTCAATAATGCCCTCTCAGTCGGGATAAGCTTCACATACTATCCCGCACCAGGTACAATGTCAAATTGACCCTATGACGGGGGCAGTTGTAAGCCCTAAATACGATAAAATAAAAGATAGGGAAGAATTATCAAAATTAGTTGCAGTAGAGGGTTTGCCTTTTTCATTTCATGATTCTCCTGGTTTTATTCATTATATAAGATCAATGTACAATCCTGCTTATAACGGTTTTCCTAGATCAATTGTTAGGAGAGATGTTTTTAAATTTGCACACGAATATCAATAATATTTACGTTATTATTTATATCATTACCCTGGAAAAGTATCTATCACATCTGATATAGGTCGTAGTACTAACGGTCATGATTATTTAACTGTAACATGTCATTTGATAGACCATAAATGGTCTATGCAAAAACGTATTTTAGCATATAGATATATTGATGAAAGACACACTGGTATTTATATTCAAGAAAATAGTTTTTCTGTTTGCGTTTATTATGGCATAAGTGATAAAGTCATGACTATTACATTAGATAACGCTTCTTCTAATATTTCTGATGTTAGAATATTAAAAATTATCTTAACTCCATCTTTTCCAGATAATTTTCATATAAAATGTGCATGTCATATTTATAACTTAGTTGTAAAGGATGGTATAAAACTTTTTGAAGACATTCTTGCAAAAATTCAATTTGCTATAAACTATATTTTTAAAAATAATAGAATACAACGACTAAAAGAATATAAAAAAACTTGTCACGATTGTGGTCTACCTTACAGAAAAGATCCCGAAGAAGTATGCACTAGATGAAATTCTTTATACAACCAACTACGTGTTGCTTATGAGTATAGACAACCTATAACCCAATTTTTTAACGCCCTTAATCGAAATTCCAGTGATATGCTTATAGATTCCATTGGGATACAATTTTAGAATTTAATGTATTTTTAGACAAATTTTATATAGCTACTAAAGAATTTTTCGGGATTTATTATCCTACTATTTCATCAATGTTATTTTATATAGCTTTAATATTTTTATTACTTAGTGAATATATGGAAAAACCAACTTATAAGGAACCTATTAAAAAAATGCTTAAAAAAATAAAAAAATATTTTATTCCTATTCCCCCAGTATTTTTGATTAGTGCTGTTTTAAATCCGTCAATTAAAATAGACGATTGTAAAAATCTTGTTGATACTATTATGATTGCATAGATATACTTCCCCCTCCAACTCCTAAAAATCCAAATGACCCACCACCGGTTGAAATAAGTAGAGAAGAAGTGTTGTCTAGCATTCAAGATGAATGTAAAAAAGTATATACACATTACCAACAAGAAAGTGCTAGCAACCAACCGGCTTCCATGCCATCTTCTTCTTCTTCTTCTTCAACACAACCTCAAAAACGACATGTTGTTTCTGCGGCTAGTATATAAAGCCTTAGACAGATAATGTTTAGTAGTATCGTTTCTAACCAAATTAGCGAGTTTGATGTTTTTGTTTTGCAGGGTGTTGTACCATACGAAACAATTGAAAATGAAGAGGAACATGAAGACTTGCTAAAATACTGGAGGGAGAATGAGAATAATTTTTCAACACTAGCAAAGATGACCCGAGATGTGTTGAACATTCAAGCGTCATCAACAACGTCCGAAAGCGCATTTTCTGCGGGAAGATTTCAAATAGGGGAGCACAGACATTCATTGGCAGGAGACTCATTAGAGATTGCAGTTCTATTCAGAGACTGGATTTATGCGGAGCGTAGGAGGTGCGGCCAACCGGAGACAACGAAGAAGAAAACTACAACTACAACGAAATCTTATCCGACGGATGTTCAAGCGACGTCGTCCAATTTGACCACTGGTAACTACTTAACGCGCAATATTTATTTCAAATCAATTACTAATTTAATATTCTATATGTCCTAATAAGATTGACACTTTTCATTTTTTTGAAATTCAAACTTCTTAATTTTGACCGTGTTAGAAAATAGAATCTTTAAATTTTTTAAAATAAAATTTACATATTCGGAAACTATGTAAAAAGTACTATAAGTCATCATAATTAATAATTTAAAATATTAAAAGTCATTTGGAAAAGATACGGTCAAAGAATAACTCGTTTGACTCTCAAAGAGTGAAACGTGACAAATAATTCGTGACGGAAGGAGTAGCAATTAAAATTAATGTAAGAATACATATCACTTAACTAACGATAGGCAAGTGATATATGTGTATGAACGACAAATATTTTTCATCTATTAGTTTAGTGTAAATATTGTTGGAAATCTTACGAAAAATATTTGATTCACGAACACTAAATGGACTTCTTGAAAGTTTGAGACGTGTCCAAAAATATTGTCCTTAAGGATATTTCACTCGATATGGGTGTATTCCCAGGATTCAACAAATTTTTCTAGGAGTCAAAATCTAATAAAGATTAAATAATATTATAAAACCAAGCAAAAGAAAATAATAATAATAATAATAATAATAATAAGAAGAAGAAGAAGAAGAAGAAATAACTTCTTTTTTATTCACTCCCAACAAAGTAGAAAAGTTGGAGAATATATAGTCTTGCCAAAAGGATGAACTGTGAAGGATTAATGCCACAATGGCATTGTATAAATCAATGACAATAAAAGAGAGATAATGATCTATTAAATGGGTCAATGATAACGTTGGATTAGTAAGGGAAACAAATTGAAGGATAATAGTTAATGGCAATAGAGAATCAATTAATTGTCATAATCAGCCATTCAATATCAAATATATATTACAAGATATAGAGTTAGGAATTCTCAAGAATTATTATTTTTGAGATATTCTATTATTTTTATAACAAACATTAGTTTCGAATAAGGTTGTCCAGTGGGTCGGAACGGGCCTGGCACGTCGGATAAATTACGAGATGGGGATTGTCGGTAATCGGGTTCGAAATCGGAACAGGACTAGGGTTGTTCCCGCCCGTCCCGGTCCCGAGTCGTCCCGCTACCCGACCTGGCCCGTCTCTCCCCGTTTGCAGAAACTAGTCGTTGCACAAACGTCCATTTTCAATTTTAGTCGTTAGCCATTTTCAATTTTAGTCGTTAGCCATTTTCAATTTTAGTCGTTAGCAACGACTAGTAACGACCATTTTGGCTCCCTACCCCCGTAATATTTATTTTAACCCCTAAGTTGGTATATTTATACATTAACCATATTTCCTAACTATAAATATCTCATTTTTCTTTTCATTTTTCTCACAAATCTTCCTACCATCTATCTAATCTCTCTCTCTCTACAAGTCTAAATTGCACACTAAATACCCGCAAGGGTAATCAAGTTGGTGTAGCAGTAGAGCGCGGGACCGCAAGGTCACGAGTTCGATCCCCTGCATAAACCTTCTTGGTTGAGCCTGTCACACATGGCTTGCCAAGTGTGGTTTACATGGCTGACGTGGTTTGCAGGCTACTGCGTCAGTCCGGGGTTTACCCTGTGCGCACTCGAAAGAGTAGCGGCTGCGGGTTCCTTCGTCAACAAAAAAAATTGCACACTAAATATTATACTATATTTTATTTGCTAATTTCTATCAAAGTTTAAAGATTGAGAGTGAAGTTGGCAACTAGTTTGTAGATGATGATTGGGATAAAACTTTGAAATTTATTGTATTCTTAGTGAAATTTTTTCTAGCTACTAAGAAATTTTCTGGTATTTATTATCCTACTATTTCATCTATGTTATTTTATATAGCTCTAATATTTTTGTTATTTAATGAATATATGAAAAAATCAACTTACGCTCTAGTTATTAAAAATATTTGTAAAATTAATTTTTTTCCTATTTCCACTATTTATTTTATTGGTGTTGTATTAAATCCTACTATTAAAATAGACAGTTGTAATGCCCTTATTGAAACGATTTATGAACGCTTAGAAATATTTCCACCCGAACCAATGTTAGCGATATTTCGACTGCTCACGCAAGCGTACGCATCGTTCACAAGTAATATAGTCTGATAAGACCGAATATCGTCCTCAGAGACTGGTTTATAAGTACCGTTCATCTATTTTATGTTATTTATTTGGCAATCGATATTTAAGTTGGGTTTTTGTTTAACTACTAGAATAATTGCAAGAATTAACTAACTATTTAAGTTGTGATCAGTTATGAATGAATTAGGGCTTCCAAAATCCTCGACTATTCACTCTATTCAATCCTTAATGCAACTAGAATGACTTTTTCTTCTACGTTAAGATAGCGGCTAACTATATTGTCTTATATTCCGGTTAGGACATATAATCACTCAACCCCAGTACAGAACCCTTCTATATTTCTATGATAGGATTTACCACATAGCAGGATTAAGAACAGTAACCTATAATGCTACACAAGTATCATGGTACTGTCGTCCGCGATTTTAACCTATGTCTAGTCAATTACAGCATATTCAAATCTCTCATCTCGGTTCTTGATTCGAAATCATATATATTATGATAATTAGTGATCAATTAATTATCAAGCATTCATATCAATTATTGACTAAATCTTAATCAAGTGAAGAAGAAATCAAACTACTGCATTAATTCATGAATAGAAGTTCAAGCGATTCATAAGGAAAACCCTAATAAAGTGTTTAGCTCCTAGCCATAGTCACGCTAAGAACTAACAAAATCCATACATAAAATGAATTAAAAACGAAAGAAAAGAAATTATTGTGACTATAATAATTACCTCGTGCTGAAAGGTGCTGAAAGTCTTGTGACTCCTCGGTAAATATGGCACTGCGATTCTGCATAGTGGCACCGCGATGCTTCCTTCTTTCCCTCTTTTTCGCCTCGTGAGCACCTTTTCTGCCCATTTCTCGTTCCTTTTTGCCATTTTGCCTTTTTGCACCGATGTAACTCAAAAGAAAGAAAAATAAACCTACTACTATACTAAACACAACAAAAACGAGTACAATACCAACTAAAAATGACTCGAAAGGCGTATACAAAATACGCCTAACAACCAACAGAAGAACCATCTAAAGAAGATGATATCTCTATCATACAAACACAATGCAAAATTATGTATATGTATTACCAACAACAAAGTGCAAATAATCAGCCGGCTTCTGTACCATCTTCTTCTACTTCACTTCAACCTTATAAAAAATATGTGGTTTCTGCTTCAAGTATTCAAGGCCTTCAAAATAGAATGTATGGTGGTTCAAGTGTTTCACAAATTAGCGAGTTTGATGTTTATGTTTTACAAGGTGTTGTACCGTTTGAATCAATTGCTAATAAAAATGGATGTGAAGACTTGTTGAAATACCGGAGGGAGAATGAAAAGATATTTCTGACTCTATCAAAGATATGGCCCGGGATGTATTGAATATTCAAGCGTCATCTACAGCTTCTGAAATCGCTTTTTCTACTGAGATGTTTCAAATAGAAGAACACAGAAGGTGCGGTCAACCAGAGACCAATGAAGAAGACGATCACAATTACAACGAAATCTTATTCGATGGAGCAGGAAGCGCCGTTGAACAATTTGACCAACAAATTCCAATTCCAACATAATATCCTCAAGAGATTGTTAGAAAATTAGAAAAAGTATGGTTGTATATATAATTTTTTAATGTCAATTTTACTATGCGATTTACAACTTTTGAACTACGAAACAAAATTGTAATTTTGAAATTGTATTACAAAAAAATTATATATCTATTAAATAATATAAGAGACAATTAGCCTTGAGATGTTTTTTCACTATCTTGTTCAGTTATTTAAGTGTTTAAATATTAAAAAAAAAAATCCTCCCAAATCCCCCTTCTCGACCCGTCCTGTCCCCCCAAATCTCATCCCCTCTGATAGCGGGATGTGGGACGGGACGGGACCACTTCCCGTCCCGCTCGTCCCGGTCCCAACCCGCCCCTGTCCCCCCAAATTCCGTCCCGTTCCGTCCCACTGACCACCCTTATTTTGAATAACTTTGTATCGTTCACCCACATTTATAGCCTATTTAAATTTCCTGATTAAGTGCCTACATAGCTCCAACGAGTACAAATATCAAGCACTACGTTTAAATTTTTTTATCTAGTACGTAATGATGTTAAAAAAGTTTCACGTGCACAATGTAATTCGACCTACTCCAACTAGTTAGCATCAATTTTCCAGGTTACTGACTGGTAAATCACACTTTTCTCTAATTGGTTTTTAAGTTATTTGATTATGTAAATATGTTTTACACCGATAGTTTGGTTCACTAGGATAATAAATGTACAGTTTACAATAAAGGAATACAGTCCAACCAAACATTGGATCAAAAGGAAATCAATCTACATCAACTAGTGGTCCATGAGATCTAGTGTTTTCAGAATAAGTTTTATTACATTGACCACCTTCTGTCGTCAAACTTAAAACCTAGAACGAAAAATTGTCTTCCAAATAACACCCTTGATGAAAAACCATATATTCAATAAAATGTCTTGGGTGTTTTCGTCAAATAATCCTATCCATTTTTGCCCAAATTGCAAAGGGAAAAAAATATAACCGTAGGAGGAAGTAACTCAGGCTAATATATTTTTTATATAGATTTGAAGTCATGATCAACAAGTATCCTGTAAAGGCCTAATGATCTTCTTGAATCTTGAGGAATATTCATAGTCTATATGTCTTGATTGACAATATAACTATGTAACAGACAAGGAGGTCTGTTACAGAGGATCGATGAGGAAGAAAAAAGGAAAGAGAGAGAGTTTGTTTAATATTTTTAAATAATATGCCAAAATGAATGTTACATTATCTCTTAAAGCAAAGGACTAGAAATGTAAATACTAAATAAACTTAAAAGTAAACTTAGGGACTAAAGTATATAATTCTAATTCATATCACATAATACAATTGTGACATTCCACCCTCCTTGAAAATGTTCTTGGCCTTCAAAATTCAGCAATTTCTGGGAATTGTGATTTGATGAAGTGATAGTCCTCCTAAGTTGATTTTTTCTGATAACAAGTTAGTCCATTGAACCAGAATTTGAGATGTCGTCTTGTTTCCCTTCTTGACCAACCTCCTGTCTAACACTGCTATCGGCTCGACCAATGATTGTCCCTCTGGTGAACATAGGGGAGGATCCACATAAGTAGTCATGTGATCCCCCACCCTTTTATTGAGCTGCGATATGTGAAAAACTGAATGTATCTTTGCAGTGACTGGTAGGGCCAATTTATACGCCACTGGTCCAACTTTTTGTATAACCTGGTAAGACCCAATAGTATTTAGAAGCTAGTTTGAGGATTTTCCTTATGGCCACTGAAGTCTGCCTGTAAGGCCGTAGTTTCAGGAACACCCAATCTCCCACATAAAATTCTCTGTCAGTTCTCCTTCTATCCGCATTGTGCTTCATTCTATTATGTGCCTTAGTAGATCTTCAATATCTTAGCCATCACTTGTCTCTCTTTAAGCAACTGGTCCACATTGTCTACTTTTGACTGAGCTATGAGGTCAAAAGTCAGATGTGGTGGATCATAACCATAGAGGAGCTTGAAGGTGCTCATCTTTAGGAAAGAATGATAGTTGGTGTTATACCAGAATTCAACTTGTGTGAGCCATTTATGCCATTGTTGAGGTTTATGACTGGACATGTTTCTCAAGTAATTTTCTAGGCATCTATTAAGCCTTTCAGTCTGCCCATTAGTTTGAGGATGATAGGCTGAGCTGTGGCATAGTTGTACTTGTAGCATTTTGAACAGTTCCTTCCAAAAGTTGCTAACAAACACTTTGTCCCTGTCTGACACTATACTCTTTGGCATGCCATGTAACTTGTAAATACTATCAAGGAAGAGTTTGGACACTTGCATGGCAGTAAAAGGCTGGACAAGGCTAATGAAGTGGGCATATTTGTTGTACCTGTCTACCACTACTAGTATAATGTCCTTCCCTCTAAATTTGGGTAAGATCTCTATGAAATCCATGTAAATGTGTTCCCAATCTCTCTTTGGAATTGGTAATGGTTGAAGTAATCTGGGGTATGCTATCTGTTCAACTTTACATCTCTGACAAACTTCACAAGCCTGCACTAGATTCTTGACATGTTCCATCATTCCAGGCCAATAGAAAATGGCCTTTAGCCTCTGATATGTAGCCCATGCTCCAGAATGTCCTCCCAGTCCAGAGTTGTGCACTTGTAAGATGAGTTGTTGTCTTAGGGATCCATGTTGTCCTACCCAAGCTCTGTCTTTGTATCTCAGTACCCCCTGCTTAAGGACTACTGCAGGTTCCCCCTCTTGATTGAAACTCAAAGTAGTCATGACTTGTAACACTTCTGCAACACCCTTATAATTGTCCACAATTTCTTCAATCCACTTAAATTGTATGTGAGTAATTATTGCAGCTAGTTTAGCTTCTGTAGGTTCACCTAGTTTTCTGGATAATGCATCAGCCACAACATTCTCTACACCCCTCTTATACTTGATCTCAAAACTCAATCTCATGAGTTTAGTTAACACTTTGATGTTGCAAGGCAGTAGTTATTTTTTCTGATTTTGTAAGAACTTCAAACTGAAATGATCAGTCTTAATTATAAAATTATGGGGTGGTAAGTAGTGTCTCCACTTATCCACAACCTGTAATAGTGCTATAAACTCATTCTCATATGTGGACAACCCTTGGTGCTTCTTACTCAGAACTTGGCTCATAAATGCTAGTGGTTTCTTTTCTTGCATCAATACAACTCCCAAACCTGTGTTGCAAGCATCAACTTCCAATATGAAAGGTTTAGTGAAATCTGGGAGTTCCAGTACAGGAACACTAGACATGGCCAACTTAAGTTGGTTGAAAGCTGCCTCAGCCTTAGGATTCCACACAAATTCCCTTTTTTTTAGTAATTGTGTCAGTGGCTTACTGATATGAGCATAGCCTTTTACAAATTTTCTATAGTATCCGGTTAGTCCTAAGAAACCCCTCAATTCCTTTATGGTTTGGGAAAAGGCCAGTCTAACATAGCTGCTACCTTGTCAGGATCAGTGCTCACCCCTTGGTCATGTATAATGTGCCCCAGATATTTCACTTGAGGCTGCCCAAACTCACACTTACTTAGCTTGGCAAATAGTTGGTTCTTCCTTAGTAATTTTAACATAGATTCCTAATGTACCAAATGGTCTTCCATGATTTTGCTATAGATCAATATGTCATCAAAGAATACTAGGATGAATTTCATAAAATGTTATTTGAAGACCTCATTCATAAGGGATTGAAAGGTTGCAGGGGCATTGGTTAGGCCAAAGGGCATGACTTTAAATTCTCAAAGACCATGGTGTGTTCTAAATGCAGTTTTGTGTTCCTCACCCTCCTTCATTCTCACTTGGTGGTACCCAGCCCTTAGGTCCACCTTAGAGAACACCTTGGCTCCAAGTAACTCATCTAGTAGATCATCTATCATAGGAATAGAATACTTATTTTTCACAGTTAGACTATTCAATCTTCTATAGTCTACACATAACCTCCAAGAAGAATCCTTCTTCTTTATCAGTAATGCAGGGGAAGCAAATGCTGACTGACTTGGTACTACAGTGGTGGCCTTGATCATTTTTGCAATAGTGGACTGTAGGTTCTTAGGTTGAAAGGTTGGGCTCCTGAAATTCCCATTTAAATAAAGGGCTCTCCAGCTGACAACTCATTTATTGTCCATTGGCTACAAAAACTTTCATAGGTTTCTTCATAGGGTGTATTGGTAGTTTTAATTTCTTGACAATGTATGGATCAATGAAAGAATGAGTGGATCCACTGTCAATCAAAATTGTCATAGTTTCTTTTTTAACATGCCCTATTATTTTGATAGTGGATATTTTCCATGTGGAAGAGCTTAAACCTAGTATGGCATGTAATGACACCTCAACTTGCTCTTCTCCTGATTCTTCCAATGTTTCAGACACATCTACAAACTCCCCATGTGGTTCTTCTTCACCCTTCATTTTTGTCCCCTTCATAACATGTAATCCTCTCATTTTGCATTGGTGACCTGGAGTATACTTCTCCTTACATCTGTAACAAAATCCCTGCTCTCTTAAGGTTTTCAAGTGTGGGGGTAGGGTTTTAGATTTATATGGATTTCTGACTGGTACTTTCTGATTGGGATAGATAAGTTTATGAGGGTTGGGAAGGTTATACTGTGGTGTTAGTTTGTTGGTAATTTGTGGTTGGTTCTTTTGATAGATATTGGGTATAGGTTTTGGGGTTTGATAATGGCATTTTGGGGTAATGATGAATGGGGTGAAGGCCTTGAAGTATTCTTCATATAGTTTGGCTACTTCATATGCATCTAGTATGGTGGAAGGATTGGCCAGCTTAACTAGAGGTTTAATTTCAGGTTTAAGTCCACAATGAAACTAGCAACATAATGTGCTTCATTGAGTAAGGGGTTTAGGATAGTCATGTGGCTCATCAACTCATCAAAGCTACTTTGATAATGAGTTACATTACTCTGTTGTGTGAGTTTGTTGAATTCCTCCACAACATCATTGGACCTTAAGCTTCCAAATCTCCTACATACTTCCACAAAAAAAAATCATGTCATTTCACGTTTTAGATGCATCGTATACTCATCTAACCAAATATCAACCTTATCCCCAATGTGTACTGCAACATAGTTCAGTTTCTCCTGGTCTGGTATATTGTACAGTTCAAAAAACTTCTTGCATTTCCTCAACCAACTCCTCGAGTTACTACCATCAAACTCAGGAAAATTAATTTTGGATTTTAGGGTTCGTTTGTTATTTGAGGTCTCGGGAGTGTGTACAATAGCACTGATTAAGGTGGGTGGCGAATTTGAGTAGTTAGGATTTCTCATAAAAATTGGGGAGTGTCGGAGGAAAAGTAAAATCTCTACCCACATTGTGACTCGATGATGTGTACTGATTAGGGCAAAAGATTGGAGTTTTGCTAAGTCGATTCGAATTCCATTGCTGGTGGTACGAGTTGCATTCCCAATCATGATGTTTGCCTTAGTTGTAACAGGATTTGCTGCTGGAGTCGCCGGTGTAGACCCTCCCGATTGGATGACATTCAAGCTTGCCATAATGAGGTCAAACTTTCGATTGGCTTCACGATTCTCTTCCAGTTGTTTCTGTTCTAATTCCTCCATTCTTTTACATGTATTCAGTTCGATGACTTCAAGTTTCTTACCAGCGTCATCGGCTAACACTGTTAGTTGTGTCTTGAGCATCCGAATCTCATCTCGGATGTTTTGCATCTCCGGTGAGACACCCATTTCCGTCGTCGGACTAGCTTCTGATACCATTTGTAACAGACAAGGAGGTCTGTTACAGAGGATCGATGAGTAAGAAGAAATGAAAGAGAGAGAGAGAGATTGTTTAATATTTCTAAATAATATGCCAAAATGAACGTTACATTGTCTCTTAAAGCAAAGGACTAGAAATGTAAATACTAAATAAACTTAAAAGTAAATTTAGGAACTAAAGTAGATAATTCTAATTCATGTCACATAATACAATTGTGACAAACTATTCCAAACAAACTTAGCTTGAAGAAATGATCTTTTATATTCTTTTATTATTTGAGTAAAAAAATTACCTTACAAAATGTACTAATTTCTTTTATTGATTTTCTGTAAAACGATCACATGACTAAAATAATATTTGTAACACTAACACAACCAAATCTATTGGAACGTAACTGTGGGACAGGAAGACACTTGTTTCCCCTTTCTTTCAAGCAAGTACGTACACAATGATGGATCCATATTACCAATATGACTTATTATTAAGGATTTTCTTATTCACAAGAATGTTTGGCATTGGCTCTTCTCCTACCAGATTATAATTATTAATGTATTTAACTTACATGAAGTTTTTAAGTCGGTTTAAAACAACATTGCAACAACTATTACTCGTCACAACGAGTATAGTAAAAAGAAAATACTATAATCATTTTATTGCCCTCTAAGTTTGATACAAACGCCAAAGTCTCTCGACATTTTTGAAATATTCAAGTTTATACCCTTTTCTAATTTAATCATTATTGGCTACGTAACTAGAGAAGATTTGGCAAATAAACCTCTGATAAGTCTTAATTTGGAAAAAGACCTCTGATTTTTTTTGGATTTATTTTTAGGTTAGGGCATAGAGGAGTGGTCCCCGGGTACAATTTATCATTTTTGAAAGTTTGGAAGATTTAAGATAGTACACTTGAGTTCCTTTCTTTTGTGTTAAAATATACAAGAACCCATCCAAAGATAGTGGCCACTAGTCAAATTTGTGGCCTTAGGGTCACAAGTTCGATTCTCGATGACACGTTTCGCCATACGCCGTATTAAAGCCTGGTAGCTGAACCGCGCGGGCATGTTGCAGTGTGAGTTTGATTCCTGCAAAAAGTCTGTTGGGTCGGACTTTGTGCGTTGATCCGTTGGTAGCGATCGGAATCGAATGCGCACATCCGCGTAGGGTGTTAGTGGTTCGGATATACTCGAGAAGCCGGATCAAAACCGACCAGAAACCCGATCGAAACATATGATCGGATACGAGTATCAAAAATACCGACCGAGATGAACCGGACCGTGCCCGAACGTCCCCTCCCACCCCGCCCCAAGCCCCCGGTCCCTCATCGGCTCTAATTAGTTGTAAATTGATCAAACTTTATATGGTCATAACTGCGCTCGGACGTCCGTTTTACCTAAAAAAATTGATTTCGCGTATTTTTGAGGCGAATAATCCCAAACCGACTAAAGTCGGTTGCTTCACCGATTTCTCCAAAAACGTCCATCTTGCCTCAATTTCACTTTTCCCCAAATCGTTACGCTTTTCCCTTTTCAAATCTAAATATCTCGCGATGTACAATTGATTTCAACGTAAAAATTGCGTGGCACCGTACCGAGAATGTCAATTTGGTATTGGAAAACAATTTAAAAAAATGGCCCGACGAAAAATTCTTACGGTCGGATGAACCGGGCCGATAAGGTTTCGGCCCGGATCGATTCGTTCGGGGCCGAAACCTTACCGGTCGGTCGATCGGGACCGTAAGCTTATCGGACCGGTCCGAGTGATACGGACGGTCCGATATCAAAGACTAATCCGCGATTTACGACGGTGGCGGCTAAGGGCGGGTTCTATCGCCTCAGTGAGTCTAGTGCACGTGCATCTTAGCGATATGGATCTTAAGGCCACCCCAAGACCTGGATTATCAAAAAAAAAAAAAAAACAAGAACCCACTCTCTCTTCAATCCCTTTCATGAAATTAAAATTCTTTCAAGCTTCCAACCTACTCTTCCTCTCCCCCAAGCTTCGATATTGTTCAATCGTCTTTTTCAGGTATTTTCTTTAATTTGACAACTTTTTCGGAGCATTTTGAGATCCATATTGCCCTGAAAGTTTTTATTTTTTTCGATTCATGGTGTTCATAAAGTTCTGATTTTTATTCAAAATTTAAAAAGTTTAGCATGTATTTCTAGTTGGTTAGCTCTTTTTTTTTTCCTTCCGATTTTTGCTTGTGTTATTTATACTTATTTTGCTTGTTTTGATCTTTCTTTTTATGTTTTTGCTTTTTGCAAATGGATTATGGTCTATACTAAATTTTTCTCGATTATTCTTGTTACTATATTGTGATTGATTAACGTCACTCTATTGTTTGTATATAAATAATAAAGAATGCCTGAAGAGTAGAAATAGTGCCTCGTTTGTTGATATGGTTCTAGTAGAGAAGCAACCTTAGAAAAATTCTATCTTTTAAAAAAAAATTATATCGGTATTCGATATACTGAATTATCGAACGGTAAATTTATATTTCCCGAATACCAATCCTGAAAATCGAAATTATAAAAATCACTCCCGAATACCGTACCGAATATCAAATTACCGAAATTCTCAATTCGATTCGGTAAATCGGTTTTCAGTGATTTATGCCCAACCCTACCTACTATATTATATTTTGCAATCAACGCTATAATAAGTTGTTCGGGGCTGATTTTCCGATGAAAAATCGAAGTTTTTGCGGATTTAAAAAGAGGAGAAATCGGGAGCTTTCGGAGAAAAATATTTTTTTTTTTAGGCAATTAAATGAAGGAAAATATTCTGTCTTTTATTTATTATTTCGGGTAATTAAATGGTTACGGTTGGGGATCGATTTTCCTATGAAAAGTCGAAATTTTCGCCGAAAATGAGATCTGAAAAGTGAAGAAATCTGAAGTTTTTGGAGGGAAATATTTAAAATTTTGGGGGGTGGTAATTAAAATGAAGAGTATTATTTCAAGTAATTAAATGGTTGAGATTCGGGATCAAATGCTCTCGTAAATAAAGGTCATCCACCTAATTTTCTGAAACTTGAGGCTTTTTTCCTAATTAAATTTCTGAATAGGCCTTTTAGCAAAGAACCCAGACAACTACTCCTTTTATTATCAGTTTGATTTTTATATTTTTCTTTGATCTGATGGTCAGTCCAAAATTTTTGAAGTAGTTAATCAAAAATGACTAATTTATCTTATAACAATATAATTTAGAGGTTTGATTCCGTCTTAAATTATTTGTCATTTTTTTAGTTTATACGTCTCTTAAGGAATATTAATTAGGAGTGATATTTGACCTAATTTATCCTATTTATGTCTAAGTTATAATCTCTCTCCATTAAATATTTACTATATTCATGTGTCATATTTATTAATGACGAAGGGTAAAATGGAAAAAATATAATTAATAATATCTTGAACTCCTAAAACACAAATAATTTGTGACAACTATTTATATTAACCACGACAAATAATTTGAGATCAATGGAGTATATTACAAAGTTGACAGATGCAACCCGCAAGGGTAGCCAAGTTGGTGTAGCAGTAGAGCGCGGGACCGCAATATCACGAGTTCGATCCCCTGCATAAACCTTCTTGGTTGAGTCTGTCACACATGGCTTGCCAAATGTGATTAATCGACTGACGTGGTTTGCAGGCTATTGCGTCAATCCGGGGTTTACCCTGTGCGCACTCGAAAGAGTAGCGGCTGCGGGTTCATTCTTCAACAAAAGTTGACAGATGCAGTACGAAGCATTGGTAACGAGAACTTTGATAACAGGGGAAATTTAAAATGTTTTATTGATTTATCGGACAAAAGTTTTACACAAACAAAATCTCCCTCACTCTTGTACCATTCTCATTCTTGTGGCAATTCTTCAATGAAAAATCTCAAGCAAGAAAAACAAAACACAACTGCAAAACAACTCAAATACAATTTGTATAATAAACTTATTGAAAGAAGAACGATCGAGGAATGGTTGAAGTTGATGAGTCTGTTAACATTTGGGAAGATCAGCTGGCGGTGGGAGCAACTTTTGGTTAGGAAGGTCTCCATCTAACACTAACCAAGCCATCCTCAATCCCCAACTCAGATGAACCTCAAAGTGACAATGCATGAACCAAACTCCTGTTCATACCATGGAAAAAAAAGTTCATCACATCTATTTTTACACTATCTGTATAAATTAACCTGGAACATTTACGAAATAGTTATATTTACGCAATGTATCTATCATCGTAGAGATGTTAAAATCAATATGATTTATCGGGAAAAAGGAACTTATATGGCAAACTTTTGTTCTTTTAAGAACTTAAGGTATTAACATTGATAATGTAGTTTAACATGTGATAGCAGGTTAATTACAGTCTAATTTTTATCAGGTTATAAATAATGCATATTGTACAGATTTACCTGTCATTACATTATAAATGAGCTGTGATGTAAATAATTTTACAACATTAAAGTACAGAACTTTTAAAGTGACTCTTACTTTGTTGTTGAGATTACTATTTGTAGCGATGATAACTCACCTGGATTGTCTGCTAGAAAACGAATGGCTACCCATCCACCAGATGGAACTCCAATAGTGTTTCTTTCAACCGGATCAACAAGATTGTAATTAGTAGGGTCCTTTTTAGGATCAAAATTACCAGAACCTTGGCCAACCACATAAAAATTATAACCATGAAGATGAAGAGGGTGACTTTCAGCACCAAGAATACTAGTGTCTTGAGTTACCAATTCCACTGAAGTATTGTATGGAAGCACCACAACTTTTGTGCCATTAGAAACATTAGTGTTATTTGGAGGAGTGCCAGTATAATTAAAGGGCACAAGAGGGACACTTGGAAAATCACTGGTGTATACTCCATTTGATTTTCTGAAGAAGTAGGATTGAAGTAGTGCTGTGGTTGGGAGAATCATAGAGACATTAGTAACAGAAGCAGCAAATTTTGAGGAATTATTAGGACCTTGACAAGTTTGGTTTTTTGGGCACGGGTTACTACCGATGCCTACGGTAAAGAAAAAGTGCTTGTCAACATTTTGCGGAACATTAGCTGGGAATTTTGCAGTAGCCAAAGAGCGAATTTTTTTAGTAAAATTAGCTACAAAAGAAGTGGAATTAATTGGTGGAAGAGTTGGGATTGGGAGATTTTTAATTGAAGTTTGATCATACATAAGAATTCCAGCGATTGTGGAATTATCAAATGTGCCTTGGCCAGTGAAATATGGCCTAGCTACCATTACGAAAGTGGTTTGTTGAGGATGATGATGTGTTTTAAGGATGACATTTGTGGTTTGTCCAGGAGTAATGAGAATGGTGTCTGTTTCGAAGGGCTTAACATAAACTGCATCTGCTTCAACGACTGTCATTGTATGATTTGCTATTCTAAAGAAAAGGTCGTCATTGAGTGCAGCATTAATTATCCGAAGCATATACGTTTTTCCTGATCTTACCTTCAACTTAAAAGTATCTATAAAATGCAATGTGAAAACAAATACTCAGTTAGTTGATCCATACATTAACAGTATAAAAGAACGCTTAATTGATATGTTTAAAATTCAAAAATAATTATTTTCCGGACTTGTAATTGACAATAGCCATAAATTCAAAAGCATTAAAAAAATAGCCAATTTTGAAAACATGTGACACTATGCCCGAGATACTATCATGGAATGTCATTTTTTTGCAAAAAATTAAAATTCATAATAGTGTCCTCAATTTTTCACTTACTTACGTCTAAAATCCATAACACTGTAAAGGTTGTTTCAGCAAGTGATTATTTTTCAGATATTGGCTATTTTCATAAACCGCTTCAAAAAGTGCCTAGACTATACAATTTTTTCCTTTATATGGCCGGGATGGTTCATTAACCAAATTATACGGGAGCTATGTCAAGCAAGAAAGTTTAAAACTATAACATACCCTTTGCAGAACAATTGTATAATGGTCCAGGAAGACCATTGATAGTGTATGAATCAGAAACATTAGGTCCAGCTCCAGTTACAAGTGATTGATTAATCACAGCTTCAGTATTAGTATTCCACCATTCACCTGCATGCAAGCATTTTAATTAGTAGAATCATCATTAATTAAAATCTCTTAATCATCATAAAACTATCATATAGACATTGAGTGGTGTTAATTTGATGTTAATACCAAAAATGATGGGGACTTCTTTGTGGGGTTTGGCAAATGGGTAAGAAGCATTATGCTGAGGATATATGATAAGAGGACCATAGAGGGTAGCCCTCATCCATGAAATATGAGCATGCCACCATAGTGTTCCCCGTTGGCCAGTAATGGTGAAGTTGTAGACATAACTTTGGCCAGTTTGTATTGGGCATTGGGTGATATATGCTGGTCCATCTGCCCATCCACTTCGAAGTTGTCGAATACCATGCCTGTTTTAATAAAGAGTGCTCTAAATTATACTCGTACTAGCTAGTGATATATAGTGGCATTGGTGAATCTAGGATAAGTTATGTGGGTTCAACTGAAATTATAATTATACATTGTTTTCTGCTCAAACTATGATACATTACAAAAAAAGAAGAAGTTAAAGTATATACATATAATATGATCATAGTCATTCTGATTTCTGAACGTATTGAGTCTAAATTCTAGATTCGTTATATGTACTATTGGGACCAATTTGAAAATTGAAAAGCTGAGATATCATACCAATGGAAGCTAACATTGTGGGAGACGTGATTCACAACCTTGACCACTAGACGATCACCTTCTCTAGCAACAACTCTTGGCCCTGGGAATTTCCCATTCACAATGACAATGGTCTTTGTGTTGCATAACCTAGTCACATTTTTCAATCTTATCTGCAAAAATTTAAAACATGAAAAAAAAATGTTCAAAAACATGAGTTCAAATGACTATAATTAATGTAAAGAATTGATCTTGGGTCTAATTCAACCCTAAAAGTTAGCTTATAGGGTGAAGATTGTCCAAGTCCATATAAGGATGCATGTCATGTTCCATATCTGATGTGAGACTCTTCACAGTTAATCATTTACTAAATTTCAAGAGCTATAACGTAGGCTGAATAAACCTACATCGAACTTGTAATGCCTTGTAATGCCAGCAGTGACAAACTCTGGAAATAGAATAATGCTACAAATGCAGAAAATAGCACATAAAAGTGTTGGTCGCGAAAAACCAAAAACACCCATATTGTTTCTTCTTTTTGTTTTGCTCTATAACTTTCTATGTAGCTGTGAGAACTTAATAGGTTTATTTGCATGGAATGATTCTTGAGGAACCTATGAGATATGCTTATATAGACATGTTTAGAAATTGTTTGGTTAATATTTAGGTACTAATATTTGTCTAATTAAGTTTCCAGTAATGTGAAGAAGAACCCCAGCCAAAGGGGGAAAAAAGGAATATCACTAGGAAAGAGATATCCCACCAATTGGTAAGAGTGTAGCTAAAGTCTATTTAATTTAGCAATTTTGTATAATTTAGTTAAAACACTCGAATTTCAACTGTTAATCTTGCTGACCAAGATAGTCTTTTCTCTCATATGTCATATTCATCTTCATATGCTCATTCATCATTTTCATGTAGGACTGTAACTTATTAGAAAATTGCCAAAATAACATTAGTGTGACATTTGACCCACACCTTTCTTCCAAGCAAGAAAAGAATGATAATACATTAGGTCGTTCCGTTAATTTTGTACTGTGATCAACACACTACTTACTATTTCTTTGTAATAAAATAAATTTAGGAGAACCTCCTGATTAGTATTAAGTGTGTGTTCTCTTTCCTTTATGGTGTAATTAGTTAATTCATAATTAGGATAGAAGATCGTTAAATGCTATAGCTAATTGTTTTTTTTTAGTTACACCAACTACGTAACTTGTAGGGTACACACTGCTACTAAGCGATGACCTACTGTAATCAACATAATAGCTACTTATGTTGGCCATAATACTTGATTGTATAATTTGTATCATTCATGTATATTTTACACTTGGTAAAAGTGTTAAAGAGTTAGTCGGCCCAGTTAGTTAGTTTACAACTTTGTATTGATAGGCCCAATTGTAAATACCCAATCCATTTTCCTTGGGTATAAATAGGACTCAGCCGATGAGCTGATGTAATTATGCCATTCTTCTTTCTCTTTCTAGAAATAAAATATATTCTTCTCTTTCTCTGTCTACAAGTTAGGGTTTCGTCCCTTCTTCATCTTCTCTGATCTGCTCCTCATCGGATTTTAACATGGTATCATGGCGGTGAGAATCGATCCTATATCTTCTTCGGATTTTACATGGTATCATGGCGGTGAGAATCGATCCTATATCTTCTTCGCTTCTTTCTGATAGTACCCTCGAGCTTTGAATCTCAGTCGTGGATTTTCGCCGGTGTTCGAGAAATTCTAGGATTTTCCGATTGTTGTCATATATGTTCGTCGAAGTTCGAGAAACTCTAGGGTTTTCATTGTGAAGGCAAGATCAAGGCATTACTTATTCAGATTGCGAAGAAGACCGGTAAAATCTCATCTAATTCCTTGTAATATCATATATTGAAGCATGCTCTAGGGTTTTATGTACGATATCTTCATAGTGAGCTAGTTTTCTTCAATATACTGTTTTCCGCACATCAAGTAGTTCATTTTATTTGAAACCTAGTTATTTAGTGTGTTTAGTTTCAAATTAGGGTTAAGATGGGTACGCAACTATCTAACAATAACCTAAACTCTATTGGTACTTGTACTGCGAGTAATGCAAGTGATTTTGTTGAGTTTACTATAGACCACGTGCACCCTTTCTACATCCATCCTTCAGATAGTCCTGGCTTTCTGTTCCCTTCAATGGCATTGGTTTTGTCATTTGGAGGAGTAGTGTGATCACATCTTTATATGCTAAAAATAAATTAACCCTAGTTGATGGTAGAATGACTCAGCCTAAACCTAATTCTCCATTGTATTCCTTTTAGGAGAGATGTAACCACATGGTCAAGGCTTGGATAAAAATTTCATTGTCTATAGAGATTGTCATCAGTATTATGTGCATGAACACCGCTAGAGATGTTTATAAAGACATCACCGACAGATCTGGTCAATCTAATGGGTCTAAATACATTCACATCCAAAGAGAAATATCCTCAACTACCCAAGGGTCTTCTGATATTGCTAGGTACTTCACAAAAATGAGGAGTCTATGGGATGAACTGAACTCTTCCAATGTTGGACCTGAGTATACTTAAGGGGCATTACATAAGTTCATACAAGACCAACAATTATTCCAATTCTTAAGTAGTCTCAATGATACTTATTCCACTATCAAAAGTAACACTCTTATGATGAACCCTCTCCCTAATTTAAGTAGAGTTTATGCATGTCTTAAACAAAATGAGAGTTAGAAGGAAGCTCAATTTGGCATTCCCAATTTTTCTGGTGATTCAGCTTCCTTCTCAACTTCTGTTGGCAACAGAAACTTCCAACAAAAGTATTCATTTGACTCCAAGAAGCCATCTACCTCATATAATAGTTGCATCATATGCAAGTATTGCAAGAAGAGTGGTCATGTCATGGATGATTGTTACAGACTGCGTGGTTTTCCACCTGACTTCAAATTCACTAAGAACAAGAAAGTTTTTGCTTCTTGTGCTCAAGTGAAGCAACAAACCACTTGCAGTCACCAACACCCTTACTACTGTTCTTCAAAAGCAAAATGAATTATATGGGTTCAGTAAAGAACAATGTCAATAGTTTGTGAATGATTTTCAACAACGAGCTCATGCTTCTTTTCCATATCACAACAAGTCTATGTGTGAATCTTCTGGATCTGCTAACTTTACAATTTTTCCACATTACAACCATACCTTCATAGGTGAACCTTCTGGATTTGCACTCTTTCTCATAAAAGGGCACTTTTGTAGGTATGGTTGGTGGTTATGTTTTTAGTGCTACTCGTTACATTGATGTGTTTCATCACATTCAGATATAAATTCTTGGATATTAGACTCATGTGTCACAAATCATGACGTCACATAAACACTTCCTACACAATCTTACACCTCTTTTCACTCATTTTCTTATAAGTTTACCCAATGGTTACGAAGTAAAGGTAATATTCATTGGTTCTCTACACCTCAGGGATGATATCACTTTGCATAATATACTATTGGTTCCTTCATTTCATTTCAATCTTATTTCTATTTATCAGCTACTCAAACAACTTAAATGCTTAGCTATTTTCTCCACTTATGTCTGTTATTTGCGGGGCCCTTCTCTGAAGAGGCCACTGAAAATTGGTAGAGCAACAAATGGTCTTTACTACTATTATCATACTGGGAATCCTGCATCCACTTATCATTCTATTCCTGTATATCCTTGTAATTCTTTTAATACTGTTAGCAATCTTCTTGTCCCCAGTCCCTCTTGTAATGCTATTGTTTCCAATAATAAAGTAGATTTATTTTGGCATCAAAGATTAGGGCATATGTCCTATAATAGGATGAAATTTGTTCCTTCACTTGCTTTTGTTCTTTCTTCTAAACAAACTTTTAGCTGTTCTGTTTGTCTAATGGCAAGACAACAAAGTCTATCTTTTCCTCAAGCCAAATACACATTTCTATTCCTTTTCAGTTAGTCCATCTTGACATGTGGGGACCCTATCACACAAGAACTTATAATGGGCTCAGATATTTCCTCATTTTTGTTGATGACTATACTAGAGTTGCATGGACTCATCTATTATCATTCAAAAGCAATGCCTTTTCCATTATTAAGGCTTTCATATCCATGGTAAAAGTATATTTTCACACTCCTGTCTAGACTTTTAGGTCTGTAATGCATTTGAGCTTGGTAGCAGTCTTAAAGCATCCACTTTCTTCTCCGAAAATGGCACATTTCACCAAACCACTATACCTCACACCCCAAAACAAAATGGGATGGTAGAAAGAAAGCACAAGCATTTGCTTGAAACATCAAAGGCATTACTTTTCCAATCTAAACTCCTACCTAGATAGTGAGGTGATTGTGTTTTAACAACCACTTACATTGTTAATGGGCTGCCTTCATCTGTCCTGAACAATATTTCCCCTTTTGAAAAGTTACATGGCTCATCTCCTAGTTATAATTACCTCAGGTTTTTTGGTTTCTTTTGTCATGCAACCACACCAAAACCTGGGAGATGCAAGTTTTAATCTAAAGTTATTCCCGGTGTGTTTTTGGGTTATCCTTCCGGCAAGAAAGGGTATAAACTTTAAAATCTTCTTACATATTCTATCATTTTCTCTAGGGATGTAACTTTTCAAGAACATTATTTTCCATATGACTCGTCTTCTTCTTCTTCTCATATTTTTCCTGAACATAGTGTCTCTTCATATGAGTTTCCTATCCCTTTCTCTGTTCCTACACACACTTTTATTATTCCAACTTCTCCTACTGCCTCTCATGACACATCATCAACATGTCAATCTCTTCTTTCCCCTCCTTCTCCTTCACCTTTTTATCACATTTCACCTCCTGTTATCCCACCTCCTACACCTACCATATCCAATCCTCGTGTTTCTACTAGAACATAACTAGACAACTTAATAGACCATCCTACTTATTAGATTATATTTGTTCTTCTGCATCCACCACCCTTTCATCTAATTCCAAGATTTCCTCTAATGATATTCACATGCATGAGCCTCAGTCCTACCAGCAGGCTGCTAATCATCATGTCTGGCAAGAGGCGATGCTATAAGAATTCCAAGCTCTTGAAGCTAATCAGACCTTGGAACTGTTTCATCTTCCTCTTCACAAGAAACCCATTTCTTGCAAATGAGTCTATAAGATCAAGTAGAAATCTGATGGTTCTGTGGAGAGGTATAAAGCCAGATTGGTATTCAGAGGTGATACTAAAAAGAAGGCATTGATTATACTGAAACATTTTTCCTTGTTAAATTTACCACTATCAAATGTGTGTTATCTCTTGTTGTCAAAATGGGTTTTACTGTCTATCAACTTGATGTTAACAATGACTTCCTTCGTGGAGATGTCCATGAGGAAGTTTACATGAATATAACTCCTAGCATGCAAGCTCATTCTTATTCCCCTTCTTCCACTCCTTTGGTTTGTACGCTCAAAAAGTCACTATATGGCCTTAAACAAGCTTCCAGACATTGATTTTCTAAACTGTCTAAAGATATACCTTCTAGAGTGCTACATTTCTAGTAAGAATGACTACTCTCTCTTCACCAAGGTCACTAGTGCTTCACTCACAGTGCTAACAGTATATGTGAATGATATTCTCTTAGAAAGAGATGATGTTTATGAAATTGATAGCCTCAAGATTTTCTTGAACAATCAGTTTAAGATTAAGGACCTGGGTACTGTGCATTATTTCCTTGGTTTGGAAGTTGC
The DNA here is from genome assembly GCA_029844215.1 of Przewalskia tangutica. Classification (NCBI taxonomy): domain Eukaryota; kingdom Viridiplantae; phylum Streptophyta; class Magnoliopsida; order Solanales; family Solanaceae; genus Przewalskia; species Przewalskia tangutica. Next base: position 5,365,979 of record CM056723.1, on the reverse strand, counting down.
CTCCCATCCTAATGGCCATCTTATATCTCAACAAAAGTTTACCAATGATATACTTGAGGAGTTTAATTGTCATCATTTCAATTCTGTTGTTTCTCCCCTTAACCCTTATGTCAAACTCATTCCTGACATGGGTGCCCACTTTTCTGATCCTATCTTGTTAAGAAGATTGGTTAGGAAGCTGAATTTTTTGTAGCATACCAGACCTGATATTTGTTTCTCATTCCCGCACTTGAGTCAATTCTTGCAAGCTCCTAAATTTCCTTATATGATGACTTGTTTTCATGTTTTGAGATATTTAATAGTTGATCCTGCTCTTGGTATTTGCTTGTCAAATTCTGCTGATTTCTCCTTAAAGGCCTCCTCTGATTCTAATTCGATTGCTTGGGCCTTTTCTAGAAGGTTTGTTTCTGATTTTTTTTCACTCTGGGTTGCTCTCCTATATCTAAATAAAGTTGTAGCTGAGATTTCTTGGTTGGTGAGACTATTGGGTGATTTAGGCCCCTCTATTTCTCAGTCTATTCTAGTTTATTGTGATAGTCAAACTGCCTTGCACATTGTCATAAATTCAGTCGATCCATGAGCGCATGAAATATGTTGAGAAATATGTTGAGATTTACTGCCACTGTTTCGAGATAGTTTTATATTTAGTCTGATTTCTTTACATTTTATCTCTTGTTCTAAGCAACTAGCTGACATTTTCACCAAGTCTCTACTTGGATGTACACACTCACCACTTCTTGGCAAGCTTGGATTGTTATCACCCTCCAGCTTGAGAGGGAGTGTTGGCCATAATACTTGATTGTATAATTTGTACCATTCGTGTATATTTTACACTTCGTAATAGTACAAGTGCTGAGTTAGTCGGCCCAATTAGTTAGTTTACAACTTTGTATTGATGGGGGCCTAATTGTAAATACCCGGTCCATTTTTCTTGGGTATAAATAGGACTCAGCCCATCGGATGATGTAATTTTGTCATTCTTCTTTCTCTTTCTTTAAATAAAATATGTTCTTCTCTTTCTCTCTACGACTTAGGGTTTCGACCCTTCTTCATCTTCTCTGATCTGCTCCTCATCAGAGTTTAGCTCCTCTTCAGAATTTAACAACTTATTGTATTTCTTTGTAATAAAGCAACTTAAACTGGAATATGAAAAAAATCTTGATTAGTACTTTATACGTTATCATTTACTTAAACATTATTTGACTAGACACAGATTAAAAAAAAACTTCGGAAACTTATGATTTAAAATAGCCCTCAAGAATGCCACAATTTTTTTCCCAGAATTTCCCATGAGTCGGATTATTCGGTCAAGTGGTCATAATAATTCGTTTAGGCCATAAGGGTGTAGAGTGATTTAATACTATAGTTTAGCGGGTTTATGTGAAATTTATTTTGGCAGTCCACAATTTGAATCATGTTGCTCGGTAGGCGTTTGGTCATAGAATTTGGTGCTCAAATTTGAAGTTTTGATTTGAAATGTGAACAAAACTTCAACTTCAATTTCAGATCATGATTTGAAATTTCAAATTCTCCAAAAGTAGGATTTCTAATCGTGGTTTCAATTTTTTTAAATTGCTATTAAAAAAACTGTCAAAACTAAAGAGGTCGGAAAAAAATGACCACATGAGGCCGGGTTGGGCCTCCTTTTTTCTTAATAAAAAATCGACTTTATGAAATCGGTTAGTTAATATAAAATTTCGGAAAACTTAAAAACTTGCTTCATGTGGTCGCAAATATATTCCGTATATGACCTTATGAGATTGCTATATATATAAAAATAAATAAAAAATAAATTAAGTAATACGACCTCATGAGGCTGGAAAACAAATTAAAAAATAATAATTTATTTTATATATATCGATCTTACGAGGTTGGTTAGTTAATAATAAAAATCTGAAAAAAATAAATATCAATCCATGAGGTCACAAATATATTCCACAAAAATATAGCAACCTAATGAGATCGGTATTTTTATCAAGCAAATGTATTTTTACAAAAGGATATAGATCGCCCAACGTGGGGCTCGAACATGAGATCAGTATCTATATATAAAAATTAAGTAATGAGTACTCATGAAGTCGGAAAATCAAATTAAAGATTATTATTATTTTAAATATACCGACCTGTCAAAATTACAACAAAATTAAGAATACTGAACTCGTGAGGTCGTTATTTTGGCGAAAAATAAATTTTAAGATAGGGGTTCGATTCCCGGATGGTGCATTTATAATTGTATTTTCAAAATCAACCTCTCGACGTCGATATTTTCCAATCCAAAAATCGATCAAGCCTTTTGCGACCTCAGCTTGAGGTCGATTTTTACCGAAAACCCACCTCATAAGGTCGCTATTTTTTAATCGATTTTCACTACTTTTTTCGTAGTAAATGTAAAACTTAACCATAAATTTATATTTTGCAAACAAAGACCCTTCATTTTAAATTTTGCAAAATAGACATATATATATATAACAACAACAACAACAATATATATATATATATATATATTCATAACTTTGCTCTCTTTATTCAGAACCAACACCGTTTAAATTGTGGATCCTTCACATGACGGGGATTAGTAACGTGGAAATAGCTGGGCTTAGAGGGTGAGAATTTGGGCCAAAGTAGGAAGGAGGTAATTATGGGCCAGATGGGGAGCATTAGACCCATAACCAGATTTAAGACCAAGGGGCCCAACTGGAGGAATAGAGATGTGGAAATATTTTTGAAAATGTGGTATAAGTAATCAAAAAATAATTTAACTTTGTGGAAATAGTTAGTTTATTTAGCTTACATATTTGTATCTTAGTACAGTATCTCGATAATTATTAATATATTAATTTAATCAGGCATATAATTCAATCCGAATACACCTAGGAATAATATGATTATATATATATATAGCTATATTTTGAGGTTCTTAAGAGATTATGCGGCTTCGTGCTGTGAATTGTGATGATACCATATAGATATTAAACAGACGAAATTTATCATTATAAATGAAAGCCTTTGACTATAAAGTTTTGAACTTTATCCTCTAATCAACAAGAATTTTATGTTAGAATATATTGGTAATAACAAGGAACGGAAAAGTCACAACAATAACCAATGTGAACAAGGAAACTTGTCTCACTGAGTCGATTGATGATCCATCTTTCTTTAAGATAATATTGTCCCGTATATTCTTTTTCAACGGAGTAATGACAACTTATCTCTCAAGATAAAACATCAACCAAACTAATGAGCAAAGGAGACTCAAGAGTTCGCTATATGAAGAAAGATCTTAGAGTGTTTGATTGCTAAAGAGGAAGAAAAATTTCAGAAAATTGTCTAGTGAATGTGTTAAAGTGTGTTTTGCAAATGAGTCAAAGGACTCATTTTATAGTGTTGAGAAAATGACTTTCCAATTGCCCATGTAATGGCCTTGATTATGGAGTGTTAATTCGGCCAAATAATGGTTGAATTCATTTGGGATGTAATGGAGGTTTAATGCCTCAAAACCAGCCCAAGAGTCATGTCTTTTCGTCTCCCGTCGCAGCCTCCGGACTACTAGCGCCGCGGTGCTCCAACTTCAGAGAGTTGGTGTCGCGGCGCCACAACATGACTCGTTTCATCTTTAAACACATTGTACACTTCTTCCTTCATTTACCAACGTGAAATCAACGTCATTTGACCAATAACCGACTATTACCTTACGTCTCAAACAATTCATATTTGTACCAATATCTCTTCCATTGAGGAAATATGATCCTTGATATTACGTGTGCACGTGTGTGGAAATAAGATTTTCCACGTGCGGAGCTCCAATTGTTCGAGTCATAATTTAATAGGATTAACTTTATTTCATGTTTAATAAATATTTCCAACATTTTATCATTCAATAAGGCAGATACAGGAGTTAATCATGTAGTTTTTAGTGAACTTGATAAGATAGATGACTTTGCTCATTGTACTTAATTGTATTTATAGTTATTTTACATATATTAACCCCTTAAATCTTAACAAGACATGTGATCATCCGTTACTTTGAGAATGGAAATCAAAGGAAGTGATCATGTTTTGCAGATGTGGGTTGTACCGGTGGTGAGTTTATGTGTCATAACAAGACATGTTGACGGTCGGACCTGGTGACATCGGGTGGAAGATCGAAGGAGCTTAGCGCCTACCCATTCCGGATATGGCGTCAGCCGTTACTATTTGCTCATTAAGTGACTATTTTTATCATTTAATTGCATTAAATGAGGGAGTGATTCTTGGGCATAAATGTCTTGTATTGTTAGCTATAAAAAGAGTCCAACCTTCATGTTAGAAGGGCATCTAATTCTCATTACTTATACTCGTATAATTTACATTCAAAAGTACTCTTGTTTGCTCTCGTTAGGACCAAACTCTCAATTCAATTTTTATCAATATCACAACATTTCAGGCCAATTACTTGCTTATTATTTCTATTTACTTATTTATTGTCAATTGTTTATCACGCTTATCTACAAATCAATATATGCATCCTTAAAACCACTTACAAATTCAACTGCACCCTTTTTAGGTAAATAGTTTGGCGCTCACCATGGGGCTAAGGATAATATTGGTGATTTGATTCAAACTCAAATTTCACTTGTATCTTTCAAGATTTTATGATTACAAGTCAATACTAAGTACTTAAAGTATGGCTAGTGAAATCAACGTTGAGGTTAGCAACCACGAGCACAACAACGATGGGAGTGGTGCTCACAACATCAATAACAACAACGACGTTTCACCCGGTGTTTCGCCCGTCGGCCCAATCAATTGTGGAAGCGTTTTTGTTTTCCCGCCTGCTTCGAAGTAATTTGAAAGGAAGCTTGCAAGAGAAGACATCAAAAATCATTTCCACTTCCCATCACTTCGATAAACTTTGATCCGGGAAGTGTGGAGACTATCTATATACAGTAAAAACCGGCATGGCATGTGACACAGTTTGGGAATGGAAATCGAAGGAAGTGACAATGTTTTTGCACCAATGGCGAGTTCAGGTGTCATAACAAGACCGGTTGACGATCGAACCAAGTGACACCAAATAGCAACCAGACCTGGTGACATCGGGTGGAAGATCGAAGGAGCTAAACGCCTACTCATTCCGAATATGGCGCCAGTCGTTACTATTTGTTCATTAAGTGATCGTTTTTATCTTTTAATTGCATTTAATGAGGGAGTGATTCTTGGGCATAAATGCTTTGTATCGTTAGTTATAAAAGAGTTCAACCTTCATGTTGGAAGGGCATATCACTTTCATTACTGATACTCACATAATTTACATTCAAAAGTATTCTTGTTTGCTCTCGTTATTGACTCGGACCAGAAGCAATTCAACTAAGGATCAGACCAAACTCTCAATCCAATTTTAATTAAGATCACAACATTCCAGGCTAATTACTTACTTATTATTTCCATTTACTTATTTATTGTTAATTATTTATCACGCTTATCTGCAAATCAATACATGTCTCCTTAAATCCACTTACAATTTCAGCTGTGCCTTTTTTGGGGTAAATATATATATATATATATATATATATATATATATATATATATTCACACATCAATGTATACATGCATATGCAAATGAAAACCATATTTTTCTAATTAAACTACGACAGTCACATGTGCATGTATACGTCCTTACTCCATAAGAACAAGAATAAATATCTCGTTGCCCTGGCAGCCGCAGTGTGGGAGTTCATTTCTTCTTTGTGAAGGATGACTCCTTGCGCACCAAGACCGCGTGTCTCCTACCTACGCAGCGAAGACCATGATTTACCTTCCTCCACCATTCTCTGTCGGGTCGGAGGGGTGGGGGCCCTGTGGGCGAGGGATTTCGCCTTTTGCTCCCAAGAATAAATATCTCGTTCCATTGCAAGTGCAACTTCTAAATCTTATCAAATCGGTTTTATTGCTCAGCTTACAGAATGAATTCTTTTTGCATATAGATAAATTAACGTTCAGTTTTACAATTTTGCTTATTATAAAAAATAATAATACAAATAATTAAAATTTTGAATTCATCTCTATTTTTACTTTACTAGTATGTAATGACAAGTAGAAATTATGTTTTTATTATCATATTCATAAGTATTATCTTTAATCACTTAGAATGTTAATCTCTCTTCACTTATATTCTCTATGCTAATTAGTTAATATTTATCAATCACTTTCAAAAATAAATATTATTAAGGATAAAATAGGAAGAATGTACTCAATTTTATCTTAATTTTCTAGAATGACAACTATTTTGGACGATCTATTTTTAAGTAAGAATGACAAGTAAAATAGATCTGAAAAAGTATTTTTTTTAATGGCTTTACCCAACACAAGTTTAAATTAATTAGTAAATAGTCTTCCTTCGGTTCATTTTATTTGTCATGATTACTAAAATTAATTGGACCAAAATACTCCATTCGTTTTATTTTACTTGGCCCTTAGAAATATAGTCCTTTTAATAGTCAAACTTAAATTTTCAAAGCATAATTAATAAGATTATTTAGTAAAATAAACTCCTAATAAATACTCCACGGTTCACTTTTACTTGTTCACTATTGAGTTTGCACACCCTTAAAAATAATAAATGAAGTGCATAATTTATCATGATACTCATATTAATTTGTGCATAGTTTTAATGGACGTAATAAATTATTTAGAATGAGTAATTAATATTATGGGTAACACATGAATTTTTTTTGTCTTCTCATGATATGCTAAAAGTGACAAAAAATGATCATTTATTTTTAGTATAGTGGACAAAAAAATATGAACGGAAGGAGTAATGGGAGTGATAAGTCAACAAAGACCAAATAACATGAAACTGAGGGAGTACTTATATCATTTTAAAAAGTCAAAATATAATTAATTATATTTTTCTACTTTATCCTTAATTCCTTACTCTAATAAAGTGAAAGAAAAGTAATATTAAAATGAGATCAGAGAATACATAAGCGTAAGTTAGTCAAATTTACCCTTTTAGACTTTTAGTTTATATTTTTTTAAGGATTGCAAAAAATAAATATGACAAATAAAATGAATCGGACGGATAAATTTTGAATACGGAATATACAATATATAATCTCATAAGTGAATCTAAATATAGTAGATGTGTATGTAACCTTATTCCTATCTTAAGAAGATATATAAATTATTTCCAATAGACCGTTCGTGCTCAAATAAAATACTAAATAATTTTAAAGCAAACAAATATTGGCGCACATAAAAGAGCGAGAAAGAGAGAGGGAGGGACACATGATCAGAAAAATAGAGGAGAAGAAACAAATGTTGCATGAAAGAAGCTAATAAAAGCATCTTATTTCCATCACAATCACAGGAGGCACAAAACGTCCCAATCTATTAAGACAAGTAAATACATCCAATCCGAGGTGTTTGGGAAGTGGTCATTACACTAAGGATATTGCTGTCTTGGGTCTCGAGTTCGATTCCCATGACTAGCGAGACTAGAATCAAGCCTCATAAAAAATCCCTCCACTGTTCGCCTGCAAGCCTTGCGGTACCCACTCCGTAGGGCCAGGATGGAGGTGGGGTTTCTTGTGTGTGGAGCCGCAGTAATGCGGTGGGGATGGCTAGTATAAAAAGTTTACCCTCAAAGTTTTGTTCGCATGGGCAGCTCAACTGGTTCTCAAGAGGGATAATTGAAAAAATGGCCAAGATCGAATCCCGTCAGCGGCAGAGTGGGGGTTACTTCTTGAAATAAAGGAGGGCCCCTTGTGTGCAACGTAGTAGTGGTCTAACCTTTGAAATCAGTTGAGTTACCATGATTAACTCCTTCACAATCCTGTCGAACCGGGGTGTGGGGATAATTGGAAAAAAAGTAAATACATCCAATACATATACATGCCCACCATCACTTTCTACTAGCCGCTCTACATTTATAGGAACCTATACTAAATTAAATACCCCATCCTACATTATTAACGTTTCATATGGTAAGAACGAATCTTGAGCATAATTTAACCTTAAAAGCTAGCTAGTAGGGTGATGATTGTCCAAATTCATATAAGGAGTTCTATTCTTATTTCATTACCGATGTGAGACTCTTAACACTCCCCACACATCTATTCCATTAATGATTTGAGCTTCTTAGATTTGTTAGCTACCTTTTTATAGTTTATACGGGTTTTTGAGCTAATTTAGTGTGATCAAAACAAATACTAACATAAGTAGTCCATTCGGATAAAAAATAGTGTTTACTTAACTATTTGCACAACTCTTAAGAAAATAAAATACTAATTTCTAGGCAAAATAGATAATTTGACTAAAATGACCATAGTTAAATAAGTATTGAGATTTGATCAACTAACAATTAATAAGGGCAAATCTGAAAAAGTAAAGTTAATTCTTTCTTGATTTGCTAAGTAAACATTCTTTTTAACACAAAAATAAGGTTAAGTAGTCACTCTTTTTAATACGGAGTGAGTAATATTAAGTCTAATCCATTATATGAGCTTAAATTTAATTGACGGTAGTTATTATCCTCCTGGTCAAACGCAATTAAGTGGCTATAATTCATCATTGATTTTCACTAACTCTTCTTTTAATAACCCTTAAAGCATTTTTACTACTCAGTAAGACCAGATCTTTATGACTCCAATAATATTTCTCGTATTTACACATGTTTAAAACAAAACTGATTTTATCTCTCCGAAATTCTCTCTCTTGTACTCCGTCCGTTTACTTTTATTTATTCACTATATTAAAAATAGATTTTTACTTTTAGTTATTACTTTTAGTATATTAAGAAAAGATTATCTTTTTTTCAAGTCATTAAAACTATGCATCAATTAATATGAGTATTATGGTAAATTATGCACTTCATTTATTCATTATTAACGGATATAATAAGTCAATATCGGACAAGTAAAAGTGAGAAAGGGGTATTAACTTCCAACTTGGAACAATGAGCTAATAGCAAAGTTTGTGTATAAAATTGACTATTGATATTTAATTGTCATAAAAATCTCTCATGACTTATCTTTTCCATTTTATTTCTAATGATTACAGTAGTACTGTAGTAGTACGCATTAGATTGTAGTTTTTACCTCAATCTTATCAAAAAAATACTTGTACCAATGAGATTGTAGTTTATTGGGATTGTACCTTCTTCGTCCGATTAGTGCTGCTTTGTTAGTGAGTAGTATTGAGCAAATTTAACCTGCCTCCCTTTATATTTTGGGTCTAATTTTACCCCATTATCAACAAAAAGTCTGTTTTTTTTCTTAATTCTTCACTTATCTCTAATTTAAAAAATTAATTGAGGGTAATTTTTAATCATAGCCAAAAGTTGAGGGTAAAGATTTGCGTTCGAGTTCACTCATTTCACTCTAGAGTTTCATTAATAACCAGAGTCATATTTGCCATTAAATTTTAGAAAAATAATCATATTTGTCATCCGTTATTAGTATGAGGTCAATATGTCCTTTAGGTTAGCAAAAATGTCATATTTGCGCTCAATTAGACGGATATCCCACGTGGATGCCACATCGGATCCCACCCGCCATGTGTCTTCCACGTGGATCCAAGGTGGCGTCCACGTGGAATTTCCGTCAAATTGAGGACAAATATGACATTTTTGCTAACCTAAAGGGCATAATTGACTCCATACTTGTAACGGAGGGACATATTTGACCTCATACTTTAACGGAGGAAAAATATGATCATTTTCCATAACAAATATGACTCTTTTCCCACTTAAAAATATAATGGTGGATAAAATTTAACTATTTAAAACACAAGACAAATCTAAACTTTTTACCTTCTATCATTAAAGGAGGAAAAGACCTGAAATTGGCATTTTACCATATCAACTACACTTGCCAAAACATAACTGAAAACTAACCATCTGCCAGGACCCCATCTTTAGTACATTAAAAGTCCTTTTTCTAATTAAGGAATAAAGCCTAGATTTTTTACAGAAATGTTAACCTGCTACAAGAAGCCATTTGTTAGATTTTAACTGGTTAAAGCAGTGTTTGGTTAAACAGTAAAAGTCAGATTGGACTTGTTCCGAATCTAAAGAGGTGTCGCCTTCGGATTATTCTACAGAAACAATAGGTAGACAAACACCACTGTCCTACTCTCTCAAGTATCCATATGTATTTCCCTTTTTCACTTGGTCAATTAGGTCCCTTTAATTAAGGGAAGATAATAATTTGTTAATGGCAAAATAATTTTTATTTTATATACTCCCACATGTAGTACTCTCTCCGTCTAAAATTATTTATCATAATTAATAAAAATAATCATCTCAAATTATTTATCGTTTTAGAAGTTCAGAACAAGATTAATTATTTTTTTCACTTTATTCTTAGTAGAATTTTATTATTATAGGAGATGACACATTAATAGACATAAATTATAACACGACCATAAATAAGGATAAAGTAATTAAAAAGTACTTATAATTAATATTTCTTAAAGCTCACATATATAAATAAAACGATAAATAATGTGAGATAATGGAGTAATAATAAAAAGATCTAGTAGTATTTTATTGAATTTAATCCTTTGTATAGTTGTTGAATAACAAAACCCTAAAACTAACCTTATAACTATACAATTCGCCGCAAGGATTGAGTTTTTCTTGCACTCTCACCTTCTCTCTTCTCTCTTCTCTCTCACACATAAACATAACAAACATTTCAATACCCTCAACTCCTCCACCACCACTTTCAATTATCTCAATGTTTATTATACATAACTTTAATGGAGTTATATGATCAAAGATTTTGATTTTCAGGTTTTGGGCATGTGGGGTTTCTTAGATTATCATAAAGTTTTGATCTTTTTAGCTTTCTTGGGTTGTTAGGGTTTGTGGGTATTAATTATATTTTGTCGTATGATGAATTAAGTGCTTATAAGTTTGTATAAAAGATGTTATCTGAATTTGGTCCAAGACCAATGATTGGAAACAATGATAATTCGTTTGGTGATGAGTTTGAAAAAGAAATAGGGTATTTACTTAGGGAACAGAGGAGACAAGAAGCTGATGATCATGAAACAGAGTTAAATTTGTATAGAAGTGGGTCAGCTCCACCTACTGTTGAAGGTTCTTTAAGTGCAGTAGGTGGATTGTTTAACAATAATGGTTTTATGTCTGAAGAGGAACTTAGGTCTGATCCTGCTTACTTATCGTACTATTACTCGAACGTAAATCTTAACCCTAGGTTGCCTCCACCACTGTTGTCAAAAGAGGATTGGAGGTTTGCACAAAGGATGCAAGGAGGAGGGGGGAGTTCCGCGATAGGGGATAGGAGGAAAGTGAACAAGAATGATAATGGGAGTAGTAGTGGTAGGTCACTTTTTGCTATGCCTCCAGGGTTTAACTCGAAAAAACCGGAGAACGAGAATGAGTTGGGTTCAGTAGAGTGGGGTGGTGATGGGCTGATTGGTTTGCCAGGATTAGGGTTAGGTAGTAAACAGAAGAGCATTGCTGAAATTTTTCAGGTGCACACATGAAACTTTATTAGTTTCATTTTGTACTTTGACTAATGGATGTTCTTTCCATATTGAGGTATCAAATGCGCTTTGAAATGCTTTAAGTATATATTAGTATTTTTTTCTGTGAGAATCAATCTTGTTAATTTTACTGGCCAAAGCTGTATGTTTTTGGAATAAAATTTGTAAAATATTTTTTTGTCGTGTGGCATGTCACAGGGTGGTGGTTGATCCTCCAAACTAGTTCTCTAGAAATTCTAGTATACTCGGAGTATACGGTTCTATGGCTGAATGAGTTCATGAAAGCATTCCTACCTTGAAATATTTTACATATATGTGTGCATTAGAAGACATACTTTTCGTTTCTGTCTCTGTTAAACCATTTGTTCATGACATAGTTTGATAGATCCATAACTCCATTTACTCGATCATTTAATTGAGATGCTGAAAATATTAGGCATTTATGTTTCCCATGGAAATTCTGCTATTGGTAGCTCTCTTTTTTCTTCCTTTTCTTTCTAAAGTCCTTCTAGCGACCACATATAATTGCAAAAATGAGTACAGTATGTTCTGTAGATGATACTGTTTTTTGCACTGTGACATGATAAACACAAAATAGTGTAACAACAAATGATAACTCGAAAACCGTGACTGCGTTCATTGCTTTTGTGTGTATGAACATGCCAAGCTTTTATTATATATTAGTTTCATCGGTGTACCAGTATATAGTATCGCTTCTAAATTGGCCAAGGAATAAGTGGAATGATTAGTTGATGTTTCTTTTGATTAAGATCTGGTCCAATCATGCTGATTTCACTTTTACTCAATCTGTTTGGATAAAAACTCAATATTTTAAGACGTCTTTACTTTCCCAAAATCAAGTCCCCCTGGGAGAAAAACATAAGCAGCTGTATGGTAATTTTCTTCTAACCATCCTTACTGAACAGGGGAAATGTTCCGTGTTCTTTCTGCAATTACATGTGGCCATGTTATGTCCTGCCTATTTTGCATCTTCTTTTTTTGCTTGGCGACGTGTGTGATCTCTATTTCATCTCCTTCTGTGATTTATTTACCTGTGTATATAACTGGAGTTTTCGTACTGTATAAAGGAAAGTCTTGTTAATCGCACTGAATCTAGGAAAATATACCTTTTAGAATGAAATGGAGAGATTTCAACTATTTGCTGCTTGTCATCTGATTCATCGTAATATGCCATTCTTATGCTGATATAGATGTTTCTTGTTAACAATTTTTCTGTTTTTTGAAACTTCGAGATCCAATCGATGTGATAAATCGTTCATGATATCTGTTATGTAGCATAACTTTAGGTTTCTCCAACAGAAAGTGTTACAGTTAGTCTCAAGATTTTTGTTTTGAAATGACCATTCTGATGGGTTATAAATCATGTTACTTCCAGGATGACTTTGGCCGTCTGTCTCCTGCTCCCGGTCCCCCTTCTCGACCAGCTAGCCGTAATGCTTTTGATGGAAGTAGTGATAGCTTGGGTTCAGCAGAAGCTGAGCTGTCTCATCTCCGTCATGAACTTTCAACTTCAGATCCTTTAAGGTCAGCATCTAATGGACAAGGCTCATCTGCTGCTCAACATGCTGGGGCGCCGCCTACTTCCTTTTCATATGCTGCTGCTTTGGGGGCTTCCTTATCAAGAAGCACTACACCTGATCCCCAGCGCATTGGTAGGGCTCCTAGCCCTTCCCTCACTCCTATCGGTGGAGGAAGAGTAGCCACTTCTGAGAAGAGGAGTCTTAATAGTCCAAATTCATTTAATGGCGTCTCTCACTCCGCCGAGTCTGCGGATCTTCTTGCTGCTTTGTCTAGCATGAATCTTTCAAATGGTAATGTTAGATATAGATCTTTCTCAGATTGAACATGATGCTTTTTACAACTAATATTCTTACAATTTTATAGGTAGTCAGAATAACGCTAAGCAGCAGCATGCATATCTGAAGAGATCGGAATCTGCACAGTTTAGTATGTCTTCTAAATCTCACTCTGCAAAAGGACCATATACCGACACTGGTGCTGGCAACCTCCAAGAGGATCTGCACAAATCTGCAGTTGCCTCTAATAATTTCTATGCCAAAGGATCTCAAACATCCACAATGAATGGTGGAGGTGGTGTACTTTCTCAATATCCACATGTGGATAGTCCTTCCAATTATGGCCACCTTGGCAACTATAACCTGCCTCCTTTGTTTGAAAATGCTGCTGCTGCGTCTGCGATGGCTCTATCTGGATTGGACTCTCGAATGCTAGGGGCATCTCATTTGAGCTCTGGGGTTGGGGTCTCAGAGCAGAATCTCAGCAGAATGGGAAATCAAATGGCTGGGAATGCTTTACAGGCATCCTTCATGGATCCTATGTATCTGCAGTACTTGACAGCTGAATATGTTGCACAGGTTGCCGCACTTAATGATCCTTCCATGGATAGGAACTACATGGATAATTCCTATGTAGACTTGCTTCAGAAAGCTTATCTTGGTAATGCACCATCTCCGAAGTCACAATATGGTGTTCCACTCAGCAGTAAAACTAGTGGTTCAAGTCATCATGGCTATTATGGTAATCCTGCATATGGAGTCGGTTTATCATATCCTGGAAGTCCCTTGGCAAGTCCTGTCATTCCAAACTCTCCAGTCGGTCCTGGTAGTCCAATGAGGCACAGTGATTATAATATGAGGTTCCCTGGTGCAATGAGAAACATGACTTCAGGTGTAATGGGATCATGGAACTTGGATAACATGGAAAACAGCTTTGCTTCCTCTCTATTGGAAGGGTTCAAGAGTAATAAGACCAGGTGTTTTGAGCTTCCAGAAATTGCTGGTCACGTTGTCGAGTTCAGGTAGTTAGTGCATTTTGTCGTGGGGTTCTCCCCCCCTTAAAAGGAAAATTGTTCCTATTTATTATTAAGTTAACCAGAATTGCTTCTAAAATTGTCTGTATCATCTATAATCAGTGCGGATCAGTATGGTAGCCGGTTCATCCAACAAAAACTGGAAACTGCCACCCCTGAGGAGAAAAATATGGTTTTCCAGGAAATTAATCCCCAAGCTCTTACTTTAATGACTGATGTTTTTGGTAATTATGTAATCCAGAAGGTATGTGTACCTTTGGTTTCAGTCCTGTGCTCTCTAGAGTGTTTTGCTTAGACCGACTCTGAAACTTCCTTTTCAGTTTTTTGAACATGGAATGGCGTCTCAGAGGAGAGAATTGGCGGGCAAGCTCTTTAGCCATGTATTAGCACTGAGCCTTCAGATGTATGGTTGCCGCGTGATACAGAAGGTTCACACAACTGAATTATAATATGCTTATGCATACTTGTTTCCATTGTGTCTTTGGTTCAAAAGATATTTATCCCAATAAATAAAATAGCTCAAGATAAATTTAACAATCTAAGCAATAATGCTATATAGTTGTTGGAGATTTATATTTGCTCTGTCAGTTCTTCTGATGTGTGATATATGGATTCTTAGGTATTAAAGAGTTCTAAGTAATTGGCTGATTATGAGCTGCTTTCCAAGTATCTGACCTCTGTGAGTTCAAAGCTTTGCTCAAACAAAATTTTGGTTCACTTGCAGGCGATAGAAGTGGTAGATGTGGACCAGAAGATTAAAATGGTTGAGGAGCTCAATGGTCATGTCATGCGTTGTGTACGAGATCAGAATGGGAATCATGTCGTCCAGAAGTGTATTGAATGTGTACCAGAAGAACATATCCAATTTATTGTCACTACATTTTTTGGTCAAGTTGTGAATCTCTCCACTCATCCATATGGCTGTCGTGTTATTCAGGTAGATGAGTAATGTGTGCAGTAGCTATTCATCTCAGTCATTTGAGGTTTATTTTGAAGAATTTTCTTCATCTGGCAGAGAGTATTGGAACACTGCAGTGATCCAATTACTCAAAGTAAAGTGATGGAAGAAATTCTGGGATCTGTTAGCATGTTGGCACAAGATCAATATGGTAATTATGTTATTCAGGTATGTACTTTTCTGAAATAACCTGCATGCTTCGCTCTAAATCTCCTATTCAGCAGTAGATATTCTATTTTATTCTTGGTGTTGGTGAATTCTTGTATCATGCTACTAAAAAACTTATTTTGCTTTGTCATGATGTATCCTGTTCCACTTCTCATTCCTTGACTATATATTATGGAACGATTCACTCAATGCACCCGTTTCATAAATTTGATGTGGAAATGGCATATAGTCACTTGTTCTAGATCTGTCACTATAGCAATGTTGGAAGGGTAGGAAAACCTGAACTACCTTGGACATCTCCCTAGCTTCTTTACTAAATATGCTTTCTTTTTATTGGAAAATATGGATGTTGGATCAAAGTTATTGTGAATCCATCATCCATACCTCACTAACTTTTGGTTCTTGCTTCCCTTTGTTAATTTTTTTTCTAAGCTAAAGGACTCGTTTCTCTTCGTTCATTTCAATTTTTGGAATCCTTTCATGCTTTGTTCTTTAACAACGCATGTTTCTTTGAAGAATTTTTCTCATCCATATCTGAGATATACAACCCCCCAACCCCCAATCCCCACCCCCCATTTTTCATTTTAAATGCAACACTGGCAGCATGTACTGGAGCATGGGAAGCCACACGAGCGTTCTGCTATTATTAAGGAACTAGCTGGGAAGATTGTGCAAATGAGCCAGCAGAAGTTTGCTTCTAATGTTGTTGAGAAGTGTTTAGCTTTTGGCGGTGCCAGCGAAAGGCAGCTCCTAGTGGACGAGATGCTCGGCACGACTGACGAAAATGAACCTCTTCAGGTTTGTCTAAGTTTTATTTTATTTCTAGTCTTAGTTATATGCATAATATTGCTGTGTATAATTATTAGGTTCTCATTATTCTATACTGCCTTGTACTGGACCTTCTAAAATTTTGACCCGACCCTCATGTGTTTGGTTTGGAATTTACGTAAAGGTTAATATTCCCTCATCAGAGTTTGGGGATGGGGTATAAAACTTCCAACTGAGCATTTCCTATTTTTTCTTTTTGTAAATTTTTGAACTCGTGTCTGGTCAAAAACCCAATATTCACGAGTAACATCTTTTACTGGGCCTTTAGGGTGGTACAAGATATTTTGGGACTTAACAGTATAGGATGTATATACCTAGAGAAACGATGAAGCCATTATATGTTTGTACCGTCTTTGCAATGGTCCCTTATTGCGGTAGCATTCTTGTGACAACCTATTTACTCGCACGGCCGATAATTTGCTCCCGGGTGCTCATTGAGAAGCAGAGCTCGGTTAATGGAATAAGGTACTAGCAACAGCTGGTTATATTGTATGAGACAGCTGATAATGTTCCTATTGATCTATTATGCACCTGAACATCTAGCATTGGTTAGGTCTCATAGGTAGTTATCGTAGCTCTAGCATACCTTAGTATTAATGTATTGTCTTCTGATATAACCTTAAATTAGATTGGAGAGCCTGATAGGATATCTAAATAATTTCCCCCCCAGAATAATAGGATACAAATTAATTGGAATCTTAGATCAAAACACTATGTATGAGAAGATGCCGGAAAATATTTTACACTGTTCTGTTATTTTCCCTCTTTAACAAGAAGCTTTTTATCAACTCCCCTCTCCACGATATCTTTCAAAATTTCATCCGCTTTTGCATCATGGACTACATGCCTATCTATGGATTTAACGTGTTATCACTTCTCTCCTTGAATTAGCAAATGCATATCACTTCCTTATATTAACCATTTGATGCCTTCACTTTTCAGGTCTGGGTTTTTCCTTGAAACGAGTTTGACTTGCTAATATCCATCTCCTCCTTTTCTTCTTGTCTCCGCTCTAGTTTGTTCATCTGTTAATGATACTAAGTTAAAGCTTCACTTTTCAAGTCTAAAAGCCTTGCTTTTGCATTCATGTCTTTGATTGACCATGTCTTATCGTGGATGTCGTTTTCTTTTTCAATTTGTGTTATTTTCTCATTTTTCTTCCTTTTTTACCAGGCAATGATGAAAGATCAGTTTGCAAATTATGTTGTACAGAAAGTTTTGGAAACGTGCAGTGATCAGCAACGTGAGCTGATCCTTTCGAGAATAAAAGTTCACTTGAATGCTCTAAAGAAATACACTTATGGAAAGCACATTGTTGCTCGTGTTGAGAAACTTGTTGCAGCTGGAGGTAAGCAGCAACTCTTCTGCTTGCATTTGACTGGAACCTTGCTATCTAGTTGTTATTTGATACTGAATGATTTGTTTTTGTGAAATGTCGCAGAACGAAGAAGTGCTGCTCAATCTCCAAATCTTGCTTAGCTTATAGGGAAAAAGTTGTACAGCTGACCGAGGCTAGTTTGAGCTACCTCTCTTCCTTTACCCCGTATCTTGTGCTCTGGCTCTATAACTCTCTTTAGAGGGCAGTAAGGGCTGATTGCAAATAAAGTTGTTGCTTGTACTAGAGAACTGTATATTTGTAGTTCGACGCTTATACATAGGATCAGGTTATGCTGAGGCTCGGATGTCAAATATTCCTGATAGCCATGCAGAGGAAATCAAGTCTAAACGGTGTATAAATGATAAAAAAGGTGAGGTAGTTTATATATCAACGTGACTATACAAAATGTCAACATGTGAGTTGATGTTTTAGGTGAAGCCAGAATTTTTATGTATGGTATTTGACAATTTTCTATCATGGTCAAGTATGTCTCATTCCTTTATATTTGCTTTCCTTGCAACGTTGCTGCTGTTAGTTTCTGATTATAGTTGCTATGTTCGCTTGTGTTTGAGCCTGAAGGAGTACTGGCTGATGGTTTATTTAGTAAGTAGGATGTATTCATGAAAATGTAGCATGAGAGGAACCTTATTAGGTTAATAGAAAAAAGTCTATAAAAAATCTATATGAAAGAATGTTGTTTGAAATTATGCAAATCATACTAATTAGTTGGAATTAAGTTTTAGTTTTTGTTGCTGTACTTATACTAGGTCCAGTGCTTGTCATGATACTCTGTAGGTTAAATTGATATATACTATACACTAGTGTAGAAGCGTGTACATCAACAACATACCCAGTGTAATCTGATAGTGCAAGCGTGTGAGACTAAAAAATATCTCTAGTTTTTTAGTCTCTAAATTGTCTTAAAAATACTAAAAATAGTGGATTATTAGTGAGGAAGTAGTTGATAATTATAAGGTGAACTTATTATATATGTTTGAGGTGTAGTTGATTGGTAATCATAGAAGTTTCCACACTTAGCTGCTCATGGAACTTTCTTGTGGAAGAAAGTTGTGAAACAGGGGAGGCAATCGACAGAAGAGAAGTATTTGAAAAGCGAAGGACTAATTCATAGTAATTGATAAGCAAATCTAATTAATACAACTTATTTATTAACTGATTCATACTATATGAGTTTGGTTATGTCCACTATTGGTTAATGTGAGTATTAGGATCCAGCTAAAAGACATATTATAGGATGCATTACGTTATCTAACCTCCAGACTCCATATTGTGGGATTTTACTGTGTATGTTGCAGTACGTTATCTAACCTGTTAAGACTAAGAGGTTGGAGCATCCAGTTGGCTATTTGTAGGGATGGCAATTGGGAAGGTTAGGGCGGGACAAGTCTTGACCTGCTAAGGATTTGACCCGCCCTGCCCTATTTAGCTTTAAAATTTAATCGGAAAATATGCCCTGCCATGTCCTGCCCTACTAAGCCCTGCCCCGCCCCGTTTATGTTATCTTTTATTTCTCATCTTTATTTTACTTTAATGTGTAAAAGAGTACGGTTAATTTATCAAATTCTTGTGTTATGTCGTTGAAGTCTTCTTTATGTTTTTAACGTTAAATTCATTAGCAACATTTAGCATAAAATTTGAATTAGTATTTAATTCTTGTGTTAGAGAG
Organism: Przewalskia tangutica; assembly: GCA_029844215.1. Taxonomy (NCBI): domain Eukaryota; kingdom Viridiplantae; phylum Streptophyta; class Magnoliopsida; order Solanales; family Solanaceae; genus Przewalskia; species Przewalskia tangutica. The sequence continues at coordinate 5,346,616 of CM056723.1, read as the reverse complement.
TAGAGACTAATAACATACCAGAAACAATTTTCATTTTACAAACATAGCATATAAACTGTTGGGCAGTGCATCATGACATTAAAGCATATAAATATGCCCAAATAATTAAGAATGGGTTTTCTGGTGTTGGTTAGCTTCGTTATGTGCAGTAAAAATAGAAGCCCATGAAGCTAAATCTCTTTTGAGGCATTTCGTCGAACATTTGAACTGCATTATCTAGAAGGCCACATTTTCCATACATGTCTATGAGATTGTTGCAAGCTTTAACGAGCAATTGTCGGGCATGTAATTTTCTGCCATCTACAGGGTCACTTATTTTTGTCCGATCCATTTATAAATTCGGATCTTGCCATGTCTCGTCTTAACTCATTAACTAATTTCAAAAATATTATTTTACCCTGTCCTAATCTTTTCCTGCCCTACCCCATTAAAAATTTGCTCTAAACCGTCCTAACCCAATTGCCACCCCTAGCTATTTGTTTTATTTCGAACATCACACAGCATTTATTTGACCTATTTTAATTACGAGTAGATTTGTAAATTAGTTTGATATATAAAGCAGTTCCATCATTAGGGTAGGGCTTCAAGTAGTTTTAGTTTAGGCGGGTAAAAATATTATTTAAAGGCCTGGATTATTTTTCCGAATTTTGGTAAAGAGATTTCTCTTCATTTTTGTGAAAAAATAATTGTAAAAATTTAATAATAAAATAAAAAAGAGGATCGTACGTCTGCCCACTACCGACTCCTAAGCTTCGTCAATCGCCATTACAATGTTTAACATAGAAATTGGAAGTATTCAGCCAACTTGTAGTTATTTTAAGGGAAATTGAGTGCATGGATGTAAAGTATATTGTTAAAAAAAGTTGAAACAAAGTAAAATATGAGAATATTTTTTTATAGGTGCGGTCGATTCTTTATAAAGTAAAATATATAAGTGCAAAAATAGTAGGTAGCAAAGTACTCGTCCATGATCTTTGATCAAGAATTTAAGCTATATTTTTCATTATATTAAGATGAAAAAAATTACAATTTATAATATTTTTCGTATAGTTGGGGCGGATGGAATACGAAGGAGCAAATAGCAATAACTTCAATATTTATCGTACCTTGTAATTAGTTACATTTTGGTGCCAAAACATAAAGCGTTTCAGTCTAAATGTTATTTATTCAAAAAACAATAATAATTAGTTACATTTTGGTGCCAAAACACTACGTTATTGCTCTAATGACTACATATCTTGTTTACAGATTTTGGCTCCTAGTTTTGGTGGTTGCGTTAAATACATTAACAACTGGAAGAACATGGTAACTCAACTGGTTTCAAAGGGTTGTTAGTCCACTAATTATGTCACTATGTTTGGGGGCAATCATTTAGTCCACTAATTATGTATAATGTTATATATCATTAGTACAGAAATATTGTTTTACTTTATTTCACTAAATAAGTTATCTCGTTGCTTGATATTACTTTATTCCAACCTAAAAGTACTAATTTATGTTAATTTAAAAGTCCGTTATTGGCGCGGCATATTTAGTTAATGATAAATGGCCAAAATCAAACAGAAAATTTGCTCTATTTTCGGTAGTTCAGGAGCCTAATTATTCCACTTGGCTAATACTTAATTTGTTTCATAATAAGTGGTGTTTTAGAATCTTAAGAAGAAATTGACATTATTCTTATTTATATAATAAAAAGTCATTAAGTATTTTCTTTTTCTAGATATTAATTAAGGATAACTAGTAAAACACTCATAATTTTTTAGAAGTGAGTAATTTTTTAATGAGTATGAATAAATTAAAAATATCATTTATTATGGAACGGATGAAATAATAGTGAGCGGTATGTTTGTGTGTCAAAAAGAGCATGAATGCTATAATTACATAGTATTTTGAATTGTTCAAAAGCACATCCACGGATCCACCACCCTAGTTGACTAACGATAAGTATATTTTTGGACAAAAAGATAAACGAAGGGGCATAATCATGCTATTTCCAACAGTTCAAGGGCCTTTTAGGACTTGTAGATAAAAAATATCTGGTAGGCCACTGGATATAAATAATATGATTGAGTTTTAACGGGATATAACTAAATTTAAAATTGTAATTAAATATATCTAAAAATAGAAGTTTTGACGGAAGATATACAAATTTCTCTAATTTTATTACACTAATCCACCTTTTCCCTTTTAACATATTTATTTCCATTTTCCACCACCAATTTCCTCATCTTCGTAATAAGGGGAACGAACAACTCTACTACAAGTGTTAATTGTCCAGTAACTAACTACCATGGTTGAACAAGTGAACGATCACAGACTTCTCTGGGAGGTTGGACTTCCCGGAGTCGATGATCTCACACCGTTAACTCTACAACTTATTCCGGCAGAACTCGCTTCCGCCTTCAGAATCTCGCCGGAATCCTTAAAGACTATGACCGATGTAAACCGTGCTTCGCATAATACGTTTTCTTCTCTCCAGAGATGGCACTCACAGCCACAGGTAGAGGTATTATATGGGCGGGTCAAAATTACTTGGCTTGAACGGGCTAAAATGCGGGTCTCACCCAATTTTTACCAACTTTTATTATTTTATTTGTTATTTTATAATATTTTAGTAATTTGTTTTTAATAAATAAAAAATATTTTTTTGAAGGTATTTTTACAAGAATTGTCATGAGTCAATTTGAGTTATATATGCCCAACTTTTGATGGATGGAAATGAGTTGTGCTGAAATTGACTGAGCTAATATATGACGGGTCAATAACCCGCTCAAATTTAGAAAGTTTTGGCGGGTTATGTTTTCGTGGGCTAATTTTGACATGTACTCACAGGATATGGCTTCAATTAATAACTCTAATTTCAAGGCGTTCGGTGAGGAAAGGATTAGAGAAGAGGCTTTAACTGAAAAAGATGAAACGGATGGATCCGACTCGAGGAAGATCCGGAGAGTTGAATCCGGAGATACTGAAGAAGCTGATTCTGCTATATGTAACGAAGATGATTCCTCAGCTAAGACTCTTAATAAGCGACCAAGGCTTGTGTGGACCCCGCAGTTACACAAGCGTTTTATTGAAGTGGTGGCCCACTTAGGTATCAAAAATGCCGTGCCGAAGACAATTATGCAGTTAATGAATGTGGAAGGATTGACTCGAGAGAACGTAGCAAGTCATTTACAGAAGTATAGATTGTATACCAAGAGAATGCAGGTATGTTCGGATCGAACAAACCACTAACTTTTGTTTAGATCTTGTATTTATATTAAAAAAATTATTAAATACAGAGATACTGGTAAAAAAATCACCTAAACCATTGTTGTTTCACGAGTTGCACACCCCAATTATCAATTGTTCTCTTTTCATACCTGAACTGTCACCAGATTTATGGTATTTCCTTTTACTACCTGAACTATCACCAGATTTAAGGTAGAAAAAGAGAACTAATAGTCGAGGTGTGTTTTAATACTCCCCGTCCCAATTTTTAAGTGTTCCCTTCTCCTAATTGAACTATCACCAGATATAAGGCAGGAAAGGGAACAACTGATAGTTGAGGTGTGTTTTAATACTACATGATAGTTCAGGTAGTAAAAAGGGAACAACTGATGGTTAAAGTGTGAAACTCGCGAAAAAGCGATTTCAGGTGTTTTTTTACCATTATCTCTTACGTATATATAGAAATATTTAGCTGTGAATTCAGTAACTATAACGATTATAGTCTCGTTCGCTAGTTCAGAACCCATAAAGTCTAACTTCTGGCTCTGCCTCTGAGTGTAGGGGCAGCCGAACGAGGGGCCTTCTTTGCCTGATCATTTGTTTAATTCCACGCTGGCGCCACAGAGTTTGTGTGAGTCCGGTGAGAGTGGTCACCTGCGTAATACTAATGGCCACATGGCAATGCCGTACCAACCGCAAATGGTGCCTATGCCGATGATGGGGATGGCAAACAGAGGATATGTAGGCATGCCAATTGGGTACGGAGGTGGACAGCCAGTTGGGTTTCATATTCAGTATAATTATAATATGGTGCAACAGCGGGAGTGGTCTGGAAATAATTTTGGTTACTATCATCCTGTTGCTTCTAATGATAAGTAGCTCTAAATGCTGAGGTAAGGTATTTTAATTTTACGTGCTGAAGTGTTTATTGGAGCATTTTGAGAGAAAAAAACGTTAATATTTGTTTTTGGTAGATTTCCCAACTCAATTATCTATAATTGCTTGTAGAGGGCTGGGTTTGATTTCACAGTTCTACTGTATTATCTTTTCATACTTGTTTTGATATGCTTTACTTAGCCGAGGGTCTATCGGAAACCATCCCTCGACCCTCATGTAGGGGTAGGGGTAAGGCTGCGTACACACCACCCTCCCAAGACCCGACTTGTAGGATTTCATTGGGTATGTTTTTGTCGTTGTTAGAAGTCTGACTAGGTGGTTTGCAACTAGGACTCCGAGTTAGAGTGTCTAAACCTCTCCCCCCTCCATTTTGCATCAATCAATCTGGCAGTCAAACAATCAACTATACCTAAGTCCCAAACTAGTTGTGTTGCCTCTATAATTCGAATACTGGATCATTTGTCTTTTAAACATATTAGAAGCCCTCTTAAAAGTAAAAGGTTTCTAAATCCCCCACTTTATATTGGAACACAAGTTTCGATATAAAGTCTAAAAGGACTCCTGACAAATACTAGTCCTACTTCCGCAGCATTCCTGTTAGTTCTTTGTTTCAGATTTTTGGTTCCTAACTTGAAAGATCTTCTAATATAACAGAAGAACTCCTAGAATGAGGTATGTAATTAGAATATGTAATTCGCTTTTTCCTTGTGTATTGGTCAGAATTGTGGTCTACATGTTTGTGTTCAGGCACTCTGTTCATATATGACTTGGGGGTAAATCCATGATTTTTCTAGAAATGGGGGAAAGCAACATAATATTGCCCCATTACTCATAGTCCACATATCTTGTGTACTGCTCACCTTTGTGTTTTTTTTTAGTGTATTCGGTTGTGAAACTTAATAAAGCCGAAAAACTTTATTACAATAGCTTGCAGATTTTATTTTTGGGTTTCAATGTTACAATAGCTCGCAGATTTCATTTTTGGGCTTTGGGACTAGAAGTAGACTACTTCTAAAGATGGTTTGGGACATTGACCACTTTATCTGGAAGAGAAGTGGTCTCCGTCAAAACATCTTGAGTGATTATTTCCATGAAAAGATATTATTTCCCGGTACAGATGGTGTTGGTGAATATGCCTGCTCTTCAGCTGTAAAAAGTAAAATAATTCTTTACCATTCTTTTGAATTGATGCAAACGAAGATGGACGGACAACTAAGTAAATAGGAGAGTTTCTTTTATTTATGTTAAGCCTTTTTCTTTTATTTCTGATGAAAAGATGCTATCACAGACCAGAGTCGATATTCTATTCATGCTGGAAAATTTGATGCCTTATTACATGTACTTAGGTCTTACTGAACATTTAGTAAATATCAGAACAGCTCTCAATGTAACTTCATTTGTAGTGCAGACCTGCCAGCTATCATTTGATCATGGAAGAATCATGGCAAATATCATGAGGTGTTCTCTGGTAAAATCTGGGACAAATTTGAGTTTGACAGCAGAAAGGCACTTGGATCGATCTATCCTGGCGATGCATTTTAGTGATCTTTTTCCTCAAATATGTTTAGTAGAGCAGCAGCAGCAAATTGTTAATATAACGTCAACCTGTCCTTTGAATGATTAATCACGTAACATGGTTTAGTAATGGGTGTGTTGAACCATCTTTTTTCCGCAATGATCCAGATTCAGTAATATACCTAAAACGTTGTTAACAGCCCCTACATATTGGGTATTTGAATCTTCATTCTTCTCTCCCTACTTTATGGGTCTATATTCTTGTTCTTTTTTCCCTCTCCTCCTGTATGAAATTAATTATTTGCTCCATCTTTTGTTAACAAAGTTAATGTCTCCCAAGTTTTGTGGTTGCTTCAAACTCAGCAATAACTGGTAGAACTTCATCTTGTTACATATTATCGGAGTGATTCTAACATATATTTTCTTAATTCACCTAGATGATGTGCTGTCCCGGTTTCCCTAATATGACAAACTTGATAGATCAATCTTTAGGAGGATCCAGTAACTGAAACTCGTATACACTCTAGTTCTCAGCTTCATATTGTTACATAGATTTCTTCTGTTCATCTACTTTGCGACTAAAATTATATGGGATTAATGTGTGAGAACTATTGATGACTTTTTGGGGCATCATTTTATGCAATTTCACGAGAGTACTGCTGGTTCCTCCATTTGTCCTTCTTGGAGCCTTCTATTATAACCGATGCCTTTCCCTATATAGGTTATATGTATGTACAAGTCTATCTTTGCTTGTATGAACTATCTTTTAGCTATGTATCTGGTTTGTACTGTTTCCTCTCTCAAACAATACTGAGTAGGTGAGATTTAGCAGTCCTGTCCTGCTGATATAAGATTATTTTCTTCCACATTTTCAGTCCTTCCCCTTCTCTAAATACTCTTTATCTCTGTGTATTCAAGAGTTTGAAATTTAATTAATTTCTGCAGCTCTTGTTATATTTACTTGGTTATTCTTTGAAGATTTAGTAAAATCATTTGCTCTCAACTTCTTTCCCTTAACCAAAGTTTTATTATTGCACACAGTTTGCTTGTACTGGTACCATTTAGGTTTTATCTTAAGATGATGCTTCCTCTACGCTAGTGTTGACAAAAAATCAGAATTCTTTGGAGTACGGAATTTACAGGTGAAGATCTTGATAAAAAGAGGAACTTCTCCCTTTTTTAATAAAGAATATAAAAAAAAGGATAATGGGCAAGCCCTTTATCCAGAGAGCCGTCTCAAACATTTTGTGGGCACTGTTCTAATTTGTAAAAGTGGACCTTAATTGGGCTAAGACCTGCGAATTACGGGTCTTTATAGTAAATTCTGGCTAATACTACTTAATACAAAATAAAAAACGGGGCTCTAAAATTTTTCGTTTTTCGGGGTGCCCTGTGCGGTAGCACACCTCGCACGAGTTCAAAGACGGCCCTGTCTCTATCTTTCTCCACTTAAATACCAAACTTTTGTCTAGAGCAGGGTTCGAATTAAATCCACACATCACGCATTGCGCTCTTACCACTCGACCAAAGGCCTTGTGCAAGAGGAACTCCTTCCTTTAACATGACTACTTCCACTGATAAAGACTGGTGAAGCTGTATACTGTGTATTAAGCTGTTGCAACTCGTAAAAGTAAATAATAGTGGACATCTGACAATTTGTTCTGTATCATAGATGTAAGCAGGTTAAGAACCACTTGCTCAAGTCCGTTCCCTTCTTTTTTAGTCAGTTGGACCTTGTGAAAAATAGGTAACACGTCTTTAAACCTTCAACCAAAATGGGACCTAGGTAATACAGTTACTGCGTGAACCGTGTACATGTAGAAGACAGAAGAACAAGTGAATATTTATGAGTCCTTCACTACGGAGGGTAATAAATTTCTATGTTTTTTATTCATTATCTTGTAGCTGGATATACGACCATTAGATGTTTCCTGGTAGTCTTCAGCTTAATATTTGCCTCCAATTGTCAGTTGTGAATGTGAACTATCATATTATGTTCTTCAGGATAGGACATCAGGCAGCTATCAATTTACGTAATTGAAGCATCTGGATGAATTGATCACTACCTGATTGATTTTAATGCCTGCGCTAAGAACTTCCTTACAGTATCCTTACTCAAATTGATTTGTACAAATCCAGCCAAATATTGAAAGTAATTTTCAATATGTTTTGAGTATTGAAAGTATATTTAGATTTAAGAAAGGAAATTGGTTTGAAACATGATACTTGTAAGAAAACTGCCATTGACCCATTAAAATGTATAAACCGGGATAGCATACTCAGAAGACACAATCGAAGCCATTATAGTAAATTCACTTTCAAGTAACCCCCACCAGTGGAATGAATTAAAACATGAGAACAAAGGAATGCACAAATTTCTATATTACATTTTTTGGGTTATATGACGAACATAAAAAGCTAGAGAAAACTCACTTTCAAGAAGGTCCTGACCATAATCATAGCAGATCTTGTACCAAACAACGTTTAGAGTTTACTGAATGCCAAACTCAGAACCGTGCAGTTCTTATCACTCATTTATAACTATATAGATCCGACTAGCTGCAAAAAAGAATCTGAACGAAGAAAATCTGAAACTAGAATCTCTCTCCAAAACGGAAGAATATTGCCCCAGTTCCAGAATTGTGGTCAACAGCATATTCTGCTCGTACTATACCTAGTTTTACACCAGCACCATATGAGGAGCCATGACCCATCCCGCCTGTAGACCTCTGTTGGGTTTCCTTTGACATCTTTTGAAGTCCCAAGATCACTTCCATGTTCCACAAATGCATAAACACGTGTGTTTCTAACAGTATCCGCAGCTCGACAGCCAACTGGGGGAAGCATTGCAACCATTATATTAGATAAAAGACATTTATCGGACCAAACGTTTTGCAGCTGCTGTCATCTAGTTATTACTTAGCAGCACTTCATGTAAAACTGAGAAAAAAGTTCTACACATCATATATAGCTTTAATAGAAGAAACCATACATACCTCAACTATGTTTCTAGCTGCACCTATCTCTCCCATATTGTAGCCCCTAACTGAATAAGGCCCCCCAAGTGTGAAAGCATCATAACTGGGAAGATCTCCAACACATCCACAGTAGTGGCCATGGAGGACTAGCACAGGTGGTGGAGCCTTACCAGCACCTTCTTCTACTTGCTTTAACTGGACAAATCGTGTCATTGTAAGCTGGTGGCGGTTAAAGAAAGGGAACTTACTGCCAACTCCAAGTCCTTGATCGACCTGTAACGCAATATTGAACAACTATATTAGAATCCATGAAAGAAATGTAACCAGACATTAGATCCAAGACGCAATTCATATCTCGTATACTCTTTCAGCATGTATGAGGGAACTTATTAGAGTAGCTACAAAGGTCCAAAGGTAAATAAATTCTAGATGAGCATGGATAACTATCAATTATTACATGTTGAGTACTTGCTTCAGGAGGAACATATGAGATGACTTCACCGATGAAAAGCAATATAAGACCAGTTAGTTAATATGGCAATTTATATTAAGAAAGCCCAAAAGCTAATCTCACCTGGAACACATTCCTCTCACCAACTATTGTCCCATTTACGAACTTGGTGTTATCTCATGTAATGTTAGCTTGTAAAAATGACATGCAGTCAATGCCAGTTTCACTAAGCGTAGTGGGAGGTCCATCTGCACTAATTCCACCACTTGGCAATACCCTCTGTCCACGAGTGGAGATGTGGCTGCTTTCATCCCGTGTTGTTATTTCTTCCATCACAAGTCCATAAGTAAATTTACTCTGACGGGTGAAATTCTACAGCAAATATATGGTTAAACGCATAAGATTATCAGTATTAGTGTTATCAAAGCGAGAAGTGCAAATAAAAAACTCCGAGGCCCGCTGGGGCTTAAATGTAAACCGCAAATAAAGTGTGCACTTTAATTAAGGGAAGCGCAAATGGAGACAAAATTTCAAATATGTACATGTAGTCCAAGACTAATAATTATAAGCGTGAATAACAAATAGTTAGACAAATAAATTGAAAACAATTTACGATAAAGTGAAATATCAACTTTAGTGTCGCCTCTTCAAGATTACGCGCATTAGCAAGGAAAAGTATGCCTTAGAGCCTTGATAACGACACTGAAATGCCCACTTTTTGCGCCTTGCTTCAAGCCTAAAGAGCGCCATTGGCAACTGATTAGTTTACTACCTATGTGAAATTCTTATCAGTCCCAAACAAGTAAAACTCCATCAATCCATGTTCAACTTAATTTTCTTGGAGACAGTAAATATTCAGCTAGTAATCAAAACAGACAGCTCTACACTGATACAGACTTTCACACTTAATAAAAAAATATTAATACAATCTTTCATTGGATTTAACAAGGCATTCAAGCACCTGGGAAAGAGATCCTTTCTTTTGTTTAATTTTATTATTAACCGAAAAATGCTACGAAGGTTCTCTCTACAAGACAGACAAACACTTTATAAGGAGACCTGTTGTCATACCTCAGTAATGTTGGCTTTAAGTCCAGCGCGATCAACCCATATAGGGGGGACTTCATCTACTCCAGGCCCCCCAGTAAAGACTGGACTCAACTTTCTGCTGTTGAAGCAGCTAGCACGGAGTGTACGGTTTCGAGAATTATAAACACCGTCTAAATAAGGATGAACATACTCCAACTTAAATGCAAGATTATCCTGTAAAAAAGATTAGGCAGGGATCATTGCTAACGCAAGAACACTACCAAAAGAATCAGCAAGGAAAACATAACAGAACAGTCACCTGGGGATTGAGTCAGTTACTGGTAGTAACTGAACCAAGAACTGAGCGATTGAGCCCGTGAAGATTCCGATGCTCAGAGGAAACAGTGCCACCAGGTTGAATTGAAGCCTGAATGCCATGTTACTAGAAAAAGAATTAGCAGTGGGATACTAGTTATAATCCATATCAAAACTATGCAGTTGAGATGTTTAATGGTGTGTACCAATGTGGGGCGACCTCCACGTCCTGGGACAATGCTCCATTAAGTACTGACTTCAGCTGATTTCTGTTCCAATTCCTTGAGCTTAATTTCAACAATTATCCCTCCCTCATTCTTTTCATCGGGGCGAGGGTTGACTTCAATGTTAGAGAACAGAGCTAGAGAATTTATATTTCTCAAAGCTTGTTTTCCAGCTTCAATGTTGAAAACTTGCCCTTGACGAAGCTACAATATCACACGTTATTACAGCCATGTTAATCCGAAATTGCAGACTTCAGTGCATAACAGCAAAATAAGACTAGAATTGAACTATACACGTAAAATACTACACTTAAGTGCAGAAATGTCGAAAGAATTTTTTATAAGGAAAATCAGTATATTAGTCCAATTCTGTAGTACTAAATAAGAACCAAAAGATACAGGAGCAATAAACATGCTACAGACCAGCAAGAAACATGAGATACAGCAGAATACTCAAATCATCCACCTCTACCAGAAGTTTAGTCAAAAACTCAAACAAGCAAGCAAAGAATTATTGTAGAGCCTCCGTCAGCAGAAAAGCAATATAGCACTTTAAGCAACAACTATGACCATACATTCACCAAATTTGTGCTTATTAGTGAATCTACCAAACAATTTTTGTTTAAAAAGGCATCCCGGTGCACAAAGCATCCCGGGTTAGCTGGGGAAGGACCGCACTCCAAGGGGTGTGATGTAGACATCATACCTTAATGCAAGCATTAGTGGCTGCTTCCACGGCTCAAACCTACACAACTTCATTGTTGCTCCAAGGCTCCCCTTCACCAAACAAATCCAAAAAGGAAATCCAGTGATTCGAAAGCATAACATGCTTAACTCTCATTAGCTCTGGTATGCATTTAAACAGTCGTTTCTTCTATAAATACAATGATACTAATCAAGATGCAACAGGGAAACTAATTATCGCAGCATTCCAGAAAGACATATGTGTTTTTTTTCCTTTTCACCAAGTAAATAGAAAAATCCTAATGAAAGACCATTGTATTATACTCCCTTACCTGCTTAGGCATTTCTCTCCGAACAACAGGATACTGAGTGTTACCTTCACATACATTCCCCAACTTATCCTGAAACTGAATGACCATTTGAGTAATATCCCCTTCCACCACCTCACAAACCACCTCCTTTGTATTCAAATTACCAAAATTCACTACTTGAGCACACGCATACCCGTTATCATGATACCACTGCTGCACTTTATCCCTAATCTTCTGCAACAACCTAGCACTAACTGCCCCATGCTCCTTCAACATCAACAAAATATCTCTTTGCACCGATACAGGCAACAAACATGGCCTAGACCTTTCAATCCTCCTATAATCCTTTTCTTGGCTCCTAAAATACTCCAATTTCTCCTTTTCTGTCATATCTGCATCCATTTCTATTGATTTCGATTGTGGCATTAACCCCACATTGATACACCTAAACTTATCAGCTGATTGCCAAGTACTTTCCGAGAACGATATAGTAACACCAACTGTCCCATCAGGGTTAGTCTTCGCGTCGAGGTCAACCTTCTCGAACATTCCACTTGTTGCTAGGGTTTCTAGCTCTTTTTGAAGCTGTGCCTTTGTAGACCCCACCTGGCCTTAACGATAACATTTCAAAGAACGAATCCTCTGTCCCAACGGTTGACCTTCGACGTCGGTCAAAGAAAAGGATATCGGAAACCTTATACTTCTTAAATCCACTTAATTTGTTTAATTGTACCACTATATTCGCCGGTAAGCCATGTGAATCCCATTCCGGTGACTCTTCTTCGCCGGCAATTGCCTCCGGAGAGAAAATCCTCGACAAGAAACCATCTCCACCGCCGCCGCCGGAACCACCAAAACCTCCGCCGCCGTTACCGTTAAGGAGAACGTGAGACACACTGCTAGAGAGCGCGTAGAGACCAACAGTAACGGCGGTTGAGTTTTTTATGACATTGTGGAGTGTTTTTGAGGCAAATATGTTAGAATTATAGGGTTTAGGGTTTTGTGAAGAGGAAAATGTAGGTAGTTTGGATTTGATTGTGGCGGAGGTAACGGTGGTTGTGGTGGTGGTGGAATTGAGGGGGCTGTGAGAACGGTTGACGGAAATTGCGAGACCAGGAGCGGCGATGGACGCCATTGTAGGGGATAATGGAGTGTCAAGAAATCGAGGTGGTGCTACTTTTCGACTCTGAAAAGAGGGTAATGAGTGAAGTGGTAGTATGATATTTCAGGTTGGATTTCGATTACGCTACTGGGTGGGCTTTCTTAAGTGTCCAATCAATATGGATCCTTGGCCCGCCCGCTAATCAAAATTCAAATTTCGACGCCCGTCAAAACGAAAATGACAGGCTTTTACATCGGTCGTACTCCTTATATTGCTATAGTACACACGAAACGAAAGTTAGGGGTGTTCATTTCGAATGCGAAAATTTTCCAATCGATAAAATTATGATCCGAATTCGATTCGAAAAAAATTGAATATCCGATTATTTTTGGATCGGATAATCGAATATCCTAAATTTATAGGTGCAATAATAAAGAAGCATAGCAATTCTGAGGAAGATGAAGAGGATGAAAAACCATCCGAAACTCCCATGAAGGTAATATTTTTGTATCAGCATATTCTTTTTGACATAAGTAGATGATCTGCATCTCTTTGTGCAGCTTTCATATTAGTCACATCATATCTTGCATCATGGCTCGCTGTTTGCCTCCTTGGCTCCAATGAGTTATGTTTCAGAACTGCAAAAAAAAAACGAGTATTAGCGAAACAATAATATAGTAAACAATTGGCAAAAAGAACCAACTAATATACTACTTGGATTGGATATAAGCTGATTTAAAAAGGTAATAATAAAAATGGGTTAGGGAGGAAATTCATGCTACCGGGGGGAGCTGAAGCATGGGGAGGAGGAGATTGAAAGTTGATTTAAGTTATCTGGTAAGAAAATTTAGTACAAGCAGATTCCTAGTCACTTGAAGTCTGCAACAAATACCAAATAGCTAATGGTCTTGTACGCACAACACAATATATATATAAGACTCCAAATTGACTCTTCTTCTTCCAGAAAACTCTTTCAGATTACTAACTCTTCAACTTATTTATCAAAAAGAATAGTTGTGAGTATCTGTTCTACAATTACAATAGTTGCAAACAATATAAATCTCACTTCAAATATATTTTAGAAGATATTTCGGATTTTTTGGGTATCCGAAATTAAATAAATTGTGATCAGTATTCCGATCCAATTTTTTCGGATATCCGATCCGAAATATCCGAAACTAAAAGTGGATCGGATATCCGATTGTTCGGATCGATCGGATCACGAATCGGATCGACCGGATTATTATGAACAACCCTACGAAAGGGTCATTTGCACACTTTTTTGTGCTGCTCTTTAATTTTCCCCATGCGACAAATTATTTTTTTGCGGAGTATAAATTTATTTTCACATCATAATAATCAAAAAGAGTGTTCACTTAATAATTTGCATAATTCTTAAGAAAATATTAAATCCTAGACAAAATAGTTAATTTTTCTATAAAATAAATAAATGACAAAGCAAGTAGGGGAAGACAATTCTTAATTGTTGGTACAAAAAACAAAGCAGCTGATTCAGTAGAGTGGGCTGCAATAAGGACCCGGTGTCATTATGTTAATAAAAAATGGCTTGGCCGTATGCTAACGAATTGGTCCACTACAGAAACAAGACTTCATAAGTTCAGGGACTTGAGAATGGAACAAAAAACAGGGAGACTCAACCGTCTCCCGAAAAGATAAGCTTGTGTTTTCCCAGCCGATTCGCACACGACCATCTTTTTTTCGATTGAAGAGTCGGACTCCCCGAAAAAATAGCATCTCGTAAGTTTCCGGAAGAAAGACACAAAAATATCCATTCTTAGGGAAGGATTCACTGAAAAGACTAGAGTAGTATCTTCATTAACCTGAAGGAATAAGATAAAGAATGAGAAATATGAAAATAAGAGCTTTCGTTCGTAAAATTTGTGGAAAATGTCGACTAATCCGTAGGCGGGACAAATTATATCTCTCTCTACAGTTTTACATATCTATAGTTTTTTCTGAAATGATACATTAATCAAAAGCACTTAATATAGGTAGCATTTGATGTTTTTAGGGTAAGCAACTATAGGAAACTTTTAAAATGATTAGCTAACCTCTTCTTCTTCTTCTTTTTTTTGGGGGGGGGGGGGGGGGTTAAAAACGTTTATTTAGTTAATTTGTCAAACTATTTGTTGTCATGAAATTTTGCCTCTAAATTTGATGTTAGTACATAATTATATTGTCCCATGACATGAGGCTATCATAGAGGAAATTAGTTGGTCTGAAGACGAGGTCAAGTCCTATTTCAGATCAAGAATTTCTTAAGTATTTATGCAACAAGACCTTCGATCAAATTCCACTAATTGGTTTTTGATTTCCAACCAGAGGAACCCGCAAACTATGCTTTAACTACCGTTGAATTTAGTTCTTCGTTTCAAAGGAAAGATAAAAAAATTCGAACAGGCAGATAAATAGAGAAGCGATAGGAACATTTCAAAGCAGAAATTTACAAGCAAAAGCTACAATGGCTCAACTTGATCCGATGCACAAATTTTCGCAGACATCCAAAAGTACTCCCAAGTCCAATTCACCAACTTTTGAACAACTTTTACAAGGTTAATTTTCTATAGAACATAAGCAAGTTGAGGTTTGATTTATATTTTTCTTATTTCTATATTTAGTAGATTATTAATTAATACTGAATTTGATTAGGAACTGAAAGGAATTGGTCAACAAGTACATCTTCAACAACTTATTATGATCAAGAAGAATATACACTAACTCATGGCAAGAAATCAGTCATCTCCAAAGTGAAAGAAAAGGCAAAGAAACTCAAACACTCTTTAAGTGGCAAGAAGAACCGGCATGAAAATGATGTCCATGATGATAACCACACACCTTCCTGGGGTGTTACTTTGGAGGATAATGATGATGATGATGGAGATCCTGAATATCTCGGTGCTCCAAGTAATATCTTTTACGTTACTCAATCATCATTTTACCTCTTATAAAATTAACAACCTCATGATCAGAAGCGGAGTTACAGTCTTATTGATTTGGCATAATCTAGTAGCTTTGAACCATACCCTGTATTTCTGTAAAAAAATACTTAAAATAATTTATTCAGAATCCAATAAGCTATATTTTCTGAAATCTAGAAATCATAAACTCAAAATCTTAGCTTAGTCTTTGTTCCTATTATTGGTACAAGTACCTTTCTTTAGAAAAAAAATATTTATAGTCAACTAATTGAATAAGTAGATTAGATTTCCCCCCTGTTTCTTATTGTTCCAATATATTTTCTTCAAATCATATATTACTATATTGCTTTTATAGCTCCTGCTTTTCTGTTTAGTGTATGAATCAGAATTGGCACCTGAGCCATTGAAAGAGGCAGCTCGACAACATCCACGAGCAGATCCAGTGCTATCCGAGAAACACGTTCTTCCCACAAGCGTCAAACATGAGGTTACTGAACACGATCAAGTTATTGAACATGATAATACGGAGAAATTACCTGATAGCCCAAGTAAAACCCTAACAGAAACTGTAACAGAGAAATTGGCACCAGCTTATGCTGCAGTATCTGATGCAACACACGCGATTGCTTTTAAGATCTCAAACCTCACTCTAACAAACACTGATTCTGAGATCCAAAACGCGCCAAAAACTGGCCAATTTGCTGATCAGAGTAATGTGAATAAGTTGGGAGAAAATGTAGAGCAAAATGCTAGTGGTCTTACCAGCCCAACACAAAAATGGGACAAAGGTGTTTCAGTGAAGGAGTACTTTGTAGAAAAGTTTGAGCCTGGTGAAGGTGAAAGATCACTTTCACAGATCATAACTGAGGCTATGAGCCCTAGGCAAGCAGCTTCCGGTGATATAGGTAATGTTAAATAGTTTTATCATTATTTTGTACACACTTAGACCTCTGTATAACAATCATGTTTTCAGTAGAAATAATGTTATATTATATCATATGTTCTCTAGCAGCCAAAAATTATTGGGACAAACAATTTGTTATAGAGAGGTTTAACTGTACAAACAATTTCACTGCTCTATTTTTGTCCCCTTTTTTTCCGAACAGGTATTGTGGAGAAGATGAAAGGAGCAGTAACTTCACTTATTCGGTCTGATAAATCCCCCAAAACACCAGAGAATAGCATCAAATCATCAGCTTCCAATAATCCCATTTCTACAAGTGGTACATTGTCTCCTAAGAATTCCAAATTGTCTTCAAAGAATATCATTATCTCTGCTAATGATAATTTGCCTGAGGATAATCCTATTTCTATGCCTCATCCCATGTCTGCTACTAATGAACCTGCATCATTAGCACAATTTTCTGAGTTTCACAGTGCAAGATCATGGCCACTCATTCCTATTTCCACCAGTGTTCAAGAAGGTAATTAGTTATTCTAATTAGCATGTTTAATTACTAATTAATGTGCATGAACAAATTATTTTATCTAATGGAGCATTTTTTAATTTATTGCAGTTGAGGAGGAACAAAGCCATGGAAGAATTCTCCAACCTAACTGAAAGAACGGTTACAGACAGATCCAAATAAAGAATCAATTTACTGATTCTAATTTAGTTTGTTGATTATTAGTAAGCGAAATAAAGAAAGAACATCTAGTATTTTGCTTTGATTTTTAGATTGTTGAAGATACAGATGTCCCCTAAGTATACACTAAGTATACACACTTATATACTTCCTATTTTTAGTTGTTTCTTTTCTTTCATTAGTGTGTTGTTTATTAGTGGTCATATCTGTAAGAGTGGCTATGGGTGGCAATGCAAAGCTAGTAGTATAAATAGAGGATATACTTTGTATTTTACATTTAAGAGAAAGTATCATATACAAAATAGAAGAGCAGCCTATTTTGCTCCCCAAAAGCTCTCTCTCGTCTTCCTCTACTTTCTCTGCATCTCCTTCATTTTTCCCTTCTCTGCCTTGTCGTCTCTTCACTGATTTCGCCTCCAATTCAGATTTTAACATGGTATCAGAGCCAGACTCATTCCAATTATTTGTTCAATGAGAACATGGACTCCTTATATGAATTTGGACAATCCTCACCCTACAAACTAGCTTTTGGGGTTGAGTTAGGCCCAAGATCCATTCTTTACATAGATATGTTGTTGTTATAAGAAAACTCTATATGGAGTTTATTAGTAGCAGTACAGTTATATCCTTCGATTAACGATGGAAAAGCAATAGCTGGCACAATGACATTAAGCATTGAGATGTATGTTATAATGTGTTGCATAATAGTATGTTACAATAATACATCGCGGTAGATTCTTAAAATTGCCTTATGTTGCTAAATTTAAACATCCTTTAATTTATTGAAAAATGTTCAAGAGAGGTATATCAATTAGGCCTCCCAAGTAGTTCTGTATAACTTTGTTATCCTTTCCACTTTATTCATGTTTCAATATTTAAAGTTTTTTTTTTTTTTTTTTTGTTGACGAAGGAACCCGCAGCCGCTACTCTTTCGAGTGCGCACAGGGTAAACCCCTTGACCGACGCAGAGTTCGCAAACCACGTCAGCCATGTAAACCACACTTGGCAAGCCATGTGTGACAGGCTCAACCAAGAAGGTTTATGCAGGGGATCGAACTCGTGACCTTGCGGTCCCGCGCTCTACTGCTACACCAACTTGGCTACCCTTGCGGGTAATATTTAAAGTATTTGTACTTACTCTAGGTAAAGTTTGGACGTCCAAATTGTATTTAAATGACGGTCACATAACTATCATATTTTTTTTTACCAAAATCATTTAACTATATTTTTAATATAAAAGTCACATCACTATCATGTTTTCCCCCAAAGTCATTTAATTATGTTTTCTAATGTAAAAGTCACAAAATTTTGAGCTTACTAATAGAGAATATATTAATATTCTCCATATATTCTGTAATTATTATTTTGATGTAATTGTGTAAACTAAATATTCTTATACAATTAGGTTTGTAATTGTAAACACATATATATATTGCATTAATGAGAGACCTCCAGACAATGGAGAATTACACAATTCTACATGATATCAGAAGCCAAATCCTAATTCCACTCCTACCCTAAAAGAAATCGGCGAACCGGTGCCCTCCCCCCTTCTTTTTGCAACGCGGAATAGCCACTTTTCATGGCTTCTCCCGAATGTTCCTCCTCCACCCACAACATCACACATCCTCATCCTCCTTCTTCTTCTCCTAACACCTTTCATCCGGCCTTTGCTGTAATAAATATCAAGAACTTTATCACTTTGGTTCTTGATCAAGAGGATGGAAAATACCCATCGTGGGTTGAACTATTTCAAATATATGCTTGTGCATACAACGTCCTTGATCACATCGATGCCACCACGCCTTGTCCAACCGACGTCGACAACCCGACATGGAAGCGACTACATGCAATCGTCAAACAATAGATATATGACACCATATCCAAGAATTTGCATACTATTATGAAGACATGTGCTTCGGCTCATGAATTATGGACAAGGCTAGGGCTGTTAGTGGTTCGGATATACTCGAGAACCGGACCGAAACCGGATCGGTAAACCCGGACCGAAACCGGACCGAAACCTTAACGGTCCGGATACGAGTATCTAAAAAATACCCGGACCGTTAAAGAAACCGGACCGGTAACCCAGAAATACCCGTGAACCTGGCCCCCCCACCCCCACCCCCAAGTCCTCCATCCACCCCTCCTCCACTCCTCCACCACTCTCCTCCTCCCTCCACACCCCCACCCCAACCAGCCCACCAGCCCCCACTGACCCCCACCAAGAAGCCCCACTTTCTCCTCACACTCTAATTAGTTGTAAATTGATCAAACTTTATATGGTCATAACTGCGCTCGGACGTCCGTTTACCTAAAAAAATTTGATTTAGCGTATTTTTCGAGACGATAATCCCAAACCGACTAAAGTCCGTTTGCTTCACGGATTTCTCAAAACCGTCTATATTGCCCTCAATTTCTCTTTTCCCCAAATCGTTACGTTTTCCCATTTTCAAGTCTAAATATCTCGCGATGTACAATTGATTTCAACGTAAAATTGCGTGGCACCGCGTCGAGAATGTCAATTTCGGTATTGGAAATTCAATTTTTTTAAAATGGCGACGGAAATTCTTACGGTCGGACCGAAGCCGGGCCAAATGAGTTTGGTCGGGGCCGGATCTCGTCGGGGCCAGAAACCTTATGACCGGAACGGTAAGCTTATCGGTCGGTCCGTGGTGATACGGGCGGACGGACCGGGCCGTGACAAACGAGCTAGAGAAATCATTCAAGACAACAAACACACACGTGTTGTATATCTGGAGGAGCAATTTAATAACACTCGTCTTGATAATTTTGCTAATATGTCTGTATGTTGTAAACAATGAAAATTAGTTGCAGACCAATTATCTAATATTTGCAATCTGATTTCAGAAATAAAGATGGTTCTACAATTCATTAATGGTTTCCCAAAGGGTGAGTACGATACACTTGCGACAATGATCCAACAGGAAGATCCCCTCTCTAGTTTCAACAAGGCCTGTTCACAATTACTATTGGAGGAGACTAGACGTGCCAAATAATACGAACATAATCAGAAGGCGTTAGTAGTTGATGCACCACCGACCACCGCTGCACCCGTCGGACCACCAAAATCAGCATGGTGGCCAAGGTGGTGGAAGGGATCGAGGCTGCGGCAACGGACGCAGCGGAAGAGGATGAGGTCGTGGAGGCCGGTCCAATTTCGGTGGACAACCACGGCATGCCTAGTCCCCTTATCTGTGGGCCAATGTCATGGCCAGCCCCTAGAAATTGGGCCTTCCCTCGTGCCGTATGAATCAATTGTCAATGAAGATGAACATGAAGACTTGCTGAAATATTGGAGTGAGAATGAGAAGACATTTCCAACACTATCAAAGATGGCCCGAGATGTGTTGAATATTCAAGCGTCATCAACAGCTTCTGAGAGTGTTTTTTCTGCTGGAAGGTTTCAAATAGGTGAACACAAACACTCATTAGTGGGTGACAGCTTGGAGATTGCAGTTTTATTCAGAGATTGGAATAGAGCGGAGCATAGAAGGTGCGTTCAACCAGAGATCAACGAAGAAGACGACTACAACTACAATGAAATTTTATCCGATGGAGCAGGAAGAGTCGTCGAATAATTTGACCAACTTCCTATTCCAACAGAAGTTCCTCAAGAGATTGTGAGAAAATTAGAAAGAGTATGGTTGACTATGTAATTTTTTTAATGACAATTTTACTATGTACTTTGCAACTTTTGAACTACGAATTAAGTTACAATTTTGAAATTGTATTACAAAATAAATCATATTTTTATTAAATAATATAAGAGGCACAAAACAACATTGGAATGTTATTATTCACTATCTTGTTCAATTATTGAAGTGTTTAAATATATATATTTTTTAAAATTAAATGTCTAAAAAATATCCCCCCAAATCCCCCTACCTGACTCGTCCCGTCCCCCTAAATCCCGTCCCCTCTTCCGGTAGGATGTGGGACGGGACCTCTTTCCGTCCCGCCTATCCCGGCCCGCCAAGACCCGACCCCCACCCGGTCCCCCCAAATCCCATCCCCCCAAACTCGCCCGACCCGCCCCACTGGCCAACCCTAATTTTACTACTTCCAGTGGACATTATTTATCTTTTTAATTTTTTTTTTGCACTCTCGTTAAGAAAATCGTTTAATACATTAAGGGTTCTTTGGTATGAGGAATAAGGGATAATCAATTCCGGAATTAAATTTGAGATGGGTTTATCCCATGTTTGATTGAGATAAAATCACGGTATAACTAATTTCGGAATTAGTTATCCCGAAATTATATTATTAATTTTATCCATATAAAATGGTGGGATAACTAATCATGTGATTACTTATCCCCAACCAAACTACCCCTAATTGTACGCGCTTTAACTAGATTACCCTTTATCTCTATCAGAATTTTTAGATCATTTATTAGATTAAGGATAAACTTGAAAAAAAGTATTAAGACTTATAAGTTATCTAAAATAACACTTATTTTCGACGAAATTTAAGAGGCTAAAAACATTTAAAATGAACCAAAACAACAAAAGATGACAACAATAACCACGTAAAGAGATGGAAGCTTCTGAATGTTCATTAATCATTAGAATAAAATGTCCGTTACATGTAATTGTTCCACTTTTTTTTTCAAACTCATCTTTTAATATACATAAAAATCATAACCATAACCCTTCGGGGTAGTCAAGTTGGTGTAGCAGTAGAGCGCGAAACCGCAAAATCACGAGTTCGATCATCTGCATAAACCTTCTTGGTTGAACCTGTCACACATAGTTTGTCAAGTGTGGTTAATCGACTGACGTGATTTGCAGGTTATTGCGTCAGTCCGGGATTTACCCTGTGCTCACTCGAAAGAGTAGCGGCTGCGGGTTTCTTAGTCAAAAAAAAAAAAAAATCATAACCATGGAAAGAAAAATAGAATCTTCACAACCGACCCCATACTTTCCGCACCATAAAAATACATTATCTATTCTCGCTTCTTTCTTAAAAAAGATATTAATTAGCTCCCCATCGACTTAGTTATATATGTTGGTATAATAATCTGTATACGGTTAAACAATGTTTCAACACAATCTGTTAAACACTTAGTAAAACCAGATTACACAGTATAAAAATTACTTAACAGTAAATTACTCATGAAACAGTGAACGAAAACAGAATCTGTTTTGGAAAATAATTTCAGAATATAATCGAGTCCACTTAGTTCAAAGTGTGTCCTTAAAGAAATTATTCTCTCACAGTACTCGAGGTTAATGGAATATCGCCTCCCAGGATAGAACGATTATCTTACCAGAATAGTAATACTCCAAATTCCGGTAGCAGCGAACCACTCAACGGAAGTATATCACACAGAATGAAGACAAAATTTTCGAGTTGAAAAATGAAATTCTGAGAAGAATTGAATCAATAAATTCTTGGAACAATCAAGAATTTATAGGTTTTGGAGGTACTGATTCTGAATGTTTGCAACCATTCAGAATAGTCACCAAATTTTGGAGGAAATTCGAAAAGAAAGGGCTTAAACCGGACAGGTCGGTCGCGGGTCTTGGGTCGATCCGTTTGGATTTATTTTTAATTAAATAATTAATTAATTAATTAATTAATTAAAGAAACGTTTGTCCAAAAAGATTATCAATCAATCTTTTGACAAATCCAAAGTCGAGCCGAGCGACGACGACGTCGCGAGGGTCCTTGCCCTCTCAACCCTTTTAGCAACTAGAGAAGGTGTAATGTAATATATACACCTCTCTTTCCTTCTCTTTTTTCGATGTGGGACAAAGAGCCTTTTACTCCCTTTAATTTTCATCCCATCATTTCCCATTCACCAATATCAAAACCCAACAATCCCTCACATGAATGGGGAATGGCTATAAGATAAAAGAATGTACGGACGAGTGTGATATACAAGCGAGAATTGACTGCATCTGGATAAGTAGGTTTCCCTTTGAACTTTTCGTAGTGAACTTATATTGGATATACTCGATCAATCGGTAGATTTGATATCTTTGAACCGTCGAACTTTGTTGTATACCTAGACAACATAAGACACACATTCAACCCTCAACCGTTTATGGTTCTCACGGTTGTGTTCGTTTCAGCCATGAACACCGCCTGGTCTCATGAGTGCATAGAGAATGGGTCTTTACTGTCATTCCCCTTTAAAGCGGCTTACACTTAACACTCACATGGGTGATTTCTAAACATGTGGTCCTATAGCCACATTATCTGGTCATACATTGCCAGATTTAGATAATCATTAAAAAACCTTAATGTTTTATTAACTCATTAACAAGCCATAAAGTCTTATCCTTATTTACGAACATTGTCTTCATCCGAGAATGAGTTGAGTTATTTGACAATGTTGAACCGTCGATCCACAACTTTGTTTGATCTCCTTGAACCTAGCTCTTGGGATCTCGGTCTGCTAGATAGAGTTACCGCCGTGATGACTTGTCGCGGCCTTAACCCCATTCCGTTGATGATCTACTAACTCCTCTCAAGATAAGTCTTTTGTAAGCGGATCCGTCATGTTATCTCATCACTTTACATAATCAATAGTGATAACGCCACTAGAGAGGAGTTGTCTAACAGTATTGTGTCTACGACGAATATGACGAGATTTTCCGTTATACATTACACTCTGCCTCTACCTATTCGCTTGGTATCACAATGTATACATATAGGAGCCAAAGGTTTGGGCCAGAATGGAATATCTTCTAAGAAATTCCGGAGCCATTCAGCTTCTTCACCGGCCTTGTCTAAAGTTATAAATTCTGATTCCATTGTAGAGCGGGCGATGCATGTCTGTTTTGATGATTTCCAAGACATTGCTCCTCCGCCAACGGTGAAAACATATCCACTCGTGAATTTAAATTCAAACGATCCGGTGATCCAATTTGCATCACTATATCCCTCAAGTACTGCGGGATATTTATTATAATACAAAACATAGTTTTGGGTGTGTTGTAAATATCCCAAGACTCGTTTCATTGCCATCCAATGAGTTTGATTGGGATTACTCGTGAATCGACTCAGCTTGCTTATAGCACATGTTATATCTAGTCGTATACAATTCATAATATACATCAAACTTCCCAAAACTTGTGCATAGTCCAATTGTGAGCCACTTTCACCTTCATTCTTTTGAAGTGCAAAACTTACATCAATTGGAGTCTTTGCAACATTGAAATTTAATTACTTGAACTTGTCAAGTATTTTTTCAATATAATGTGACTGTGATAATGCTAGACCTTGTGGAGTTTTATGGATCCTAATTCCTAAGATCAAATCAGCAATCCCTAAGTCTTTCATGTCAAATTTGCTAGCGAGCATACGCTTCGTAGCATTTACATCGACAATATTTTTACTCATTATCAACATGTCATCAACATACAAACAAACAATGACTTCATGATTTGGAGTATTTTTAATGTAAACACATTTGTCACACTCATTAATCTTAAATTCATTTGCCAACATTGTTTGGTCAAATTTCCCATGCCATTGTTTGGGTGTTTGTTTAAGTCCATAAAGTGACTTAACGAGTCTGCACACTTTCCTTTCTTTACCAGGAACCACAAAACCCTCAGGTTGTTCCATGTAAATTTCTTCCTCCAATTCTCCATTTAAGAAAGATGTCTTGACATCCATTTGATGGATTTCAAGATCATATACGGCCGCTAGTGCCACTAACACCCGAATAGATGTTATTCTTGTTACCGGTGAGTATGTGTTAAAGTAATCAAGGTCTTCTTTTTGTCTATAACCTTTGACCACAAGTCTTGCCTTATATTTGTCAATAGTGCCATCAGCTTTCATTTTCCTTTTATAAATCCATTTTGATCCTAAAGGTTTATTTTCAGGAGGAAGATCAACTAATTCTCATGTATGGTTGTTTAAAATTGATTCAATCTCACTATCGACTGCTTCTTTCCAAAATGTTGAATCAGAAGATGACATTGCTGCTTTAAATGTTTGAGGCTCATTTTCAAGCAAGAATGTTACAAAATCTGGTCCAAAGGAAGTAGATGTTTTTTGACGTTTGCTACGCCTTAGATCCTCTTTGCTTGGTATACTTTCCTTTGGTTCTTCCCGCGGTCGTTTAGATCTTTCACTTGACGACTCACATTCAGTTTTATACGGATAGATGTTTTCAAAAAATTCAGCATTATCTGATTCAATTACCGTATTAATATGAATTTCGGGATTGTCCGATTTGTGAACCAAAAACCGACAAGCTTTGCTGTTTGTAGCATAGCCAATAAAAACACAATCCACAGTTTTTGGTCCGATTTTTACCCTTTTGGGCAAAGGAACTTGGACCTTCGCTAAACACCCCCACACTTTGAAATATTTTAAGTTGGATTTTCTTCTTTTCCATAGATCATATGGAATAGATTGTGTCTTGTTGTGGGATACTCTGTTGAGTATTCGATTAGGTATGAGATAGCTTCCCCACACAAGCTCTGCGATGGCAGGAACTAATTAGTAAGGCATCCATCATTTCCTTTAATGTTCGGTTTTTTCTTTCCGCAATTTCATTTGATTGTGGTGTGTAAGGGGCAGTAGTTTGATGAATAATTCCATATTCACAACATGTCTCTGCAAAAGGAGATTCGTACTCTCCACCCCTATCACTTCTAATCATTTTGATCTTTTTATTCAATTGATTTTCCACTTCGTTCTTGTATTGCTTAAATGCATTAATTGTTTCATCCTTACTATTAAGTAAATACACATGATGCTCGAGTGCAATCGTCAATGAAAGTTATAAAATACTTTTTCCCACCACGAGATGGTATTGACTTTATATCACATATATCTGTGTGAATTAAGTCTAAAGGATTTGAATTCCTATCAATAGACTTATATGGATGTTTAACAAACTTAGATTCAACACAAATTTCACATTTTGATTTGTTACACTCGAATTTAGGCAATACTTCTAAATTGATCAATTTTTGCAAGGTTTTGTAATTGACATGTCCTAAACGAACATGTCATAAATCATTTGACTCGATAAGTAAGGCAGTGAATTTTCATTATCATCGCCAACAACCATTATATTGAGTTTGAAAAGGCCTCGGTGAGGTAGCCCTTTCCTATGAACATATCATTCTTACTTATTACAATTTTCTCACTAACCAACACGCACTTAAACCCGTTTTGACGAGTAGTCCATTGAAACTAAATTCTTCCGAATTGTTGGAGCGCGAGAACATTGTTGAAGTCGAGGACGCTGGAAGTCATCTTCAAAAGTATCTTCCCATATCCTTCAACCTTGGTTGTTGCGGTATTTCCATAAATGATTTCTTGGGTCCACGGAGCATAGGTTGCAAATGCTTCTTTTGCAAGCAAACATGTCGAGTGGCACGCATCCAGCCACTCGCTTTGGTTTTCCACCCCAATTGCACTCGACAAAGATTGCACGGATCATTCATTTCATTTCATCATTCATTTCCACCATATTGACTTGCCTTTTCCCTTATCCTTTTTGAGACGACAATGGGCTTTTGCCACCTTTCCACAATCAGCGATTGCCTTGAACTTTTTCTTGTTAGAACCGCCTCTTTTCGGAAGGCCTCTTTCTTTTTTGTTCATTTTGAGCAAAGATCTTGGCGATGTTGGCCCCTTCAATTGGTAAACTCTTACGATACCTCTTCTCAGCGGTTTTGTTATCTTCCTCGATCTTGAGACTAATCACAAGATCCTCCAACTTCATTTCCTTTCTTTTGTGCTTAAGATAATTCTTGAAATCTTTCCACGAAGACGACAACTTCTCAATCATTGCAGCCACTTGGAATGCTTCATTCACTACCATACCTTCAGCAATAAGGTCATGGAAGATAAGTTGAAGCTCTTGAACTTGGGTTCCAACGGTTTCCCATCAACCATTTTATAGTCTAGGAATTTGGCAACCACAAACTTCTTCAAGCAAGCATCTTTTGTTTTGTACTTCTTTTCAAGTGCACTCCATAGTTCTTTGGAAGTCTCTAATGCACTGTAGACATTGTACAAGTCATCTTCTAAGACACTTAAAATGTAGCCTTTGCACAAAAAATCAGCATGCTTTCAAGCCTCAGTAACCATGAACTGCTGGTTGTCAGGCATGTCGGCGGCAGGCACGGGAGGGTCCTCACTGGTGAACTTTTGCGAACCAAGGGTGGTAAGCCAAAAGAACATTTTTTGTTGCCATCCTTTAAAGTTGGCACCGGTGAACTTCGCAGGTTTCTCAGCCGGTGGTATTGCAGTACGGGTTGTATTAGTAACCGCTGGTGCAGTATTTGTAGAGATAGTTCCAGTTTCAATTGTCATTGTTTGTCACTGTCAAATCGACAAACTGTTTTAGTTAATAAAACCAAAATAACAATTAATTCACAGACTTCAACGATGAAGATTTTATTTCTTCAAATCGCAGTCGAATTATAAACTTAAACGATGAAGATTTTATTTCTTCAAATCGTAGTATAATTATGAAACTTTAGTATTCCAACGAAGTTTTTATATCTTCGAGTCAGAATACTAATATTCATATGGAGTAGAAAACTACACAAGTTTTAATCTCATTAAGCGAGCAGCGAAGATTTTATGTTCTTCAAATCGTTGTACAAGTATCACATGAGTAAGTCAAATTCATTCTTACTACCTTGAAAATAATCTTCACGTATTTCATGCAACAAATATCATACACAACGGTGAAGATTTTATTTCTTCAAACTGAATCAAAGTTGCTTGAAACGAAGTGCAGTAGATTGTATGTTGTATACTTGATGAAGTTTTTATATCTTCAAATCAAGTACCTAAATGAGTAGAAAGTTATGAAAACTTTAATCTCAACAGGAGTAGAAAATTCGAAGATTTTAGTCTCCAAACAACATACAAGAAAAACACTTTTTTTTTCCTCTGGAAAACACTATTTTTTTCCCTTTTGAAAAACACTTTTTCCTGGACTTTAATATTCCAAAGAAGTTTTTATGTCTTCAAGTTAGAATATGAAATCTCATACGGAGTAGAAAACCACACAGGTTTTAATCTCCAAAACCAGGATACAGATTAAAATAAAATAAACATAATTTCCTTAAGATTGTTGGTATAATAATTTGTATACGGTTAAACAGTGTTTCAACACAATCTGTTAAACACTTAGTAAAACCAGATTACACAGTATAAAAATTACTTAACAGTAAATTAATCATGAAACCGTGAACGAAAACAGAATCTGGTTTGGAAAATAATTTCATAATATAATCGAGTCCACTTAGTTCAAAGTGTGTCCTTAAGGAAATTATTCCCCTCACAGTATTCGAGGTTAATGGAATATCGTCTCCCAGGATAGAACGATTATCTTACCAGAATAGTAGTACTCCAAATTTCGGTAGCAGCGAACCACTCAACGGCAGTATATCACACAGAATGAAGATAAAATTTTCGAGTTGAAGACTGAAATTCAGAGAAGAATTGAATCAATAAATTATAGGTTTTGGAGGTACTGATTCTGAATGTTTGCAACCATTCAGAATAGTCACCAAATTTTGGAGGGAAATTCGAAAAGAAATGGCTTAAACCGGACGGGTCGATCGCGGGTCTTGGATTATCAATCAATCTTTTGATAAATCCGAAGCCGAGCGAGCGACGACGACGGCGCGAGGGTCCTTGCCCTCTCAACCCTTTTAGCAACTAGAGAAGGTGTAATGTAATATATACACCTCTCTTTCCTTCTCTTTTTTCGATGTGGGACAAAAAAGCCTTTTACTCCCTTTAATTTTTATCCCATCATTTCTCATTCACCAATATCAAAACCCAACAATATATTCTTTTGTATAACTATGTTACCTAAGATTCGAGGAGTCATTATTATTACTATCTGAGAGTGGAGAGGCAAAAACAAAGGTGTCTTGTACACGGTTACAAAAGAAAGAACCTTCTTCTCTACAACTAGATGACAAAATGAATGTGGATGGTTTCAAAGTACCTTTCAATTTCATGGAAGAAGCTTCATCTCATTGTGCAATTCCTTTGTTATCTCCACTTATATTTTTTACAACATCTCAATATGAAAATGCTAAATGTAATGATAACATTAATGGACCAGCCAAACATATGATTCAGGGAAATGTCCCTTTGGAGAAAAGTGGTTGGCAACATCCTGCTTTAGGGACATATACAGAACCTTCGACCATTTTCGCCTTATTTCAGTCACAATGCACCTTTGCCAATTCAGGGTGTTGAGGTTTATCCCCTGTGTTCCTCGTATCCTTCACAAATGTTGTCATACATGTGTTGGATACTCTAAAAGTGCATAGCTTTTGAAGAATCCGAGACACGCCTAACATTATTTTTAAAGACTCAGAGCAACATATGGTTATCCTATTGGTGACTTAGATGTACTATTCCCATTCGCTCTTACATTATAGTAAGAGGTTAAGGATCGAGTAGTCTGTTTTTGTTGATTTGTTAACCGAATTTTGTAATTTCTTTGTATTTCATTTGATTTTAGAACCGATTGCTTTAAGGTAAATGGTACATAGGTCAGTTTATTGGATTCCCAACTGTTTGAAATGACAAAGTTATCCTGTTTTACCATCTGAGATCCCAACTGGATGATATGGTAATGATCATTATTTGATGAAAAAAATGCGAGTATACAACTTTGTACAGCGTCTAATTTATTAGCGCGAACTCGTCCATGTTTTCGCCTTGTTTCTTCTCCCCGTTGCCTGGGTACCAATCTTCACCAGTATCAATCCCCTTCCGCGAGGATATTAATCATCCTCGATCTCTTAAATATGAATAGATCAAAGTTAAACAGAAAGCAAGTGTCCCTTCCACAACTATATGATAAAAACTTACAGCACAATGTTTACACCAAATCATATCAATCAACCATGCATTGTTCAATGACAAATTGTAAAGATACATTATGTATTTCTCTAGGTTCGTCTAAATATAGGGTGATGATACTTCTTTCGATATGGATATCATCATTCATCAAGCTAAAGGCTTGACATGTCTCAAAGTTTTTTCCTTTTGAATTTCCAATTGTTAGCAGCCTAGCACGGAGGTGAGAAATTATACAAGGTTCGCATTTAAAGCACAACAGATATGCAATAAGACAACAAACCCAATTTTTCTACCACACACCAGTGGATACTCAAATTAAATTGTCAGAAGCCATCATCATGTAAGGACACATCCACAGCTGAATACCTAACAAGCAAATTGGTAATTTATATTAACACGGCTGATCCAAGGAGCACACAGTCATGGGAATTACCCAAAAGGGGTTTCATGAAATTACATAAACAATAGAAAAGAAAGATTCCACTGGTATTAAATCAACCAAGATGTTCCAAAAGCGTACAACACTTGAAATAACACTCGGCCAACCAAAAACCTTATCCACCAAAGAGCAGTAGAGCCAACTTAAGTCTCCTCTGAGTTTTTTACTTTCACTGAAATACCATCAACAAAATAAGTAATCAGCTTGATTGACTCCCAGACTTGAGCTCCTTACTGGCACATTAGATTTTCGTCCAACTGCCTCAGAAGTCAAACTCTCCATTTGCCTGGACAATAATCAAAGACCAAAATAGATCAACTCAAAGGAAGACAAACAACAGTAACACAAACAAGGAACCTATTTAGCAAATAAAACAAAATGCAAATCAGAAAAGAAAAAAATAAGTAGAACAAAAGGTTCTCGAAATCTGACCTTATTGAAAAGAATGTCTTTATTATTTATGTGCATTATGCCATCCTTAAGACTGCATTTCCACCTGCTCTTTGTACGCGTCACCTACAGAAGCTTGTATCAAGTCAGCTTTTGTAGCACAAGTCAGAAACTTCCATTTTCCGAGATAAACAACAAATGGGGCATACAAAATCTTCCCACTCGATACATTCACAAAAAGAGCAGCTTAACCTTGTCAAACTGAGCCAGAACTAGATGTGCTGTGTTTAGATCCTCCCCTTGGTCCACATCATCAAAATCATCGTCGTCATTTTCATTCAAGGGCTCATCATCATCATCAACTTCATCATTCTGAAGGACAGGAGCAGGAGTAGGCGCTTGCATATCTAAAGGATGCCAAGAAAATGTTGATGCAGCATCAGAATAACGATAAATTATAGCCATAAAGATTACGCAGCTGAGAATATATTACCATTTGGTGCTGGTGTGTTGACTATATTATAGTCGTCATTGACCACCCCTTGATAATAGATCTTCAAGTTGGGAGAAAAGAAAGAAGGTTACTAAAGTACAATTCCAAAGCTGTCAGATTTCATATTTCTCAGATAATACGAGGAAAAGAGGATAAAGAAGTTCTCATCCTCACTTTAATAGAAGATCTAGAACGCTTCCTCAAGCATAATATGCTACAGGGTAGGCACAATAATAATAACCCATTGTATTTGTTAATTGTTATTCAACATTATGATTGCAGACAGGATTCAGAAACATACACACTAGGCAACACTTCTATCTATTAGTTGATCATAGTCCAAAATTGAGGGCAGAATTTAGGAATGGATGTTATACTGACCAAACTACAAAGTTTAGGAGATATATTTCAAAATAGTAGGAAACATGGCAGGAAATTGTTCGCGAAAAAGATGTGACATCTCAGGAAAAAATAAAATAGAGTAGCACCGAAAACTCACTTTAGCAATTAAACTTTACTTGTAATTATTTATCCCCCTAAACAACTTATACGTGAATTAAAATCAACATTACGTTGCCCAGACCAATCTTAAAATGGACTGTGTAGAACACTCTCCGCCACATGCGCGCCACGTCAACATCGATTAAATTTTAAATTTTTACTCTTTTTTCTAATTTTTGTATTTTCATTTATCTTCTTTCTTTTTAAAAGTCCCAACTCCTTCACACACACCCACACACAACCAAACCCACCTTCTCCATTCCTTCTTCTTCACACCACCCCCAAACAATAAACCAAACCCACCTTCTTCCTACCCCTCCACCCACCCACCCCCACAACCCACCTTCTTCATGCTGTGAAAATTAGTGTAGTTAAAGGGGGGTTTGGAGGTTTAGATTGGGAAGAATCTGTGTCAAAAGAAAGTAATAAAGTGGTGGAAATTGGTGGGTCTTCGTCCTTCTTTGTGGGTATTGCCATCTTGATTGAATCAGAATTTATCATCCACAGAAAAAGAAAAAAAAAAGGTACTACTACTATCTCTCAGAGCATAGAAAATTACAAAGAATTGAAAAGGTGTAGCCCTTGTACTCAACTCAACAGTTCATCTGTTGGTTCTTGTTGTGACCACAGATGGAAAATGAAGTGTGAAGGAAGCGAAAAGGAATGATGTCTTAGTTGAAAGGTAGGCTTAAAAGGAAGCAGAATTACTAAGTCAGATGCTGGACTTTCGTTCAAACTAAGGAAAGACCAGTTAGGTGCTTAGATTAAAAAAGCACCTAATATAATGGGGGATTTTGGTTTTTTGGTTTTAAATTCGCCTATTATATGGAACAACTCAATTAATATAAATTAAGTTGTAAGTTTTGATTGTCACGAATTTAAAATTCAAATATTAATTTATTTATCTCCAACATTTAGTCCAGCAATGGTGGTCATGGAAATGATGGAATAGATGGGTAGTGATAATGGAGGTCTTTTGGAGAAGACAATAAATTAAGAAGAGAAATAAAAAACATAAAAAGGAAAAGTTGGGATTCACAAATTTTATGTCTCAAAATAAAAAATTCATATAATTAAAAAATTAAAAAAATATATTAATATATCAAGAGAAAAATATTAAGAATATTAATTATATATTTGCCATTAAAAAAATGACACGTGTATTATTATATCAGTTTTTTATTTTTTCTCTTTCTCACTTGCTTCCAGGAAGGTGAGTACACTTTCTTTACTTATGGGGATATTTAATACACTATCGACAAGAATAGAGGGGTAAATAATTGTGTGTAAAGTTTAATTGCTAAAGTAAGTTTTCGGTGCAAGTTTAGGGGTGAAACGATGTATTTTCTATAAGTGTATTTATTTACTCACTCCATTGTATGCGTATAACCAGGTTGACTTTTCACGTAAGTTAAGAGAGAAGAGTTCCAATGATTTGTTATATTTGAGTACATTAGAAATATGCTAAAATAATACTCGTAGGTAGGGGTGCACAAAGGGTCAAAACCGGACCGGACCGAACCGGACCGAAGACCGAATCTTCGGATTCTCCGGACCGAATTTCTCGGTCCGGTCCGGTCCGGTCCGGGTCAATTTCGGTCCGGTCCGGCCTACTGGACCGATGGACCGAATCGCCCCCCCTCCCCAGGCAGTCCCCCCACTCCCCAGGCCCCAGCCAGCCCCCAGCCCCCCCCCCCCAGCCAGCCCCCACCCCCCAGGCAGCCCCCCTCCCCGCCAGCCCCCGGACGTATTGACATATGAAATATAGGTTGTAAATTGATCAAACTTTATACGGTCATAACTTTGCGCTCGGACGTCCGTTTTACCTAAAAAAAAATTTGATTTCGCGTATTTTTTCGATACGGGGGTGGACAAACTGCTTAAGCGGTTTGATTCGTCCGATTTCTCCAAAAACGTCCATCTTGCCCCTCAATTTCTCTTTTCCCCCAAATCGTTACGTTTTTCCCATTTTCAAATCTAAATATCTTGCGATGTACAATAGATTTCAACGTAAATATTTCGTGGCACCGCGTCCGAGAATGTCAATTTCAGTATTGTTAATTCAATTTTAAAAAATAAAACGGGCTCCGAAACCCGACCCGGAATTATATATATATTATATATTAGGAATTTAGAAAATTAGGAATTATATATATTATATATATTAGAAATTATATATATTAGGAATTATATATATTAGAAATTATATATATTAGGAATTATATATATTAGGAATTTAGAAAATTAGGAATTATATATATTAGGAAGGAATTTAGAAAATTAGGAATTATATATATTATATATATTAGGAATTATATATATTAAATATATTATATATATTAGGAATTATATAAATTATATATATTATAAAAAATAAAAAAAATAAAAAAAATTCGGTCCGGACCGGTCCGGTCCAAAGAGGGTCGGTCCGGTCCGATTTTTCGGTCCGGACCGAAAATTGTGCACCCCTACTCGTAGGAAGACATGAGTGGGTATGAGATGTCACATCAAATTCTGACTACCATCTAATGATAGAATTGCTTCCTGATTGATATGGTGGGCTTCGCCATTGAAGGGAAAAAAGGTTCTTCTCCTGGTCAAACTAAACAGAAATTACGTCAACCATAATGGATCATGGCATGCTGTTGTTAAACAAAAACAAATCTAGTTTTTTTCACCTTTTTATAAGTAAAACTAACACAACATTAGTTTACATTGGCTTGAATTCTTAGATATAGAAAAATTTGGCCTTTCAGCAGAAGAGCCAGAAAATTTGGATGGACACATACAATCAAAATATAAATGAATTTACTAGTGACTTGAGTGAGAATGTTAGACCATCTTTCTGTGAGCTTATTTAATGTCATAATAACTAGGGTCTTCAAGGTCTTGGCCAGCTCCAAACCAACTCAAGCATGTCTTCCTCTGTAGGTAACTTACTATCCCATCAAAATATATGCATATGTTACTCCATCAAAAGAAAAATCGTATATATGTGATGTGTCTCATTCAAATAAGCACTTTGCAGAGACTTATGTCAATACCATACTTAGTTTTGAATTATCTGTGTCACAATCTAAGTTGCTCGGGTGCGGGTATCCAATACGGGTACGTATAGGAGTGTCGGATTCGGCAAAATCTAAATTTTAAGATTCGGGGGTGAGTATCAAAATATGGATACGGGTGCGGAGATTCGGCTAAGAAAATTCAAAACTATAAAAAATAGAGCTATAAAGATATATCGATGCTACTGCCTACCCTCCAAACTCAGAACACGACCTTGAATTCTTGGTTTCTTTGAAACATGAAGCAGCAAAAATACTATAATATTGAAGGTATGCCATTTCCCTTCTCTTAAATCCGTTTTATCCCCCCCCCCAAAAAATTTGATGTGCTTGGTCAAAGTATCCGAAGTTGGTTGACCGTATCCGGGACGTATCTCGCACCCAAAATGGAGAGTCCGCGCAACTTAGTTACAATACCCTAGGGAAGCTTCATTAGATTGTGGTGGTAACAAGGGATGTCAGCTATTCATATGCATAACCATTTCTCTGATGCACATAGAATAATGTTCAAATAGATCATAACCTATATATCCACAGGTGAGCAGTGTAAGGAAGTCGGATAATCATTATGACAATCTTATTCTGCTCAGAGATCTATAACGTAAATTTTATCGTATCTATTGGAGGTAATCTACAAAAACACCTTACAAAAAAACAAAAACTTTCAAAACTCAAAAAGCATCTGAAAATTAATTCTCAGAGTAAAAGGAAACTTTCAGGGAACCCTAAATATTAAACCGCCACAATGGAAGCGAAAACAGATACATTGCACATGGATGAAAACTGCATTAAAATAACACATGTGCAATCAACTAGGTAAATACGCCTTGAATGAATAGGACAAAAAGCATGATCTTTGCATAGCTCGTGAATATGCCTTTTGACAACGATGTAGAACTTACATTGGGCGTAGAAAGTGCATCATCGTAAGAGTCCGGAATTGGACCATCATATTGAGGAATTCGATAAGAAGCAGCCTGGACAGGGGTGACCAGCTCAAGCTCAAAATTGCTGCCTTCACCAGCCTGTAAAGGACCAACCACGATCAAAACAACACTTCTTGTTCTTACTATATGTTATTTGGAAAAACAGAAACATAATTCAAATGGGTTATCACCAGTTGGAGTGCATCTAATCAGTCAGACATGAAGGGCACCATTAAGTTAATCCTCTAATTATGAAATTCCATGCCACGAGCTCTATTTTAACAACGTCGGCAACTCAACTCCCTTCTCCTTAAATTTCAAAAAATGACTCGTGTTGTTGACCAAGCAGTGAGAGTGATAGACCTACTTTCTCTTCCAACCCAAGATAACCCAAACAAAAAGGAGCAGGAATAAAGGCAGGGAAAAAGAAGAGAGGTCGATATAAAGCATTTTTCCACCTAGTATTTTGAAATGGATGTGTGGTCATGCAAGATTGGTATCATATTATACGGAGGATGCAAGCAGCACATATCAAGGATAAAATGAGAAAATGACTTATGTGATAGATTGAGCATGTCCTACGCACCCCTCCATATGCACCAACTCATGAGTGTGACGATATGATGATGAAGATGTTACAATGGGACAAGTTAAACCTAAAATCACATGGTAAAAGTTCTCTCAAAAGACCTACAATTTGTCGAAATCAATAGATAAGTAAAGAAAATTAATGAAAGCAAAGGATAGATATAGGCAATACTAATTAGTTGGATTAACGTTTAGTTATGGATACACTCTAACTAGAGACTTATCAGCGTAAGTATTATGAAATTCAAGAATCTCCTTTTTTTAAAACCCCTACTTCTCACTCTATTTATGATAGAGTTGGTGTCCGGACCAGCATACACAACAACAACATACCCAGTGTAATCCCATAAGTGGGGTCCGGACCAGCTTACACGCACCTTGAAAATTCCACCAAATACCTACCACCTCCCACCAATATAAATACCGGGTAACTCTATCCACCAATGGGGAAAATCACCTTGAGTAGAATGAATTAGGCCAGATAGAGCGGAATGGTTAACAAAGGATACATACACCTAGCCCAAATTAGTTTGGATTTAAGGCAGAGTTGATTGATTGAAACATTGATGAATTCATTACATCTTAACAACCAAGAGACATCACAACTTCTAGAGCACAAAACAAAGTTGGATGAGCAAGATCAAAAGTTTTACCCATTAGGAAGACTGCTTATATTTAAACATTTAGGGTTGTACACATGTTAGTTACATTGTTTAACCATACAAGTCCAGTCCTTCCTGCATTTAGATACCCCCCCCCCCCCCCAAACCCCAAAACAACTTCTCTCTCCAGATATAATTCTCATATGATCACAAATCTTGTTTGCTAAAGTTATCCAAAAGTTAATATCATAGATTTGAAATATATATATACAAGTATCACCTTTATGTTGTCATATACTGTATCTGCAGCACCATCTTGTTGAGGTATGTATCCCCCATTATGATATTGAGATGCAAAATCTGCCCTTTTACGCTTCCCGGCAGAATTCATAAAGAAGTCCTGCTATTTAGATAACATCAAGTCCAACACTGGACCAAAGAGTAACATGTTTTTGTAGAGGAAATATGTTTAAAGCCAAGGGAAAGGGAAAATTCAATGGTACAGGATATTGACATGACATATGTATAACGATTTGTTGCTTGAGTACATGAGAGGGTTGAAAATTGAGAGATTCAAATCAAACTCAAATATTTCCTTCCTTTGATTTATACACAATACTTAATTACATCCAACGTAATGATGTAACTCAATACTATGCAGACCTACCCCTTCCCCACCCTAAAGAACCTAAAAGTGTGTTCATGTGTTCAAAACACAGCAACACATTCTGATATAAAATTATATACTGTATTAGGAAACAAACATTTACTAATTAGCACCTTCTCAGCAGGATGAGACCCTGCAAAATTTATTAAAATGATCTCCAAATTACAAAGTGTTGCTTTGAGACCATAAAGCCACTAAAACCAGGCAGATAAATAATTTCGGACCAAAAAATTTTCATCCGAACTGCAGCCAAACAACCACATTTTTCAGCATCTTATAGTAATTACTTACTACAGCTACATAAGCCAATAGGGATTTTTAACGAGAAGAGTGAAACGGGCTAAATAAGAAGGGAAATGATCCTTTCTTACTACCAAGATAAGTAACTATACAAGTACTTTTCGGTGTTAAAAAAACATCAGTTTGGGAGTTCCAAGAGAGAAGGATTATCTCTACACTATGAGAATGGCATTCTGAAACAAAGTGTGGACTACTTTGCTTCTAGTTGCTCTTGTTTACACATCTGCTTGTTTTCCAGGTGTGAAAATTAAAGATTAAGGTATATATATATATGTGTGTGTGTGTGTGTGTGTGTGTATGTTGAGCAGGAACAGCATGCGACACGATGTACAAGAAAGACGATGTGTGGCCTTTCTTTCTTTAGCAAATATATAGAAGCATAATATTTCACCTGAGTCATGGGTTGCTGAGAAGCGCTGCGATCACCTTCTTCTCGGCCTTCAACATAAGCTGCAGCAGGAGGAAGGCGACTAATGCTTAGTATACATAATGCATCAAAATGGTTTTCTTCCGAGGAATATATTTAAATATTTTGCTCACCAACATTAACATCAAGGGGAGGCCTTTGATTCAACCAAGGGGAGGGTGGTTGCTGCACAAGTAAAAGCAAACATTTTCAATACTATGCTTATCTGGAAACCAGAATACTAACAGGACTAGAAAAATGGGGGAAAAACTAAATGTTTGCATGTGGCCAACATAAATCTTAGACAACATATGTAGATTTCAGACCACCACAAGGATAATGAAATGCCTACCATAAATGGGCTAGGTCTCCCTGGACCGGCTTTCATCTCAGTTGCACCACCAGTATCATTTAAAGAAGAGTAGTCACTAGGTGTAAAAGGAGTGCCACCTGTAGGAATATTATACATTGATGAGCTATCAGCTGTTCCAGGAAGAGGTGTTTGGGCAGTTCCTGGGAGCGGTGTCTGCACTGTTCCAGGTAATGGTGTCTGAGCTGTTCCAGGCAAGGGAGTCTGCAATGGCGTCTGCAAGTCGAGAACATGCATGTGCCAATTTAGGAACCTAGCTTATTTACTACTCCCTATGTCCCAAAATAAGTGTCGCTTTAGCTTAAAAAATTTGTCCCAAAAAGTAAGTGTCACTTTAGGAATTCAAGACCAAAGTTGGCAAGTGTTTCCAACTATGCCCTTAACATTAAAGAATCAATCCTCTTTAAAATTGCTCAATGCTCAAAAAAACATCTAATAAATACGGGTAACTTAGTAAACTATAACTTGTACTTATTGTTTTTCTTAACGGACGTAAAAAGAGCTAAAGCGACACTTCTTTTGGGACGGATGGAGTAATAAAAATCTCACAAACTGAAACGAAAAAAGCAGGTACTCACTGGAGGAAACAGCATATCTGCTGTAGGAGTTTCATACTCCTCAGTGCCTTCATAAGGCATATTAAGGTCATGAACCGGGGTTATTGGACCTCCGGGCGTCGCTTTCGGAGCTGAATTCCTCTCTATCGGACCCAATATCGCCCCAGCGTGCATCATCTTCAACTCCCATAACTAAAAGAATTCACACAAAATTACCAATCTTAAAACCCTTAATTTCACCTAAAACCATCAAAAACACAGGGGAAAATACTAACCAATTTTCAATCCACTAAATTTAAGCCCTAAAAATGCATAACTTTCTTAACTCACATCATTAGAATGATAATATAATCAGATCAACCAACCAAAAACCCTAGAATACAACAACAACATAACAAGTGAAATCTCACAAGTGGGGTCTGGGGAAATTAAAGCGTATATTACCCCTACCTCGGGAGGTAGAGAGGCTTTTTTCGATAGACACTCGGCTCAGAATAGTAACCAATTTTCAATCCACTAAATTCAAACCCTAGAAACACATAAACATACATAAATCACGTAATTAAATTGCTAATTATTGAAAAAATAGAATGGAAAATAGAAAGATTACTCCTTGAAGCTCGTTGAGGATGGCCTCTCCGGGCCCATTATTGTTGATGAACTCATCACGGACTTTGGTGATGACATCCTCGATGACGTGGATGTAAACATTACTGGTAGTGGAACTCGCCATTATGAGACAAATAAAATGAATTAATGAAGATAATAATGATAGTATAAAATTAAACCCTAACCGATTGTATAATACATCGGAGAAATAGGGACTAGGGTTTTCGAACGACGGTGAAGGGTTTGTAAGTGAACGGAGCGGAGGTGAAGACGAATAAAAGATTGGAATATAAATAGGTTTGCATCCGATTATATGCTTGACTACACGTGGCGGTATCTGGTTGCTCCTAATTTGAGTCAAATTGGGATGAAATAAAATTGTAGATATTGGGATAATTTATTTTTGAAAACAGAGATATGAGTGGATCAGCTTAAGCGGCCCAGAGCTGCGTCACCAATAGTTCGTTCACGGTTCTATATTAATTGGGCCAATAATGCGATTAAATTAGGCCCATATTTTAATTTGTTATCAGAATTGGCCCATATTTAAATTTGAAATTTGGGGATGAAGAGAATTTTGAGTTGCGTTGTTTATAAATTTGCGTTATTTGAAGTGGGAATAAGAATGTATACGAACTAGGGGAAGAAGAATGAGTAATCGCACAAAGATTTGCAAAATAAAATAACACAGAAAATACTCTTTTCAGACCTAGACTTATTATTTTTGGACTACATATTTGCAAAGTTATAATTGGATCATCATTTGCAATATATATTTATGAGTTGTATAATGATGA
The DNA here is from genome assembly GCA_029844215.1 of Przewalskia tangutica. NCBI lineage: Eukaryota > Viridiplantae > Streptophyta > Magnoliopsida > Solanales > Solanaceae > Przewalskia > Przewalskia tangutica. Next base: position 5,305,822 of record CM056723.1, on the reverse strand, counting down.
AATTTCCCCATAGTTCTTTATATTTCATCTTGATATATTAAGTATTTTCTTTCTTTCTTCTGTTATTAAAGTTTAAAAAAAAAAAAAAATGCCGAAGCAAAATAATGCAAAAAAATGATTTCCTTTGAGAAGTATTTATTACAAGTTAGAGTAAAAATTATAAGGTATGTGTACACTGTACACTTGTTAGGCGATCTTACAAATGCTCACGCAAGTGCACGTATCGTTTCAAGTAATATAGTCTGTAAGACTGAATATCGTCCACAGAGACTGATTATAAACTTTGATTTTAGTTTTATAACTAATAATTAAAAGTATTGCAGGAAATAAGCTAAAGATGATTATACTTTGTGTTTATAACAATTATGAAGGGAATATGGCTCCCAATTTCCTCAACTATCCACTATTTTACGTGTTAATGCAATGCTAATGATTCTTCTTCTACTTTAATATAGCGGTTAACTAGACTGTCTTATATTCCGGTTAGGATATATAATCGTTCAACCTCAGTGCATAACTCTTCTATATTTCTATGATAGAATTTACCACATAGGAGGATTAAGAACAATAACCTATAATGTTACACAAGTATCAGGGTACTTCGTCCGCGATTTTAACCTATGTCTATTCAATTACAGCATATTCAAATCTCTCCTCTCGGTTCTTGATTCGAAATCATATAGATTATGATAATTAATGGTCAGTTAACTATCAAACATTCATACTAATATTGAATAAATTTAAATCAAGTGAGGAAGAAATCAAACTAATGCATTAATTCATGAAATAGAGTTTCAACTTCAAGCGATTCAATAGGAAAACCCTAATAAAGTAATTAGGTCCTGGACATTGACATGCTAAGAACTAATACAAAATCCAACATAAACTGAAATAAAACAAAGGAAAGAAAAAGAACTTGAACCAAAGTTGTCTCCAATCTTGTGTTGTATCCTCCTTTCTTCTCCCCAAAGTAGAATATAAAATATGTACAAGATGCCCTCTTTAGGTCAGAGTTTTAGGGATTTATAGTCTTGAGAAAAATCACATTTTGGACCCTTTTGCCCTTCGAAAATCGATCCAGAAAATCAGAAATCCCTCGTCGGAACCGCGGTCATGCAGAATGGCACCGCAGTGCCGAAAGTACTGCAGACTCTCTGAATATTAGGCACCGCGGATTCTGCATTACGGCACCGCGGTGCCAGTGGCTTCCCATTCTGGATTTTCTGATTTTTCGTTATTTTCTCGTCCGGACTTCGTCTGATTTCTTCTATACTTCCCGGAACTTCTTAGGCTTCATTTCTTGGCCTTTTATTGTGCAATTTCATCTCAAATAAGCTCATTTCATCTTCTTTTTGACATTTCTCCATTTATGATCGCTATGACTCAAAAGAAGAAAAACGACCATAATATTATACTAAACACAAACAAAATGAGTAAAATACTAACTAAAAATGACTCAAAAAGTGTATATAAAATATGCCTAACAACACTCTACCCTCCTCAGACCCTACGTTGTGGAATTTCACTGAATATGCTGTAGATTAAAATTTAAAACATGAAAAATCGAGGGTTAGGGTTTTATTAAAGCTCAAAATAAAAAATGTTGAAACAAAAATAAGGGAAATAGTGCAAAAAATGATTTCCTTTGATAGGTATTTATTACAGGTTAAAGTAAAAAATGTAAGGTCTGTGTATATTTTACCCTCTTCAGATCTCACGTTGTGAAATTTTATTGAGTATGTAGTAGAGTAAAAATTCAAAACATGAAAATCGAGGATTTTATTTTATGTGATAAATTGAATATTTGAGAAACTAAAGCCAGATGTATAGCTAGACTTTTTGTTACTGAGGCGTGATTATTTCTTTTGATAAAAATTTATTCATAGCGTTACTAAAGTATTTTCTTTATAAGCAAATTATTGAGGCCTTTCATAGTTTTTCAAAATCGGTTGTCATTTTCGTGAAGCTCAACATGTCCTCCTCGCTGAATTCATGCACCCAGTGACGGCTCTAGCTCAAAATGGGCTGCAAGCAGCCTTGCCAAAATGGGTAGGCTGCAGTAAACAACGGACTGTAAAGTTACTAGAAACAGGAAAAAAAGTTTTCAAATTTGACATTACAATGTGAAATGACACAGACCATCACTTCGTGAATATTACTCTACTTGCTTTCTTAGATGCAAAATTCCTTATTAAATATGTATAATCAAGTTCTTCCTGCTAATTGCTTTTCGATTGATAACATAGCAAGTCCACTCAATCTATCTTGATTCATAGTTGACCGAAGATATGTTTTGATCAACTTCAACTTGGAGAAATTTCTTTCCGCCGAAGCAACAGTAATAGGTAGAGTTAACACGATTATATAAGCAATCAATGCATTTGGGTAACAATCATCCACTTCTTTCACATAGTTCAATACTTCAATTGTCTTCGTTCTATTTTGTCACGACCCGACCCCGGGACCGCGACTGGTGCCCTACCGGGGCACCCCGTCAGGTATACATCAGAGAATAGCAGCGGAACATACATACACATAACCTGTATAAAGTAAACATCACTGGCCAGCCGATAAGGCTGCCTTCCATAAAATATACTTAATCAAAAGTACAACTTGTTCTTACAGCCCAAAAACACAAATGTGACCACAGACCTCTAAGAATAACAACTATGGCGGGGGGGCGCCATACCTGAATGTACACAATACCTATAGCATCGGGGAAGAAGCGTACCAACAAAACAAGCTTCCGAGGAATGGAGCTTCGACACCGCGGTGATCCTAAGAATGAGGATCCACCACCGCTACCTCTACTGCGGCATGACGCGGCCGAGGAAGGGTCGATCTGCAATACGTACTAAGTATGCGGCTGGAAAATCGAAAATACCTCATAAGTAAGTATAAAATAGCGGAGACATGTATAAAAATCATTTTACCGAACACCGTGCCTTACCAATAATGAGAATATCAAACATATACAATCGCATGAAAATAGGAAGCTCGTGGTCAAAGCAAGGTCATCCGCCCGATGTCATTAAGCACTCCTACTCGCGGGACTATTTCACCCGCACGGGTCATGTGGACCCGCGTGAGGTATTCTCGCGTCAGGTACTCACCCGCGTGAGACTATTTCACCCGCATGAGCCATACTGGACTCGCGTGAGGTATTCCTCGCATCATGGGTAGCAAATCCACGGAATAGGTGGTATAACGTCTTGGGGATTTACCCCTCATTTATACTCTTACCCTGAAGCAGGTGGTATAACGTCTTGGAGATGTACCCCTCATTTATACTCTTACCCTGGAGAAGGTGGTATAACGTCTTGGGGATGTACCCCTCATTTATACTCTTACCCAGGAGAAGGTGGTATAACGTCTTGGGGATTTATCCCTCATTTATACTCTTACCCTGGAGAAGGTGGTATAACGTCTTGGGGATGTACCCCTCATTTATACTCTTACCCTGGAGAAGGTGGTATAACGTCTTGGGGATTTACCCCTCATTTATACTCTTACCCTAGCTCAACCGGTCATCATACATAATATAAATAAAGAGAAAATCCGGAGATTTAACCCAAAGTACTACATACTTCCACTCTTTTAAAAATGACTCTTTTTCACATAAAACTTTTGGGCAATTGATGCCTTAAAACCAATTTGCCTTTCACAACCTCAAATCATTTATCCGTACTTATTTTACTTAGAGTAAATATTTCTTTGTTATCCTTTCATAAAGCTAATATAATCAACTTCCCATAAAGTCATTATATTAACGTTATACCTTAGTCAAATATATTTTCCTAAAACCCAAGGAACTTACACTTTTTAAAGGAAAACAAGAATCAAATACTTGAACACATCAAGTCCCTTAACTTTGAAAACTCAAGACATCTTTAAAACAAGTAAGGGATATCAAACCTTGTACGTATATCGTACTACATAGGTAAAACCATTCATGTTCAAGAGATAGAAAAGTTCCACATACCTCATTGGTCAATCCACTTGCTAAGTCCAAAATACCGCACGTAGTATGTCAACCTATAATGACCATAATACGTTTATAAACCTCTAGTTTCAATGTAGAATATTCCAAGTTCAAAGTCACTAAATCCTATGGAAAATTGGGCAGCATTTCCTTTGTTTCTACATACTTTGCCACATTTTTCAAGGACGAATTCAACATCCAAACGCCACATTTAAGGCCCAACAATCCAAACATTTCAAAGGGGATTACACACCTAAACTTGGATATGTAAAATTCTGCCCCACAATGTACAACAACTAACTTAACAAGTTTAAGGTAGTATTTAGGCTACAACATGCTCACATAACCTTCTTAACCAAACCTTTCATATCCAAACCACATTTCTTACATGCAATGAATCTAAGAGCATTATTTACTACTACAAGTTCCTTCTTCTTCAGATGCAACACAAATAACTAGCTACAAGAGAAGAATTGTTACCTTAGAGCTTTAGCCAAAATTATTCCAACAACTTTGCTAGCCTCTTTTCCAAGAACACCACCACAATACTCCTACAAGCTAGCCAACAAGCTTTCTTCTTGACACACCTTTTTCAGATTTTCCTCAAGCTTTGATTTCCTCTTGAAATTCTAGAGAGAAGGAAGAGCTTTATTTTTTTTAGAGAGAGATGAGAGTTTGAAGAACGAAGACTTGGTCAATAAGTAGTGCATGCAAAATCAGATGGGGGGGGGGGACACTTGTCACCCTCCCATGGCCTTTTAAAAGAGAAATCTGATTTTTCCTCAGTTTTTACGCGAAATCCGCTGGCGCCTGCTGAAACTCTGCCGACTCGAGAACATTCGCGCCCAGCCACCTTCCGGCGCCGCGACCAGCTCTGTCCGAAACACATTTCTGACCGACTGCGTACTGAACTTGTAACTCCCATAACTTTCTACTCCGATGTCCTATCGAAGAACGGTTGGTTGCGTTGGAAACTAGACTCAACGAACTACACACTAGACCTTTGAAACACCTAGGAACTCTCAACGTAACGGGTCATAACCCGCCTCAAAGTTGACAAAAACCCGTCCGAAACAATCCATCAACCTGTCCTTCTAAAATTTTAAGTCTTACTCCCTTTCGTACGCTCTCATACGCATGACCTGAACTACGGGGTGTAACATATTTATCGCTATAACTTCTCCCAAAAGCTTCAACTCAACAAACAAATCATGCCCATTTATATCGGAGTCCATACCATTTTGCAAAAAAAAAAAATCGAGTTTTCCAAAAGATTTCTTCAAATAAGCATCACCCAAACTAAGTGATCGTTTCAAATCAAACAAGAACCCAAAAGTTTTCTCATACAATTGGAATTGTTCAAATCTACTTGCAAATGACACCATAGCATGATCCATTACCTTCATGAAGAATTCAACTCTAAAGGATTCTTCGGGTAGAAACGTCACTTCTTCGCTAGGTTGCTCTCCATCTTTCTTATTTCTAATGATCCTCCTCTTTGAACGAAATTAAGGTTCAATACCCATCTCTATAGATATTTCTTTAGCTTCATTCAAGGCTTCATCACATCCAGTTTCCCTATACGACTGGAAAAAAACAAGAAGCCCTTTCAATTGAGTGATAGCCTCCTCCAAATGCATATCTTCCGCTTGCAAAGCCTTGCTAACAACATGAACTCTGTATAACAACTTGTGCCAAACAATCATGCTAATCAAGAACTTGAAGTCTTCTAATTGTTCAGTTGCAACGGACATTGCTAGACTTCTTGTGAGAGGATCATCGGTAGATTTTGACAAGTGAATTAATGCATCTCTTACCTTGGGAGCTTGGAACCGTATAGCTTTAACACTTTCATGGTGACTTTCCCAACGTGTTTGAGATAAAGGCTTGAGAGTGAGACCGCTCACGTTTTCTTTGAAGATATTTCATCTCTTGGTTGAAGATGAAAATAATGTATAAATACGTTGTATCACTCCAAAGAAAGATATTGCCTTATCACTACAATAAGCGATGTCACAAAGAGTAAGGTTAAGTGAATGACATCCACAAGGAGAGTAGAAGGCCCTAGGATTGATATCAAGTAATCTTCTTTGGAAACCTTTGTTTTTTTCTTTCATATTAGCCCCCATTGTCGTATCCTTGCCCTCTTATGTCATCAACCGCAAGCCCAAGCTCGCCTAAAGTATTAAGAAGGGTCTCAAAAAGACCTTTTTCGGTCGTATCATCCACTTTTATAAATCCAATGAAAGACTCCTCAACCTTAGCCGTTATTTTCTTAAGAATTACGTTCTTAACTTCATTTATCATCAAAAGGATCAACTCATTTTGAATGTTGTGTCCAAGATAATGTTTTCGAGTCTCTTTTCCTCGAATGCGGCAAAAATATTCTTGCATTATAAGATCAAACTCACTAATCATCTCGATCAATCCAAGGAAATTTCCGTTGTTCTGTTCATCAATTTTCTCATTAGAACCACGCAATGCCAAATTACATTTGGCGAGTGTTTTCACAACCACAAAAATTCTTATCAATACTTGCCTCCAATGCTCCTTATCTCGAGTAACTTTTGCTTGATTTACCTTGTCAATTGGTGTCTTTGTTTCAAACCTCTTCTCCAACTCAACCCAACTCGCCCTACAAGAAATATGAGCATGAGTACTTTCGTGTTTAGCGAGGCTTTGACCTAAATTTCTCCAATCATCATATCCTTCGCTAGATAATTTCTTTGTAGTTCTTGAGAACAACTTGCAACAAAAGCAAAATACTTTATCACAAGCATTAGAATAGACTAACCATTTTTTATCTTTCTTCTCCCCATTGGGCATCACACGAGTGTAATATGTATGAGAGAAACTCCTACAAATATCACCTTGTATGTATTTTGGATAATCAAAATCAAGTTCATTACGTTTCAACGGTCCTTTTTGTACAACCATATCTCTAAAATTTTGAGAGATAAGGGTACCCTAATTATTTGGATCGGAAATGTCTAAAGAAATATCTTCCTCCATATTTTCCTCCACAATATTCACCGCAACTTCTTCCACCAAATTTTCTTGTACTTCGGCAATATTATTATTAGCCGCAACTTCTTCTTCCTCTTCAATGGGTACTTGTTGTCCGTCATCTTCTTGAATATCATCCACACTCACTTCAACATCTTCGTTCTCCTCATTATGTTTTTGCTTCTTGAACAAGGTTGCAATCTTACCCCTTTGTTTTCTATTATCTTCTGCGATTGACAATCTTTTTCTTAGTTTTTTTTGTCCACCCGCGACCATATTGAAAGAGAAGAGACCTATTAATTTGGGATGTAAAAATTATTCTCAATGCGGATGAAAAGAGAAGATGAAAATTGGTATTTGGTAAATACCTAAACCTAATAAAAATATAATTTTTTTTCTACAAAATATGAGTTGTTTTCCCCCCCTCTGATAATGGACCGCAAGCCATGGTTTTCCCTGCTTGCTGACTGGGTCGGGCCTGCATGCACCATATGAATACTATTAGATTTCATGTTGTAATTATCATAAATTCGTGAGTGTTATATATCACTGTTAAAACCGCGTATATCATTGGGCCGAATTTGTCTATATTATTACCATAGTTGTAAAATTCGTGTACAAGTGTAATTATGGCATTAGTCTTGTATTAGAAAAAGCTATTGAATTATAGTAGGAAAAGGTAGAGTTATTTTTCATATTTAGGAATTGTATATTTGTATATAGAGACTTCTTCATTAATGAAAATAATCAATGGATTATTCTCTTTCATGTTATCACCAGTCAAGGGCAAACTTTTCCTTCTCCAATTTTTTTCCACCTTTTGCCGCCCTACCTGTGGTCGTCGGCCACCTAATACCTCCCTTCAATTTTTTTTGTTTTCTTCCCAAAAAATTTCCAAATCCCTAATTCTCCTTCTGTTCTTTCATTATGTCTACCTCAAAGAATACGTTCATCATGCCCTTACGGTCTCCAACATCAAGAACTACATCTCTATTGTTCTTGAGATGGAAAACGCCCAATACACGACGTGGGCAGAATTATTTAAAATTCACGCACGCTCGCATTAAGTCTTTCATCATATCATCCCCGCGGATACAAGCAAAGAGAAGGTGCATATCGCCAACGATGACCCTGTGTTATGGATGACTCTTGATGCTACCATTCTCCAGTGAATTTATTTCACTATCTCTACAGACATCTTGCAGACGATTATTGAACCCGACACCACGACAATGAAAACTTAGAATAAGGTGCGTGATATCTTTCAAGATAACAAAAATTTCCGTGATCTCACTCTTGAACATGAATTTTTCCATGTCCATATGGAGGATTTTCCGAATGTCTCAGTCTATTGTAAAAAGTTCAAGTAATTGGCGGATCAACTAAAGAACGTTGGTGCGTCCTGTTGACACCCAATTTTGTCTCTCTCTTTCGATTATTTTTCGTAATTAAACTATTTTTTACACCGCAAGGCAATTCTAAATTTTAATAAATACATACATATGCATACATAAATAAAAATTTAATATTCTCAAATATTACTATTGTTATTTTATCATATTTTTTACTATCGTAATACTTTTATCACAATCATAATTTTTATCATAACATTCTATATTAACCATAAAATGTCATCGCATTTTTGCATTAAGCACTAAAACATTTTTCAAAATATTATTGCATTATTGATCAGTATAATTTTATAAATCATTTTTATATCATAATTCACTATTTAAATAAAAAAAATCTAAAACTACCTTTAATTCCCGTCTAGCCCATCCCTCAAAATCTGAAAGCCCAACCCACTAATCCCTTCGTCCAGCCACTTTTCTTTTCCCAAATAAAACCTAAATCCCATTAAGCCCTCAAAAACTAAAGAAAAATCAGAAGACCCTCTTCCCCAAAAGATCCCAAAACGAAAAAAAATCCTTAAAATCAAAAGGAAAACCAGAACGTAAACCTTCTCCTCTCTCTTCCATTTTCGAAATGGCAACAAGCTTCTTTCCACAATACACAGAAATTATGTCCATTTTTGTGCTAAATCACTTCAATCACGTGAAGCATAAAAAGCTGCCCAACGTTCATATTGTGAGGACCCATTTTCGAAATATTGAACAAAATCCCTCCCAAAAGAAGCCTCATCAAACCCTAATTTTCGTCCTATAAATACGAGCATGTGAAACCCATTTGAGGACAACACTGGAATCCGCCGTTTCTCCCTTCTTCAAACTTTAAAATATTTTCATTTTTGTCCAATCTTCAAAAGCACAAGCTTTAAAAAGAACAACCAACTTCCGGCCGCCGCCTTGCACTCTGAAAAATCCTAAATACTCTTCATTTTCTTACTTAAAACTTTCAGAAATAAGTTTTAAATAAAAATTTCGCTTCCTTCGGTAAGTCGTTTGAACTCAGAGGATCTCCGCCTCAGTTCGCTGCACCCAAAAAAGATCAGCAAATAAATCTCCTTTCACTTATTATTATTATTATTATTCTTATATTCGTCGTTATGATGTGGTAGCTTGTTCATTTTTATTAAGTTCTTTGAGGACCAAGTTATGTTAAAATATGATAGTTTGCATTTAAATCGTGAGTGAATACTGTTGTAGATGTCTTTTAAATCTCAATCCATCTAGGGAATAAAAAAATGGTAAAAGGAAATAGAAGATAAGAAGCCGGCAAATTTTAGGTTTCGGTTTTTCCTCTTACATAGTGTTAGTAGAATTACTTCGATATTTTCCTCTTTGTCTATTGATACCTTCCTGTACTCAATTGTTACACCCCGTAGTTCTCGGGTATGTATATGAGGACGTACGCAAGAGAATGCGATCTTAAGTTTGAAAAGGATGAAAGATTTCTTTTTCCTACGGAAAATATTCCGAACCACGTGATGGAAAAATGTTTGTTATTGGGAATTGAATTCTCGATTTTGGTAATTGAGACTTTTAGAATTTATAAGAATTATGGAATTTTATTTTCAGATTTGGTCATGTGGGGTCCACCCGTGAAATTTTACGTTTTTCTGGGGCCCACAAAGTTTTCGATATTTGACCAATTATTGAGACTTTGGAGAGATGAAATATTTTGGACCAATACGAGGGCGACACGTGTCACCCCATGTGGCCCATGTTGGGCGAATTGGTTGAGCCAAATGGCAAAACAAGTGTCTTGAGATATTTGTTGGACAATGGCTTGTGAGACCCACATACACTTGTCCTCAATCTCAACCACACACTTGCTTTGATCCTAGCTCTTGGTTATCTTATATATATTGAGGTGCAAGACTTAACACTTAGAGAAAATTTTCAAGCAAATATACTCCACTCCTAAAGGAGCTCTCGGCCACACCCCCTTATTGAAGAACAATTCTTCAATTGTTGTTGATAAATCCCAATACTTAAACCAAGTATCCCTAGTAGTGTTCTAAGGATATCCCAACATAAAAATTCCGGTAATACTACGTTAATTTGATAGTCGCAAAGTGAAACCCTAAGGTGATCTTCATATTTTTTGATGAAGTGTTAAGAGAAGTTGGTTAGGAACTTCTAATGGTTGCTTGGAGTGGAATGGAACGTAAAGAATAGGAGCTAAGATTCCCAAGGATCGACTTGTAGGCTTGGAAAATTTTGGGCTTATTGAGGTAATAATCTTTGTTCTTTTAGTGAAGTTGGAAATTACATATGTTAGTAGTATATGTTTGAGTATATGATATGTGGAAGGAAGATTGAAAAGATTTGGACCTTAATAAGATGTTAAAAACCGAAATTGGCATGCTAGCCATTAAAGTTGTTAAAATCGAGAATTGACATGCTAGCCATTAAAGTTGTTAAAATTGAGAATTGGCATGCTAGCCATTAAAGTTGTTAAAACATTACCTATTACTTGTTGACATAAAGGAATCTTGTTAATAACAAGGTAATGTAACTTATATAAAGATTAGAATATAAGTTGGAATATTAAAGAAGTAATGAAACAAGTATTGATATGCTAGCCGAAAACTAGACAGTTTTGATTATAGTAGTTGTACTAAAGGACTGGACTAATGGATTGTATTAGTGGACTAATGGACTATTTTTACATTGGACTATGGACTGTTTTTACATTGGACTATGTACTATTTTTATATTGGAATATGGACTAGTTTTAGTGGACAGTTTTGGTAGATTAAGGGGCTGAATTTTACACGTCCAGTTAGGCGTGTAATTCCCTTTGACTTGCTGAATTATTGCGCCTTAATATGTCATTTGGTTATTGATTTCGGGCCTTGAAAAATGTGGAAAAGTACGTAGAAACAGGGGAAGTGGTGCCCAATTTTCCGTAGAATAAGAGACCTTATGATTAGAAATACTCTACGAAGAAAGCTAGAAATTGATAGACGTGTTATGGTTATTATATGTTGTTACTCTACGCGCGGCATATTCGACTTGGCAAGTGGATTAGGTCGAGGAGGCATGTGACTCTTCCTATCCTCTTGAGCATGATTGTTGTGAAATATATGGTACGGTAGACGTACGTGTGTAAATGAATTTGGTGTCATTTTTGATATCCTTGACTTGACTTCTAAATCTTAAGAGCCTTGAATTATTCTAAAAAGTTGTGAATCATTATTTGTAAAGAAATTGATACTTGATTTTAAAAAAATAAGTTCTCGTGGTTTCTCAAAAGAGTGTGATTGTTTTGAATTGCTTAAAATATAAGTGTTATAATAGCTTTATGGAAAGTTAGTTATAACGACTTGAGGAGGATAAAAGATCGGTTTACTTACTTGATTTTAAAGGTCTTGTAATGATTTTATGAAGGTGTAGTAACTTGGTTTGATAAGTAAACGTGACTTGATACTACGGGTATTAGTGTCTTGAGACTTTTGTGTTAAGGGAGTTTTCTTGTTGTGCTTATGTTGTTTACGATAAGTCGGGTGTGTTTGTATTATATCACTTAACCCCCTGACACGTTGCGTGACACATATTACGCGGGATTTGCTCCCCCCGATGCGAGGAATACCTCATGCGGGTCCAAAGGGCTCATGCGGGACAGGGTCCTATACTCCTATGCGAGGAATACCCTCATGCGAGTCCAAGGGGCTCATGCGGGACAGAGTCTTATGTATTACTGCGGGTTTGCTTCCCCCGATGCAAGGAATACCTAAATTAAATTTTTTTATTATCCTAAAGAGAAAGGATTATACATCTTTTAAGATCCGTTAATTTGCGATTACCCGATCAAATATAGATTAATTATTATGCTTATAAAAATACATTTTTTAGATATAAAATTAATTAATTAAAATTATTGTAAGTAATTAATTAAAAGATGCAACGTCTAGAATAAATAAACTAGATGCGTTTTGAAGCATGCATAGTGAGCCTAAGAAATCAAAACTAGCGGGTTTCTAATTTTAAAACTACCCTTTTTTAATTTATTAATACCTATTCTAAACATTTCAATAATTATAATTACAATAAAAATACAATACAAAATAAAATAAAAACTGAATTTAAATACAACAACAAAATAAATCTATGAACTTCTTGAAATGTATCTCCGGATACCTGTATAAACAGGTAGTATAAAAGTGTTAGTAATAGCGACAATAATTAATAAGTAAACTAAAAGTAAAATTCGTCTTTGAAAGGCCTTCATCGGCCACAGTGTAGTATCAATATTCAAACAAGTAAAATAAATAACAAAATGGACCACACATCCCCCCTGGTTTTTTCAGAACCGGGTTGACCTGACCCGGATAGTGAATCCGGGATTCGAATCACAAACTGAAAAAAATCTCAAAAATTCAGATTATTCTGAAAATTTTCAGACCGGGTCGGTTGCCTGGAATCTGATCGATCCGGCCCAGATAGTGAATATGGACCCGAAAATTCGAATCCGAAATAGAAAAAATCAGATAACCAATATATAGATAATATAAAAGATTCTGATTTATTTTGAAATTTTTGAACCGGGTCAGTGATCCGGATTCGGGTCGACTCGGTCCGGTTTCAGTACAAACCGAGAATACCAACAAAAAAAATCAGATTTTCACCTTGTTTTTCTTAAATTTTCAGATTACAAAAACACTATATATATATAAATAAAAACTTTTGTTTTTGAATTCGGATCCGAAATGAAGAACAATATGTAATTCGAGGATAGTGAAGAACAAAACGATGTCCAAAACAACAATATCACACAAAAATCCGAATTCTTTTGTTTAATATTTCGGATTTTATGAACTCAATCAAGAACACCAAAGATTAATAAAAATAAAATACAAGTTTTTAAGACTTAAACTTTCAATTTTTATTCGAACAACAATTATTTCTTTTTTCATTTTCGGTCCTAAAAATGAAAAATCAAAAGGATGATATATAAAAATTAATACTCAAAAATCGGTCCCCGAAGAACGAAGGGGAATTTTATAGGTGGGTTTCCCCTCTAAAAAAGTCCAAATCCAACTTTCAAACGATTTTAAAAAAACAATATAATAGAAGAAAATAATGAACTGATTTTAGGGGTTTGCAGGGCATGGGCGAAGTGATGGGGGCATGGCGATGTGACGGGGGCAAGTGACGGGGTGGGGGAAGTGGGGTAGGGGTGCGCCGCTGGGGGTGTGCCGTATGGGAGAGGGTGGTTAATAATTTTTAGAGTTTTTGTGTTTTGTGTGTCGGGTTAAAGGGGAAATAAAAGGGAGGGGAAAAGATATGGGCTAAAAATGGGTGTGACCGGCTGGGCTTGTTTTTGTTGGGCCTGGCTGGTCCAAAGTTTCAAAATGGGGAGTGTTTTGGGCTTTTATTATTTTGGGTTGGGTAGAATATTTGGGTTGTGATTTAAAATGTAAAAAAGGACTTATTAATAAAACAAAGTGCTTTAAAATTGTAATCATTTAAAAAGATGAAGATATGAATATAATATTTATAGAATGCTTAATTAACTTTAAAATGTAATGCCATTTTGTATAGAATATTAGTTTAAAATATGATTATTATAACAAAAAATGTAAAAATAATGATAAAAATGCGATGTTACAAATATTTAAATTGCAACAAATAATCGGAAAGATGAGATAAAATTGGGTGTCAACACCCGAATCAAAATGATCTATTGTATGCATTCTTTCTTATTCTGTATTTTCTCAAGAAGCTGTTTTCGCGGCTCAAATCCGTAACTTCCTAGTTCCAATCATATATTTGTTGAATTCATGCAAATGGGTCATGTCATATTTGCAATAATTCTGAAAGTATATGTGGCTATAAAAATATTTTAAAATTTTGATGGGCATTATTCCTTTTGTCACTAAAATGCCACAAAATGGTTAATTTGGACTAAAACGTACTGTGCAACTCTTACAACTTGCATAGGGGACTACAGAATGCAACGGTAGCAGAGAACTAAAATAGTATGCTAAAAATCCAGTACTTTTTCTATGGAACTCTAGCTGCCTAGCACATTGTAAAAGTTCAAATTTTAGAACATTTTACTAGAATTCTACTGGTATAGTGTATAGGGCAAAATTCGTATAAAATAGTTATATGAATTATGATGCGATACATGACAATTGATGTTGAGTCGAGTCCAAGTCAACTTGAGTTATTACTGATAGTATTCAAGCGGTACCGGTAATGACGTATGCAAGGGGCCAGCACCGCTGATTCAGGAGAGAAGCTATCGATCAATTCGTAACGGACGACAGTTACTAAAGTCGGTCGTACGACTTCCAGTGAAGCTTTAATGACATTTATTGAGATACTGATTGTCCAATTATTACAACATTTATTCTCCTGTATTAATGAGAGCATATATTTGTGGGTTGTGTATCCGTATATGTCATGTATCAACAGGACATGTTATTTCATTGCAATCCATCACATTCTAGCTATTACAAGATACTTACTCACATTCTCTTGATTTTTGTAATTTCATACAAGTTATCGAAATTTTACCCAAAAACTGTCACAAGACGCAGTCTCTGACAAATCATTACTCTACTTTGTCTGATTATTATTTATTTTCAGTATAATTTATCTAGAATTATTACCTAACGTGTCACTTGAGATCCACATGTCCTTGACCACGTATACAAATTCAACTGTATCATTTTACGGGTAAATAATTTGACACCCACCATGGGGCCTGAATAATTGTGGTGTCAGTCTACTAATCTTTTTTTTCTTTAAGTCTTATTATGTATTCAGATCATACAGATGACAAGAATAGGAGAAAGCAGTCGCAATGTTGGGGACAACACAAACAATCTTAGGCCGGATGGTTTTCCAAAAGGAACCATGACGCCCGAAGACCTGATACATACAGACAGGATCACTTTCGGAGATGGTCAAACTTAACATGGAAATGTTTTCACTGAAAAAGTCATACAAAATTTTCGGGCTCAGAATGCTGCAATGAGTGAGCAGTTGGAACGTCTGAAGCGGTTTCAAGAGGAGTTCATGTCAAAAAAATATTGGCAGTACTCCAACAAAATAACCGGTGCCTACACCGAATGCACATGGAGAAATCGGTAATTATCAAGGCAGATCAGGAAATGATAGTTCAGAGAGCGAAGCCACCCCTAAAAACTCATTCTAGGAAAATGTCTTGAAATTCATGAAGGCCATGACAAGCAAAGTTGATACCAATGTAGAGAAGGTAGAAAAAACCGCTCAGGCATTTTGACGCCAGTTCAGTCAAATACTAGAGACTCCTCCCGTGGTTGACGGTCCGGATGCAAGAAATACATTCAATTGGCATATAAGCCAGAGGTTGCACCTGAACTGATCCCCAAAAGGTTCAAAATGTCTTTTGTAGCCAAATAAGACCGGACTACTGATCCACAAGAGCATATAATGACATGTACTACGGCCGTGAAGGAAAATGATCTTAGAGAACACGAAATAGAATCGGTATTGATAAAAAGGTTTGCTGTAACACTTTCTAATTAAGGGGGCTTTGACATGGTATTTATAACTCCTTGAGCATTCAATCAGTTCGTTCGCAACTTGTCGATATGTTAAAAAAAGGTCATGCGGGGGCTCAGAAAGTTAAGACAGGCAAAATGGATTTCTTCCGCATTGCACAAAGAGAAACCGAACTCCTTTGGGACTTCATTACACGGTTCGAGAAGGAACTAATGCTATTACCTGCAGTCCCGGATTAATAGGTTGTAGAAGCTTTCACAAATGGGTTGAATCCTTTAAGTTCATATGCTTCATGAAAGCTCAAGGAACATCTCTTGGAGTTTCAGGTTATAACTTGAGAATACGTGCACAACCGATATGAGTTCAAGATTCGGATTGGGGATGATATGCTTGGATCTAAAGTCGGGAGTATCTTTGCAAAGTCTGATAAATGAACCGATTGAAATTCCTCGAAGAACCGGTACCAACCTTATCCTAGCCCCGGAAAGCAAGGAGTTGGACAGGAGTTTCGCTCTTTTGAAAAATCAAATAACAGACTTGATTATGTTTCTGCAAATGAATTAGTCAGAAAATCTTAAAATCTCGAGTTTTCATATACATACCCACCCCAAATTTGGCATTATTGTCTATTCTCCGAGGCAAATTAAGGGAATAAATTTTAGTAATTTATAGAGAGCTGAACTAGAACCGCCGAGCCTCTCGAAAGGTCAAATATAATCTTAAAATTTCTTCTCCACCAAGTACCATCTATGGGGAGATGCATGTATTAAATCATCGAAAAAATACACTGTATAATTAAATAATTTATTTTTATGTATATTATCATATATTAACTTTCCTTGACATCATTATGGGTTTATTTCTTTATATTTTGACATCTCTTATTACTAGTAGTTCTTTTTAACCCTGCACTAAAGTACCACGCAACTAGAAACAAGAAAGCTTCAGTAGAAAACAGCCCGGGAAATGAATTCTGTCATGAGGGCAACATACGAATAAGTCTAAGGGTCTGTTTGGCACGACAAAAATATTTTACACTAGATTACAAAAGGATTTATGCAACTAATCTAAGTAATTAGTCTTTTTGATAAAAATCATATAATAGATATAAACAAAAAATTAGACTACAACTTATATAACTTAATCCCATAAATTTAACAGAAGCAGACTGTTTTCCTCAAAGGATATAGACCGAATAAACAAAAATGGTAATGCAGACACGTTAGTCAAATAATTTGTATAACCAATGTTACTAGAAGCTAGTTATAATGAAACTCTTCTATTTAGATATGATGGTTCGGTTTCCTAAAGTCTACATACTCCGTATATAGATCACAGGCTATGAATCATTCATTGTAATTCAACAACGATACCAGCTGTTATTCATGAGGCATTACATTGTGCATATCCATTGCAATATATTTGGAACTATGAGCGTAAATTTCTTGCCTTTCCCAGTCTTAAAGGTCCTTTCGTAATAGTTGTTTGTTTGTTTCTTGGTTTTAAAAGTTGTGTTTGTCTCTATTCTTCTCAATTCTCTTAATAGTAATCAACTAGTGAAATAAATCTAAAAGTTCGAGTTCTCATGAGATACAAACACAAACACCCTTTGCAGATCCATGATATATTTGACCAGACACCGAGGCAAAAACGATAATGCAGGATGCTTAGAATCCGCTCTTTATAACCTTGCAAAAGGCCATATGTTTTAGCGGCCAACTTTTCTTCTTCGCAAAGTATCAGGCGCTTTAAACTTGTCATAGACATTTGAAGTGATCTGTTCTTGTTTAGCATTTAAATCCATGATAAAGTTTAACTATTAGTACATATTTAAGGCTCAAATTTTAAAAAGTTTTTACATGTATTCTTAAGCGGTCTGTTACTTACTTAAAATATGTCACTTTATTTAATTATATATATATATTAAACTTAATAAGCCATAAAATCTTATACATAATCCAATTGAGTTTGATGTATATAATTAAAGAATGTGACTTAATTATCTAGTCAGGTGCTTAATAAGAATATACCGTAGTTTGAATGTCTAAATGAAATTTTGATGACAAATCTAAGGGGTTGTTGATACATTATGTCTCATTTTTTGTATTACGTTACATTATGTCTCATTTCTTGTTGATAACAAGATTTAGAACTATTTTTAATGTGTTACATATGTAATTTAGAATTCTAAAATTTTGAAATTCTTCTATTAATTTTTTTTTGTATCCGCATATAAATTAAAACAGAGAGTATGTATGAGCTCACAAAAACCAGGCAGCAGCTCACAGATTAAAACATTCCAGTCACCGTTCAAAATTGCGGCAAAACCATCTTTGCTGTATTAGTTATAGAGACACTCAGCAGTCAGTACAGTTTGCATACCTACGCGTTGCATGCTTTACTATGAGCATGGGTTTGCAATTTTATCCCAATTATTTAATGGATTGGAAATTTTTATATGCACTTATTTAGTTTAGTAGATCTTTCGAAGTAAAATATGCTACATCCTTGCTCTCTGTTCAGGAAACAGAGCCTTCATGTATAGTCATGACATTCAGTACTTCTTAGCTCTGAAGCAACTTACATCATAACTTATTGGAGACCATAGGCGAATATGTAATTTCTAAAATATGAGTCCACTGCTAAAAACTGAGGAAAACAATCATTAAGTGAAAATTGATCAGTGTTCTCTTATTAAATATTGTAACTAAACTTATAACCAAGTGCACCATTAAATCTTTTGTAACATGGACATCTAACAGGTAAAATTAGATCAAATTTAAAAAATAAGTACATAAAATATCTGATTTTACGGGGGAAAATATGGGTTCATATGCCCCAAAAATACCACATAAATTCGCCGCCGTATCTACCTGATTGACGAATCAATTGTTTTAGTTTTCTGAGTTTCCTAGTTGTCATTTGTTTTTTGGACAAAGAGTAGCAGTAAAAGATCTAACTCAATTGGTGGGGCAACTGTACTCCTTAAGATCAGTGATCGAAGAGAAACAGTGAAAACTGACCCATATATTAATTAATTCTTGCCTTAATATATCCTTCGTGATCGCTGATCATGAAAATTCCCTTCAGCTTCACGGCGGCTGGTAAAATGCATATGCACGGACTTTTGTAGAGTAAATGCATCTGAGGCATTACGTGTGGCGATCTAATTAGAGTCTATTGGAAGTATAGGTAGGTTTTGTTGGGTCTAAAAACACGTAATTAAAGTACATCGAAAGTTTAAAATTTTGTTCAACTTACTTACCCAAACAATTCCGTCAGGTATGATTATTTTATAATTGAAATTTGTAAAGACATAAACATAAACTTACAGTTTGCGTTATCTGAAATCTTTATTATAGGGAGCGCACGCGATTATCCTTTCGACCGCAAGCCTTTCTGTGGTATACTCCCCTGTTAGGAAAGCCAAAAAATCTTGATAGGTTTGAGAGTTTCATTCTCTGAACTCTGAGTTCAGAAAGTAAGAATTGAGTAACTAAAATTATGGGGTTAAGTGATGAATATATAGCAGAGATTTTGTTAATTTTCGGATTAGGGTTGAGCTCCAAGCCTGACTCAAAATCCGAGAAGCAGTGGGTCAGTCAAACTGGGCCCACTGCCGTACAGGCGCCGCGACTCAACCTCTCAGGCGATGCAACGCTTCACTGTTATATTCAGCACATTTTAATTTAAATCCAAAATCCAATTTTGACTTAATTAAATAATTTTCATCAAATAGAAATTATTCCATAATTTATTATTGGCTTAAATATCTCGATTCTAAATCGAATATTTTATACTCTCTTAATATACCATTAGACCGGAAAGTCAATCGACTTAGTGTGACCCTTTAGGCCTTCACACATCGACACTAATCAAATTAAGGTTCATACAGAACTCCTACAATGCGTCGTATGACGAACTCAATATGTGAAGTATGTTTACATGACTCCATTAAACACAACATTTATGTGAGATGATAAATTTCTTTCATTCGCGACACACTCGATCAAGCTTAGAATTTGCGACATGTCTATTCAAATGGCTCGATCACCTTATCTCATCTATATTAGTCGACAACCAGACCATATCCTAAATATGTCCCTTACATTGGCCAATGACTTGATCGACCTAATATCACTGAGAAGCTGAGTGTTCTCTCTCGAATATCCAATCGATGAATGAATCATACTCTTGGCTCAACTGTCACCTTAGTTTACATTGCAATGTACCCAACACAAGTCGTGTCTTAACCTATAAGGAATTTAAGTTTAGGACAGGGTCAAAGTACATTACTTTGTAAATCAGGTGCGCATTGACCTCAAGTCAAAAGACTTCTATATCTCACATGCTAATAATACTCTAGACATGTATAACAAATAGTTTATCAGCAGAGTATATCAATACCCTCTAAGAGCATTCATACGTCCATCACTAGTAATCATCACTAGTAGTAAGTGAGACATACTACATTCTCTAAGGATGTGATGCGAATCACATGTCGATTTATAACATATAATTTATATCTCATTCTCAATGATCATTAGTCGAGACTATATTGAGAGTTACGTTCTATCATTAATATCTCACTTTATTAATGATAACGTAAGTTCAATGGATGCACATTAATGAATAATCACAAGCAATCAAAATAATAATTCAATAATTGCAAATGCCAAATATATTAATCTCATTAATAATATGAATATATTTAAGTATATTTATCCTAAAATA
This sequence comes from Przewalskia tangutica, assembly GCA_029844215.1. Taxonomy (NCBI): domain Eukaryota; kingdom Viridiplantae; phylum Streptophyta; class Magnoliopsida; order Solanales; family Solanaceae; genus Przewalskia; species Przewalskia tangutica. The sequence continues at coordinate 5,285,197 of CM056723.1, read as the reverse complement.
ATTATCTCCCGGACATATTTCAGTATACGTCCTGACTGATTCGTAATCTTGTTAATGGATAATGTAGGCAAACTATCAAGGTACAAAAAGAACGGCATAACCATTGTGTTTTTGCCCCTGTGAAACAAAAGAATGTGGACAATTACGTGCTAATGGATTAAATTCAGCGGAGAAATCAGAAATTTTGCAATTCTAGATTCAATATAATATATATACAGAAATTTTGCTATTCAAGATTCAATATAATATATATATATATAATTTTTTGACCAAAGATATTTAATTGACCACCATTTCCCCTTTACTACCCCTACATAATTAAAAAAAAGTTAAAAAGAAAATTGACCACCCTATCACACTTAGTTATAACTTATATCATATGTAGTACGCCGCCACTCATTAGATCCCTCTGATCACATAATCAGTACTTATGTTAGTATCCGCAAGGGTTGTCAAGTTGGTATAATAATAGAGCGTGAAACCGCAAGGTCACGTGTTCGATCCCCTGAGACTTGTTAAAACACATATAAGGTACCAACCCCTATCCAACATTTGGAATTGTATTCAGAATCTCTTTTGAGAGAAATCATAACAAAACCTCAAGTTAAGAACAACTAAGAATAGGATTCAATTTGGAAAGATATATATGTAGCCTTTCTAAATTCCTAATTAAGGTTAGTGTTGCATGTCTTCTCATTCAAATAAATGCTTTATCCTCTAATTAATATTGCCTTTTCACGGTCTAGAGGATCTTCCAAAGTTTCACTCTGTCCGTGGAGTAGTAGTTTTGGTTTTAGAAGTTAGTGGTTTGCCCATGTTGATCTTCTCAATTCACCTTTAAGCCTAAAATTAAGCTCGAGGACTGATGACATATTGACGATGCAAACACGTAAATTGTAAAAAATGAATTTTGGGTCTAGCTCAACCCCAAAAGCTAGATTATAGAGTGAGGATTATCTAAGTCCATATAAAGAGTCCATGTTCTCATTTCATATCCGATGTGAGACTCTTAAACTTCCCGCACGCCCAGACTTTGTTAACTGGAGCGTGAATAATATAATTTGAGGGCACAACATCGGTACCCCAAGAGCTAACTTGTAGGATGAGTATTATCCAAGTTTATATTTCCATTTCATATCCGATGTTGAACTCTTAACAACAAACACCCTTTCAGCTTAGGTCCCATGAAAATTGGACTAAAATGAGAGAACTCCTCAAATGCTCAAAGGCTAAATAAGATATTGAAGCAGGGTGCCTATTTTTATTTATTTTTGATAATTTAGGTATCTAGGTGCAACTATTTCACTAGTATTATTTAGACGTCCTGGAAATGATAGACCCGGTCCCTCATCGCTATCACCAAAGTAAACTGCGGGATGTGCTTCATTATCCAGAGTTTGAGAGCGGACAACTGATCAATGACAAAAGGCTCAACCCCCTGCCGGGGATCGATCTCACACTGCGCATGTCAGCATGTCTTAGCGTCCATCCTTTATCACTGAAATATGCCCCGAAGAACAATTCGCTGAGAGGGGACTCGAACACGAAACCCCTCCCAGAACCCCTCCCAGCATACCTTAGTGAAATGGCCACCCGGCCAACTTTGAGTGGGTGCCTATTCTTCTTTCCAAGTAAACAGGCACTCGAGAAACAGAGTAACACTGAAAAACATAGGCTTTAGTCTTTACTGCAGCATTTAGTTTGAAGAGAGACATCTAGCATGCTTTGAACTTTGAAGACATACACGCGTAGCATGCTTTTTATCTCTCTCATACACAACATCCTCCGTTCACCAGAAACTCAACAGAAGCTCTATACGCGTGTGCAGGTTCTTGCATAAGCCTAACGCTTCCCCTTTCAGAACCCCACCACGTCACCCCTCTTCCTTCTCTACGTCCTTTTTCTCGACTCCCATGGTTAAAGCCGGATCTACGTAACTTTTCGACTGACTCTTATTGTTAAAGGCGGATCTAAGCTAGCGGTTCATCATATATTTCCAAAAAAGAATTTGAAAAACTTGATTTGAGTGAAGTTTTTAAGATGTTTGACCATAGTTTTTCAAAATATATTTCACTTTTTTATTTGAAAAACATGAAACATTACTTATACCGAACTACAAGAATATTTAACCATATAAAACATACATACGTGTTAATCTCAAATTATGCAAAAACACAATATTTTAATAACAATTTCATTAAAATCATGATAGTATCAGAAAATTCATACCCAATCAATCAAATAGTTAAAGCTGATTGACTTCACATATGTCTAAAAATTGAATCAAAGTAACAACTCAAACAGATATTGACTTAAACAGTTAAAAGTAACAACAACATACCCATTAAAGTCTCATCACGTGGGGTCTGAGGAGACTAGAGTGTACACAGACCTTATCTCTACATTAATATGTAGAGAGACTGTTTTCGGGAGATCCTCAACTGATTGACTTAAAAGTAAGAAAAATAAAAATAGTAATAATTTCCACCATTTTCTCAGTCATAAAGAAAAAGTAAATTTCCTCCTTATTTTTCTGCAGCTATAGTTCAATTCAAACCTAATACTATAACATATTCTGATCCAATTTTACAAAAACAATATAAGGCCTAACAATTTTTTTAACATTCATAAAAAAATTATATAAAATTACACTTAGAGTTCATTTTTCTCATAAGCTAACACTATAATTTTCACGGCTATAATTTCTACTCTAATAAAAATTATAAACAAAAGAACAATCTCTAATTCAATCAATTAACGTGAATCTCCAATATATAGGAATGTTTTATAAAATATAAAATATTGGGCTAATTTTTAAAAGTCTTGAAATGGCTAAAACACATATCTTAGCCCAAAAACAAATTTGAGCTAGAACTTGAGATTTAAAGATTTATTTTCAAAATCTGCCAAATTTTTATGGCCAAACAAAGATTTGAAAAATATTTTCAAAGTATGCCTCCAAAATCTATGCCAAATGGGAACACCCACCAACTCTGTTCCAAATTAGGTGTAGCTTTTTTATTTTACATGTACTTTGAAATATATTAATTCATCCGTCTCAATTTATAAGCGAGTTGACCAGTTTGAATAGTCGCCTTTTTTTTTATTTTCTCCAATTGTTTCACATATTATTAATATGGAGACTTCTATTCTCTCCTTTAAAATTTTATCTTATTTTTCTTATTAATTTTTTCAAAAAGATTGACACATTTTTATATTTATAAATAATTTAATTTTATGAAATGATTTATAGACACACATATATCTTAGACTTGTTTTGGATCACCAATTTCAAAAGTCTTCTTTTATTTGAGATAATTATTTTTAATAATCATGACATTTAATTTGACGCGGAGGAAATAAATGATTTGAGCTAAATTTGGATGGGTCAAAGGTTGACTTAATAGTGGTGAAAAAAAAGGTTGACTTAATAAATGGATGAATTATATTAAAATAATTTTAAAAAGTAGGTCATAACTCAATTCGTTCAATTTTACTAAATTTTACTGTTCATTACTTTTTTTTATAATTTTTCAAGCACAATATTTTCTTTGTCTCAATTTATATGACATTATCCATTTTTCAAGAGTGAAACAAAAAAAGAATTATTTGTATGTCCTACAAATATTGTTATAAATTAGTGGTAATTATTGTCACTCCTAATGTACTCCTACTTCTTATGTTATTATGAATATGTAAATTATTTTATAAGAATATCTGTATTTCATGTTAAAATAAAAAGTTTGACTCTCGAAATTCGAATTATGTCACATAAAATGGGATGAGAGAATAAGTTTTCTTTATTATGATTATATATAACATATTAAAAGAAAAATCACTTTTTATAAATATTTTAACACAATTTTTCATGAATCAGTTTGAACATCTGAATTAGGCAATTAAATAGAATGATTCAATTTGAGCAGATCGTAGGTAACATATTGCAACAATTACTCACTGTCCAATTTGTGGTCCTATTTTATTTTTTATTGAAAGAGATATTCCTTCCCTATCAATAGATGTGAATCAATTTAATTGAGTACATATATTTTAAAATATAATATTTGATTTTCAACATGAAATAATTGTTCTAAAACTAGCTAGTTAAGAACGGGCAAGTTTTTCAGTTTTGGTTCTCAGTCTTAAACTGTTTATATTAAACCATGTCACAGCGAACTTAGATATCTGTCATTGCCTAATCCAAAGCAATACTTGGCTCAAAAGCCGAAATCTCTCGCGTACGGGCTCCTAACTTCGAGTTCGACATAGATTGATAGAGGAGGTAAATTATGATGATTTAGCGGTTCATTAGATAGAAAGCGCGATATGCGGTGTCGCGAGGAGGAATGGCTAAACTCTCACCGCGATTATTAAGTGCGACGCATACATTTGAAGCAATCTACCATCGTGAAACCAACTGAGATAATGCAAACCAATACTAATTCTATATTCCAGTGACTATCTTTCTCCGCCATTCTCTTTCCATTTGTCATGCCAGGCCAACAATCGAAATTCCTTCTAATACCATCCTAACACGCGTCCTCACCTTTAATTCACTTTTCACTACGCAAATCCAATTTACATTTGATCTTTAGGTGACTATATTATGAGTTGGGTACAAGGTAGTTGCACCAGCAAAGGAATTTGACTTAACCAAATTAGGCTTCTTGAATTATATTGTACGTTGCTATAACTTAACTAAACCAGAGAGGTCATCACAATTGATGTATTACTCACTGTATTTCAATTTATGTTTGTTACAAAAAAATATCATCTTTTCACATTTATTAAATTAACAACACAAATAAAATAAATATTACTAATAAAATTGTTAGCCAGTTGTTCCGGTGGAAATTACTTTGGGGTCGTTTGGTAGAGCTCATTAAATATATATATATATATATATATATATATATATATATATATATTAGCTTTGGTATTACTAATTCCTTATTTGGTACACTTTTCCAATCGATGTATAACTAATACGTGTATTACTTATACACCCTATTTGGTATTATCATATGTATAGCTAATACATAGATATTATTAATACATGCTGGTAACGGATCGGATATGGACCGAATCCTACTAGATCCAGATCAAAATCCGTTTTTCTTACCTGGATCCAGATCCATCGGGTCCATAAAAATCAGATCCAAATCTGGATTCACCGGGTCCACGGATCGAATCTAGATCCACATGTAAATGTATTTATCGTGAGTGATTTTTACATTTTTGTACAGTGAACTTTTTTGAAACTCCAAGCTTCATCAAATTTTTAGTTGCTCCAATTATATCTAGCTACTTTCTTGTGTTTAAAGGGCTAAGTAGTATTTTGTATTTAAATTATTCAAATGCATTACAATCTTTTCATGAATTAAATTAAGTTTAAAAGGTCGTTCAACTTTTAATGAATATTTTGATAATTTAAGTTTTAACTTTAAAGGTTCTCACTTCAGAATAGTATAGATATGATACAACATTCAATAATCAGAGTGAAAATTGTATAGAACTTCTACTTAAAAGATTAATAATACTATGAAACATTAATAATACTATATGATATGTTAAAATTGCTACTGTATTTTATTATGCCTAAGGGGTTAGATAATATACTTGAATTAATAAAATAATCAATTAATGATTAAAAAAAATTAAAATATATAAATTATAAAAAAAAATAAGAAAATACTTATAAAATTACATTCTAGGTTATGAATATATATAATAAAAAAACAGATTCACTAGTCGGATCTGGACCGGATACGGATCTCAAATACAAGATCCAGATCCAGATGATCCGGATACGTCGAGTCCAAATTTTAAAGATCCATATCCTATAAAACGGATCTGGATCCACCAGGTCCTGGATCCAGTGTCATCTCTGATCCCTATATATGCATTAGCTTAGTTAAAGACAAAATTACCCTTTGAAATTTTATGCTTGATTAAAATATATTATTATTTTATTGCAAGTTTTGAAACTGCCAGGATGATTAAATCAGGAAAAAAAAAATTGTTGTCAAAATGTCGGTGATGATTTAGTTCTGTTTTAAGTTAGTATTTGATTCCCTTTAAACGTCGAGATATATTTGAGTATTAGCTGCTTATGTTTAATAGTTGATCTTACCAAATTACCAAAGCTTTCAAATTGTTATGTATTTGAATGTATCACTGACATCAGTAATGGACAAGTTTATGCCAAATAGAATTAGATAATCTGGATCATGGGGGAAAAAATAAAATTTTCAATATATCCGTAAAAATGCTAAGGACGGATGTTTTTTTTTAGGATTCATAATTTTTTTGTTAATACAAGTCTTTCTTAGGATTCATAAAAAATTTATTTACACATTTAAATTATTTATGTCAAGGATAAAAAGTACATTAGCACCATATGCTTCTCTTAAAAAAATAAAGTTGTGGATTGGTTATTGATGTTATAATAATATTATTAGTGACTATTAATAATATTATTAATATAAAGATCTTATTATATATGGTATGTTGTAAAATAATTAAGTAGAGATATTATTAGAATTAAATAGGAAGATATTAAAGGATAGAATAGGAGGATATTACTCTTCTTATTAATTGTATTACATGTATTGGATGAATAGAATTGAGGAAAATCTTCTATCATGGTATCAAGAACATAAGGAAAAAGACCCATCTTCCTAATACCAAAAAATTTCCAATAGTTTCCGATTCTCTCCTCCAAACTTCATAGCCGGAAATTATACCATTAAAATTCTACCATTCTTGAATTTTGTTTTTGTTTTTAATTGTGTGTGATTATTGTTTTTTCATTGATGGCAAACCAACTATCATCAACATGTCTGAATCCAAATCATTTTATCATCCTCTTTCACAGTATCTAATATCAAAATTCATGTTCCCATAAGTTTACAAATGGAGAATGTGCATTATGCTTCTTGGGCGAAACTTTTCAAAATATGTTACCGTTCTCACCGGGTTCTTCACCACATCATTACTCCGGAAAAAAGCAAAGAAAAGGCTTTGACAACGGATGACGACAAAGAATTGTGGGATACCCTAGATGACACTTTTCTTGGTTGGATATATGCAACGATTTCCACTGATTTTTTGCACACGGTCATGGAACCAGATTCTAAGGCGATGGATGCTTGGAATCGATTACGGTACGTTTTATATGATAATCAAAACTCTCGTGCGGTTGCTTTAGAACAAGAATTCTCCAGTGTTGATATGGAGGATTTTCCTGCTTCCGTCTATTGTCAACGCCTCAAAGTGTTGGCTGATCAATTGAAAAATGTTGGTTCACCCGTCTTCGACAACCGTTTGGTTCTACAACTTGTTCTTAGGTTTGTGACGTATAAGCGGAGTTGCAACCGTTATCCGTCAAAGTAACCCGCTTTCGTTATTCTACAAAGCAAGGTCTATGTTGATCCTAGAAGAACAAGGCTTCTCTAAAAAAATTGCTAACACAAATGACTCGGCGTTCGTGGCCACTAATGATGGAAATAATGTTGCAACCCCGCAAACAAACCGGGGCCAAAAAAGACGAAACGGGAATAACAAAGGTGGAAATCGCAACAAAAACGGGGGCAACCATAATTTGTGGTGTGGCGATTCCGGCGTAGGCGGCGGCGGCAACAACACCGGCGGGAGAAAGCGATGGCGGACAATTGAGCGAACCGCGAGACGCGATGGACACAGCCGCGGTGGAATTGGCTGGACCTCCTTGTCGCACCTGCGCCAAGTGGCGGGTCGATTCCACAATTAATTATCCAGCCAATTTTCAGCCCAATGATGCCTCCCTCACAGAATGCATTTGCTAGATATGCCTAGTCCACTGCTGGGCCGAATTTATCCAAGCTCAACAGTGAGACTGAGTTCAATTACACATACGGGACAACACCATCTTTTGGGCCTCAGGTATAGCACGAGGCCCACTCAGCAATGATCCAACCCACGGACATTGAATATGTCATGCACACACTCGGGCTTAATCCATCGGACACGAATTGGTATATGGACTCAGTTGCAACGTCACATATGACGTCCACCCAAGGTAACCTTACGTCCTATTTTAATTTGAGCAAATCAAATGATATAACTGTCGGAAATGGCCATTCCATTCCAATTAAAGGGTATGGTTCTACTAAATTGTCCAAACCAAATCCACTAAAAAATGTTATTCATGCACCACAATTAATCAAAAACCTAATCTCCGTTCGAAAGTTTACATCAGATAATTGGGTTACTGTAGCTTTTGATCCTTTTGATTTTTCTGTGTATGATTTTCAGACAGGGGCGCGACTAATGAGATGTGATAGTCAGGGAGAACTTTATCCAGTTACTTCACTACTACACCCGGACAAGAAATATTTTAATTTTGTTGTTTTTAATTTCAATTTGTGGCATGAACGTTTGGGACATCCGGGAGAGTCTGTTTTAAACTCTCTCTAACACAATAATTTTATTTAATGTACACGAACTTTTAATAAGTGTCAATCTTGTCCTTTGGGTAAGCATATTCAATTACCAGTTGAGTCATCGTCTAACTGCACTTTTTTGCCATTTGACACTATACATTGTGATATTTGGACATTCCTTGTTTTGAGCTCTTCCGGGCATATATATTACTAGCTTGTTTTAGATGACTACTCTAAATTCTTGTGGACGTAATTTTGGGATTTTTGCAAAACAAATGGTTTGAACTTTCGTTTCTCATGCCTTCACACATCTTCCCAAAAAGGACAGGAGGAACGAAAAATACGAACCATAAATAACATTGTCAGGACATCTCTTGCTCATGCTTCTCTTGGCATCATGCACTTCAGATGACTACTTATTTGTTGAATATACTACCAAACAAAAACACACCACACCAAACACCCCTTCAATTACTTTACCTCCGAGAACCGACATATTCTCATCTCCGGATTTTTGGTTGCTTGTGTTACCCATTATTCCGATCCATCACCATCCATAAATTACAACCGAGATCTACTCCATGTATTTTTTGGGATACACATCCCATCATCGGGGATACAAATGCTATGATATTTCCTCCAAGAGGATGTTTATTAGCCGGCATGTTATCTTTGATGAAACTCAATTCTCATTTAGAAAAATTCATGAGTCACGATCTCCCACATATGAGTTTTTGGATGCAGGGATACACCCATTTTACCCCACCATTGTCTCATAATTCGGTCACTGCCACAGCTAATGGGCCAAATTCTTTAAGCCCATTACATGTGTCCTCAACAAATGTCGACCAGCCCACTGTCTTGGACACCAACGCTATTCCAACAGCGTTTTCAATCAACTCTGGCCCAACCTCTCACGGTAACTCCATAATACCAAATGGGCCACCTTCAAACCCATGTACATTGACATCAACCAGTGGTGACCAGCCCACTGGTCTGGCCCAACCCGTTGTTTCAGCTGTAACACCCCATTTTAACCGGAGTCGAAACGGGATTACTGCTATGGTTGATTCCTAAATGTATTTTAAGGAGTCGCCACCTAATTATTATAGTGAATTAGGACACTTAGTTTATTGCAATAAAAATACTGCAATTGACTTCCATTTAATGGTCTGCGAAATTAGTGAGATTCTGGATCAGGGTTCTTTATTATCCTAAAGGGAAGGGGTTAGGCATCCTTTAAGATCCGCTAACTTGCGGTTGTTCGTTCAAACCTAGGTTAATTATTTATTGCTCTTTTTATATTCTACCTATTCTAAGCATTTTACATAATTTACAATTAAAATAAAATACAATGCAAAATAATAAAACTGAAATTAAATGCGGCATAAAATAAACTCAGGCATTCTTTTGAAATGCATCTCGGATACTGCATAAACACTTAGTAAAAGTATTAGTAATAGAATACATAAATTTTAAAATAATAGCAAAAATTAACAAACAAAGCAAATAAATCCGTCTTTTGTACAGGGGAGGCCTTGGAAATCAGACGGGGATTCCTTCATCGGCCAGTATTATTAAAAGCAATAAAATAAATAAAACTTTCGGATCCGCGCCAAAACAGTAATAGTTTTAAACACGGAGGGCTCAGATATGTAAAAAATATAAAGTAGGGCGGCTTAAACAAGTGCGGTGCGAATTCGCCTAAGCGCATGTTGGTTATCCGATGTAAGTGGAAGAAATCATCCTTGCCCAGAAAGCTTCATTTATTTTATTTTCCGTCTTTGCAACTGTGGAGGCCTCAAAAATCGACGGATAACTTTTTCATCGGCCAAACTCTAGTATCTGTCCCAATCAAAATATTTAAGTGTAGAAGCCTGTTTCTTTGAAATCAAATGTAGCGAGCATCTGTTGGCATCAAAACAAAACAGAAACTTCTTTTTAAAGGAACAAACTTGTGTATTGAAATGTCCAACGAGACAAACCAAGTGTAGTGGTATGCTTGCCCTGAGATGTAACAACAAACATAACAATAGTTGTAAATACGTAACAACAAATTGGGCCGATGAAATGGCAGCAATTAACGCAAATTCTGCTCAAAATATAGCAACAAAATTTTAGCAGCAGTGAGCAAACCAAAAGTAACAGTTCATGGATCAAAGTACCTGACAAAATGGCCAAAATGCGGTAGAAACTCGAGGCGAAGCGGTAAGCGATGCTGATGATTCGTCGGGCGAAACTCCGTGAAACAAGCATGAGCGATTAACAACATCAACAAATCGAGAATATCCGGTGGCTAAAACGCGAATAGCGAAAAATAGGGCGAACACAAAAGCGAACGATGGTTCGAACCAAAATCCAAGCGAAACCATAAGAGAATGCGGGCTGAGTCAGGAGCGATGAAGCGATCGTGAGCGATCGCGGAATTTTCAAAGCGTCGCGAGTCTTAAACTCGCCATAATACTAAAATGGTGCAAAATCGGCCCAACAAGCGATGTAAGCAAAGCGAACATAGCGGAGTTTTGCAAACTCGCCAAATACCAAAACTCCGAAATCGGTCAAACAACCAACAGCGAAACCAAGAAATAAAAACAAACAAACACCGAAAATCGAGCGGCAGGTCCAGCGAACAAGCGATTCGTGTCGGTCAACGAAGAAACATAACATAGGTCGCGGAGTTTGTTAAAACTCGGCGACATTCAAAATAATAAATCAGCCCAACAAAAGATACAAGCGGTGATATTGTCGGAGTTAACAACACGAAAAGCGTGAGCGTGGCGTCGCTTCACGGCGAGGTCGCCGGAGCGACACCACCAGTGATGGGTTCGACGGTAGTGGGGTTCGGCCCGGTTGTGGCCCGAGCGATGGCGACGGATGTGTGGTGGCCGGGTGTCTTGAGGTTACTGGAGATATAGGGTGTTCGGCCGGAGCAATGGGTTCGCCGTGGGTTGGCGGCGAGAGAGATGTGGCGATGGTTGAAGGGTGAGGAATGAGGAGTTGGGGTGTCGGCGGTAGGTGTTGAGGAGAGGCGGTGGGTGTCGGCGGAGAGGCGAGGGGGTGTCGATGGGAGGCGAGGGTGAGGTGAGAGGGTGAGGTGAGAGAGGGTGAGGGCTTGTGACGGAGGGTGAGGGCTTGCGGTGAGGTCTTTTAATGGGAGAATGTTTTTTTATAGGGTAGGATTAGGGTTAGGTATTTGGGAAAAATGAAAAGTGGGGTATTGTTTTGGGAAAATGAAAAGTGGTATTTGATTTTAGGGGAAAATAAAAGAAGGTGTTTGGATGATATTAAAAATAGTGTTGGCTTGGGTGATTCAAATTGTGTCTTGGGTAATTGGTTTGACAAAAATGCATGGCGGGTTAATTATTTAAAAGAAAAATTATTTAAAAGATGTCAAATTATTAAAATGTAAATCAGTGTGATAATACTAAAATGCAATTTTAAAGACATGTTTAATGCACGATTAAAAGTAAAAATGCGGTCTTAGATTAATTACTTAAAAAGATGCGAATATTATTAAAATAAAAACGACGGTATAACAATAATAAAAACATAATATTAACAACGACATAATGCTTAATTTAAAAATAAAAGATGCAATGCCATTTTTGTGAAGAAATAAACATAGAATATTATGTAAAAATATGCAAAATAACGATTAAAATGAGGTGTGCTAAAATACTTAAAATTGCACGAAAATATACAAAAAACGGGTCAAAATTGACTGTCAACAGCAGCCCCAATTTTACAACATACCATATATAATAGGATATTTACATTAATAATATTATTAATAGTCATTGGACCGCAACCTAGCAGGCGCTTTGCAGTATTTCACATTCACCAGATCTGACATAACATATGCAGTACAATAAGTGTGTCTATTCATGCATAATCCGATGGAAGAACATATGCATGCACTCAAACGCATTATGTGCTACATTAAGGGCACTCAGGAATATGAATTACACCTTTACCCGTCTTTCATTTCCAAACTTGTTACTTATATAGATGCAAACTGGGCAGGTTGTTCGGACACCAGACGCTCCACCTCTGGTTATTGCGTCTTCCTTGGTGACTATTTAATTTCATGGTCTTCCAAAAGGCAACCCAGAAGCTGAATACCGTGTTGTTGCCAATGTTGTGTCTGACTCATTAGAATTAAATAGGAAGATATTAAGGGATAGAATAGGAGGATATCACTCTTCTTATTAATTGTATTACATGTATATATTCTTACCATATTGGATGAATAGAATTGAGGAAAATCTTCTATCAATTGATAAGATTTTAGATATTCATAAATATACAAAATTAAAAAATTATAGAGGTATTTTTATAAATAAAATTTTAATACATCAAACTAAATAAAAAATAAAAAATAATCTTAACATAAGTAATATCAACATTACTAATACAACTTATGTGAGTAGTAATGTGTAGAACGGAAAAATAACAACAACAACAACTATTTGTTAGAAATCTGGAAATGATCAAATATGGGGGCTTGTTGAGTCGACCAAATTCTTGATCTAACCTTAAGATAATATTGCCCCGTATATCCTTTCAATGGTTGTAATGTGGGGGGTTTGCTTTGAAAGAAAGATCTTTGAGTGTTTGTGATTGCAAGAGAGGAAGACAATTTCAGAGAATTGTTGATTGTAAGATGTCAAGTGTATTCTTTCCAAATGAACCTTGTGTCTCATTATATAGTGTGTAGATGATGACCCTCAAAATGGTTAAGTAATGGCCATGAATGTCATGTTAATGCCTTGAAGTTGGAGTTACAATTCAGCCAAGTAATGGTTGAATTCATAAGCCAAATAATGGAGAGTAAATACTTCAAGTAAGCCAAGTAATGGCTGAATTCATAAGCCAAACAATTCATCCAGGACTGCTTTCAGTGATCAACAAGTCATCTACATATAGACATATCATGACGAAGGATTTGGAATTTTCTTTCATGTAGACACATTTGTCACCTCCATTAATGGCGTATCCTTTTGATAGTAGAGTACTATCAAATTTCTCGTGCCATTGTTTAGGGAATTGTTTCAGCCCGTACAATGATTTTATATGTCGACATACTTTTGTCTCTTGTCCTGGAACCACATACCCCTCAGGTTGATCCATATATATTTCTTCTTCCAAATCACCATTTAGGAAGACAGTCTTAACATCCATTTGATGTATTTCAAGATCCCGCAAGGCGGCGATTATGAACATACGTATGGATGTCATTCTTGACACCAGAGCGTAGGTGTCGAAGTAATCAAAGCCCTTCTTTTGGCGATAACCCTTGACTACTAACCTAGCTTTGTACTTGTCGATAGAACCATCTGCCTTTAACTTCCGTTTAAGGATCCACATACAACCCAATAGTTTGTGTCCCAGGTGTGGTTATGCAGAATGGATTCTATCTCACTTTCTAAAGCTTCCTTTCAGAGCGGTGCTTCTGGAGTTGACAATACTTCGGCGATTGTCTGTGGTTCATCCTGGACCAAATAATCTACAAAGTCTGGACCGAAGGACTTGTCCTTCCGTGCTATTTTGCTTTGCCTTGGTTCCATCTATGAATCTTCCAAGTCCTGAGACTGGAATACTAAATTCCGGATCATCAGCTACTTTAGAATTTACTATATCTGAACAGAGAGTCAGTGACTCCTAGTTCATCAGAGGTTTGCTCATACTTCGTTTGCGAGAGGTTATGTTATTTTCCGTATATGGAAATGTGTCTTCAAAGAACCATGCGTTTCTTGATTCCATGATGTTATCTTCATAAATGTCCGGATGATCCGACTTGTGCACTATGAAGCGATAAGCACTACTGTTATTGGCATATCCGACAGTCTTAGATCCAATATTGACCTGCTTTGGCATAGGTACTTTTACCTTGGCAAGACAACCCCTATACCTTCAAATACGTGTAGGTAAGTTTTTTTTCTTTCCATAGCTCGTATGGAGTCTTGTCTTTACCCTTGTGTGAGACTCTGTTAAGAATCATGTTTGCGATAAGGACAACTTCTCCCCACATGGTTTGAGGAAGGCCCGAATTGATGAGTAGAACATTCATCATTTTCTTTAGTGTTCGGTTCTTGCGTTCAGCAACCCCGTTTGATTGAGGTGAGTAAGGAGCCGTTGTTTGATGAACTATACCCGATTTGGTACAAAGTTCTTCAAAAGACGCTACATATTCTCCCCCTCTATCGCTACAGATAGTTTTAATCCGTCTGCCTAGTTGATTCTCAACTTCTGCTTTGTAGCGTTAGAATGCTTCAAAGGTTTCATCTTTACTTTTTAGTAAGTAAAGGTAAAAAAACCTTGTGTCATCATCTATGAAAGTCACAAAGTACTTGTTCCCCCCTTTAGTTTGAGTGAACTTCAAATCACATTTATAGTGTGTATACGTTCTAGAGGAGCGATATCCCTTTCGACGGATCTAAAAGGACTCTTGGAAAGTTTTGCCTCTATGCACACCTCACATTTACGTTGAGGGTTTATGTCAATAGATGGCAATAATTCCAGCTTTACCAATCTTTGGATAGATTGATAGTTTACATGTCCTAATCTATGATGCCATAGATTAGATGACTCAATCAAGTAAGTAGAAGGTGCAATTTTATTGATAGTTGTAACAGAAGACATTACAGGTGCATCATTAAACTTAAAGAGGTCATCACAGATGAAGCCCCTTCCTACAAAGGTTCCATTTTTAGTGATTACAAACTTGTTAGCCTCTAACACTAGCCTAAAACCAGCATTTACTAACAGAGGTCCAGAAATTAAATTTCTTCGAATTTCTGGGACATGCATCACTTCCTTCAGAATCAGCTCCTTTCCGGACGTCATCTTTAGGGTCACATTTCCTACCCCCAGAACCTCTAAAGAAGAATTTTTGCTCATGAACAATTTTTTATTTGTGACTGGTATATATGTGGAGAAGACATCTTTATTGGAACAAATATGACGAGTAACATCCGTGTCTAGCCACCATTGCACCGGATTCTCAACGAGGTTAGCTTCAAGAACTACCGTTGAGAACTCCTCAATCATATCGTTGACGAGCGTGTCTTCAACGATGTTAGCCTTGGCCTTGCCTTTGGCCTTATTCTCACGTTTGAGCTTGCGGCAGTCTTTGGCCACGTGACCAACTATACCACAGTGGTTACAATTTCCCTTGAACTTTTCAATTGTTTGGGGCTTGCCTTCCTTCTGGAACTTCCGCTTCTTGCTTGAGTTCCCTTTGACTTCCGTCAGGTTTGCCTTAGCCTCAGCGGGTTGTTTTCCCTTTGGCATGGCCTTCTTATTGTCTTCATGAATCTGGAGGTTGACAATAAGTTCATCTAGGGTCATCTCCTTCGTATTGAGTTTTAGATAGTTCATAAACTCAGTCCACGAGGGAGGCAACTTCTCGATTAATGCCCCAACCAAGAATTATTTGTTGGGCTTTAATCCTTCCAAATCCAGGTGATGTAGAATCATTTGGAAATCCTGGACTTGGGATGTCAAACTTTTGTTGTCCACCATTTGAAATTTCAGGAACTTCTCAATGATGAACTTCTTACTACCCGCATCTTGGGTGTTGTACTTTTTCTGAAGTTTGTCCCATAACTGCTTGGCAGTTTCAACGGTGACCGTGTATAGTGGATCGGACAAACTGTTTAGAATATAGTTCCTACACATGAAATCACTATGTTTCCATGCTTCACGAACCATCCTCATGTCGTCAGCGACATGGTTACCTTGGCCCCATCCCGCCAAATTATTTGACTGAAGGTCCACGTCTTTACCAACTAGTGGAGGATCTTCGATTAGGAAACGTGACATTCCCATAACCGTCAGGAAAAACAACATCTTTTGCTGCCATCTCATAAAGTGAGCACCCATGAACTTTTCAGGACGTTCATAGTGAAAACCAGCAGGTGTTGTTCAGTAGCGCCCCTTGATGAGTTGCAAAGACATTGTGAATGTCTCCAATATGAATATAGTCGTTGACGCCTTGGGTAGGAGCAAAGACACTATAAGTGTCCGGAGCAGCAGTAGAGGCATTGGTTGTGCCAAAGGCAGTGACGGTGGCACTTGACGTACCAAAAACAGTGGCACTTGACTTGCCAAAAGCAGTAGTTGGGAAGACATTAGAAATGCCATGATCAGTGGTGACACCAGGAGTGCCAAAAACAGTGGAGTTGAAGGCAGCGTTAGTGTCTTGAGTAGTGGGATTGAAGGTAATGGGATTGCCTTGAGCATCGGTAGAATTTTTGGTGTTGAATTGGTCTTGTCCAGTCATGTTGTTGTTGAAATAGTCAATATTATCTTAAGCCTGTGAGTAGTAATGTGTAGAACGGGAAAATAACAACAACTATTTGTTAGAAATCTGGAAATGATCAAATATGAGGGCTTGCTGAGTCGACCAAATTCTTGATCTATCCTTAAGATAATATTGCCCCGTATATCCTTTCAACGTTGTAATGACAACTTATCTCCCAAGATAAAACAACAATCAAACAAATGAGCAAAGGAAACTCAAGTGTTTGTTTTGGAAGAAAGATCTTTGAGTGTTTGTGATTGCAAGAGAGGAAGACAATTTCAGAGAATTGTTGAGTGTAAGATGTCAAGTGTGTTTTCATGTTAGCCTTGTGTCTCATTTTATAGTGTGTAGATGATGACCCTCCAAATGACTAAGTAATGGCCATGAATGTCATGTTAATGCCTTGAATTTGGAGTTACAATTCAGCCAAGTAATGGCTGAATTCATGAGCAAAATAATGGAGAGTAAATATTCCAAAGTCAACCCAAGAATCAGTTTTTAATTCACCTCCAACGATGAAGCGATCGAGAGCCGCGACCGCCGGAGGAGTTACCGAATCGAACGCGTCAATTAGAGTCGCGCCCTTCAATTCTCGTGAAGCATCGAATTGAAACGCCACCAGAGCCGCGCACTTTACTTCAAAGTGAGTTCTTTGGAATTGAAACGTCAATTAGAGCCGCGACCCTTCAAACGCCGCGACTTCTCGATTTCGTGGTGATTTCTGATTCATTTCATATTTACACATTATACACTTCTTCCTTTAATTACCAACGTGAAATCATTCGTCATTTGGTCAATAACCGTCTATTACCTTACGTCTCAAACAATTCGTATACGTACTAATATCTCTTTTATTAAGGAAATTTTAATCCTTGACACTACTTATGCACGTGTATAAAAATATGGTTTTTTACATACAAAATTTCAATTATTCAATTCATAATTAATAAATTTTACTTTATTTCACGTTTAATAAATATTTTCTAACGAGTTATTCAAACTTTATTTTGGTACAATGGGACAAATAAGAATAGTTGAGAGTGACGAGAGGAACTGATCATAGACAATGGATAGTTTGGATGAGAAACGTGGCAATATGTCAGATGGAGTGTCACTGTCAATGGGTATTGCTCGCCAGCAGGATTAAGGGATACGTGGAAGCTTTTGCATTGTTTCCGCAAAGCAAATTTCGGGTTGTTGCACTAAACTCCGTAGAGAATACCACTTTCATATATCATAGTGTCTCAATTTATACGATTTTTGTTAGTCAATAAAAAATGATAGTATTTTTTATATTTATTGAGATGTTTATTATCAAATACTATTTATTTAAAAATTATTTCTTAATTTTCATATCAACAAACACCTTAATATAAATTAAAATTGGGAGAATACTGCTCATTATTTTACAAAAATAAAATAAATTACTTCCACATATCCATATTTATAAACGCTTTTAGCTTGGACATCTTTTAAAAAATTAACTCACTCTTAAAAAATAAAAATAAAAAATTATATGTAAACGTGTATAGTAGTATAATAAAATTTATACTCATAATTAGAATATATTCCATATATTGTGTAAATATAATTATGGTAAGACTATGATTTCTCTTATTATTAGGACTAGAATTCCTCTTGTATAAGGGATGAATATTGTACACTACATATGTTGATATTAATGAGAAACTCTTCAAGAGAGATTAATATCATCTCACATGGTATCAAGAGCCACAACTAAAGAACCCAAGAAATTTTCAGTTTTTCACCCCCCCCCCCCCCGCTGCGGCTACCAAATTTCTGGTTTATTTTCCTCCTTTCCTATTACACCCCGTAGTTTCAGGACATGTGTTTACGAGAATAGACGTGAGAGCACAAGACTTATAAAAATTGAACGAAAGAAAGAATTGTTTTTCAAAGGAAAAATCTTCCGAACCTTCGGGAAGGAAAATTGTTCGTTAATGAGAATTGAGTTCTCAAATTTGCTATTTGAGACGTTTAGAATTTACCGGAATTATGGAAGTTTATTTACAGAGTTGGATATGTGGGGCCCACTCGATAGATTTTACGTTTTTGTGGGGCCCACGTGGTTTCCGATATTTTGACCAATTATGAAAATTTCGGGAAACGAAATATTATGAACCATTGGGAGGGCGACACGTGTCACCCTCCACATGATTCATCTTGGACGAATTTATGGCTAAGTGTAGCAAATATTAGCTAGTTAAAAATGGACCAAGTCAAGAGTCAAACTTGGCTTGACATTCTTGACTCAATCCTAGCCCTTCAAGTGTATTAATCTTGGCCCTTAGATGTGTTATATATTACACTAGTAGCAAGACTAATTCTCAACACTTAGAAATTTTCACAAACCTTATTGTTCTTGAGTGAAGCTCTCGGCTTTGAGCCTCAATTGGAAGATCAAAGTTTTCGTTTGTGGTTCAATAATCTCAATAATTCAACCCAAGGTTCCTAAGGGTATTACAAGGATATCTCAATAGAAAGATCCCGGAAAAACTACGTTTTCACGTTAGTCGCAAGGTGAAAACCTAAGGTGTTCTTCAACTTTGAAGTTGGAAATTGAAGAGAAGTTGGTTATGAGCTTCTAAGGAGTTCTTGGAGCGGATTGGTACATAAGAAGAGGAGCTAAAAGTTGCTAAGGATCGACTTGAAGTCTTGGATAATATTTGGGCTTATTTGAGGTATAAATCTTCATCTTACTATTGTAATTGAAGATTCCATGTTATTATAAGTTAGAAATGATCATGTGATATATATTATGAAGATTGATAAGTATTATGGAATTTTGGAAGCCTAAAATCCGAAACTAGCATGAATTGTCTTTAAGATTGTAATTCAATTTAGTTATTAGTTTTAGTCGTCGCATGTTATATAAAGAGGAGATTGTAGTTGTGATAATCGATTGCGGCTATATAACATGTTAGACTAAACAACTTGGATTGAAAAAGGAATGGGATAAGACTTTGCATTGTTGTACATTATGGCCGAAAATGGCATTGGTTATTGAATTATTTGGTATTAATTGTGGGGCAGAATTTTACACGTCCTGTAAGGCGTGTAAACCCCTTTGATTGGTTGATGTGTTGAGCCTTAAATGTGGCATGTTTGGTTATTGAATTCGGGCCTTGAAAAAGGTGGAAAAGTACGTAGAAACAAAGGAAGTGCTGTCCGATTTTCCGTAGAATTTGGTGACTTTACACTTAGAATATTCTACCTTTGAAGCTAGAGGTTAATAGACGTATTATGGTCATTATAGGTTGACATACTACGTACGACATATTGGACTTAGCAAGTGGATTGAACCGAAGAGGTATGTGGAACTTTCTTATCTCTTGAGCATGAGTAGTTGTAAATGTATAGTACGGTAGACGTACGAGATTTAAATGAATTTAGTTTCATTTGATATCCTTGACTTGTTTTAAGAATGTCCAAGTTGGTTGAGTTAGAGAATTAACTAACTTGTTTTAAAGGTTAAGTATATCTTAGTTTCTAAAGTTAAGAAACTTGATTTTTACAGTTAAGAGACTTGAAATATTTTGAAAGTATATGATACTTGGTTTTTGAAAGTATAAGTCTCTTGGTTATAAAAAGAATGTAAGTGGCTAAAGCATAAAGTTAGTATAACGGCTTATTGAGAAGTTGGTTATAATAACTTTATGGAAAGTTAAAAGAATGGTTTACTCTAGTGATGTAAATAAAGATAAATGACTTGAAATGAAGAAGGGCAATTTGATTTAAAGGTATTAATTGCTTAAAGTTTTAAAGTAAGGGTCACTTGATTTAGATGCCTAGAAATGTATTTCTAAAAATGTAGTGATTTGTTTGAAATGTAGACATGTCTTGATACTACGGGTGTTAGTATCTTGAGATTTTATATGACAAGGAGTCATTTGAAAAGAATGAAAGTACGTAGTACTTTGGGTTAAATTCTCGGATTTCTAATAACATGTTAGTGCCTTAAGTTAACTAAAATGAGAGTACATGATGATTAAGGCTAATAAGAAGTTAGGGGATGTCTTAACTTGCTTATGATAATTATGATAAGCCGGTGGTTCTTATGTTATGTATGATAAGCCGGTGGTGCTTATGTTATGTATGATAACCGATTGTGCTAGTGATGTATTGTTCATTACGGGGTCATTCCCCGGGCTTGTTGCATTTGCATATTCCTTGGATTTGCTCCCCACGATGCGAGGAATACCTCATGCGAGTCCGTAGGGCTCATGCAGGTGAAATAGTCCCATGCGGGCGATCATCTATGCGGCGAGATTACCTCATGCGGGTCCATACGACCTATGCGGGCGGATACAGTCTATGCGAGGAAATTACCTCATGTGGGTCCATACGGCCTATGCGGGTGAAATAGTCCCTGGAGTAGGATTGCAGAATGATACTACGGACGGATGACCCTAGGTTAATCATGAGCTTCTTATTTTAAAACCGGCAAAGTTTATTCTTGTCCACTCTCATTGTTAGTAAGGCACAGTGTACTGTTAATGTGGTTATCATACATGTCCCCAGCTTTATTTTAGACTATTATGATTTCATTACAGTACTTTCAGTTTCACATACTTGGTACATGTTGTACTGACCTCCTTCGGGGGCCTGCGTTCATGCCGCATGTAGAGTTATACACGTGGCTGATCCTCACTCTTAGGATCACTGTTCAGCTGTTGAGAAGCTCCATTACTCCGGAGGCTTATCCTTGGTTCAGATCCCTGGTATTGTCGGTTGTTGTACATTCAGGGATATGGCGGGGCCCTGTTCCGTCACAGTTGTTATTCTTAGAAGTCTGTAGTCATGTCCTGTGGATTAGGTTGTAAAGAAAAAAAAAGATGTAACTGTTGTTTTTTGGGTTTTGTATATTTTTCGGAAGGTGGCCTTATCGGCTAGTCTGTTGATACTTACTGTCTAGAACTTATGGGTTTATGTATGTTTCGCTGCTATTCTCTGATGTATAGTCGGCGGTGCCTGTGCAGTAGGCACCGCCGCCCGGTCGGTCGGTCGTGACATTTCCTCTCTTCTCTAGATGGATCCTCCTACTTCTTCCACACATTCTTATGCTTCTGCTTCCACACCTCCACCCACCATCAATTTCTCACTATCTTTCCATCCGGCTCTCGCCGTTACAAACATCAATAATTTCATCCCTCTAATTCTTGATCAAGAAGAATGTCAATACTGATCGTGGGTCGAACTTTTTAAAATTCATGCCTGCGTTTACAATGTGCTTGACCACATCGACGAGTCTGTTCCTCGTCCCCCGGAGATTGATGACACAACTTGCCGTCGTCTTGATGTCGTAGTTAAACAGTGGATCTATGGCACTGTATCTAAAGACCTACTTCTCACCATCATGAAAACGGGGGCTTCTGCCCGCGAATTATGGACAAGATTGGAGAAATTTTTTCAAGACAACAAGAACACTCACGCGGTGTACTTGGAGGAGAAATTCAACAAAACATTTCTGAAAAATTATTCCAATATGTCCGAACATTGTCGACAGTTGAAACTTGAAACTTGTGGCAAATCAATTGACCAATGTTGGTACGCCCGTGTCCGAAACAAATATGGTGTTACAACTAATTGCAGGATTCCCTAAAGGGGAATATGACACACTAGCCACGATGATTCAGCAGGCTGACCCTCTCCCGAGCTTCAACAAACCTTGCTCTCAACTACTACTAGAAGAAACCCGTCGTGTCAAGCAAGATGAACATAATCAGAATGCGCTCGCTGTCGAAACACAACTTCAGCAGCAGTTTTCCGCTGGCCAAACCCCGCCGGAAAATTCCCAACCTCGGAAGGGCAGCGGCGACATGGGTGGTGTCACGACCCGACCCCGGGCCCGCGACTGGTTCCCTACATGGGCACCCTTACATGTATACATCAGAGATAATCAGCGGAACATACATAAACTCAACAAGAAATAAATAACAGATTAGCCGATAAGGCTACCTCCCTGGATATATACATACGTAAAACCAAAAGCAGTTACCTCTTTTTTTTTTTTTACAAACCGACCCACAAGATATGACTACAGACCTCTAAGAGTTTTAACATAACAACTGTGATAGGACAGGGCCCCGTCATACCCCTAAATGTACATAAAACTACAACCTCAGGGAACTGTACCAACAGACAAAACCTCCGGAGAAATGGAGCTTTCCAAGAACTGAGCAGGCATCCTAAGAGCGAGGATCAACAAGCTATGTACCTCAACCTGCGGCATGAACGCAGCCCCCCGAAGGAGGTCAGTACGAAATATGTACCAAGTATGTGAAACTGAAAACACTGTAATGAAATCATAACGATCATATAAAGTCGAGACATGTATGATAACCAAAATAACGAAGATACGCGCCTTGCCGAAGTGATAGTAATGAAAGTCAGTTTTACCTTGTACAGACTATTTCAACACCTGAACAATAGTCACACCAGGGCTATGGACACAAGCCCTCAAATATCATTACACAGTCCGGTAAGGGTCTCAAGCCCACAAATATCAAAGCGTGCCCGTGGAATCCCCCATTACTACCGACAACCGTAAGTGTAAATTATAACCATGTGACGCGCCCGTGGCATCCTACCTCACCGCTTGCCATACATATACAATATACATATATATCTCCTGCCCGTGGAATCCCCCATCACTGCCGACAGCCGTAAGTGTAAATTATAACCATGTGACACGCCCGTGGCATCCTACCTCACTGTCAGCGTACACATATACAATATACATATATATCTCTCGCCGTGGAATCCCATCATCGCCGACACCGTAGGTGTAAAATATAACCATGTGACGCGTCAGTGGCATCCTACCTCACCGTGCGCATACATATACAATACATATATATATATCTCATGTCAGTGGAATCCTCATCTCTGCACATGACTTCAGGGAGCTAGTCCATGGAGTAATAATCGTACATAACATGTCGGTGAATCCTCATCTAGTACATGTATTCACGGAGAGCTAATCCATGGAGTAATAATAATATATAACATGCAGTGGAATTCTCATCTCTGCATACGTCTTCATGGAGAGCTAATTCATGGAGTAATAATCGTATATAACATGCCCGTGGAATCCCTCATCTCGGGTACATGTCTTCATAGAGAGCTAATCCATGGAGTAATAATCGTATATAACATGGTCGCATGCCCCGAAATCCCTCATCGTATAAACATGACCATGTGGTAATAATCGTATCCGGGAATTTAACCCGCATCCTGGTCGCATGCCCCGGAATCCCTCATCGTATAAGCATGTCCAAGGATCAATCACAATGGAAGCGTACCCGTGGAATCCTCCGTCACTGTCGGTACATCCAAGTAAATTCACAACAAGACAGTCGACCCACCAACTGAGAGTCACGGCAGCGTAAAAATATAATACTTGCACTCAAAGGCTATCACAAGCAAGCATAGGCAAGTTCATAAAATCTTTAGACTTTCATTATCATACAATGATGAATCTCATTTTATAAACTCAATGCACTTTCGTATTACTTAAAAATCCGGGAATTTAACCCAAAGTACTACGTACTTCCATTCTTTTCAAAAGACTCATTTTTATATAAAACCCAAGATACTAACACCCGTAGTATCAAGGCATGTCTACATTTCAAACAAGTCACTACATTTTTAGAAATACATTTCTAGGCTTCTAAATCAAGTGACCCTTACTTTAACACTTCAAGCAATTGATGCCTTTAAATCAAATTGCTCTTCCTTATTTTAAGTCATTTCTTTGTTTACATTACTAGAGAAAACCATCCTTTTAACCTTTCATAAAGTTGTTATAACCAACTTCCCATAAAGCCGTTATACTAACTTTATGCTTTAGAAGCTAAGACATATTTAACCTTTCATAAAGCCGTCATAACTAACTTCCCATAAAGCCGTTATAACTCTTTATGTCTTAGACAAATTCATTCTTTTTATGACCAAGAGACTTATACTTTCAAATCAAGTTACACAACTTTCAAAATATTTCAAGTCTCTTAACTTTAGAAATCAAGTTTCTTAACTTAGAAATCAAGTTTCTTAACTTAGAAATCAAGTTTCTTAACTTAGAAATCAAGTCCCTTATCTTTAGAATAGTTCAAGAATCAATACTTTCCAAATCAAGTATTCTATATTTTTTCAAGTCAAGTAATCCTTGTTTACCTTATTAGAATAAACCATTCTTTTAACCTTTCTTTAAAAACAAGTGAGTTAATTCTCTAACTCAACCAACTTAGACGTTCTTAAAACAAGTCAAGTATATCAAATGAACTAACTTCATTTAAATCTCGTACGTCTACCGTACTATACATTTATAACTACTCATGCTCAAGAGATAAGAAAGTTTCCACATACCTCTTCGGTTCAATCCACTTGCTAAGTCCAATATGCCGTACGTAGTATGTCGACCTATAATGACCATAATGCGTCTATTAGCTTCTAGCTTCAACGTAGAATATTCTAATTGTAAAGTCCCTTATTCTACGGAAAATTGGACAGAACTTCCTTTGTTTATACGTACTTTTCCATCTTTTCCAAGGCCCGTATTCATCAACCAAAACGCCACATTTAAGGCTCAACCAAACAGGTAACCAAAGGGGATTACACGCCTTAACAAGACGTGTAAAATTCTGCCCCACAATTAATATCCAAACAGTCCAACATTTCAATGCCAAATGGCTACAATGCAACAACAATGTAAAGTCTTTTCCAATTCCTTTTTTTTCATCCAAGTTGTTTAGTCTAACATGTTATATAGCCACAATCGATTATAACAACTACAATCTTCAATTAGATAACATGCGACGATTCTAACTATCGACCAACTTGTATTTCAATTTCAAATGGCTAACAACGTCATTTCGGATTTAGGCTTCTAATATCCATAACACTTATTAATCTCCAATACATATATCTCATGCTTGTTAAAATGTATAACTACAACAATAAGAAATCTTCAATCACTTAAGAGGACAAAGTGGTTACCTTGATAAGCCCAAAATAGTCCAACAATCTCGCCCACTTTAGCCCTCTTTCCGAAATTCTTCTTCCCGCTAAAATCAACTCTACGAACCCCCTACAAGCTCGCCCACATATTTCCTTCTTGTTGCCTTTCCAAAAATCTCATTTAGGCTTAGGGTTTTAACCATTTGAGAGAGAAGGAAAGAGAAGAGAAATTTTGGGTGAAGTCTTGGAAATGATTCTAATCTAGCAAGACTTGGTCATATATAGCCTTTATCTTGTTATACAAGTTGGGAGGGACACTTGTCGCCCTCCCATAGGTTCTTTACATAAATATCTTCTAATTTTGCCCCATTTCCGCAAAAAATCCCGCCTCGGCGCCGCGGCGCTGCAACTTCAGACAATTTCAGGGTTTCCGGCGCCATGGCCCTGCAGCCAGCGCTGCAACTTCAGACAATTTCAGGGTTTCCGGCGCCATGGCCTACGATGGCGCGGCCGACCTGTCTCTTCTGTGAGCTTATCTTGTAACGTCCATAACATTCTACTCCGATGTCCTATCGACGAGGGGTTTGTTGCGTTGGAAACTAGACTCAATGAATTTCATATTAGGCTTTTGAAACACCTAAAAACTCCCAATATACTAGGAGGTATACTGCTCCAAAGTTGACTGAAAATCTGTCAAAAAAATATTCTGCCTACAACTTCTTTATTTTCAAATTCGAATCTTATTTCCTTTCGTACGTTCTCATCTCATCCTCTTGGAATTACGGGGCTTAACATGTGGCAAGGGCCACGACAGGAAAGGGGGACGTGGTCTTGAAAATGGTCGTGGTCGCGAAATAGCGGAACTACTGAGGCCCGCAGAACGGCTGGTGCGCGCGCACAAATCTAGTTCCAGCGGCCCGGTTCAGCGATCCTTCTCCGTATTCTCAACATTGGTTGTTGGGCCCAGCTCCAGCCCCTCGTCTAGCCCAGCACCCGCAGCAAACCTACTTCATGCAAGGCCAATTACAGCAGCCCGCTTCTGGCATGACCCCTCTGACTTAGGTCAGGCTTTCAGCAGTCTCAACCTGCAACAACCAGACAATAATTGGATCATTGACTCCGGTGTCACATCTTACCTCACCCGGTCTGCAGGTAACATTCTTAAAATATTTAGTTTAAAGCATCCTCAATTTATTACAGTTGGCAATGACCACTACATTCCAATAAAGGGCTATGGTACATCCTACACACAACCTCTTCATCCACACTTCTCTCTTAAAAATGTCCTATATGCCCCACACATCATTAAGAACCTTATTTATGTCCATAAATTTACTCGTAATAACTCTGTCTCTGTTGACTTTGACCCTTTTGGTTTCACTGTGAAAGATCTTTATACGGGGACACCTCTTACGAGATGCAGTAGCACGGGGGATCTCTATCCATTCTCAACCACCTCCGCTGCCGGATCTTGCTCTCCCGTCCCTCTAGCGGCTATCTCTCCATCCTTTGGCATAATATGCTTGGTCATTCAGGAGCCCCAGTTTTTAATTTTTTTAGAAGCAATAATTTCATTACTTGTAATAATGGGAAGCTTGCCCAACATTGTGTTTCTTCTTCTTTAGGCAAACATACTCGTCTTTCATTTAAATCATCTACTAGTGTTACATTTGCATCATTTGATATTATACATACCGATTTATGGACATCACCTATTGCAAGGTATCTCGGTCATAAATATTATCTTGTCTTACTAGATGATTTTTCCCACTATATTAGGTTATATCCTCTCAAATATAATGTCACGACCCGACCTCGGGCCCGCGACTGGTGCCTTACCCCGGGAACCCTAGTGATAAAACATCAGAGAAAATCAGCGAAAATAAAAACTTACAGATATGAAATAATGAAATATAAAACAGGCTAACCAAAACGGTCACCTTTATGCATATACATACAACCGAACAATTACCTCCTTTACAACCCTTGCCCACAATAGTACTACAGACCTCTAAGAGTCTTTATAACAACTATGACGGGACAGGGCCCCGCCATACCCCGGAATGTACAAGGACCTACAATCTCAGGGACACGTACCAAAAGATAAGCCTCCGGAGAAACGGAGCTTCCCAAAACGCTGAACTGTGATCCTATGAGCGAGGATCGTGGCCGTGTACTCTACCTGCGGAATGAACGCAGCCCGGAGGAGGTCGATAACAGTACCAAGTATGTGAAATCAAAAATCGTAAATGAAATCATAACAGTCTATATAAAACAGGAGACATGTGTGATAACCAAACTACAGTACATAATATATATTAGTAGTCAAGTCAAGTCAGGGACTCACGCCCGTAAAGTCATCACTCAAATATAACCCGGGAATTTAACCCGCACAATGGCTCATTCCCCGGCATCTTACCTCGGTATAAGCATGACCATGGAACCATCCTAATGGACGCATACCCGTGGACCATCCATCGTGTCAGTATGTCCAAAGGAAATAACAAGATAACACTCATAGTGGAAGCATACCCGTGGGCCACCCAACGTGTCAGTATGTCCAAAGAAAATAACAAGATAACACTCCTAGTGGAAGCATACCCGTGGGCCCCCCAACGTGTCAGTATGTCCAAAGGAAATAACAAGATAACACTCATAGTGGAAGCATACCCGTGGGCCACCCAACGTGTCAGTATGTCCAAAGGAAATAACAAGATAACACTCCTAGTGGAAGCATACCCGTGGGCCCCCCAACGTGTCAGTATGTCCAAAGGAAATAACAAGATAACACTCATAGTGGAAGCATACCCGTGGGCCACCCAACGTGTCAGTATGTCCAAAGAAAATAACAAGATAACGCTCATAGTGGAAGCATACCCGTGGGCCACCCAACGTGTCAGTATGTTCAAAGAAAATAACAAGATAACACTCCTAGTGGAAGCATACCCGTGGGCCACCCAACGTGTCAGTATGTCCAACATGATCGAGAATAACATGACCGACCCTCCATCGAGAGACGCGGTAGCATAAGGATACAATACTTGTACACCAAGACTATCATAAGCAAACATAGGCAAGTTATTCACACTCAAGGTACTTTCATTCTATGCCAAAAATCCGGGTTTTAACCCCAAGGTACTACTTACTTTATTTCTTTAAAAAGTCCATTTCTTTTTCACAAAAGTCACCTGATACTAACACCCGTGGTATCAAAATAGAGTAACTATTATTTTAAGTAAACCAAAAACAATTTCCATACTTCCTTTTCAAATAAACCAAGACAATACCATGTATTCCTTTTAAACCAAATCAAGACAATGCCATGTCTTTTTTTTTTCCATATCAAATCAATTCTCGAACTCGCATAAGTTTCAAAACTTCAAATTCTCAAGTCTCTTACTTTTAAACCAAATCCCATAATGGGGGAAATCAAGTCTCATATCTTTTTAAAACAAATGTCAAGTTACCATTTTAAAGCCAATAATAAAATCATTCTTTCGTTTTCATAAAGTCGTTATAACTAACTTCCCATAAAGCTATTATAACACTTTATGTTTAAAATCAACCAAATAGAACTATAAGCATTTATGAGACCAAGAGGGCTTATTCTTTAACAACCAAGTACCTATTACTAACGAATAAGGTTTTACCACTTTTCAACACAATCAAGTCCTTTACACTTCATATCAAGTCAAGGGCACAAAAAGGAAATCAAACTCCTTTAACACACGTGCGTCTACCGCACTATATATTTCACAAATAATCATGCTCAAGAGAATAGGAAGAATCACATACCTCGCGATGATTATCGACAAGTAGCAAGATGCTCCAAAATACTATAACCTTGCTAGCCTTTTCCACCCTTCAAATAGAATACGTTATTCGTAGTACTTCACCCTATAATGTACATAATACGTCTATTAGTTTCTAGCTTTAACGTAGAATATTCTAATTGTAAAGTCCCTTATTCTACGGAAATTTGGACAGCACTTCCTTTGTTTCTACGTACTTTACCACCTTTTTCAAGGCTCGAATTCAATATCCAAA
Source organism: Przewalskia tangutica (assembly GCA_029844215.1). Lineage (NCBI taxonomy): Eukaryota > Viridiplantae > Streptophyta > Magnoliopsida > Solanales > Solanaceae > Przewalskia > Przewalskia tangutica. The sequence continues at coordinate 5,255,443 of CM056723.1, read as the reverse complement.
CGCCACTTTTAAGGCCCAACAATCCAACTAGTTTAAGGCAACTTCTTGGCTAAAACATGCCCACATATCAACCTTTTCAAATCCTTTCAATTCAACTTGTTAATTCAACATGCAATAAGTCTTAACAAATTTTTAACAACGCTATACCCTTCTAATACAACATGCAACGATTTTTGCTAACAACCGAATTGATTACAATACTCAAACCACATGTTCATTTCTCAAATACTATAATTTGTAATTTTCAATTACATGAGAAGGTGAAGGTTTTACCTCAATAAGCCCTCTTTCCGAAATCTTCTTCACGCTAAAATCACCCACACGAACCCTCTACAAGTTGCCAACATAACTCCTTCTTGTAGTCTTTTCCCATAATTTTTACTAGGCCTTGGTTTTCCCTTGAAATTTCTAGAGAGAAGGGAGAGGAAATTTCTAGAGAGAAGGGAGAGGAAAATATTTTAGAGAGAAGGGTTCTTTGTTAAAATGACCAAGTCTTCAAGACTTGGTCAATAAAATAGACTTCCTCTTAGTCAAACAGGTGGGAGGGACACTTGTCACCCTCCCACAAACTTTTAACAAAATATCTTCTGATTTTTCCCCTGTTCCCGCGAAATTTCCCGCCTCGGCGCCGCGGCGCTGAAACTTCTGAACACTACATCACTTTTGGCGCTGCGGCCCTGCATCCGGCACCGCGGCGCTGCAACTCCAGACCATATCCGTCCAACCGGCGCCGCGGCCCTGCACCCGGCGCCGTGGCGCTGTGGCCCCTGGCTGAAAACGCTCTCTTGTTCGTCTGCCCACTGAACTTGTACCTTCCATATCTTTCTACTCCGATGTCCTATCGACGAGCGATTTGTTGCGTTGGAAACTAGACTCAACGAACTTCACACTGGGCTATTTAAACACTTAAAAACTCCTAATGAACTAGGAGCTATACCGCTCCAAAGTTGACCCAAAACTGTCCAAAACATTCTGTCAACTTATCTTTCCAATTTCAATTCTTATTTCCCTTCTTACGTTCCCAATACATGACCTGAAATTCCGGGGTGTAACATATAAATCAGAAGTGTTTGTCAAATTTCTTGAGTTTCGAATGTTCATTCACACACAATTTGAAAAAAGTATTAAATCATTTCAGTGCTATAATGGTCATGAATTCAACAACTCTATGTTTCACCGCTTTTGTACTAATAATGGCATGGTCTTTCGCTTCTCCTGCCCTCACACTTCCCCACAAAACGGTAAAGCTGAACGAATCATTCGCAACATCAACAATATGATTCGCACTCTATTAATTCATGTATCCCTCCCTCCGTCCTTCTGGATATATGCTCCTAAGATGTCAGAATACATTCTAAATAACTAGCACCCTTCACAATATGACCCCTACCAAAATCTTCTATCATAGAGTCCCCTCTTACGATCATCTACGGATATTCGGTTGTCTATGTTATCCTAACCTTGACTCTACCGTCCCTCACAAATTAGCCCCCTGGTCCACTCCATGTGTCTATCTAGGCTTCCCGCCAAACCATTGGGATTATCTCTGCTATGACTTGTCCACTCGTCAAATCCACATTTCTCGTCACGTCACATTCGACGAGATCACATTTTCGTTCTCGAATCCTCAGAAATTCCAGAAACCAAATTACTCATTTCTTGACGAGCCTGTCATCTCTCATCTCATTCTTAGTCAACTAGATCATAGCACCGCTGAAAAATCACATTCTCTGTCCAGTGATCCATCATCAGCGTCAGCGCCGCGGCGCCAACCCTCCAGTGAGCAAAATAATTTTTTTCCGATGTCAGCGTCGCGACTCCTCGAGGATGCGCCGCGGATCCAAACCTCCACTGAGTAAAATAATTTTTCACCGTCGTCAGCGCCGCGGCCCCAAGATGGGGCACCGCGGGTTCCAGTGAGCACTGTGCCTCAGGCGTCGCGGCGCCTTCGACGACAATTCCTTCACCCCCCTTATCCGACCTTACCCTATGTATCGGATCCCACCACTCAGACACCCACTGTCCCCACTCACCATATGGAAATTCGTGCCAAACACGGGATCTTCAAACCTAAAGTCCAATTTAACTTGTTTGTCCAAATCATCTCTCCACTTCATAAGAACCCCAAATTGGCCAAACAAGACCCTAATTGGAATGCGACAATATATGAGGAGTTCAATGCTTTGACTAAGCAGCACACGTGGAATCTAGTACCTAGGCCGAAGGAGGTGAATGTGATCCATTGTATGTGGCTTTTTCGTCACAAATTCAGAGACAATGGAGATATTGAGAGGTATAAGACACGACTTGTGGCTAAAGGCATAAATCAGCAGGAGGGTATTGATTGTGGTGAGACATTTAGCCCGGTCATCAAACCGACTAACATTCGCACAGTTCTGAGCATAGCCATAGGCAAACACTGGCCGATACATCAACTTGATGTGAAGAATGCATTTTTACATGGGGACTGAGAAAGCGATCTACGTCATCAGCGCTGGTTCACCGATCCAGTGATCCTCACTATGTGTGTCGTCTCCGTAAGTCACTATATGGCCTAAAGCAGGCCCCCCGTGCGTGGTATGATCGCTTTGCTATGTATATTTTACATATTGGGTTTGTATGCAACAAAAGTGATACATCACTCTTCATTTTTCATCGAGGTAGTAGGATTGCTTTCTTATTACTGTATGTGGATGATATTGTTCTTACTGTCTCCTCCGATGGGTTGAAAAATGAGATTATTGCTTTGCTTAAGACCGAATTTGCATTGACTGATTTGGGCAAGCTGAGTTATTTCTTGGGGATATCAGTGATCAGGTCTGCCAACCACATGTTCTTGTGTCAGCGTAAGTATGCAGATGCGATTGTGTACAGGGCTAAGATGACGAATTGCAAAGTTATGTCTACTCCAGCTGATTCAAAATCTAAGCTCAATGCTATGAATGGTGCTCCAGTCTCCGATCCTACTCTGTATAGGAGCCTTGCATGTGCACTTCAGTATCTCACATTTACAAGGCCAAACATTGCTTATGATGTTCAGCAGCTATGCCTATTTATGCATGCCCCATGAGTCTCATTTCACTACCCTTTGCACCTATACCCCTCTGCACCAAACAAGTTGCTCTCGTATACGGATGTAGATTGGGCAGGGTATCTGGAAACGCGACGCTCCACCTCCGGCTTTTGTATTTTTTAGGGAATAATCTGATATCATGGTCTGCCAAGTGACAGGCCACCCTATCTCGTTCCAGTGTCGATGCTGGGTACAGAGGCGTTGCAAATATGGTAGCTGAATTTTGTTGGCTCAGAAATGTATTGTTAAAACTTTAGTGTCATTTGCGTCACACATCTATTGTGTACTGTGATAACATCTCTGCAATCTATCTTTCTCACAACCCGGTTCAACATCAGCGAACCAAACACGTTGAGATGGACATACATTTCGTTCGTGAGAAAATTGCGCTAGGCCATGTTAGAGTGGTACATGTTCCCTCATCATATCAATATGCAAATATATTTACCAAAGGACTTCCGAGACAGTTATTTTTTGACTTCAGATCCAGTCTCAGCGTCCGACCTCCTCCCGCCCGATTGAGGGGATGTGTAAACGTGTATAGTAGTATAATAAAATTCCTACCCATAATTAGAATATATTCCATATATTGTGTAAATATAATTATGATAAGATTAAGACTCCTCTTGTAATTAAGACTAGGATTCCTCTTGTATAAGAGATGAATATTGTACACTATATATATATTGATATTAATGAGAAAGACTCCTCAAAGGAGATTAATATCATCTCATATTTTAAATTATTCTTTATTAAACAGTACTCCTAACTATTTAATATATGAAACATCATTTATTTTTTATCAAAAATAAAAAGATTAAAATATCACTTAATATTAATCAGTGAGAGTAATATTATTTCGCTTTTCTTTAAATTGGGTACACTTAAATTGAATCATATACTAATATGAATATGAAGCAAAAAATATGACATTTACGTCTGGTATAATAAAAGTCTTCATTTCTTTAAAGTTTCGTTCGAGAATCGCATAGCAAAACGGAACGGACGACTCTTCAAATTTGGCAAGCGCGAGCTTTGGTCCCACCTGTCAACATTGTGACCTATGTTTACCTGGCACCCTAATAAAGACTTCTACTATTATCTCGTACACTACCACGCGTCTAATCTTTTCGGCCCATTTAGTTCCTTTTAAAAAATTAACACTAGATACTCTCCCAATTTTAATATTTTTAGCTTATTTAATGTAAAAATATAACTTGTGGGATAAAAATGGTTACGTCTCTTTTTCTATTGTTTCCGGAAGAATGAATCTTGGGCCAACTCAACCTCAAAAGCTAGTTTTTAAGGTTGAGTTAGGTTTAAAATTCATTCTTTACATGGTATTAAAGCCAGACTTATTCCAATTCTTTGTTAAAATGTAGGACTCTCAAATTATATTATTCACACTCCAGTTAACGGGGTGTGGGCGTGCGGGAAGTATTAAGAATCCCACATCGATAATGAAATGGGAACATGAACTCCTTATATGGACTTAAATAATCCTCACCCTAAAAATTAATTTTTGAGGTTAAGTTAGACCTAAAATCCATTTTTTTTTACAGTTTCATCATTATTGTGTGAATAACATTTTAATATAATTATAGATAATTAATAATTTATTATCTATTATTTCTTATACTTTCGATTATCATATTAGTTTTATTATTCATGACTTCTTTATTTGTATATTATATTTAGTTAATTAATTAATGATTTGTTGAAGGTTAGGCCTTAACAAACTGAGAGGACAACACATTTGTTTTGTTTGAAAATTCAGTAACGTGTCACGGAGAAAGTTTTATTTTGCCACATTTCGTGTTCGATTTTCCTTGGACAGAGACCCAAGACCAAGAGTGCTTGCTTTAGTGTATACGTGTTAAATAAAGAAGGACGAGTGTAATAGTAAGGGGAAACATGCGGCACAAATTCCTTGGTTTAGGCGGGTGTGCACTTAAACTCATAACTCAAATATTAAAAGTTTATCTCAAGCCCCATACCAGTTGGTCGTGAAGGCAGAGAATATTCTTATTGGGTGGTGTGGGAGAGGCACAGTGAGTTGAAATTCGAGGATAACGCTTTAGTGCATTTCGCTTGGGAGTATGTGCACACGACTGCAAGTGATTTAAGCCGCGTGACGCGGACTATTTCATAGTCGAGATTTACCCTTTGTGTGATTAAAAATTAAATGGACCGCCAAATACTCTTATATTCATTTTTAATATCTAAAAATAATTGCACAGAAATATGAAATATCATGTGACTTATTTGAGATCATTAAATCAGTCCTTTTTTTATTCATATCCTCTAAAAAAATGACACATAAAATGAACACCGAAAGTGTTTTCCTTTATATTGGGCCCTTGTGTTTCTCTTCTACCATTGATTTCTATTTGTTTCCTACACTTAATTTTTTCAAAAGCAACTGTTCTATAAACTGGGTATTGAAGGCGTATCAAAGTGAACAATTAAAGGGTGTGAAGGGTCTTAGTGGTTGTAGAAGTGAATGGCAGAGGTGTGCTGTGGAGTTGTACCTGAAACTGATTCATCACCTCCGTGTGAGTCAAATTCACGGGTGGCGAGGAGGAAGAGAATGGAGCTTCGTAAGCTAAAGTTCGTCGCCGACCCGGAAACGGAGAACCGAATAAAACGTCCTAAATTACGGATTTATTCAAGGTTTTGTGATAACGCTGTGGAAAATTCTAACACCGTGGATGAAACTACTAAAGGGTCACCGTTAAATAACACTCTTCTTTTTCAGTCTGTGACGTGTCCAAAGTTTGGTTTCGCTTCTGTCTGTGGACGGAGGAGAGATATGGAAGATGCCGTGGCAATTCATCCTTCTTTTCTACAAATGGAACAAGATAACTCTGGAGATTTGCATTATTTTGGCGTCTATGATGGTCATGGATGCTCTCATGTACGTTACTAACCAATATTCTCAACTACTCGAGTATAAATTAAAGTTACCATGTGGCTCACATGATATCAATTTGTTAAGAGTAACATGTCGACTTGAACAATCTTCACCCTATAAATTAATTTTTGGGTTGAGTTAGACCCAACATTCAGGATTTAAATTTGATCGTTCAACCTTTATTTTTTATCATTGCACTTTTAAATGTGCTATTATGGGTTCAGAAATTAAAATTTAATGATTTTTTATTTTAAATATTGTGTTTAGACCACCGCACCATAAAGAATATTTACATGCTGAAATTGGAACTCTATAGATTTAACTTTCAAAGTTTTTTGTATTTTTAAAATTTTAAAATTATGGGTTCACTACAACTATTTACTGCAAATTTACTACATCCGCCCCCGTTTATTACTACGTGTTTTTACATGTAAGGTATTTTGCAGCAAGTTAGTTGTCTTATTTTTCAGCTTATAAAAAAATTATGGGGAGATGTTTATACTACGTGTTTGTGTGATTTTTGTAGGTGGCTACCAAGTGTAAAGAGAGGCTACACGATCTGGTGAAGGAAGAGTTGGAGAATAACGAAGGAAATGCGGAATGGGAGCATGCAATGGACCGAAGCTTCAATCGTATGGAGAAAGAAGTGATTGCATGGAACAAGAACGTTACCCGAGCCACATGCCGGTGTGAAATGCAAACGCCTGAATGTGATGCCGTCGGTTCAACTGCAGTAGTCGCAGTTGTAACGCCGAACAAGATTATCGTCGCGAATTGTGGTGATTCTAGAGCTATTCTTTGCCGAAATGGGAAAGCTATCCCTCTTTCTAACGATCAAAAAGTAAATCCCTTGTCCTGACTCTTGGGGTCATAAATCAGATGCTTTCATCTTTTTTTCTCTCAACTAATTTAATTTATTAATATATGTTATGTTTCAGCCGGATCGTCCAGATGAACTAAACCGGATTCAGGAAGCTGGAGGTAGAGTGATTTATTGGGATGGCCCTCGGGTTTCAGGCGTTTTGGCTATGTCTAGAGCCATTGGTAAGTAATACTTGAAATTCTTCAGTCTTCACATGTTCAGGATTTTAAGTTATCTACAAATTTTACAAAGAAGAAAAATGGGGATTGTCACACACTTAAATTCAAACTAGAAACTCCTCCTGTGTTATAATTCACCGATTTTTATATTATATGATTTTTTATTTTATTTTAACCCTACTTATACGAGCATAATTTTTAATTTTTCGACAAGGAGGTTCAATTGATACAGATCTGTTCTAATATGTAACTAGTACTCCTATATAATGGAGTATATATATATATATATATATATATATATATATATACAGATCTGTCTATGTTTTACTTTGATAACTGAATTGGACATTGCTTACGAAGTTGTGTGAATTGTGGATAATGTGCAGGTGATAATTATTTGAAGCCATATGTAATATGTGAGCCAGAGGTGACGATAACGGATCGAACGGCTGAAGATGACTTTTTAATTCTGGCAAGTGATGGATTGTGGGACGTAGTGTCAAACGATACTGCATGTGGCGTTGCTGGTATGTGCCTGAAAGGAAAGGCACCACCGGTATCGAGCTCTATGCTGGAAAATGAGGCCGGCGGTGGGGTGAAGTCCGATCAGGGTTGCTTTGATGCGTCGATGCTTTTGACTAAACTAGCCCTTGCTAGGCGGAGCACCGATAACGTCAGCGTTGTCGTGGTTGATCTGAGTATCAACACTTAGATAACATTGAAGTCTCTTTTTTTCTTTTATGTTCAAATTCTAGTTTTTTTTTTGGGTTGGGGGTGTGGGGATTGGGGTAAAAAGGGATTCCCCAAATGAGAGTTAGCCTTGTTCTGCACTACTTTAATGTGAAAAGTAGAAGAAGCAATTAGCCAATGTATGTAATATGTACAAATAAAGACACACACTAATATCTTGGTAGTTTGCAAATGCCAGGAAAAAAATGTAGTGTAGTTTGTAAAATGCTCAAACTGAAGTTTTTCACTAGTATGGTCTATATTTCTCTTTTAATTCTTGATGAAATTTCAAATTTTCTTGATCTTTCATCATTTGAAGTCTATGGATGTAAAATTTCGCCTCCTCAGGCTTACATTCTATAAATTGGTCAAGGTAAGAGTTTGAGTTGTCCATTTAAGTGTGGTAAGGGTTTAACTTATCTATTTAAGTACGCAACTAATTGATTGGAAGGATACAAAATGATTAATCCTTAAACATTATAGTTGATGATTATGAGTTTATAGAGTCAATATTATATATAGAGCGACCAGATAATACCGAAATAATGTTCTGTTCCTAATTGGTTGTCCCAAAAAAGCAACTTTCCTGTACAAGTCTCTCTCACCAACTGTATGGCAGCAGATTGCAAGTTCTTTATGATATATCAAGAATATTCAATTATTCTCCTTTCTTTAGGGTCCAGGGATAGTGCGTTTGCAATGTTATTTTTGGGCTACACGTCCTCACTCATGCATTACACGTAGCTTGGATTTTTACAAGCCTTACACAACTCTTCCTTTTGTTGGCTCTTTCCCTTTCAATCTCTTGACCAAATACAGCATATTTTTTAATTTGGCATGTAAAGACAGTTGGATGCGTCCTGCGTGTAAACTCTAATCATGTGGCCACAATCATTTAGTACCTTGTGATATTTGATTTCCTAGTTAGCCAAGAGAGACCAATGATTGAATACACCCAGCTAATTGCTCATGTACACACGATTTCCTTGCATTATAGAGAAAAAGGAAAGCTCTATAATCTTTATGCATAACAACAGAGTAATTTCAAGAAAAAATCATTGTTACTACTTTATTGTACCAACGGATTCATACATTTGTTCCAATTCCAAATGGATTTTCAGAGGGAACCTATTATGGGAAATATTAACCAAAGATCGAATTATTTATCATATTCATGCACCAAAAATTAGGTCCATATATAGTGGAGGGACAATATAAGGGGCTGACTTTTGTGAATGACAAGGTTGAACCGTGACGAGTAAGCTGCAACCGGCCAACCCCTATATCTATATTCTTCACAAACCCACAGATAAAGTGCATATATTAGTGAAATAGTTAACGAACTACTATTAAAAGATTTCAGCAATTAGGCCAGAAGTTCCACTTACTAGTTCACAGTCTAAGAGAGACGCATACTTCAAAATGATGTTTAATATGATTACAGGACAAGAAAAACATAATGAACGGAAGTTGGAGCTCAAGGCTTCCATATTGACTAGGAAAGCAGGAAGTACAAATATTTTTTGCCTAAGCTTCCTGCCAATTACAAACTGTAGCAAAGAAAAAAAGCTCACCGAAGTTGAAATAGGAAAAATATAGCATGCCTAGCAACTTTTTCTATGGACATTAAACAGAATGTTTTGACAACTCCAAGGACCATTCTATTAAGTATTAACCAATTGCAGGCATTGTATTTTTTTATGACATCGAAACTCGCAGCCGCTAACCTTCGGGTGCGCACAGGGTAAACCCAGCTCCTGTGCAATAGATCGTAAACCACACATGAGAGATACCCTGCACTAGGAAAGCCCGGTGCGACGAGCTCGACCCAGAAGCAAATGCCCGACTGTCGTAGGTAGGGGGTAGGGGGTTTCGAACCTGAGACCTCCATTATGAAAGCCTCATGCTCAACCAGAGCCACCCTTGCGGGTATTGCAGGCATTGTATTAGAGATCAAAAGTTCAGATTAAGTTGGTTTCAATAAAATAGGTGCCATCAATGAGAAGTAGCATCTCAAATAAGGTAAAAGAATGGAACTTGAAGGGCCAAAACAAGGCAGACACGTTTGCAAGGAGAAAATTCTCCAAGAAGTGCTTCTAAATTCTAACTGATACTACAGAATACACAATGTTCATGTCAAAACAACAATTGAGCACAAGCACATAAGAGGACGAGGTATCAACAACAGCAACCTTCACCTATATGCTCTTGTACCAGAAACCCATGCCAAGCCTTGCCAAAACTTACCATTTTCAAATCATTCTACATTTCTTTTCCCTCAGCTTCACATGCATCACTCTTCAGCTCTTTCAATCTTCTGTAACCCTTGTCAGTACCAAATAACCTAACAAAAGAAAGAAATCCTTCAACTCATTCACACATGATACCTTAAATACTTTTAGTTATTTTTACGGCAATGAAATAGAAATAAAAACTTCCAAAAGTTTATCAAATACATCACTGAGATTAGCAGTCAACATTTGTTACATGAACATGGGAGCATTAGCAGCTCATAATGAAAAAAAAAAGTACTGAGAACGATTCATAAACTTCCAAAGTCTTAATTCTCAAGGCTTCATCAGAAGTGTGTTAATATATTCATGCCAACTCCTAATAAATTAAGCGGCTCTACGATACTTTTCTCTTAGCCCGGTGAGACACATTTCTGTCAACAGGCTCTCTTTGGATTCAAGAAACTGAAACTTCATAACAGATTTACATATTTCTGAAAATACACAAGGTATCAAGTTGCTGCTTCACAACTGCCAGCCCTGACTACTATATTTTCCAGAGACCCACTCAACTATTTTATTTGAAGTTGCATCATCTTTGCTTATGGTGCACAAGATTCACATTTTTACAGATCAATATCAATCAATATCAACACTGATTACTTAAGGGGTTGTTTGGTGGGAGGTATTAGAAAAAACAATGCATGCATTAGCTTTGTCCATTACTAATCCCTTGTTTGGTTCATTTTTTTACCTATGTTATACACCTATTTGGTATTATCCTATGTATAACTAATACATAACAAACCATGGTATTAGCAATGCAATGGTTTTTAATACTTGCATTAACATAGCTAAAGACACAATAACGACACTGATCCATTGTTTTCTAAAGGTTGAATTGGTGATATATAGTGGCGCTAATTAGGCTTACTACAGTGAGGAGGCTTATGGTTTCAGAAAGAAAAAAAGGAAGTTGTGTTTATGAATTACTTGATGAAGGCAATGCATTCTTTTAGGATTCGTATAAAGTAAATTTCGAAGTTCTAAATATAAAATTGTTGCAATAAAAACAGTGTACAAAGCTAAGGAATATGGAGGGTATTTTTGTAAACAAACATTTTAAAAAAATTATGCAATGCTTTAATACACCAAACCAAACAGTGTATAAGGCATACTCTCAACATAACTAATCCCAGCATAACTAATCTCGGCATTACTAATACACCCTATTTAGCACTATTGTTGTACACCCTACCAAACGACCACCAAACGACCCCTAACTGTGTTAATAAATGCAAAGGTTCTTGACTCGTTTTAATAGTAAACCTTGCTGATCTTTTGGTTTTTCATAATTCAAGTTTCAACCCAAAGTGATAATTACTTATCTACAATTTAAAAATTCTGATTTAGAACTTCAAAAAAATGAAAATATCGAAGGGCCAATCCAATTTGAGGTGTTGCCTTGCTTTCAGAGACTACTGACTGTTACTTCATAACATCCATTGCTTTTCCTAAAGGGCTTTGCTCCATATGGAGCAGCATCAAATAGAACTTTTAAGAAAGGAGAACCAACCCTTAGAAAATTCAGACCTTCACCATATTTTGCTATTCTTCCATTTTTTACCACATAACTCTTCTTCTTTAATTCTGTTTTAGGGAGGGGTCAGGTGACAGCAAGAATCAGCTCCCAAAGTGAGGTAAATATACTTAATTCTGGTAAAACACATAAATATGAATTTTTGCTATATAATCAACACTACCACACAAAATGATCGTTAGTTGTTAATTTATATTAGAGAATTACCAGTCCATGTACACAAATGTTGAAGAGTAGTTTCCAGACTTTGTATAGAGCAGTCGGTGATGATAGTCATGAAAATCAGCCCTGGGAACCAAAGTCAGATTTCAGACATATAGTTGATATGGAAAATGTAGACAAATATAGGGTGTTTGGTATAAGGAAAATGTTTTTAAGGAAAATATTTTCCATGAAATAAGTGAGTTTCTTACTTATTAAACTTACTTATTTTCTTGTGTTCGGTACGTAAGCAAAAAATATTATACTAAAAGCATATGTATATAATCTAAACAAATACCATAGGGGTGGGGGTGGGGGTGGGGGTAGGGTGTGGGGTGGTGGGGATGGGGGTTACGGGGGTGGATGAACATGAGGTATGTCGGAGGGTGGGCACTACTAGAAAATCACTATTTTCCCACTGAAAAATGTTCAAACTTAAATAGTAGTGTGAACACACGATTTTTTTTAGAAAGTATAGTGTTTCAATGGGAACTTGTTTCCCACTGAATATCGGTGGAAAACCCTTTTATTTCTAGTAGTGGGGTGGAAACAATCAATGTGGAATTTGTTTTCCCTACTTCAATTAGGGAAGTCATTTTTCTCATTTTTAAAGAACTTGTTTCTAGAGAAAAAAAATCAATTTTTTTTACCAACCGAACATGGGGAAAATTGGAAAACGTTTTCCTCCATACCGAACACACCCATACTACTAACAAATTTTCTAAGAGTAACTTTGTGTACAGACCCCCCATATAATGGCAAGAGGTTTGAGAGGCTCCAAGGGAAATGGTAACCACAATGTGCCTCAACTGTCTCAAGGACTCTGAGTACCATCCACAACCATAATGTTATCAAATGGGGCCCAGTGATGGCTGGACCCACTATTGTAGCAAATCCAAGGAAGAGAATTTCAGCAGGGTGAGCATATTCAGAAGTCAATCCAAATGGTGTTGCATACCTGTGGATGTAACAAGCAGCAGCTCTGAATGAATGTACAAAAAACAAACAACTGGAAAGAATGATTTGAAAAAACATAGTAATACTCTTCACTGACTCGTGATGGACGCTATGGACATGCTTGTAGAGCCATTTAGTATGTAAAATCCTGTGTCCCCAATAGAATACAAAATCCTCCAGGATAAAGTAGAAGAATACTTGCGTTGAGATCACTTTCCTGCAGAAGCAGAATATTGCAATTCACTCCCATCAATAAACAACCAAGCAACGCCTTCAATACCCGACACCAACCCCAACAAAAGCAAATACAATAAGGAAAAATATTAGAAGAGAAAAGAAACAATTTTTTGCAGCTGATGAAATTGTATGAATCTGTCACCATCACCAAACTTTAAGATAATCATATACAAGTATGTCATTGCTAAGCTTTAGTATATAAAGAACCTGAAAGTACCAGGACGGCAATGGGAGAGTACTTCGCATCCCCATTAGTTTAAAGACTGGATAGGATGCCATCATAAGTGGGAGATTCACACAAAAATGATACAGCAACAGGCGACTGATGCATTTCTCCTGAGCTGCAGGGCTATTATTTTTTGTCTGCAGCAAATGAGAGGTCAGGAACTCTAATATTGAAATTCAGTAAGATAAGGTTGAAAATCCAGCTGAAAAGGTCATATTAACTATCAGCTTTGGGAAACAAACAGCTTTTAACACGAGAGAATCCGAAAGGATAAAAGAAAGAAGCAAGTCAAATGTCAACAAAAGTCAGGTTTAGCCATTTAAGAGGAATTTGGATGTTTGTCAGATATATCCGCTTTCAAAATGAATTTATTACTTATAAGTGATCCATCAAATACTCTAAATATAAAGTGGTTGATAACTTTTTATGCAGGAAGAATAGCAAAAACTGATGAAAGAATCTTTTTGTCATACAATATGTAGGAAGTGGCAAATTTCTAGGTAAAACCAATAATATCCTTTCTGAAAGTGTTATGATATCCACCTGGTCTTTGGCGAGAAAAACGCCAGTCTCTTTATGTTAGACATGTTATGATGTATGAACATAAAAGATATTTTTCATACTAAATGTAAATCAATTTAAGAGAAATTTCCATTTTATTTAAGATCTGTCCTGCTCAAAACATTTTAATAAGAGTAAGAAATCTGAAAAAGGGGCAGAAGAAGACGGTTAAACTAAAGAGCTTAATGGAATGGAGTGAGATAATAAATCTTATAATTCATTTAATAGAGTTAAGAGGAGATACCTGAATTTTGTATTTGCTCAACCATCCTGTCCTTTCGAGAAGAATGAAAGGAAGTCCAGACAAGAAGAAGACACTTTCATGAAGAAAGAAACTTCCAAGACAAGCCAATTGGAAGTCGTTGAAATTTGTAATCAGAAACTGAAACATCAAGAAGAAAAACAAGAGGCTCAGGTATATTTCACTTTGTAATTATTCATAATGATGCAATAAACACACTTGAAATTCATTTAACTGGAAAAGAACAAGATCAAACTGCGAATTTGAATATGGCATTTCTTGTCAAGTTCAAGACTACATAAAGAGAAAATATGGAAGCAGCGAACTGCAAGTAATATTTATGGTGATTTGATAACCAAGAAAAAACAACCTTTAACCTTCAAGATGTGTTTTTATGTTAGAATGTGTTGGTATAAGAAATTACTAAGAGAAGTGGTCCTCGAAATGGAAAAGAAAAAAACCGAGCAAAGAAAAGAACCTAACAAGGCTTAAGTAGTTGTAATTTAACACCCCATTGCTTCACCCTGCTTTTCTCTTTTGTCCCAAACTGCAAGCCAAAATTTCTAGCCACAAAAGTTTTCTCATCTCTCTCTCCCCCTCTCTCCTAACCTCAAGGCAGCGCATGAAGAGCTTCAAACACCAACAAGGACTATGACGAGCTTCAAACACCAACAAGGACTATTCAAACGAAGACATTAGTCCAGATTACTTTGTGAAGACACTGGTGTGGACTCGCATGGAGTGTAAATAGCATGCCAACCTGACAAGTCACATCATGCTACAACAGTAAATGTGAAATCTAGATTATTTTTATCTCTGTTTAGGATATTTTATTGCAAAAGAGCACCAAGTGAGTGCTATGTATCTGTAAAAAGAGTTGCAGCTCCAGAGATCTCAAAAAAGAATCTATCTATCAAATTCCATTAACAACTTCACCCAACCCCATCCCCATCCCCATCCCCACCCCTATCCTTTTGTTAAGTGATAATGAAGTACAACGTGGGATGTGGCATAAGTGCACGACACCAGTTCGAACTCTTCCACTGACTAGAACCCGGTATATAAGTGGTAGTAGGGTCAAGGGTGGACCCATACAACCCCAAGTTTCGAACCTGGCCAAATACCCAGCAAATTCTCAGTTATCCCAAAATAAATAAATAGAAGTTCATACGACAGCTAAATTTCCACACAATTCACTGTTCTCTATTTCCCTTCAGAACTTTGACCATTCCTCTCTTCCCACAAATTTATTAAAGAA
Source organism: Przewalskia tangutica (assembly GCA_029844215.1). Classification (NCBI taxonomy): domain Eukaryota; kingdom Viridiplantae; phylum Streptophyta; class Magnoliopsida; order Solanales; family Solanaceae; genus Przewalskia; species Przewalskia tangutica. The sequence continues at coordinate 5,240,174 of CM056723.1, read as the reverse complement.
GCTGAGCAATCAACGACTGTGCACCGTACCACCCAAATTGTTCCACATAGAACCTGGTCCATTTTTCTTTGGTTTCAGCGAATGCATCAGAAGGTAGGTAACTGAATCTTCATGACTTTCCATGCATGAAACATTTGTTAACCAAGGTTTTCCTCCTGTGTTGTATGGATCATAATTGCTTCATATAGTGATGTCCCTGTCCATTCAGAAAAAAGACTTTCATGGGAGCTGAAGTTCTTTGTATGGCCTTCCACGAATCCACAGAATTATTTTTTTCATTTCCTTTATTGGTTGTAAGAATTTGATAGTAAGATTTGGATGCCATGTTCCATGTACAATTCCAAGCTAGAGATTAGAGAATGAGCTCTCAAACATAAGAATTGGTAGCCATTTAAAATTCTACAATTTGATTTATGTTTGTCACAATCATTGTACAGCCTCCTAAGTTTTAGTTCCAAACTGTTGCCCCTTAGCTCAAGCCTTGTCAAGCTCCCAATCATTACATAGCCTCCTGAATTACAGGTTATGAATGCAAGCAAACCAGGAGAGGTTTGGGAATAACACAATAAGCGGGACGTGTCCTGGCTGATAGTCAGACCAAAATTTGATTATCCACTTCCAACCTTCAAAACTGGTATGTTATAATGAGCTAATTCCCCCAAAAGCCTCGTTGGTAAATTACTAAGTTCCATAAACTTAACCCCATGAGAAGCTTATGAATCTAACTTTCTAGGTATGTTTCAATAGTTATATTCTAACTAACCTAATAAACATCCAGGGGGTCAACAAGCTACTACTACTTCATGCTGTTACGCTAGATCTAGCTCCAATTTCCTCAATTTCTAAACAAACAGAACTACAACATTCCACCTGTCTTTGATCCCACTCAAATCTACTACAACTACAAAATAACAAATGGTCACCGTTTGAAGTCCAACTGCTTCAAGCTGGCTACTGTTCCATATCTTAGGTGTGCTTTACAGCACTCTTTTTCTGATTGCACTGCACAATGTTCAGTTATTTATTATGCCTATTACTTGTCCATCATCTATCCTTTTAGTCTCCTAATCTAAATTAATCTTTGCTAACTTTCTCCCCTAAAGTTATACTGCCTATTGTTTTTTATTACAGTATTATTTGTAAGGAAAGAGCCCATAACTATCAGACAGAGAGAGAAAGGATAGGAAATAAATGAGTGACTACTATCCCATAAAATATCATTAAATTCCTGAAACACCTGAAAGTAACAAAATCTCAACCACCTTCTTAGATTGCACTTATATCTTCATCAATCAACTTCAGTAGAATCAGTATCCTTACTAAAAATAATAATAATTCCTTTTTACACGCCCCTTAAGAAATAATAATTAGGAGTATTTGACATATTTTACCATTATTTATGTCTAAGTTGTAATCTCTCGATTAAATATTTACTATATTTATGTGTCATATTCATTAATGACAAATGGTAAAACGGTGAAAAAATAATTAATTATATCTTAGAACTTTTAAAACGACAAATAATTTGAGACTGATGGAGTAATACATAGTACGCACTTCCATACAACAATCGAACAACCATAACATGCATGGAGAAATGTACTTATAAATCACAGTCAAAGCCATTCGTTAATTAAAATTCCACATGTAGATTAACGATAGAAACAATGCTGTGCGAATCGTCCTCATAAACGTAGTGTCAGTCATGCAAACTAATACAAATTCGTATGCACAAACAGACAAATTCACAACTAATCTCAAGGTCGTCGAATTAAGTAGATCCACAAAATAAAAGGCAATTAATCCAATCTAGGGCTAATAAATCCAGCATTAATCAGATAAAGAAGAAGACGAAAAGTGTTACCGTCCAAGCAGATTCTATCACGGAAGCCATGGTCAAACAATGAGGTTTGACCCGATCGCCGGTGGGAAGAGAGAGAGGAGGTGGTGGAACTATGAGAGAGAGAGAATGTGTGTGTGAGAGAGAGAGATAGAGTGAGTATATCGGGCAGGTATTTGAAGAGGATATTTCATATCAGATTATTGAATTATCATATCAGATTACACGTAATCAAATATTTCTATTATCACATAATATTTCATAAAATAATTCATTTTCTCTTTCATTCACATTAATACATATATCCAATCATATATTCATTTTATCTAAGGCTGGCCAGTGGGCCGGGCCGACCCGACCCGACCCCGACACCGACCCCGACACGACACCGCTGTTATTTAAAAAAAAAAGCGGGGCTCGAAGGCGGGGCAGTATGGTCCCTTTGCCCGACTCCGCCAGACCCGATCCCGCCCGATCCCGTCCCGACTCCCGACCACCGCCATGGCCCCGATTCGACGCTGCGAGAAAATAGTCGTTGTCCAACCGTATTTTACATTTTGGCCGTTAGACAACGTCCATTTCGGCCTCCCCTCCCAACCCCTACCCCTTTAACCCAATTTTTCAACTATAAATACCTCATTACTCTTCTTATTATTTTCACAAATCTTTCTACACTCTAATCTCTCAATCAATCTCTAATTCTATACAACATTGTCTACATATTCAATCTATTTATTAATTTGAGAATTGGGAGTGAAGTTGCAACTAGCGAGGATTATCTATCGAGCAAAGTTTCAATTTTCAACCTCTCGATTACACGTCGACTCTACGTCGGCGTTTGATCTGATCGTTCTCTCATTAAATTATTATTTTGTCTTTATTTCATTTAGCACATTTAATTTCATTATCTTTAACTATTTATTAGCATAATTAAAATGAAAGGACTAAGAGGCGTGTTGGGTAAGGGTAAAGTCGAGCTTCTTCAGTAGGGGTGGTAACAAGGACAAAGTCTTCTACAGTATTCTGTTCCAACTATTCCTAGACAAGATGATTTTATAGATCCCGAAATGTTTCTGAAATACCATATGATCTGAACACAAATGATTATCCCGAAAATGAAGAAGATTTTAATTTAGATGACACTCTAGTTGATGATACACCTCTTAATGAAGATGACGATACACCCACTAGTGAAATGCCTCCTATCCCCTACTATGAGGCAGGTCCCAAAGCGACCATTAAAATCGGTTGTATGGAAATATTTTGTGTGGACGTAGCTAATCAAGTATTGTATGTAAAACTTGTAAAAATGTTTATTCTTTTAAAAGCTGGACAAGGTCGTGGTGGGACGGGGTTTAGGAAGACACCATTGCAAAAACACAAAGCCTTGCGTACCCAATACATGATTGAAAAAGCGGTGAGCAAGCGTCCTCTCAATCGGGACAAGGTTCATACTCTGTCGGAGAAAGTCTGGTCAAATTAACCCTATGACGGGGAGTTGTAGGCCTAAATACGATAAACATAAAGATAGGGAAGACTAGCAAAATTAGTTCTTGTGGAGGGTTTGCCTTTTTCATTTCCGAATCTCTGGTTTTATTCATTATATTAGAGATATGTATAATCCGCTTATAAAGGTTTTCCTAAATCAATCTGTTAAAAGAGATGTATTTAAATTTGCATGAATATCAATGATATTTACGTTATGCATTATATCATTTAAATTGCAAAGTCGCTCTAACTTACGATATAGCCGTAGTACTATGGCCATGATTATTTAAGCGTAACATGTCATTGGATAGACTATAAATGGTCTATGCAAAAACGTATTTTAGCATATAGATATATAGATAGTAGGCCTGGTGAGTTTATTTGAGAAAATATTTATTCATCTCCGATTATTACGGAATAAGCGATAAAGTTATGAGTATTACATTAGATAATGATCTTCTAACAATTACTATTAGTATTTTAAGAGATGTTTTAACTCCTTCTTTTCCAAAACATTTTCATATAAAATGTCGTGCCATATTTATAACTTAGTTGTAAAGGATGGTCTTTCACTTTTTCAAGATATTCTTGAAAAATACAATTTGCTATACACTTTATTTTTAAAAGTAATAGAATCCAGCGGAAAAGATTATAAAAAATTTGTCACGATTATGGACTATCTTATAGAAAAATTCAGAAGAAGTACCAACTAGGTGGAATTCTTTATATGACCAACTAGTTGTTGCTTATGAGTATAGAAAACCTATTACTTTATTTTTAACGCCATAATCAAAATCCAAATGATATGATTGTGGATAATGATTGGGACAAAATTAGAGAACTTATTGTATTTTTAGAAAATTTTCAACGAGAACAAAAAGAATTTTCTACTTTATATTATCCTACTATTTCAACTATGTTGTTTTATATAGCTATAATATTTTTACTTCTTAAAGAATATATGGAAAAACACCTTATCTGCAGCTATTAAAAAAATGTTTATGAAATTAAAGAAATAGTTTATTCCTATTCCCTATTTATATTATTGGTCTTTGTTTTAAACACTATTAAAGTAGATGGTTGTAAAAATCTTATTACAAATATTTATACATGTATGGACGTACTACCACCTCCAACTCCCAAAAATTTAAATGTTGAGCCACCATTGAACTAACGCTAGAAGAAGTGTTGAATAGCGTAGAAGATGAATGCAAAAAGTATATCGGCATTACCAAAGAAAGTGCTAGTAACCAACCGACTTTTGTACCATCTTCTTCTTCAACACAACCTAAAAAAGACAAGCAGTTTCTGTGGCTAGGCCTAGTATTAATTCTATTGAAAGCCTCAGAAATAGAATGTGCGGTGGTAGCAGTGCTAACCAAATTAGCGAGTTCGATGTTTTTATTTTGCGGTACTTTACCTTACAAGCGATGTCAATGAAGAAGGAAAGGAAGACTTGCTGAAATATTGGAGCGAATGAGAAGACATTTCCGACACTTTCAATGATGGCGAGATATTTTGAACATTGGCGTCGTCGATCGGCAAAGCGCTTTTCTGCAGATTTCAAATAGGAGAGCAGGACACTCGTTAGCGGAGGCGACTTGGAGATGGCGGTCTTATTCAGAGATTGGATACGAGCGGAGGCGAAGGAGTGCGATCGAGAGATTAACGAAGAAGATGGCGACAACTACAACGACATTTTATCTGAAGGCATGAGTAGCGGCGTGGAACAATTTGATCAAGATATACCAATTCCAGAAGAGCCACGAAATTATAAAGAAATTAGAAAAAGTATTTTCAAATTGGTAATTTATTTCATTGCAATTTTTAAATTTTCTATGTCTTTCACTCTTTTGCAATTTTTTCAACAACAATACGATTACAATCTACAATGTAATTTTGAATCTTGTATATTTGATATTTGATATTTCAATGAAATTAATAATATAAAAGGCACAAAAACACTTGGGATGTTTTTACACTATTCTTGTCTTTGTTTAATTTAATTATTTAGTTTATAACTTTATACTTTATAGTTTATAGTTTATACTTTATAGTTTATACTTTATAAATATATTATATATATGAGTATAATACTATAATTATAAATTATAATACTATAAGTCTATAAATTATACTTTGTTAGTAATTTAGTATTTTTAATTTAGTGAAAAAATTAAAAAAAAACACACAAAACCCGCCAACAGTCCGTCAGGCAGGCCGTCAGGCCACTGCCCAACGGGGCCGGGTCGGGACGGGACATGTATGGTCCCGCCCCGACCCCTCGGGCCCGACTCGACCCGCCCATTTTCCCACTTGAGCCGTCCCGCTCATGACCCGACCGGTGGGCTGTCCGACCACTGGCCAGCCCTAATGTTATCTCATTTTTTATTTTATATATGATATTATTTTTGTAATTCATATTATTACATATATAATAATAAAATTATAAATTACTTATATTCATTTAATTTTGACACATCAAATATTATTATAATATTAAAACACAACAATACATAATTTTATTAATAAAGATAAATTAATTGTACAATTTATCAAAAATACACTAAAATAGATAATATTAAAATCACAAATTGAAGTATTTTGTTGTGTTTGAGGCAGAAAATTATGTCGTGTGTCAACACCAGCATTTTCTAGAGAAATTTCTAAAATTAGTTGACATCATATATGACATTTGAAAATTGGATGACATAATCTGAGAATTTTGTAGACGTTGAATATTGAGATTTTGTAATTGGTTATGAAATATAAAATTTGGAGGAAGATTAAAATTTTGATTAGGATCCATATTAAAAAATAGCAAATAATTTGAAAGAAGATAGAAATTTGGAGAAAATAGCCAAAATATTTCGGTGTCCAAATGAAGTAAATTTAGTCTCTTTTTATTCATCTTTAAAAAAATTGGTGTTTTTTTTAATTCGGTCAAATTATTGATCAAAAATAGCAATTAAAGTAGTGGTGAGAATTGAATTTATGGCAGCCAATCGATGGCTGCCACATGGCGCGAGCAGAGAGAAAGCCATTTCACCTTATCAGCCGTGGACATTGTCTCCACGTGGCGTTGCGCGATTGATTCGTAAAAATTATGTGCAGAATTATTTTTTATATATTCAATAATTTCTATTTTAATATTGCATTCTAAATATTTTCTACGGTGTATAATTATCTTTGAGATTTTCTCCTATCTTGAGATAGAAAAATGGGTCCATAATAGATGAGACAGACTGGCAAGCGGGAAGGGAATCTGTGCTGACGGCCTCTTTTTAACGCAGAGACAAACACATGTGCTACTTTACATGCACACGATGCTATCACTTCAACCACTCATCCAACTTGGCTTACATTTCACCAAATACATCAACGTGTGTTGTTGTTGGTGCTGGTGCCACCTTACGTTGGATATCTATTTTGGGATCTTGTGTACTTTCAATTACGATATTTTCTATTTTTTAAAAACAAATATTTTTATTACGTAGGATAGGAGAATCGTAGGGTGCTTATTACTTATTAGTCGATTCGGTTCGGCTGTGTAGGTTATCGATTTGATTTATTGATTTTCCGTATGCGAAATATGCTAAATTGATAATTAAACTGATAATATATTTGTTATCGATTTTTAGTTTATCAATTTTTGGTCCTTCACAATTCGATTTTCGATTTAACAAATAAAAAAAAGTTCCGTTAATTTTTTTATTTTCATTTGTTCATTCATACACTGTCTTCGTGCATAAAAAGCTACATAAACTACAAGACAAAAACTATAAAATGCACTATAGCAATGAAGCAACAAGTCATCAAATGAAAATGAACTTTTAGATTGTTTAATGCATTTTAAATAGTGAAAATACAATGATAAGTGAATTGAGAACTGAGAGAATAAGTGTGTCTGCGGTAAGAATTTAGTAATATAGTTTGTATTTAAAAATTAAAACTTAAAGCCACTAATAGAAACAAGATGTGTATATTTGTGTATATTTAGGTTACTTACCATATTTTGTAGAAGTCTTGTACAAGAGTAATTAGGATATAAGTATTATAGTAGGAATATGATTTTTCATATTTAGAGATTGTATATTGTATATATAGACCTCTTCATTAATGGATGGACGGCTCTTGATGCTACAGTATTCTAGTGGATTTATTCCACTATCTCTACGGACCTGTTGCAGACAATTATTGAATCCGACGCCACAGCGATAGAATCTTGGAATCAGGTATGTGATATATTCCAAGATAACAAAAATTCTCGTAATGTCACTCTTGAGCAGAAATTTTTCCATGTCCACATGGAGGATTTTTCGAATATCTCAGCCTATTATAAAAGGCTGAAGGAATTGGCGGATCAACTCAAGAACGTTGGTTCACTGATTGTCTCGTTCTTCAGATGGTTGCAGGCCTATTCGAGGCTTATAATGGTGTTGGGACGCTTCTTCGTCAAAGTAATTCTCTTCCACCGTTCTACCAAACTCGTTCCATGCTCCCATTAGAAGAGGCCGACTTGGCTAAAAAATTGACTACCGGAGCTAATTTTGTCATGAAGGTGGCTACGTACGATGACCCTCACTCATTCTCGGCAAACTCTAGCCAAAATTATAAAAATGGTGGCGGCAAATAGGGTCAAACCGGGAAAAATGGCGAAGAACGCGGCGATCGCGGCGATGTGATGGCGATGGCGGTGGTCGGGCGATGGCGCGATAGCGGGCGTGGCGGCGATGGGTCGGTGGCCGCAACACCACTCGCGTCAGCCAGGCCTGCAAAATGGTCGGTAAGTGATGGGTCGATGTGACATGGCATTTCCTAGTTGCCTAGGCGTTCCAGCTAATTGGGCCAGCCAGAGGCCCAATTCCCAATTCCAGCAGTACCAACCCAAGCAGTCGGTTGGGCCCTTGCAACATACTGGCTTGATTGGGTCTCGGCTTCGCTGCTGCGGGCCTAATTTCCGGTCCGACACCTACATATATTGAGGCTGCGATGCATAGTTGCATACACTTGAATTAAATTTCCCGGACGCAAATTGGTATATGGACACTGGTGCCACTTCTCATATGACATTCACCTAAGTTATCTCTCGTCTTAATTCAATTTGAGCAATAATCATGACATAATTGTTGGTGATGACAATTCAATTCCAATTCGTAATTATGGTCACACGAATTTGTCCCCCCACACAGCCACCTCTATTCCTAAAAAATGTCCTAATGGGAGTGCGCAATGTTTATATATATTTCTGCATAAATCTAACTTGTTTATATACATTTTTCCATAAAATGTCCCCCCCCACCCACCACCACATCCCCCACATCCAACTTGTTTATATACATTTTTGCATAAATCTATGGAGTGCGCAATGTTTGGCCCGTCCCTTTCATTTTTTTTTGTCTGCATAAATCTAGTATCTTAACCAGTTCGTTTTTTAAGGATTTAAACGAGTTCACTTGTACTCAACCTTTTGTGAACATGTAAGAAGTTTATGAACCATGCTATCTCTCTAATGAATTAGTCTAATGAGGTTGTAAAGAAAGTCAAGAAGCCACTGTTCAGGATTTTTGTTCTTAATAATGTAAGAATCAACTATTTATTTAATAAATTTCTCAATGCGTCTTTTAGTTTAGATGAAAAATGCTAGTGACACGGTACTTTTCTAGTTTGAATACATATACTGTGAATGAAGTATTGAGGCTGATGCATCTCTTCCTAAGCAATTTTTGTTTCAGTTTTCTTTCATTTCGTACGCAATGACTTAGAAAGTATATTTATTTCTTACGGACAATATGTATTAGGACAAATATATTTTATACACATTTTTATTTATATTAATGAAGATTAATATTATGGCATTTGCAATTACTAAATTACTAATTGATTGTTTATAATATTCTATAATATGCATCCCTAGAGATTACGTGGTTATTAATAGTGTGAGATATTAATATTATAATGTAACTCTTAAAATAGTCTGGACTAATGATCATCGAGATTGGGATATCGATGATATGTGATAAGTCGACATGTGGTCTGCATCACATCCTCAGAGGATGTAGTATGTCTCACCCGCTACGAATAATGGTTACTCGTGATGGACACATGGATACTTTAGAAGTATTGGTATACCTTGCTGATATATTATTTGCTATACAAGTCTAAAGTATGATCAACATATGGGAGATAGAAGTCCTTAGACTTGAGATCGATACGAACCTTATCTGCAGAGTAATATATTTTGATCCTGTTCTAAGTTCAAATGTCTTATAGGTTGAAATACGACTTGTATTGGGTATATTACAAAGTGGATTAAAGGTGGTAGTTGAGCCAAGATTAGGATTTATTCCTCGAATGTATATTCGAGAGAACACTCAGATTCTCATATGATATTGTCACGCCCCTTTTCGACCGCGATATTTTTAAACTCCTGCTTAATAGAAAATGTTAGAAAATAAATAATAAAATGCTAAATGTTAAGGAGGGTGCTTAAAAGGGTGCTAGGATATTAAAGTTTAAAAGTAAAAGGTGTTAAAATGCTAAAAGTGCTAAAAGGTGCTAAATGCTAAAGGGGTTCGCGGAGTCGCCACCTAATTAATTTGGGTGAATTAGGACACCTAAATGTTAACTAGTTTAAAGTAAACATTAACTCCATTTAATGGTCTGCTAAACTTAATGAGATTCTGGGTAAGGGTTCTTTATTAATCTAGAGGGAAGGAGTTAGGCACCCTCTAAGATCCGCTAACTTGCGGTTGTCCTGCCAAACCTAGGGTAATTATTATGTTAAAAATGCGTGTTTTGAAAATATAAAAGATGCTTCAAAATATTTTATAAAAGGGGCATGTTGAATAAAGTTTGTAAGACTAATAAAAAATATATATAAAGTTTTAAAGTGTGCATTTATATTGTTTATGATGTAAGCGGTGCTAAGTTGATTTATGGACTATGGATATGCATTTATCTGCGAAATCAAAGAAGTGGTGCGTTAGTTTTAGATATGCAATTTTAATGTTTAGGCAAAAGATTAGATATAAATGGCAAGCCTAAAATAAATAATTAGAAGTGCATTTAATTCTAAACCACCTTCGCACCTTTTATGTTCAAAGACTAATTGAACTAGCTATCCTATTAGTTACAAAGTTAAATAATAAATTTGCAATAAACAAATAAAGGCATAAAATGAGGCAATTAGATTTAAAGAATAAGAGGAGTTGAGATGGATGACAACGTCATCTTGTCCTATTTTTTTGTTTAGGAATTTCTGAAGCGGGAATGCGAATGCGGATGTACATAGACGCGGGTTGCCATTTGAAGTAGCTCGTGATGAGTCTCGCCGTGAGACTCTTCATTTTGCTCCGGTGCATTTCATGTAACAAAAGAAAGATAAGAATTAGTATATAATCTAACAATATAAATGGACATGTGCATATTCTAGCTAACATTTAATTAAGTTACCCTCTAAAAATAATAGAAGTTGACCAAGGGCCCAACGTTATTCAGCCCAAACTGGGCTTTTGTAACTGGCAGCAACCAACATCAGCAGAATGTTGGGTTTCAGATTTTAAAGCAGGCATACACAATCATATTTGGGCCACATTGATTATACCAATACTTTGAAGAATAACTCAGATTTGGACTTAATAACTATATCAAGCCCAAAAATCATTTTTGATGTTTTAAAAAAACTAGGCTTTGTCTGAAGAACGTACCATTAAACTTAGCAAAATACTCAATAAATGCACATAGAAACTAGGCGCAAACTATCAAACAATTATGGCCTCAACAAATCAAGGCAAGATTCATATTCAATTCCAAGTTAACAGGATAGACACACAAAACAGGATGTATGCAGGGGCAATCCAATAGCTGCATTAGACTGATGAGGTGCTGGGCAGTGGAAAGCATAGTTAGACTGAGATAAAGACAGCTTATAAAGCAACTTACTGTTAGAAGTAAATGATCAAATAAGCCATTCTAAATAATATTTTAAACAGACTCAACACATCCAACTCTAACTGCAAGCATAATGATAAGATTCAACAAGTGTAACTTCAACAGATATGGACCAGGGTACATGATAACTGGGAGACCTTATGGGAGCATTTTAACACAGACAAGGCAAGCATACTATGAATCTGGATTAACGTGAGAGCACTTGAGTGAACAAGTTGCAGGTCAACAGTGACTAAAGTATGAAGGAAAAGATTTTAGACGCAATCATTCCACCAATTTCTAGAAGGGCTATATTACATGAACCAATTTGCCAAAAATTAAGGCACACTGCTGGAACTAATCTGGACCTAAGGGATACTTTCAGGTCAGGCTTACAAAATGCGAAACCAATTAAAACAAGCTAGCATATGCAGGGGATCCCAACAGGCTGTGTTACCGATCTTAAATGACATTGGAACCAACATAAGAGCCACAGGGATAGTATGGATGTATATATATTGCTAAAAGGAATACAAAGGTATTTCCTAATCCTAAATAAAACATGTTCAGATCATGCACGAGGCCAACTTTACTCGTTAAATACTTTCTAGGGTTAGATTACACCCTAATATGCTCACAACATGATATGGGGGTTACAAACCAAAGGTAAAAATGCAAACGGGAAATATAATTCGACATGACGCAGATTGGTCAAAATACAGTATGCTAGTGCCGACATCATTTAATGACTTAATGACAAGATTCAAAACAACTATATAGACTTCCCTGCCGACGCGGTGACAAACAAAACCAAACCCGTAATCACATAAGCATCAAGCCAACTGATTAATATTACAGTCCCTTTTTAGGCACATATCAAACAACATACTGGGATTAATAACATCGATCCCAATCGATAACTTCAAATCGACACCTGCTTAGATACGCTATATCAAACATGATATGATAATGTCAACAAGTACAGTCGAAGCATACATAACAGGAAAACATACACATTCACCTAAAGAACCGAAATTTGAAAGGGAGATGAGTTTACCTTCTCCGGACAGCGAACCGAGGCAGCGTATCAAGTCGCCGACTCGCTCGGGTTTTGGTTTTGCGATGCGAAATAAAGGGTAAAGCTTGTTTGCTGATTTCTTGGCTGATTTTGAAAGAAAGGGGTTTCGAACTTCCTGTTGATGCGCGATTAGATGCACACACTTTTAAACGCAAGTGCACGTTATCGTATCAAGTAGTATAGTCTTAGATAAGACCGAATATCGTCCTCTGGGATTAGGGTTCAAGTACCAATTGTCTATTTTCTAGTATCTATTTGGTGAATTAATGAGTGATTGGTTGTTTATGACTAAGATTTATAAAAGCTAATTAATTATAAAGATTTAATTCAGATGTGATGAGAATAGGGCTTCTATGTATCCTTACTATCCGCTTATGTTACTTACTAATGCATTACTTATGGTGTTCTTCTTTTGGAGAAAGCGGGTTCTGAAATCGTTTTATACTCCGTTAGGTTATATAAACACTCACCCAGTATTGTTCCTTACCTAACTTTCGATAAGGGTAACTCTATAGGAGGATTAAGCACAAAAACCTAGTTGGCCGTCGCGCATGATGCGCAAAATTAGGGTTGTTAAGCCTCTCATCAACGCTACAAATCTAATTGAGGTATTTTCATCCCCAATTCAAGACCGTCTACCCAACTTACAAAGATATTCACAATCCTCCTTTTGAGAATCGATTAGAAATCATATAGTGATAACTAGTTGTCAATTAGCTACCAAGAATTCAACTCAATTATTGGATAGATCTCTCAATAAGAATAATAACCATAAGCATACATTACTTTATAACATAAGGTTCAAGAATTCAACATATAAAGCCACATAAGAGAATTAGTTCCTAGCCATGAATATGACAAGAACTAATTCAAAGTTCATCATGCAAAACCGAATTAAAGAAAAGAAAAAGAAAAGAAATTACTAATGTTTGGGTCTCCATCTCTAGGCAAGAAAACCTTGTGTTTGGCAAGAAAGGAACCATGAAAACCGCCTAGGGTTCTCCTTTTATAGGTTAAAAACGTCTCCTTCTTTTCCTTCCGGGCTGGCCCAAAAATCCGTCAAAGACCTAATTTTTCAGCGTCGGCGCATGGCCTGCTGTCGGCGCGCGCTAAAGTTCTGCAATACTTGGTGTTTTGGCGCGCGGCCCGATATCTGCATGCAGCGCGCGCCACTGCAACTCTGTGGCTTCTCGGATGTTTAGCGCGCGGCCTATTTCGTCTCTGAGGCGCGCGCTGGATCTTCTGCGACTTCTGCGAATAATAGGCGCGCGCCTCGCTTCAGCTGCGAGGCCATGCGCTGGTCTGATTTCAGCCTCGTTTGCCACTTTCTCCGTTTTGACTCTAGTACCTCCTCTTTTCCCCTTTTCGCTCCTTTTCCGCCATTTGGCCACTTTAGCCACTTTGACTCAAAAGAAAGAAAATCTATCCTAATCGACACTTTGTATGTACAAAACGGGACAAAAGACTAACTAGATCGACTCAAAAGGTGTATATAAAATACAGATCAAATACCCCAAACTTAACCTTTGCTCGCTCGAGCAAAGATAGAAAGAAATACAATAAAATGACAGACTCGATAAATAAGAAAATCAACAAAGAAAATAAACAGACTCACGCCATTGATCACTTTTCTTTGCATGAATGTTAACTAGAAAAACATGAAGGTTAGCGAGAATAATATCGAGGAACATATAGCATGGAATTTCAACACATTGAGCTAGATATTTCGCAAACTCATACTTATCATGCTTAAATGGAAGTCGGTGTACTCAAGTATGCATATAAATTCAAAAATTCCTATGGCATGCTTACTTGCTATTCTCCACTAATTCGGATATACATAGAAGAGATCTTGAGGACTTTGGGGGTTGTAATGTAGGCTTAGGTAGGGGTTGGTAAAGATAGGCATTTAGGCTCATTTTTACGTACCATAAGCTCTTTGGCTTTTCAATTTTCCCTTTTTCTTTTGATTCTTTACTTCACTTCAATTCTATCCTTCCTCTTTTGTTTTGGGAGAATGAAGTATATAATAATGACAAGACTTCCAAACTTAGGCTTTTGCCTATTTCTTATTACTTTTGTATTGGGGTGCTGTGGACTTTATTCATTCTTTTTGTTTTCTTTTTAACACAATGTACTCCTACTTGTTTCATAATTTCACTTATGGTACACTTTGTGGGAATATAGGGTGTCAAAGAAGAAGTTTCAAATTTTAGGCTCGATGGGGCTAACTAGTGATATTTTTAAAGTGCGGGATAGAAAAGAATGGTAAGAATTGGCTATCAAAGAAATGCTGAGTCATCTCCCTGCATCGTATCCTAACTATTTCGCCTCAAATAGCGATCATAACACATAAGCATTTATCATTTAGCATACATGCTTTCAGCAAGAAACTCGAATAGGCAGTTCTGTGAGTTTTGGCATCTCTAACCTAAGTGTTTAGATAGTTGCTTCAATTCCTTTACATTATTCCACCTTACTTCATTAGGTGTTTCTAGCAACTACAAGATACATGATCTTTGTGAGCAATTATGACTCAAGAAAGAAAAAATTTTGGTGACTCAAAATAAACATAAAACAAATAGAAAAATTTAAATAAAACATAACATGACACGAAATAAAAACTAAAACACAAAAACACACCCCGAACTTAAATCACACATTGCCCCCGATGTGTAGACTCAAAGACGAAAAGAAAGCGACACTTACAAACTTTGGCTAAAATGGTGGTGGTGGCGGTGGATAATCATCGACCGTTGGTTGAACAAGGCACTCAGCTCGTCGATTTGTTGCCTTGTTTCTTGCTGTCCTTGTACTACTGTTTGCAAGGTCTGCATCATCTCCTTCTGGTGTTGGTACAATTGCCCTATTGTGGGCTCTGAAGGTTCTGCTCTTGTGGTTGGCCGGTGGCTAGGTCCTGCCTCATATTGAGCCCCTATTTCAGGCTCATCTTCATCCATGGCGGCCTCTGCTGCTGGTGGTGCTCTCCGTCATTCTTGAGGCGGGTGCAGTTTTAGGCGTTTTAAATTTCTGATTCCCGGCGCGCCTGCACTTTTGCGCGCGCTAAACATCTGCGCTCGCCGGGACTTCACGGCGCGGCCTGCTCTGCAGGCGCTGGCTAAATTCTGCAAACTTTCTGGAATTCTACCGCGGCCTGCTCTGGCGCGTATGGCTAAATTCTGCGCTGTTCAGCTCTTTTGGCGCCACCACTGCTTACAGCGCCATGGCTTACCGCTTTTCCGAAATCGACTTTCTTTGATTTTCGCCTTGATTCATTCCAGACCTATCAATCACAGCTCAAACACAAGACCCCATGACCGTGAGATTGTTCTAGACAAAATAAAATAAACTAAAGACTGAAATTAAAATAACATAATTGAAAACGTTGGGTTGCCTCCCAACAAGCGCTGTCTTTTACGTCTTTTAGCCGGACGCAATTAACCTTTACGAGTGCCCGTTGGATACTTACGCGAACGCTTGCAATCCACAGATTTATTGTTATAGGTCTCAATTTCCTATAACTATTTGTTCAAACAGGGGCCTTAAACATACAAGTATCCCCCAAGCACACAAGATGAGTTTGTCTTTTAGGCTTCTTATTTTGTAGGAAACCGTGAAATTCTCTACATCTCTTGACTCTGGGGGTTGCCCTTGATGGTATGCAATTCCTAATTGGGAGTCATTCGTGATAGCTAGTGGTGTTTCTTCTGTGATAGGTGCATGAAAAGAATTTCCACGAGAATCGAAGGTGAATAATTGGATTTACGCAATCTTTTCCTTCTACACACGCCTATCTCACCAAATTCCTCAATAGTTGGGTGTGATTCAGGCTCCTCAACTTGCTGTTCGCTGTTGAATATGATCGCGAGTTCTGCTATTTGCGTTTCCAACCTCTTTATACCCAACCTCATTTCGTCCATGAAGGCAGTTTGGGACCTCGTGAGGCGAGTAGAGTTTCTCGTAATTCCTCCTCTCTCTTATACATGGTTGGAGCTCGATCATATTGATAGAAATCCATATCTTCAGGATCCCTGAGATGCATCAAAACCAACAAAGAATCACGGCACCCTTGTTTTCACACAATATATACATAAAATAAACAAAATTAAAAAAAACTCTACATAAAACCAAATTAGAAATTAAAAATAGATAAATTTGATATTGAACTAATGCCTAATCCCCGGCAACGGCGCCAAAAACTTGATGCGCGATTAGATGCACACACTTTTAAACGCAAGTGCACGTTATCGTATCAAGTAGTATAGTCTTAGATAAGACCGAATATCGTCCTCTGGGATTAGGGTTCAAGTACCAATTGTCTATTTTCTAGTATCTATTTGGTGAATTAATGAGTGATTGGTTGTTTATGACTAAGATTTATAAAAGCTAATTAATTATAAAGATTTAATTCAGATGTGATGAGAATAGGGCTTCTATGTATCCTTACTATCCGCTTATGTTACTTACTAATGCATTACTTATGGTGTTCTTCTTTTGGAGAAAGCAGGTTTACGAAATCGTTTTATACTCCCGTTAGGGTTATATAAACACTCAACCCCAGTATTGTTCCTTACCTAACTTTCACGATAAGGGTAACTACATAGGAGGATTAAGCACAAAAACCTAGTTGGCCGTCGCGCAATGCGCAAAATTAGGGTTGTTAAGCCTCATCAACGCTTACAAATCTAATTGAGGTATTTTCATCCCCAATTCAAGACCGTCACCCAACTTACAGCGATATTCACAATCCCTCCTTTCGAATCGATTAGAAATCATATAGTGATAACTAGTTGTCAATTAGCTACCAAGAATTCAACTCAATTATTGGATAGATCTCTCAATAAGAATAATAACCATAAGCATACATTACTTTATAACATAAGGTTCAAGAATTCAACATAGAAAGCCCTATAAGAGAATTAGTTCCTAGCCATGAATATGACAAGAACTAATTCAAAGTTCATCATGCAAAACTGAATTAAAGAAAAGAAAAAGAAAAGAAATTACTAATGTTTGGGTCTCGATCTCTAGGCAAGAAAACCTTGTGTTTGGCAAGAAAGGGAACCTTGAAAGCGCTAGGGTTCTCCTTTTATAGGTTAAAACGTCTCCTTCTTTTCCTTCCGGGCTGGCCCAAAAATCCGTCAAAAGACCTAATTTTTCGCGTCGGCGCCTGCTTTGTCGGCGCGCGGCTAAAGTTCTGCAATACCGGGTGTTTTGGCGCGCGGCCGATATCTCGCTGTCGAGGCGCGCGGCCACTGCAACTCTGTGGCTTCTCGGATGTTTAGCGCGCGGCCATTTCGGTCTCACGAGGCGCGCGGCTGAATCTTCTGCAACTTCTGAATAATAGCGCGCGCTCGCTTCAGCTGCGAGGCCATGTGCTGATGCAGATTTCGCCTCGTTTGCCACTTTCTCGTTTCGACTCTAGTACTCTTTTTCCCGCACCGCTCCTTTTCCGCCATTTGGCCACTTTAGCCACTTTGACTCAAAAGAAAGAAAATCTATCCTAATACGACACTTTGTATGTACAAAACGGGACAAAGACTAACTAGACTGACTCAAAAGGTGTATATAAAATACACCGATCACCTGTTCTTGTGATGCTAATTGTCTGGGTGTTGAATCCCTAACTGCCGATGCCTTATGCGAATCTGCTGGTTTTTTCCCCTCCCCCGTCTTGCATGTGGTTGACCGTGAAGAAAGTGCGGATTCTTGCGTTATCTTGTGCTTACTCGGTTTTCGTTGAGTCGGGGATGCCCTTCATGCAGATCGACCTCCTTTATATAGTAATAATTTAGGGTTCCAATTTTGGTAAGCTCTTAGGGCTGATTTAGTGCGATTTGTGTATTGATTCTGTCGGATTCTTGGTGTAAAATCGATTGAGGGTTGGTTAAGGTAAGTTAATATTCTGGAGTGATTTGGTATTGATTTTGGACGATTTTATGGGCTGATTCGTGTTGTTCTCGTTATGGTAAGGATGATCTGGTTGTGTGTGCATGGGTAAGGAAAGTCGCCGGATTCTCAGGCGAGAATCTCGGCAGGGAAGGTGCGGCGATGGGGGGTGCGAGGTAATGGAGGTGCGGCGGTTTTATATTTTTAGGGTTGTTGGTTTGATGCTGAGGGGAAGAGAAGAGGCGTATATGGGTGACGGGAAGGTAAATGAAGGTGAAGGGTTGTGGGCGTGTGATAGGCTGATAAGGAAAATAAAGGGTGTTGGGCCGCGGGAGCTGGGCTGGCGGGTTTGTGGGCTGCGTTTTAAAGGTTTTGGGTTGGGTAGAATTTAGGTGTTAGTTTTAAGTATTAGGTATTTAATTAGTGGTAAATTATTTAAATTGTGATTAAATTATTTATGTGCTTTATTAGTCTGAGTTTTAAAATTATTACAATAATAAAGACGAGTGTGGTATTTAATTAGTGCTTAATACCCCATTTTCGACCGTAGCCGGAAACGGGATTACCGCTACGCATGGTTGGATTCCTAAAATGCAATTTAAAGAGGAGTCGCCACCTAATTATTATAGTGAATTAGGACACTAAAATGTAGCATAAAATACTACAAATGACTTCCATTTAAAGGTCTGTGAAAGCTATGTGAGATTCTAGGTAAGGGTTCTTTATTATCCTAAAGGGAAGGGGTTAGGCACCCTAAAGGATCCGCTAACTTACGGTTGTCCGTTCAAACTTAGGTTAATATTATTGTGCTAACATGCAATTTACAATTCTAAAGGGTATTCTAATTGTTAAACTAATCAAAAGATATTTAAACTAGGCATGCAAATATTTAAAATAAATATATATTTAACAAGATAGTAATAACAGTAAACAATCTAAAAAAATGTAATGGAGAGAAATTAGCGACTTTTCCCTTTTATTTCATTTTATGCGAATGATTTGGCTTTGGGGTGCGCCTCCGGGTACCTGCAAAAGACACTTAGTAGAAGAGTTAGTAAATAATAAATAAATTACAAAACAAACACAATGTATGCATATATATATAGATATATATATATATATATATAGAAGCTATTGTGAAAGATATATTTTTATATAGTGTGGGCTCAGCTAGTGTTATGCCAAGGATACTAAGACATGAGAATCCAATATCGCCACGGCGGCGGTCGACTCGCCTCCTGGTGAACGATACTATGCATTCTCGTCTAATCTTTTCACTTTCCTCCTCGCCACATATTAGTCTCGCTACCACGGAGGCCTCCAGATCGACGGATAAATCCTTCTTTGGCCAGTGTAGTATCAAATTCAAAATCAGTAAAATACCAAGTGTAGTAACTTGTTCAAAAATCAGTAAATACCAAGTGTAGTAACTTGTTCAAAAATCAGTAAATAAATTAAGCCAAATAGCCTAAAATTAATGCAGAAAACAATGAACAGCGGACAACATGCGAGCGATGGCGGTTCACGGAAACGATGGCAATTCGCGGGCGATGGGGAAGTCGTGAGCAGTCCCAACAGGATTTTCAAAACGTCGCCGGAGTCTTAAAACTCCGGCCATAATACTAAAATGGTGCAAAATCAGCCCAACAAGCGAAACAAGCAAGCCGAACATAGCGGAGTTTTGCAAACTCGCCAAATACCAAAACTCCAGAAATCAGTCAAACCAACAAGCGAAACCGAAAATTAAACCAGCGAAGTCGCGGGGTTTAAAATTCGGCGAGATACAAAATTTCCAAATCACCCAACCAAACCACAATATGTATAATAGCAACGAAAGAGAAACAAATCATCGTTGCCGCGGAGTTCAAACTCCGCAAGTTTCAACAACACAAAAAGATAACAGCAGCGGTGGCGTTACTTCAACGGCGAGGTCGCCGAGCGACGCCACCGCATGCGTAGATTCGGTGGCGATGGCGGCGACGGGTGTGTGGCGACGAGTTGGTGAGGAGTTGAGGTGGGTCGGTGATGGCAGCGTGGGGGTGCTGGGTGTTTTGAATGGAGGGTTCGCCGGAGTTGTGGGGGTGGCAGAGGTGTTTTCGCCGGTCGTTCAGGGAGGGGGCAGGGGTGCGAGTGGAGGTATGTTTAAAGGGGGTTCGCCGGAGTTTTTTAGAACTCCGGCGAAGGGCGGCGGAGGGCGGCGGAGGGCGGCGGCAAGGGCGGCGAAGGGCAAATGGTTCTCCCTTCTAAAAAAAAAAACCTCCAAAGGGCTGATCCCTTTTTAAAACAAAAGCAAATGAACGTTGGGGGGGGCTGCCCTTAAAGGAAAAAAAAACGTTGGGGGGCTGCTCCTCCCTTATTTTTTTTGTGTTTCTCCCAAGAAAAATCAATGAACGTTGGACCTGCCCCTCTTTTTGTCTGTTGGCTGCTCCTCCCCTCTTTTAATAAAAAGGGGGGGGGGGGGTAAGGTGTTTAGGGGGGAATGAAAATGGTTTGAAATTTAAAAATGGGGGGGAAATAAAAGGGTGTTTGGAATTTAAAATGGGGGGAAATAAAAGGGGGGGTGTTTGGATGATATAAAAATGGTGTTGGATTGGAATGATTTGGATTGGATTCCGTACTGGACTGGTTTGACAAAATGCGACGCGAGTTAATTAATTAAAAGAAAAATTATTTAACAAGATGCAAAATTATAAAAAATGCAAATGTCGATGCAATAATAATAAAATACAATATTTAGACAAATGTTTAATGTCTAATTAAAAATAAAGCCGGATGTCAATTAATTATTTAAAGAAACGCAAATATTATTAAAATAAACGACGGTGTAGTAATAATAGAAACATAACATAACGCTTAATTTTAAAATATAAAGATAAAAATGCAAAAAATGATGATTAAAATGCAGTGTCCTAAAACACATGAAATTGCGACAAATATGCAAAAAACGGGTCAAAATTGACTGTCAACAGCATGTCCCTCTTTGTACGGAGATGATGGAAGAGTCTTCGGACAAAGATGTTGACTCGTAGCCAATTTTGTCCTGTTTTAAAAACTAGAACTTAAAAGAGGGGACGATGCAGACCCAAAATTGTCCCAGTGTCAAATTATGTTAACACTGGGTCGTTGTGATGCGAAAAAATAAAAAGCAAAACTGACGCTGATTTAAAAATGTCCCAGTGTCGAATCATGATGACAATGGGTTGCTGCAATGCTAGAAAAATAGAAGTAAAGCTGACGCAGATTTTAAAAATGTCCCAGTGTCGAATCATGATGACACTGGGCGGCTGTAATGTTAGAAAAATAAAAGTAAAGCTGACGCAGAATTAAAAATCTCCCAGTGTCGAATCATGATGACACTGGATTGTTGCGATGCTAAAGTAAAAAGTAAAGCTGTCGTAGATGCTCGTCGTTGCATGGACGAAATGCTGATGAAGCCGTTGCATAGGCTTTGATGAGATGACGCCGCATTTAACGCCGACGCAGATGTTCGTCGTTGCATGGGCGTGACGCAGATGTTCGTCGTTGCATGGACGAAATGCGAGATGGCCGTTGCATAGGCTTTGATGAGATGGCGCCGTTGCATGGACGCGACGGATGTTCGCTGCCGCATGGACGAAATGCGATGAAGCCGCCAGATAGGCTTTGATGACGGGCGCCGTTGCATGGACGCGACGCAGATGTTCGTCGTTGCATGGACGAAATGCAGATGGCCGCCAGATAGGCTTTTGATGACGAAAGCGCCGTTGCATGGACGCGATGCGATGTTCGTCGTTGCATGGACGAAATGCGATGGCCGCCAGATAGCTTTGATGAGATGGCGCCGTTGCATGGACGCGATGCAGATGTTCGTCGTTGCATGGACGAAATGCAGATGAAGCCGTTGCATAGGCTTTTGATGAGATGGCGCCGTTGCATGGACGCGATGCAGATGTTCGTCGTTGCATGGACGAAATGCAGATGGCCGCCAGATAGCTTTGATGAGATGGCGCCGTTGCATGGACGCGATGCAGAGATCATCGTTGCATAGATGAACTGTTGATGAAGCCGTTGCATATGCATAATAAAAGAGACGTCGTTGCAAAAACGTTATATTAATGTCATTGTGCGGATGTAATAAAGTGATTTCGACCTGGCGGGCCAGGCTACTATGATGAAGTTACCAGCATAATATAAACCGAATAAAATAATTAGAGTTGTAAAAAGATTGAGAAATGATAATGAGAACGACCCTGTGAGCCAAATGACGCCTTGATAGACGCGTGCGATTATGGCTTTGCGGGCTGAGTTGCTACGAGAAACTTCCTGGCTTTATGTATTTGGCTACGAGAGCGTATTCGATAATATGCTATTCGGTATTGACTGCCTCTCCTTGCAGTGAAACCTTAAAATGTCCCAGTTTTGGCATAAGCGGATGTCAAATGGACGAGACCGACTTTGATATGGAAAACCCTTACTATCCTATCGCAGAGATTGGATGGAGTGTGCTTTATAACCGGTAGAGTAAAGACAAAATACTTAGAAAGAGTTGGACTGAGTCCGATGTGGTCACCTACGTGTCTCGCCATAGAGATCAAATAGATACATAGTCTAGGAGCCTAGCCCTATTGAAGTTGGGTTCGTCGATTAGACTTCGAGTTTTTTTTTTTTTTTTTTAATCAAGAATGGAACCAAAGTTGATATGGTCGCCTATGCATTTTGCCAAAGGAACCAGTTTAAACCATAGTTGCCGGTGACGGAGAATAAAGTAATTTTTAAGAGATGAAAAAATTAGGATTTTCCTTTTAAAAGGTGGGACCGAGGCCGAAATGACCGCCTACGTATCCCGCCGTGGGAATCAGGTCACACGTAGTTCCAAATGTGACAGAATTTTGAGAAAATTATTGTTTGAGATATGAGTTTTTCGCGTATCGTGCTAATAACGCAAGGAACAACACAGCCCCAAAAAACCAAGCTAGTATAGCTCGTAATTAATACTAAGTGAATGCACAAAGTTGAAGTAGCAAAATACTGTAGTAAAGTGCACATAGCTGAAAGCAACAAACATTACAATAGCAAGCAGACTATATAGATATCAAATGCGCGTTCTAGCATGTTTGGGACCTCTTTTAATGCCAGAGGTGGGCCTAAACGCCAAATATGCGAGATTATGATAAGTAGGTCCAAGTCGTTAAACTGCAATGTTTTGTTGGAAATGGCGATCAAATGACGGTGCACTTTTTCCAATTCGACATGCTATGTTTAAGCTTGGATTTGTCTATCATTGTCACGCTACACATAATATGCTAGTTGGTCGTTGGGTTGCGAAACCCGTCGATAAGTTTTGGCGTTTTCCTAATAGTGGCGTTGATACCAGGGATCAACCCACCTAAGGTCTATGCATGCATGACTTAATATAAAAGGGTGGTATAGCTCTATCTTAAGTTTTCTAAGATTTGGCTTACTGGACGCAAGGTTCCCGAGTGGACTACTCGAGCGAGAAGGCTACGCGGCTGATCAGACGAACCGATCTAACTCGCAAGTATGGCCAACTCTCCTAAATTTTGGGTATTTTGAAAGAAATTTGCGGGTGCGCGAAGCACACCAGCGCGTGAGTGTGTGATAGTGTGAGTTTTCCAGAATGGAAGAAATATGAGCGGAATGCCATTTTAAGAAAAGCGGTAACAAGTAGCAGTTAAGACAATATGCAAATTTTTATATGTAAAGCAGAATAATTTAGGCAAAATAATAAAAATAAGTGTAAAACATAAAGGGAGCAATTTAAGCAAAAATAAGAAAATAAAGCACAATAAATTAACCTATGTTTGTTGTGATTAAGAACCTAAAGTCCCCAGTGGAGTCGCCATGATGTGACACCCCATTTTCGACCGTAGCCGGAAACGGGATTACCGCTACGCATGGTTGGATTCCTAAAATGCAATTTAAAGAGGAGTCGCCACCTAATTATTATAGTGAATTAGGACACTAAAATGTAGCATAAAATACTACAAATGACTTCCATTTAAAGGTCTGTGAAAGCTATGTGAGATTCTAGGTAAGGGTTCTTTATTATCCTAAAGGGAAGGGGTTAGGCACCCTAAAGGATCCACTAACTTACGGTTGTCCGTTCAAACTTAGGTTAATATTATTGTGCTAACATGCAATTTACAATTCTAAAGGGTATTCTAATTGTTAAACTAATCAAAAGATATTTAAACTAGGCATGCAAATATTTAAAATAAATATATATTTAACAAGATAGTAATAACAGTAAACAATCTAAAAAAATGTAATGAAGAGAAATTAGCGACTTTTCCCTTTTATTTCATTTTATGCGAATGATTTGGCTTTGGGGTGCGCCCGTACTGCAAAAGACACTTAGTAGAAGAGTTAGTAAATAATAAATAAATTACAAAACAAACACAATGTATGCATATATATATAGATATATATATATATATGTATTATGTGAAAGATATATTTTTATATAGTGTGGGCTCAGCTAGTGTTATGCCAAGGATACTAAGACATGAGAAGACAATATCGCCACGGCGGCGGTCGACTCGCCTCCTGGTGAACGATACTATGCATTCTCGTCTAATCTTTTCACTTTCCTCCTCGCCCACATATTCCGTCTCGCTTACCACGGAGGCCTCCAGATCGACGGATAAATCCTTCTTTGGCCCCGTAGTATCAAATTCAAAATCAGTAAAATACCAAGTGTAGTAACTTGTTCAAAAATCAGTAAATACCAAGTGTAGTAACTTGTTCAAAAATCAGTAAATAAATTAAGCCAAATAGCCTAAAATTAATGCAACAAATGACAACAATGACAACATGCGAACAAGAGCGTCGCGGAAAGCGATGGCAATTCACGGAGTAGTGGGAAGTCACTTGAAATCCCCAACAGATTTTCAAAGCGTCACGAGTCTTAAAACTCCGGCCATAATACTAAAATGGTGCAAAATCACCCAACAAAATGAAACAAGCCGACGAACATAGCGGAGTTTTGCAAACTCGGCCAAATACCAAAACTCCAATCACCGACAACCAACAATGAAACGAAAATTAAACCAACAGTGGTCGCCGGGGTTTAAAATTCGGCGAGATACAAAATTTCCAAATCACCCAACCAAACCACAATATGTATAATAGCAACGAAAGAGAAACAAATCATCGCTGTCACGGAGTTCAAACTCCGCAAGTTTCAACAACACAAAAGATAACAGGCGTGGCGGTGGCGTCAAACGCGGCGAGTCGCGAGCGACGCCACCGCAGGTCGATTCGGTGGCGATGGCGGCGACGGGTGTGGCGGCGAGTTGGTGAGAGTTGAGGTGGGTCGGTGATAGCGCGTGAAGTCTTGGGTGTTTTGAATGGAGGGTTCGCCGGAGTTGTGGGGTGGCGAGGTGTTTCGCCGGCGTTCGAGGAGGCGAGGAGTGCAGTGGAGGTATGTTTAAAGGGGTTCGCGGAGTTTTTAGAACTCCGTGGCGGCGCGAGGCGGCGGAGGCGCGGCAAGGCGGCGCGGCGGCAAATGGTTCTCCTTCTAAAAAAAAAACCTCCAAAGGTGATCCTTTTAAAACAAAAGCAAATGAACGTGGCCGCTTTAAAGGAAAAAAAAGCGTTGAAATTTGCTCCTCCTTATTTTTGTGTTTCTCCCAAGAAAAATCAATGAACGTTGGACCTGCCCCTCTTTTTGTCTGTTGGCTGCTCCTCCCCTCTTTTAATAAAAAGGGGGGGGGGGGTAAGGTGTTTAGGGGGGAATGAAAAATGGTTTGAAATTTAAAAATGGGGGGGGAAATAAAAGGGTGTTTGGAATTTAAAAGGGGGGGTGTTTGGATGATATAAAAATGGTGTTGGATTGAAATGATTTGGATTGGATTCCGTACTGGACTGGTTTGACAAAATGCGACGCGAGTTAATTAATTAAAAGAAAAATTATTTAACAAGATGCAAAATTATAAAAAATGCAAATGTCGATGCAATAATAATAAAATACAATATTTAGACAAATGTTTAATGTCTAATTAAAAATAAAGCCGGATGTCAATTAATTATTTAAAGAAACGCAAATATTATTAAAACAAACGACGGTGTAGTAATAATAGAAACATAACATAACGCTTAATTTTAAAATATAAAGATAAAAATGCAAAAAAATGATGATTAAAATGCAGTGTCCTAAAACACATGAAATTGCGACAAATATGCAAAAAAACGGGTCAAAATTGACTGTCAACAGTTGGGCCGCGGGAGCTGGGCTGGCGGGTTTGTGGGCTGCGTTTTAAAGGTTTTGGGTTGGGTAGAATTTAGGTGTTAGTTTTAAGTATTAGGTATTTAATTAGTGGTAAATTATTTAAATTGTGATTAAATTATTTATGTGCTTTATTAGTCTGAGTTTTAAAATTATTACAATAATAAAGACGAGTGTGGTATTTAATTAGTGCTTAATATTTTTATGAATGCGACGCTATTATTAAAACGCATGTATTAGATTGAAATTGATTTTAAATTGCAAGTAATATTAATGCGAATATGCTATTTAACACGACGTCGTTGCTAAATTATTTATTTTATGTATTTATTATCATTTAAGAATTATGACAGGGCTTAAAATTAATAAACGCAGGCGCGAGACTCTAAGTGCTTAATTTTCTACGTGAGGCGTGGTGCCATTATTAAATTGCTTATTTGTGCATGCATTAATGCTTTATTGTTGAATTTTATTATTTAAAAATTATTAAAAATTATTGTGAAAATTTAATGTAATTTTGTAGTTAATGACTGGACGGGAGGGTCAAAATTGGATGTCAACAGATATTAGTTTGACTAAGTCGTTATCCAATGCAGTAGACATATCTAGGATATGGTCTTGTTGTCAACTAATATAGATAAGATATAATGATCAAGTCATTTGGATAGACACTTGGCAGACCCTAAGCTTGATCGAGTGTGTCGTGAATGAAAGGAATTTATCTTCCCACATAGAGGTTCAGTTTACCAGATTCGTGTAACTATACTTCACATATTAAGTTCGTTTTCCGGCGCCGTCTAGAAGTTCCGTGTAGAACCTAATGTGATTAGTGTCGATATATGAAGACATGTAGGGTAACACTAAATCAATTGTTCCGTCGATCTAAGGATGTAATGAGAGAATATAAATGTTCGATTTATGATCGAGACATTTGAATGAATAATGATTATTTAATAAAATCGTAAGTTCACTAAATGAGCATGTGGTATATAGATTGAAGTTTGAAAAGATTTGGATCATGTCGACATGTTAAAAATCGAAAATGGGCAAGTTAGCCATTTATGTTGTAATC
The DNA here is from genome assembly GCA_029844215.1 of Przewalskia tangutica. Lineage (NCBI taxonomy): Eukaryota > Viridiplantae > Streptophyta > Magnoliopsida > Solanales > Solanaceae > Przewalskia > Przewalskia tangutica. The sequence continues at coordinate 5,212,648 of CM056723.1, read as the reverse complement.
AATTTGGTCGATAGTTACAATCGTCGCATGTTAAGAAAGACAGAATTTATAGTTGTTATAATTGTTATAGGGTATATAACATATTAGAATAACAACTTGGATTGAAAGGAAATTGATATCGTTGTGGCATTGCTTGTAGCCGAGAATGCCTTTGGATTAATGGACAATTTTATATTGATTGTGGGGCAGAATTTTATACGTCCGGCTTGGCGTGTAATCCCCTTGAAATTTCTGAATTGTTGAGCCTTAAATGTGGCATTTGGTTATTGATTTTCGGGCCTTGAAAAAGGTGGAAAAGTACGTAGAAACAAAGGAAGTGCTGTCCGATTTTCCGTAGAATAAGAGTCCTTATACTTAGAAATATTCTACGTTGAAAGCTAAAAGTTGATAGGCGTGTTGTGGTCATTATAGGTTGACATTCTACGCGCGGCGTATTCAACTTGGCAAGTGGATTGAACCGGAGAGGTATGTGGAGCTTTTCTTATCTCTTGAGCATGAGTAGCTATAAATGTATAGTACGGTAGACGTACGAGATTTAAATGAATTTAGTTTCATTTGATATCCTTGACTTGTTTAAGAATGTCCAAGTTGGTTGAGTTAGAGAATTAACTCACTTGTTTTAAAGGTTAAAGATGTCTTAGTTTCTAAAGCATAAAGTTAGTATAACGGCTTTATGAGAAGTTGGTTATAACAACTTTATGGGAAGTTAAAAGAATGGTTTATTCTAATAAGGTAAACAAAGACTTCTTGACTTGAAAATGTATAGAATACTTGATTTGGAAAGTATTGATTACTTGAACTATTCTAAAGTTAAGAAACTTGATTTCTAAAGTTAAGAAACTTGATTTCTAAAGTTAAGAGACTTGAAGTATTCTGAAAATTATGTAACTTGATTTGAAAGTATATGATACTTGGTTTTTAAAAGTATAAGTCTCTTGGTTATAAAAAGAATGAATTTGTCTAAAACATAAAGAGTTATAACGGCTTTGTGGGAAGTTAGTTATAACAACTTTATGAAAGGTTAAGAGAGTAGTCTATTTGATTAATAGGCATGAGTTGCCTAGGTTGTGAAATTAGAAGTTACTTGGTTTCAAAACCTTGAAATGAATTTCTAAAGGTGTAGTAACTTAATTTGAAAAATAGACATGCCTTGATACTACAGGTGTTAGTATCTTGGGGTTTTATATAAAAATGAGTCTTTTGAAAAGAATGGAAGTACGTAGTACTTTGGGTTAAATTTCCGGATTTTTATGTGATACGAAAGTGCCTTGAGTTTATAAAATGAGATTCATTTTTGTATGATAATGAAAGTCTAAAGATTTTATGAATTTGTCTATGCTTGTTTGTGATAGCCTTTGAGTGCAAGTATTATATTTTTACGCTGCCGTGACTCTCAGTTGGAGGGCCGACTGTCTTGTTGTGAATTTACTTGGACGTACCGACAGTGATGGAGGATTCCACGGGTATGCTTCCATTGTGATTGATCCATGGACATGCTTATACGATGTGGGGTTCCGGGGCATGCGACCATGATGCGGGTTAAATTCCCGAATGCTATTATTACTCCATGGATTAGCTCCCCATGAAGATATGTACCCGAGATGAGGGATTCCACGGGCATGTTATATACTATGATTACGCCATGGACATGCTTATACGATGAAAGATTTCGGGGCATGCGACCATGTTATATACTACTACTCCATGGACTAGCTCCCCATGAAGACATGTGCCCGAGATAAGAGATTCCACGGGCATGTTATATACTATTATTACCCCATGAATTAGCTCTCCATGAAGTCATGTACCCGAGATGAGGGATTCCACGGGCATGATATATATATATATATATATATATATATGCATATGTGCACGCCGACAGTGAGGTAGGATTCCACGGGCATGTTACATGGATATATTTTACACTTACGACTGTCGGCAGTGATGGAGGATTCCACGGGCACGCTTTAATGTTTTGCGTCAAGCCCTTATTGGACTGTGTGATGATTTGGAGGGCTTGTGTCCCTAGCCTTGGTGTGACTATTGTTCATGTGTTGAAATAGTTTTTAAAAAGGTAAAACTGACTTTCATTACTTTCGCTTTGCAAGCACGGTTGTCATCAATTTGATTATCATACTTGTCTCGCCTTTTTATATCTAGACTTTATGATTTAAATTACGATTTTCGCTTTTACATACTTGGTACATATTTTGTAATCGACCTCCTTGAGGTCGCTTTCATGCCTGTGGATGGCGGTGGGTATAATTTACTGATTCAAGATCGCACCCGCCTGATTGAGCGGGTATGGGTATAACTTTAGTGGGTAGTAGGCGGATATGGGTATTGAAAATGTACCCGCCACGGGTACGCGGGTAGGTGGTGGATCGACAGTTATACCCGCCTACCCGCCCGCTAACCTAGTATTACTCTAATCTGCAAGCCCTACCCACTACCCATACAAGCCCAATCCCAATATGTAACTTAACTTACGTTTAGTTATAGGGTTTCCCATCTGCTGAAACCTCTATCTCACTACTCTTTAGCTTTACCCATCTGCTGCAGCCTCTCTCACATATTTCTATCTCAAATCTCACGCCCAACGTTAGGGTTTTCCCTTTCTTTTCTTCCTTTCACTTACACCTCCGCCTCCCTCTCCCTCTCCCTCTCCCCCAATCGTCACCGTCACGCCTAACAATGTGTATTGATTATTGCTTTCTACTTACTATGCATTTGATAGTTTTATACTAAACGAACTAATATGTATAAACTCGGTTCTTTGTATAAAATCGATGTTTTAGAAAATCAACTAAACTATTATTTTTAACTTTCTTAAATGGTGTCCTAATATGTATATATGTAATCGTACGGGTAAAAAATTGACGGATCTTACTTCCTTTGATGCATAGTTTGTATTTTTCCGAGTACTTGTTCTTCCTAGTTGATGGAGCGAACCTTACCATTGGTGATATTTCGATCACGTTCTTCCCTAGTTTTGGAATATATGATATAACCATATTTTTGATTGTCGATATGCTTTTGCAAGTGTGAAGAGGTCGCAGAGCTGAATTTTACTTGGGAACATAAAGATTGTTGAGCGGTTATATTAACCTACAAAGAGCTATGGTATATTTTGAAGAACATGGTGCCTTCTAAAATAAATGCATCTCTTTAAGTTTTAGTTTCGCAATCTACCTCTTCAGATTAGTTGCTAGAATAGTCCTCTTAGCTTATGAGTTCCTCCGTTATATGTAATATTAGATTACAATTCATCTTGGTGTGTATATCGATTCGGGCGAGCTAGCTCTTCGATTCTTGGTTCGTCCAACTCCGAACCCAGTAGCTTTGGTCCAAACACTGTATTTGAATTTAAAAAAATCATTGAATATGTAGAAGTTATTAATTTTGAACGCAGTAACTTTGAAGAACTGGAATCCCAAACCCATAAATTTTAAATCCCGACTCCGCTTCTATATCTGATACGTCTTTTGTTAGTCATAAAAGTCGGATTGGTCCCCCTGCATATTTCTGAACTAACCGATTATTTTTAACTTTCTTCAATGGTGTCCTAATATGTATATATGTAATTGCATAGGTAAGAATGACAAGCAAGGGTAATGCCACTGCTAAGTCAACATCAGATCCTTCTACGGCAAGTTGTACTCCAAATATGATGGAAAAATGTGACGAAATTGAAGAGAGTCAAGAGCAAACTAATTCTGTAGATCCTTCTGTTTTGCCTCGAACTAGCAGACATACATCAAAAGCTTGGGATAATTTTACCAGAAAACGAGTAGGGGAAGAAATAAAAGCTGAGTGCATCCATTGTTTGAAGCAACTTGCTGGAGGACCGAGGGCAGGAACAAGTCACTTGAAAGAGCATGCAAGTAAATGTCCAAAGAAGAAATGCATGGATCTCCGACAAACAAGGTTGTTTGGTAAACTTGCTAGCCCTTCTGAAACGAATGAGACATCGACATTGTCTCGTATGAGTTCCGCCAAGATAATGCGAGACAAGACTTAGCGGAAATGATTATTCTCCATGAATACCCACTAAGCATGGTTGAGCATTATGGCTTTAGAAAGTACTCCAATAATCTTCAACCAGGTTTCAAGGTTCCCTGTCGCAACACAACAAAAAAAGACATTCTCCAACGATACGGTTGAAAAGATAGTTTAAGTGCTTTGTTAAGGAAAGTCAAAGGAAGGGTAGCATTGACCACCGATACGTGGAAGGCAAACTATCGTAAAAAGGATATACGGTCACACCGCACACTTCATTGATAATTTATGGAAACTCCAAGCGGGATCATCGTACTCTTTCTTGTATGATTATGCAAATTTTAATGTGAATATTGGATATTTAAGTATTCAAATCTGGAATATATAACAACTGAAAGTTACAAAGGAAGTAAAAAAAAATTGTTTGTAATTTTGGAGATTGATTAGTTGATGTGTTTTTTTCTTTGGTGTTGCTTGGTAGCTTTTTCTATATGTCAATTTGTACTAACTTTTAGTGGCTGATTTTGGTGTAATCGTAAATGGTTATTTTCCTGTTTATATGATGGATTTGATCTATGTTTTTTCATACACCAGTAGTAAATCTGTTGGCATTTAAATTCTTTTGTTGCTGGCTGCAATTCATATCTAGTTTATGATGATGTTATTATGTTCATATCAATTTAATAGTTCTCAGATGTCCCAAGACCGCATACACTAAGGTGCTTGCACGAGTCTTTAAAAGAACGCATTCAATCTTGGAATCTTGATCTTAGATTGTCTTCTATAACGGTTGATAATTGCACTACAAATGATGCTATCTTTGAATTTATTGCGTGAGTTTCCTTATGGTTCGTTGATGTTGCATGGCGTTTCTTCATATGCGTTGTTGTGCACACATACTTAATTTGATTGTTCAAGATGGCATGTCGTGTGTTTAAAGAGGTATTGAAAGAATTAGGGCAAGTGTTGTCTTTTGGACTTCATCGATAAGAGAACTCAAAAATTTGAACAAGTAGCTAAGCAAGTTGTTCTGATTGTTCAAAATCGCTAATACTTGATTGTAAAACTCGATGGAATTCGACATATGACATCTTGTAGTTGCTATCAAGTTTAGGGAGGTGTTTGTGGTTTTAAGTGCAAGGGATAATTTGTACAAAGATCCACCACTTAGTGAAGACTGGGATAAGGTTGTGAAAATATGTGAACTATTGAAATTGTTTAATGATATTACACATCAATTTTCTGCCTCGACGTATCCTACTGCCAATATTTATTTCCCTAGAATTTGTGAGATTAGAATCTTATTAACCAAATGGTTGTCCTCACCTACCATTTATATAGGAAAAATGGTCGAGGTAATGTTAGAGAAATACAATAAGTATTGGTTAGATGTTAATGGGCTTATGGGTGTGGCAACTATACTTGATCCTAGGTTCAAGATGGCTCTTATTCGGTTTTACTTTGCTAAAATTTATGATGCGCTTGTTGTTGATGTTGAAGTAAAAAAGATTTATGATTTTCTAAATGAATTGGTGGATGAGTATGGGCACAAAAATGACAATGATCCAGCTAGTAGTAGCAGTGTCTTCAATTGATGTTACAAGTAGTATGGGAATGGGGTACATGCAAGAGTTTGCACAATTTGTGTCAAAGGACAATAGTAAAGTTGGACTAAAATCTGATTTGGAGAAGTATTTGGAAGCTGAAACTGTACCACTTGTGGATGATTTTGATATTCTTAATTGGTGGAAAACAAATGGAAATAATTATCCCATTCTCCAACAAATAAATAGCGGATATATTGAGCATTCCAGCTTTCTACCGCCCCATCGAATCTGATTTAGCACTAGTGACGTGTACTTGATCCTTATCGTAGTCGACTTCTTCGGAAATGGTGGGCGTTGATGTGTGCTCAAATGGATTTTGGCTGATATCAAATGTAACATTATTTAGATTTAAGTTATTTATGTTGTATTAAATTGAAGTTAAACTCTACTTACTTTGATTATACATTATGCAGGTGGTGTTGATGTCAAGGAGATAGAAATGTGTGATCTTGAGGAGAATTGATGTTGCTAAAAAAGTGGTGTTGCTGCTAAAGATGTTGTAAACTGAGGAGATTCTTTACAGTTGTTGTTGTTGTATCATATTCTTTGCATTTAGAAGCAAAGATAGCTAAATTTATCTGGATTTGTATTATTATTATTCTTGGTTTGTGCAGTCGCCTCATCTTGTTTTGGCGATTCTTGCCTTCTTGGTTTAAGCGTTGTTCTTGGTTTAGCGATGTTCTTGGTTTGTCATTGTTTGACGCTTGTATTGTGAAATGTTGCTAGTGATTTTGTGAAGTGTTGCTAGCTTATTTTGTGAAGTGTTGTGATCCTTAATTCCTCATTCCACTGTCATTGTTGTCTGTTGGTACTTGGTAGTCCTTCCAAAACTAGTTTTTTATGCTATGTGTGTCTTCTGTGATTGCTTACAAAACCTGCATTTATACATCTAGATGTTAGATCTATAACAGAGAAAAATTCAATATAGTATTATTAAACATAATAATGTTCTGAAATCAGTATTAATGTCATTGGCGTATGCAGTGTATAGCGGTATCGACGGGTGCGGATATCCACTGGTAGTGGAGTGGGTGTGAGTTTAAAATATACACGCTGGCGGTCATGGATGTTGAAATTGTACATGCGGTGTGCGAAGTAGGTGTGGATATGAATTTTTTGGCGGGGCGGGAGGTATCGCGCCGCCCAATCGCCATCCCTATTCAATGCGCGAGTTGAGGTACATATCTTGTTGATCCTCACTCTTGGATCACTGCTCGATTCTTGAAAGCTCCATTTCTCCAGAGGCTTTGTCTTTTGGTACAGTTCCCTGAGGTTGTAGATTTATGTACATTCAGGGGTATGGCGGGGGTCTGTCCCATCACAGTTGTTATGTCAAAACTCTTAGAGGTTATGTAGTCATATCTTGTGGGTCGGTTTATAAAAGAAAAAAAAGGAGGTAATTGCTTTTGTATTTACGTATATATATATATATATATATATATATTGAGAAGTAACCGTGGCTAACTCATTATTTATTTCTTGTTGAGTTTATGTATGTTCAGCTGATTTTCTCTGATGTATACCTGTAAGGGTGCCCAGGTAGGGCACCATTCGCGGGCCCGGGATCGGATCGTGACAATGAAGCAGGCAGGGCGGGGCCGAATCAGCGGGGCCGGTCGGGAGGACCATACCGTATCAGTCGGTTCGAGCCCCGGACCCACTAATTTTTATTTTATTTTATTTAATAGGGACCGGGCCGGCCCACTGGCCAGCCCTAGTAAAAGCTGTACCAAACACACGTAATCTCTTTTCAAGAATCAACTCAATAGTGCATCAACATCATACCAAGTCAAAAAGTCTACTTTAAGCACAAACACATGAATTTAATGGTACCAACAATTAATCCAAGACATATAAATCACCAACAACTTCTCAAAAATATCATTTCAAGTGTTTAAACACCAAGTTAATCAAAGTAACAATCAAGTCATCACATTAAAACTTCAAAAATTTGCCTCTTTGTCACAACAACTTTATTTTGTTCATTCTTTTCAATTGAAAAATGTAACAAATTAACAACTCAAATCTCTATGTGCCCTCACAATCAAGAGAGAACCCAACACTCATAAAATGCAATTCAAAACACAATCGGATATCAAATGGAAAGAATTAACTCTCTCTCACACACAAAGATGTTCAAATGCACACAAGTAGTACCATAAGTTTACCCGTCATGTATTTCTCCACTAATGTAGACACACTTAGTTCAAAATCAATTAAAACTTAAAAGGGTTGTAGTGTAAGCTTTCGGTTAAGGTAGGGCACAATTTGGGTAAGAGAGACTCAAAAATTTCCCTAAGCACTACCATTTTCAACAATCAAAGCACACTTCTTTTAACTTTTCTATCATTTTTCGTTGCACCACCTAGTCTTCCCTTTATTCACAATTTTTATTTTTCCTTCTCTTTATTTTCTTTGTTTTCAAGCTAATAAGGAAGTTTTTTTTTCTTTTTTTTTCCACCTTCACCTTTAAAGTAACTCTCACATCACAACTTTGGCTTTTAGTCTATGTTTGCACTTCAAAGTACTTAGGGAGGTAAGGTGTCAAAAGATAGATCAATAAAGAACAAAGGTTAAAGCTTATAACATGATTGCCAAAGAAAACGTTAAAGGCTCAAAGAGGTTGACTATGAAAAGTAAGCAAGGATATACAATTTAAGGCAAAGACGGTCCAAGGAAGGCCTAACGTCATTTTTTCAAACTAAGTAACATGATTGCCAAAGAAAACGTTAAAGGCTCAAAGAGGTTGACTATGAAAAGTAAGCAAGGATATACAATTTAAGGCAAAGACGGTCCAAGGAAGGCCTAACGTCATTTTTTCAAACTAAGTGTAATCTAGGATTTCGGCTTGAAACACATTCGGGGAAAGTTCTAGATATGCAAAAAGACTCACAAATAAATCTCACCACACATGAAAACTCAAGCAGATTATGTATCCAAGATCCAATTGAAACAAATGAACTCAAAAAGTTACTCATAGCCTAAAAAGACTAATTAGATTTGAGTCTAAAGGTCAGAACAAGAATCATCACTTCAATAGTTTTTCTTTTTCAAAGATTAAAAATTCATATGCCAAGGTTTAAATTGTGTTGGTACCAAGCAAGCCACACATTGGCCAACGGGCAAAAATCATATTCCAACAACCAAACTACCAAAAAAAACTAAAGAAGCTAGTAATAAAAAAACAAGGCAAATCATACAAATATATATATATCATTAAACAAATACCAGAATAAAATTAATCTACCAAATTATCATCCATTATGACCTATCACACCCCATCACAAAAAAAATCCATCAAAATGAAGTCTCACCCCCCAACTAAAAATGTTGCATTGTCCTCAACGCAACTAAATAAAATAAAGCTAACTCCTGAAAATACGTGTCATGGAGCAGGAGCATAAGGGCGAGAAGTTTGTGTACTCGACCGTGGGCATGTCCTTGTTCTTCAACTCTTCCAAAAAATTACCAATTGATCCTCATTCTTGCATAAGGTCTGTGTACACTCTATCTTTCCCAGACACACGTTGTGTGATTTCACTGGGTATGTTGTTGTTGACTCATCCTTGCAAAAGCGGAGTATCAATCCTAACAAGCTCAAAATTTCACTCAATGGTATGATTTTAGCAATGATAGCTAAAATTTTGATGCAGCATTACAGTACAACTCCTTAGCATCAAATGATTCTCCTTTTTTTCCAACTCAAGTAAGTTATAAGCCCACAGCTCTAGCCATTTTGCTTCAACATTACCCTGAAGGTACATTACAACAGTGAATTGATTCAATGAAGCTTAAATTTAAATAACTTGCAAGCATGACTTAAGCCACGATATTGAAGTGTTGTAGATTAACCCTCCAAATAATTGGAAATCCATATCAACAGTCAACCTAGCCAATATACAGAGAAGAAAGCCAATAAAAGTTCCGCCAACAGTTGCACGAACACACATTAAACACCCGAGACAGTCACATATTCAGTCATACTCAATTGACCAATAAAATGATTAGTCGGGAGCCTAGTTACAATTCGATGACGGAAGACTGCCTATCTTGAATGTTGCAATTTAAAGGGCGAGCAATCTAAACAAAACACTTTAAAACCAAGCTGAACTACCCCACATACACTTCTAAACATCAACTCATATCGCTGGGTTACTCAGACTTCACCGAAGAATGAAATTGTCTCTCAAACAATATATCGAACACCTTATGTGCATAACGTTAGCCAATCTTTTTGTAACACTTTGACAATAAAATTACCTTCCCAATTAGTGGAAATTATAGTTCAACAATCATATCTTTATCTCAATCAAACAACAACACCAGTTTCTCAAAATATTGTGATCTAATTTCCACACAAAAAGAAAATAAAGAAGAAGAAGAGAAGGTTACCTGGCTGCGGAAGTGACAGGTGGAGATCATGGTGGTGCGGGGTGAAGAGGTCGGACACGGAGAAATTCGGGGCTGGTGCGTGTGGTGCGTGCAGGTGTTACTGTAGAATAGAAGGGAAATAAGAGTGCAAATGTTGTGCTCTTGTTTTAAAAGAAAAGAAGCCCAATCTCCAAGATAGCCAAATGCAAGAAAGCCTGACGCTTATAAAGTTGCTCGATACTGACAAATGGCTCGATTCCGCAAAGACGAAGAACTTCGCATGTTGGGAATGACCATGTCTCATCGATCACCAGACGCTCAAAATCGACCATCAAGACATCCCGCATTCGGTAATAGTGTTGAAGGACCGGTGTTATTACCTCCTATACCCGCTAATCTGGCCGACCGGACCGACCGTAGAGCTTTCTCATCGTTTAATCCGGCTCGATCGGCACGGTCCGGCTTCATCGGACTACGCCAACCGGCCCGATTCGTTACGGATTCCGTGTTGGCTGCGGTTTCGTGTCGAACCGGTCCAACCGGTCGCTTATTTTTTTTTTTAATTTTTTAAATTCTAGTATTTATTTTCTATAATATAAACTAAATTCAATTTAAATATGTAATATAATATATAATTTAGTTGTATATATTAAAATTGAAACTTTAAAGTTAACTTTTTATTTTATAGTTTATAACTTTATACTTTATTATAGATTATAACTTTATACTTTATAGTTTATAACTTTATAGTTTATATTGTAAATTTGTAATTATAATTTTATTAATTTATTAGATTAGTAGATATAAGTCATATAACTTATAAGTAATATGATTAACAACTAAATAGATAGTAAAATTAAAATTAATGATAAGATGTAAACTTTTGAACTTTCATAACGTTAATAAGAGTACATAATGAAGTAATAATAATTTTATTTACATATTATGCATCCTTTTTGCAAGTTCTTCGTAATCTATAGGTTGATTGAATTGGTTGTGCTCATAGCCTCTAAATCGAGTATTAATTCGATCCGCCTTCGCTCCCGCCTTCCAAAATATTGCCTATTTCTTCATCTTACGGAGAATTAACGTCTCCACATCCTTGATTTCTTCTCTCGATCCGATCCAATCCGCCAGCACTAACACTTCTAATGTGCTTCCACCCAACGATGAGTGGCGTGTGTCTCCTATTTGATCTCGCTTGGCTAAATGCACTTTCGAAGCCACCGTTGAGATCGACACATTAAGAACATCCCGCCATCGCCGCAAGTACCGAATTGCCTTTTGTTATCCCGCCACCATTGTAAAGGGTCAAAATTTTCTTGACTCATTGGCTTTTGCAAATAAAATTGCATCTCATCGCAAGATCGGCTTGTGGTTGGTTGTGTTGTAAAAGTGCTCCGTATGTCTAAAGATTCTTCTTCATCGCCATCATCATTGAATCCTGCAGTGTAGACACGCAGTAACTAGAAGGAATATTAGTAGCGAGTTGGTGTTATCATGTAATGTAGCATAATATTCATATAATGTTGTTAAATTAGTATCAAGTTTATTTATGCAATCAAATGAAGATGGAGTTTGCTCCACCTATTTCCATATAAGTATATAAACTAAATATTAGATTATGACAATCTACCTTTTTAATAGAAGGATTTAAGATGCATCTGATAAACATCGTGAATAGGAAAAAATATTTTTAAACTTTTCAAACATAATCAGAATCGATCTGTATATTTCACATTTGATTTTAAACCATAAAGTAAATAGGAAATTTCATTTATATGAGCTAAAGCATTACAAATGTTGGGTAATAAGATCACGAAAATTCAACAGTTGCAGTGTAAAATTTACGTAAAATTTTTAAAAGTTCACCAATTGATTTCCAATGTTCGTCGGTTAACATATACATTACGTTCTTACAATGCGCATTTGCAACATGTGTTATGGGGTCTTTATACTTATAACATTCTTTTAAAAATAAATAAGTATAATTCCACCGTGTAATAATCTCTTCTGGCATGAATTTAGGTCTCAAATTAAATTGTTTACATTTTTCTTTAAATTCTATAATTCTATTTTTCCTATTATTACCCTGAATAACTCCAACAGCTCTTTTGACAAGTTTTATTTGGTGAAAATAAATCAAGACCACTTTTAACAATTAAATTATAAATATGACAAGCACAACGAACATGAAATATATCAGGAAGTGGTGGTTGTACTTCCGCTTTTAAAAGATCTACAGCAGCAGTATTATTAGATGCATTATCAAATGATACACAAAGTATTTTATTATAAAGATTATATTTTTGGGCATAAAAACAAATAGTTTCGCTTATATATTTTCCAGTATGACTTTGATCCTCGTCATACGCAAAAGCAATATCGTTTTTCCATTTTAAAATTTTCATCAATCCAATGACAAGTAATTGTTAAATAATCATAACTGCTCAACGATGTCCAATGTCCAAGTAAAACTAACCTGGCATGGAAGGTTAGCAAACAAATATTGCAAGAAAATAACATAATCATTATGAAGTCTAAAAATATCGGCTCTAGTAGTACTACGAGGAACACCTTTAAAAAAAGGATTATATACTCTTTGAATATATGTAATTAAATATGAAGAAGAAGCAAAAGAAAAAGGCAAACAACCTCCGACAATCATTTTTGCTAATTCAATGCGATCTTTTTTTGGATCGTACTTAGCCAACCCCCCAGTTAATGGATTAAGTTGTTGTTGACCGGGTTCTAAATCGAAAGATCCCATCGTTGTGCCGTATGATCGTGTTTTATATGTCTACCTATAGTGCGTCCCCGTCACACCCCCGCCTTATGTTTATAAGTTCTCCCACAAATATTACATTTAACTCTATCGGTACCACACTATATCATATAAGAGCCACACTTTACTCCTTTTTTTTCTTGCTACTGGTTATGGTAAAGGAGGTCTACGACTACCACTAGCAGTACCAACATTGTCAGAAGGAACACTAGTAGGTGTAGGAGGTTCTTGTTCTTGTTCTTCAAGTTCAACAATATTATCTAATTGAGCGTTATCACATTCATTATCTTCATTCCAAAATCTTCTTGCATTTGATCATAATCTATATTTTGATTAGATGATGAAGAACCTACATATTTTTACCCTTGAACTAGATTTACTACGATCCGACGCAATTCCCTTAGTAAAGACATTATAAAATATTTAAATAATCAACAAATAAATATGACAATTTAATAAAATAATTAGAGAATGAAACGAGTGTACCAAACTTGGGATTGAATTCAATAGAAACTCGAAGCTCAAGTCTTGCGTCTTGCTACTTTGAATTTGAAAACTAATAATATTAATAACTTGAAAATTGATAATAAAGATGATTAAGAGAGTATGAGAAATTGAGAATAAGAGAATTGAGAGAAATGTTGTGTGATAAAAATGAAGAAAATGTAGAGAATTTATAGATTTTTAAAGGGTAAAAATGGAATTAAAATAAATAATAAAACAAAACAAAAACAAAAAAAAAAAAAAATATCGACCAATCGAAAATGACCGCTGTGACCCACCTTTGACCCACTCCCAAGCCCAGCGGTCATTTTGGCCGTTGGACAATTTTAATTTTTTTGTTCTGGTCGGTCGGTCAGGTTAACCGATGAGCCGGTTTTTAGTTCGCCTAACTGGTCCGGGTCTTCTGGGTTTTAAATAACCGTGCGGGTTGGGGGCCAACCCAACCCCCAACCCGGTATGCCCTTACCGGGCCGGGCCGGGCCGGTTAAACTACCGGGTCAACCGGTCCGGTTCCGGGTCAACCCGGACCGGTTGACAGGTTTATTACCTCCTGGACGTCTGGATAATACAAGTAGTCAGACGCAAAACTGAAAATCTGGACTATAAAAAAAAAAAAAAAAAAAAAACTCACGTTTAGTCACTTACCTGGACATAAAATAAAACACATACCACCTGAAGCACAAAGTAAGTGCTGGCTGCTCTTTGTGATTGCGAGAGCCAAATTAAAACAACAGAGAGTGTTCCGTGGGATATTTCAGAAACTGCTCTACATTTATGATGTTTCTATAATATAGATTAAAAATAGTTTTTTCTAATCTTTGAATGTCTTCAAAATCACCAGTTTTTTCTTCTAGAAGCATACCTTCCTAGAAATGAATTTTACAATGTCGAAAACAATTTGCCACAGTTATGGCCTTCACATCAATATTTCAAGAAGCATTAATAAAATTGATAGCATCCAGGACATTAATTTTTTCAGAATTTATTGCTCTCATCTCATAGTTTTACAAAATGCTAGAATAAAAACGATGCCGATAATAAATCTTAAGTGTTCGAATAATTCCAGCACCATATGATTGAATTTTTTTGTATTTGGAGGCAAAAATAATAATTTAACATTTTTCAAGCCTTCAATAACCTTTGATGTGCTGGGCAATTATCTACTATAGGCAGCACTTTTCTACCTGTCATTCTATCATCAAACCAACGAACAAATTCTTGAAAGAGTAATCCAGAGACCAAACTTTCGTTGAATCCATTATTGCAAATCTTTTTTACTTGAAGAGGGGTGTTTATTTTTGTACTCACATAATATTTTTCTCATTTCATCAGTTAGCGTAGATTTTTTTACACCTTTCAAATGAGTAGTCATGGAAGAGAAGATATAATATATGAATTTTTATATTTTGGTATATGAAGTTAAAGTACATGTGTCTATTTATAAACTATATATTGTGTACTTGAAACAATTCACAACACTTCATATTCTAATGTACATGTACATGCATTCTATTTTGAATCATGTCAACCCAAGATTAATAAACTTTTTTTTGACAAAATTAATAAACTTAGATACAATGCACCATCATTAATTAATTGTTTATTTATTTTCTTTTCTTAGTTACCGAAAAAAATTAATTATTTAATTTGAGAAATATAATATACAAAATAAAAAGTATTATTTAAATCTCATATAAGATAATAATTTTTCAGATCCCAAAAATATTCATTTATAGAGGTTTTACGGTAGGTAGATCACCATAATAATTACTCTTTTATAAAGTACAATTCAAATATAATATTACCACTTTCCTTCACAATTGCTTTAAATATGGAGTATTACTAAAGTTCAGATAATACTATATTATTACTATTGTAGTGACGAAGCAGTGTGGACCAATTAGTTGAACATTTAAGGAGGAAGTCATCGATTTCATTCTCTATAGCCTCCATCCTATTAATAAAATTAGTAAAAAAAAAATTAAAATATATCATCAAACTATCGAAAATGAATCATTTATGTCACTCGTCAATAGTTTCACTCATTTATGGCATTATCGTTACCAGAATGGTTCATCCATACCATTTTTCATTAACAACAGTGTTCATAAAAAATGGTATTGTAAAACAGATGTTAATGAAAATTGACATGAATGAGCTATTTTAATAACAATGATAACATAAATTGAGTCATATACAATAGTTTCACGACATATTTAAGGTTTTTCTCAAATTACTAATATGATTTCTAAAATATTTAATCAAATTGCCAAGTTTCAATATTCGATAACAATATATTAAATGATTTTGTTTGCACATGATGCATCTCCATACTATAGAAGTCACGTGTCAACCATTTAAGCTAGGACAGGAGAAAACTTCAATCAAAGCTTTTTGGAGTTGCTTGATTTATAGTTGCGCCCTCTTGAAGCTTATCTTTTTCATTTTTTCTTCTTTATCTATTTAAAACACACTGTTTTCTTGATTTCCCTAATGTGTTATTAACTTATTAGTGCACCTATTCTGCTGGGAACCCAACAAACACTTTCAAAATTCTTAGGTACACTAATCATGCTCAAAATTCTTTTATTTAAAACATTATTTGATTGTTTTGTGGTTAAATACAAGTAATTTCTGAAGTGGGGTTGTGTTTGTTTTTTATATTTTTATTGGCAGGAAATGAATGTTGTGAAAGATTGGCATATTATGGGATGAGCACAAATCTTGTTCTGTATTTCAAGAAAAGGCTCAACCAACATAGTGCTGCTGCTTCAAAGAATGTTTCAAATTGGTCAGGAACATGTTTTATCACACCCCTAATTGGGGCATTTCTTGCAGATGCCTATCTAGGAAGATACTGGACAATTGCCTGTTTTCAATCATCTATGTTATTGTAAGTTTTATCATCTGTTGAAGTACATTTGCTCTTTGCTGTAACTCTGTCACTTGCTTGAGAAACTAAGGGTGTGTTTGGTATGAAGGAAAAATGTTCAAAAATGTTTTTTTTTAAATAAGTGTTTTTCTTACTTATTTTTTGGTGTTTGGTAAGTAAACAAAAGAATATTGTTCCAAGAACATTTATATGTAATCTAGTAAAACACTATGGGGTTGGATGGGGAGTGGAGGTCAGGGTCAGAGGTGGATCTAAATTTCTATAACATGGGTCCACCACTGAAACGAGAGTAAAAAGAAAGTATTAAGTGAAAATTGATCCATGTCCCTCTAGCTAAATAACTTAGCATTCAACCAAGTTAACCATTCAGCCTTTTTAGAGCATAGGTATCATGATATAATATTAAATCAATTCTAGGAAATGTGTACATAAAATATATGGTTTGACGGAAAGACCATAGGTTCACGTGCACCACAAATTGGGTTATAAATCTGCCCCTGGTCAAGGTGGTGGTCAAGGGGTGGGGTTGGGGGAGTTGGGGGTGGGGAATGGGGATTGAGGAGGTGGCAATGAGCTTGGAATGTCACTTATGGAACTTGTTTTGCCCACTCCCACTAGGGAAGTCATTTTCCCGATCTTAAGGAATTTGTTTTCTTAGAATTTTATTTAAAAAGTATTTGACCAACCAAACATGGAAAAATTGGACTGCCATGCCAAACACACCCTAAAAGAAGAAAACGTGGTCTAAGGTAAACATATTATGCACACACACATATGGTGAACATGTAAAGGATGAATAATCAGGAGGAACATGAATAAATTTGGAGCCTATGCAAAAGTCCCTTCATTAACTTTCCGCGTTATAACTGGTTCGCGTAAGCTTAAAGATTGAAACGAATAAATATATGTATATAATCGAAGTGTCAACTTAAATTCCTTTTATGGGAAATTAAGCATAAAAGTATGTCTCTTGCAGGGGATGACTCTGTTGACATTGTCAGCTTCTGTCCCTGGCCTAAAGCCAAGTTGTTCTGGGGAAGATATCTGTCATCCGAAGGAATTACAAGCTGCAGTTACCTTTGTTGCACTTTACCTCATAGCATTAGGTACCGGTGGGATTAAGCCATGCGTTTCATCTTACGGGGCAGATCAGTTTGATGATGCTGATGAGGTTCAGAAGAAACACAAGTCATCTTTCTTTAATTGGTTCTATTTCTCGATTAATATCGGTGCTCTTGTTGCTTCTTCCGTGCTGGTTTGGATACAAGATAATGTGGGCTGGGGATGGGGTTTTGGAATTCCAGCAGTGACTATGGCCATTGCTGTAGTAAGCTTCTTTTCTGGTACCCGATTGTATCGCAACCAGAAACCTGGAGGGAGCCCTCTGACACGCATATGTCAAGTGCTGCTTGTTTCTTTCAGAAAATTTAAAGATGTGCCTGAAGGCAAGTCTCTCTTGTATGAGACTACAGATGCTGAGTCTGCAATTGCAGGGAGCCGCAAGCTTGATCATACAAAAGACCTTGGGTGAGCATCTATAAGCTAGTTATGCATCTACAAGCTATTTAAATCAAATGCTTTCCATATTATGTGTGATGTAATTCATTTTCCCATAGAACTAGTGGCTGTTTATGTCCTTGAAGAATTTATATGCTTTTAGCTCTCGGCTAATCTTTCTGTCTAGGTAGTGCCTTTAAACACTAGGGGTCCAACTTTTTAAGGCTCTCAGCATCAAACCTGTTATATTTCTAAATTTATGGGTTCATATCTACTTTTTATTGCAATTTATGCCGAAAGTACTTGGTACATATGAACCGGTACTGAAAGCTGCATCCGCCACTGTGTCTAGGTATGTAGAATTATCTAGTAGACAAAGTATTAGTAGTATCATCTTTATTACAATGAAAATTTTAATGCTCTAGTGATACTTCAGTGGACTTGGAAATGTGTACGCTGTGCACCGACTTGTTCTGGACCTTTTTTGGCTGTTCACATTGCTTCTTGTCAAATTCTATCAACTTTCTTTTCATTTTTGACAGTTTCCCTGTTTCCCATATAGTAACTGATGAAATTAATGATTTATACACTGATGAAATGATGCAGTTTCTTCGACAAGGCAGCAGTGCAGACAGAATCTGACCATACGAAAGGCAATATAGACTCGTGGAGACTGTGCACTGTGACACAAGTTGAGGAGCTCAAATCCATTATACGATTGCTACCTATATGGGCCACGGGGATCATATTTAGTGCTGTATATAGTCAAATGAGTACCTTGTTTGTGTTGCAAGGGGCGTCCATGGACACTCGTGTGGGAAATTCCAGTTTCAAAATTCCACCGGCATCACTCAGCATTTTCGACACTCTCAGTGTCATATTCTGGGTTCCCATTTATGACCAATTTATCGTCCCAAATCCCAATTGCTAGGAAGATTACAGGTCACAAAAATGGCTTGACCCAACTACAGAGAATGGGAACAGGCCTCTTCATATCCATCTTTGCGATGTTATCCGCCGGGATTCTTGAGCTCTATCGGCTAAAATATGTGAAAAGACATAACTACTATGAACTGGAGGAGGTACCCATGTCTATATTTTGGCAGGTTCCACAATATTTCCTTATAGGCTGTGCAGAAGTTTTCACATTCATCGGTCAGTTGGAGTTCTTCTATGACCAAGCACCCGATGCCATGAGAAGTTTGTGTTCGGCTTTATCACTGACCACCGTTGCACTTGGGAGTTACCTGAGTTCTATTCTTGTGACTATTGTCATGAAAATTACAACAAAAAATGGGAAACCTGGATGGATACCGGATAACCTGAACTACGGTCACATTGATTATTTCTACTATCTTTTGGCTTTGCTAAGTGTACTGAATTTGGGAGTTTATCTCGTGATCGCGCAGTGGTATACTTACAAAAGGCCAGTGGGTACTCTGCGTTGAAGGTTGAAGTAAGTGGCATAATTACAATTGTAAGCTTTTCATTTTTTGAGTTAAAGAGAGTTCAGGAACTTGTAAATATAGTTTGTAATTTTGTATGGAACATCACCTATTGTACACAACATATTTTGTGTGAACTGGTCACCTTTATACATATGATGTGAAAGATTAAATGTCTATATTGAAGGAGTTTAAGTCGGGTTCATACTTCATACACGCAGCGAAATTTGAAAATTTATGTTTTAAACCCGACGACGGTCAAACTGCAGTATGATAAGTAATGAAAATACAAAGCACAGAATTAATGTAAAACTTCGAAAGAAGACTTACATTCGAAGCAGCAATCAGTCAAGCAGTTGAATCTGTTACTTTGTATAGTCCGAGGGTGCACACGCAAACGTCCCTCGATTTGTAAGTTTTAGGAGAATTGTGATGTAATGTTAGGGATTCTGACAAGCTTTAGAAGAGATTTACCTCTCTTAGGTTTTCAGAGTATTTGAAATAGGAGGTAAGCCCTCTATTTATAGTTGTAAACAGAGGCTTAGGATTTCCATGGGCTGGGCCCAACAAAACTCTGGACTGACTAAAATTCGGACCGCCCGAATTCGGCTAGGCACCGCGGCCCAAAGTAAATGGCACCGCGGTGCCTGTGCCTGTTTTCGGAACCGCGGTCCTAAATTAAAGGCATCGCGGTCCTGTCTCAATTTTCAGCCCTTTCTCATTTCTTATGTCACGGTCATCAACCGAACATTTATGTATAATCTCCTTCTAATCACATCCTTCAATCGACGGAACATTTGACTTAGTGTTACCCTTCATGCCTTTACATATCGTCACTAATAACATTAGGATCTTCACGGAACTCCTAGACTGCGCCGAAAGACGAACCCAATATGTAAAGTTTAGCTACACAAAATATGTGAACTGAACCTCTATGTGGTAAGATAAAATCCCTTCATTCATGACACACTCAATCAAGCTTAGGATCTGTCAAGTGTCTATCCAAATGACTTGATTATTATAACTCATCTATATTAGTTGACAACAGGACTATGTCACAGACATGTCCAATGCATTGACCAATGACTTAGTCAACCGAATACCATATGAGTACCTGCTGTTGACACCCAATTTTGACCCTCCCGTCCAGCCATTAACTATAAAATTACACTAATTTTGTAAAATGATTTTTATGATTTTTATAATAAAATGCAGCGAATAAAACATAAATACAGGCATAAATAAACAATTTAATAATGGCATCGCGTCTTACGTAGAGTTTTAAGCACTTAGAGTCCCGCGCCCGCATTTATTAACTTTAAGCTTTGTCGTAATTCTTAAATAATTAATAAATGCATAAAAATAAATAATTTAGCGATAACGTCGTGTCAAGTAGCATAGCCGCATTTATTAATACGCAGGAGAATTCCATAATCATTTGTAATTTAAAATCAATTTTAATTTGATACATGTATTTTAATAGCGTCGCATTTATAAGGCTTTAAACAATTCTTAAATATCGTACTTGCATTCAGCATTTAAGTAATTTAATATAAACTCAATGCAATTTTAATCTAACTTCGCAATAATGCATAACAATAAGATTTTAAATAATAGCGCCGCGGTCTAAAGTATTGAGCATTAATTAAATAGCACGCCCGCATTTATTTATTATAACAATTAGATTAATGAAGCACCTAATTATTTTAATCACATTTGTTAATTTAAGTTATCACTAATTAATTAATACACTTGCCTAGAATTAATTAGCTAATTAATTAACTAGCCTAAAAACTAATTAAACTCCTAGATTTTAATACTACCCACCATTTCGCCCAGCCCACTCCAATTGCCCGCAGGCCCAATACCCGCGGGCCCAATACCCGCGGGCCTAATCCTTTATTTTTCCTTAATCAGCCTAGAGCCCACCCCAGCTCTCACATTACTTCCCTTCCTTATCGCCAATGACCCATCGCCCTCAGAAAAGAAAGCAGCGAAACCCTGTGGCTTCTTCAATCGCGCCGGATTTCGCGGAGAATCCGGGAGTTTCCTTCACCCACGCACCTTGGTCAACCTTCCTTACCCATGCAAGCACAGCCAGCTCGTCCCTTACCATAAGTCGTCCAGTACGAAATCTTGCCCAAATCGTGTCAATCGCAACTTACCATAATCCATTCAAATCACACCTAGAATCAGTACGAAATCTCGTCGAATCAGCACCAATTTTAGCCCATTCTCAGCCTTACCAATTTTAGAACACGATTGAGGGCTATAAATACAGAGGCTATATGCATGCAATAGGCATCGACGGGGGGACTCAGAAATCGATTCAGGACTCAGTTAGAGAGGGTACCCATAGCATCGACGGGGACCTTGAGTAGAGTTTAGAACCCTTAGCCATAGTCAGCAACTCATAGAGCATCGAACCCTTAGCGTGATTAAGAACCACGAGGCGGGACATAGCAATGGGTCGAAATTAAACAGAGGAAGGAGATACGAGTAAGCATATACGAGAAAGGAGAGACAACCGAGAGTCGAATTCGAGTCTTCACGCACGCAAGCGAAGAGAACATAGAGCATAGGCAGAGTATCGAGAGTTAGGGTTCAAAGACTTAGACCATTAGCACCAATAGGAAGTTCGGACCTTCTTTCAATTCAAGCCAAGAATCGAAACAAACCTTGCGCTTTATTCGCATCGCAAACCCAAAACCCATCGATTGACCGACGACTTGATACGCCGCCGGGTTTGTCCGGAGAAGGTAAACTCAATTTCCTCTCAGTTCCTTTTTCGCATTTTCTGTGTATTTGATGTTAAACGTGTGTTGGCTTGGTTCATTCAATTTGTTGTGTTCATTAATGCATAAATCTGATGTCGAATGAATTGCTATAATTAATCTAGGTGTATTCTTGCTTTGAGGTATAATTGAATTCACATCTAATGTTATACGCTGAATATAATGATTAGTAAACTAAATGAGATTGTTAAAATCACTTGGTCAGGCTAAAGGTTGGAAGTGTTCTTATTAGTTTGATGATAAAGAATATTGTGTGGTATAACAAGGTTAATAGAACATATCACTAAGCTTGTAGCCGATATTAATCTTGGATTAGATGTGTAAGCCCAAATGTCATTTCTTAAAGTGTAATCGACATGACTCAAAGATTTAGAAATTCATTTGTTTATCTCAGCATGTTAGCACATTAGTCTCCAGTTTTGTTCATTTCCGTTTTGGCCTAGATTAGTTCAATTAGGTATAGTCAGCATTTTACTAATTTTCTCGGTCCTGTCCCCTCTTGTGTGATCAGATCCTTGCAGGGATGTAGTTTGATTGAGTTTTCTTAAGGGGGGATGCTTAATTTCTTTTAAAAATTGTCTCCCTGTTTGTTTACATTTCACCTTTAAGCATATTGATTTGATTAAAGGGTCAGCATTTTTATAGCCCATTTACAGGGATAGCTTAAGTCGTAATTCGAGTTTACGTCTAGGGATAATGGGTTGCAAATCTGATTCTCTAGTAATATATTGAAACAGTATAGTCTTTGGTCTGTCCCATTTTCCTTCATGTGCCCCCCTAAAACATGAAGCCCAGTTCTTGTAAATAATTATTTGCTGTGGTCCGGACCCATTTACCCTGTGAGAAATGAAATAATTTATGCTTTTTTCTTAAATTTGTGTATCAATGTTTGTTTGTTGTCAACAAGACTTGGACATGTACTAATCCTTATCTTTCCTTTCTTGTTACATGGCACACATCGGAGCAAAATAAAGAGTCTCACGGCGAGACTCATCGCAAGCCATTTCAAATGGCGACCCGCATCCGCATTCGCATTCCCTCTTGTGATTCCTAGAAAAACAAATAGGGCGGTCATCCGCCTAATCCCTCACTCTCTAATCTCATCCTTATCTTACTTTATTTGTTATTGTAATTTATAACTTTGTAATTAGTAGGATATCTAGAATAATTAGCCTTTAAACATATAAGTAGGGAAGGTAATTTAAAGTTCATCGCTTAACTTACTTGCCTTTTAAGATTGTCATGCATGTCTAATTTTTGCCAAAATAATTTAACTTGCATTATAAAACCAACATTTTGTGTATTAAAATCCACAACAGATTTCTTCCTAAACTCTCAAAAAATCATCTTAAAACATCTCTTATATAATATTGTACGCAGGCTAGGCAAGATTAATTTAGCTAGCAAAATACACATAATTAGTCCATAAAGCACTCTCTTAGCATTCTTTAGCACTTCCAGCCCTTTTAGCGCTTTAAATCACCCCCTGACGTTTAATACCTTTAGCATTTTAGCATTTAGCACCCTTTAGCATTTTTAGCACCTCTTTTTAGCATTTTGCACTTTTAGCACCCTTTATTTTTAGCACCCTTTACTTTTAAAGTTAATCCCTTAGCACCCTTTTAATATTTAAGCACCCCAGCACTACTTTGTTTACACTTAGCACTTTTAAATTGCTAGCACTTTTGTTAAGCGTCTTTAACCTTTAATATTTTAGCACCTCTTAGCATTCTTTCGCATATAACACCTTTTGCCCTTTTAGACTTGAGCACCTTTAAACATTTTAACATTTTAGCATTTATTTTATTTCCTAACATTTTATTAAGCAAGAAGAGCTTTATTTTGCATTTTTCTTAAATATGATAATTACCCTAGGTTTGGCAGGACAACCGCAAGTTAGCGGATCTTAGAGGGTGCCTAACCCCTTCCCTCTAGATTAATAAAGAACCCTTACCCAGAACCTCATTAAGTTTAGCAGACCATTAAATGGAGTTAGTGTTGACTTTAACCTAAGTTGACATTTAGGTGTCCTAATTCACCCAACTAATTAGGTGGCGACTCCGCGAACCCTTAGCATTCTAGCAAACCTTTAGCATTTTAGCACCCTTTTAAACTTTAGCATCTTTTGCAATTTTAGCATCCTTTTAGCATTTTTAAAACCTTTAAGCCTCTTAAACTTTATTAGCATTTTTGTTTATTTTATTTTTCTAACATTTGCATTTTGAGCAGGGTGCGCTATTATTTTAGAATGTCGCGGTCGAAAAAGGGCGCGACAGAAATGGCGACTCCGCTGGGGATTTTAGGTTCTTAACCACAACAGACCTAGGGTTATTATTTGGCATTACTTTTTGCATTTAAATTTTGTGCGATGTATTTTGTTTATTTAATTTTGCTACCTGCTTTACTGCTTTCCTTAAACTGGCATTCCGCTCATATTTCTTCTACTCTGGAAAATTCACACAATCACACACTACATGCGAGTGCTACTGGGTGCATCGACAAAATTCTTTCTTCAAACCCAAATTTAGGAGAGTTGGTAACATACGTGGAGTGCGGTCTGCCTAACCGGTGGCGCGTAGCCTTCTCACTCGAGTTGTCGCTCGGAACTCTTGCGTCGAAAAGCCAAATCTTAGAAACTTAAGATAGAGCTATACCACCCTTATTTTAGGGCATGCATGCATTTACCTTAGGTGGGTCGGTCCTTGGCATCGACACCACAATTAGGAAGACACCAAACTTGTCGACGGGTTCCTCAACCCAATGACCAACCAGCATATTATGTGTAGCGTGACAATGACAGACAAATCCAAGCCCAATCATGACATGCTGAAATTGGGAAAAGTGCACCGTCATTTGGTCGCCATTTCCAACAAAGGCATTATAGTTGGACGACTTGGACAAATCCGTCATAATCTCGCATAAGTGACGTTTAGGCTTCCCTCTGGCATAAAGAGGTCCCCCTGCATGTTAGGAAACGTTTGAATGTGCTATGTGCAATATATCTGCTACATACCCACAAATTATGTGCTTTATGCTAACACCGTTTGTTGCAAAGATTTATCATCCGCCCCAAAGGTCGATTTGTATTTGACTAAGCAATGACAGAACATCAATATTTCGCAAGATCAAAGGCACGGCCCAGCGACATGACCGATTCGAGGGCATTTGAGCGGAACGAGTCGGAACCTATCTTAGTTCCTATAGGCAAAAAGCAGGGGTCTCAGAAAAAAAAGCAGCATAGATCCGATCGAGCAGCTCGCCCAGATACCGCAGCAAATGGCAACCATACAGGCCGAAATCAGAAGGCCCAGAAACATCACTAAATACAAGCAACTTTATTGAGACCCACTTTAGGTCAAACGCCCTTGCATATTCAAAACTGGGACAAGGTAGGAAGTCAGACAAGGGTTGCAAGCCCAAACAGACCAGGCACGCGGATATCAAGGTACAAGGCGGCGAAGTCAGATACAAATCGACCCCCCCCTCAAAACTCACAAATTTTCTTTGAGCGCAGGTTCTTCATATTAACAGGAGCAGAAAGTGCAATAGCCGAAATAGAAAATACGGAGAAGGTCTCTTCGTATTAGCAGAAGCAGCAAAAGCAACAAAGGCAGAGGATGACAACAATCCAAAGTCCGCAGCAAAAGCAGCAGCAGCAGAAAGGAGCATCAACAATCAGCAGTCAAAGTTCAAAGTTCCGCAACAAAACCTAGCGCATCAACTAGGGCATAAAGTCAAATTGGCAACCAATGCATCACACCCAAAAGCATCATGGCAATTCGTCGATTCGGCAAGATTTAGCATGCCCACGAGGCGACATCTCAGTATTCATCTGGCGTAGCAGGGACAACATCTCTACCCATAAAATTGCACTTCTCGTATGTGTTTATCATTTCATTTAAACAGGTATACACTAATGTTTTCTCAAGCTTGCAGGAGCATTTATCCTATAGGAGCAGCAGCAACACGTCCAGGCAACGACGTTATCAGCGTATGTCGAGCGGCGACATATATCCGACTTCGATTCGTCGATCAGCGGGACAATCTTTAAGGACTTCGCCACGAAAGGACACCGACAAATATGATTCCATACGCTCGAGAGATAGAGAGGCACCGATCAATCAATCGAAATTCAAAAGTCCGCAACAAATTATAAGCGCGTCGGCTCGGGCCTGAAGTCAGTGCAACTCATGCAACGCGACAACAAAGACATCATGACAATCCACATGGTTCACGAATGCATCACAACAAAGGCATCATGGCAATTCATCAGTGGCAGCATCTAGCATGTCCGCCCAAGGACAACATCTCAGCATTCACAACACCCCACATATCATACAGGGAAGACATCCTTATTCACATAATTGCATTTCTCATATATTCATCATTTTGTTTTACCAGTTATGCACCAATTTTTCTCAAGCTCATCTTGCAGGAGCATTTATTATCAACAACACGTCCGAAAATGACGCCAAGTCCAAAAACGACACCACGTCCGAAAACGACGTCGAGTCCGAAAACGACTCCCAGTCCGAAAACGACACCACGTCCAAAAACGACGTCGAGTCAAAACGACTCAGGTCGAAACGACTCGCGTCCAAAACGACGCCACGTCAAAAAACGACATCGCGTCCGAAAACGACTCCGAGTCCGAAAACGACTCGCGTCAAAACGACGCCACGCGTCCAAAAACGACGCTAAGTCCAAAACGACGCCGCGTCAAAACGACTCTAAGTCCGAAAGCGACACGCGTCCAAAACGACGCCGGTCCAAAACGACTCGGTCGGAAACGACTCCGCGTCCGAAAACGACGCCACGTCCGAAAACGACGCTAAGTCCGAAAACGACGATAAGTCCGAAAACGACGACAAGTCCGAAAACGACGACAAGTCCGAAAACGACGACAAGTCTGAAAACGACGACAAGTCCGAAAACGACGCCAAGTCTGAAAACGACGCCAAGTCCGAAAACGACGCCATCATCAACATATCACATCTACGCAGGGACGATTTTCTCTGTTCTCAAACTGCATTTTTCTCATTTCATGCTTTATTATTATTCTGTCTTAGCAGCTTACGCTCGCTCTTCGAGCTTTAGTGCAGGCGGCGACCTGGCGGCGTTATCGGCGCGACAAGTCTACGCAACGACGCCAAGAAGAACACGTCGTAACGCGGCGTTATCGACACAACAAGTCTACGCAACGACGCCAGCAGCAACACGTCCGGGCAACGACGTTATCAGCACATCAAGTCAATGCAACGACGCGGCGAAGAACACGCCCAGCAACGGCGTTATCAAGACAAAGAAGTCTACGCAACGACGCCCGGCGAACATCGCCCAGCAACGACGTTATCAAGACATCAAGTCTACGCAACGACGCCCGGCAACGTCCAGCAACGGCGTTATCGACGACAAAGTCCAAAACGACGCCATCATCAGCATATCGCATCTGCGAGGCGACTTTCTCTCGTTCTCAAAATTGCATTTTTCATTCATGCTTTATTATTACGCGATTTATGCACTAACTCTTTCTTGAGCTTTAGTCCACGCGGGCAATGCGGCAGCGACAACGATCGCATTCACAATCGCAACACGCCCGTGCGGCGAAATCACGGCATTCGCAGATCGCATCAACACAAAGCAGCATCATATTTTGCGGGATAACCTTTTCTACTCACGGTTGCATTACTTTAAAATTATGCATCATCATTTTGCCTTATGATTTATGCACTAACCGCTTGTTCAAGTCTTAGCGTGCGAGGCGGGAGCCTGGCGTGGATTTTCTCTTCTGATAACCGGGCAATGCGTTGGGCCAACCTTCCCAACGATTGGCAGAAGCGACCTCAAGCGTCGGTCCACTCGCTCCACAGCACCGTAGAACCCAGCACCACAAGCCATAGCAGTACACCCCAGGTTCAAGCCAGTTATTTTCTTTTACTTTTTGCACCATAATCCAAGATCATCATAACTCGACCGGGGCGACTTTAAGTCGCGTTAGCGCGCCAGTGTTTTGACCCGGTGTCGCCATAACTCGACATTTGGACGCTTTGAGTCCGCCTTAGCCCGCTTGGTGTTTTGACCATGGTAACCCGATGTCGTCATAACTCGACACTGGGACAGTTTTTGATTTTTGCGTCAGCCTTGTCTATCTGCCCAACATTTTTGCAATTCTGAAGATCGAGACAAAATTGGCTATGAGTCAACGTCTTTGTCCGAAGATTCTTCCATCATCTTCATACAAAGAGGGACATCTGTTGACACGATTTTGACCCTCGTCCGGCCATTAACTATAAAATTACACTAATTTTGTAAAATAATTTTTATGATTTTTATAATAAAATGCGTGAATAAAACATAAATACAGGCATAAATAAATAATTTAATAATGGCATCGCGCCTTACGTAGAGTTTTAAGCACTTAGAGTCCCGCGCCCGCATTTATTAACTTTAAGCTTTGTCGTAATTCTTAAATAATTAATAAATGCATAAAAATAAATAATTTAGCGATAACGTCGTGTCAAGTAGCATAGCCGCATTTATTAATACGCAGGAGAATTCCATAATCATTTGTAATTTAAAATCAATTTTAATTTGATACATGCATTTTAATAGCGTCGCATTTATAAGGCTTTAAACAATTCTTAAATATCGTACTTGCATTCAGCATTTAAGTAATTTAATATAAACTCAATGCAATTTTAATTTAACTTCGCAATAATGCATAACAATAAAATTTTAAATAATAGCGTCGCATTCTAAAGTATTAAGCATTAATTAAATATGCGCGCATTTATTTATTATAACAATTAGATTAATGAAGCACCTAATTATTTTAATCACATTTGTTAATTTAAGTTATCACTAATTAATTAATACACTTGCCTAGAATTAATTAGCTAATTAATTAACTAGCCTAAAAACTAATTAAACTCCTAGATTTTAATACTACCCACCATTTCGCCATTCCAATCGATTGCAGCCCAATACCGGGCCTAATCCTTTATTTTTCCTTAATCAGCCTAGAGCCCACCCCAGCTCTCACATTACCCTTATCATTCCCTTCCTTATCAGCAGCCCCATCGTCCTCAACAGAAAAAAGAAACGACGAAACCCTAGGGCTTCTTCAATCGCCGCCCGGATTTCTCGCCGGAGAATCCGGGAGTTTCCTTCACCCACGCACCTTGGTCAACCTTCCTTACCCATGCAAGCACAGCCAGCTCGTCCCTTACCATAAGTCGTCCAGTACGAAATCTTGCCCAAATCGTGTCAATCGCAACTTACCATAATCCATTCAAATCACACCTAATCGACGAAATCTCGTCGAATCAAGGCGCAATTTTAGCCCATTCTCAGCCTTACCAATTTTAGAACACGATTGAGGGCTATAAATACAGAGGCTATATGCATGCAATAGGCATCGACGGGGGGACTCAGAAATCGATTCAGGACTCAGTTAGAGAGGGTACCCATAGCATCGACGGGGACCTTGAGTAGAGTTTAGAACCTTTAGCCATAGTCAGCAACTCATAGAGCATCGAACCCTTAGCAGCAGTTAAGAACCACGGCGAGTGACATAGCAATAGGGGTCGAAATTAAGAGAGGAAGGAGATACGAGTAAGCATATACGAGAAAGGAGGAGACAACCGAGAGTCGAATTGAGTCTTCACGCACGCAAAGAGCAGAGAACATAGAGCATGTAAACAGAGTATCGAGAGTTAGGGTTCAAAGACTTAGACCATTAGCACCAATAGGAAGTTCGGACCCTTCTTTCAATTCAAGCCAAGAATCGGAAACAAACCTTGCCCTTATTCGCATCGCAAACCCAAAACCCGTCGATTGACCGACGACTTGATACGCCTCGGTCCGTCAGGAGGTAAACTCAATTTCCTCTCGCCTTTTTCGCATTTTACGTGTATTTGATGTTAAACGTGTGTTGGCTTGGTTCATTCAATTTGTTGTGTTCATTAATGCATAAATCGATGTCGAATGAATCGCTATAATTAATCTAGGTGTATTCTCGCTTTGAGGTATAATTGAATTCACATCTAATGTTATCTGTGAATATAATGATTAGTAAACTAAATGAGATTGTTAAAATCACTTGGTCAAAGCTAAAGGTTGGAAGTGTTCTTATTAGTTTGATGATAAAGAATATTGTGCGGTATAACAAGGTTAATAGAACATAGCACTAAGCTCATGGCGATATTAATCTTGGATTAGATGTGTAAGCCCAAATGTCATTTCTTAAAGTGTAATTGGACAGGCAACTCAGCAGTTTAGAAATTCATTTGTTTATCTCAGCATGTTAGCACATTAGTCTCCAGTTTTGTTCATTTCCGTTTTGGCCTAGATTAGTTCAATTAGGTATAGTCAGCATTTTACTAATTTTCTCGGTCCTGTCCCCTCTTGTGTGATCAGATCCTTGCAGGGATGTAGTTTGATTGAGTTTTCTTAAGGGGGGATGCTTAATTTCTTTTAAAAATTGTCTCCCTGTTTGTTTACATTTCACCTTTAAGCATATTGATTTGATTAAAGGGTCAGCATTTTTATAGCCCATTTACAGGGATAGCTTAAGTCGTAATTCGAGTTTACGTCTAGGGATAATGGGTTGCAAATCGATTCTCTAGTAATATATTGAAACAGATAGTCTTTGGTCTGTCCCATTTTCCTTCATGTGCCCCCTAAAACATGAAGCCCGATTCTGTAAATAATTATTTGCTGTGGTCCGGACCCATTTACCCTGTGAGAAATGAAATAATTTATGTTTTTTTCTTAAATTTGTGTATCAATGTTTGTTTGTTGTCAACAAGACTTGGACATGTACTAATCCTTATCTTTCCTTTCTTGTTACATGGCACACATCGGAGCAAAATAAAGAGTCTCACGGCGAGACTCATCGCAAGCCATTTCAAATGGCGACCCGCATCCGCATTCGCATTTCCTCTTCGGCAATTCCTAGAAAAACAAATAGGGTCATCCGCTTCAATCCCTCACTCTCTAATCTCATCCTTATCTTACTTTATTTGTTATTGTAATTTATAACTTTGTAATTAGTAGGATATCTAGAATAATTAACCTTTAAACATATAAGTAGGGAAGGTAATTTAAAGTTCATCGCTTAACTTACTTGCCTTTTAAGATTGTCATGCATGTCTAATTTTTGCCAAAATAATTTAACTTGCATTATAAAACCAACATTTTGTGTATTAAAATCCACAACAGATTTCTTCCTAAACTCTCAAAAAATCATCTTAAAACATCTCTTATATAATATTGTACGCAGGCTAGGCAAGATTAATTTAGCTAGCAAAATACACATAATTAGTTCATAAAGCACTCTCTTAGCATTCTTTAGCACTTCCAGCCCTTTTAGCGCTTTAAATCACCCCCTGACGTTTAATACCTTTAGCATTTTAGCATTTAGCACCCTTTAGCATTTTTAGCACCTCTTTTTAGCATTTTGCACTTTTAGCACCCTTTATTTTTAGCACCCTTTACTTTTAAAGTTAATCCCTTAGCACCCTTTTAATATTTAAGCACCCCAGCACTACTTTGTTTACACTTAGCACTTTTAAATTGCTAGCACTTTTGTTAAGCGTCTTTAACCTTTAATATTTTAGCACCTCTTAGCATTATTTCGCATATAACACCTTTTGCCCTTTTAGACTTGAGCACCTTTAAACATTTTAACATTTTAGCATTTATTTTATTTCCTAACATTTTATTAAGCAAGAAGAGCTTTATTTTGCATTTTTCTTAAATATGATAATTACCCTAGGTTTGGCAGGACAACCGCAAGTTAGCGGATCTTAGAGGGTGCCTAACCCCTTCCCTCTAGATTAATAAAGAACCCTTACCCAGAACCTCATTAAGTTTAGCAGACCATTAAATGGAGTTAGTGTTGACTTTAACCTAAGTTGACATTTAGGTGTCCTAATTCACCCAACTAATTAGGTGGCGACTCCGCGAACCCTTAGCATTCTAGCAAACCTTTAGCATTTTAGCACCCTTTTAAACTTTAGCATCTTTTGCAATTTTAGCATCCTTTTAGCATTTTTAAAACCTTTAAGCCTCTTAAACTTTATTAGCATTTTTGTTTATTTTATTTTTCTAACATTTGCATTTTGAGCAGGGTTCGCTATTTTAAAAATGTCGCGGCCGAAAAAGGGCGCGACACCTGCGTGTTCACTCGAATAAATTCAAGGAATGAATCATTTCTTGGCTCACATACCACATTTAATCTACTTCGTAATGCACCCAAAACAAGCCGCGTCTCAACCTATAAGGCATTTGAGCTTAGGACAGAATCAAAGTACATTACTCCGTAAACAAGATGATATTGACCTCAAGTCTAAGGACTTTTATCTCCCACACGCCGATGACATTATAGACATATAACAAAACAGTACATCAGCAGGGCATACCAATACTT
Organism: Przewalskia tangutica; assembly: GCA_029844215.1. Classification (NCBI taxonomy): domain Eukaryota; kingdom Viridiplantae; phylum Streptophyta; class Magnoliopsida; order Solanales; family Solanaceae; genus Przewalskia; species Przewalskia tangutica. Next base: position 5,180,320 of record CM056723.1, on the reverse strand, counting down.
CAACAAGTATCCATGTGTCCATCATGAGTTGTCATAACTCGTAGCAAGTGAGACATACTACATCCCAAGGATATGATGCAGACCACATGTCGACGTATCGCATATCATCGATATCCCAATTTCGATGACCATTAGTCGAGGTAATTTAAGAGTTACGTTATAACATTAATTCTCACAACATTAATAAATACATAACCTCTAGGGATGCATTTATAGAAAATTATAAACAATCAACTAATAATTCAACAAATGCAAATTGCCATAATATTAATTATTATTAATATAAATACGAATTTGTATAAAGTACATTGTGTCCTAATACAGATTGTCTCTAGGACATACATATACTTTCATATATGATCTGTTCAGCTAGTAACACCTCTCACTTAAAGACTGATAAATGATCAAATTGAGTTTTTCTTTCTGATTCTTGTTGAAATATGTTGTGACGGTTCCATCACTCACTAGCTCAATGGACTATTACAAGGGTTCCATCTTTGGTGTCTTAATATGTCTCTGCAATAAGAGGATTTTACTTATACTATAACTCAAATCACCGAAAAGGTACTTATTAAGGGTGTGTTTTATTAGCAAGTGTACCATGTTTATATTTACCATATTTAGTGTTATGTAATTATGGTAGAATTAGGATCCCTTGTTGTATAAAGATTTCACATTGTACACCTATATATATTTTGTATTAATGAGAAAGGCTCCCCAAGGGAGATTAATACAATCTTACATGGTATCAGAGCCAAAATTATATTCCTACCATAAACCCCTTAACTAGCCGCCCGGTTTTGTCCATCCAGTCGCCCCTCAATATGTATGTTGTCTCCGTAAGTCACTTTATGGTCTGCAACAGGCCCCTCGAGCGTGGTGTGATAGTTTTGCACGGTACATTATGCAAATTGGGTTTACATGCAGCAAGTGTGATAATTCTATTTTTACTTTACATAGAGGCATTAACAATGCTTATTTATTATTATATATGGATGATATTGTTCTTATTACTTCTTCCGATGTGTTGAAAAATGAGGTAATTGCACTACTCAAAATCGAATTTGCTATGACTGAATTGGAGAAATTGAGCTATTTTTTGGGGATTTCAGTGACTACATCTGCAGATACTGTGTTTCTTTGTCTTCGTAAGTATGCAGAGAAGAGTGTGTACAGGGCTAAAATGATAAATTGCAAGATCATGTCTACTCCAGTTGACTCTAAATCAAAGCTCAGTGCTTTGGATGGTAATCCAGTGTCAGATCTCACTCTATACAGGAGTCTTGCTGGAGCACTACAATACCTTACTTTCACCAGACTTGATATTGCTTATGATATTCAGTAGGTATGCTTATTCATGCATGCCCCAAGGAAACCCCATTTTACTTCCCTCAAATGTATCATTCGATATGTTAAGGGCACACTTGATTATGGATTGCATCTCTACTCCTTAGCACTGACCAGGTTGTTATCATATACGGATGTTGATTGGGCAGGCTGTCCGGACACGCGACGATTCACCTCAGGCTATTGTGTTATCTTAGGGGATAACCTCATTTCTTGATCAGCCAAGAGACAAGTCACATTATCCCGTTCGAGTGCAGTAGCACAGTACAAATGTGTTGCTAATGTTGTTGCTGAGATATGTTGGCTCTGAAACCTTCTTTTGGAGTTTCAGTGTCCAATACGTAAGACATCTTTGGTCTATTGTGATAACATATCCGCTATATATCTATCTCATAATCTGGTTCAGCATCAGTGAACCAAGCACATTGAGATGGACATCCCCTTTGTTCGTGAGAAGGTTGCTCTCGGTCATGTCAAGGTATTGCATGTGCCTTCTTCATATCAGTATACGGATATATTTACAAAGGGCTTTCCTAGACAATTCTTCCTAGACTTCAGATTCAGTCTTAGCATACGACCTCCTCCCGCTTCGATTGAGGGGGTGTATTAGCAAGTGTGCCATGTTTATATTTACCATATTTAATGTTATGTAATTATGGTAGAATTAGGATCTCTTGTTGTATAAGGATTCCACATTGTACACCTATATATATTTTATATTAATGAGAAAGACTTCCCAATGGAGATTGATACAATCTTACATGTTTGGTACGGAGAAAAATGTTTTTTGCAGAAATATTTTTCTAAATAAGTTTTTCTTTCTGATTCTTCCTAAAATATATTCAGACGTTTCTATCACTGACTAACTCAATGGACTATTACAAGGTTCCATCCTTGCTGTCTTAATTTGTCTCTGCAATAAGAGGATTTTGCTTGTACTAGAACTCAAGGCACCAAAAAGGTACTGAGTGTTTGGTACGGAGGAAAATGTGGAACAATCTCTAAAGCAAAGACTCGGAATGCATAACTTGTATCCATGCGCTTCATATTCGCCCGGTGCACCCGTACGTGGTTAATCGCCATTGGGACGTTCGGTTAATCTTCTTCATCTTCTTCCGGGGAATAAGCTGTAAATCTTAGTTCTCGAAAGCGAGCAGGTGAAAGGTCCAAACTGTAGCCGGGACCGAGCCGGATTTCGAAATGAAAGTGAAAGAGTAAGCAAAAAAATGTGAGCGCTCTTGCACTATACGGACGGCTTTTTGGCGGCGCCTATTTTACTTCATAACCTAGCTTTCTGTTTAAGTTATTAGAGCAGTGTAACGGATGCAGCTAATCTTCTTAAAGTAGTCCAACCTCCTTGTATCTGAAAGCGATGACAGGATGTTAGGTCTAGTAAGGAGACTTTTTGGATAATTACCCTCGAAGTAAAGATCTGGGTATCGTAACACAGTCTATTTGAATCTTGGGGCAAGAGGGCAGACGTGGACGAGTTGCCCGAAGAGGAGCGAATCCCCACTTATTTTTCTTCATATTCATGGGTGTAGCGAATTTTTGCTTATTCCTTCCGGAAAATTTCTTATCCGCGAAGGCAGACTTGGACTCATTGAAGAAAGTATTTGAGGTGAGGGAGGAGGGGTGGATTAAGGGAGTTTAAGGAAAGAGCGTCATTGGCCTAGTAAACTAATATTCCGGCATCCGTTCTACTATAGGCTTTCATTGAAACAAAGAGAGAGGAGCTCTAAGAATCGAACCTGCATCGTTAGCTTGGAAGGCTGGGGGTTACCTACTAATTGAGTTAAGGAAGCAAACTGTATCAATATCAATTGCTTTCTAGATCGTTCTGCTGCCACAGCTCGTATTCATTCAGTAATTCTACCCCTTCTTCATTCTTGGACCTCGTTTCTTAATATTGTTACTTTTCCATGCTGTGTCTCAAGAACCTTAGGAAGGAATGGAAAGATAGGAAGCTTGGAGAGCTAATGGAAAGAAATGCGTAAGAAATAACAGATCTGCGATAGAAGTCGAATACGATGTTGTAACTAGGGGAAAGACTAGGCAATATGGAAGGAAGGGAATCAATGACAGGAGCTTGAGAATAGCAATGGGTTACCTCAAAGTTGTTGATCGGAATGTAATTGGATGTGTCGGGTTTGGTTGCTTGCCCGAAGGAAGGGCGCGGTTAGAGCAGGAAGTGTGGCATTGATGGGTTATTCAAATAAGAGGTTTTGAGAAATTTGTCCAATAGTAACAAAGGGTGCCTCCACAGGTTGACATCCGATCCAACCTAGTAGTAAGCAATCCGCCAAAAGCAACCAAAATATTCCTTATTTTTCTGGGATTTCTTACATATTTTCTGGTATTTGGTAAGTAGGGAGAAAATATTGTCTCAAAGATTATGTATATATAATTTAGGCAAACACTATGGAGTGGGAACAGGCTGTTATGGGTGCGGGGTGGGAGTGGGGTGGGGAGGAAACAATCAGTGTAGAATATCACTTGTGCAACTTATTTTCTGTAATTCTATAAGGAACTCATTGTCCTAATTTTTAACAAACTTATTTTCTTAGATAAAATATTTTCTAAATTTTTTGATCAAACAAACATGAAAAAGTAACTGGAAAATGTTTTCCTTCCTACCAAACTTTCCAAAGATTCCAAAAATGTTTTTTTGAAAAATATGTAGGTTTTTTACTTATTTTTTAGTATTTAATAAGTAAACAAAAAAATATTTTCTCAAAATTCACACATAAATATTTTTTATATGTAGTCTGGAAAAACACTATGTGAGTGAGATGGGCGGGTTGGTTCAGGGGTGACAGAAGGTGGGGGATGGGGCGTTGGGTGCATGAGGAGGAGACAATGAATTTAGAATGTTATTTATGGAAGTAATTTTCCCTAATTCCATTAGGCGAAGTCATTTTCCTCATTGTGGTCCGGCTCTTTCCTGAATTTCGCGCATAGCGAAAGCTTAATGCACCAAATTTTCCTTTTTTTGTCTTTCTAAAGAAAATATTTTTCAAAACATTATAATCAAGCAAACATGAGAAAGTTATACAAAATGTTTTCCTCCATACGACATCCTATATTTCTATTTTTGTACTATCTATAAACGCTTATTGTTTATCCATTGAGTTAATTAGAACATTGCTCTAATTTTGTATTCTCTTTATATCTCTTGAAGAAAAATCAAGGCTTCACTCAACTTACTTACATGATACAACTATAGTGCCTAAATATATATAGGACTTCTTCTAGCGTGTACCTAATCTAATACTCTTACCTTTATTTATTCCAGTAATTCCTATTCCTTAGCCTTACATTAATATTTATGTATGTAGTTGAGATGAATCTGATTTGATTTTTCAAAATTCCATTTAAACAAGATTTATCACTCCAAGAGAAGATGTGAAAGATATATCAATCTTTAATGGCTTGGCGAAGATAATGACGACTTGAATCTGTAGCTTGACAAACTCAAACTCGACTTCTTTCTTGGATTTTTCTTTACCTCGTCCATGTTTACCTCTTTGATACAAGTCATGCCTTTCATCTTTCTCTCCATTAAAGAAAGTCTTGCTCTAAAAGCTCGTTCAACTAACTCTTCAATCTTCCTTCATAAACTTGAGCAAAGACCAATGCACCAATAGACTTTGTTCTATTAAAAGAAAAAGTAGTCGGATTTTCATTTACATGGTAATGATATCAATTACTATCTCTTTATTCTTCATAATGAAACTACTTCTTGTCATAAAACATAATTAATCTATTTTGTCAATATGATGCTTCTTCTGTCCCAACGTAAATTTCATTCATATTATATCAATCAGAAAATTCCTCATTTTTCAAATCTTTAAAGATAATTAGTTCTGATACTCTCAATCGGTCATTTTTTCTTGAATACAAATGGAGACTTTTTTACTTCATTCAACTACTTAATTTGTCGATAGTCTCTAGGTATTTATAAAATTTGACACAAATTACTGAGCTTTTCTCCTAAAAGCATAGTTGTCACCAATCAAATGTTGATGTTTGCTCTCATAACGGTTGGAATTATCCTTATCAGTGGTGACTAAAAAACTCTCATCACTTGTCCACTTAAGCTTAATTCATATCATATAAAACATATTTATTTTCAATATTTTGGCCCACAAGCTTGTCCAACCCAACCCCGTGAGGCTGACAGACAAACTCGGGATAGGCTAAAGAGCCCCAATATTAAATGGGCAAAGAAAATGTCAGCCCAACCACACCAAACTAGTGAGTTGAGTTGGGCTAATTTCATGGGTAAAGTCCATTTTCAAGACCCGATTCATAAAATTCCAATGATTTGTTTAGGAAAATATCTTTTACGTTTTCATATATACCGTTTTCCCACCCTATTATACATCCAATTCAGACACCCTAAAACCACAAAGGGTCACTTATATATAAACGTCTTTTAAATTTATCTTTCCTTTACTTTTCTTTTTATCCAAGAGAGGCTGTAGATTGGTCCCATTTTGACAAGAGGCAAGTAAGTGTACTTTCCTTCTTTTTGCCTACTTACATTGATGAAGAGTTTTAAAACGTATCTCAAGAAAATATCCTTTGTATGAAATAAAAATAGTAGAAAATACGTATCTCAAGAACACTGAGGAAATTAGGGTTTAAAATGTTCATTTCTTTGAGAGTAGTAGTTAAACCTTTCTAGAAAATAAAAAAGGATAAATTCTAATGAATCATACCCGATAACTTGCTCTGTTTCGTTTTCGTACAAGAAGATCGAGTAATATGTATCTTGATTCAGTTTCTTGAGTTTTGGTGCTCAGAATTCGAAATTCGATTTTTTTTTTTTAAAATATATATTTTTAAAGACAAAGTTTTTACTGGAAATTCAAAAAACATTTCACCATTTTTTTACACAAACGCCACCTTAATGCTGGTAAAAATGTGTGGATAATTAAAAAGATTCAGAAATGGGGTCTTGAGATTTAACTAGGTGTAGGCTGATAGGTTTCCAAGATTACTGGAATTTCTATAAAATTTTGTTGGTCTTTACTTTCTTCAATTCTTATCTTACCTTTTTCGTCATGCTTCCTCTTGAGCGGAGCGTCTTTCAGAAACAGCATGTCTAACTCTCAAATCAGGGGTAAAGTCTGTGTACACTCTACCCAAGATATCACTTTATAGGAATACACGGGGTATGTTGTTGTCTTCCTAGACGGAAAGAACTTTATTTAAAAATTTGGCAAGGTGTTCTAGGTGCGAAGGAAATTCGCAGACTCCTCTTGTAACCATATTTTAGCTTCTCCCAACCAAGATAAACGGAATAATGTCAGACTAATATAATCGGTAGTCACTCCTGTAAGGGATTGAGATGGTATTCTCATGAATGGAGGAGACAAAATGATAAGATATGGTATTACACATTCCCTCACTTAGTTACTCATTTTGATATTTACATTTAAGTATGTTTGTCTTTCCAATCCTTCAACACATTAGTGTGTTTTGTAATAAAATTAGGGAAAACACAAGAGTTTGGTACAAGTCATTCTCTATGGAAAATATTTTCCTGAAATTGTTTTGTAGTGTTTGAGCAGTTAGTGGAAAATACTTTTCCGTAAAAATATATATATCAACATTAATAATAATTTTAGCGAATTAGAGAGCGTTTTAGTACAATATTGAGTACTAAAGATCAATAATAATGTCTATGGGTGTGTTTGGGTATGAAAGAAAATGTTTTCTTGGAAATAAAATGGGTTTCTTACTTAGTTTCTAGTGTTTGGTAAGTAAGCAAGAAAATATTATCTCAAGAAAATTGTATTTAATCTAGCAAAATACTATGGGGGTGGGAGTGGGGCTTGGGACGGGGAGATGATGGACATTGGCGGGTGGGGAAGACACAATAAACTTTGAATATCACTTATAAAACTTGTTTTCCCTACTTTCACTAGGGAAGTCATTTTAACTTGTTTTCCTAGAGAATTTTTCTAAAACATTTTGACCAACCAACAACAACATACCCAGTGAAATCCCACAATGTGGGTAACATTTTGATCAACCAAACATGGAAAATTTGGAAAACATTTCCGGAAAATGTTTTCTTCCATACCAAACACACCCTATGTGTTAGATAGCTCAAGTAATACGAAGTTAGAAGATAAGATAGTTGTAAGAAAAATGACTTCTACCCACTGAGGGAAGTCATTTTCCAATCATAATGGAAAATGCTTTCTTTGAAAAATACTTTCTGAACACTAAACACTAGATAGTGGCCATTTGACCATATATCTTGAATGTTGATCTGCAAATTTTAATAGTGGAAAGTAGGACTTTTTGCAAATTGGACTAATCCTATCTAAAGAAAGTAGAAATGTCAGAGTAGAACTCAAAAATGCAGGTTAAGAACACCTTAACAAAGTAGGAGAAGGCCAAGAATCAAATGAAACCAAAATTGAATGAAATAATTCTAAATATATATACCTAATAAAAATTTGAGCTCGAGCTGATTTCAGATTGGTTGTTTATGTTTGGTGTTCTTTCATTGTCAAGTAGATGTATTTGGGAGGTTGAAGCTACATCACCATTTAAAACACCAATGTAGCCCGTAGATATTGTAAGATATAGTATGATGTTACGCTTAAATGCATAAATGAGAGAAACAATATAAGAGAAAAACATACCTTATGTTGTGAAATAAAGTAAACCTGGATATCACCTTTGATAGTTATCTCCCTTTATAGCCACCAGCTAATGCGAAATAGATAACCAACAATGTTGTACAGTCTTGACCTTGACATCAACATAGACTTACAAGATGTTAGCTTATGGATAGTCTTGATCTTCACTCGCCTAACTCACATTAAATTTGTAACATAGTGATGTGATGTACTAACTTGGTTTAGTGGAGAGAGAGACTGCTTTATATAGTTTCTAAAGTGTGTCTTCATGACCTTTACCCATCAAGAGACAATAACTATGAACTATCGATCATTCCTCTACATTTAAATATGTAAATCTGTGATGTATGTGTTTCTAAATGTATGTATGTAATATATGGATAGGCGTTCATTACTCATAGAATCTGTTAATGTATCTGAATAGTTATTTGACTTTGATGAACATAACTTAATTAGTCCATGTATAACTCATATACATAAATAATCATTTATAGTCATTAAAATTGTCAGATTCTTAGATTTGGTCATATATCCTTGAATGAACTTAATAAGGTACTCGACTTTGGTAGGAGATATGCATAAATGCATACATATGGTCATGACGGTCAAATTTTGCTAACAAATATTTCAGAAGATTTTCAAAGTAGTGGTTGCATTAAGCTTACAGTGTTTTCTTGACATTTGAGGGGGAGGGATCTTAGATCTGGTTCCTGATGAGACTTGTGCTAATAAAACTATCGCTCTTTGTTAGATAATTTTTACTATTACGCAACTCTGCTTTCCAATTGTGTCCAGTATTTCCTCAGAACTATATCACTTGCTCATTCCTCTGTTTAATTTCTCTATTTTTGGCACATAGGCTGCATAAGTTGCTGCTAAAGGAGCTTGTACTGCTGTTAAACGGAGAACTCGGATAACCCTTTAGCTCAACCAACACATACATTCACGCTTGATTCTGCTGCACTAGACACCAGCATCCTATAAAACAGTGATCTCTTTTAAAGCAAAGTCTCCGTTCAAATACTACTCACCGTAGCTTGAGGAACAGTGATATATTCACTAGAAGACAAACTCATTCACTCTTGTCTTCCACGTACTGATGAAGTATGCAGAACGTGGAAGAACTACCGAACCCAACTGGTGAGGAGAAATCAGATTGGTTGGATCTCATCTATGATGTTCGCGACAAATTGGTAATCCCAGTAGGACCCAGGTTTCAGGTTGACGTTCCGGATTGGACTAACTCTCAGAACGAGAATAAATGCAAGTATAAAGAGGACGAATCTGAAACTTCAAAATGGCTTGGTACACTGGTATGGCCAACAGACAACCTAGAAAACAAGGACGTTAATGAGGAGTTGATTGGGAAAGGGAGAAACGAATGTTGTCCTTGTAAGTTCCCTAGCTCTGTTGAATGTGTTAAAACTCATGTTAAAGAAGAACGGATGAAGTTGAAGTCTGAATTGGGAACAGCCTTTAATGCCTGGAATTTTGATGAGATGGGAGAAGAAGTTTCCAACTTGTGGAATGCTGAGGAACAAAAAAGGTTCAGCTCCCTCGTTAAGATGAATCGGATGTCTAAAAGTAAAAGCTTCTTGAAACCAGCATTAGCATCTTTTCCTAACAAGACTAGGAAAAACATTGTCGACTATTACTTCAATGTTCACGTTCCTCAACGTATCAGCTCACAAACTAGGTCAGATTGTAAACTAATTGACACTGATGATGAGGAGGGGGAAGAGGAGGTATCTACTACCAAAATTTCTCGGAAAAGGAATCGAACAAAAAAAGGTGCATCCCCTAGTTCTAAATCTGTGAAGAAAAAGTACCTAACTGGTCGAAGATGACAATGGAAGTATCAGTACACATTCTTTTTTAGTTGACATAGAAATGGAATATACAGAGAGACATGTACACTACCTTCCAACCCTGAGAGAATTCTGGAATGGGGTTCACATTTTGCATAGGTTGTAAAGCCAAGAGAAGAGTTCACATTTTTTTGGATATTGATGCAAAGTATTGAGGTCTGACAGGATAGCACAACAAAACTATACGCACATTCATTGATTACTACAATTTGTAAGATTTGACATGATATTGCTTCTTATCTGTTTCCTTCATAAAGGAATAATATGGCCAACACAGGATTCTCACATCCAGTTTCATTTCATACATTGTCTGTTATCTCCTTTTCGATGTTCGATTACTTGTGATTGCCTTATTTTGTTCTTCTTTTGATTTTTGAAGAAAGGTGAATTCTTATATTACTATTACTCGTATTGCCTATATCAAACGCTTCTCATTGAAAATGATTAGCTTAAACAGTTCGTTTGTTGGCTAGTTACACACTTTGCGCCTTCCATTTGAAATTGTCTTTAATTTGAATTTACAAGTTGGGGGAAAAAAGGAATTGTGATAAGGTTTCTTTTTTGCTTTTACGTCGACATTCAATTTGGGTAGTAAATTAAATTCCATTTCCTTGAAATGCATTCTTTATTTCTTGTAGCTGCGCATTTCATCACCTTGGGCATGTGAACTCCTCTTGTTGATAGGGAGATTTGCATGAATAAGATCATTAACTCCCCAATTAAGACATTCGTGTAAAATTAACCTTGACACTACACACACAGAAGAATAGAAACTTATGCTTTCATAAGTTAAGTCGGCAAGGCATGACTTTAATTTATCTTCATTCAATTGTTCACAAGTCATGTCAAATTTGTATAACAGATTAGAGACCTAATCGAAACTCCTTAACTCCAAAATTTTGCGTTTATTTAACGGGATGAAACATCAAACAGATATGGAGAAGACGTGGTGGGACTGACAGGTCAGGGGAAGATGTTTCAAAGAACTATTACCATTGTTGTATGTCTCAAGGCATGTTCATCCCAAAAGTTTTAAGGAAAAAGGAAAAGAAAGAGAGTGGACCTGGTGAGGTGTTGTTTGGCATGCAAGTAAAACAAGAAGAAGCTTGATCATTCCAGTTTATGATCTTGTACCCTTAAGAAAGAGGAACTCTTCAACAGCTCCCTACTATATATCCTCAGCTTTATTGAAATAATCTCTTCTAAGATATATGGAGGGTGGCTTTGGTAATTGAAAGCGGTCTTTCTCTAGGATTCCTAAGTAATGCAACTCAAGAAAATGAGAGCTGTAGTTATCCTCATAAAAACACTAAACATGGTCTTCTAATCCCAGACAGCTGATACTTAAGATAATCATAGGGCCTTAACCAAATCCTTGAGCCTTACCCAACCCAAAGTACACTATCCACTCAGATGAGATTCTTCTAATCCCATTTTCAAACATAGTTGGAATCATTCAGGGAAGATAATAACAAGGGGAAATAAAAGTAAAATTTTGAGCTAATCATTATAAAGAAAGCATTTTGATATTGCCAAATAACAAGGTATGCCGATAGAGACAAATACAAATCGTTTGTTACAAAATCAGATACGGGATGAACTACATTTAGTATCTTCCTTTCAATTCAGTGCAAAGCATTGCCAGTGGCATAAACAGGCTTTGTTAGTCTGTTCTCAGTGGATTTACGGCTCCTAGAAGTCCTCAATGGCATCAAATAAAATGGTAACGTGCCATTATCAATGATATTTGAAGAACATTTGACACTCTTGTTCCTCTCCAACATAAAAGCATCCCTGCCAAAGTTAGCAGAGGCAGCAGCACGTTCAGCAACTTTCTTCTTACTGTAATTTAGTTCAGACATGTCACACGAATTCCTAGGCTGATCGAACGTGCTGCTGCACGAATTCCGGGCCGGAACGTAAGAGCTGCTGCATGATTTTCTAGCCCCAATAATGCTGCTACTACGTGTAAGCCTCCATTGAGCAGCCTCTTTTACATTATCATAACCCTTTTCCCCTTGCTTCTCATTAGTGTCAGTGACTGAACTTATGGTTTCTCCTTCTCCTTTTCGGGTTTCTCCCTTATCGTTGTTATTGAGCTTCTGCTTGTTACCAAAGAGATTGAACACCTCTCGCCAACGAGCGGGCTTCTTAATCCCCTTCTTGGTGCCACAACTTTCAGCAACATTTACATTCTTGGAAAACGTTTCATACTTACTTAAAGGCTCATCCTTGATAGAATTTTTCAAGCGCCAATCTTTCAATTCCCTCTCTGTAATAACCAACTTGACATGAGCAGGAGATGAATTAACCTCCAAATCCGAAGTCCTTTTGCCAAAACTTCGAACAGAACTTGACCTATCAAAACTACTTCCCCTTTGTGAAGACGAAGAATCCGAATTAAACTGCCCTGATCCACCAGAACTAATACTCTCATCTTCTACTATAGCTTGCATTTGCCCATCAACCGATGCTCGATGCTTATCAAATCCAACATTCCCATTCCCTAAAATCACATTCTCCACACTCGATAACATTGGTGCTAACCTTGGAATAGTCCTAGCTACCATATATCCATCCCAAGAAGCTCTAGGCTCATCAATCGAAATCCTCTGACCTTCATCAACAAAAAATCGCGATTCTATATCACAAGAACTCCTCCCCATTGCACATTCCCCAATCTCAGATCGATTATCCTTCGATTTATAACCTATCAACTTTCTATTTCCAGCTAAAAACCTATCATTAGTTTCCCCATTGCTGCTATTAAGCTTCTTTTCTTTCTGTTTTTGTCTCCATTTTTGTAATTTCTTACTAAACACTGAAGTTGCTTCCTTGAAATTCACAGCAATGTCTTTAAAATCCCTGAATTTGTGATTTTTCGTGTCGAATTCGAGATCGATAAACTCTTTCATTGTCTTAAGCTCTCCATCTTGAGTGTTATCTTGTTCTATATCAATTACTCTCACCAATGCATCATCACAAACCCTAATTTCTTCACTGTCTTTATGCTTTACTATTGACTTACAAACATTATCAGACAAATTCGTTAACCCTAGGTTCTTCGATTCAACATTGAACCTAACACTGGACCCACCGACCACGTCATCAACTCCAAAAAGATTCACAAGAGTATTATTCCTAGACGACCTATCGTCACAAGATCTCCGACGTGGCTCCGAATAGCTACTAGAACCTTCACACGTGGCAGTATTGACAGACCTACAACGACGGAGATCCGGAGAAAACAATCCGGGTTCGGGTTCGAATGTAGGGATAATAGAGAGTGAACGGTTACCGGTTGAGTCGAGATCAGAGAGGCGTTCACGAAGGCATGCGGGGCAGATGCCGGTGACGGGTTCTGATGGGTGACGGTAACAAGCGGAAAGACGGCGGGTTCGGGTACGGGTTTGGGAAGTGGTGCGAGTCATTGGAATGCGAATGGGACAGCATACAATGGGCACATTTATGAATATGAATAGGAGTTGGAGTTTTCCGACAACAAGGACAGAAATTTCAGAGCACAAAGGATCCAAAGGGACTATAATAAGCAAATGAACCCTTTATTGTCCCCACTCTTTCAGACTTTTTATTTTTTAAAAAAATAATTATCTGATGTTTGATATTTGATTTATTTAAATTCACGTCGAAAATTTTCAAAAAAAATCATATTAAAGGTAAAATGTTTCTTAATAAACGCAAGTTTATACCCTGATATTCATATCGGCCCCGACTAAATAAATTCATACGGAGGGTTCATGCCACAAAAAATCACATTAGAGGTAAAATATTCCTTAATAAAGGCGGTTTCCGATATTTATATTGGGGCATAATTAAATTTAAATTTATATAAAAAAATTAATATTGAGGTGTGTGCTAAAAGATTCCACATTATAGGTAAAGCATTTCATGCATAACAACATGTTAACAATAGCAATCGTCAATTTACCCCTTTTAACATCCCTCTCGAACCCAACATATCAATTTACCCCTTCCCTTAACTGATTTTAATTGATTTTCCATTTTTTGGCATCATTCAAAAGAGTAATAAAATAGGCACAAGCAAAAAAAAGTTCAGTAACATTAACTTGTGTCACCATGGAAACACAACATAAGCAAAAACATGAATCACAAGTTAGTATTATTGCATAAATCAGAGTAATTGCCCAAACTGGAGTTAAAATAATAAACATAGTAGTTCAAATAGTACAAGATATGATAATTAAACTACCAAAAAATACCAAAGTCATTTAGAACAATGAGCAAAAAGAACGGGACTTAAAAATGAAGAACATGGCTTAAGAACGGGGGATTAATGACATGGGCTTAGAAAGCAGAAAGGGAACTATTTTGCTAGGGCCTTGAAGAGTCTATCCATTCTTTCATTGTTAGTGCGTTGATCCTGGAGATCACGAAGCTCATCAATTTTTCATTTTCAGTCCTCAACTTCGCATTCTCAGCATGAGCAGCATCCACAACACCACTATAATTAGGTTCATGTGTCTTTTCATCCAGTTGAACTCTCAGGAGAGCATTCTCAGCCTTAAGCCATTAAATCTCGGTAGTGGATTTCTCTTGGGCCTAAATCATAGTCGAGATTGTAGAATTGCTACTAACCCCACCCTTATTTGGCACACATTCACACTCCTCCAAAGTTGTCATGATGATCATATGTTTTTGGATGTCCAAAATGGTATTTTTCGTTTTGACCTTGAAATGCACAAGAACCTTTGTCATGAGGAAACCAAACCAAATGGAAGACTATGTCTGCCCTATCTTGCGTTAACAACTTTTATAATGTGTTCTATCATGAGAGCTGGCAGACTAATGAGATTGGAGGTTGATAGTGCCTTAAGAAGAACCAGGTTCGCGATGGAGGCAATTGATCGTCATTCAACTCTTAGAAGCAACACTTTGTTGACTAGTGCAAACAATATTTGATAATCTGGCTTATGTTCCTTCTTGAATAGTCTTTCTCCAGTCGCAGACCCCTCTATATTTTCAATATTTCCATGAAGGCATCAAACGTCTTTCCATACATTGTCTTCATCCCGTCAGTCGGGACACCCATAATTTCACCAAGCTTCATTTCGTCCAACTCAAAGTATGTCCCATTGACTGATAAGATCAAAGTGTAATCATTAGTATAGTATAGGTTGGCATAAAATTCAGCCACATGTGTTTCATACACACTGGGTGCCAGGGACAAAGAGATGAGTCCATTGTTGGAACTCAACAATCTCAAGCAGTCCCTTCATTCCAAACTTCTCAGCAATATCAAAATCAAATACTTTTTCCAATAGTACCTTTTGACCCTTCAAGAACTCTTTTCTTGCCTTCTCACTTAGCACAACCTTTTCTTTCTTTGAGGAACCATGTTCCTCACTGTACTACATTTCTTCTTCTTTTAAGTGAGAGATCGAGTTTTACATTTTTCTTTTTCTGACTTGTCACCCTTATCATCTGTGACATTCTGTTCAACATTTTTTCTTTTCTCCGCTTTCTTCTTCTCTAAATTCTTTCTTACACGTGGAGACTTTTCTACTTCATCTTCCACAACAACTTCATCGACCACAACATCTTTATCAATCAGCCTACTTCTCACATGTTTGTTTCTCGTATTTTTGGAGCTTTTTTCCTTACTTGCCTTTAAGGATGTCACGCCCCAAATTCGACTCTGGACGTAATAGACATCTGATGCTATGAACAACACTGAAAACACCTTATGAATTAATACTATCAAGTCCCTACTTAGTCTTTCATTAAAATGTTCAATTCAGTTATAAATAACTAAGTAAAAGTCATTTGTCACTAACTATGAAATAAAATCAGCGAAAATCTGTAATAAAGAAGTTGTCAAAATGTAGCAACGGTCGTGAGAGTTTAATAATGACCTCAACCAAATACTCACACAACAACGTGTATCTATAGAGCCTCTAAGATGATAAAATGAAATAGTCTAACTTCATGATGCAGACTGAAAACTAATACTGATAAAATAAAGATAGAATGGTGCCCCACGAACAATCATGTGGGCTCACCGAACAGTCTCGAAAGCTGCAAGTTCTCCTAAGTCGTAGGTGTATCACGAACATATTTGTCTTCATTACTTGACACACTATTAAAATAACAATGATATACATGAGTACTGAGTACTCAGTTAGTGTCTCCGGGACAATAAATAATGTAAAATAATAATTTGGACAATCCTCACCTTATAAGCTAGTTTTTAGGATTGAATTAGGCCCAAGATTCATTCTTTACGGGGAGCTATGTATCATGGCTCCCAAAAAGATGTAGTAACAATTTACAAGATCTAAGATGCCAAAGCTAGTAGAAAAATAAATCTAGCGTATGAGTGTCAACAAGCAAACAGTATTGGAGTAATATGAGCAGAGCATCAAGCATAATGATCATTAAGGGTGCGTTTGGTACAACTTATTAAAAAGAGCTTTTAGGAATAGAGTTTTTCAAGTAGAGTTTTTCATCAAAAAGTTGTTAAGTATTTGGTTGTCAATAAAAAAAAAGTTTTTATTGACATTTTAAAGAAAAAGTCCATTACTTTAAAATAACTCCTGAAAATCCTTTTCAGTAGGCTCAACTCTAGATCCATTACTTGACATTTATCTTTCAAAAGATGCAATGACATCTATAAGAAGACTAAATGCTGACATCTATTCAACTTTTAACACATGGGAAAAGCAGACACACAGATTTTAATCAGTCTAAAAGAAAAAGCAAAATTAAACTTCACTATGAACAAAGTTGAAGTCAAACTTGAAGTGAAGTTAAATCTCATTCCAAACATAGTTAAAGTCGAGCTTAACATAGTTATATTTTAGTCAACTAATAATTCTCACAGATGAGACATTTATATTGCTTTCCTTCATTCACCATTTCAGGAAAGAAATTCACTGCATATTCAACATTGTCATGATATAGCGTAGCGTCCATGTTACCACATCGTTATTTATAATCTCACCAGAGAGAGAGAGACAATAAAGAGCTAGAATTCTTGGTTCTTGAGTAGATAAGGAGAGTGGTGAGTAGTGACAGTGGGCAAATAAACAAGACAAATTGCAAACTTACCATGTTGCTTGCTTATCAAAAGAAATTGTTTTCTTTTATTGTTTTGTAAATAAAAACAGGATTCCTTTTAAGAATTGAAAATCTTATGAGAAAACATAATACACAATCTAAAATTTACAGATGTCAGACGACAGTTTAATGTTTTATTAGACCGAAGGCTATTTAGTATTTACACAACTCTAAAAACAGAGATTAATAAAATTTAAAATAATGACCTAAAAGGGTCATTGGCATAAATCAGACTGTTATTACAGAAAAAAGAGTATGAAACTGTAAGGGGTAAAGCCCAAGACATCCGAAGGCCTTTTATAGATCAGACTATTAATGGGCCAAAAGTAGCCCAAAATCAAAATAATGGCGGGAACTTATTTTTATTACTCTGACAATTGATTTCCCGCCAATAGCAAGCCCTAAATTCTGGAGCACACTTTCTCAGCAGCTATATAAACCCTAACCCCTATTTCCTTGTCAATTTCGCTCTTAATTTTGACTCAAACACCTCTCCTTCTCATTTCTAAAACCCTAACCCTAATTTCCAAAATGTTGGAACTACGCCTTGTTCAGGGAAGTCTGTTGAAGAAGGTTCTAGAATCAATTAAGGATCTGGTGAACGATGCGAACTTCGATTGTTCCGCTACAGGTTTCTCTCTGCAAGCTATGGATTCCAGCCACGTGGCACTGGTGGCGTTGCTGCTCCGATCTGAGGGTTTTGAACACTACCGATGTGACCGTAATATTTCAATGGGGATGAACCTTGGTAACATGGCGAAAATGCTCAAATGTGCCGGAAATGATGACATCATCACCATCAAGGCTGATGATGGCAGTGACACCGTTACTTTCATGTTTGAAAGCCCCAGTAAGCTCCTAAGCTAATTTTTACGAAACCAAGTATTTTTTTTTGTAGTGTCGTGTAATAGATAAATAGGATCTAGAGACCTTAGCATCTGTTCTATATAGTTGAAACTTACTATCATACCTCAATATATTTGATACGTTTTGCTTGTGATTACTTTCTTTAACATGCCAATTGTTAGAAATTGTATCGGAAACAAACTTTGCAAAAGGTTAAGGTTTGGTACATCTTACCTTCCCTAGACTCCATTTGTGGGATTACACCGGGTATGTCGTTGTTGTAATTGTGAAAAACTGCAACTATTAGTACTGTGAGCACATTGTCTGAATATCTAAGATTATAAATTTTAAAGATGATTACCTTACTATTTCTAAAAAAAAGATTTAGACTAGTTTGATTTAGGTCTAAACTGGTATAATTGATGCTTGATCCAAGAAATTGGGAACAAGTATATTCATCATAACATGAAAGATTTGACGTTTTTTTCTTGTGATACTTTATTTAACATGTCAAATGTGGATTGCAGCCAATAGTACTTTGGACATAGTGTTTGGGTCTAAATTATAAATTGTGAAATGATTACCGTACTGTTTCTAGAAAAATAATTTAAACTAGTTTGATTTTGCTTGAAATTGATATAATCGGTGTTGATTCAAGAAACTGGGGGTATTATGTATTGAGCTGATACTTTGCTTTAGATTTTGTGATTTAATTCTGAATTTGGATTCAGTCTATTATTATAGACTTGTTCTAACTTATTGGCATGACTGTAATGGATCACAGTCCAAGACAAATTTGCAACTAACAGTACTTTGGGCATATTGTTTGAATATATAAATTTTGAAAAATTATTACCTCTATTTCTTTTAAAAAAATATAATGATTTAAACTAGTTTGATTTAGTTTGAAATTGGTGTAATTGACAATTGATCCAAGTAACTGGACTCTTACAATATTAATCGTAAGATGTGGGTTTAGTCTTCGACTGTATATATAATAGATTAATAGGCTAGATTTTACATGTATTAAGTTGATATGTTCTTTTAGATTTTGTGATTTGATCTAAAATTCACTCTACTTATTGGCATGTTTGTAATGGATCGCAGCCCAAGACAAGATTGCTGATTTTGAGATGAAGTTAATGGACATTGACAGTGAGCATCTTGGGATTCCGGAAGCAGAGTATCATGCTATTGTTAGAATGCCTTCTGCTGAGTTTGGTAGAATTTGCAAAGACCTTAGCAGTATTGGTGATACAGGTGCAATTTGCCTCTCATGATTACTGTGTGTTTAGTAGTTTGTCTAATGGTGATTAAAGATCAGTTTTTTTTCCAACTGGTTGTTGCAGTTGTTATTTCGGTGACAAAGGAAGGTGTAAAATTCTCAACCAGAGGTGACATTGGTACTGCAAATATTGTTTGCAGGCAAAATACAACTGTTGACAAGGTAGATAGTTTTGCTTTTGTGCTTTTCTTTCTTGATTAATTCATGCAATGAGCTGATGTGAAACTTATATGTTTCAAATTTGCAGCCTGAAGAAGCCACAGTTATAGAGATGAATGAGCCAGTATCGTTGACTTTTGCTTTGAGATACTTGAACTCCTTTACAAAAGCATCTTCACTATCTAACACAGTGACCATCAGCTTATCTTCGGAGCTTCCTGTTGTTGTTGAGTACAAGATTGCTGAGATGGGCTATGTAAGGTTTTACCTGGCACCTAAGATTGAAGAGGATGAAGAGGAAACCAAGCCTTGATTTTATGTTTTTGCTTTCTTTTGTCTTGTTTGGGATGATGTAAGCTCATTCGAGTCTTTCAGGGAAGCAGTATGTAGTTTTAGCTTAGACTTGAAAGACTAATTTTTAGATTTGTGTTTAATCAATGAAATCGTGTATTTCCCTCTTTCTCATTTGTCCATCTGCGCATGGTGTTAAAATATCTAATACATACTCTATTGAATTTACATATAGCTTTTTGTTTTTCTAATGCTGCTCCAAATATAGTTGCACGAAGGGATTTTGGTTATGCAATTGTATACGAAAAATTGACATGATCGTGATTTTGAAGAATCTAAAATGCTTAATTGCTGTTATAAAAATTAATTTATAAATTTATACCTGGCTATAATCGTAAGCTTGCCCGGCTAGGGGTGTACACTTACCAATTCCCTATATTTTTGTCTACGATAAGGTTGAAACATAAGTATAATATTTTCTTTTGAATAATGACCAATACTTTTGCATTTCATGCTTTGGTTAGAATTATTATAGATGTTGGAAAATTAT
Source organism: Przewalskia tangutica (assembly GCA_029844215.1). Lineage (NCBI taxonomy): Eukaryota > Viridiplantae > Streptophyta > Magnoliopsida > Solanales > Solanaceae > Przewalskia > Przewalskia tangutica. The sequence continues at coordinate 5,160,214 of CM056723.1, read as the reverse complement.
AGATGTGGAAGTTCCATTAAGGAGTGAAACGAGAACAGATATGAAATGGGCATATACGCTGCAAGCGCTTTAGTGCAAAGATGAGTGAAAAACTGGAATCAAGAACAGCCAATTATCAGTAATACTATCGGTGTTAAAAATTCAATTTGATTTGTTTGTCAAAGGAACGGGAAAATTAAAGTGATTCATTTAATTGCCTAAGGAATGTGCAATACAAATAAGCTCAGATCTCTTCTGATTGCTCTATATCTCAATCCTCTAGATAAAAGAAAATTTAGAGTCGAACACTACTACATAGAACAGACAACCTCATTTCCCAAACTGTAACCATTAACCGCAAAGCTAGAAGACACCTTAGCATTGCGAAATGTAATGGAAAAATGTTCAAACTGTAGTGTTTAGCTGCAAACTAGAAGACACTATGCTGCTAAAGGACTAAGAAGCAATGGCAAGAATGTCCAAAAATAGAACTCTGATGAAAAATTATCAGTTCCTCCACTTTTCACCAATATAAACTGCTTGATCGCCAAGCTCTTCTTCAATTCTAAGCAACTGCAAAATAAACAATAAGTCCTACAAATTAGAAAAAGGAAGAAAAAAAATCCAAAAGTCCTGTTTAAGGAAATACTAAGTATTTTATATATGTATCATTTGGTGAGAGAGCAGAATGATGTGCCATTAAAAAATTCCTTCATCCACTTACCTCCATCGAGGTCAAACAGGTTGTAAACAAAGGAATTACTTCCATAACCCCCCACACACAAACACACCTCAAGGGGGAGACTACAAAAGCTCTAAAAATTGAAAGCAGTGCACGAATTCAGCTAACATGGAAAATACAATATAACCAGTCAGGCGCTAGCAAAATACCTGGTTGTACTTTGCTAGTCGTTCTCCTCGGCAAGGGGCGCCTGCTTTAATTTGACTAGTAGCTAAGCCAACAGATAAATCAGATATGAAACTGTCTTCAGTTTCACCACTTCTTTGAGATATCACAACCCCCCATTGGGCATCCTTAGCCATCTTGACAACTTCAATGGCTTCGGTCACTGTACCAATCTGATTAATCTGTGTGCCAGACAATCCGTGCCATGAGAGAGTAACGTCAGTAACATATGTTATATATTTCCAGACAATATGGAGACTATCCTATGTATTCAGTAGGTTTAAGCTATAAAAGGAAAGGATACTGTCCAATTCCGCCAAGCATTTATGATACTATCAAGGAGACTTGACAAAGAAAATCTGAAGGACCTAATAGTCAAGAAAGTATCAGAGTTCCTGGAAGTAATCAAAATGGCATATTTTACTAAGATCTCAAATCACTAATAATAGGGCAGTGGTTCAAAAGTTAAATTGGTGCAAATTTTGGTGTCATTTTTGTTATCAGATGGACCTTGACAGTTGTGGAAACTATCAAAAAAAATTCTTGACATCCATTTCAAGTGCATATCCCATTTTTGCACAGGGTTATGAAAATCCACGAGAAGCGATTGTGCGTCTTGTATGTGCCAAATGAATTTTCTAGGATATTATTAAGGATCTCATCGAAAACTTACAGCAGCTTGCCAAACAAAGGCTAAGAGAAAAAAGAACAAAGATATGACTGGCATAATATCTACGACTGGATTCAAAAAGTTGTCATTTAGCTAATAAGCCAGTGGACAGTTGTGGAGGAACAAGTTCTCCTTCAGAGTTGCCACAAATACTAAACAGTATAGAGCAATCTCTAACGGCAGGTTAAGCCTTCAGGGATTCTTGCCCACCAATAGTAGTGATGATGAAGCAAAGGCCCGGGAGTTGTTCACCTCATTAAAGAAAAGCAGTAAACACAAAACTGAATGTTAACTGATGAGAAGCAAAATGTTACGGAAAACACATATTACTCCAACGCTCAGTGATGATGAAGCAAAGGCCCGGGAGTTGTTCACCTCATTAAAGAAAGCAGTAAACAACAAGAACTGAATGTTAACTGACGAGAAGCAAAATGTTACAGAAAACACATATAGTGGGTGCAATCCACTGTAGGATTATGAGGTAGGGTTCAAAGATGAGTTATGTTTCGAGATAAAACTAAAATAAAAAAAAGAAAGAACATGTTTTAATGTTGGATCACTAACCCAGGTATAAGGCTGTCTGGGCATCAAACTTTCAAATTCAAGAACTAATCTAATTCCAAATCATATTGTAGGCTAAAGAATTAAAATGTTAGATTACTGGGGAAGATTTTTGAGTTCCTAGAACTGCAAACACTAAGATGCTGAGAGTCTAGTTCAATCCAAGACAAGGAAGGGGAAGGGAAGCTCAATTATACCAAAGGAAAACCAGAATACAGTGAAACCACATAAAATCCTGAATAATCATATCATGTGTTAAGTTGCCAGGATATTCCTTTTTGCAGATATGATTGATTGGTTAGAAAGATATACTTGCAAATATATATGTTTAAATATCAACTGCTTTCAGTAATATCACAACAAGTCAGTGTCCCTTCACAAAATAAAGATTTAATTTCCAAAACCTTCAACCAACAATCTATGTGATATGGCTTATCCTTTTTTTCGAAAGCGTATATCTCAAGAGATTTCTTCTATAAAGGATGTTTTTCCCTTTGTGCATCAAATTGAAGCTGTTTGCTACGCCTACAATGTTATTGATTCCACTTTTTTTGAGTCGAAATTTTCATAGTATGCTCCTTTTTTCTAGCTAATCGTACCTGTGCCATGAAAACAGGAATAATCTTTGCCCTTGATCAGTCACAGTTTGAACCAGGAACCTCTCTCTCTTGAATGATGACCATCTCTCTTTCAGGACAGAGAGAAAGAGGTCTACTGGTGCAGGATGGCTGCTGACCAAGGACAAAAGTTTGTTTCAAAGAAAGATGTCAGAGTACCAGAAAATGTCAGTAGGTACCTTGAGAAGAAGGGCATTGCACGCGTTCTCTTGTATGGCTCTCTCGATCCGTTTAGGGTTTGACATTAGTAAGTCATCTCCAACCACCTGCAGCAAGCAATTCAGGTTAGACACATGATAGGACACTTAATAAATATGAAATGACTTTAAACAAATAGCAGTGATCACTATAAATGTATGTCTACGGGCAGAGTTCATCAGGGCTGATGTTGTAATCAGATCAAATCACCAAGGAGAATCCAGACAAACCTGGCACAATCCAAGTTCCGAAAAGTACTTGACATGCTCCCAGTCCTCCTTATCAAATGGATCTTCAATTGATACAATGGGGTAATCTATAGGGAGAGAAACGAAAAGGAATTGATGAGAATGTGACATCATCAAATAACAGAAAGTTCACATCACAGAATCAATAGAAAGCAAAATACCTGTGCAGAGTTCTTTGTACATATCAATCATATCCTGTCCTGATTTAAAATTTTGTCCAGATTTATTTGGAGTTTTAAAATCTAAATCATATTTTGTACCTACATTTGAAATAGCACAAGTCAGTTTGCCAGTAATGAGAATATAAATGAATCACATAACCAAAGAAATGTATCATTACACTATTTCCAAGCCTACTACATGCCAAAGACTAAAGACAAATCACAAATTGAGTGAATAAGTGGATTCCAGAAAATACTTTCCTCTCACTCAACCCTGATTAATCTTTCATGTCTGTGCATAGATTTAATGCATTATCAACTGAAGGCATTCCCAACTAGTTATGACAAAGTATCATATACTGGTCTACAATCAGCAAGCTTTTGAAATAAAGGGAATACATCACCTATGCAAAACTCAGTGGCAGAAACACCAATTGCTATCTTTATTTTCTCATTGTACCCTGTTCTCCCAATAGCCTTTTGAACAAGGTCCAAGCCATCTCTTAAGCTGAAAATGCAGTATCCAGGTCAACAATTTCATTGAGAAACATAAAACAAAGACGTCAAAACTTGCCTTGAAATGTTGGGAGTAAAGCCACCGTCTTCACCAACATTGCATCCATGTGCACTATATGTCTCTGTAATAACTACCTGCCTTTTAAATGTAAGCAAAAACTTTTTTCCTTTTTGATAAAGTAATTGAGTCTATTGATGGCATCCAGGGGATACAACAAAGAGTATAAAAACTGGATTAACTTGTAGACAACATTGAAGGAGCTAATGAAGTCAAGTAACAAATTTATATCATTTACAACATTCAATTTTATCCAGCAAAAAAGATTCAAAAGACAATTTGGTTTGATTCTAGGACTGTAATGGACTCTCCTTCAAAGCATCTCAAGTTTCTTTCCAATTGTAAGCAACAACTATTGATACAAACCCTTTAAACATAAACTAGTACTATTAACAAATAGTATATTTAGTTAATATCTTTTACAAAAAAAATTACAATGTAACTGAGTATTAACTGGCGAGAAGAAAAATTGGACCACTACACCAGTAGAACCCAACTCTGAATTTTTCTTAGTAGTATCACATGTCGATATCATAGGAGGGTATCTAATATGCCAGCATGTACAGGCTGCCAATTATATACTTTGGGCTAACAGATATTCTGCAAAAATTGCTGCATATTAATCCAGGATTAATAGAAAAATCATGGATGATGGCAGTTGTGCTAGCAAAATAGTGTCTCCACAATAAAGAAAGCTATCTTCACTTTCCTTGAATTAGAAGTGCGCTTGACGTGAACGGTGTCATTTGTCCACAGATAATATTTGAAAAGAAGTTTTCAAATAAACATATGTTTTATAATTTAGTCCATTATTTCAACTTCAACTTGAAACAGAGTTTTTTAAGTTCGAAAAACTGGTTTGATGACAATTTCAAGTGCAATAATGGTTCCCAATCACAAAACTTCAACTTTTTTCCAAAGTGAAATTCATGCCCAAACACAAAATTTCCAAATACCAACTTCCAAATACCCTCATACCTTCAACTTCAGATACTCTATTTTTTTCAAACTTCAACCAAATATTGTCCAAACGCCTACTAATAAGTAATAACACCGACCAAAGGAACAAGAAAAAACACTCAAGCGTTCTGGGGTAAAAGTGAGAAGGCATGAGGCTAATAAGGTATTTGTACTTTGTATAATCAGTTGATGAGCAGTTCAAACTTCCTTCGTGTGGCAGAGATAGACTATCAGATAATAGGGTTACAAATATTTTAGTTGAATTAATTCACCTTCAAATGATGATAAGTCTCAGAACCCATTTGTAAAGCCTCCTTAAATGTCTTTGATCCCACTGGCAGAATCATTATCTCCTGCGGAAGTTTAATATCAAATTTCAGATATAATGTACAATTTAGGACAACATTATCGGCTCAAAATAGTGGTGCCATATCAAGATGATCAAAACATTGAAGAAATTGATAGAACATAGTGGAAAATGTTAAAGTGGGAAACGTGTTACGCAATAAATTTGCATCCACCATTTTAAGAAGACATAGGGCTTATCCTTCATCTAAAGTTACTTTTTTGTCATTGAAAGTGACTATTTATGATAAGTAGAGACTGGACTGTTTCTTTCAGCATCACATCTATTATTCTTTAGATCAGACACTAGAAGTAATTTTTATATCTTAAACTCTCTTCTGCAATGTCGGCAACTCTTCTACATGTCAAAAATGGATGCAAGTGCAAAACCAAGAAAAACAAAAAGATTGTTGGTGGACTGGTGAGAGAATCAGAGAAAAAGAGAACATGTCAGTATCATTAACCCAAAACCAATATATAACTTTTTCAACAAAACTTGATGAAAAAATAGCACTTCACCGGCTTGTTCTTCTTGATAGAAGGTACTATTTTACAGATAATGAGTCACCACCACTATGAAGAACTTGTGAGCAATCATTTTAATATTCTAAGCGGAAGTACATTAGACTGCGGGTTTACCTTAATAGCCAAATCGTTTCCATCATGTTTTCCTCCACTTATGAGAGTAAAGACCGGAACAGGAAGAAGCAGTCTTGTTTGACCAGAAAGATCAGCAATGTGTTTGTAAAGAGGAACCTGAAGTTCTTCGACCAATAAGCTACCTAATCGAGTGAAGATTATCATGTTAGGTATAAAACTGAGAAAGTATGCTTGCCTCTTTTTCAGCAGCTCCAGCTTTGCAAGCAGCTATGGAGACAGCTAAAATAGCATTTGCTCCAAGTTCACTCTATCGCAATGGACAAAGGAAAGGGTCAATGAGCATGGAAGCTATTATGTCCAGAAAATGGAACATTATCAAACTTGCAGATATTGAACAAATAGGAACTTGAGAGCAGGTCAATTACAAAGTCAAATTATCCTCATTGCGAGAAAATACTTTCTAGTACACATCACAAGAATGGTGGGCGGAAAAAAGGTACACTTGGAGTCGAAGGGTAGAGCCACTTTTATAAAGCCAGTGATAGATATTTTTTAAACCATAGTACACACAGATACAAAAAAGACAACTAAAACAAAGAGGATGGAATGAAATGAATACGCGCTCAAGGGAGCCTAATCAACTATGTCAACAAAAAAAGGATACTAAAGTTGTATTGTTCATACTATGTTCACTATTTTTGGTGGAACAATATAAGAAAATAAACTCCTTTGACAGAACCAAACAAATGGATATGACAGAAGAGAATGTCTTTAGGGAAAACTTCCGTTGCGTCTAGGTACAACACCTCCAACTCAAGGCTTCACAAAATTTATCTTTCAACATAGCAACTCTTGTTTAACACTTTCCTGCAACCCATGAAGTCCAGAAAATATGTTTGCTATTTGCAAGATGGCAATTTCAAGACATCATAAACTATGCACGTAGTCTAAAGTAGCATTTGAGTACTAAGTTCCACATTCATAAACTATGCAGGAATTTTTTTGTATAAGGTAAATTTTATTTTAAAAGGTACCAAAATGGTACAAAGATGGAATAAGCTAAATAAAAGAAGTACCTAATTGTTTGAGCATTTGTACCTTATTTTCTGTTTTGTCTAAGTCTATCATGACCTGATCAATCTGAGATTGAAGAATTGGATCCATACCAACCAATGCTACTGAAATTTTCTCATTAATATTATTGACAGCTCTATTCACACCATTTCCAAGGTAAGTTCCTTTTTCTCCATCACGCAGGTCAATCGCCTCATACCTGATATTTTAGAACAAATATCATGACACCATTTGCTTTACTCTCCACTATAAATTGCAGTGGCTAAGTAAGTGGTCATATACAAATCTGCAACAAGCTCAAAAAAAGACAAAATGACTCTGAGAGGCTGGATGTTTGCATTTTCACCGTTGCACTTACAACCTCTATCTAGTAGTATCTTTTTGTTCCTTTTTCTTTTAACAGGTAGCTCTTATGGAGTAGTAAAAATGAGCTATACACAGAATTATAATCTGAATTAAGACTAGAAAGTACCGGGAGCCATGTTCATTCCCGTCACATATATAAAAACTATTTGGTAAAGATGAGCAAGGGAATAAAAGACTCTCTTGCATGCATCACATAAAATTGTCAAGTAAAAAAAAGGGCCTTTGCTTTCAAGTTTCAACCCAAACAATTATTCATAAAAAGATGGTATTTGCACGCACCAAAAAACATTTGCACTTGATAAGATAAAAGGGGGGCATTTACACGCATCAAACGATAATTATAAAAAAAAAACATTTCTGTCCATCTGGGGGCCTGAATATTACAGGATGGATGTAGATGATTCATATAGCCAAGTCCCAGAAGGGAAGGCCTAGTGGTTGTGGCATAGGAGAAACAATATGTAGATCTCAGATAGGAATATTAACTACAAAACTTGGTGAACCAGTCTGCTCTAACCTTAGCGAGTAGGATTGAGTGACCGAGATCTAACTAGAATTTCATTTCAAACAATATAGTTGAATTAGTATTTTTGGCAACCATGACACTGTGAATTAGTCGAGGTGCACACGAGTTGGCTCGGACGCCACCCACGTACACGCACACATTTATAGAAAGATAGATAGATGAGATTCATATAGCTAACGCCAACTGATTTGGGATTGAGCAATAGTTGATTGATAAATTTACTTGAGTTCGACAAAAGATCAGATTTGCAAAGAGTGTAAGGCATGAATAATTTCATGGAACTGTGAAATTCATGACTACAAAGAAAAAGAGAAATAAAGGTTTGATTTAAAGAAAAGAAGGAAAACAAACAATTATAAATCCCCAAAGAAGCACCAGTAAGAGTAGAAGCAAGCATAAAATAAGATGGTCTTCGCAAGCATCAAAAATATTTTTTTGTTTATCAGAAGAAAGGGCATTTGCACTTGATAACAACAACAACAAGCCCAGTGTAATGACGTAATCCAACAAGTGCGGTCAAATAGACCCTCTAAGGCATTTGCACTTGAGAAAGGGGGGAAAGGGCATATGCACACATTAAACAATTGTCATGAAGAGAAGAACATTTCCGTCGTAGGGATCTAGTAGCTCAGTTGGTTGGCTACCTGAACTTTCACCTTGTTGGTGAGGGTTCGACCTCCCCATTTCCCCTCACCCTACCCCCTATGTAATTAAAAAAATAAACATTTACGTCTATCTGGTGACTTTTAGGACAGATATTACTTGAGTTACCCCGTAATGAGATAATGGACCTAAATATAACAGAATGGACGTAGAGGATTCATGTAGCGAGTCCCCAAGGGGAAGGCGAAGTGGTTGAGGCATAGGATAGATCACGTGGAGATCTCAGATACGAATAGTAACTGCAACAATTGGTAACCTATCTGCTCCAACTTTTGTGAATAGAATTAAACCACCAAGATCTAACTAGAATTTCATTTCAATATTAATTTATTGAATTAAACCTTTGGAAACCTGTGCAAGATAGGTTGTATTACGAACACACATTTATACAGAGAGAAAACATTCATATAGCCAACTCAACTGAATACTGATTTGGGATTGAGCCGTAGCTGATTAATTAAATTCATTTGATGGCTCGGACACAGTCCATTTATAGAGAGATAATATTCATACAGATGACTACTGATTTGGGATTGAACCGAAGCTGATTGATTAAATTTACTTAAGTTCAACTACAAATATCATTTTTTGCTAAGGCGTGAATAATTTCATGGAACTTGAAATTCATGACCACAATAAATAAATAAAAAGGAAAGCGAAAAACATACATTCCCGACGAAACACCACTGGGAGAAGAAGCACGGAACATCCCTTTGTTAGTGTGCAAATCAACTTCGACAGTCGGAATCCCTCTACTGTCCAATATTTGCCGCGCTTTCACCTTCGTTATCACCGAAGGTATAGCTTTCCTCATGTGATTTGACTATTAAACATACAGTTACGGTTATCGAACACATTACATTTGAATCAAAGCACAAAAAAAATGAGCTTACAATGAAGAGGACGGGATCGGAAGTCTTGGTTCTAACGGCGGCATTGACGGCGTCTTCAATTCTCCTAGAAAGCAAGTGTTTATCCAGATATTCTTGCACCGACATTGTCTTCTTCGCTGCCCTTTTGGATCAATATGAAATGCCTGATTGGGAAAAACTCAACTTTGCCTAAGCTGTTTATTTATTCATTCCTTACGACGTCGTATTAGTTACGCGGTGTGTTAATCCTTTTCTTCTGTTTTATACTTGCAAGTTGCAACTCAAATATAATAAATGGTCGTTTGTGGTACCCACGCTCGGTGTATTTAGCATACCCTCGTGGGTCGTGGCCTCGTTCATCATTTAATCATGATTAAGTGATATGTATTTTTATTATAATTTTTAATTATCATGATATATATTTTTGATTTGGTTCAAACATCCGACGTTGACAGAAAAATTTCGTCATTTGGTGGTGTGATGTGTATAAAAATAATATTGAATATGATGTATTTATAATGTTAATATTAGTTATGCGGGATTATTTCTTATTAATTGTTTGATTTTGTGTATTATAAATAACATGCATTGCATAAAATTTTAAAAGAATTGGTTGTTTACAAAAATATTTCCATACTACCATTTCATATGTGAGGGACTTTAAGGGCAATTGTGTTTATAATTATGCTTATACATGTATAAAATTCTTGCATTGCTAATGTCATGGCTTGCATGTACTCCCTCTGTTTTAAATTTTTTGTTTGATTTTGACTTGACACAGAGTTTAAGTAAATAAAAAAATTCAATATTGTGGTTGTTAACTAAAGATGTGTAAAATGTACCAAAATATTTGTGGTCCTAAACATATCATGTGAAAAGTTGAGATTAAAAAGTTATTAAAAAAAAGATATTCTTTTAACAAACGAATTTAAAAGCAACAAATATAGAGAAAAGGAAAGAAGTATTAATTATGCATAGGATAATACTATCGAATAGGATTTATAACTAATGCTTATAGTAGTTATACATGAATTGAAAAGAAAAATAAAATAAAATCTTAATAATACATAATGTTAATACATATATTATTTTCCTTAATGCATCCTTTAATTGGAAGAATTCTTAACATCGAAAGAACAAGTTCTTTCTTTGACCTTCCCACGAACTTCTTCTAATTTGTGGGGAGTATATAGAAGTCGAATTTGGTATTTGGATATTTTTAATAGCTAGCTATAGATACCCTCTCCATTTCTAAAATCAAACACTATACCTCTTTATGTTATAAAACTGAAAAAATGATCAAAATGGTTTCTGATGTATTGGGTTTGTATTATTTTGGTCCTTAATATATCTACTTGATGAATATAGTTCTTAAAGTATGTATGAAAGTGATTAATTTGGTCTATAATCCTCATTCTAACATTATCCATAAAAGAATTGTTAAGTATAAGAGAGACACACTGCTAATTTCGGGGAGAATCTCTTCAAATATCATATTCAATATAAAATATGTATATTTTTATTCAAAAAAAATCACAACGCTCACGCCCTTACTTATATTCTAGGTCTTTCCACTTATCAAACATGCTAAAAATAAAAAGTTCAAATAAGTTAGGTACTGTTGGTAGTTTTTGAGAGTTTTGGTTAATATGATATATTTTGTTAGGATTTTGATAGATAATGGGATCACTTCACTATTATTAGTTGACCTTGTTGAGAAATTGATACAAAAGCAAGTACTTTATTCTTGATTGTCGTAGTCTAGTATTTTAGCCTTGTTCGTTTCTTAGCCGTTGATTTGTGAGGTTCTTTTTTTTTCTAGATTTAACAGTCTCTTCTCAAATCTATGTTACATCTTGGGTTTTGAACCAAATTAATCACTTTTAAGTTTTAATCATACTTCAAGGACTATATCTATCAAATGGATATATCAAGGACCAAAACGATACTAACACAATACATCAGGGACCATTTTGATAATTTTCTCCATGAAAATTCTACATAAATATAATCTAACTCAATTGCAAATAACTCATCTATCTTGAAATCAAGGAAATCCTGCATAAATATCAGCTTATGTGATGTTTTTATTTTACAAGTGTTTAGTTTTGCAAAAGATAAAATATACTCGTTATTAAGTATATTAAAGTATAATTACCAAATATGTATCCAGATTTTATAAAATTGTTAAAAAATGATAAATATTTCTGTTGAGATACAGATTTTAAAATTGTTAAGAAATGATAAATATTTCTGTTGAGATTTTCTAATCACGTGCCTTCGGTTAAAAGTGTTGAAAATTTGTTAACGTGAAATAAATTTTATTCTATTATTTATGACTCGAACAATTGAGGCCCCGCACGTCGGAAACGTCGTTTTCACACACGTGCACACTTTATATCAAGGATCGTAAATTTCTTTAGTGAAAGAGATATTGGTACGTAAACAAAATGTTTGAGACGTGAAATGATAGACGGTTGTTGGTCAAATGACGAGTGTTTCATGTTGATAAATGAAGGAAGAAGTGTACGAAGTGTAAATATTGAAACGGGATGGAAAAGGGTCGCGGCGTCTCCGCGGCGCCCAAAAGCCAGAGTCGCGACTCTAATTCACGTTCCAGCTACTGGAGTTGAGGCGCCTCTGAGGCTGAACCGCGACACTTCCGAGGCAGTAACTGCATGCGACGGAATTTCAACAGCTGGGTTGATTTTGGAGACGTTGTGAGCATTAAATTGTCATTTTTTCCTCCATAAATCAGTCATTACTTGGCTGCATTAGTTGGTGGATTGAATGACCATTGCATGACATTTAAATGATCATTATTTGGCTCTTGAAAATGTCCTTTTTACACTACTATAAATTGAAACTTTTGGCTCAATTGTTTCACACATGCAATCAGAAATTTCTGAACACTTCTTCTTCTCTAAGCAATTTCTCACACTCAAATATTCTTCCCTTAGTAAACATTTGATTTTTTTTTTGCTCACTTGTTAGTTGATGTTGTATATTGAGAGACAAGTTGTCAATTACCGTAAAAATGATATATACGGGGCAATATTATCTTTAAGGACAATTTGAATACTCGACTCATCAAACTTCTTATTTTGTTCTTGATTCCAGATTGTAATCATCGTAATAGTTACTTACTTTCCGTCCATCTAATTGTTCTAATTGTTGTACTCACAATTTTACCCACAAAAAGACACTATAAATATGGGTTTATTAGTTAATTATGTGAGGATGACATTGTAGATAGATGTGTGGAGATTATTAAGAGAAAAATATTATAAAAACAAAATGATAAATACCTGGATAGCTCATGTATTGGGATTTATAAGATTACGAGTAACGTACTATAAAAAAGAATATATTCCTTAATTCTTAAAGTTGGCACGACTTATCATTTAACTACTCAAACTTTATTATAGACAAACACCTCACCTTGTCCTAAGTGTTTGTTTAACATACTTATTCTAAATGACCACTCATGTAGCTTTTGTGTGCGAGAGTTTCTTTTTAAAGTTGTCGAGCCTGTTTTCCTAAAGATAATAACCCAAATTTATCATTATTTCATCTTCATCATCAATATATAAAATTCATATGCCTCAAATATCACTTATTCTATAAAATTATCATTAAAGACTGAATAAATTACATTGCAAAAAATTCTTATCTCTCGCACCAGTGTAAAATACTAACGGATTCGCGTGAACTTGTAGCCAAGTCTCTCGATCAGCCCCAGCTCTCTCAAAAGTTTCCTAAAGTAATGGGGGTTCGATAACTATAAATATGTGAAATATACAAAATCTGTAAGACTTTTGAAATATTTTCCTCAATGACTTTGTTCCCTTAGATAAGAATATATATATCTTTACACTAACTGAGAAGAATAAGTCTTGCCTATAATAATCTAGAATAAACCTAAGAATATTCCTCTACATTAATCTACCTACCATATAGGAATGGATACTACATTAATATAATATATTACGTAATATTACCATATTAATGGTAATAATTCTGGAATATTCTAACACTCCCGCAAATGATCGAGGCGGCGACGCCGATCGTCCCAAATTCTTCAAAGAGTATCAGCGGAAGTCCTTTTGTGAAGATATCAGCAATCTGATGTCGCGTCGAAACATGTAACACTCGCACTTGTCCGCATGTCACCTTTTCACGGACAAAATGAATATCTAACTCAATATGTTTAGTGCGCTGATGATGGATGGGATTCCCTGATAGATAGATCGCACTAATGTTATCACAATATACCCTAGTAGCCGTCGGAATGGGGCAATGAAGCTCAAGTAAAAGATTCTGAATCGGCGTAGTCGATACAACATCGCAACCGCGACGGCTTCAAAGACTCGAGCGTGATACTGTGGGTTTCCTTTTAGAAGACCATGAGATCAAATTATCACCGAGGAAGACGCAGTAACCGGAAGTAGAGCGTCTTGTGTTCGGACAGCCTGCTCAGTCTGCATCTGTGTAAGTGACAAGTTTGGTGATGGAAGATGAGTAAAAATGTAATTCATACTCAAGGGTGCCCTGAATATACCGCACAATGCGTTTGAGGGCATGTCTATGTTCTTCCATCGGATTATGCATGAATAGACACACTTGTTGTACTGCATAGGTAATATCCGGCCTGGTGAAGGTGAGGTACTGCAAAGCTCCAGCCAGACTGCGATATAATGTAGGATCAGCAAATGGTTTGCTAAAGAGAGCACTCAACTTCGACTTTGCGTCTACTGGAGTTGCCGAAGGTGTTACACCCCGGAATTTCAGGATATGTTTATAAGAACGTACGTAATAACTCAACAATGTTAAGGTTTGAGACGAGTAAAAACTTATCGGAATTTTGGAATTTGTCGGAAAACGAAATATTGCGACGAACGGGAGGGCGACACGTGTCACCCCCCCCCCCCCCTTAATGGTCTTGGATGAAAATGTGATGGAGGAAATGGTCATTTGACCATAATTTAAAAGACCAAGTCTTGCAAGACAAATTAGCTTGACATTGTTGACTAAGTCAATGCCACTTGGCTTGATCCTTGTGAGATGCATCCAAACCACCCATTTGTTCTAATCTTGACCCTCCAATTATTTATATAAGCTTACTAAGTGCAAGACAAGGCTTAACACTTAGCAAATTTTTCAAGAAAACTTGATGAAAAAGTGAGAGGCTCTCGGCCAAGGCTAGGGTTTGAAGAAGAAATTTTGCAATTTTTGTCCAATAATTCCCATACTTTAAACCAAGGTACCTAAGGGTATTGTAAGTGTTTCTCAATAGAAAGATCCCGGAAAAATGGTGTTTTCGTATTAGTCGCAAGGCGAAAACCTAAAGGGTTATTCAACTTTGAAGTTGAAACTTGAAGATGAGTTTTTCATAAGCTTAAGGGTGGCTTGGGTGGATTGGAATGTCGAAAGGAGGAGCTAAAGGTGCTAGAGATCGACTTGTACTCTTGGATCATATTTGGGCTAATTGAGGTATAATCTTCGTTTTACTTTTGTAATTGAAGATTTCATGTTATGATAAGTTATAAGTGGTCATGTGATATGTGTTATGAAGTTTGATAAGTGTTATGGAATTGGAAGCTCAAAATTCGAAAATGACATATTTAGCCATTTGAAATTGAAATCCAATTTGATCGATAAATTGAATTGTCGCATGTTACCTACTTGGAAAATGTAGTAGCTATAATTAATGGCGGCTTGATATCATATTATGCTACCAATTTGGATTGAATTGGAAATTGAATAAGAATTGGTATTGTTATATACATTGTGGCCGAAATTGGACTAGTAGTTGTATTAGTTTGTTATCGTTTGTGGGGCGGAATTTTACACGTCTAGTAGGCGTGTAATCCCCTATTGATTAATTGCTTGGATTGTGCCTTAAATGTGGCGTGTTTGGTTATTGTATTCGGCCTTGAAAAAGGTGGCAACGTGAGTATAAACAAAGGAAGTGTTGTCCGATTTTCCGTAGAATTTAGTGACTTGCACTTGGAATATTCTACGTTTGAAACTAGAAGTTAATAGACGTACTATGGTCATTATAGGTTGACATACTACGTACGGCGATTGGACTTAGCAAGTGGATTAAACCGAAGAGGTATGTGGAACTTTCTTATCTCTTGAGCATGATCAAGTGTAAATGTATAGTACGGTAGACGTACAAGATTTTGACAATCTAGTTTATTTGATATCCTTGGCTTATTTTAAGAATGCCCAAGTTTTTTTGAGTTAGGGAATTAACTCACTTGTTTAATTATTAAGGATATCTTGGTTTTCAAAAGCTAAGAGACTTTAAGTATGTTGAAAGTATCTTGATACTTGTTGTTATGGAAAGTTTAAAGAGTGGTTTACTCTAAGTAATTTAAGTATGTTAAGGGACTTGAAGAGTTTTAAAGTATTGTGATACTTGTTTCGTTTTAAACGTATAAGTCCCTTGGATAGGAAATTGTACTTGACTAAGGTATAAAGTGAATATAACGACTTTATGGGGAGTTGGTTATATTGGCTTTATGGAAAGATAAATGGCTTGATTTAATGGAAGGCAATTCGATTTTTAAGGCATCAATTGCCTAAAGTTTTATAAGAAAATGAGTCACTTGATTTAGAAACCTAACTTTATTTCTAAGAGTATTGTGACTTGTCTTGAAAAGAAATTGTAACTTGATACTACGGTTATTAGTGTCTTGGAAGGTTTAGAATGAAATGAGTCATTTTAAAAAGAATAGAAGTACGTAGTACTTTGGGTTAAATTCCCGGATTTTTATAAAAGACATGATAGTGCCTTAGGTAAACTAAAATGAGAGTGTATATATGTATAACAAAAATAATAAGAAGTTAGGGGATTTCTTAACTTGCTTATGTATTATATGATAAGCCGGTAGTGCTTATGTTATGTGTGATAGTCGGATTTGTGCTAGTAATATATTATTCGTCATGATCATTCCGGGTTTGTGGCATTGCATATTTAGTGGATTTGCTACCCACGATGCGAGGAATACCTACGCGAGTCCGTAGGGCTTATGCGGTGAAATAGTCTCACGCGGGTCCAAATTTACGCGAGAATACCTCATGCGAGTCCGTAAGGGCTTACGCGGTGAAATAGTCCCACGCGAGGAATACCTCACGCGTCCACCGGATCTACGCGGTGAAATAGTCCCGGAATAGGATTGCTTAATGACATCGCGGGTGGTCTGCTGATCGTGAGCTTTCCTACTTTATATTGTAAGTATACCCTATTTTACTCATTGTTAGTAAGGCACGATGCATCGTTAATCGAGTTATCATACATGTCTCCGCTTTATTTTAGACTTATGATTTCATTACAATGATTTCGGGCCACATATTTGGTACATGTTATCGACCTCCTTGGGCCGCGTTCACGCCGCAGTAAGAAATGCAGTTCTTGATCCTCGCTCTTGGATCACCGTTCACCGGTGTTGAGCTCCTTTATTCCGAGGCTTATCCTCGGTATTGTCGGTTATTGTACATTCAGGGGTATGGCGGGGCCCTGTCCCGCCAGAGTTGTTATTCTTAGAGGTCTGTAGTCACATTGTGGATTGGGTTGTAAAGAAAAAAAAATGTAATGTTCTATTTCTGGATTGAGTATATTTTTGCGGAAGGTGGCCTTATCGGCTAGCCTGTTGTTAATTTATGTTTAAGTACTTTTTTTTAGTTGTGTATGTTCCGCTGCTATTCTCTGATGTTTATCGGAGGGTGCCTGTAGTGGCACGGCCGCGCCCGGGCGGGTCGTGACAGAAGGTTTGTATGAGGACATACCAACTCGTTCCACAATTTCAGATGCATACTTTTTTTGGGAGAGAAATAATCCACCTGTATGTCGTGTCACAACAATGCCTAAAAAATAATGCAGTGGACCAAGATCCTTCATAGCAAATTCGAAACCAAGTTGAGACAGGATACTCTTGCTGAGGGAGTCTGAAGATGCTGTAAGAATGATATCATCCATATATAAAAGAAAATAAGCAGTATTATTACCCTGACGATAAATAAATAGAGAATTGTCAGAACGGCTGTGAGTAAAACTCATTTGTGACAAAAAATCTGCAAACTGCTTGTACCAAGCCCTGGGGGCCTGTTTGAGGTCATACAATAATTTGTTTAGCAAACACACATGATTGGGATACGTAGTATCTCTGTATCCCAAAGGTTGATGAATGTAAACTGTCTCATTCAGGTTACCATGAAGAAATACATTTTTGACATCCAGTTGATGAAGTGACCATCCTTTTGTGAGTGACAGACTTAGAATTGTTCTGATGGTAGCTGGTTTGACCATTGGACTGAACGTTTTTCCACAATCGATGCCAACCTACTGAGTCTTTCCATCACCTACAAGACGGGCCTTATGCCGCTCAAAAGATCCATCAGATTTTTTTATGGCTAAAAATTCACATAGACCGAATAAATCTCATGTCCTATTTTTAATTAGAGCATGATATTCATCATCCATGGCCATTTTCCAATTCGGGTCTTTGAGAGCAGACACTGGATTACAAGGCAAAAGTGATTTGGAAACCTGTGTGTGTAGGATGTATTTGGTATTAGGTTTAATAATACCATGTTGACTACGGGTGACCGGACGATCGATACATGACTATCGAATCAACGCCATCGCCGAGGGCGATGGATCGACGCCACCGCCTGTGGATTATTGTGGATCGGTAGTGAATGGCGGGGCGGTGAATGTAATCGACTCGAGATGTGGAAGGGCACAATAGATGAATGGTGTCCATATGTGATATGGTAGGAGGGCCATTAGGCCTTGGATCTGATGGCTGCTAGAATATATTTTCCAGTGGCTGGATTGTCGGACCTTGGTCCAGTGGGCCCAGTTCCTGCGTTCCTCCATAGCTGGTGGGTTCCAGATTGTGAATAAAATGAGTTAAATACGGAAGTCTATCATCATCCAAAAAATCATAAGTATGATCCCCAGAGTCATGTATCTTGGCAAAAGAAAATTGTGTTTCATCAAAAATTACATGACGACATATAATCATTTGTTTTGAAGAAATGTCATAACACATGTAACCACAGTAATTAATTGGATAGCCCAAGAAGACACATGGAGTAGACCAGTGTTGTAGTTTGGTGATGGTGGTGGATGGAAATAGAGGGTAGCAAAGTCAACCAAACACTCTTAAGTGATGGTATGAGGGCTCTCTTAAGTAAAACATTTTTAGTGGAGCTTGGTAAGACATGTTTTTATGGGGAATGATATTCAACATAGGTAGCCATTTGGAGTGTATGATGCCAAAACATGAGAGGTATGGATGCATGAGCAAGAGATGTTCGAACAATATTGTTGATGAATCTACTTTTGCGTTCCGCCTTCCCATTTTGTGATGAGGTGTGAGGACAGGATAAACGGAAATTTAAACCATTTGTTTTGAAAAACTTCCAAAACTGATTATTGTCAAATTCCCTCTCATTATCACATTGAATACTTTTAATCTCTCGTTCAAACTGAGTTCGGATGAATGCTCTAAGATGTAGAAAAACAGAAAAAAATTGTGACTTTTTCGACAAAGGAAATGTCCACAAATAATTAGAGTAATCATCAAGAAAAAGTAAATAATACCTATGACATGAGGAACTCAAAACAGGTGATGTCCAAAAATCACAATGTAAAATATCAAATGGCATTGTAGTGCATGAAGTAGAGGAAATAAATGACAATTTAACATGTTTACCAAGAGCACAAACATGACACTTATTCAAAGTCCGAGTTTGGGTACAAGAAATAAAATTATTTTGTTTAAGAGATGCCAAAACAGACTCTCCCGGGTGTCCCAAACGTTCATGTCATAATGATGGTGCCAAGGCTGCAAAAGTGGAAGGAACCCTAGACTGTGGGTTTTGTAAACTTATCGGATAGAGCTCCCACTTGCTATCACATCTCACGAGAAGCTTCCCCGTCTGAAAGTCATATACGGAAAAACCAAACGGGTCAAAACGAACAGAAACCCAATTATCAGTAGTAAACTTTCTCACATAGACCAAATTTTTGATTAATTTGGGAGCATGAAGAACATTTGGCAACGTCGAAAGAGCATATTTGCCGATCTACTAATTCCCATTCGCGAGTGGCTAAAGGGAAATTTGCTTGTTCCGATAGTTAGTCTAACCCATTTCCCGCAGTATTCCATTCGAAGTAGTCCTTTAAAACAAGCGGTGGATTTGGTGGTGTCAATTTTCTAGATCCATACCCTTTTATTGGAATTAAATGGTAATTTTCGACAATTATACCATTTTGTTTGGTCAAATTAAAATAGGTGAGAGTGTACCTTGGGATGACGTCATATGAGACATTGCTCCGGAGTCCATATACCAATTTGAATCTGGTGGATTTAGTCCAAGGGTGTGCATGGCATTTTCAATGTCCGTGGGTTGGGTCATTGTTGAATGGGTCTCCTGTCACTGGGTAGGTGGAGGACCAAAGTTATTGCGCACGCTCGCATATCGATCCAAAGACGTTGGGATCGCTGGTCGTCCAAATCGCTTAGCCGGGCTACTAAAATTGCGGATGCCATCGTCATTGGGCTGTTGATTTCGCCCAATTTCCATTTGGATTGGCCGTACGGTAGCAGCGCCATTCTTGCCGTTCGCTAGATCGCCACTTCAGCCCGCCGCTTGCTGCCACCAATGTCCGCCAGTCTGCTGCAAGTAACCACTGCCGGAGTTGGTGTTGTCGCCATTTTCGCCGCCGCCGGAATTCCGATGGTCCCCACCTTTATTATTTCTGCCCTTATTTTTATTATTATTACGTCATTTTTGCCCCTTATTTTGCTGTGAAGGGTCATAAAAATTACCATTAGAGGAGGACGTTGCAATCATGGCGGAATTCGACGTGGTGGAAGCCTTTTTTAACAAGCCCGATTCTTCAAGCACAAACATGGATCTCGCTTGATAAAACTTTGGGAGAGGGTTACTTTGACGGATGAGGGTTCCCACACCACTATATGCATCGGTGAGACCCGCGACCAATTGCAGAACCAACCGGTTATTAGTAACCGGTGAACCAACGTTTCGTAGTTGATCTGCCAACACTTTGAGGCATTGACAATATGCCGAAACATTTGGAAAATCTGACATGTCGATTGTTGAGAATTCCTACTCCAAAGTAACAACGTGAGAGTTTTGATTATCTTGAAAGATATCCCTCAAGTGTTCCCAAGCCGCCATGGCTGTTGAATCCGACTCCATTATTGTATGAAACAAGTTAGTGGAGATTGTTGCGTAAATCTAACCAAGAACTGTGACATCCAGGGTATCCCACAGTTCTTTCTCTGCATCTAATGGTGGTTCCTTCCCCTTGTCATCTTTTGGAGGAATTATATGATGAAGAACTTTGTGAGTCCTACAACATATCTTGAACAATTTCGCCCATGTTGCATAATGAACAATTTCCATTTCTAGTTTGACGAAAACATGTGTTTTGATGTTGGAAACAACAAGGGTCGGGTGAAAGGAAGATTTGGATTCAGACATGATTGGTGTTAATGGAGTATAATCAACAATGGTGAAAAAATACAAAGAAAATTCGATCACAATGTTGGAGGAGAAGAGAGACCGAATTTGGAAGAAGAATAAAAAGCAAAAATATTTTTGAATCTTTTTCCTTAAACTCTTGATACCATGTAAGACTTTTGAAATATTTTCTTCAAATGACTTTGTTCCATTAGGTAAGAATATATACATTTTTACACTAACTAGGAAGAATAAGTCTTGCCTAGAATAATCTAGAATAAACCTAAGAATATTCATCTACATTAATCTACCTACCATATAGGAATAGATACTACATTAATACAATATATTACATAATATTACCATATTAATGGTAATAATTATGGAATATTCTAACAAAATCAAATCTAAATCGACGAACATCTTTGTCGAAGATAGATTGCCAACAATGAATGATAAAGTCATATACTCTTACACCCCGAAATTCCAGGACATGTTTAAGAGAATGTACGTAGGGAATCAGGACTTTAAAATTTGAACGAAAGAAAGAATTATTTTTCAAAGGAAAAATCTTCCGAACCCCGGGAAGGAAAATTGTTCGTATAGGAGAATTGAATTCTCAAATTTGTTATTTAAGACTTTTAGAATTTATCGGAATTTTATTTTCAGAATTGGATACGTGGGGCCCACCCGAAAGATTTTACGTTTTTGTGGGGCCCACGAGGTTTCCGGTATTTTGACCAATTATGGAAATTTCGGGAAACGAAATATTTTAGACCAATGGGAGGGCGACACGTGTCACCCTCCACATGGGCTTGTTGGATGAATAAAAATGGACCAAGTCAACTAGAAAAGTGTGGCTTCAGATAGTTGATCTCATCCTAGCATTCCATTTGGATTAATCTTAGCCTTTGGATGCATTATATATATCTTCTACTACTAGTGAAAGACTAGCATTTCATACTTAGAAAAATTTCAAGAAAACTTAGAGTGCAAAAGTGGAGGCTCTCGGCCAGGAGAAAAAGGGAAGGAGAAAATTTTGCAATATTGTTTCATAAATCCCAATATTCAAACCCAAGATCCCTAAGGGTATTCTATGGATATCTTAACACAAAAATTCCGGAAAAACTAAGTTTTTACGTTAGTCGCAAGATGAAAACCTAAGGTGTTCTTCAACTTTGAAGTTGGAAATTGAAGAGAAGTTGTTTATGAACTTCTAAGGGTTGCTTGGAGTGGATTGGAACGTCGAGAAGGGGAGCTAAAGTTGCTAAGGATCGACTTTAAGTTTTGGATTGTATTTGGGCTTAAAGAGGTAATAATCTCCGTCTTGTTATTGTAATTCAAGATTTCCTGTTGTAGTATTTGATAGATGAGCATGTGATATTTAGAATGAAGATTGATAAGTGTTGTGGAATTTGGAAGCTTAAATCCGAGATTGACATGTTAGCCATTAAAATTGGAAATCAATTTGGTCGATAGTTATAATCGTCGCATGTTGTATAAGAAAGGGATTTTAGTTGTTATTATTGATTGCGACTATATAAAATGTTAGAATAACAACTTGGATTGAAAAGGAAATGGAAAAAGAAATAGATGTTGTTGTTGTCCTTGATATTGTCGAGAATTGCCTAAAGACTATGGACTGTTTTATATTAAATTGTGGGCAGAATTTTACACGTCCTGTTAAGGCGTGTAATCCCCTTTGGTTAGTTGAATTGTTGAGCCTTAAATGTGGCATGTTGGTTATTGATTTCGGGCCTTGAAAAATGTGGAAAAGTACGTAGAAACAAAGGAAGTGTTGTCCAAATTTCTGTAGAATAAGAGACATAGCACTTAGTATTATTCCACGTTGATAAGCTAGGAGTTGATAGACATGTCATGGTTAATATATGTTGAAGTACTACGTGTAGCAGAGCCTACTTGACTTAAGGAATAGCCGATGAAGTTGAAGTACTTTGGAGCATTTTGCTACTTGTCGTATTGGTTAGTCGTCACGAGGTATGTGAACTTCTTAGAGGTCTGTATTCATATGTGGGTTAGACTGCAAGAGTTGTATGTTGTTATACATTGATATGTGATGGTGGCAGCCTTATCGGATTTGCCTTTGTTTTTTGTTTTTTTTAAATGAGTGATATTTATCTTCCGCGTTTTACTTGTTGTATGAATAGAAGGGTGCCCAGGTAAGGCACCAGTCACGGGCCCGGGGTTCGGGTCGTGACATATACACAATCAATGATAAGAGGGTTTTAATAAAATATTTTTTATGTTCAGCATTTTATGTAAAAGTGAAAAATGATTAAAGAGAAATTAACGACTCATAAAATTGTAAAATTACGGTCAATAAAATACGTGTTGAAAGTGTAATTCTGTTTCAAAAGCAAAAATTTTAGAGTTCGAAAACATATAAACGGTTACTTATTCTTTAACTCAAAGCATAATGTTGGATGAAAAGAAGGGTGAATAGGAAGCAAATAAGATTTTAGAAAGCCAAGTTAGCTTAGTATTTTTAACCAAGGTCGGCTCAACGTAATTGGTGGCCTAAAGTCGACCTTAAGCAAATGCCTTAAATTTAATTAATAAATTATATATGTTTATTTGATTTATTTCCTTTTTATTTTGCAATGATTGTGTGTGGACCATCTTGTACATATCTTGACCACATTAGACCACCCGCTAGTTCTCGCCATCGAAAGTATCTAATAGTTTTATTTACCAAGTTTCAGTAATATTTTACAAGAAACATCACAATTTAGATATTATTTTTATAAGTTCTCCTCATTCAACTGTAGGATTTTGTTGAGTTCAAAATACATAAATAAGGCACAACGGAAGTTTAAAAGTTTGTTTTGCTTACTTATCCCAACAATTACGTCTGATATAGTTATATAACAATTGAAACATGTAATGTAAAACATGAACATGAACACTTACATGTTGTGTTATCTAGAATCTCTACTTAGGGATGACACGCGGTTGTCCCTTCGATTTGCAATCACTTTGATATGGTGTATTCCTATGTCAAGAAATTCATAAAATCTTGGCATAGGTTCGAGAAAGTTTATTCTAAACTCTGAGTCTAGAATCAGTGTTAAAATTGGTGTCTAAAACTTATGGGACAATGCTCTTTATATAGGAGATTATTAGGTCAAATCAGATTAGGATTGAGCCCCAAGCCTGACCTAAAAACCGAGATGCAATGAGCCAATCTGACTGGGCCCACTGTCGGGTCGGCGCCGCGGATCGACCTAGTAGGCGCCACAACGCTGGTCGGCGTCGCGACTCCTCACATCCCGTCTCGTCAGTATATATTCAACGTGTTTAATTAAATCAAAATCTAATTTTGACTTAATTAAATAATTTTCATCAAATAGAAATTATCCCATAATTATTATCAATTTAAATATCTCGATTTCAAATCGAATATTTAATACTTTTTCAATACACCCTTATACCGAAAAGACAATCGATATAGTGTGACCCCATAAGCCTTCAAATATCGACACTAATCCAATTAAGGTCCATACGAAACTCCTAGATCGCATCGCATTTACCTAATTCAAGATGAAGACGCTATACGAATTCAAAGAAACATACCCTTTATGTGAGATGATAAATTCTTTTCATTCGCGACACACTCGATCAAGCTTAGGATTTGTCATGTGTCTATCCAAATGGTTTGATCACTTTATATCATCTACATTAGTCGACAACTAGAATATATTCTAAATATGTCTCCTGCATTAGTCAATGATTTGATCAACCTAACATCACTGAGAAGTTGAGTGTTCTTTCGAATATCCAATCGAGGAGTGAATCCTAGTCTTGATTCAACTACCACCTTAGTTTACATCGTAATGCACCCAACACAAGTCGTATCTTATCCTATAAGGAATTTAAGCTTAGGACATGGTCAAAGTACATTACTCTGTAAACAAGGTGCGTATAGACCTCAAGTCAAATGACGTCTATCTCTCACACGCTGTTAACACTCTAGACATGTATAACAAATAGTTTATCAACAAGGTATATCAATACTTTCCAAAAGTATTCATGTGTCCATGACTAGTAATCATTACTAGTAGCAGCTACATTCTCCACGAATGTGATGCATACCACATGTCGACTTATAACATATTATTGATATCTCATTCTCGATGATCATTAGTTGAGGCTACTTTGAGAGTTACACTCTATCATTAATATCTCACTCTATTAATGACGTCGTAAACTCAATGAATGCACATTAATAAATAATTACAAACAATCAAATAATAATTCAATAATCACAAATGACATAAATATATTAATTTTATTAATAATACAAAATGTGTTTGTTGGAAATTTACTAAATGTGGAATTAAGTTTAACCCATTATTTATGACTCGAACATTTGAGGCCTCGCACGTCGGAAACATCATTTTCACACACATGCACATATAGTGCCAAGTATCGTAAATTTCATTAGTGAAAGAGATATTGGTACGTGAGTAAACGTTTGAGACATATAATGATGGATAATCATTGGTTAAATGACACGTGTTTCACGTTGGTAAAAGAAGGAAGAAGTGTAAGATCAAAACTGGTCAGAAAAGGGCCGCGTCGTTAATTCCATGTTTGGTCACTGGAGCTCAGACGCCACGGTGCTTTGGAGGCAGTGTGATAGATGGAAGACGAAAATTTCTGATTTTTGGACTGGTTTTGGAGCATTAATCCTCCATTACTTAGCACTTGAATTCAATCATTATTTGACTCGATTGTAATCTCTCCGTTAGTGC
Organism: Przewalskia tangutica; assembly: GCA_029844215.1. Classification (NCBI taxonomy): domain Eukaryota; kingdom Viridiplantae; phylum Streptophyta; class Magnoliopsida; order Solanales; family Solanaceae; genus Przewalskia; species Przewalskia tangutica. Next base: position 5,134,610 of record CM056723.1, on the reverse strand, counting down.
TATTACATGGTCTTGATTGCCATTAGTTGACTAGATGAGAAGACATCTTACTCACACTATAAATTGAGGCCCTTGACTCAATTGTAGAACACACCTCACTCTTGTATAATTCAGATTTTCTGAACTTCTTCCTCTTTAGCATATCTCTCACACACTCAAAGGTTCTTCCTGAGAAAGACTTGAGTTTCCTTTGCTCATTTGTTTAGTTTCTATTTTATCTTGGGAGATAAGTTGTCAATTACCGTCAAAGGATTTATATGAGACAATATTGTCTTAAGGACAGAGTGCTAACACTCGACTCAGCATATCTAACAAGTAGAGATTTAGTGTCTCTTGATTTCAGGTTATTAATATTCAAGAGGCTTGCTGCAACTAGCATGAAGATTCAAGACGGACTCAAGAACTCAAACGAAGATCCAAGACTGATTTAAAAGATAAAAAAACTTGTCATAATCACAATACTTGTTTGCTAAAAGCTTGTTGTTTTTGTATTAATAGTTTATCCTTTCAAAGCACTAGTTATAGTTGCGTACTATTCTCGTACATTCATTGTATAGCTCACAATATTCAAGTACATTTATCCCAAATAATAATTATCACTAGGACATACATATTTTTACCAACAGTCTTTATTATTTGTACTCATAAGTAGATGTTAAAATAGTTTCATACATTTCAAGTAGTTCTAAGTCTATTTTGAATTGAAGAAATGATTTGATCCACATTCCACACTTTATATAAGAAATAATCAACTTCAAAAATATTGTGAAAGCTTTTGTTTGAAATATTAATATCGCTGTCAACGAATTATTCTTTAGATGTATCACTTGTTTATTATGAAATTTAATATTAATATACATAACATCTATTTCTTTAATAGTCTCTATCATATTCTATAAAATAAGCATAAATTTAGTATCTTTCTAATAATAATAGTAATTCTATAATATACACATATTATCATATATACTAAATAGTTATAAAAAGTTGGGGTGCTTATTTTTTTTTTTGGAGGGTAGCTCTGTTTGGATTGACTTTTGGGTACACATAATTACTTATGGGTACATACTTTCGTGAAAATGACAAAATTGACATGTTTGGATTGATAGAATCACTTCTGGCAGAAACTACAATCAGAATCGCTTCTCCCAGAATCAATTGTACCATTTATTTCAATTTGAATTTTACCATTTTCTTTATTACTCTCTTTAATTTTCATCAACAACTCTATCCAGCTTCAATACGCTCTTTAAATATCTACAAATAGTTACTAACAAAAATTCAAATATACAACTTTCATTACCTCTTTAAATATCTAGAAATAATTACTAAAATAAATAAATATAATAATCATGTTATGTTTTAATTAAAAAAATCAAAAATACTACTAAAGTTGACATTTGTTCATGTGTAATTGAAGATTGGAACTTTAAACTCCTTAAACATCCAACGTTGTCCGATTATACGAGAATTAGCTTTCTTATTTTTCTATTGTCTTCTTTCAAATACTCCGAATATTATTATTATAATATATTATATTTTGAACAAACAAGAAATAAATATACCCAAATTGAAGTACCGAAAAGTTTATTATTTTTGAAGAATTGCCTGAAGAGCCGCAGCGCCTCCTCCCAAGGGTCGCAGCGCATGTGGCGTGAAAAATCACTGGAACTTAGGCGCCGCGACGCCTAGGCTCCAGTAGCTATTGTATACTATTATATTAATATTTAAGTACTACATTGCACTTTAAATTCTATTATTTATTTGTAATTTTTATTTATATGTATTGACTAAATGTCCATGTTGGTAATTCTATAATAAAAACAATTTTGATCAAAACTATCCAAACATCATTTATTGATAACAATCACTTTTACATTGTTGCATCCAAACATAAATCAATTTTTTCAGAATCAATTCTGACAAAATCAATTTTGTCCGCCACCAATCCAAACTGACACTTAGTTGCTTCCCCATGAGTCGGCCTTGTTTGCAACCCATTAAGTTGGTTTGTGAAATGAGAGTTTAAAGCTTAAATGTCTATATAGGTGATTGACATGAAATTTTCAATTGGTCGTAATAATAATTGTTTGAATAAAAATTCTTCTAGTTCGACTGGTTATTCATGTAAAAGTTTCATTAGAAAAAGAATTTTAAATTTATTACTGTACATTTTAACTAGCCCAATCGATACGTAATAGCAAGCAAAATTGACACATATAATTCGTTAGGCAAATATGTTTTACCAGACACATTTAATGTTCTTTCTTTTTTCTTTTTGACATGCTTTATTTTGTTTTATATTGAGTCGATGGTTATTAGAGCAACTTCTCTATCTCCAAGGTAGAGGTGATATTACTTACACTCTATTCTTTTCAGATTTACTTGTGAAATTACACTGAATATGTTACTGTTGTTATTGTATCTGATGATCTCGACGAGAAAATGTGCATATCTGGTCATAAGTTAAACTTTAGTGACTAAATAACAAATTGTGCCTATTTTAAAGGACCTGTTAGGGAAAAGAAATTGAAAAAAATTAAAAACACCCAAAACCTCCTCGAAGCGCCAAAAAATTCTGAAAATTCAAAATTCAAATATCGAAAACCCACAGCCGTTGATTTTGAAAATTAAATCAGAGGCCCACATTTTTCAACTTTTTAAACCCTACATATTTTCCCCTACAAAAGTCTCATTATTTCATTTCACCTTTCGAATCACTAAACTTGCTCCTCTCGTTCCAACCCTACCTTCCACAAACCCTAACCCTCTCATTTTTGTGAAAATGCGTGAGATTCTTCACATCCAAGCAGGCCAATGCGGCAACCAAATCGGATCCAAGTTCTGGGAAGTGGTGTGTGCGGAGCACGGGATTGATTCCACAGGAAGATACCATGGAGACACAGATCTACAACTTGAGAGGGTAAATGTGTATTACAATGAGGCTAGTGGTGGACGGTTTGTTCCTAGGGCTGTGCTTATGGATCTGGAACCAGGGACCATGGATAGTATTAGATCTGGGACTTATGGTCAGATCTTTAGGCCTGATAACTTTGTTTTTGGTCAATCTGGTGCTGGGAATAACTGGGCTAAAGGTCATTATACTGAGGGTGCTGAGCTGATTGATTCTGTTCTCGATGTTGTGAGGAAAGAAGCTGAGAACTGTGATTGCCTACAAGGTGTGTTTAATTGATTATATACTTTCTGATTTGTTAAGGTTATGTTATTTATGTGTATTTCTCGCTTCTATCTGTTTTTGATGCATTCAAAATATGCTTCTGAGATTTTCTTACTTGTTTATATGTGTATGCAGTTGTATATTATTTTAAGTATCTAATCTGCAGTCTTAATATATTATGCAGCGTAGTTAAAAATTTAGAAATTATTTTACAAAAAATATGAAATTTATTCTGCTGAAAATTGGGATTGCCTGCCAGGTGTTTGTTTAATTGTTTACATACTTTCCGATCTGTTAAGATTTCATTGCTCCTTTGCATTTCTCGCTGCTATCTGTTTTATGCATTTAAGATATGCTGCTGAGATTTTTGTAATTGTTGTTAACATGTGTACACATTCATATATGAACCTAAATATATAATTTGAAGCTGTAAACATTATGCAGCATTGCTAAGTAATTTTAGAAAATATTTTTGCAAATCTATACTTATTTAACTTGGGAATTTGTTCCTAGCATTTTGTGGTACCATAAGTCGGGCCTTTTCAGTTCAACATCTGTGCCTTTATTTTATTTGCTTACTGAGGCATGTAGGTTGAGAATTGATTCAAATATCAACAGAGAAAGTGAGTTTGCTGTAGTAAAAAAGAGTGGTAAAGCTGATAGCTTAATGCACTTAAAATTTGCAAGAAAGATATCTTAGAACAGTCATATTTTTTAGAAGTTCGTTAGAAAGGGCAAAAGAAAAAAACAAAGGAGAAAAAACATAAGGGAGCCGGGAAGAAGATGAGTATTGGCGACAAATCAGCTTGGCAAAGTTATTTCTTTGAGAATGAAAGCATCTTAGCAAAGTTTTGTTTAATCTTCTATGTAAGAATCTAAATCCAAAATTATTTGGCAATGTACATAGTAGGGCTGGCCAGTGGGCCGGGACGGGCCCACCGGGGTCGGGTTTGGCGGGGTCGGGACGGGGTCGGGGCGGGGAAAATGGGCGGGGTCGAGCCGCTGGACCGGAGGGTCGGTCGGGCGGTACCATACCATGTCCCGTCCCGATCCCGGTCCCGTTGGGTAGGGTCGGCCTGACGGACGGGCCTGGACGGGGTCGGCCTGACGGACGGGATGGTTTGGTGTTTTTTTTTTTTTTTTTTTTTTAATTTTTTCACTAAATTAAAAATACTAAATTACTAACAAAGTATAATTTATAGACTTATAGTATTATAATTTATAATTATAGTATTATACTCATATATATAATATATTTATAAAGTATAAACTATAAAGTATAAACTATAAACTATAAACTATAAAGTATAAAGTTATAAACTAAATAATTAAATTAAACAAAGACAAGAATAGTGTAAAAAAAACATCCCAAGGCTGTTTTTGTGCCTTTTATATTATTAATTTCATTGAAATATCAAATATCAAATATACAAGATTCAAAATTACATTGTAGATTGTACTGTATTGTTGTTGAAAAAAATTGCAAAAGAGTGAAAGACATAGAAAAATTTAAAAATTGCAATGAAATAAATTACCAATTTGAAAATACTTTTTCTAATTTCTTTATAATTTCTTGTGGCTCTTCGGTTGGAATTGGTATATCTTGATCAAATTGTTCCACGTCGCTAGTCATGCCTTCAGATAAAATGTCGTTGTAGTTGTCGTCATCTTCTTCGTTAATCTCCGTCGATCGCACTCCTTCGCCTCCGCTCGTATCCAATCTTCGAATAGTACCGCCATCTCCAAGCCGCTCGCTAATGAGTGTCAGGTTTCCTATTTGAAATCACTGCAGAAAAGCGCTGTCGATCGACGACGCCGAATGTTCAAAATATCTCGCCATCATTGAAAGTGTCGGAAATGTCTTCTCATTCGCTCCAATATTTCAAAGAAGTCTTCCTTCCTTCTTCATTGACATCGCTTGGTAAGGTAAAGTACTGCAAAATAAAAACATCGAACTCGCTAATTTGGTTAGAAGTGCTACCACCGCACATTCTATTTCCGAGGCTTTCAATAGAATTAATACTAGGCCTAGCCACGTAAGAAAGTGCTTGTCTTTTTTAGGTTGTGTTGAAGAAGAAGGGTACAAAAGTCTGGTTACTAGCACTTTCTTCCGGTAATGCCGATATACTTTTTGCATTCATCTTCTACGCTATTCAACACTTCTTCTAGCGTTAGTTCAATAGGTGGCTCAACATTTAAATTTTTGGGAGTTGGAGTGGTAGTACGTCCCATACAGTATAAATATTTTGAATAAGACTTTTACAACCGTCTACTTTAATAGTCGGGTTTAAAACAAAGACCAATAATATAAATAGGGGAATAGGAATAAAATATTTCTTTAATTTCATAAACATTTTTTAATAAATGCAGATAAGGTGTTTTTCCATATATTCTTTAAGAAGTAAAAATATTATAGCTATATAAAACAACATAGTTGAAATAGTAGGATAATATAAAGTAGAAAATTCTTTTGTTGCTCGTTGAAAATTTTCTAAAAATACAATAAGTTCTCTAATTTTGTCCCAATCATTATCCACAATCATATCATTTGGATTTTGATTATGGGCGTTAAAAATAAAGTAATAGGTTTTCTATACTCATAAGCAACAACTAGTTGGTCATATAAAGAATTCCACCTAGTTGGTACTTCTTCTGAATTTTTCTATAAGATAGTCCATAATCGTGACAAATTTTTTATAATCTTTTTCCGTTGGATTCTATTACTTTTAAAAATAAAGTGTATAGCAAATTGTATTTTTCAAGAATATCTTGAAAAAGTGAAAGACTATCCTTTACAACTAAGTTATAAATATGGCACGCATTTTATATGAAAATGTTTTGGAAAAGAAGGAGTTAAAACATCTCTTAAAATACTAATATTTGCCGAATTGTTAAGATGCATTATCTAATGTAATACTCATAACTTTATCGGTTATTCCGTAATAATCGAGATGAATAAATATTTTCAAATAAACTCACCAAATGCCTACTATCTATATATCTATATGCTAAAATACGTTTTTGCATAGACCATTTATAGTCTATCCAATGACATGTTACGCTTAAATAATCATGCATCATAGTACTACTACTATATCGTAAGTTAGAGCGACTTTGCAATTTGAATGATATAATGCATAACGAAATATCGTTGATATTCATGCAAATTTAAATACATCTCTTTAACGATTGATCTAGGAAAACCTTTATAAGGGATTATACATATCTCTAATATAATGAATAAAACCGGAGATTCGGAAATGAAAAAGGCAAACCCTCCACAAAGAACTAATTTTGCTAGGCTTCCCTATCTTTATGTTTATCGTATTTAGGGCCTACAACTCCCCGTCATAGGTTAATTTGACCAGATTTCTCCAGACAAGAGTATCGTGATGTGAACCTTGTCCCGATTGAGAGGACGACTTCTCACGTTCTTTTTCAAAAATGTATTGAGCATGCAAGGCTTTGTGTTTTTGCACAGTGTCTTCCTAAACCCCGTCCCCACCATGACCTTGTCCACTTTTAAAAGAATAAACATTTTTACAAGTTTTACATACAACTACTTGATTAGCTACGCCCTCACAAAATATTTCCATACAAATTGATTTTAATGGTCGTTTACGACCTGCCTCATAGTAGTGGATAGGAGGCATTTCACTAAATGGGTGTATCGTCATCTTCATTAGTAGGTGTATCATCAACTAGAGTGTCATCTAAATTAAAATCTTCTTCATTTTCGTGATAATCATTTGTGTCTAGATCATATGGTATTTCAGAAACATTTCAGATCTATAAAATCATCTTGTCTAGGAATAGTTGGAACAGAATACTAGATAAGTACCCTTGTCCTTGTTACCACCCCTACTAGAAGAAGCCTGACCCTTACCCTTACCCAACATGCCTCTTAGTCCTTTCATTTTAATTATGCTAATAAATAGTTAAAGATAATGAAATTAAATGTGCTAAATGAAATAAAGACAAAATAATAATTTAATGAGAGAACGAATGTACCAAACGCCGACGTAGAGTCGACGTGTAATCGAGAGGTTGAAAATTGAAACTTTGCTCGATAGATAATCCTCAAGCTAGTTGCCAACTTCACTCCCAATTCTCAAATTAATAAATAGATTGAATATGTAGACAATGTTGTATAGAATTAGAGATTGATTGAGAGATTAGAGTGTAGAAAGATTTGTGAAAATAATAAGAAGAGTAATGAGGTATTTATAGTTGAAAAATTGGGTTAAAGGGGCAGTGGGGTTGGGAGGGAGGCCGAAATGGACGCGTTGTCCAACGCCAAATAAATAAAATGGCCGTTGGACAACGGCTATTTTCTCGCAAAGCGGTCGAATCGGGCGGGGCGGGCGGGTCGGGCGGGTCGGACGGGTCGGGCGGATCGGGTCCTGGCGGGGTCGGGCCAGGCGGGACCATACCCTGTCCCGCCCCGGTTCGAGCCCCGGTCCCGTTTTTTTTTTTTTTTAAATAACAGCGGTGTCGTGTCGGTGTCGGTGGCGGGGTCGGGTCGGGACCGGGACGGGGTCGGGTCGGCCCGGCCCACTGGCCAGCCTTAGTACATAGTGGCTAAAGATACTTATATAATCTACTTTGGAGACTCTTATTTGGTGCTTTTATGTGGTTTATCATATGCAGGGTTTCAGGTGTGCCATTCCCTGGGAGGAGGAACTGGGTCTGGAATGGGAACCCTTTTGATTTCAAAGATAAGAGAGGAATACCCAGACAGAATGATGCTCACTTTCTCTGTTTTCCCATCTCCAAAGGTTTCTGACACTGTTGTTGAACCATACAATGCCACACTGTCAGTTCATCAGCTTGTGGAGAATGCAGATGAGTGCATGGTTCTTGACAACGAGGCATTGTATGACATTTGCTTCCGTACCCTCAAGCTGACTACTCCCAGCTGTAAGTATTCTCAATTTAGTCTGAATCGTAATGGCATACATTGGAATTGATAATGATCTCTCTGATGGTGGTGCAGTCATTGTTTTCCCATTTTAATTTGTTTACATGCTCTGTTGAAGAAAAAATGCATTTGGAATGCTGAGTGCTGGTGTTTTCACTTGTCTAAATAACAATATTTTGTTTAGTCAGCTAAGACATTATTACCTCTCAACTCCCGCCCTTTAATCCGCATAAATCTATTTTTCTGACATAGTTTTCTTTGGTTAGCTATGCTACTGAAGAGTTAATACTCTCACATTCTTCATTCTGTGTATACTTTGTTCTCTTAAATTTCCAGAAAGTTGCACCACACTGATTGTGATTTTTCATCTTTTTAACAGTTGGTGATCTGAATCACCTGATATCTGCAACCATGTCTGGAGTAACTTGCTGCCTCAGATTTCCTGGCCAGCTTAACTCTGATCTCAGAAAGCTTGCTGTAAACCTCATTCCTTTCCCCCGGCTTCACTTTTTCATGGTTGGGTTTGCTCCACTTACCTCACGAGGTTCACAACAATACCGGTCTTTGACTGTCCCTGAGTTAACTCAGCAAATGTGGGATGCTAAGAATATGATGTGTGCTGCTGACCCTCGACATGGCCGCTATTTGACAGCATCAGCTATGTTCCGTGGCAAGATGAGCACTAAGGAAGTTGATGAGCAGATGCTTAACATTCAGAACAAAAATTCCTCATACTTCATTGAGTGGATCCCCAACAATGTTAAATCAACAGTCTGTGATATTCCACCAACTGGTCTAAAGATGGCATCAACTTTCATTGGAAACTCAACATCAATTCAAGAAATGTTCCGTCGTGTCAGTGAACAATTCACAGCCATGTTTAGGAGGAAGGCTTTCTTGCATTGGTACACTGGGGAAGGAATGGATGAGATGGAGTTCACTGAGGCTGAGAGCAACATGAATGATTTGGTCTCTGAATACCAGCAGTATCAAGATGCAGTGGCAGATGAGGAAGAGTATGAAGATGAGGACGAAGATGCTTACCAGGACTGATGTGATGATCATGCTGTGAAATTTTACTTAATTGCTATTAGTAGTAGTAGTTTCTTTCAAATTGTGGTTGTAATCTCAACTACCATCTTATCCAAACCCATCCAAAGCTTTTATTAGTGTCGTTCTTTTGAACTGCATAACAATGTTCCTTGAAATATTAGTACTTGATTTTAATTGCATTTCATTATCTTTACCCATTTCAGACCACTTCTTTTTGTGTTCAAGCATTGTCGTTCTTAAAAAAGACACTGTAAAATGAATTAAAGCTATATTTACAAGTAGAAAGTAAAAACTCAAAGTGAATTAGAAGGGCATTCTTTACCGACTTTTGCTTCTTTCTACTTTCCCCTTTTTTCAAGGATGGATTCCAACTAAGGAACTGAGTCATATTATACACCTTACCTTGATGTAACAGATTTTAACTGGTCTCTCCATTTCATATGTGTCATGTTTATAAAAAAAATATTTCTCCCAAAATAAGTGTCACTTTAGAAATTTAAGACATAAATTGACTTTTTTTCTACAGCCTTTAGACAAAAATTTGCAAGGTCTCTATTTGATAAACATTTATTGGCAAGTTCACTATTTAAGGTATAAATAATTAATGTGACACTTATTATGAGAGGAGTATATCCATTACATAGGATATATAATCTTATTTCGCTTTGTTTAAAAACATTTTTGTCTGGACAAAGCATGTATCTATTTTCTATTTTCCTATGCCATATTTTTTTGGATTGATAGAGATTTGAAATTAAGATAATATTCTTTGAACATTTTTGCCGTTGAGTTTGTAGAATATGACTTAAGGTGAGCGTAGCCTAGGTTGGAATGTGAATTGCAATTTAAGTTTTTTTTTTTATATTTGTTTTTATCTTCGGTACTAGATTAGTATAAACAATCGAACAGTGGATACTAAAAGAAATAATCTATTTTCTAGTAGGATACTAATATACTATATATAAAATCTTATTTCTATTCTAACACTCCCCTCAAGCTAGTGCAAACAAATCATATGTACCGAGCTTGTTACATATGTAATTAATACGAAGACCATTGGGGGATTTGGTGAAAACATCTGCAATCTGATCATTCGACTTCACAAATACTTCAGTCTGCTAAGATCTTTAGTACGACAATACGAGTCATGCTAAACTCCTGAATTACTGTGCTGAATTTCTAAACCACACTCTGGAAAACAATTTCAGAGAGAATAACATATTTCACGAATGTATCCAAGCCTATTACAATAACTACACCTAAGTCGAGATCTTCCAAGATGACCTCCTCCTCGCCGCTTCTTCATGGACTGTGATGTGCAATTTTCGGATCTCCTCCTTAAGAGTTTTGAAGTAATCATAGGACTTAAACTTCCAATTTCTGTGTTTTTGGAGTTTAACATATCAAAACCGACAGACGTAGTGTGACTTGAAAGATGGATGAAATCTGACTAACATTTTATTTATAAATATCTGAAAGTTCTGTACAATCTTTACTCTACAATTATCTTCAGTAGACGGACGACACACATTGGTTAGTGTCGTCCGCCGACATCGGAAGCTATTTGATTCTCTACCAATATAGTAGAAGACGTGATATCATTTGATAAATAATCCATTTTTCTAGTAGGATACTATATATGAAATCATATTTTAATTCTAACAGAATCAATTATTAATAACAAGGCATGAAGAATAAGTAGGGAGAAAGTGAGAACAACCAATTTGAAGGAAACAGATATAATTTTATAATTAAAATAGTAATTAATCATAAAAGAAATTTAAGTAGAAGGAGAAAGAATTCAAACAATAAATTTATAAATATTAGTAATAAAACCAAGAGAGATTTTTAAGGAGACATGAAAACAATCTAAACACTTATCTTCCACAAGCTAGTTCACTTTTCATTAATAGATTATTTTATTTTAAAGATTTGAATTTGAAATATGTGATTCTTATTACTTTACCGTATTTTTTTTGTACGATAATTTAATAATTTTAGTGCTCTATAGTAGGGATGTCAATTGGGCGGGGCGAGTGCGGATATACCTCCCACTCATCTGTATCTGTTATAATTTTTTATATCTGTCACCTATCCGTCATTCGTGGCAGGTACATTTTCAACATCCATACCCGCACTTAAATCCACACCCGCTCCACCACCCAAGTGGATATCCGTCACCCGCCAATATCCGCCAGTCATGACTAAGGTGAGTAGTGTTTTGTCTCAAAATTCATTATTATTGGGTAGGGGTGGGCAAAAAATCCGGAACCGAAAATCGATTCGGTTAAAAAAGTTAATCGATTGAAGAAAAAAACAAGTTCAAATTTTGTAATTGATCGGTTCGGTTCATTTGATTTATTGATACATAGAAGACTAGGGGTGGGCAAAAAATCCGGAGAATTGAAAAAATGAACCGAACAGGCTCGCGGTTCGGTTAAAAAATGGGTAACAACCGGTTCAAATTTTGTAATTGATTCTGCTAAAAAATCGGGGTTATTCTTGTAATTAACCATACCCCTAACCGGTTAACCCTAAATCGTTTTGCCTCTTTTCTCTTCTTCTGCTCGATTTTGATTATCTCTCAACTCTCTCTCTCTCTCTGTTCATCTCCTCTCAATCTGTTTCTCCCAATTCACATTTCTCGGCGGTTCAATATCCTCAATCCGAATACCAGAAGGATCAATTCCAAGCACACTTGATGCAACTTTGGAATTCGCGTAAGTGTATTTTAAATAATATATTATGTTCAGTATATTATCACGAACCCTATTTTCTATGTACAACTCTATTTTGTCTTCTATGAATTTGAAGTTTTATATTTTCAGGGTTTCTTTTTACAGTGAATACACAGCTTGAACTCATTTCTTTCTCTCGTTCTGATTTTTCATCTGTTACATGCTATGTTTGTCGAAACATTGCGGAGAAGCTATGAATTAGGCGTTTTGTATTCACTGATGTTATTAAAGTCATGTTCGACTGTGTATTAGGTAAAATTTCTCATCTGTTTCACTGATTTTGTATTCACTGATGTTGTTAAAGTCATGTTCGACTGTGTATTAGATTGTGTATTAGGCTGTGTATTAGGTAAATTTGCTGCTGCCTGCTGTAATTAACCCTAATTTCCTGCTATAATTTGCTGTTGCCTTCTGTAATTTGCTCTTTTTGTTGACAAAAAATTGAAATTACTGCTGAAATTTGCGGTTAAAATTTGTCGTTGAAGTTTAAAAAAACAGAAACCATTTGGACTTTATATTTGAATTGAAAAACCCCGATATAAACGATACATTCGCCGATATAAACCGATAAATCATTTAAAAAAAAAAAGTTTGATTCAATTTTTATTTAAAAAAACCGATTTTTATTCGGTTCATATTTTTTTGATACAAAACCGAATCGAACCTATATACACATATTTGTAATTAACCATATCCCCAATATAAATTAAAGCCCTAACCGGTTAACCCTAATTCCTAAATCGTTTTGCTCTGCCTCTTTTATCTTCTGCTCGATCAACATGCAGAGAATAAAAAAACCCTAACCCATAATCTATTGCAGAACGATAGCAGCACCTCAAACTACTGCTCGGTTCAAACTTAAGATTTGTTTGCTCCACAATCTGCTCCTACTCCTGTCCCTGTGCTGCTGCTAGGTACATATGACATGCTTGGTTTAGGGAATTGCCTATTGATTATATTCGTCTTTGCAATGTTATTAATCTTGTCTTTATTTGAGTATTACTACTTTCTGTCAAACAGTTCAACGCTTTAATCATCAAGCACCGACCCGACGACGTCCCTTACTCATTTCTTTCTCTCGAGCTTCAAGGCTTTAATCAAATCGTTTCGAGCTTCAAGGCTTTAATCAAACCCCGACCCAACGTCCCGTTACTGCTAGTGACACCACAAAAGGTAATCCAATCACTTTACCCATAATCACTGAGCCATAAACCCATTTGAATATAAGAGAGAAAGTAATACAGGTTTGGGAAAAATGGCTAATTTTCTCGCAAATAGAGGCGCTACAGTGAACCAGAACGCTAGGTTATTCAGTCTGTGTTTGAGTTTCCTGAGAAATCTGAGCACTGCAACAACACCTACTACGAATCCTTCTATGGAATCGTCTGCTAAAAAGCCCAAAAGGAAGAAGAAGAAGAATCTATTTGAGGTGGCTCAATTTCTGCCCAATTGGGGTCTCGGTTATCACATGGCTAAGACTCACTGGACGGGTGTCTCCTATGAAATCACTAAAATCAATCTTTATAAGGTACCCTATTTCTTGTTCTGGAGATGTAATTGTTTTCATATACTTTGGGGTTTACTTTCTAGGCTTTATTTATATTTCTTTTCATTTTGTGGATCATTATGTTTTTGCAGGATGGTAGACACGGAAAGGCTTGGGGACTCGCTTATAGAGATGGTCAGTTTTCTTTCTCTTTCCTTTTCGGGTAAAGGATTGGATACAGTAAATGAAGAAAAATATAGATTATCCTTGTAACTGTTAAATAAAATCCAAGTAGCTAACAGAATCCAAACTGGACATTACATAGCTTATGTCAATAAGTAATGTTCATCAAAAACCTATCTTTCGAAGCATAACTGGGTATTGAAATCCATTCAGTTCCATTCTCTTTAGATGCTCCATATAATGCACGGAGAGACCGTCTGCCACATCTTTCTTAAGGATTTCCCAATTCTCTGTTGTTCCTAATTAGCATAAGCATATTTGAGACTAGGGATTAGGGAATCTCCAAGTACTCTCGAAAAAGAAACAGGATTGTGTCCGTTACATCTTTTGTCACAGAAAAAAATGAGAATGCACTTTACATCTTCAGACTCATTCCTGCATGAATAATAGTAGTCTGCTACGCAACACAATTGCTACGCAACACAATCTCCCGTGCTGAGACTATCCTAAGTTAGACACGCTCGCGGAGTTCTAACCAGATAAAATAAGCAAGCTTTGTAGGGATCCTAGTCTTCCAAATCAGTTCCCATGGCCAATCATCAATTATTTGTTACTCCGATTTGTCTTTCATAGCATTCTTTCGATGTCTTCCCTTTTTTCCTTTCTCCCCAGCTCAATTTATTTTTCTATTGCATATGAATTGTTACTTTCTGGAGTTTGGTCAAGCAGTCTGTTCACTTTCCAATGACAATGCCTCCTAAAGAATATTCCATGAGTTACCATCTCTCTGTACAAAGATGGTGGATTTATTGTCAAATGTGCATAATTATCCAGATTTGTGGCTCAGCCTTAACTGGCCAAATAGAACAAGGTGGCGAGGTGCTTTACCTCAATTGGATATGATGTTACCGAAACCGAAACTTGTTCTTCTTATCTTTCTGAGCATTGTAGATCAGAATTTGCATTCCCTTAACTTCAGTACAGATAGGTTCTAATGCTATGTGGTCCAAGTAACAAAGTTTGTAGCTCTTACTCATGAGAATGGGCTGATTGAAAAATATTCAAGTAGTGAGTTTGATTTCCTCATTGGATGATCATAAAGTGTTCAAATTTCCTGCCAATTTTTTATACCTAGGATCAAGTTTATGTAAAAAATGATGCATTTCAAATTGCATTCAGTGGTGTGGCCTAGCAGTCAATGAAATGGGTGAAAACCAGAGAATAAAAGTGCTAGGAGATTTATTCCCATTTTCCTAAGTGTTGGCAAGTAAAGCTACCTGATGCTTGTGTCGATGGGAGGTTGCAGTTACCTAGTGGAATAGTTGAGGCGTGCAAGCTTGCCTAAACACCTCCTATATAAACACTATGATGCTTTGCAAACTGCAGAAATAGAAACTAATTGGGATTAAACAGTTTGTTAATGAGGGGTAAGCCTGAGATTTTTTTGCTTTAAAAGACCAATTATTTAGTACTGACATGAAATTGGCCAAAGTAGAGAGGAACGGATATAAATGATCCAACAGATTTGGGAGTTGATGTGTATTTCTTTTAATGACGATGTGCAGCAATCTTCAATGCAAACATACATATTGTTTCTCTGGGTTCAGTTACCACATTTCTCTTTGTTTTGATAAGCCGGTAATAAGCATATGCATAAGTTGGATAATTCTACTGTATATGTAGTAGTTTTTTTTGGTGGGGGGGGGGTGCTTTCTGCCAACAAGTGGACTCTCTCAGACAGGAAGGAATTGAGAGGATAAAAGACCGTGAATGTGAAAGACTTGAGCTATTTGGTATCTTATCAAAGGATAAATGTGGATGTATAGTGCTTCTTTTTCCTTCATATTTGGGATAGAATGAAATAAACAATCTTTTCTTATCTTGGTTCAGTATACCAGCTCAGAGATGATGAAGGCTCTCTTTAGAAATGAACTGCAGTGGAACTTGAGTTGTAGACGACATGTATAAGCTGTGTATCATAAGGCTCTCCTTGAGCAATTTTGAGAATACCTAAAAATATTCACATTTAATTTTGTAGGTTTTGCCAGAAGCAGATATGTGGATGTTTCTCAAGGATTGTAGTATACTCATTTTTTAATGCTGAGTCCGATAATTCTCAATTGACATTTTAAACACACAATACAACGTATAAATCTACACCGTACATAGCTCATGTAGCTGCTAAAGGTTAGAATGTTGACTTTCAGATATTAATAATCATATTTGATTGCTTGCTTAGAGTGAAGTTCAATATTCATTGAGTGATAATATGATATTGTTGCTGTGAAATGGGTTGATTTTTGGATTTTTTCCTCCTGGATGTATCTCTCCCGTTTCTGACACAGGAGTTAGTTAGAAATAGAGGTGGGAAAAAAGGGGAATGCCTGTTATTGGTATATGCGGCCTATCAGTTGAAATGTTGAATGGTGCATTTTGATCCACATGGAGCAGTAAAAACTGGAACAAAGGACTATGAAGCTTTCCTAAGACTTGAGAGGGTGATTTTAATTCTACGATAGGACAGACTACTAATATTTTATCTAACAATTCCACTTCCTAGTGATGCTTTTTCTTTAGATCGTTTTACTGTCTCTTTAAGTCTACTCAGATATTTGTATGAACTTAAAAATCATTCCTCTTTACATAATAATGTTCCATTCGTTTTTAGCAAGTAACTGAACTGTCTTCCGATTCAGGTTTACCAATTGCTGACGCACCCAAGAAAATAAGTGGGGTACATAAGAGGTGCTGGAAGTACATTGCAAATATGAAGAGAGCTGAAGGAAGTGTTGATCAAATAAAGAAGGCTGAAGAAAGTACCCCTAATCCAGATGTTCAAGCTGCTTGAAGCTGTTTCCTTAACTGTTCTAGCTTTGGAATCTTCAATGTCATTAGTACTTTGTTTTGTTCGTGGTGCGGTGCCATAATGTCGACTAAGTAAACATTCAATGAAGCTTCAGTCTGTTGTCTGCTACCATGAAGTTATAGCACTTGGTGCCTTTAGAAAGAACTGATGGAAATGTATGGACACATTTTCAGAAACTAGGTCTTTTTAAGTTTTTATTAATCATAGACATTTCGTTAGAAGAAAGATCTGCTCTAGGTCACCAAGTCTTTCTGATCGTTCCTATTAATATCTCTTCCTATTTTTTGTACTACTCATTGTGCATTCATAATACATCGTCACAAGCCTTGTCTTCTAGTGAAAAATATAGAGTTCTCACCCCTCCACAACTCCAAACGCAACAAGAATCAATTATAACTTTTTTTTATTTACTGACTTCCACAATGACTACTCTATTAGCGACTACATTAGTTAGTCTAGGAGAGATTTCATTTTGTTGTCTATTACAAATGTTCTTTCAGTTGCATAATTTTTTCACAACATCAATAAAAATTGCTCAATCACAACTAATCACACAGTAAAAAGTAACACCGCAGTAAGAAATAACACGAGATGTGTAAATAAATTACTCCATGAGGCCGCTCTACGAGAATGCTAAGAGCTTTTTTTTTTTGGGAAATGCCATTCAAAGGCATTGGTCTTTAATTTTTGCCCTAAGCCTAAAAACCCAGGGGTTCCGAGTTCGAACCCTTGTTTAGGCAAAAATTAAAAAAACAATTCACAAGGTAGAGGTTTGTAGCAAAATTAAGTCTATTCGGGCAAAATATCGACAAGATGTTTGACTTAAGACCTAATTTGGAATAAAGTTTGCATTATGACAAAACTCTATCGAATAGGCCTAATTTCACCGAATAGACATAAATTATCTACATAACCTCTGCCTTATTAGGCTAAGGGAAAAAAATAAATATTTTAAATTTGATGGACAAAAATTAAAGACCGCTTGTCCATTTGTGCGAATCACCCTGCTAAGAGCAGATATCAAATAATTTGAATAAAATCTAATTATTAGAGAAATAATAGACTCAATTGTATTGAGGACACAATGGATTTCATGCATTATTACATCAAATTTTGTGTGTATCTGAATATTTAATTAGTTCCTTTATATCTTATATAATACGTGAATCCCAAATCAAATCACATCCATATACCATATTGTATTGATTTCTCAACCAGAAAAATGTAATTGTAGAAACTAGAAGGGGTGGAGTTTAGTTTTAAAAAACTAGAGAAAACAATAATGAAAATCATAATACTAAAAAAATGTGGAGAGCTCCTTGTGAACCACAAGAAAAAAGAGAAGTGTGCAATAATAGTGTTCTCTCCATCTAAATCTAATTTTCAAACTGACATTTCTTACATATATACACATTGCAATTAGCAAATAAAAGAAGATAAAAACAAAGAGCACCTTTTTCTTCAAATCATCTAAACCCCTTTAAATGCTTTCAATTACTTTCCTCAATCTTTTAAACTTAAATACAGTGTTTTTTTTGGGGTACTGGGTGTTAAAAAATGTCAACTTTTGACACTGACATAGAGGCAAATGCCACTGGTGACAATGCTAATCTTGGCCGTCGTCAACGCCGCCGTCGCCGGCGCCGGAGATCATCTATGGCGGGTAGCAGTGAGACCACTACTGACGGCAGCTTCCGGTTCTCTGATTCCGATTCCGACCAGTCTTGGCACTCTCCTTTAGGTTCAGTGGCAGGTGGTGGGTCCTACCGTTATGAAGAATGTGTGAGGAGGACTGAGGGCAATTTGGTAAAAAGAGGGTCTTGTCAATTGCCTGATGATGATGAAGAGATTGATTTGGAGAGTGGTGAATTGGGGTTGAAGGTGCATAATAATAAAGAAGAGAAGACTTGTAGGATTTGTCATTTGAGTTTGTTGAAATGTGGTGGCATTGGTGATGATGACCAATTATTAGAGCCTTCTGGTGGAATGGCTATTGAATTGGGCTGTTCTTGCAAAGGTGATTTGGCTGCTGCTCATAAGCAGTGTGCTGAAACTTGGTTCAAAATTAAGGGAAACACGTAAGTCCAGTGACACTCTAGCCCCTGTTTTAGCTCCTATTTTTCGGTAACATGTCCCGTTAGAAGTTAATAAAATTGTGATCTTTATGTCAAAACTTGATGGTATGAACTATAATTGTTTATGTGTTTCTCATAATTGTGTGTTTATGAGGATGAGAAATTCCGTGGCTACTTTTGTGTTGCGGATTGTGCAATGAATAAGTACTGGATTCCAGTTAATCTATTTGTTAATCGGAATTGCTAGTGCCCTTTTCGTGATGATAGCAGAAATGTCACTTGATATACTTTTTCCACAGTTAGTTCCTTCATCCGGGGTGTATTGAAATGAATTATCTATGGCTTGTTTTGTACATGAACATGAAATTTTAGGATCATCTGTGGCTTGTTTAAGGTTAAGCTTAGAACATGAAGTGAAGTGGTAAGGTGGTTTGGTTGTTATGTGGTTGACTCCTTTCATCTGATTGGGACAACCAAGATTTCATCTTTGTTTCTGTTTTTGAGGTACTTGACTGGTAGGGATACTCAAGTTTCCAACTTTGTTTATTTGGCCTCCAAAAGAACATTGATTATGGATTTCTTTAGCAGGTTGAAAATTATTTTTCTCCTTGCATACCGTGTATGAAATGTTTTGGTTCTTCCGAACATTAAATTTTGATTGATACTGGTATCATCTATTATGTCACTTATTGCTGAAGTTACATTTTTTCCCTATTGTGTCACTGCTCCTAATTTAGTATCTTTGCACTACCAGCACATCTGAATCTAGATCCTGATCATTTTGCCGTGGTTGATAAATGACATGAAAAACTAGACATCAGATATAAGTGACCTTGAAAAGTATGTCCTTCATTAAATGGCCAGGTTTAGAGTAGAAAGCATCTTTCAAAGAAAAGGAGATTTGAGCTATTAGTGTTGTCGTTTCCTCTGATGCATCGTCATGCATTTTTGTCATGTTTGAATAGATAGCCACATTGTTCGCGTGCTGCTGCTTTTCCGTTTTTAATATATTTTGTTGTCCTTATTCTTTTTTTTTGTTGTAAGATCATATTGATTAGAACAAATGTTCCTGTTAGAAGCAAACGTTGAATTATGTTTAGAAGTATAAAAGAAACCGTCATACATTTCCTTAAAAAATACAGAATTTTTTGTAAGAGCCATGGAAGTCTTTGCATGTTCCTTTCACATAAAATGTTTCACCTATGACTGCACCTATACTTCTGTTTTATCAACATGTTTCATTGCCTGCCATGTGAACTTTTACTATGGAAATAGACAATTACTTCCATGAGTTTTCCGTGATATGTTGCTTATTGTTCAATAAAAGACATTGGAAAGCCAGGGCTGTTATTTCGTCTTTTTGTGTGTGTGTGTGTGTGTGTGGGGTGGGTCCAAAATTAGGGAGTGGGAATGGTGTACATTTTTCACTGGTGCATCAATGAATATCACGAAGTTCTCATGTCTAACTAAGATATATATATATATATATAGCTTAGAGGAAGAAAAATCTGTAGTTGATTATTATGCTTGTGTTTATGATGCAGGATTTGTGAAATCTGTGGTGCAACAGCCGTGAACATTATTGGAGGGCAGGTAAGTGAAGCCAGCAATGCTACAGTAACCACTATGGGCGCACCGAGTGGACCTGTAGTCCTTTCTGAAACCCAAAGATTCTGGCATGGACGCCGCATCATGAATTTCCTGCTTGCATGCATGATTTTTGCCTTTGTCATTTCATGGCTTTTTCACTACAAAATATTCCCCTGAATCCCGTAAAAGGTCGTCCTGGCTGGACTTGTTTTGAGTGACATCAACAACTCTAACCCTGGGCGATTTATGATGTAGAGGTATATTTGGGCTGAGGAATTTTCAGCTATTATTTGTATTGCAGAGTAACAGATTACTTCTCAAGAGTGTTCCTTTGCGATGCTTATTTGAGAAAATGACTTGTAACTTGGAATGCAAGAGACAAAGACGACCAATGACTTATTTGTTCATCAAACATCATGTGGAAAGAATTCTTCCCAGCTAGGAGCCAATTATCCACCATATTCATGTTAATATCTCCGTTGTATCCATGTTCCAAATTAAGCAGCTATGATGGTGCATTGTATTCTGTTATATTTCATGATCCTCTTTTTGTACAAGTATCTCATATTGCTTAGTTGTGTGGCTATGTTTACTATTTGTGGAGGGTTGTAAAATGACATTGTCGATTTTAGTCAACTTTTGAAAGTTCTGAACTTCGGATCCTTTATATGCTATCGTGGATTTGGAAACATTCGAGCATCATCATGAGCTTAAGGAGCCTTAAGAGATCCATCGAAGAAGATTTGAAGGTACACAAGGTGGCTATCATGGATTTGGATACCTTCCAACATCCATGAAGAGCTTAAGGAGCCTGGAAAACAAGAGAGTTTGGGTTCCGGTAATTGTTAGTTTTAATTAAACCCTAGTATAAATAGCATTTGTCTGTCTTCATTTGAGGTAGATTATTTTGGATGAATGTTATCTGTTTGAGAAGGTGGAATTCCAGTCCATACTTCTTGTTGATAAGTATGTTGAATTTAAGAATATTCTTGCTAGATAGCCTATATTTGATGATCCTTATATTGAATTATCTTGT
Organism: Przewalskia tangutica; assembly: GCA_029844215.1. NCBI lineage: Eukaryota > Viridiplantae > Streptophyta > Magnoliopsida > Solanales > Solanaceae > Przewalskia > Przewalskia tangutica. The sequence goes on along the minus strand of CM056723.1, from coordinate 5,113,484 downwards.
ATTGAGAGTCACATTAGCAATAGTGAGCGCCAATTTGCTAGATAATGATAAACAATAAAGGAAATAAAAAACTAGGAAGAGATAGAAGCTAGACACAGCCCGTTTAAGTAGTACTGGTAAAACATGTTTTTGGAGAAGCAGATCTGTAGCAACTAAACTAAAGTGACATTTGCTTGAAGTCGAAAACCTGAGTTTGCAAACCTAGTTTTTGAGCCTGTTTTATTTTGGCAAAAAGTAAATGCACAAACTGGTTTGGCCAGATTATAAACTTATCCGAACACCCTTATTAGGTGAATATATTAACTTTCATTTAATCATTTCTCAAGGACCAGTCCTTTCGGAAAAAAAAAACATTTATAGACTTCCCAATTGCCTGATGATGTGCTTCTAACTTGCTGGAAAATAAGCATTAGATCATGACATGAATCTTTTAATAGATTTTTCTTCCCCTGCAACTGAAGTCAGTATAATCCAATAAAAAAATACATGATCTTCGATCTCCACCTCATGCTATGTTGCAGTTTATCAATAAAGAAAATAAAGAGTTCGAAATAAATACTTATAAACATGTATTTGTGACTTTGGCTAACAATTTGGTCCCAGTTCTCCACAAATGCCAATTGAACTTGCATGAAAACTTACAAAAGTGAAGGCAGGAGTAGAATAAAAATTAATCACCTGCCCTCTAACGGATGTTATGAAGAAACTCTGTGCCACAATTAGTAAATATTGGTGAATCATGTATGAAAAGTGCTCTATACAATGCCGTTTTATGTAGAACTATATTCAATAACCTATACAGATTTATTGTCTCATTCTTCTGAAATCCAAGGACGAGCCATCTTTGAGAGTTTCCCGGGCATCTGAGTCCATTCGTAGAGTGAAAAGTGCAGCTGCCTGAAGATAGAAAGCAGTAGGCCAATTGGAAAATTGTACTTGTGCTTGCATTGCGTCTGCAATAGCTTCTTGTGGATTTTCACTCATTAGATAACATAAGGAGCGCCTTGCAAGCACCGTTGGGGACTTAACATTTCCACCCTCAAGAAACTGCAGTGCAAACAAACAAGCCGTTTGAGCAGTACTCAATTTTTTATGGCTGGTAGATCACTACATGACTTACAAAATGGAGCATCTTATGGATTGACATAGGATATTATAGCATGTCTGATACAATTCTTTTGGTAGACTAATAGCTTGTTTGGCCAAGCCTTTTCAAAAGTACTTATTTTAGAAAATTGAGGTGTTTGGCCAAGCTTCGAAAAGAAAAAAATTAAGTGTTTTTGAGTAGTAGCAGAAGTTGTTTTTTAGAAACTGAAAAACACTTTTGGAACCTTAGCTAAGCACAAATACTGCTATAATATCGATAAAAGTACTTTTCAAAATGATTAGCCAAACATGAAATGCTCCTCCCCAAATGTACTTTTCGAAAAACACTTCTAACAAAAAACACTTTTCAAAATAAGGAGATTTTAAAAGCTTGACCAAACATGCTATAAATCTTGTTTGACTTCAAATAATGGAAAAACCATACTCTCTCTTAGAACTACGTAGTGCAGTCTTTTTAATGATGAAAACGATATTGACTGAATGACGATTCCCTTTATAATCCAGAAGCTTCTTTGATTGTACCAGGTGCAAAATCATGTGCAGTTTCCAAATTGATTGCTTCCCTGTGTGTAACATTTGATTGCAGTTGTAAAATCTTTATCTCGGAATGCAGAATCACCAGATTTCCTAGTATTCAGTGTTTCTTGTATTTGATTAGCCCACATCTGAAACGAAAGCTGCAAAAGAAAAAGAGTCACATAAGTTTTGTCCCCCAGAATCCAAATGGAAGCTGCTGATACAGAAATAGTTATGACTGGTGTACTACTAAGTCACTGATTGCATAAGGGTAGATGAAGCCTAGAAAAACCTCTTTATTAACTAAGTGAAATTGGTGCTGCATCAATTATAAAGCGAGTAGATTCTTTACGATTTGGGACATGACGTGCAGTAGGAAAATATCCTAAATTATGAACTTTAAATGTAAACATTGTATTAGCTGTCCAAAGTACTAACCTCATTAGCGATCCCCTCGTCCTCCTTGTATCCAGCCTTTTCTAAAATCTCATGTATGGCAGTTAAATCGCATCTCGAACAAGCCTCACCAAGAGGTGTTAAAGATGAGTGGGTGAGGTGGTTTCATGTCCTAAGTAAAATAATTTCTATACTTCATTAGAAAACACAGGAATAATTACATCTTTTTCTTTCTGAAGAGATGTTAAGGAGGTCAGAAGAGATTTCACATTTGGCCTGTCATGAGATTCATACTGCAAACAACGTGAAGCAAGTTGCACTAACTCGGTTCCGTCGTCATTTGAGAAGTGACCTTCCAAACATGAGTCGGTAAGCATCAGAAAATTCTTTCCACGTATAAGATCAAGTGCCTGCATAAGAATACATATGAATTTGAATCAGAAACGGTTCAGTTGGAACTATTTAGATTCTGGAACAGCTTTCAAAACAAACTCAGCACTTACGTGGCTTGGAGGAATATGTTTCCCACTAAGAAGATCAAGCAACAGGGCGCCAAGACTGTAAACCACACTCTCGGGGGTCACCTCACCTGCCAGTACAATCACGATAAAACATTGAATCAAATACTGCATAAAAAATAGCGGATTATCTTCAATTGCTTTGATAAACGCATGTTGAGTTTAGTCATTTGTCCTCTTAGAAGAATCGGACTTGTTCATTATTAAACTTCTTCATGTTATAGTACTAGACAACAATGATGTTAAATCCAAGAAAATGCTAGAACTCTTTGAGCCAGAGACAACCGATCATTCTAAAAACGATGTATAAGAATCAATATGTATAAAGAAACCAAGAGAAAAGAAAGATTTAATCATATTAAGTGAGCCAATTAGATTTCAATCTTCTTTACTAACACCTCATTCTGAGAGCTGTTTGCCAATGATCAGAATTTAAGTTGTTTGACAATTTTAGTGATGGCTTTCAAAGATCTTCGTATATGTTCCTTGAATTCCAATGAACCAAGAATTTAACAGCTGACGTATAAAAAACTTGATAGCGGCTGATGTACCTGTCTTTAAATATTCTGGAGGGGTGAAGGCCATGTTGGAACTATAACTCTTTCCATCCCTACTGTTTTTCATCAAGCCAAAACATGATAGCCTAGGATCGCAATCCTGTCATGTGTTGACTCGTAGTAAGAATAAGGAAGTACAGATAGCTTGAACATTTGTCGGAGCACAAATACATGTAGGGTAATGATTAAAAGAAAATTTACCTGATCGAACAAAACTCTGTAAGAATTTAGATCATGATATAGTGCTCTCCCTTTACTACTGCAATAGTATAATGCTTGTGCTAGATACAAAGCAACTCTCAACCTCATCGACCATTCCAATGGTCAGTTATCCCCTAAATCAATTGAACCAACATAACATTCCGTTAGACAAATATATTGCAAGAAAATCTTGTTATATCATGATACTGTTGCTTTCCCTCTATCTTATCGGTCTCAAAATAAAAAGAAAATGAGATAAAACTTGCAATGGAAAAAATGTTTGATAATGTTTCATGAGGCATAAATTCAGCTACTAGCAGCCTCTCTTCCCCTTCACAGCAACACCCTAACAAATTAGCCAACCGCTTATTCCTTAGCTGCCCAACTGTTTTCGCTTCATCCTTAACAATGAACACAATTTCCATATCAATACACAACTTGTTCTGGTTTGTGAAAGACGTAATATAATTAAGAGCTGTTTGGACACGAATATTTTTCCATTTTTTCTCAAAACAGCATTTAGATAAACATTGGACTGATTTTGGAAGATGAGTTTCAAATTTTTCCACTCACAAAACTTCTAGTATTTTTTTTCTAAGTAAATGCTTGTCTAAACAGAATTTTAACTTTTAAATATTACCATTTTCAACTTTTTTCCCCGAAATATCACAGATTAATTTCCAGACGTCTACTAAATAATTAAAATTGCACTCCTTTTAACAACTTCAGCTTTTGCATAAAATGACCACACAATTCAACATGCTATTATAACCCGACAAGAGGTTTTGAGGTCAAATCTCTCAGACCTCAGGCCTCAGCACCCCGAAAAGCCAAACATATTTTCACGTGTTTGACTCATAAAAAAAATATTTTTTTCACGTGTTTGACTCATGAAAAGAACAATCAGGAAAAATGTTTTCCTTATCGATGGTAGTATAAGGAAAAAAGGATAGCATAAGCACCCGAATACCCGAAGATGAGAGTAAGATGAGTCCCTTTGGTATAGAATTTTGAGAGAGGATTGATAGACTAATTGTTTGCTTGGAAGTATGTTGAGGAGATAAGTTACCATGTGTAATGCATGACGCCAAAATGATGGTGGTAGAGAGACATGATCAAGTAATGTTCTAATAATGTTATTAATGGTTTAGATTTTTCTTTCCGCTTTTTCATTTTGAGATGATGTATGTGGACAAGTGAAACAAAAAGATAAACCATTAGCATTGCAAAAATTCCAAAATGGTCCATTATCAATTTCTCTACCATTATCACATTGAGTATTTTTAACGTCTCATTCAAATTGAGTGCGGATGAATGCTCTAAAGGAGAAAAATGTGGAAAAAACTTGTGACTTTTTAGACAAAGAAAATGTTCACAAAAAATTAGAGTAATCATCCAACAAAAGAAGATAATATCGATGGCCCGAAGAACTCAAAACGGGAGATGTCCAAATATCACTATGGATAATATAAAAAGGCATAACAATGCATGAATTAGAAGCAACAAAAGGCAATGTCACATATTTTCCAAGAGGACATGAGCGACAAAAATGAGAATTACGAATTCTAGTAAACTAAATAAATTTATTTTGTTTAAGGGAGGCAAAAACAAGTGCTTCCGGATAACCCAAATGTTTATGCCATAAAGAAGGTGCTAACGCTGCAAAAGTGGATGGCAACATGGCTCGATATGTGGTAGTAATGATTAGATATAGCTCGCTCCGACTATCACATATCATTAGGCGCATCCCCGCCTAAAAATTCTTCACGAAAAATCCAAAATGATCAAATTCAATATAAACCGAATTGTCAGTGGTAAATTTTCTAACTAAAATCAAGTTTTTAATCAATTGAGAAGCATGAAGGAGATTTTTTAAGGCTAAATGCGGGTTTGGAGGGGACATGTTTGGATTACCATAACCATAAATTGGAATTGAATGACCATTTCCGACAATTATACCACGATTATTACTCAAATTAAAATAGGACGAGAGATTACCTTGTGAGGACGTCGTATGAGACGTTGCTCCGGTGTCCATGTACCAGTTTGCATCAGGCGGATTGAGTTCAAGAGTGTGTATTGCGGCCTCGATGTTGATTGGTGTGGCTATTGCCTGATGGGCTGTTGCCATCGGTTCGCTGAGTGCGACCAGTACACTCATTGCGCCCACTTTGTTGGGCCGTGTCTCGGGCGCCACTGTAGTGCAGAAGGAAAGAGGCGAGGAGAGCGACCAAAGGCCAATGCCAAGGCCATTGTAGCGGTCCACTACCCCACTGGGCTGCGGTTACCACGCCTGGACGGAGCGCTGCTGCTGGAGTCCGTCCCTACCGCTACATCCGTCGCTCCGGTGGCCACCACCCTTACCTCCATCGCGATTTTTACCGCCATTATTGCCATTTAGTCCCATTTGACCACGGTTTGGTGGTGTATTTTCAAATTGTGAAGAGTTGTCATCGGACTCCTTATACGGAGTAGCAACCATGGCAAAATTCGACACGGTGGCTGTTTTTTTGGTAAAACCCGATTCTTCTAGTATGAGCATAGAACGAGTTTGGTAAAAGGGTGGAAGAGGGTTGCTTTGGCGGATGAGTGTACCAACACCACTATACGCGTCAGTGAGACCGACAACCATTTGTAAAATGAGCCGATTGTTAGTCATCGGTGCCCCGACGTTCTTGAGTTGATCCGATAAAACCTTGACCCGTTGAAAATATGCAGATGCGTTGGGAAAATCCGCCATGTCTGTGGTAGAAAATTCTTGCTCAAGTGTGACATCCAAGAATTTTTATTAACCTGAAATATGTCACGTAATCGTTCCCAAGCCTTCATTGTCGTGGAATCGGATTCAAGAATCGTATGCAACAAGTCACTCGAAATTGTGGCATAAATCCACTGGAGAATCGTTGCATTGAGGGTCAACCATAATTCCTTTTCATCATCGGTTTCGACACCTTCTCCTTGCCTTTTTCCAGTGGAATTATGTGATGGATAACCCGGTGTGACCTACAATGAATTTTGAAGAGCTCTGCCCATATCGCATAATGGACGTTCTCCATCTCATGAGTGATGGAGATATGAGACTTGATGTTTGAAACAACTAGGGTTGGATGAAAATTTGATTTCGAGTCAGACATGGCTGATGAGACAGAGGAGAGGAAGGGAGAGTATAGGACGGCGGAGCAACACCTAGGGCACGACGGAAGGTGTGGAGAGGAAAGTTGCCCTAGAATCTGATATCATAAAAGAATTTGATTGCTTGTCTATTTCCTTCCAAAGATGTTAATAATATACTCATCATACAAGCATGATCCTAGGCTATGGATCAGGCTAGAATTAAGATAGTAAATAACTAATTATAAAAGATGATGTAATATTTACAATGATTTTACCATTAGCGTTGTCGCTCTTATCCCATAGAACACTTTATCCACATACAATGCAAGAACATATTTATTAGTAGTATTAACTAAACAATTTAACAATAACATACACGAATCAAAATGATACATATCTATCTTTTAAGAGATAATAAATCAAAATTCCCCTAAATTATTACACGTTTTTATTAGTTTCATTAGCTTACATCACCTGCTGAATTATAACTTCCAGGTGCTAACTCCCCTCTAAATTATCACGTTTTTATTAGTTTCATACTTAAACCGTGTCTAGTTTACGTTACTTCCTTTTTTTTGTTGACGAAGGAACCCGCAGCCGCTACTCTTTCGAGTGCGCACAGGGTAAACCCCGGACTGACGCAGTAGCCTGCAAACCACGTCAGCCATGTAAACCACACTTGGCAAGCCATGTGTGACAGGCTCAACCAAGAAGGTTTATGCAGGGATCGAACTCGTGACCTTGCGATCGTACTCTTCTTCTGCATACATTTCTCATGCGGGTAGTTTACGTTACTTCCTGAACTATAAATTTTAAGTGTTAAACTGCCCCGCTCATTATATGTTATGTAAGTGTGTTCACGCTCCCAAAAAGCTTTAAAAAATGTCAAGTGACACTATTTTATGATTATGCAATTTTTACAATTTTAAAGTACTCAAATATATTAAATTTATACATATAATATAATAAGATCACATATTTGAACCCATGACATTTCTGTTTATCGATCATGGGCTGATATTCTACAAGCTTAGCTATAGTTTAAAAAAAGAACTATAGAGCCTTTATTTGATGTTTCACCGTGTTTGGTAGCAAGTCACTTGGACATTTCCAACATGGGAAAGTGAAGGAATTGAGACAAATTTAGCAGCGAACTCCACTTGGGCTCCCTCTGGATCAATCTTCTGGTCAGCAGAATTTTTCAGCAATTAAGTTTGCATATGGAAGATTTCTTGATTTCTACCATTTAAAACTGCTATACAGATGGAGAATGCCTGTAGTAGCTTCAGCGACGAACTGAATTCAACTGAAAATATCCCATCCTTAAAACGGGACAAGCTGAAGACTGGCTTATTGTCATGTTCTCCCCCCTGCCAAACAAGAATAATTAGATCATTATGGTGTATTAGACATTGGATAACAATTCTAAGAACGGAGTTAGATAATATGTACTCTGTCCATTTCGATTTGTTTGTCTTAGTGTGAGTGAGCACATAGTTTAAGTAAAGAAGGTCTTTCAAACTTGTGGTCAAGATATGTATAATATACAAAACACCCTTTAATTTTGTAGTCTTAAACATGCTATGTTGGATGTTGAATTTAAAGAGTTTCCAAATTAGGAAAGAGACATTCTTTTTTAAAGAGACTTAAAAAGACTAAAAAGAAAAGTAACACAAACAAATTGAGTAAGACGGGGTAGTTATGTAGATCTAACCTGGGATAAAAGTTCAAATCTTTCAGCAGTACGTTCGGGTTTGAGACAACTGGATATCGTTCGAGGATTAGTGTGATTGACAAGTAATCTTACTTGGCAACCCAAATCCCATCCACCACAATCACACGATCCACCTGACTTCCATCTCTCGATCAGTGAAGAAGGCTCTCCTTTACTCGGTAGGCTATGTGCACCACCAGGAAGTATAGCTGTCATGCTAAGCTCTTCAGTATTATTGGAGTCACGATCCTGATGGTTACTTACATTAGGACAAGTAATGCTTTGATTGGGTAATTTGACAACAATAGCTGCAAGCTCATCATTTGGTTGATGCCTTGCATCTGTGGCAAACAAAACAAACTCCCTAATCCTAAACTGTGAGTCAAGTTTCTGTCTATCCAATTCGGAGAATGGAACATCAGAAACCTTCATCTTACCAACGACGTTAGGCGTAATTCCACAACCTGTGTCTTTCCCAACTTGATTTAACCAACTTCCGCTCTTTTTCTTTGTCTCATGAATGGTGAAGAAAGTATAAATCCAGCAACTATTTTCCTTAAAAGTCGAACTAAATTTCTTCATTGTGGCTGCTAATATGTCAACTTCATTGTCGACTGCAAATGTGAACAGAGGAAGACCATTCTTCACAGCTACTTGGAGGAGAGCTTGTAATGTTGATGGTACATTTGTACCTTTAGAACGTGGATCATCGATATCAATACTTCTACAGCCTTTCAAATCCAGTTTGACTTTCAATGAGCGTTTTGTAGGAGATTCACCACGTTTAACGTTATCAGAGTTGCCTGTCTTTGGCTTCAGCAGTGGGTCCAGCAACCTTCTCAAAGGACTAGTCCTGGCTCGGCCAGTGGTGTCCGATTTATCACATCCTGTCTCAAGTGAGGACGACGTTTGAGCTTTATTTGAACCTGATTGTTCTGCAGGATATTTGACACCTTGTGATACAGTTTTCACATCTTTTATACCAGAAATGCCGATCCTTCTCATTGCCGTGCTAAACTGACGAGTTGGAGAGGAACTTCTGACTTTTGTAGTTTCTGAGGAATTACGGGCAATTGGATTGTTAAGCTTCACAGGTTTTATCTTCTCTATTTTGTAATCGACTCTGGGTGGGCTGGAAACTTTTTTTCCAGAATACGCTGAAGGCTGAATTATCTGGGATGAAGAGCTAGTAACCTTTGCATCTATTGAACTCACTTGTCCCATCTTCGACTCACCAGCTTCATGAGGGAGGGGGAAGGAACTAGGGATATCAGGAGAGAGCTGTCCATGGTAGAATGCAGAAATAAATCCACAGGAAAAGCTCCGTCTGCTTGGTTTCTCCACTTCATGGTTTCTCACTACTGAATCAGGTGGGCGGTAAGTAGTGCAACTGTTAGTTTTTTGGCCAGGTTCTGGTACTTGAAATGCAACTGATTTATGTTTCTCTATGCAATCAAATTCATCAACACTCTCTAACTCGTCCGCTCCTTTTGATAAACATTCTCTATCTTGGATCTTCATATTCCCGTTGGAACTTGATGTTCTCGTCTCAGTCCCAACATCGATTGATCTCCTAGCACGAGAAATCCTCCGTGGATGTTGATCTTTGCTGAGTTCTAGCAGATCTCTTTGTTGATTCTTATGAAGAAATTTTGCTGATTTGACATCATGATGAGTTCCTTTAGGCGGAGATGCATAATGAGATTGTGACGTAGGACGATGAATCCTCCGACGAGCAGGGGAGCAGCTTCGGGCTCTACTATAATTGGACGAAGATCCCTCCATTGACGAAAATGACAAGGTATTTCTGGTTGACGGTGAACACACATTACTTATACAAGGTACATTTACATGTTCGTGTCGCCATTTTTCGAGAAAACGCCAATCTAAGACGCCAACACTGAAAGCTTTGTCGTGTAGATTTTCCCCCTTCTGCAGATAACTTGGCAAACTTGACATGTATTTGACAAGCTCTTCGTTCTCGATTCTCTTTCTTTCACCATTCTGCTTAGGCTGTCTGTCCATTTGCTACACCTTGCATGAATTCTCAAAGCCCTGCAGAGGTAAAAAAAAGCAAACACAAGATAAATAAATTTGTTAGTGTAATCAGAAAGATTAGTAAAAAACCAGAAACAATTACACATGCTGAGTTTAAAAAGCAGTGTTCCCCTTTATGGAATTGTTTCAGTAATAAGAATTACTTTACATATTTAGATGTCAGTATCCAGGAATTAGGTGTTGTACAATGAACATAGCACTCATGGTTCCTCTCATGCAAAAGATATAAAGCTGAAAGAGATAGGCATAAAAGTTATTTTATGCACTATAACAACTCAAAAAGTTTGTTGTTTATATCTCTTAACATGGGTTGTCTCTCATATCTGCAGACAAGGAAATATTAGATTCCTTGCTTACATCTTTCTCTGCGTTACTCTTGTTGTTTTTCAATTTCTACGCAACTCGACTATTCAAGCATCTGCTACCTACCACAAGTACAAATACCGGATACCTCCACCAATACAAATTTCGGATAACTCTGCCCAGATAGGATTAGACAGATACATATTACTCAGCCATAACCTATGGGGACCTTCATTTCCTTATTCTAATTTGGCCAATTATGAATACATGATCCTGCCAACTAAGCAGAACTATAAAGCTCAACACAGTATTCCTTAAAAACAGGATTTGATGTACTTTATACTTTTATCAATTCCCCTCAAAAGTTAATGACACACTTTTGGAAAATTGATTTTTTTTATTTTGTTGTTGTCAAGTCGGCTGGGTTCCAATAATGGTAATGGGTAGGCTTCATTGATCCTATTCCTTACTTTTTCCTGATTGATGTGTTTTAACAAATATTATTTTATTAATAATTTAATTAATATTTAGATTACAATTATAATTTTCTATTAAAACATCCAAATCCACATATAATAAATTAAATTAAAATTATCTTCAAAGGCTGGAAGTATCGTAAAAGACAAACAATTTTTCTAAATATAAACAGTAATCAATTTTAGTTGATTAACAAAATTAGTGGTCAGATGGTAAGCACCTCCACCTCCGATCCGAAGGTTATGGGTAAGCACCCCCCACCTCCGATCAAAAGGTTATGGTTCGACTAATCAAGGAGAAAAAAGGGGCGGCAGCTCTTGGGTGAGGGGTTAAAAAAAACTATGCAAAATTAGGAAAAAGATAGAAGGGCACTGTCGGTTGAACTTTTTTGGCCATAAACTACAAACTTTCTGTCTCTTCTCCTTCCTTTTTCTTTTTGCAATTGTTGATAACCAAATATTAATTCAATATTTCAAAAACATGCAAAAATTGCAGTTCTTCATAAAAATCTAAGTAGTATAATAACTTAAATATCTCCTTCTTAGTGTAACTTTTGATCATGCATCTATAAGAGACTGCATAAATTATTATACATAATATGACAAGAATTAACACATGAAAATGACAGGAAACTAAACAGTACTAAATATGCAAAGAAACAATAAAAGAAGAGATCAAAGTACATACCTAACCCAACAACCACTTGGAAAATTAGGAGAAGATCAAAGAAGCAATAAAACTGGAGGAAGTGAAACCAATATTGGAAGTAACTAAAAAAAACAGAGGAGAGCAGAGCATTAGTTCAGAAAGAAAGGACAATATCATCTTATTATTCACTTCCTTTTAACAAAAAATGATGAATTAGACAGAAATAGTGAAAAGATTTGACACTTTTTTTCTCTCTTTCTGGAATTATGCCAGGCGGAGGAATACGTGGGTCACGGGTTGGTAGGGGCGCTCTTTTGGACTCCACATTGTTAATGACTCACTCGTTATTTATTGGGTACTCCTTTTTAGTTTTTACTTTTTATAAATAATTCGCATTATTCCTAAACATCAAGTTTCTCTCTAATTGTCATTCTCTATAACAATATTTTGTCATGACCCGACTTCGGGTTCGCGACTGGTGCTCTACATGGACACCCTTACAGATCAGAGATAATCAGCGGAACATACATAAAACTCATAACGTAAATCAACAAGAAATAAATAACAGGTTAGCCGATAAGGCTACCTCCCTGGATAAATATATACATAGCCAAAAACAGTTACATCCTTTTTCTTTACAAACCGACCCACAAGATATGACTACAGACCTCTAAGAGTTTTGACATAACATTTGTGACGATGAGCCCGCCATACCACGTGATATGCATAAATCTAGCGTCGGAAGCGTACCAAAGACAAGCCTCAAGAAATGGAGCTTTCGAAGCGATCGATGATCCTAACAACGAGGATCCGCTACCCTACGTGCGGCATGAACGGCCTTCGAAGGGACGGCATAACAGTCTGGGTATGGAACGAAAATAAATCTGATAAACAATCGTGGTATGCGAAAGAATGACAGGGGCAAGTATAAAAATTAAATACCAGATCCTATCGTGCCATTACAACTCATGAATTTAATCGTACATTATTATCTTTTCCCATTTTCAATAAGAGTTATAATCAAATTCTTACATACATACTTAGAAAAAATCATCAAGTTCATAAACACATAACTTACGTATCTTGCATAACATAATCCGGCCCTTTATGGAGGGACGTCTCATTTTGGAGTTCACTTTGATTATTCATACGTGATAACGTAACCCAGCCCATTTACGGGACACGGTGAAGTCATAAAAGTCTTCCCGCGAAGGTATACTGCCCGGCCCATTCTGGGATGCGGTAAAGCCATTTAAATCTGCCCACAAAGGTATACTACCCGGCTCATTCTGGGACACGGTAAAGTCATAAAAGTCTGCCCATAAAGGTATACTGCCCGGTCCATTCTGGGACACGGTAATGTCACATAAGTCTGTCCATAAATGTATACTGCCCGGTCCATTCTGGGACACGATAATGTCACATAAGTCTGTCCATAAAGGTATACTGCCCGGTCCATTCTGGGACACGATAATGTCACATAAGTCTGCCCATAAAGGTATACTGCCCGGTTCATTCTGGGACACAGTAATGTCACACATGAATAAGACATTTTCATAACTTGAAACCTAGGGAAACTAAACCCAAAGTACTACGTACTTCTTATTCCTTTTTAAAAGACTCTGTTTTGTATAAAAACCCCAAGATACCAACACCCGTAGTATCAAGGTATGTCTATCTTTTCAAATCAAATTTCTACATATTTAGAAATTCATTTCAAGCCTTTGAAATCAAATACTTCTACTTTCACGACTGAGGTAACTTATACCTTTAAATAAGTTACCATTCTTTAAGTCAAATCTTTTCCTTGTTTAAATCCATTGAGTAAACCACTCGTTTTAACTTTCCATAAGGTCGTTATAATTAACTTCCCATAAAGCCATTATAACACTTTATGTCTTTAGAAAACTAGGGCATTTACGTCTTTTAAAATCAAATGAGTTTATTCTCCAACTCAAACAACTTGAACAATTTAAATCAAGTCAATGAATTCAAAATGAAACCGAAATTATTCAAAGCTTGTACGTCTATCGTACTAAACATTTATAACACTTCATGCTCAAGAGATAGGGAAAGTTCCACATACCTCTTCGGCTTAATCCACTTGCTACGTTGAATATGCCGCACGTAGAATGTCAACCTATAATGACCATAATACGGCTATCAACTTCTAGCTTTTAATGTAGAATATTCTAAGTGTAAAGCTTTCTATTCTACGGAAAATTGTGCAGCACTTCCTTTGTTTCTACGTACTTTTCCACCTTTTTCAAGGTCCGAAATTAATAACCAAATGCCATATTTAAGGCTCAACAATTCAGCAATTCAAAGGGGATTATACGCCTAACAGGACACATAAATTCTGATCCACAATTAATATAAAACTGTCCAATATTCCAAAGTCATTCTCGGCTAAAATGTAAAACAACAAATAGTCATTTTCAATTCCTTTTCGATCCAACTTGTTAACCTAACATGTTATATAGTCGCAATCAATTATAACAACTTAAAATCCCTTCTTTATCTAACGTGCGACGATAGTAACTACCAACCAAATTGATTACAGTTTCAATGGTTAATCATGCTAAATTTCGAATTTTAACATTCCAATGACCCAAACATTTCTAATCTTCATTCCTTATATCACAAGCTCATTTATATACAACTATAACATGTAATCTTCAATTACATTAGGAAGACAAGGATCATTACCTCAATAAGCCCAAATATAATCGAAGATTTAAAAGTCGATCCTTAGCAACTTTAACTCCTCTTCTTTACGTTCCAATCCATAATTAGTGACCCTTAGAAGCTTCTAACCAACTTCTATTCTTGCTGTAATACCAAAAAGTGAAGAACACCTTAGGGTTGTAACCATTTTGAGAGAGAAGAGAATGACAATTTATTTTGGATGAAGTCTTGAAAATGACCAAGTCTTGCAAGACTTGGTCATAATATAGGGTCTTGCTTGATCTACAAGTTGGGAGGGACACTTGTCGCCCTCCCATAGGTCCTCTACAACAAATATCTTCTATTTTTACACAATTTCCGCAAAAAATCCCGCTTCGGCGCCACGGCCCTGCAGCCCGGCGCCGTGGCGTTGAAATTTCAGAGGATTTCAGGACTTACGGAGCCACGCCCCTGAGATACGGCGTCGTGGCGTCTGACTGAAACCTTTTCCTTCTCTTCTGTCAGCTGAACTTGTAACGTCCATAATTATCTACTTCGATGTCCTATCGACGAGCGGTTTGTTGCGTTGGAAACTAGACTCAACGAAATTCACATTAGTCTTTTGAAACACCTAAAAACTCCTAATATACTAGGAGATATACCGCTCCAAAGTTGACTAAAAATCTGTCCAAAAACATTCTGTCAATTTTTTTTTTCCAAATTCAAATCTTATTTCCTTTCGTACCAATTTATAAAGTCCTGATTCCTTACGTACATTCTCTTAAACATATCCTGAAATTACGGGGTGTAACATTCTCCTCCCCCTTAGAAATATTCGTCCCCGAATGTTCTTTCGGAGCTCAATCTAAACAGTTCTCGGTATAGTCTCATAAAACTACACTTAATGAAACCTAATTATGCCACATATGGACCTAATACATCGCACATGCATATCCATCCATCATAAGCCAAACGAGGAATCAAATCCACAGTGTGCACCATCACTATTTACTCCCATTTATGGACTAAAAGGATTATATTTTCGTACTTCAAAACTTATTCTAGCATACGTACATAATCTCAATCATCGCTTCTGTTTCTAATCCTTGGAGTTACTATATCCAACTTGACCCATCCTCGCACTTAATTTCCATTCTTGGCCTGAAATAAATCTTACTACTCGAGAAGGCCTTGTACATCTAAGGTCTCTACGGTTATCAATATTCTAGGGTCCTCAAATATTCCATGTCCCAAAACTTATATTACTTCATAACCAGGTTGTCTTAATCACAATAACTCAATATTATCCGTACATGACACTTAAACATACAATAACCTTATCATGCATACAAGTCTCTAAAGGGTCAAAGATATACCTGAAATCATATAGGCGGTTCAAAGGACCGCTAAAACTGGAAACTTCCACCACGACCTCTGTCACGGCATGTCGGTGCATGAACATCCTGCCTAGCTATTGAAGGCGAAGATCCCACAAGTCCACAACTGATCCAGTAGACTGTGCTATCCCACCAATGCCACCTCTATGAGGACACTCTCTCATCCTATGGCCTAGACGACCACAAGAAAAACAAGCACCTGTAGCTAATGATGTGCATTTCACTATTAATTTTTCATGTTATATTTAATTTTGTTTAACGTGAAACCCGCAGCCGCTATCCGAATGTGCGCACTGAGTAAATCACGGACTGACGTAATAGCCTGCAAACCCCGTCATCCAGTTAAACCACACTTGGCAAGCCAGGTGTGACATACTCCCCCAAGAGGCGAAGGCAGGCCAGGTGTTACCCTGGGGTTTCGAACTTATGACAATCTCTCCCACACCACCCAATGAGATACCCTCTGCCTTCAAGACCAACTGGTCTAGGGCTTCAGATTCATGTTATATTTAACTTCTCTATACTATAACAACATTTTTCCTGTAACATCAATGACATTCATTATAGCGGTACACTATTTATAAAATTACATCTCTATAACAGTCATACTTACACAATATTTTGTAAGAAGTATATTATGTATAAAAAAATATTAAAATATTTATGATAATCATCATTAATATCATGCACATAGTAAATTTTAAGTATGAATATCTAAAAGGAAAAATATATACTCATAGTGATCTGATTTAGTCTTGATAATTTTCAAAATCATATGTTTTCTATCTACCGATTTTCTATAATTTTGTTACTTATTTATTTGATTTTGGTAACGAAAGTGTTGATGAAGAGCATCAACCTATTGCTACTTGGGGTAAGATAGAAGAGTTAACTGTTAAACTCTTACACATCCTTCATGGAAAGTTATTAAATCCCCTTTTGCTGAAAGTTTGGATAAAATTCTTTTCAATTCAAGCGTTATATTATTGCTAAGGGAATGAAATTTACGAAACAACCTACAATAATAGAATTCTTATGTCAAACTTGAAATTGTATTTAAATTCTCAATTAATTTTAAATGCATATGTTCCTTAAATTTTAATTCTTTATCGGTATGGTACAACTAGTTATGAATTTATTGTATTTTTAATTTTTAATTAATGAGTATGAAAATCAATTGAGATTTTAAATTAACAAGTATATTATTTTCGTTTATAGCATAAAAAGTACAGAAAAATAATTATTTGCGTAATTTTGTTACAACAACTAAATGAGGTCTACACATCAAATGTCAGTATACATATATAACATCACCTCGTTGAGGGGATTACCCAATATTACTCATATAAGGTGTATAACCCCTAAAAAGATACAAAAACATTACTATTATCATACGTATAATAAACATGTGCTACTACACAAAATAATAATGAAAAATGGATATTTACCAAATTTTCCCGTAATTTTAATTAAATTATTGACTTAGAGTTTCCGGCATCACTTGACCACTCAAACTGTCTCCATAAGAACTCATGTCCGTATAAGTATTGCCATGAGTAGGCTGTACTTGAGGGATTTGAAGACGAGGCACAATCAGTATTTCTGGGACTTCTTAACGAGTCCTGACCAAGACTTCACTACGATTGTGAGGTATCTTTTCAACATACATTTCAAGAACATTAAGGGTCATTAACCCTCTATATTCTTCCGACGCTCACAAATATTCACTTAAAGACTCATCATCAGTGATATTCCACTCGCCATAAAACACTAAATCTTGCGGTGCAATGGATATTGAATATCTGTCTATTACAGATAATGCAAACTCATGCTTACTAACTTTCATTCTTCTGTATATGACATTGAGTAATGTTGAGTAATCCAAGGTAATTGGAAACTTAATATGGTATTGTGGCGGAATACTGTTGACACCCAATTTTGACCCTCCCGCTCAGTCATTAACTATAAAATTACACCAATTTTCACAATAATTTTTAAATAATAAAATGCAGCGATAAAACATTAATACAGGCATAAATAAGCAATTTAATAATGGCACCGCATTTTACGTAGAGTACTAAGCACACCCTGAGTCTCACGCCCGCATTCGTCGTTTTAATAACAAGCAATTTCATTAATATCATTCGTAATTTAAGCCTTATTTTCCATTAATTGAAACTCGAATAATCCTTAACGATAAATAAATAAATAAATACATAAAATAAATAATTTAGCAATGACGTCGTGTTAAATAGAATATTCACATTTTTTACTAAAAGCAAGGCAATTTCGTAATTCATAATTTAAATTAATTTAATCTAATACATGCGTTTTAATAATAGCGTCGCATTTATAAAAGCATTAAGCAGTCCTTAAATATCATATTTACATTTAGCATTTAAATAATTTAATAATAGTCTAAACCTCGTTCAGTTTTAATTTAACTTCGCGGAATACGCATAATAAATAAGTTTTAATAACGGCATCGCATTATAAATATTAAGCCCTAATTAAATAGCACGCCCGTCTTTATTTTTGTAATAACTTAAATTAATAAAGCACCTAAATAATTTAATCACAATTTTGAATTTCTAATTTACCACTAATTAATTTTTGCCTAAAACTAATACCCAATTTAAAACTAATCAGCCCACCTTTTAAATTGCCCAGCCCACACCCGCAGGCCCAATAGCCCTTATACCTATCCCTACCCCAGCAACCCTTTACTCTTTCATCATCCCCCTCCCTTAAACTAAACCTAGAAACCAACGACCTACCTCTTGTCCATCATCTTCTCCAGATCGCCCATCCCCTGCACCCCCAACGACTCCCATTACCGACAACACCTCACCTCTGCACCCATTTCACTTCAACCACACCCCCTGACACGCCCATACCCTGCATCTCCATAAAATCCGCGATTTGAACCAACAAATCGTCCAAAAAATCAGACCTCTAACAACTTTATTTCGAATTCAAACCCAATATTTCACCTATAAAAGACCCCCTTTGTTCTTCATTGAAAAAAAAATCCCCGGGAATTTGATAATTTATCTTGCATATCATCTATTTGTTCTTCATTTTAAGGGGTCCGATTTTAGAGTATTGATTTCGAAGACCTTCCTTTTGTTCTTCGTTTTTATTTCTTGCGTTTAGGGTCAGATTTTTTACTCTTGATTTCACATTACATCTTCTATTTCGCATCCCTTTTACTCCCAGTATTGATTCAGAAAATCTAAAAAAAACAAAACATTCAAGCTTTGTTTCTTCATTCGCACCCACATACATATTCTTCAAGTGGAATCGACGAGTCGAAACGCGCCTCGGTTCGCTGCCCGAAGAAGGTCAGTAAGATCGATTTTATCTCATCTCTTTAAGCATTTCGTGAATCTGTGTACGCTCGACTTGTCGTTAGTAGTTCAAGCATGTTTAGTTCTTCCATTAAATAAATAAATAGGAATATACATTGTATAATTCTGATTAGTCGATATGGTTCTAAAAATGTCATTCGTTGCTTGATTGATGTGTGTTAATATTGTATGATTAAGAAGCATCGCGTGACAGTGGTTTGACTTGGAGTCTACTGGAGAATCATCTCAATTATACTGAACTTGTTTAGAAGGATCATTATGTTCAATATACCGCTTGAACATGATTATATGCTTCGTTTGGATCAAATGATTCTGCCTATTTAAAAAACCATCTTTGCTTGTCCATTTCTATGTCCATCATGTTCACCAAATTAGTCATGTTATGCCCTATTTGTCTAAGTGTCATCATGCCTAATGTACATCGTATATGAGTATGCATATTTAGTCTTGGTTTAAAGGGTTCGGTAGGCCTGAAATGTCATCTTCTTATGATTATTTGGATGTTTTCTTTGACCCTCATATTTGCTAAATGGACTGTATACTTGTCTCTGCTCGTCTCAGTGTAATACTATTTCTATGCAAGCATAATAATCCTCCCAATTCATGGTCATCACATACTGCCTACTTTGATAGGAATTGTGGGTGTTTGGTGTTAGTTTAGATAATTCTATATCTGCAGATTTTGTCTTGTTTGGTCAATCAGGTACCCATGTGTCTATTTGCCTGATTGTATGTTTGTCTTACACATTTTTGGCATTAGGATGTCTAGTTGTGCAACATGAATACGTGTGGTCCTCTTCCTTATTTTCGTGTGAAGCCTACATAGTAAAAAATTGAATATTGAAAATTGCCCAGGGTTGAAAATGCTCAGGTCCTCTGTTTGGAGCACAAGGATATCCATGTCTTGTGATATTATTTGACCATGCCTGTTGCTTACTATTTGTTTAGTATGTCTGGTTTCCTGTATCTACCCCTTCTAGCATATACATGAAATCACATAAGAAACCTCATACCTGTGTGCATTAATAAAAGTATGATCATTTTCTGCCTTAATGTCTAGTAGGTAAATAGGTATATTGTATTTATTGAAGTCTGATGCTGAAAATCCTTGTGCATTCTTATTTTTTTTTGTCATCTGTTCTGTCAATTATGTATGCAAGGGTGTGGTGTATGTGTTTCAAATATTGAAAGTGTGCAGTGCATTGTCCTTCTCTAGTTAAAACTGAATGTGCCTATGTGTGCTTCTGCGACATTCTTATCTAATGAATAGATTCCTTTCTTCTTTTTCCTCTAATGGTTTTAGAAAAACATATACATATTGTGACCTTCCCTCTTTAAATCTCTTCTGTCCTTTTCCGAGGGGGATGCCAATGGTGTAAAGGACCTCGATATATGCTAGGTATATATCAAGGGTGTATAATCTTGAATATCCCCGAATATGTCATATATATCCTGAATATTTCATGTATATCTTGAAATCTGAAAATTTATGTTTTTGGCACATTTTACGCCTAATTGTTTGTATCCAGGGCCCAATATCTGGTTTGTTGTTTCTTTTAAATCGATAAAATATCATTTTGGGCTGCGATGCGTTTACGTATCTTGTTTGTTACTGGGCCCAATATTTGATTAGTCATGTTGGTTTTTATTAGTGCAGGCGTTAGTCCATGTTTAGGTTGCCATAGTTGTAAATAAAATTGGGCCATATGTGTGCTTGAATTTTATATGAATATTTCACTTGTTTGCATTATTAATAAAGTTTAGAACATTTACTAATCCTTTTCTTTTCTTGTTTTTCCACATGACATGCATCAGGAAGGACAAAGAGTCTCGTTATGAGACTCATCGTGACTTTGTCAAGCAAAGGATTTACATCCAGACTTCTCGCATTCTTCGGTCTCGGAACCTTAAAATAAATAGGGCGGAATAATGTCTTCACCTGCCCTAGTCATTTTATCTCCTTTCTTTAACTCCGTCACTTTACTTTTATTTGTATTTTTGTTACCTAACCTTATACAATTATTGAAAATGCTTAGAATAGTTAGGCCTAGAATTATTAAGGGTGGGTAGTTAAATAATAAAATGTGTCGCTAGTTTAATCTATCTTTAGGCTGTTATGCATTTTCAAAACTTTTTAAAAAAACTTAGCCTTTTCATTGATATTATAGAAATAAATGAGTTCCAAATTCTTATTAAACTTCATAAAAATAACAAATCTTTTTTATAACAAAGATCTATTTTCTTATTATCAAGTGCAAAAGAGGAAAATCTTTCTACCCATTTGTATACCCTTTATAAAGATTAAAATTTATATATAATACGTACTTTAGTAAATCATCTTTTTTATTATTTTGCATTTTTTATGATAAATCTCATGCAATTGCTTTGTTCAAATAGAATATTTTCCTTGCATTTTACAAATAAACTTCATGCAATTCTATGGAAACTATACATACATACATATCTGTTAAATAATTATTTGCAAACATCTTTTTAACCCATGTTCTCCTAAATATGCACTTTTAAATAATACTAACCTAAGTTTGACCGGACAACCGCAAGTTAGCGGATCCTATAGGGTGCCTAACCCATTCCCTTTAGGATAATAAAGAACTCTTACCTAGAATCCCACATAGCTTTCGCAGACCTTTAAATGGAGATCATTCGTAGTATTTTATGCTACATTTTCAGTGTCCTAATTCACTATAATAATTAGGTGGCGACTCCTTAAAATAAATTTAGGAATCAATCATAAGCAGTAATCCCGTTTCCGACTCCGGCGTTACAAATACTATAAAAACAGTATTATTATCATGAACAATCTCTTCATCCCAAAATAAAGAAACATTAACAGTTGAAGGAGGAGATACCATTTTTTTTTCATGAACTTTGAAATTAGTTATTTTTTTCAAGAACTTGAAATTTTGATGACTTAAACTTATGAAATGGATGAGTCTTTACCTCATAATTCATATTAAATAGAAAAATATATGTATTGTCATAGTGTCATGTCAAATCAAGTACAAATGGGTAGATGAATAATTGATTGCAAAACACAATAATTTATTGTGTAATTGAACTAAAAGTGAATATTTTAAAAACGTGGGCTGCTAGGGTTTATAGTAATCCCTATTGCGTAGTAAATTCCTTCTCATAAAATAGTGTTTTCATCTGTTTTTTTTTTATGGATTATTTTGGTTTAACAACGGCTGTATGGGTTATTTAAATTCCGGACTCTGCATAAAGACCAAATGCCACCTCCGTGAGCCAACTTCACCATGAAAATGTATTGAAAAATTAGGAAACGTAAAAATGGGAACTAATAGAAAATTAAAATTGATGGTCGACTCTTTAAGCATAAGTTGATGTTCTAATTAAATTGTTTGATTGAAGTAAAAAGTAGCGCTCCATTTGCTTTTAATGTCAGATTTGAGTTTGACCCTACCTATCTAATAATTTATGGTCTTTAAGCATAAGTTGATATTAAAAAAATGTCTCAATGCTGTTTTCAATTTTCAAAGGACTGAAAGAACTTTTTGATATTGAAATGAATCCCAGGTCTTCCTCAATCCTTAAAATTATCAAGAATTAGTACTTAATAACCTTAAAATTAATTATTTTGAAATATTAACCCCACTTGCCTCACCGACAAACCTTAAGGTCAAAATTCAAAATTTGAAGTTTTGTCCATGAGACAAGCGAGGTCAAACCATATAAAGAGACTAAGAAATCGACACTCCACTACTGTTGGACTCAATAACTCGGTGAGTCTGATACTTAGTTCAATTCCAAACTAGCTCATCAGGTGAGGATTATTGAAAAATTATATTAATTAAGAGAACTAAAAAAATCAACAATCCACCGACTCAACACATTTTGGTAGTAATAAAAATTTTCTAACACTATTCAAACAAATACCACTGCCATCACCACCACCAACAACATATTCAGTGTGTTAGAATATATATTATTAATTACTATTAATAATATAATTATATAGAATCATATGTATATGATAAATAGTACTATGTATTAATGTAGGGGATAGAATAATATTAATATATGAATATATTATGGGATAATATAGGTCTATAGGAGGATTTTAGGGAAGACTTAATCTTCATATTAATTGTTACTTGGTGTATATATTATTACCATTTGTGATGAATAAGATTAAGGAAAACATTCCAAACTCTTTCATGGTATCAAGAGCATAAGGAAGAAAAAGATCCTCAAATATTTTTCTGGTTTCCTTCCAAAATTCGGTCATCTTCCTCTTTGGTTTTTACCTTGACCGAAAATTATCATCAATTTTGTAATTTTTTTTCTTCCTCCATTATTGTTCTTACTCACAACCATGTCTGAATCAAAATCTTCGTTTCACCCAGCCCTTACTATCTCCAACATCAAAACACATATTTCTGTCAAACTAGAGATGGAAACTGTTCACTATGCAACATGGACGGAGTTGTTCAAAATATGTTGTAGAGTTCACAAAGTTCATCATCATATAATTCCACTGAAAATGGTACAACAACGGAACAATCATCTGACGCAGACAAAGAATTGTGGGATACCCTTGATGCCACGATTCTTGGTTGGATTTATGCAATCATATCCACAGATTTGTTGCATACAATAATGGAATCAGATTCTACTGCCATGACGGCATGGGAACGCTTGAGAGCCATTTTTAAAGACAACCAGAATTTTCGTGCTATTGCGTTGGAACAAGAATTTTCAACCATTGTCATGACAGACTTCCCTAACGTTTCAACCCACCGCTCACGCCCCAAAGTGTTGCGCATCAATCGAGAAACGTAGTTCACGAAGCATCGACAACCGGTTAGTTTTACAACTAGTTGTCGGTCTCACGGATGCTTATAGTGGCGTGGGGACACTAATCTGTCAAAGTAATCCCTTACCAAAGTTCTATCAAGCAAGATCCATGCTTGTTCTTGAAGAGTCGGGCTTGATTAAGAAGGTTTCAACGACTACCAATTCCGCCATAGTTGTCACGTCTTCAAATGAAGGTAATTGTTTTGACTATTCTTCACAAAATAAGAGTAAAAAAGGACGTGGTAATAATAATAAGAAGGGTGGAAATCGCGAAAATAATAAAGGTGGGGGTCACCAGACCAAGGGCGGAATAATGGAAACACCAGCTCCATGGTGGGCATCGGCAAAGAACCAGGCCATCGAAGGCAGCGGAAGGCCCAAAGACACTGGCAAAGAACTCGATAGCACAAAGCCACCAAATACGACCATTGGGCAAGCCAACATGCCCAATGACCCGGCACCCAACCGAAATCTCCAAAGAATGGTAATAAGGCGGTGTGACCAAAGAGCCCAATTGGCCGGGCCTCTCAAGCAGACAACGGTTTTGGGCCTCCTCCGGCCAATGGCAGGAGGCCCATTCAACAACGACCCATCTTACGGATATTGAGCAGACTATGCACACTCTTGGACTCAATCCGTCGGATTCTAATTGGTATATGGACTCCGGGGCAACGTCCCATATGACGACATCCCAAGGTACACTCTCACCCTATTTTAATTTGAGCAAAGGAAATGGTATTGTCGGAAATGACCATTCAATTCCAATAAAAGGTTATGGGTCAAACACACTGTCACCACCACATCCGCCACTGATTTTAAATAATGTCCTGCATGCTCCCAAATTAATAAAAAATTTGGTATATGTTAGGAAGTTTACTATTGATAATTGGGTTTCTGTTAGATTTGACCCGTTTGGTTTTTCCGTACATGACTTTCAGACGGGGAAGCTTCTCATGAGATGTGATAGCAAGGGGGAGCTCTATCCAATAAGTTTACCAAATCCACATTCTAAAGTTCCTTCCACTTTTGCAGCCTTGACACCATCACTATGGCATGAACGTTTGGGACATCCGGGAGAGTCCGTTTTGGCCTCTCTTAAACAAAACAATTTTATTTCATGTACTCAAACTCGTTTTTTGAATAAGTGTCATGCTTGTGCCCTTGGTAAACATGTTAGATTGCCATTTACTTCTTCTAATTCATGCACTACTATGTCATTTGATATTTCCCATTGTGATATTTGGACATCACCTGTTTTGAGTTCCTCAGGTCATAGGTATTATTTACTGTTTCTTGATGACTACTTTAATTATTTGTGGACATTCCCTTTGTCGAAAAAATCACAAGTGTTTTCCACTTTTCTAAACTTTAGAGCATTCATCCGAACTCAGTTTGAACGGGAGATTAAAAGTATTCAATGTGACAATGGGAGGGAATTTGACAGTAATCAGTTTTGAGATTTTTTTCAAAACAAATGGTTTACAATTTCGTTTATCCTGTCCTCACACCTCTTCACAGAATGGGAAGGCGGAACGCAAAATTAGAACCATAAACAATATTGTGAGAACATCCCTCGTTCATGCTTCTATACCCCTCCATTTTTTGGCATCATGCACTTCAAATGACAACCTACATGTTGAATATCCTTCCCCATAAAAACATGTCTTACCAAGCTCCACTAAAAATGTTTTACTTACGAGAGCCCTCATATCATCATTTGAGAGTATTTGGTTGTCTTTGCTACCCTCTATTTCCATCCACCACAATCACAAAACTTCAACCCCGGTCTACTCTATGTGTCTTCTTGGGATATCCTACGAATCACCGTGATTACATAAGTTATGACATTTCTTCCAAACGTATGATTATATGTAGTCATGTAATTTTTGATGAATCACAATTTTCTTTTGCCAAGATACATGACACCGGGACTAATACTTATAATTTTTTGGATGATGATAGGCTCCCGTATCTGACTCATTTTTTTCACAGCCCGGGACCCAAAAAAAATGATCGATCAACGAAGTTGGCCCACTGGACCAAGGACCGATGGTCCAGCCACTGGAAAATACAATCCAACGAACTGGGCCATCAGTTCCACGACCCAGTGCAAGGAATCCTTCTCCTTCAGACCAACTGCCCCTTCAGTTGGGTCACTCTGCAAATCCAGGCCCAATTCCACAACAATGTAACGCCCACCACCGCAAGCCTCGAGAAAATAGCTGGCAGTGGCGTTGACCACTTCGGCGATGGCGTCGATCCATCGCCCACTAAACCGGCCAGTCACCCGTAGTCAACATGGAATTAAAAAACCCAATGCCAAATACAAATCTACACACTCAGGTCTCGAAATCACCTTTGCCTTGTAACCCTGTGTCTGCTCTAAAAGATCCTAATTGGAAAATGGCCATGGATGATGAATATCATGCTCTAATTAAAAATAGGACATGGGAGTTAGTACCTCATCCATCTAATGCTAATATAATTCGTTATATGTGGATTTTTAGCCATAAAGAAAAATCTAATTGTTCTTTTGAGCGGCATAAGGCCCGACTTGTAGGTGATGACAAGACTCAACAGGTGGGACTAGATTGCGGCGAGACATTCAGTCCAGTGGTTAAACCAGCAACCATCAGAATTGTTCTCAGTCTAGCCCTCTCAAAAGGATGGTCACTTCATCAATTGGATGTCAAGAATGCCTTCTTACATGGACACTTGAGTGAGACTGTATACATGCACCAACCATTGGGGTACAGAGATCCTCAATATCCCAATCATGTGTGTTTACTTAAAAAATCATTATATGGTCTCAAACAGGCTCCCAGGACTTGGTACAAGCGGTTTGCAGATTTTGTGTTCAACATGGGTTTCTCAAACAGCCGTTCGGATAATTCACTATTTATGTATCACCAGGGTAATCATACTAATTATATTCTCTTATATGTAGATGATATTATCCTAACAGCCTCTTCAGACTCTCTTCTCAAGAATATCATGTCCCAGCTGAGTTTCGAATTTGCTATGAAGGATCTTGGTCCGCTTCACTACTTTCTAGGAATTGTTGTGACACGCCATGCAGGTGATTTATTTCTTTCACAAAAGAAGTATGCCTCAGAGATCGTAGAACGGACTGAAATGTCATCTTGCAAACCTTCCGCAACTCCAATAGATATCAAGTCAAAATTGAGTGTCATATCCAGCAATCCATTTGCCAATCCGATATTGTATCGCAGCTTGGCAGGAGCTTTGCAATATCTCACATTCACCAGACCAGATATTACCTATGCAGTACAACAAGTGTGTCTGTTCATGCACAATCCAATGGAAGAACATATGCATGCACTCAAACGCATTGTGAGATATATTCAGGGCACTCTGGATTATGGATTGCATCTGTACCCCTCTTCCATGTCCAAGCTTGTCACTTACACAAATGCAGACTAGGCAGACACCAGACGCTCCACCTCTGGTTATTGCGTCTTCCTCGGTGATAATTTAATATCATTGTCCTCCAAAAGGCAACCCACATTATCACGTTCCAGTGCTGAAGCTGAATACTGTGCGGTAGCCAATATTGTGTGTGACTCTCCGGGAATCCAATCCATCATCAACGCACTAAGCATATTGAGTTAGATATTCATTTTGTCCGTGAAAAGGTGGCTCACGGACAAGTGCGAGTGTTACATGTCCCAACGCGACATCAGATCGCAGATATTTTCACAAAAGAGCTTCCGCTGATCTTATTTGAAGAATTTCGGGACAGTCTCAGCATTCACCCTCCTCCGACTGCGGGGAGTGTTAGAATATATGCAATTAATAATATAATTATGTAGAATCATATGTATATGGTAAATAGTACTATGTATTAATGTAGGGGATATAATAATATTAATATAGAAATATATTATGAGATAGTATAGGAGGATTTTAGGGAAGACTTAATCTTCCTATTAATTGTTACTTGGTATATATATTATTACCATTTGTGATGAATAAGATTAAGGAAAACATTCCAAACTCTTTCACAGTGTAATCCTATAAGTGAGATCTGAGGATGGTGCAAACCTACCTTTAAAAGATAATTTTTTTTCCCGATTAACCATCAACTCAAGATAAAAAAAATATCAAACAAACACCATAGAGTATATACTTTATGCTAAAAGTAAACCAGCAACATCACGATTCACGTGGCGTTCACAGTGGAAAAGTTTTGTGTTAATGCTGCAATTATCAACTGGCCAGTTTCTTTTTTTCATCTGTGATCTTATGATAAAAAAATCTAAGTAAAAAAAAAAGGCTCATCATGCAGAATGTTGAAGGATTGTGCACATGGTCAACGGGTACATTATCGAAAAGCAGAATAGGAAAAGGTGTTGCACAATGATTTTTTTTTTGATAATCGAGGTTACAGGCGCAAGCCTGACTAATTCACTGGTATTACCCAGACGTCCTCGGGGTGATGACACCGGTCCTTCAATAACATCACCAGTAAATCGCGAGATGTGCTCCAGTGACTAGTTTCTGAAAGCGTACAACTGATCAATGAGACAAGATCAAATTCCTCAACATGCAGAATTTTTTCGCGCCTGCAGAGAATCGAATCCACGCTGTCCATTTCAGAGCGCCTTATAGCGCCCAGACTTTATCACTCAATTATGCTCCGAAGGACTTGCACAATGAATTGTTGGGGTGACTTAATTTCACTGAATCTCACAAGATTTGCTGTAATTTGCTTCCCCAAGTTTTACCCTCCTCCGTCATAGCCTCTAATTCAGAGTTAATAATTTGTTGTACTTTTAGGTATTTGCTTGATGACTAGTCGTTAGTAAATCTGTGTTCAAAATCAGTAAATCAGAAATTTTAATTGTCCGAAAAAACGTAAAATGCATAAACTAAAATAATTCGAGTTCACAAAATTTAATGTGTGTCCTTAAGAAATTTAATTCCTTAATTGTATTATAGGTTATAGATTACTTTCTCCCAGGATAAAATATGGGTGGCCGGTTCGGGGCGGGCCTGAGTGGATCCCGGTGGGATGGGACCAGTCGGGACGGGGAAAGGGTCGGGACCGAGGCTCCGGCGGGATTAGAGGACGGGAATTAACGGGACAGGCAGATGTGTCATCGGGTCCCACATCCCGCCGGAAAAGGGGATCAGTGTTGGGGGACGGGGCGGGACGGGGTCGGGTCGGTAGGGGAATTTCAATTTTTTTAGATACTTAATTTAAAAATAATAATATATATAAACACTTCAATAAGTGAACAAGATAGTGTAATAAAAATATCCAAGACTGTTTTTGTGTCTCTTATATTATTTAATAGAAATATTTTTTTTTTGTAATACAATTTAAAAATTGCAACTTTGTGGTGTTGTTCAAAAGTTGCAAATCACATAGTAAAATTGCAGTTAAAAATTACATGGGTAACCATACTTTTTATAATTTCCTCACAATGTCTTGAGGATCTTCGGTGGGAATTGGAAGTTGTTGGTCAAATTGTTCGACGTCGCTTCCTGTTCCCTCGTACAAGATTTCGTTGTAGTTGTAGTCTTCTTCATTGATCTCCGGTTGACCGCACCTTCTATGTTCCGCTCGAATCCAAAACTGCAATCTTCAATGTGTCTCCCGCCAATGAATGACTATGCTCTCGGCTCTCCTATTTGAAATCTTCCCGTAGAAAAAACGCTTTTAGACGTTGTTGATAACGCTTGAATGTTCAACACATCTCGGGTCATCTTTGCTAGTTTCAGAAATGTCTTCTCATTGTCCTTTCAATATTTCAGCAAGTCTTCATGTCCTTCATCATTGACAATTAATTCGTACGGTACTACACCCTGCAAAACATAAACATCAAATTCGCTAACTTGTGAAGAAGTTGAACCACAAACATTTTATTTCGAAGGCCTTGAATACTAGCATCAGAAACGACATATTTTTTATAAGGTTGCAGCGAAGTAGTAGAAGATGGTACATAAGCCGGTTGATTATTTGCACTTTCTTGTTGGTAATACATATATATTTTTTGCATTCATTGTATATGCTAGAAATAACTTCTTCTTTAGTTGGTTTGTGAGTTGGTTCTGTTGAAAGTACTTCTATATAATCATAAATCATTTCAACAAGTGTTTTTCAACCGTCTACTTTAATAGTCGAATTTAATACAACATCAATAATATAAATAGTGGGAATATGATTTTTTTTTATATTTTTTCAATAGATGCCTTATAAGTTTGTTTTTCCATATATTCATTAAGTAATAAAAATATTAGAGTTATATAAAATAACATAGTTGAAATAGTAGGATAATAAATACCAGAAAATTCTTTAGTAACTTGAAATTTTTTCTCTAAAAATACAATAAGTTCTAAAAAAATTCCAATCATTATCTATAAGCATATCCTCTGAATTTTTATTATGGGTGTTAAATAATAAAATTATAGGTCTTCTATAATCGTAAGCAACAAGTAGTTGTTCATATAGAGAATTTCGCCTAGCCGCGACTTCTTCGGGATTTTTTCTATAAGGTAATCCACAATCGTGACAAGTTTTTTTATACTCTTTGCGTTTTTGTATTTTATTACCTTAAAAATAAAGTTTATAGCAAATTATATTTTATCAAGAATGTTCTCAAAAAAATTTAGGTCATCCTTTACAACTATTGGAAATTGATTCCTTGAGTATTTCATTCCAATTATAGAAGATATATACAACAACAGGATGTAGTACTAATCTACCTAAAATATAAGATACTAATTACTTACAATCATCCTACTAATTGATTCTAATTTATTACAATTCTAATTACAATATAATCATAACTTGATTATTGGAGAATATTAATAATTATGGAATTTCCCCATAATTATCATTCTAACAACAACTAAGTTATAAATATGGCACACACATCTTATATGAAAATGATCAGAAAAAGATGAAGTTAATCGAACTTTTAAAAGTCTTATAGCATAATCAACAGAAGTAACATTATTTAATGTAATAGTCATAATTTTATCAATTATTTCATAATAATCACAAATTTCATGAATATTTTGTACAATAAAAGTTCCAGTGTGTATATCATCAATATATCTATATGTTAAAATACGTTTTTGCATAGACCAAGTCTGATCTATCCAATGACATGTAACGGTTAAATAATCATTACTGTTAGTACTACGGCCTATATCAGAAGTGAGAGTCACTTTGCCATTAAAATTATATAATGCATAACGTAAATAATGTTGATATTCATTTGCAAATTTAAAAACGTCTTGATCTAGGAAAAACGAATATACATGTTGATGGCATAGCGATACCTCAAACCCCACCAACTTCGTCGAACGCAAATTCAAAAACAAAACACATAAAGGCTCGATAGTTATTTATAAAAAAATATGTAGTAGAAATGAGAATTTTTGATGCAGTTATAATCTTCTGAATTTATAGCCAACTAAAAATAATGTGAACGAATGCTATTATGCTTTATCGGAAAAGTCACAACTCTTTCCCATTCACACACATAAAAAAAACCAACAGTTTGATTGTTTCCTTACCCCATAATAGTAGTACCATGCAATTGCTTTTTGGGTGCTCTCGTTATATTCTCATCCTCAATTATGAGCCCACAAATGATACTCCTATTGTCGTACACTTCTTTTCCTCTGGGTGTGCAGCTCTACTTTGTTTTTTTTCTGAAAAAGAAAAACTGGGGAGAGGGAAGAACAAGTTAACTTCATGTAGGTGCCTACTAAGCGGGAATTAACTTGTCCAAAGATTACTTTAGCTAAATGGGATGAGTAAAGATGAAAACAACAAATCATAACCTAATCCGTTCAACTTTTACCATTTTTTTTTATCTTATAGTATATCTAATTATGGTATATATAAAATAAACTAAAAAGAAAAATTTAAAAATATTCTGGCACGATTTTACATGAATCGATGTAGACTACTTATCTAGTGCAAATAAACTTAATTTTAGATGAATTTTTTTGGATGTGAATGAAATAGATTGAGTTAATAATTGAACGAATTAAGTTTTCATGAGCTCATTTTACCGCTCCTATTTACACTTATATAGTCATGTATAAAAGCTACAAGGTGACCTCTCAAAGAAATTGATCATACCAAAGTCACCATGTGAACTTTGATAGCCATAGATATAGTTGTTGCACTAACTAGACATATTTGGCTCGTGCCTCTGCTCGTGTTCGGAGCGATATCAGCCATGAAATAACTGAAGGCTGTCATCACAAACATTTGGATTTATGCGCATTGGGTAAACGGAGATCTCGTGGACTGAACAAAAGAGTACAGTGATGTTCATTTCATTCATATGATGATGTTCAGTTTCAGATCCATCTTTTATCCCATGGTCACGTGGTGGATAGTAAACAATAACAACGGCTGGTCAACTGCAATTTATAACATGTCATTTTGAAGTACATTTGTTTATATTTTAGCTAAAGAAAAGAGATAATGAAAGAAAATGATGATATAGATATATACTAGGAGTAATTGAGAACGTGATAATGAAATAAAAATTACTTTTTGATTTTTATTTTATTTAGTATGACGATGAGGTGAATTAATTTTAAATGAAGCAATGAGAAATTGTATCGCTGACCCTTAATTTTTTCGGGACTACGGAATAGTTATTGTTGTTAGTTGCAAAGCTTGTTCTTCTTTTTTAGTCAAACTTGCAAAGCTTATATGTATTAATCTTTCCTTCCAATTATATGATTTTACTTAATTGAATACAAATTTATTTTAGAAAGAAAGATTTTTTTATAGTACATCAGTAAGTTAAATATGCATGTGATACTGGAAGTATAGCAGTTCATGGAGGAGGACACAGTGAGAATATAAAAAGTAGGAGCTTTTAACATTACTCACAATGAGAATCACATTTCTCAAGTATAACAATTTGCAAGCACCTTAGCTTATTGCATTGTTCGCTAAACTGAAACTAGCGTAAAATAGTCTTCATATATAAATCATCTTATTTGTTATGAGTTACGCAGGAAATGTTTCTTTTATTTCAATTGAATATTCAACTACGCTAGCTTGTGTTGCATGTGAGCTTACTCACGCTGCCAATTTTAAACCCGAAAAAAAAGGAGGAGGATTATGGTAGGTTGTCATCTAACATAAAATTAATCAATTTATAATGAATCTTCAGATACAAAATATATAATTGGGATGTTCTCAACTAGGAACATGTTATACTAGTACTATATAATATTAACTCAAGATGATGGAACGACATGATCAATGACAATTTAACTTTTTCATATATCATACTAATATACCATACAATGTTGCATGAAATCTGTCACACTGTAACTTTTGAGAGTGTGGCCGGCACCCGATGTCTTAGCGACCTGAGGATACTCCTTTGAAACATGACCTGGATATGCAAACATCTGGGCCAATAAGGCCTCAACATGATAATCATATGACATCCTGCACATGAAAATCTATAAAGGAGTCAACTCATCAAAAGCCATCAACAAACCAACGGAAAGGTCGACAAGGTCATCCAAGACAAGGACAGACGATGCATTACATGCAACTATTATGAACATATATAACTTATATAACCTAACTTGATAAACAAATGAACTATACAAATGATTCATGTATGTGAATGTGGTCGTTGGCCCTGACATGCAATTGTTATACCCATACTCCACTAGTATTGTCTATATATGAAGCCTCTGGGAAAAGTAATGTGATAAGATCGGAACAGGACCTCGCCATACCCAAAATGTATATGTACATAAGTAACATAGCCTACCAACATTCTACATCAGCTCCGAGAGAATTGCTCGTGACAACCAACCGCTGAATCGGGCAACTTACTAGGGAGGTACACTTGTCTGTCTACCTGCACCTACAAGCATGAAACACAGCGCCCCAGCAAAGGGGCATCCATACAAAAGAATGTACTAAATATGTAAGGCTAGTAAATATGAATAAGTCCAGAAATATAAATAGGGATAAGAGAGACAACTTGTAACCCTGAATGCCATGAAGGCGTATGATATGCATGCTTTCGTTCAAAACATATATATTATGACAGGAGCTTTTGCTCATGGAGCTATATTTTTCATTAGAGATTACAATCCGGAGCAAAATGAAGATAATGTATTGGCAAGAATGTTAGATCATAAAGAAGCTATCATATCTCATTTAAGTTGGGCCAACCTTTTTCTGGGATTTCATACCCTGGGACTTTATGTTCATAATGATGTCATGCTTGGGCAATACTATCATCATCAAGCCACTTTCTGAGGCCAACATCAACATAACGCCCAACTGTAGTTATGTGCATATATAAGTGTCGTACTCGACCGACTACAGCGTGGCTCGATGTCATAAAATAGATACATATATATAATATATATAATGCATGAAATACCTCATAAGAACATCATGAACATAGTCGGAGTGACATAAAGGTGTTACCCTTCAACTATTATTATGTTGTTACATATATAAACTGTCGTGAAACCAACAAGGAGCATAAAGTATTGAGAAATAATATAAGATGTGGAGACAAACAAGATCCAAGAAATATTTTTCAGAGAATAAAGAACAAGCATATCTGTAACATTCAGGAATAAAGTCTATTTTAGGAATGTTTCGTTACATCTCATTTCTACTAGGGTCATGCCAAAAGAAGAAAAAGGATAATCTTAACATACCTCAATCGAATCTTCTGATACCTACAACAAGGCAATCCTTCCGGTAGACATTTAACCTTAATCTGAGTTCAAGGTTCGATACCAAACTTGGGTGCTAAAAGTATATGTGAAGTGCAACGGTGTCGTCGGGGTTTCTGGTGCTTCCATACTGGAATCATGTAGCATTAATGATATAACAATACCCTTCCATTCATATAGCAATTTCTTCTTGTTTTAAAACATAATAAAATGATACGAAAAGAGGAGAAAAGAGAATAGAGAAGGTAATAGAAAATATCTGGCCGGAAGATCTACTAGCCGGAAAGATCTGATCGGAAAATTGTTGCGATATTTCTGTGCTTACGCAAGTGTACGTATCACTTAAGTAATAAAGTCTGTAAGACCGAGTTATCGTCCACAGAGACTGGTTTGTCAAGTACCGAATATCTAATCTATGGTATCTATTTGATTAACGTTCTTTTGTTTGAGAATTTTAACTAAGAATTAAAACTAAGCAAAGTGCAAAAAATAAACTAAGATGATAATACTTTGGGTTAAAACAAATATGAAGGGAATTAGGGTTTCCAATCTCCTCAACTATCTACTCTTTCACTTGTTAATGCAAAGCTAATGATTCTCCTTCTTATTAAGATAGAAGGTTAACGAACATGTTCTATATTCCGGTTAGGACATATAAAAACTCAACCTTATACAGAAACCTTCTATATTTTTATGATAGGTTTTACCACACATGAGGATTAAGAGCAATAACCTTAAACACTACACAAGTATCGGGGTACTTTCGTCCACGATTTTAACCTATGTCTAGACAACTATAGCATATTCAAATCTCCCTGTTCAGATCTCGATTCGAAATCATATAAGTTATGACAATTAATTGTCAGTTAATTATCAAACAATCAATACAAATTGAATAGATCTTAATATAGCTGAAGAAGAAATCACTAACAATGTATCAACTGTATGAAAGAGTTTCAAGTGATTCGACGAAAACCCTAATAAAGAAATTAGCTCCTAGACATTGTCATGCTAAGAACTAATTTACAAATATCAAACATAAACTGCAATAAAATAAAGGGAAGAAAAAGAACTTGAACAAAAGTCTCTAATTGTGTCTTTGCCTCCGTTCTTGCCTCCAAAAAGTATGATGATGAAATATGAGAGGGTTCCAGGATTTTATATTTGAGAAAAACCTCGTTCCAGACCCTTTTACCCTTATTAAGTTTCTCCCAATTTCAGCAAAAGTACGCGTCGGCGTCGCGGCGCTAAATCAACATAAAAATCACTGGGCTCTCTGGAATTTTTGCGCCGCGGCGCTCACGACGGTAATATTTCTTCTTGGCTACTGTAATTCTTGCCAGCTTTCTTCCATTCTTCTCGGGATGCCTTTGCTTGATTGTTTGGGCTTTGCTTGTGCACTTTCCTCCTCAATATCCGCCATTTCATCTCAAATTCGTCATCTTCCACCTAAGTCCCTTATTAACTAACAACACAACAAACAAAGCATAATACTGTACAAAATAGTAAAAATACACATAAAGGACTCCCTAAACTAGACTCTAAAACAATCCTAAAATGGACTTAACAAAAATCTACTAGCCAGAAAGATCTGGGCAAATCTCCAGTGAATTGATACCTGGTCGGAGCAGTGCCGTCCTTCGGCATTCAAAGAGCAGAAATAAATAAACTTGATACCTGGTTGCTGGTCGCCGATCACCACTGGAGGCTGGTCGGCGGTGGGTGCACCGTCTATTTTCTCTAGTTGAAGTCAGTGTACCATCGCCAGTTGTGGCCTTTGGTGCTCGGTGATCACTATGTTAAGGTTATGGGTAGGAATATATGGACTTTCTATAGGACCCATTTTATTAACAAGATTTATCACTAATTTAGCGATTTTCGCGGCTTGGCCAGTTACTCGAGATTCTCCATTATTCCATTTTCTCATGTTAGCAATGTACAGTGGTGATTAAGAGAAGAAAAGTGAAGAGAAGGTTGGAAAGTAGTACGCCCGGTTCACCAGGTTCTACCACTGCAGGGCCCAATCATAGTCAAAAGAAGATTTTAGCCATTGACTTCATATCTTCCTTATCGATTTTCCTTTTCCACGGGATCACCAACCCAAATGGTCTGAGAGTTGCCTTTGGCTTCTGAACCTCTGAAACTGGACTGGAGCAAGCTACCAAGCTCCTCTTCCCCCTTTAGGAACCGTAGCATGGGGGGACGTCTAATCCTTTTGCCGCCTTCGGAATAGATATACAAAAAATAATACACGTGCTACAAAACAACTTAAAGGATTCAAAACAACTTAAAGGATTCACGAAACAACAAAACCTTAAATCATGATCACAAATTGGAAACTCTTACCCTGGCGAAGGGTAAATTCTCACTCTACTTCTATGTGAAATTCTCACTCTACGTTCTAAGTTCCTCTCCGTCTCCCTTTGTCAAATAGAGACTTCAAGAAGCCCAAGTTCGGCCTACTTTTCTCTTTCTTTCCAGTGGCGGCGAGGGAGGGAGAAGTATTCACGCACATACTTCATGGGTGCAACATCAACAAATTCGCTCATGATCAAGTTACGCCTATTCTAATAGACAAGAAAGGTAACACCCAATTTCCGATGCTTTTAAGCCCCCTTTCCGACACTCTAATGTTCAATTAGAATCAACGAATAGTTCAATTAGAAGTTTCCATAACCAGGCCTAAGCGTGAACCTATCCAATTTCAGTGCCCTCTACCTCCTAAATTAGCCTAATTAGATTCAATTTTTTTTTTATTTCTTGACTTTTCGCCAATAGGGGGTTTTTGGTACTAATTTAATTCACTTTTAATTCACTAAGTGCAGTGAAGGTGCAAATTCAGGCATAAACTCCGGATGGACCGACATACTTGCAAGTGGGAATGGAAACAACCGCTAGCAACGATCAACTTCTCCCATAATGATATCTATGCTACCTAGTATTGTCATAATATCAGCCAATTTCATTTTTTTAACTAACTGATGAAGAATTTATAAATTTACAAAACCTGATGGGCGAATTTTCCATCTCCAAGAAAAAACAGAAGAAGGACCCACAAACATTCCTTATTGTTCATCTCCACAGAGTAGGATTTTTTTCATTGGCCACAGACAGAGAGGAAAGGGGGCGAAGGGAGAGAAGAAGGATGGGAAGAGAAGAGAGAGAAGAAACCTGGTGGTGGTGGCGGTGGCGGTGGGTGATTGCCGGCGATGATAGATAGTTGTTATCGGCAATGGCAGAAAGTAGTCGTTACCGACAGTGGCCTGGTAGGTAGAGAGAGAAAGATGAGAGGAGAGAGAAAACCCTCGTTTCTCTTAAAGCTCTTCGGAATTTATTGTTTAATTTTTGGTATTTTTTTATTATGCATGCACTATTAAGAATTTTAAGTTCTACGTTTCAAATATTATAAAGCATTTGTCAAATTGAAAGGCGTCATATATGTTTGTCTTTTAATTAGTCCCCAAAGGCAGTTCTTTTATTCGGAATTGACACTAGATGGGATAAAGCCCGTGCAAGCACGGCCCAAGCGCGATATTAGTGTGAATCATATTTTTTGCTATTAAATAATTTATGGAAATATTAGCACTTTTACAAAAGAGAGGTGATTTCTAAGGAGTATTTGATTTGATATTTGAAATTTATCAGCAAATAATTCATAGTGTGATCAATTAAACTTCATCCCAAACCAATGAAACATGGGTTAACCCACTTTTGTTATTTTAATATTAAAAAACATGAAATATTACTCCCTCTATTTCCTATACCAATTTTTATTATTTGGAGAATCTTATCTTTGATATTTAGTGTAAAAAAATATATGTTGCAACTTAAATATTTACATACTATTTTAATACTATCTTCTTTTATTAGTCAGTAAAATTAACTTTTTTCATAAAAAAGAACTTCACTGTTAGAAGCTAACACACAAGCAAAGCATAAGACAATGAAGCACAAATTCCTCCATAAATATACGAAATCAACTCCAAATAAAAAAGGAAGTAAAAAAATTCAAATCAATGAATAGCCAAAAAGCAAAGTGAGAAAGATAAATAGAAATAATGACATGGTTTTTCGCTTCTCCGGCCCTCACACCTCCCCTCAAAACGGTAAAGCTAAATGAATCATCCGCATCATTAACAATATGATCGCACTCTATTGATTCATGCCTCCCTACCTCCATCCTTCTGGGTCTATGCTGCTAAAATGTTAGAATATGTTCTCAATATCCTCCCAACTAGCACCGTTCACAATATGACCCCTACCGAAATTTTCTATCATAGAGTCCCCTCTTATGATCATCTCCGAATATTCGGTTGTCTATGTTATCCTAACTTTGTCTCTACTACCCCTCACAAACTAGCCCCCCGGTCCACTCCTTGTGTCTACCTAGGCTTCCCGCCGAACCATAGGGGTTATATATTCTATGACTTGTCCACTCATCAGATCCACATCTCTCGTCACGTCACATTCGACGAGACCACATTCCCGTTTTCGAATCTTAAACAGTTCCAAAAATCGGATTACTCTTTTTTTGACGAGTCTGCCATATCTCCCATCATCCTAAGGCAACTAGAGCATAGCACTTCTTCAGCGTCAGCGCCGCGGCGCTCCAACTCCTGCGAACAGGTTCCTTCCTCACCGTCGACAGCGCCGCGACCAAGTGCTGATGCGTCGTGGCACCAAAACATCAGAGAGGTCTGTCAATCCTCCAGCGCCGCGACCCTTGATCACGGCGCCACGACGCCTCCGACGGCTCCTTCCAGCACCGCGGTTCTTGATCTAGGCATCGCGATGCCTCCTACGGCGTCAACCCCTCCTTCTCCATATCTAACAAATCCCTCCGCCTTGGAGCCTCCCACTATCCCCACTCACCAAATGGAAACACGTGCAAAACATGGAATCTTCAAACCCAAAGTCCAATTTAACTTGTCTGCCCAAACCATTTCACCAATTCCCAAGAACCCTATATTGGCTAAACAAGATCCTAATTGGAATGCGGCTATGTCTGAGGAATTCAATGCTTGAACTAAACAACACACGTGAGATCTAGTACCTAGACTTGAGGGGGTGAATGTGATTCGTTGTCTGTGGCTATTTCGTCACAAATTCAGAGACAGTGGAGATCTTGATTGGTATAAGGAACGACTTGTGGTTAATGACACAAATCAGCAGAAGGGTATTGTTTGTGGTGAGACCTTCAGCCCGGTTGTCAAACCAACTACCATCCGCACAGTTTTGAGCATTGCCGTGGGCAAATACTGGCCGATCCATCAGCTTGATGTGAAGAATGCATTCTTACATAGGGATTTGAGAGAGACAATCTACATGCATCAGCCTCCAGGGTTCACCCATCCAGCAGTTCCTCACTATGTGTGTCGTCTCTGTAAGTCACTATATGGCCTGAAACAGGCCCCCCGTGCATGGTATGATCGATTTGTCAGATAT
Source organism: Przewalskia tangutica (assembly GCA_029844215.1). NCBI lineage: Eukaryota > Viridiplantae > Streptophyta > Magnoliopsida > Solanales > Solanaceae > Przewalskia > Przewalskia tangutica. The sequence continues at coordinate 5,073,431 of CM056723.1, read as the reverse complement.
ATCTTGCAGATTGGGTTAGTATGCAGCAAGAGTGATACATCACTCTTCATTTTTCATCGAGGTAGTAGTATTACTTACTTATTACTTTACGTGAATGATATTGTTCTTACTGCCTCCTCCGACGGATTGAAAAATGAGATTATTGTCTTGCTTAAGTCCGAATTTGCAATGACTGATTTGGGGAAGCTGAGTTACATTTTGGGGATATCAGTGACCAGGTCTGCCAATCACATGTTCTTGTGTCAGCGTAAGTATGCAGAGGAGATCGTGTACAAGGCTAAGATGACGAATTGCAAAGTTTCACCTACTCCAGTTGATTCGAAATCTAAGCTGTCACGCTCCGAACCCTGGGCTCGTGACTGGTGCTCTAGCTGGGCACCCTTCTATTCATACAACACAATAAACCGCGGAAGATAAATAACACTTTTTTTTTCTTTAGACACAGGCAAAGCCGATAAGGCTGCCATAATAATAAATCACACCCGAAAGGGTCTACACTGTTTAACAATGTAATTACAACTCTAGCCAGTCCAACCTACATATGAATACAGACCTCTAAGATTTTGATGACAACTATGACGGGACAAGGCCCCGTCGTACCTCTGAATATACCTAGCCATAATGACAAGCTCCGGAACATTGGAGCCATCTCAAAATGCTGAACCAGGATCCTAAGCTCGTGGATCCACAACTGAGTACCTAGACCTGCAGACATGAACGCAGCCCCCCGAAAGGGGTCAGTACAACAGGTACCAAGTATGGAACGGAAATACAGTACAATAAACAAGATCATAATTGTAAAAAAGAATGACAAGGACAAGTATGAAAATCAAATACCAGATCCTACCGTGTCATATAACAATCAGAGCCAACTGTACCTTTGTATCATCAGTACTCATCAGAATAATCGTACCACTTTCACATATGAAAGTCATGTCAAAATCAGGGACACCTGCCTTCAGCATATAATATCACAGAAGCATACTCGTGGGATACAACATCACTGAGCATGTAATAAGTATAATACTCAAATATCAGTACATTGTGCCTTTTTTAAAAAAGTAGAGTAAACTTTACCGCTTTAAACTAGGAAGCTTATGATCAATCTAGGGGCCACTCGCCCGTCGTATCATTATGCAATCCTACTCCTGAGACTATTTCACCCGCATAGATCATGTGGACCCGCATGAGGTAATTTCCTCGCATAGGACTATTTCACCCGCATGAGCCCTACGGACTCGCATGAGCATATACGACATACTCGCATCGTGGGGAGCAAATCCACGGAATATGTATAATGTCTTGGGGGTTTACCCCGCAATTATACTCATGAGATGTATAATGTCTTGGGGGTTTACCACGCAATTATACTTATAACACTAGCACTAATGACTATCATGAACAACATATGCAAGTTAAGTAATCTTTAACTCTCATTAGACAAAATGAAGGCACCATCTTTTTGAACAACCAAGGCAATACCATGCCTTCCTTTTAAAACAACCAAGACAATAGCATGCCTTCCTTTCTGAAATAACCAAGACAATACCATGCCTTCCTTTTAAAACAAACAAGACAATACCATGTCTTCTTTTCTAAAATAACCAAGACAATACCATGTCTTCCTTTCTAAAACAAACAAGACACTAACAAGTCTTTCATTTTATAACACCAAGGCACTATCACACCTTGCATCACTAAGGATTAAAGTCCATTACAACAATGTACGTGTGCCGTACATTCACTTTATAAACTAAATTTCCATTTTTAGAAAAGCCCAAGTACTACATGTATCACTAGGAAGTAGAATCCAATACATGTATCATTTTGAAACCATCATCAAGACATTTATCATACCAAGTATCTTTCTAAGACATGGTTTGACAAATCAGGGCAATAGACATCACGTATTACTTTAAAACATCTTTGAAAATCAAAGTGCCACATATCATGTACTATATGAAGGACTTAACCATGGACATTCTCCCATGATTTCCTTACAACATTTTAAACCATCTCTTGACTTTCCACAAACCTTGTTATAACAAACTTCTCATAAAGCCGTTATAACACTTTCATTTTAGGAAACTAAAGCACTACCATATCATGTACGGAATTTGAAAAGAATCTTAAATCGAGTAATCCATACTTTTCAAATCAAGTAATCTATACTTTTCAAATCAAGTTACTACACCTTTAGAAATTCAATTCAAGATTTTGAAATCTAGTAGCTTCTACTTTCAAATCTCAAGTAACTCATACATTTAAATCAAGTTACTTCTCTTTAAATCAAGTCATTTATTCTTTTTGAAGCAATAAACTTCTACTTTTAAAACTCAAGATTTCATACTCTTTCGAAATCAAGTTTATACTTTTGCACCAAGGCGCTTTCACTATTAAAACCAATCAAGTCTCATAACTTTCAAAATCAAGTCTCATAGCTTTCAAAATAATCAAGTCTCTTAACTTTCAAAATCAAGTCTCATAGCTTTCAAAATAATCAAGTCTCATAACTTGAAAATGAAGTCTCATAATCATTTAAAGAAATCTAGTAACTTATACATTTCAAACCAAGTCACTCATACTTTCATAATCAAGACTCGTATACTTTCAAAATCAATTTACTTATTTCAATAAATCAAGTCACATAGACTCACCAAAATCAAGTCACATAGACTTTCCAAATAATCATGTCACAAGAAGGAATAAGTTCACATACCTCGTGACGACTAACCAACACGACAAGTAACAATACGCTCCTATGTTCTTCAACCTTATCGTCTATTCCACATTTCAAGTAGAATATGCTACACGTAGTACTTCAACCTATAATAACGATAACACTTCAATCAATTTCAAGCTTACTATTGTAAGACTTATACCAAACAATTTTCCCTCTAATTCTACGGAAAACCGGGCAGCACTTCCTTTGTTTCTACGTACTTTTCCACCTTTTTCAAGGCCCGTATTCATCAACCAACAAGCCACATTTAAGGCACAACCAACAGTTAACCAAAGGGGGTTACATATCTAACTTGACGTGTAAAATTCTGCCCCACAATCTATACAAAACAGTCCACAATTCTACAATATTAAGGGTACAATGTGAAGCCTTTAACACCCTTTTTATACCCCTATTCTTTAGGACTTTCATTAGCCATTTTACCACATTAATCATGCATGTTATGGGATAATTTTCCAGCATTACAACACGCCTAAAACAGTCCATAAAAACTGCACGACAATATCCAACAGTTTTATAGATTCTACGGCCAACAACTAAAATCCGATAACTCTTTCCTTAATCCTTTTTATTCCAATTCGAGTTCCAAAACTTCTACATAAGTTATAACAACTTATTAACAATAATAGTAATCCATTATAACATGCAATAGGTGAATATAACAACGACAATAACCAACGAATTCCATTTACACCAAATCTGTCCCAAATCGGTTTTAGCCCCAAAAATGGCTCAAACACTTTTTATTCTTCATTCTTTTTAACACAAGTTCATCCATACATTATAGAAATAAGTAATATCCAATTACTTTAAAAGAAGAAGGACTTTTACCTCATTTTTTTGCCCAAACACGCCCCAAATCAGTCCGGTCTTTATTGGTCCGCAGTTTTCGTTTCGCTCCACTTCTTCAAGTTCCAATCACATATATGTATCCCCTACAACCTTAGGAGTAACTTATCTTCACGTTTCGCTTCCAAAAAGTCGACGGAAAACCCCTAGGGTTTCTTTCTATTTTCGGCTCAACCTAGATTTAGGGGTTAAGGGTGCTTAATCTTGGAAAGAAAATACTTTGATCTTGTTTTTGTTGGCTATGGTGATTTCGAAATATCTAGGTTAAGGAGAGATGAGGGTTTGTATGGATGAATGTCTTATGCTCCAAGTCTTCAAGACTTATCTATATATACTAAGGTGAAGTCTTTGCAAGACAAGTGGAGAGGGCACTTACTCTCCTCCTATTGGTCAAGAATTCTCTTCACAAAAATAATATCCCACCCTTAGCCAACTTTTCTCAACAATTTCGATGGCCCTATACCATACAACACCAAGACTTAATAATTTAACACTTAGTCCATACTTCTATTGGAAAGAATTCAATTACTAGAATTAATTCTTGTCATCACATTAATCTCGAAAATTTTCCGTATAAGGAAATGTAAAAATCCTTTCCTTTCGACATTCCAATATTAATTCTATAATCATGTTCTCACTTAGTAGCTATGGAAATACGGGGTGTAACATAAGCTCAGTGCTATGGATGGTGCTCCAGTCTCTGAATCTATTCTGTATAGGAGCATTGCAGGTGCACTTCAGTATCTCACATTCACAAGGCCTGACATTGATTATGATGTTCAGCAGGTATACCTCTTCATGCATGCCCCAGGGAGTCTCATTTCACTGCTCTTAAGCGTATCATTTGATACATTAAGGGCACTCTTGATTATGGTTTGCACCTATACCCCTCTGCACCAAACAAGTTGCTTTCATATACAGATGCAGATTGGACAGGGTGTCCGGACACGCGATGCTCCACATCCGGCTTTTGTATTTTTTTAGGGGATAATCTGATTTCTTGATCTTCCAAGCGACAGGCTACCCTATCTCGCTCCAGTGCCGAGGCTGAGTACAGAGGCGTTGCAAATGTAGTAGCTGAGATTTATTGGCTCAGAAATTTACTATTAGAATTTTAGTGTCCTTTGTGTCAGGCATCAATTGTGTACTGTGATAACATCTCTGTCATCTATCTGTCTCATAATCCGGTTCAACATTATCAAACCAAGCACATTGAGTAGACCTACACTTTGTTCGTGAGAAAGTTGCACTAGGTCATGTCAGAGTGTACATGTTCCATCATCCTATCAGTATGCAGATATATTTACAAAAGGACTTTCCGACAGTTATTTCTTGACTTGATTCGATCTCGTCCGCCTCCTCCGTTCGTGAGGGTGTGTAAACATGTATATTATAGAAACAATTGTATCCCTACCCATAATTAGAACATTTTCATATATTGTGTAAATATAATTATGGTAAGACTAGGATTCCTCTTTTGTATAGACTTAGGATTCTTATTGTATAAGGGATGAATATTGTACTCTATATATACCTTGATATTAATAAGAAGACTCCCTAAGGGAGATTAATATCATCTTACGGAACGGGCACTTAGTTGCAATGGAGAGCCAATTGCCAGGTGTAATGGAGAGCCAATTTATCCATTATAACGGATCTGTCACGTGGCAGATACGTGGTTGCCCAGTCACCGCCGCCGTCATCAACGCCGTCAGCAGTTCACCGGAAACATTGGAGTTTGGGTTAAAGGTTGAATTGAACGTCGTAGTTTAGTGTATGTTGTAGAGAATGAAGAGACGAACACAATGATGCTACCCACCGTCGTCGACGATACCTGGACCAGACGAAAAACTAAAAATATCGATCGATTTTTTCGATTTGATCGACCGGGGTAAAATGGACGAATTGAAGGTGGTGGGTGGGTGTGTGTATAATGCCGGCAAGAGGATGGGGAGTGTAATGGTACCAGCCCCGACCGTCGATTGTAGCCTAGTTGGCCGGACCCTAGCTGCCGCCATTGATTTTACGACCAACTGGGCTACAATCGACGGTCGGGGCTGGTACCATTACACTCCCCATCCTCTCGCCGGCATTATACATCCACCCACCACCTTCAATTCGTCCCCTTTACCCCGGTCGATCAAATCGAAAAAACCGATCAGTTTTTAAGTTTTTCGTCCGGTCCAGGTATCGTCGACGACGGTGGGTGGCATCGTTGTGTTCGTCTCTTCATTCTCTACAACATACACTAAACCATGACGTTCAATTCAACTGTTAACCCAAAGTCCATTATTTCCGGCGAACTGCTGGCGGCGGCAGTGACTGGGCAAGCACGTAGCTTCCACGTGGCAGGTCCGTTAAAAATGGGTAAATTTAAAATGTTTGGACTAACGGAGGGCATATTTGACCCCAAACGTTAACAGATGACAAATACAAACCTTTTCCTAAACTTTGAGGGCAAATATGACCCTTTTCCCTTTGAAATATTTATTGGTAGAACTTAAAAGATGTGCAAACTTCATTCAGACCCAAAATTTTATTGATTAGCCACTCTGTTTTTTTAATGTGTGCGTAAATCTTAACCTATCTTTAATGATTTTTTTTAAACTTGAGTGTCAACTTTCGTAAGTAACAATATATTTTTACTATGTAAGAATAAAGCGGTATAAAGATGAAAGGTTTGGAGCAAAATCAAATAAAATACGGGAGAGAGAAAAGAAAGATCTTGAAACGAGAAATATAGGCACGGGAACTTTGGCCGCGTCGCGGCAACGTCCATCCGGATGGGAGCCAATTTTTCCTAATTTATTTTGGACTCAGTTATTTCGTCGGGCTTTTTTCTACACCTATAATTAATCCATAAGACATGGTTTTTAGATTGTTTTGGGATAACTTTGAGTTCAGAATATTTGACCTAGAGAGAGCTTGAAGTCACCGTGAAGGCCGAAGGGTTCTACATTTTCATCTCCTTACTACTAGTTTGTGTGTTTCTTTGGATGAATTATTTTTCTTTCATGTCTATGTGGAGCTAAACTTTGCGATCTAGGGTTGTGGTATAATCATTAATTTTAACGTTTGAGGATTATTTCTTATCTTAATACGAGTTATTGATTTTGATTATTTCTTTAATTTTGTGCATAATTGCTTGATTGTCTTATCAACAGTTATGTTTTATCGACTATCTAATATACATACTTGGAAAAAATGTTGTTAGATTAGAGAAGGATTAAAAGAGTGTGATATGATTATCCCTACAGTTGGGCTAAAACTTGTGGCTATGATAGGAATATACCTAGACACCGCATTCAATTAAATACCGTAAACGAATTGCGTTCTTAACAGGTCAATTCCATAAGAATACAGGCGAAGAACTGTTTTGAATAGACTAGTAGTAGTTCAGGAGAATATTACGATAGTTAATAATCCGATTAATTAACAATCGTCGATAATTCGAATTAAGGAGAAATAATTCGAGAACTCAATAGGATTGGTAAACCAATCACAACCCGGAAACATTCATCTCATTGATAACATAAAAACCAGCTCTTTCTTGATTGAAGTTCATTGTTTATTTTCTTTGTATTTTAATTAGTTTATAATTACAACCCTCGAAATTCATCTCTTGTTTAGATAATTAAAATTAATTTAATTTAATTTAATTAACAATTAATCACAAGTCCCTGCGAGTTCGACTTTCGATTTCTGAAATCAAGCAACAACTTTAACAAACAAAATGCTAAAAAATCGAAACATACCGATGCCGAAAAGAAATCGAGATGATGGAACAATTTAAAAAAAATCTAATTTTGGTTATAAAAATAAATTAACCGAAAAATTAGTAAAGTATAAATTTATGAAATAACCTACTGAACCGTACTATTAAAACTCCAAAATTGCTTATTCCTATTTTTTTTACATTTAATCGAATCATAGCTTGATATGAATTGTTGGGAAGAATTACAAAAACAGCCTAAGATAATAATGTAAGAGTATTTAATTTGATGTTTTGAACGTGGTTAGAATTTGGGGTTCGAAATTTACTGACTCTGGAGACTTGAAATGAAAATAATGAACATAAAAGAATCATAAAGATTGTAAATATAAATATAGAGAACTGATCTAAAGAATAAGGCAAACAAAGAATTAATTCCAGCAAGATTTTGGACTACACATATATTAGCCAATAAGGAAAAGATAAATAAAAAACTAATGCAATTAAACCATGGTTTAGGAAGTATTTTAGTTAAAAGAATATTACTGATCATTAGATTTGAAAGAGCACACGTGTCATAAGATTAGAGCATTACACTGGACAAACTGAACCTAAATTAGAGGGGCGCCGCATCCATAGTAAGGTAACTTTGTTCAAAGTTCCATTATTTTCTGATTCCGTTGGTAAATGCAAATTTTGGTACAAGTATAACATATGAACACACCACACTACATTCTTTATAACCTTGGAATATTATCTCACGGCCTGGAGTTTTATGTTATTTTTTTCAAGCTCAATTAGCCATAGTAATTTGATTAGTTCCACTCCCTGTTTTGATCCCCTTCAATTATATGCAAGCTTGGACGGTACAAATAAATATACATCGTGCCATTTCACTTTCTTTGCCTCCCCTCTTTTCTGTTCATTTGAAAGTTTCGCTGTCGTAATGATCGCTATGCTTATTTAGAAATATTTATTAAACGTCAAATAAAGTAAGTCTTATTAATTATGAATCGAATAACTGGGGCCCCGTACGTAGGAAACTTTGTTTCCACACACGTGCACACGTAGTGCCAAGAATCAAAATTTCCTTAATGGAACAGATATTGGTACGTATACGAATTATTTGAGACGTAAGGTAATAGACGGTTATTGGCCAAATGACGAATGATTTCACGTTGGTAAATGAAAGAAGATGTGTATAATGTGTAAAGATGAAGTGAATCAGAAATCACCACGAAACTGAGAAGGGTCGCGGTTCCTCCATGTAAGGGCCGCGGCGCCTCCCCGAAGGGTCGCGACTCTAATTGACGTTTCAATTCCAGTAACTCACTGGAATTGAAGGGTCGCGGCTCTAATTGACGTTCCAGTTCCAGTGAGTTACTGGGCGAAGGCGCCTTGACTCGCCATATTTCAATCCGTTGGAGGTGAATTAAAAACTGATTCTTGGACTGACTTTGGAGTATTTACTCTCCATTATTTTGCTCATGAATTCAGTCATTACTTGGCTGAATTGTAACTCCAAATTCAAGGCATAAACATGGCATTCATGACTATTACTTAGCCATTTTGGAGGGTCATCATCTACACACTATAAAATGAGACACAAGACTCATTTGGAATAACACTTGACACTTGACACTTAAACAATTCTCTGAAAATTGTCTTCCTCTCTAGCAATCAAAATACACTCAAAGATCTTTCTTATCAAGCGAACACTTGAGTCCCTTTGCTCACTTGTTTGATTGTTGTTTTATCTTGGAAGATAAATTGCTAACACAACCGTTGAAAGGACATACGGGGGAAATATTATCTTAAGGAAAGATTGAAACTTAAATCGACTCAGCAAGACCTTTTACTTATTTAATTTTCAGATTTATTATTTACTTGTTGTTCTTATTTTTCCGTTCTACACATTAATACTCACAAGCTTAAGATAATATTTGTTATTTCAACGACAACATGACTGGACAAGATCAAACCAATGTAGGAAATTTGAACACCACTCTAAGGCAATCCTAATGCTTTCAACTCCACTGGTTTTGACACTACTAGTGTCAATCCTACCACTCAAGGTAATACCACTGTTCTTGGCACCACAAGTGCTAACACTGCTACTCAAGGTGTTCCGAATGTCTTTGCTCCTGCTCAAGGAAAAATCACTGCTTCAACTCCGGTTGGTTTTCACCATGAACGTCCTGAAAAATTCATGGGTACTCAAATTAAGCGATGACAGCAAAGATATTATTTTTCTTGACGGTTATGGGAATGTCACATTTCATAACCGAAGACCCTCCACAAGTTGGGGAAGACACGGACCTTCAGCCAAATAAAATGGTGGAAGGGGGCCAAGGTATTCATGTCATTAACGGCATAAAGATGGTTCAAGATGCATGGTATCATAGTGACTTCATGAGCAGGAACTATATTCTGAATAGTTTGTCCGATCCTTTGTACACGGTATATTGCACCGTTGGAACAGCCAAGGAATTGTGAGACAAATTGCAAAAGAAATACAACATCCAAGATGCGGGTGCCAAAAAGTTTGTCATTGGGAAATTTCAAATGGTGGACAACAAAAGTGTATCATCCCAAGTCCAGGAATTTCAAATGATAATACATCACCTAGACTTGGAAGGTTTGAAGCCCAACGAGCAATTTTTGATTGGGACATTGATCGAGAAACTGTCTCTCTCATGGTCTGAGTTTATGAACTACTTGAAACTCAAGACGAAGGAGATGACGTTAGACGAACTTATTGTCAAACTCCAAATTCAGGAGGACAATAAGAATGTCATGTCAAAGGGAAAACAACCCGCCGAGGCTAAGGCAAATCTGACGGAGGTTAAAGGGAACCCAAGCAAAAAGCGGAAGTTCTAGAAGGATGGTCAGTCCCACACAACTGAAAAGTTTAAGGGAACATGCAACTATTTTGGTAAAGTTGGTCATATGGCCAAAGACTGCCACAAGAAAAAGTATGACAATGCCAAAGGAAAGGATAAGGTAAACGTCGTCGAGGACACGCTCTTAGACGATATGATTGAAGAGTTCTCAGTTGTTGTGCTAGAGGCCAACCTCGTTGAGAATCCAACGCAATGGTTTCTAGACACAGGTGCTACACGTCACATCTGTTCCAACAAAGATGTCTTCTCCACATATACATCAGTCACATATAAGAAGTTATTCATGGGCAATAATTTTTCTTCCGAGATACTGGGGGTAGGAAAGGTAGTCCTCAAGATGACGTCTGGAAAAGATCTTACTCTAAAGAAGTGATGCATGTCCCGAAAATTCGAAGAAATTTAATCTCCGGACCTGTGTTGGTCAATGCTGATTTTAGGCTAGTATTCGAGGCTAACAAATTTGTAATCACGAAAAATGAAACTTTTGTAGGTAGGGGATTCGTCTGTGAAAGTCTCTTTAAAGTTAATGCTAAACCTGTAATGCCTTCTACTTAGAGAGAGGTTTCGCCTGTGAAGACCTCCTTAGGCGAATAATGAACTTGCAATACCTTTCTTTTAACTATCAATAAAACTGAGTCTTCCTTACATGTTGAAATCTTCTAATTTATTGCACCATAGATTAGATGTGTTAACTATCAATTTATATTGAAATTAATAAAGTTGGAATCATTGCCGTCTATCAACATAAAACCTCAACATAAGTATGAGGTAGGCATAGAGGCAAAGAATCTCCAAAAAGCTCCCCTTAAATCCATCTAAAGGGAAACCACTCCTCTAGGACTCACACATATATCAACATATGTGTCTTGAAGTTTGCTCAAGCTAGAGGGGGAACAAGTACTTTGTGACTTGCTTAAATGATGACACAAGGTTGTGCTACATTTACTTACTTAAAAGTAAAGACGAAGCTTCTAAAGCATCTAAGCGCCACAAACCAAAGGTTGAGAACCAACAATGTCAATGGGTCTATAGACAAGTATAAATCTAAGACATTCATATGTATGTTCATAACTATCGCCGTCTTGCGGGATCTTGAAATACCAAATGAATGTCAAGATAGTCTTCCTAAATGGTGATTTGGAAGTAGGAATATACATAGACCAACCCAAGGGGTATGTGGTTCCAAAATAAGAGACAAAAATTGTCGGCTTGTCAAAACGTAGTACGAACTGAAATAAACCCTAAACAATGGCACTAGGAATTAGATAGTACTGTACTATTGGAAAATTTCGCCATTAACGAGTGTAACAAGTGTGTTTTCATGAAAGGAATCTCGTCATGATATGCCTCTATGAAGATAACTTGTTGATCACTAGAAAGCGTTGATTTCTGAAACTCACGCTAAAGTTCGGGATACACGATATGAGATGTCTAAATGTACTAGAGGGATACATCAGTACAAACTGGATATCCGATAGCAAAGACATCAAGTCCACCAGTGAATACAATCTTACATCTTGGAAATCCTCTAGGAAAACCCTAATTCCCCGATCCACGAGGGAGTCAGAATTTATCACTTTGGACAAAGTGGGAGAAGAAGCTGAATGGCTTCATGATTTCTTAGAGGATGTCCCATGTTGGGATACACCCGTGTCTTCTGTAATGATCCACTGCGACAGTCAGTCGACTCTATGAAGGGCACGAAGTTCAATATACAACGGTAAGTCTAGTCATATTCGACGGAGACATGAGTCCGTTAGGCAGTTGATCACCTCGGATATTATTTCCATTGATTACATAAAAATTTAAGGAAAATATCACAGATCCCTTGACGAAGGGAATACTCAAAGATCAGTTGTTCTGTCTGTCTAGGGGAATGGGCTTAAAACCCAAACAATAAGAACTGATATAGTGGACACCCAATCTTACAGACTGGAGATCCCAGGAATAAGGTTCAATGGAAAAACTAAACTGTAAAGGTTCCGTGAGCGCTTCGGTGGAAGCAAGAGCACTTCGGATAATGTGTCTTTCTTAAGAAACATAATCCAAAGGTCGTTCCCGTGATAGACAAAAAGTACTACCTGTAAGAGGGGTAAAAGGATAAGTTTTCAAACCTTTAATAATCCTCAAAAGTTGAGGTTAGGTTGGTGAAATTTTTAATGGTTCCTAACGCTTGTGTGGCAGGATATTACAGGATACCTTGTAGGAGACCACCTATCTAAGTGCGAGGACAGGGCGCCTCAAATGAACGCACTTAATAATCCAAGGGTGTCCACAGCCCACAATGGACAAAACACTAGAAATATTGAGTAGGAAAGATACCATGTGCGTGCACCAAAATCTCTTTCAAGAGGGGATTGTTGGAAATATTTATTAAACGTGAAATAAAGTAAATCCTATTAATTATGAATCGGACAATTGGGGCCTCGCACGTAGGAAATCTTGTTTCCACACGTGCACACGTAGTGCCAATAATCAAAATTTTCTTAATGGAAGAGATATTGGTATGTATACGAATTGTTTGAGACGTAAGGTAATAGACGGTTATTGACCAAATGACGAATGATTTCAAGTTGGTAAATGAAAGAAGAAGTGTATAATGTGTAAAGATGAAGTAAATCAAAAAATCACCACGAAACCGAGAAGGGCCGCGACTCCTCTCCGAAGGGTCGCGGCTCCTCGACTGTTTCAATCCGTTGGAGGTGAATTAAAAACTGATTCTTGGGCTGACTTTGGAGTATTTACTCTCCATTATTTTGCTCATCAATTCAGCCAAGTAATGACTGAATTGTAACTCCAAATTCAAGGCATTAACATGACATTCATGACCATTACTTAGCCATTTTGGAGGGCCATCATCTACACACTATATAATGAGACACAAGACTCATTTGGAATAACACTTGACACTTCACATTTAAACAATTCTCTGAAAATTGTCTTCCTTTCTAGCAATCAAAATACACTCAAAGATCTTTCTTATCAAGCGAACACTTGAGTCTATTTTCTCACTTGTTTGATTACTGTTTTATCTTGGGAGATAAATTGCTAACACAACCGTTGAAAGGACATACGGGGACAATATTATCTTAAGAAAAGATTGAAACTTCAATCGACTCAACAAGATCTTTTACTTATTTAATTTCCAAATTTATTATTTACTTGTTGTTATTGTTATTTTCTCATTTTACACATTAATACTCACAGAGTCTAGTGAGAAGTATAATTTCACATTTCTGTGTATAAAATAAATTCAGCTAATTTAAGTAGGGTGTATGAGTTTACATCATGCATATGCTTAATGTAATTATGGCTTATACAAGAGAGCAAATAATAGGTTAACATTTCTTTAGTTTTCCAGGAACTTAAAAGGAATGAACTGATTGAAGAACTGATTGAAATACTTAAAGCTCTTGACTCAGTTAACCCATACCCAAAAGGAGTAACAGATAAAAGATAAAACAACACTACTATTACATTCTCAACTTCGAGTTTTGAAAGAAACACAACTACTCCATTAGGAGAGAAACAGAGAGAGCAACTTCAAACACAACATATTCGACTTTTTATTTTCCCATACATCATATACTACTAGCAAATTTACTTAATGTATTTTTAGTTAAAGCATCTAACCAGAGATCTCAATGCACTTGACATCAGGCTTCTTCACCTCCTCCTTAGGAACAGTAACAGTTAGCACTCCATTTACCATAGAAGCCTTAATATGATCCATCTTAGCATTCTCCGGAAGCCTAAATCTTCTCATAAATTTGCCACTACTGCGTTCCACACGATGCCACGTATCATTCTTATCTTCTTTCTCCACATTCCTCTCTCCGCTAATCTGAAGAACCCTATCATCTTCGATCTCCACTTTCACTTCTTCCTTCTTAAGCCCTGGTAGATCGGCCTTGAACACATGAGCCTCCGGAGTTTCCTTCCAATCGACTCGAGTGTTAGCAAATGCAGAGGTTTCCTGTGAATTGGAACCTGGGAAGCCTAATTCTCTGAAATGATCAAACACGTCCATTGAGAATGGATCGAACATGCTGTTGCTTAGTCGATCGCCGAAGATTCTCGGGATTAGAGACATTTTCAGTGAACTTTTGAGAATTTTCTGTGTTTGCTTGGGTTTCTGTTTGCTTTCAATTTTGATGGTCAAAAAGAAGGAGGGGCAGATGGGTATTTATAAGTTGTTAGACGAGTGACAAGTATTTTCTCGATATTTCTTTTTATTTTCCTGTGGTTTTCGCGATATTTCTCGACCAAGTTAGATATCAGATGTCGAGATGTTTCTGGAGAAATCTCGTAGGCCCATTACAATTTCACCAGTGATCTATGGACTTGGGCAACATTTTACGGTTATAGTGGATTTGATTTAGCGGCCCAATTCTATCCTGATCTATTACGAGGGAAGTCTTCATACAGGCCCAACATATTTATTAGCCGTATTATACAGTTGTAAATATTTATGTATATCCATTAATTGGACTATGTTAGTATGTTAACTTGGCTACCAAGTTTGACTAACTTGGTCACCAAGTTACTTGACCACCAAGGTATTTTCTACCGATAAATAGGAGGTTCATTTACTCATTTGTATATAAGTTTAAAATTAAATAATATATCAGTCTCTCTTTATATTTGTTTTTTATATATTTACTTTATAATCTTTATTTTATAACATATTATCAGCACGAGACTCTGATATGTCATTTTATAACATTTTAGTTTAAAGTTTGATTTTCTATTTCAAGCTCAACTCTTGAAGTTACACGAGTGTAAGATAAGTATTTTACTTTAATCTTTCACAGTGTCAATTATATTTGTGTTATTTAATCAATCTCATATTTGCGGATTTGATATGCCATTTGTTGCATGGCTTGCTGAAGAGCTTCTATTTGTACCCTTAACATATTACTCTAAAGAGGAGTTGAGGTAAGCGGTTACTTGAGCAGGTTACAAACGTACGGAGAAAAAATTAATTGGCCCTGAAGACCAATATGTAATAAGTCATCAAAAATATGGTTGATTCGATTTTGATTATTGTCTATCGATATATGAAATTTATTCTATAATAATTTTATGAATTAGATATATCATGGTGCTTCATATTAGTTCATAAAGTAATAATTGCTTTGAAGTCATATCTACAAAAAATCTCTAAGTGATATGTATGTCTCGATTTGCTACTGAGGTAGGAATATCTTAAAGAGGTTCTAAGCTATCACAATTTGATATGCTCAGATGATTATGTTCAATTCCTGAAGAATGAATTTTTTTTATAAATATTACAAATACAGATTCATTTTCTGAAGTGAATGTGACAGTATATAGTAAAACCTATAAATATGAACGTGCATTTGATTGTGAAATATCACGACTCATCTCCAGAAGAGATAGAATAAACTAAGAGATATTCTGAATATTTTATACTTTACTCTTGAAGTAGTAAACTACTAAACTCTGAACTGTACTCTCGAAGTAATAGAATTCTACTTCCGAAGTAGTAGAACTTTAAGCTCTACTTTTGAAGTAGCGAACTTTGAGCTATACTCCTGAAATAGTAAGATTCTGAATTCTACTCCCGAAGTAGTAGAACTCTGAAATCTACTCCCGAAGTAGTAGAATCTTAAAATTTACTCCTGAAGTAGTAAATATGATGAAATCAACTTCGGAAATAGTAACACTCTAAACCCTACTCCTTAAGTGATAGAACTTTAAATTTTACTCATGAAGTAGTAAGATTTTAAAATTTACTCCTGAAGTAGTAAGATTTTAAAATTTACTCCTGAAGTAGTAAGACTTTGAATTTTATTATTGAAGTAGTAAACCTTGAAATTTTACTTCCGAAGTAGTAAAACTTTAACTTTACTCTTGAAGCAGAGAGAATTAGTAAAACATTCGAGACATTCTGAAGCAATGTCTTCTTGTGCTTGAGCAAAATAACGAGCTATTGATGAATATCGTATTTCAAGTACATTTGAATTATCAGGTTTCAACCCTGAATTCAATGAAGAAATACCACTCCTGGTGAGATAAAATAACAAGGATATACATGTTATTTTTGTAGTATAAAATAAGAAAATCGAAACACCATGTCGTGATCCGCACAAAATTTATGAAAAAGAAGGTTGTCAAACTCAGAGCAGTTATCACATTGAAATGTTTTGATGGTCTTTTCAAATTGGATTTTAACATATGCTTGAAATTCAAGAAAGATTGTGTAAACTTGAACTTGTATTTTAGAGAATACACCCAAAGAAAGTGAGAAAAATCATTCAAAAATACCAAATAATATTTGTGACCCAATTTGATAGTAATGGGACATGTCCATAAATTCGCATGAATAATATCAAAAGGAGAAATCATTATACCTAATAAAGACTAAAAAGGAAGTCTAACATGTTTTCCTATAGGACAAGAGTAGCAAGCGGGAGTAAATTTGCCATTATTACATAGACTTATAAGAAAATTAAAAATTGGTGCTCCCGGGTGCCCGAGTTTATTGTGTCAAGTGGATGGAGAGATGGTAGCTAGAGAGGGTTGGTGGATTGACACTTGCAGCAGAATTGGATAAGAGAGGATATAGGTCCCCCACTCTATTGCATCTCGTAAGAGTTGTCCCCGTACATAGGTCCTTTACAGAAAAACCAAAAGGATCAAACTCAATAGATACAGAGTTGTCACTAGCAAACTTTATAACATAGATTAAATTTTTAATGATGTTAGGAGCATATATGACATTTTTAGGGTAAATGGTGGGTGAGATGGTTGTGTTTGAGTGGTGATATAGCCTTGAATTGGAATTTGATTGTCATTGTCGATCAAAATAAATTGAAGATTGTTCAAATTGAATAGGTGAGGGAGATTACCGGTGAATGAGGTAGGATGTGACACCTATATCCATGTACCTTACATCGTCGAACTGCTGGTGATTCATAGTGCTATAAGTCTGACTCAGATCGGTAGGGATAATGGGGTCGTAGGCCTGTTGCTCGAACGTGGAGAAGCGGGGCTTGCCGCCGACTTGCTTTCCGCATCCATGTCCCCTTTCGCCTCATCGGCCACCACGTTGAGGTTGGTGGGTGAGTGTAATTGTACACACCTATATATATTGCATAAATGAGAATCCTTCAATCAAGAAAAATTACACTATTCTTTACCTGTTATCAGAGCCAAGACTATTCTAATTATTTGTTCGTTGATTTAGGACCCCCAAATTATATTGTTCATGCTTCATTTAACGAGGTCTGTGCGTGCGGGGAGTGTTAAGAGTCCCACATCGGAAAAATAATGAGAATATGGACTTTTTATATGGACTTGGATAATTCTCACCCTACAAGTAAGTTTTTGGGTTAAGTTAGACCCAATATCCATTCTTTACAAAAGCGATAAGGATGATTCCAAACGAGCAACCATAAAACAACGATCAACGAAAAAAACAAGAGGGGCGAAGAGAGAAAACGTACCGCATAGCATAAGAGCTTTAAGACGGTGGAAGCGAAGTGGTTACTGCCGAGCTGTGAAAATTAAGAATCCACGTGCTAAGCCAACGCCTAATAAGGACCACCAGAAATCTGAACCTAATTGATATTTGGATTATCAATAGTGGTAAAATTTAAGACGATTATAACTTTGTGAGTACTATGTGTAGAACGGGAAAATAACAACAACAACTATTTGTTAGAAATCTGAAATGATCAAATATGAGGGCTTGCTGAGTCGACAAAATTCTTGATCTATCCTTAAGATAATATTGCCCCGTATATCCTTTCAACGGTTGTAATGACAACTTATCTCCTAAGATAAAACATCAATCAAACAAATGAGCAAAGAAAACTCAAGTGTTTGCTTTGAAAAAAATCTTTGACTGTTTTGTGATTGCAATAGAGGATGAAGTGTTTCAGATTTCAAGTGTGTTTCCAAATGAGTCTTGTGTCTCATTTTATAGTGTGTAGATGATGACCCTCCAAATGGCTAAGTAATAGTCATGAATGTCATGTTAATGACTTGAATTTGGAGTTACAATTCAGCCAAGTAATGGCTGAATTCATGAGCAAAATAATGGAGAGTAAATATTCCAAAGTCAGTCCAAGAATCAGTTTTTAATTCACCTCCAACGGATTGAAAGCGATCGAGGCCGTGGCCGCCGGTTCGGTAACTCACCGGCTGGGCGTCAGTCAAGTCGCGGCCGCCGGGGCGCGCGGCCCTTCAATTCCAATGAGTTACTGAAATTGAAACGTCAATTAGAGTCGCGACCCTTCAGAGGAGGAGCCGCGGCCCTTACATGGAGGAGTCGCGGCCCTTATCAGTTTCGTGGTGATTTCTGATTCACTTCATCTTTACACATTATACACTTCTTCCTTCATTTACCAACGTGAAATCATTCGTCATTTGGCCAATAATCGTCTATTACCTTACGTCTCAAACAATTCGTATACGTATCAATATCTCTTCCATTAAGGAAATTTTGATCCTTGGCACTACGTGTGCACGTGTGTGGAAATAAGGTTTCCTACGTGCGGGGCCTCAATTGTTCGATTCATAATTAATAGGATTTATTTTATTTCACGTTTAATAAATATTTCCAACAATCCCCTCTTGGAAGAGATTTTGGTGCACGCACATGGTGTCTTTCTAGCAATCACTTGGCGGAACGATGTTGCATCCGGAGAGGTAGCCGGAGCTTTGAACCTTTCATAGTAGAATACCATCGGACATATTTACTGCGCGGTGAACTTGATGTCTTGAACCGTCAGTGTTTAGTATATGCCAAGACAATAGTACCAACACAACATCTTTCCTACTCAATCTTTCTAGTGTTTTGTCCATCGTGGGCCGTGGACACCCTTGGATTCTTAAGTGCGTTCATTTGAGGCGGCCTATCCTCGCACTTAAATAGGTGGTTTCCTACAAGGTATCCTGTAATACCCCGCTACACAAGCGTTAGGAACCATTAAAAATTTTACCAACCTCAACTTTTGAGGATCATTAAAAGTTTGGAAACTTATCTTTTACCCCTCTTACATGTAGCACTTTTTGTCTATCACAGGAACGGCCTTGGATTATGTTTCTTAAGAAAGACACATTATTCGAAGTGCTCTTGCTTCCACCGAAGCGCTCACGAAACCTTTACAATTTAGTTTTCCCATTGAACCTTATTACTGGGATCTCCAGTTTGTAAGGTTGGGTGTCCACTATATCAGTTCTTATTGTTTGGGTTTTAAACTCATTCCCCTAGATGAACGTAACAATCGATCTTTGGGTATTCCCTTCGTCAAGGGATCTGCGATATTTTCCTTAGATTTTATGTAATCAATGGAAATAATACCCGAGGTGATCAACTGCCTAACAGACTCATGTCTCCGTCGAATATGACGGGACTTACCGTTGTATATTGAATTTCGTGCCCTTCGTAGAGCCGACTGACTATCGCAGTGGATCATTACAGAAGACACGAGTTTATCCCAACATGAGACATCCTCTAGAAAACCATGAAGCCACTCAGCTTCCTCTCCCGCTTTATCTAAAGCGATAAATTCCGACTCCATCGTGGATCGGACAATAAGAGTTTGCCTAGAGGCTTTCCAAGACACAACTCCACCACCTATTGTAAAAATATATCCGTTGGTGGACTTGATGTCGTCGCTATCAGATATCCAGTTTGCATCGTTGTACCCCTCTAGTACCGCTGGATATCTTGAATAGTGTAACCCGAAATGTATCGTGAACTTTAGGAACCGTAATATCCTGGTAAACGTTTTCCAGTGATACTCACTTGGATTTCGAGTGAACCTAGCTAATTTATTGACTGCATGAGCGATATCAGGTCGAGTGCAGTTTGTGATATACATCAGACTACCAATCACTTGCGCATATCGCTCCTGGCGTATGGGCTTACCCAAATATTTGTCAAGCTTTTGACTTATATCCAATGGTGTTGATACCGGTGAACTGTCAAACATCTCAAATTTCTTCAGTACATTCTCGATGTAGTGAGATTGAGATAAGACCAGTCCATTAGATGTCTTAGAGATCTTGATCCCTAAGATGACATCTGCAATGCCCATATCCTTCATGTCAAAACACTGTTTTAACATGTTCTTAGCCTCTAGAATTATTCCAGGACTGCTTTTAGTGATCAACAAGTCATCTACATATAGACATATCATGACGAAGGATTTGACATTTCCTTTCATATAGACACATTTGTCACATCCATTAATGGCGTATCCTTTTGATAGTAGAGTACTATCAAATTTCTCGTGTCATTGTTTAGGGGCTTGTTTCAGCCCGTACAATGATTTAACAAGCCGACATACTTTTGTCTATTGTCCTGGAACCACATACCCCTCAGGTTAATCCATATATATTTCTTCTTCCAAATCACCATTTAGGAAGGAAGTCTTAACATCCATTTGATGTATTTCAAAATTCCGCAAGGCGGCGATAGCTATGGACATAAGTATGTATGTCATTCTTGACACCAGAGTGTAGGTGTAGAAGTAATCAAGACCCTCCTTTTGGTGATAACCCTTGACTACTAACCTAGATTTGTACTTGTCGATAGAACCATCTGCCTTTAACTTAGTTTAGGATCCACTTCTGACAACGGTTAGTGTCGTGAAGTTACGCCAACTCCCGGTGTGGTTATGCAGAATGGATTCTATCTCACTTTCTAAAGCTTCCTTCGGGCGGTGCTTACGAGTTGACAATGCTTGGCGATTGTCAGTGGTTCATCTGAACCAAATAAGCTCTGAAATGCGGGTGAAGGACTTGTCCTTCCGCGTGCCTTTTGCTTTGGTTCCATCTTTGAATCTTCCAAGTCACGAGAATCGGAATACTAAATTCGGATCGTCACTCTTGTAATTTACTAGATCTGAACCATTTTGATCTAGGTAGTCAGTGACTCCTAGTTCATTAGAGGTTTGCTCATAACTTCGTTTGCGAGAGGTTATGTTGTTTTCCTTGTAGGGAAATGTGTCTTCAAAGAATCATGTGTTCCTTGATTCCATGATCGTATCTTCATAAATGTTCGGATGATTCGACTTGTGTACTATGAAGCGATAAGCACTACTGTTATTGGCATATCCGATGAATATGCAATCCACATTCTTAGGTCCAATCTTGGTCTGCTTTGGCATAAGTACTTTTACCTTGGCCAGACAACCCCATACCTTCAAATACTTGTAGGTAGGTTTCTTTCCTTTTCATAGCTCGTATGGAGTCTTGTCTTTACCCTTGTGTGGGATTCTATTAAGTATCCTATTTGCGGTAAGGACAGCTTCTTCCCACATGGTTTGAGGGAGACCCGAATTGATGAGTAGGGCATTCATCATTTCCTTTAGTGTTCTGTCTTGCGTTCAACAACCCCGTTTGATTGAGGTGAATAAGGAGTCGTTGTTTGATGAATTATACCTGATTGAGTACAAAGTTCTTCAAAAGGCGCTACATATTATCCCCCTCTATCGCTACAGATAGTTTTAATCCGTCCGCCTAGTTGATTCTCAACATCTGCTTTGTAGCGTTTGAATGCTTCAAAAGCTTCATCTTTACTTTTTAGTAAGTAAAGGTAACAAAACCTTGTGTCATCATCTATGAAAGTCACAAAGTACTTGTTCCCCCCTCTAGTTTGAACTTCAAATCACATATATCAGTGTGTATAAGTTTTAGATGAGCGGTATCCCTTTCGACGGATCTAAAAGGCCTCTTGGAAAGTTTTGCCTCTATGCACACCTCACACTTACGTTGAGGGTTTATGTCAATAGACGATAATAATTTCAGTTTTACCAATCTTTGGATAGATTGATAGTTTACATGTCCTAATCTATGATGTCATAGATTAGATGACTTAATCAAGTAAGTAGAAGGTGCAATTTTATTGATAGTTAAAATCGAAGACATTATAGGTGCAGCATTGAACTTAAAGAGGCCTTCACAGACGAATCCCATCCCTACAAAAGTTCCATTCTTAGTGATTACAAATTTGTTAGCCTCTAACACTAGCCTGAAATCAGCATTTACTAATAATGGTCCAGAAATCAGATTTCTACGAATATCTGGAACGTGCATCACTTCCTTCAGAGTCAGTTCTTTCCGGACGTCATCTTTAGGATCACCTTTCCTACCCCCAGTACCTCTGAAGAAGAATTGTTACCCATGAACAACTTCTTGTCTGAGACTGGTGTATAAGTGGAGAAGGCCTCTTTATTAGAACATATGTGACGGGTAGCACATGAGTCTAGCCATAATTGCACCGGATTCTCAACGAGGTTAGCTTCAAGAACTACCGCTGAGAACTCCTCAATCATAACGTTGACGAGCGTGTCTTCAACGATGTTAGCCTTGGCCTTGCCTTTAGCCTTATTCTCACGTTTGAGCTTGCGGTAGTCTTTGGCCATGTGACCAACTATACCACAGTGATTACAATTTCTCTTGAATTTTTCAGTTGTTTGGGGCTTGCCTTCCTTCTGGAACTTCATCTTCTTGCTTGAGTTCCCTTTGACTTCCGTCAGGTTTGCCTTAACCTCTGCGGGTTGTTTTCCTTTTGGCATGGCCTTCTTATTGTCTTCCTGAATCTGGAGTTTGACAATAAGTTCATCTAGGGTCATCTCCTTCATTTTGAGTTTTAGATGGTTCATAAACTCAGTCCACGAGTGAGGCAACTTCTCGATTAATGCCCCAACCAAGAATTATTCGTTGGACTTTAATCCTTCCAAATTCAGCTGATGTAGAATTATTTGAAATTTCTGGACTTGGGATGTCACACTTTTGTTGTCCACCATTTGAAATTTCAGGAACTTCCCAATGATGAACTTCTACTACCCACATCTTGGATGTTGTACTTTTTCTGAAGTTTGTCTCATAACTGCTTGGCAGTTTCAACGGTGCAATACACCGTGTATAGTGGATCGGACAAACTGTTTAGAATATAGTTCTTACACATGAAATCACTATGTTTTCATGCTTGCTTCCCTAAATAAATCTTGTTACCGATTCCGTTGAAAGGCTTGACAGTGGAGTGATTTCATCCCAAGGACTAGAAATCTGTAACCTTTATCCCAATGGATGCATGCAACCCATCCTCATGTCGTCAGCGACATGGTTACCTTGGCCCCCTCCCGCCAAATTATTTGGCTGAGGGTCCATGTCTTCCCCAACTAGTGGAGGATCTTCGATTAGGAAATGTGACATACCCATAACCGTCAGGAAAACAACATCTTTTGCTGCCATATCTTAAAGTGAGCACCCATGAATTTTTCAGGATGTTCATGGTGAAAACTAGCAGGTGTTGGGGCAGTAGCGCCCCCTTGAGGAGTTGCAAAGGCATTGTGAATGCCTCCAACATAAGTATAATTGTTGTTGACGCCTTGGGTAGGAGCAAAGGCACTATAAGTGTCCGGAGCAACAGTGGAGGCATTGATTGTGCCAAAGGCAGTGGCGGTGACACTTGACGTACCAAAAATAGTGGAGTTGAAGGCAACATTAGTGACTTGAGTAGTGGGATTGAAGGCAATGAGATTGCCTTGAGCATCGGTGGAATTTTCAGTGTTGAATTGGTTGAATTGATCTTGTCCAGTCATGTTGTTGTTGAAATAGTCAATATTATCTTAATCTTGTGAGTACTAATGTATAGAACGAGAAAATAACAACAACAACTATTTGTTATAAATCTGGAAATGATCAAGTATAAGGGTTTGCTGAGTCGACCAAATTCTTAATCTATCCTTAAGATAATATTGCCCTGTATATCCTTTCAACGGTTGTAATGGCAACTTATCTCCCAAGATAAAACAGCAATCAAACAAATGAGCAAAGAAAACTCAAGTGTTTGCTTTGGAAGAATGATCTTTGAGTGTTTTGTGATTGCAAGAGATGATGAAGTGTTTCAGATTTCAAATGTGTTTTCAAATGAGTCTTGTGTCTCATTTTATAGTGTGTAGATGATAACCCTCCAAATGGCTAAGTAATGGCCATGAATACCATGTTAATGCCTTGAATTTGTAGTTACAATTCAGTCAAGTAATGGCTGAATTCATGAGCAAAATAATGGAGAGTAAATACTCCAAAGTCAGCCCAATAATCAATTTTTAATTCACCTCCAATGGATTGAAAGCGATGGAGAGTCGCGATCGCCGGAGAAGAAGCTGCGGCCGCCGATTCGATAACTCACCGGGCTGGGCGTCAATTGAGACGCGGCCGCCGGGGGCGCGCGACCACTTACATAGAGGAGCCGCGGCCCTGTGATTTCTGATTCACTTTATCTTTACACATTATACATTTCTTCCTTCATTTACCAACGTGAAATTATTCGTCATTTGGCCAATAACCGTCTATTATCTTACGTCTCAAACAATTCGTATACGTACCAATATCTCGTCCATTAAGAAAATTTTGATCCTTGGCACTACGTGTGCACGTGTGTGGAAATAAAGTTTCCTATGTGCGGGACTGGAAAAGTTCGATTCATAATTAATAGGATTTACTTTATTTTACGTTTAATAAATATTTTCAACAAACTTTTTGTCCGAATGAAGTTAGAAGATCACGAAGCACTAATCCAAAATTCTATTGATTAGCCACTCTGTTTTTAATGTTTTTATTTTTGGGTACATTCTGTTTTTCAATTTATGCGGAAAACTTTATCAATCTTTGATTAATGTATTTTACATTTGAGTGTCAAGTTTGCAAACTATGGGAATGAGCAAAAAATTGAACATTTTGGAATTTCGTGCAAATTCGATTTTTTGCCTCCCCTATTTCTGGTTCATTTGGAAGTCCAGAACATTGTCTATTATACTAAGCTTTGAATCAAAAGTGTCTAGTGAAAAGTATAATTTCACATTCATATGTATAAATTAAGTTCAGCTAATTAACCAGTTAGTTTTCAGCTAATTAACCAGTTAGTTTTCAACTAATTTAACCAGTCTGAGTTGTGTATGCTTAATGAAATTTTGAGGCATTCAAGCAAAAAAATAGGAGTAATCATTAATA
The DNA here is from genome assembly GCA_029844215.1 of Przewalskia tangutica. Classification (NCBI taxonomy): domain Eukaryota; kingdom Viridiplantae; phylum Streptophyta; class Magnoliopsida; order Solanales; family Solanaceae; genus Przewalskia; species Przewalskia tangutica. The sequence goes on along the minus strand of CM056723.1, from coordinate 5,048,227 downwards.
AGTTAACATTTCTTTAGATTTCGAGGAACTCAAAAGGCAGGAACTGACTTAAAGCTCCTTAGACGTATGAGATCCATTCACGAATAATAAGAGAGAAAATATGGCACAGAATCAAAGGATAATAAAACACTAGTGCTAGTATTACATTTTCAACATAATCAACTCAGCTACAGAAACAGAGCAACTTCAAATCTTCAACAAACACAACAACGAATTTATTTGCCCATACATCGTATAGTACTAGTAAACTAACATATCCATTTCTAGTTAAAGCATCTAACCAGTGATCTCAATAGACTTAACATCAGGCTTCTTTATTTCTTCCTTAGGAAGAGTAACAGTAAGCACACCATTCTCCATAGACGCCTTAATCTGCTCCATCTTAGCATTCTCCGGAAGTCTAAATCTTCTCATGAATTTGCCACTGCTGCGTTCCACGCGATGCCAAGTATCATTCTTATCTTCTTTTTCCACATTCCTCTCTCCGCTAATCTGAAGAACCCTATCATCTTCGATCTCCACTTTCACTTCTTCCTTCTTAAGCCCTGGTAGATCGGCCTTGAACACATGAGCCTCCGGAGTTTCCTTCCAGTCGATTCGTGCGTTAGCAAATGCAGAGGTCTCCAGTGAATTGGAACCTGGGAAGCCTAATTCTCTGAAAGGATCAAACACGTCCATTGAGAATGGATCGAACATGCTTCTGCTTCGTCGATCGCCGAAGATCCTTGGAATTATCGACATTTTCAGTGAGCTTTTGAGAGTTTTCTGTGTTTGCTTGGGTCTCTGTTTGCTTTCAATTTTGCTGGTTCAAAGAGGAGGGGCAGATGCGTATTTATAAGTTGGTAAAGTACTTTCTCAATATTTCGTTTTTTATTCTTCCGGTTTTCTAGATATTTCTTGATATCGGATGTCGAGATGCTTCTGGAGAATTCTCGTTGGCCCATTACCAAATTGGCAAATTATACGAGTGAGCTATGGACTTGGCCAACATTTAGAGGATTTGATGTGCGAATTGATTGTATAAAGAATTTCATCCGGTGCATATTTATTCGGAAATTTTTCTGTAAGCTAGATCACAATCGTGATAAGTTTTTTATATTTTTTAGTCATTGTATTCTATTATTTTTAAGATGATTATAAATAATTAAGTTAGAAGATCACAATCTAGTCGTTGTATCCTTATAAGTTTTTTTATAAGCTGTCCATATTGATATTGTTAGTATGCCTGCTTTTAAAATCAGAAAACGAAAACCAAAACTGAAAACGGAAAAAATCAGAAACTGAAAAAGAAATAAAAAAAATGCAGACTGTAAAAAAAATATTCGAGACCACAGAATTCACTGTGTGTTCTTAAGGAATTTAATCCCCTCACTGTACCCGAGGGTATGGATTACTTTCACCCATGATAAAACGGATATACCTGTCACAGGAGTAGCGGTACGTCAAACGCCTACGACTTCGACGAACTCAAAGTTGGCAAGGAAACACAGTAAGACTCGATAGTTTTATTTGTGAAAAATAATGCACAATTTACAATGCAGGAAATAATTTTCAGTGTTTAAAAATGAGGCATTGCCTCAGTATATATAGCCTCGAAGGTGCATGTTCGGAAAGACGAAGGTGCCTGTTCGGAAAGGCCATTGCATGTTCAGAAAAAAATAAGAACGTTGGGAGTTTTAATTTATTACGCGAAATTTAATTAATTACCAATTAATATTTTCCGGCGGAAATAAACAAAATAATTTCAGAAAATGAAGATTTAAGTTAAATAAAGTTGGTCCAAAAAGATTAGATCATTTGACCAAATTCGAAGCCGAGCCGAACGACGACGACGACGGCGCGAGGGAAAGTGCTTTCTAATATAAGCCCATAACTTTCCTTTCTACCACCAATGTGGTACAAAGCTCCTTTTCAAAGGAACTTTGCTTTGAACTTCATTTTCCTTCCATTTTCTTCCCTCCATTTCTCATTCACACCAACTTAGCTAGCTTCAATCATTAACTAGCTTTAACAATCCCCCACATGAATGGAGAATGGCTATATGATGAAAAATATGCATGACAAAAAAAATTGTGTGATTAATAAGCAAGGATTAATCGCATCTAGATAAGTAGATTTCTCTTTGAAATTTTCGTAGTGAACATATGTCGGATATACTCGGTCAATCGATAGATTTGATATCCTTGAATCGTCGAGCTTTGGTGTATACCTAGACAACCACATGTCACACAATTAACCCTTTAATCGTCTTTGGTTCTCATTGTTTTGTGCGTTTCAGCCATGAACCGCACCGTTCATAAGTGCGTAGGGAATTGGCCTTACTGAATTCTCCTTGAAACTACTTACACTTCACACTTACATAGGTGATTCCTAAATGTGGCATCCTGTAGATACACTATTTGATATACCCCGTACCAAACTTAGATACCATTAAAAAGACGTAATGCTTTATCCTGGTACTGAACATTGTCTCATCACGAGAATGGACCAAAAAGCTATTGTGACAATGTTGAGCGTAAATCAATGACTTTGTTTGATCTCTTTGAACCTAGATCTTGAGATCTCAGGTCTTAGGTAGAGTTAGTCACGATGACTTGTCTCGGCCATAGTCCCATTCCGCCGATGATCTTTCAACCACCTCTAGTTAGGCCTTTAGTTAGTGGATCCGACATTATCTCTTGACTTAACATAGTCAATTGTGATAATTCCACTAGAAGTAGTTGTCTAACGGTATTATGTCTTCGTCGTATGTGGCGAGACTTTACATTGTACATAACGCTCCGCTCTCCCTATTGTTGCTAGCTATCGCAATGTATGCATATAGGAACCTACGGTTTAGGCCAAAATAAAATATCTTCTAAGAAATTCCGGAGCCATTCAGCTTCTTCACCGACTTTGTCTAAAGCTATGAACTCAGATTCCATAGTAGAGCGGGCGATACATGTCTGTTTGGATGACTTCCAAGACATTGCTCCTCCACCTATGGTAAACACATATCCACTTGTGTATTTAGTTTCAGTTGAACCGGTGATCCAATTTGCATCATTGTATCCTTCAATAATTGCAGGATACATGTTATAATGTAAAGCAAAGTTTTGAGTATGTTTCAAATACCCCAAAACTCGTTTTATTGCCAACCAATGATTTTGGTTGGGATTACTGGTGTAACGACTTAGTTTACTTATAGCACATGCAATATCAAGTCGCGTACAGTTCATAATATACATCAAATTTCCCAACACTGGCATAATCCAATTGAGAATGACTTTCACCTTTATTCTTTGCGAAGCGAGTTCATATCAATTGGCGTCTTTCTGACTTTAAAATCCATATACTTGAACTTTTCAAGTACCTTTTCAATATAGTGAGATTGAGACAATGCTAGTACTTGAAGTCTTATGAATTTTAATTCCTGCACTAAATCGGCAACTCCTAAGTCTTTCATATCAAACTTACTATGGCGTGCGCTTAGTAGCATTGATGTAGCAATGTCGTTACTCATTATTAACATATCATCCACGCGTCTGAAACAAACAATGACGATGTGGTTCGGAGTGTTCTTAATGTAGACACATTTATCACACTCATTTACCTTGAATCCATTTGACAGCATTGTATGGTCAAATTTTGCATGCCACTGTTTGGGTGCTTGTTTTAGTCCGTAAAGAGACTTAACACACCTTCTTCTCTTTCCCTGGAACTACAAACCCTCCAGGTTGTTCCATGTAAATTTCTTCCTCTAACTCTCCATTTAAGAAGACTTTCACATCCATTTGATGGATTTCAAGACCGCATACGGCTAACACTACTAACACCCGAATGGATGTAATCCTCGTTATCGGCGAGGATGTATCAAAGTAATCAAGACCTTTTCGTTGTCTAAACCCTTTAACAACTAGTCTTGCCTTATATTTATTAATAGTACCATCAGCTTTCATTTTCCTCTTGAAAATCCATTTGGAACCTAAAGGTTTATTTCCTGGAAGAAGATCAATCAATTCCCAAGTATGGTTGTTCAATATGGATTCTATCTCACTATTGATAGCTTCGTTGAAAGTTCGAGGCTCATTTTTCAACAAAAATGTTAGAAATTCTGGTCCAAAGGAAGTAGACGTCCTTTGACGTTTGCGGCGTCTTGAATTTTACTCATCAGGAACATTTTCCTTTATTTCTTCTCGAGGTCGTTTAGATTTTTTGCTAGACGACTCACATTCCTTTTTATACGGATATATGGTTTCAAAGAAGTCAGCATTATCTAATTCAATTACCGTATTCACCTGAATGTCGGGATTTTCTGATTTGTGAACCAGAAATCGATATGGCTTACTATTTGTGGCATATCCTATGAAAACACAATCAATGGTTTTAGGTCCTATTTTTACCCTTTTGGGTTTAGGAACTTGCACCTTGGCCAAACACCCCCACACTTTGAAGTATCTCAAATTGGGCTTCCTTCTTTTCCACTTTTCGTATGAAATCGATTTTGTTTTGCTATGGGGCACTCGATTGAGTATTCGGCTAGCTGTTAGAATAGCTTCCCCCCAAGTTCTGGGGTAAACCAGAACTTATTAACAGTGCATTCATCATTTCTTTCCGTGTTCTATTTTTCCTTTCCGCAATTTCATTTGATTGTGGCGAGTAAAGGACAGTTGTTTGATGAATAATGTCATATTCCAAACATATTTGTTCAAAAGGAGATTCATATTCACCGCCCCTGTCACTCCTTATCATTTTAATTTTTTTGTTAAGTTGAGTCTCAACTTCATTTTAATCGACAGTTACAATAATTCGCAAACAACAGACATACACATAGAAATTAACTTAAAAGAATGAACGTAGGAACACTTCATCTTAAGTAGCTACTCGTTACGTTAGATTGCTAAGCTTCAAAACAAATCAAAAACTACTTGTTAATCTTTGGTGGAAGCTATATCAGAACAGTTACGTTAGATTACAACTAAAAATCTAAAAAGATCTCTTTAAAATCCGATTTTTTTCCGTAAGTAATACCATTTAGCATTTCCATAAGTAATCTCTTGCCAAATTCAAATTCGTTTCATGAATTTTTAACAGATTTGATGAATACAGCATTAGATTTACATTTTACAGAGAAAAGCTAATCTTTTGTGACTGGAAGTTCTTTTCCCATATGTTAAATATGGAAAAAGAATGTTGAAGGCAAAAAGAAGTTTACTTTTGTCACATAATTAGTATAATCTAACTTCTTTTGAATATAATTACTGTTTTTGCAAGATGCATAATATGGAACAAAATGGGATCTTTGAGTGATGAGATGCTTCTGAAATTACGGGGGTTCATCAGCGAAAGGAAGTGTTAGCAAATAGCACATGTACAAACAGAAAAGGCTGAAAAGCTGGATATCCCTTTTCAGTTCCATCAAGTAGTTAGCAAATTGGAAAATTTGGATGTGGAAAAACTACGAGTTAAAACCGGGGAGGCTTTGGCTGTTAGTTCAGTTTTGCAATCGCACACTTCTTGACCATGATGATGAACCACAAAAGCCCCCTTTGGCTTTTAAGCATTTCAATGGCCTTCACTTACAAAGGGCACTATTAAACCAAAATACTTTAGGCGACTTGCTCGAAAAAAGATACCTCTAACGGGCAATGAATCCGCATGATCATAAGTCAGCAAAGATAGACTAGCTGCAAATTGAAAACTTTCATCAAACAAATTTAATTATATTTACTAGCTCCAATTGTACATATAATCCCCACCCATTGTTAAAAAAAAATCAACTACTACTGAGGATGAGAATTTTTAATCTTTTCAACGCAGTACTTCCAAGGAAAAATATAACAGGGATTTTAAGACACTGCATGTTCTACAGTTCATACGTAATACAGCAAATATTGTATAAATTAAGTTCAGCTAATTAACCAGTTAGTTTTCAACTAATTTAACCAGTCTGAGTTGTGTATGCTTAATGAAATTTTGAGGCATTCAAGCAAAAAAATAGGAGTAATCATTAATAAGTTAACATTTCTTTAGATTTCGAGGAACTCAAAAGGCAGGAACTGACTTAAAGCTCCTTAGACGTATGGGATCCATTCACGAATAATAAGAGAGAAAATATGGCACAGAATCAAAGGATAATAAAACACTAGTGCTAGTATTACATTTTCAACATAATCAACTCAGATACAGAAACAGAGCAACTTCAAATCTTCAACAAACACAACAACGAATTTATTTGCCCATACATCGTATAGTACTAGTAAACTAACATATCCATTTCTAGTTAAAGCATCTAACCAGTGATCTCAATAGACTTAACATCAGGCTTCTTTATTTCTTCCTTAGGAAGAGTAACAGTAAGCACACCATTCTCCATAGACGCCTTAATCTGCTCCATCTTAGCATTCTCCGGAAGTCTAAATCTTCTCATGAATTTGCCACTGCTGCGTTCCACGCGATGCCAAGTATCATTCTTATCTTCTTTTTCCACATTCCTCTCTCCGCTAATCTGAAGAACCCTATCATCTTCGATCTCCACTTTCACTTCTTCCTTCTTAAGCCCTGGTAGATCGGCCTTGAACACATGAGCCTCCGGAGTTTCCTTCCAGTCGATTCGTGCGTTAGCAAATGCAGAGGTCTCCAGTGAATTGGAACCTGGGAAGCCTAATTCTCTGAAAGGATCAAACACGTCCATTGAGAATGGATCGAACATGCTTCTGCTTCGTCGATCGCCGAAGATCCTTGGAATTATCGACATTTTCAGTGAGCTTTTGAGAGTTTTCTGTGTTTGCTTGGGTCTCTGTTTGCTTTCAATTTTGCTGGTTCAAAGAGGAGGGGCAGATGCGTATTTATAAGTTGGTAAAGTACTTTCTCAATATTTCGTTTTTTATTCTTCCGGTTTTCTAGATATTTCTTGATATCGGATGTCGAGATGCTTCTGGAGAATTCTCGTTGGCCCATTACCAAATTGGCAAATTATACGAGTGAGCTATGGACTTGGCCAACATTTAGAGGATTTGATGTGCGAATTGATTGTATAAAGAATTTCATCCAGTGCATATTTATTCGGAAATTTTTCTGTAAGCTAGATCACAATCGTGATAAGTTTTTTATATTTTTTAGTCATTGTATTCTATTATTTTTAAGATGATTATAAATAATTAAGTTAGAAGATCACAATCTAGTCGTTGTATCCTTATAAGTTTTTTTATAAGCTGACCATATTGATATTGTTAGTATGCCTGCTTTCAAAATCGACGAAAACCAAAGCGAAAGCGGAAAAAATCGAAGCGAAAAGAAATAAAAATGCATCGTAAAAAAATATTGAGACCACGAATTCATGTGTGTTCTTAAGAATTTAATCCTCATTTTGCAGGGTATGGATTACTTTCACCCATGATAAAACGGATATACATCGCACAGAGTAGCGATGCGTCAAACGCCTACGACTTGGCGAACTCAAAGTTGGCAAGGAAACAGTAAGACTCGATAGTTTTATTTGTGAAAAATAATGCACAATTTACAATGCAGGAAATAATTTTCAGTGTTTAAAAATGAGGCATTGCCTCAGTATATATAGCCTCGAAGGTGCATGTTCGGAAAGACGAAGGTGCCTGTTCGGAAAGGCCATTGCATGTTCAGAAAAAAATAAGAACGTTGGGAGTTTTAATTTATTACGCGAAATTTAATTAATTACCAATTAATATTTTCCGGCGGAAATAAACAAAATAATTTCAGAAAATGAAGATTTAAGTTAAATAAAGTTGGTCCAAAAAGATTAGATCATTTGACCAAATTCGAAGCCGAGCAGCGACGGCGGCGGCGCGAGGAAAGTGCTTTCTAATATAAGCGTAACTTTCCTTTCTACCACCAATGTGGTACAAAGCTCTTTTTCAAAGGAACTTTGCTTTGAACTTCATTTTCCTTCCATTTTCTTCCCTCCATTTCTCATTCACACCAACTTAGCTAGCTTCAATCATTAACTAGCTTTAACAATCCCCCACATGAATGGAGAATGGCTATATGATGAAAAATATGCATGACAAAAAAAATTGTGTGATTAATAAGCAAGGATTAATCGCATCTAGATAAGTAGATTTCTCTTTGAAATTTTCGTAGTGAACATATGTCGGATATACTCGGTCAATCGATAGATTTGATATCCTTGAATCGTCGAGCTTTGGTGTATACCTAGACAACCACATGTCACACAATTAACCCTTTAATCGTCTTTGGTTCTCATTGTTTTGTGCGTTTCAGCCATGAACACTGCCTGGTTCATAAGTGCGTAGGGAATTGGCCTTACTGAATTCTCCTTGAAACTACTTACACTTCACACTTACATAGGTGATTCCTAAATGTGGCATCCTGTAGATACACTATTTGATATACCCCGTACCAAACTTAGATACCATTAAAAAGACGTAATGCTTTATCCTGGTACTGAACATTGTCTCATCACGAGAATGGACCAAAAAGCTATTGTGACAATGTTGAACCGTCATCAATGACTTTGTTTGATCTCTTTGAACCTAGATCTTGAGATCTCGGTCTTAGGTAGAGTTACCGTCACGATGACTTGTCCTCGGCCATAGTCCCATTCCCCTCGATGATCTTTCAACCACCTCTCTAGTTAGGCCTTTAGTTAGTGGATCCGACACATTATCTCTTGACTTAACATAGTCAATTGTGATAATTCCACTAGAGAGTAGTTGTCTAACGGTATTATGTCTTCGTCGTATGTGACGAGACTTTCTGTTGTACATAACGCTCCCGCTCTCCCTATTGTTGCTTGGCTATCGCAATGTATGCATATAGGAACCTACGGTTTAGGCCAAAATAAAATATCTTCTAAGAAATTCCGGAGCCATTCAGCTTCTTCACCGACTTTGTCTAAAGCTATGAACTCAGATTCCATAGTAGAGCGGGCGATACATGTCTGTTTGGATGACTTCCAAGACATTGCTCCTCCACCTATGGTAAACACATATCCACTTGTGTATTTAGTTTCAGTTGAACCGGTGATCCAATTTGCATCATTGTATCCTTCAATAATTGCAGGATACATGTTATAATGTAAAGCAAAGTTTTGAGTATGTTTCAAATACCCCAAAACTCGTTTTATTGCCAACCAATGATTTTGGTTGGGATTACTGGTGTAACGACTTAGTTTACTTATAGCACATGCAATATCAAGTCGCGTACAGTTCATAATATACATCAAATTTCCCAACACTCTGGCATAATCCAATTGAGAATGACTTTCACCTTTATTCTTTGCAAGAGCAAGGTTCATATCAATTGGCGTCTTTACAACTTTAAAATCCATATACTTGAACTTTTCAAGTACCTTTTCAATATAGTGAGATTGAGACAATGCTAGTACTTGAGGAGTCTTATGAATTTTAATTTCCAGAATTAAATCGGCAACTCCTAAGTCTTTCATATCAAACTTACTAGCAAGCATGCGCTTAGTAGCATTGATGTAGCAATGTCGTTACTCATTATTAACATATCATCCACGTACAAACAATGACGATGTGGTTGGTGTTCTTAATGTAGACACATTTATCACACTCATTTACCTTGAATCCATTTGACAAAGATTGTATGATCAAATTTTGCATGCCATTTGTTTGGGTCTTGTTTTAGTCGTAAAGAGACTTAACACACCTTCTTCTCTTTCCCTGGAACTACAAACCCTCCAGGTTGTTCCATGTAAATTTCTTCCTCTAACTCTCCATTTAAGAAGACTGTTTTCACATCCATTTGATGGATTTCAAGACGCATACCGGCTAACACTACTAACACCGAATGGATGTAATCCTCGTTATCGGCGAGGATGTATCAAAGTAATCAAGACCTTTTCGTTGTCTAAACCCTTTAACAACTAGTCTTGCCTTATATTTATTAATAGTACCATCAGCTTTCATTTTCCTCTTGAAAATCCATTTGGAACCTAAAGGTTTATTTCCTGGAAGAAGATCAACCAATTCCCAAGTATGGTTGTTCAATATGGATTCTATCTCACTATTGATAGCTTCGTTGAAAGTTCGAGGCTCATTTTTCAACAAAAATGTTAGAAATTCTGGTCCAAAGGAAGTAGACGTCCTTTGACGTTTGCTGCGTCTTGAATTTTACTCATCAGGAACATTTTCCTTTATTTCTTCTCGAGGTCGTTTAGATTTTTTGCTAGACGACTCACATTCCTTTTTATACGGATATATGGTTTCAAAGAAGTCAGCATTATCTGATTCAATTACCGTATTCACCTGAATGTCGGGATTTTCTGATTTGTGAACCAGAAATCGATATGGCTTACTATTTGTGGCATATCCTATGAAAACACAATCAATGGTTTTAGGTCCTATTTTTACCCTTTTGGGTTTAGGAACTTGCACCTTGGCCAAACACCCCCACACTTTGAAGTATCTCAAATTGGGATTTTCTTTTCCACACCTGTGCCATATTTTCTCTCTTATTATTCGTGAATGGATCCCATACGTCTAAGGAGCTTTAAGTCAGTTCCTGCCTTTTGAGTTCCTCGAAATCTAAAGAAATGTTAACTTATTAATGATTACTCCTATTTTTTTGCTTGAATGCCTCAAAATTTCATTAAGCATACACAACTCAGACTGGTTAAATTAGTTGAAAACTAACTGGTTAATTAGCTGAACTTAATTTATACAACATTTGTTGTATTACGTATGAACTGTAGAACATGCAGTGTCTTAAAATCCCTGTTATATTTTTCCTTGGAAGTACTGCGTAGAAGTCTTTCTGGAAAGGATAGGAGAAAGCAGCAAAACACGTAGAAAATGTGTTTCTTCCTGAATGTCATTTTCCAGCTCAATACTGTCGCTGAAGAACAAGTTTCCGCCATTGACGACAATGAATCTTAGATACTTGTATCATCAATCTGGGAATATTTTTTTGGTATTTATGACATCTTATTGTAAGAACATACTTTGACATTCTCCGAAAAATGAAATATCAAAGGATCTCAAATGAAGTACAATATGAGCCATTGGGCATGTACTTAGCAAGGGCGCTTCCCCACTAGTAAAAGAGGTAAGTGCATGTTTGGATTAATTTTTGCGTATTCAAAATCAATTCTGAGTACCTATTTTCGTAAAAATCAGAAAATTGGCGTATGCGGAGGCTTTTAACCATAATCAATTTTGCCATTTATTTCAATTTGAATTTTACCTTTTCCTTTATTACCCTCTTTAATTTTCATCAACTCTATCCACTTTCGCTACTCTCTTTAAATATCTAGAAATATTTACTAAAAAAATTCAAATATACAATTTTCATTACCCTTTTTAAATATCTATAAATAATTACTAAAAAAAATGAAATATAACTCATTCGGAATTGCAATTACCTCGACGAGGTTTGGGACAAGCAACATGAATCATAGAATTAGCGCAACAATTCATCATTGAGAATTAATCGTCATCAAGGGAAAAACATCGGGACATGACTCTTGAAGGTGGTCCGTGGTGATGGAAAACTAAATAATTCTCCTTAATCTACTTCCCTCGTTTGGTAGTACACTTTCTTTAAAAAATATAACTTATCTTCATTTTAATAAAATATAATTGCAGGAATCAACATTAAATTATTAACTATCAACTTTTATATAAGTTATACTTTAAATAATGAAAAAATATTGCCGTAATTAATGAATCAACATTAATTCATATATATTTTTATGATAATATTAATTTATTTCTTTTATTTATAAGTGAGGATTAATATAGTTGATCCCTATTTATTCAGAATTGAGGGGTAGTTTTTGTTGTTATGTTAAATTTAGCGTGTTAATAATGAATTCTTATTATGTGTTTCAAAATAATTATGGTATTCTAATATTTAAATTTAAGTATTATATTGCACTTTAAATTCTATTATCTATTTGTAATTTTTATTTAAATACTTTCATTTTTAGTATTTTTTATTTATATATATTGACTAAATGTTCATTTTGGTAATTCTACCTTCAAAAACAATTTTGATCAAAACTATCCAAACATAAATCAATTATAACAATCACTTTTACATTGTTTTATCCAAACATAAATCAATTATGTCAGAATCAATTTTGTCCACCGCTAATCCAAACACACCCTAAGTATGTGTTTGGCCAAGCTTTTACAAGTGTTTCTCACGTTGAGAAATATTTTTTGGGCAAACAGATACTTATCAAGAAGTAGAAACACTTTTTAAAAAAGACGAAAATATTTCTACATGGAAGAGAAGGAGAATGTCCAAAGTGCTTATTTGAGAAGCCCTTTTTGCCCATTAAATAATTTTTTTTGGATTCATTTATCATTTTCTTTTCACAAAATTTCTTTTAATCTCATATAATATCCCCAGATAAAATACAAATTTGAGAATAATATAATATATTTAATATTTTTTTTTATAAAAGTAACAAAAAATATAATATAAAAATTTGATGATAGAGTAGGGCAATGAGGTGGGGGTGGAGGGCGATAGGGTGGGGTAAGAAAAAAATTCATATTTTTTATAAATTGTTATTGTTAAAGTTGGGTGTTGTTGATCCACGCGCGTTGTGAGAGGGCACGTTATTAATGAGTTGTATTTTTATTTTTATCTATATAATTTGTTTCAAACTTAAAAAATAATTATAAATTGAACAGAATCCCGAAATTAAAACCCGACCCGTTCCTAAACATACCCCTAATTCCTAAATCAAATCGTCATTTATCTATCATCTCAGGGAATTGCAAGCTCTCAAGCCGCCTGACGATCTTCTCTCACGTTGATATGGATACAATTTGGATTTGAAGCGTTGAACAACCAATCCCAGAAAAAACTCAAACAACATTACCAGATCCCATGTTTTCAATAGGTCCAATGCACAAATTTACTAAAAATATTCCTAATACTTCCTGTAACTTGTTAACAGAAGACGAACTTGCATAATGTGGCTAGATAAGCAAGTTGCAAATTCAGTCCTCTTATGTTAGTATTGGAAGTGCTTTTTAGTGGCTCTGTGTGCCTGCAGTGCCGCGAATACATCTTCAACATGTGGTGGTTATAGAATATATTTTTGTTTAACGTGAAATTCGCGATCATTATCAGAAGGTGCGCGTTAGGTAAGCATCGACGTAATAGTCTGAAACCCATCGATCGCTTAAACCACACTTAATGTCGGTGTGAAAATCATTCGGGTATAGTGAGGGGATTAAGTTCCTTTAGGACACACAGTGAATTCTGTGGTCTCGAATGTTTTTTTTACTGTATGCATTATTATTATTATTTTCAGTTTCTGATTTTTTTTGTTTTCAGTGTTGATTTTCGTTTTCTGATTTTGAACGCAGGCATACTAACAAGCTTAAAGAATTTAATAATTATTTCTGTGTTCATTTGTTCTTGTTTAATCATTACAGAACGTTGTCAGAAAACGAACTTGTATGTTGTTTGAAAACTAAAATCTTCGGATTTTCTACTGCAGTTGAGATTAAAGTTTTCATAATTTTCTACTCATTTGGGTACTTGATTTGAAGATATAAAAACTTCATCAAGTATCTGACATCTGATTTCTTGCGTTACATTTCAAGTATTTTTTTTAATTTGTTGGTGTAACCTTGATTCGGTTTGAAGAAATAAAATTTTCACTGTTGTGTATTATATTTGTTGCAATCAAAACTGATTCGGTTCGAAGTCTTCACCGGTTATTAAATTTTTCTGTTGTTTCCTGCGACATAAATGAGAGACATGACTACAGACTTGAATGCTACTGCTACTGCCACACCAGCCCCCGTGGTTGGTTCTACGAGCAATCTTTGCGTCCTCAGATCGTCTTGCACGGCCTGGACTCCGTGCAGCTGAAAAATTCACCGAAATTGATTTCAAAAGTGGCAACAAAAGATGTTCTTCTATTTAACTACTTTAAGCCTCCAAAAGTTTATTAAGGATGTCGTTCCAGTTTTGCCGGAATCAACACCTGAGAATGAACGTTTTGTTGTAACTGAGGCGTGGAAGCACTCAGATTTTTTGTGCAAAAATTATATTCTTAGCGGACTGGAGGATGATCTTTACAACGTCTATAGTAATGTGGGTACATCAAAATAACTATGGGATACGTTGGAAAATAAATATAAAACAGAAGATGTTGGATTAAAGACGTTTATTGCTGCCAAATTTCTGGACTATAAAATGGTAGATGACAAGTCTGTTGTTACTCAAGTTCAAGAGTTGCAGGTTATCATCCACGATCTCCCCGCTGAAGGTTTGGCGATTAGTGGGGCGTTTCAAGTTGCGACAGTGATAGAAAAGTTGTCTCCTTCATGGAAGGACTTCAAAAATTACTTGAAACACAAGCGAAAGGAGATGACGCTGGAAGATCTCATCGTCCGGTTGAGAATCGAGGAAGATAACAAAGCAGCTGAGAAGAAGGCAAATGGGAGATCAACCATAGGGGGAGCACATATTGTTGAAACTGCCCCAACTAATCTGAAAAAGAGGAAAAAGGCATCGGGACCAAGAAACTATTCCAACAAGAAGAAATTCAAGGGAAACTGTCATAATTGTGAAAAAATCGGACACAAAATTGCAGACTGTCGTGCTCCGAAAAAAGAAAAGAAGAAGGGTCATGTTAATATGGTTGAAACAAACGAGGAGGTTGATGACTTGTGCGCTGTGTTGTCTGAGTGCAACCTAGTGGGAAATCCGAAAGAGTGGTGGATTGACTCTGACGCCACTCGCCACATTTGTGCGGTTAGAGAAGCATTTGCTTCATATGCTCCGACCGGGCCCGACGAGACCATATATATGGGAAATTCTGCAACGGCCAAAATTGAAGGGTATGGAAAGATACTGCTGAAGATGACATCTGGCAAGGTGGTGACTCTCAACAACGTCTGTCATGTTCCTGGAATTAGGAAAAATCTAGTATCTACCGGACTTCTAGTGAAGAACGGTTTTAAGTGTTCTTTGTTTCTGACAAGGTTGTAATAAGTAAGAACGAGATGTACATAGGAAAATATTACCTCACAGAGGGCCTTTTCAAACTGAATGTAATGGTCGTTGCCAATAATTATAAAGTTTCTGCTTCGTCTTACTTGCTTGAGTCAAATAATTTATGGCATTCATGTTTAGGACATGTCAATTATAGAACCTTGCGAAAAATGATTAGTTTGGAAGTATTGCCTAAGTTTGAATGCAATTAATCAAAATGTCAAATCTGTGTTGAATCTATGTTAAACATCCTTATAAGTCAGTTTGAAAGGAATTCAAGTCCTTTAGACTTAATCCATACTGATATTTGTGACATGAAGTCAATCCCATCTCGCGGTGGAAAGAAGTACTTCATAACTTCTATTGACGATAATACGCGGTATTGCTACGTTTATTTACTTAATAGTAAAGATGAAGCAATTGAAGCATTCAGGCAGTACAAAACTGAAGTTGAGACTCAACTTAACAAAAAAATTAAAATGATAAGCAGTGACAGGGGCGGTGAATATGAATCTCCTTTTGAACAAATATGTTTGGAATATGACATTATTCATCAAACAACTGTCCTTTACTCGCCACAATCAAATGAAATTGCGGAAAGGAAAAATAGAACACGGAAAGAAATGATGAATGCACTGTTAATAAGTTCTGGTTTACCCCAGAACTTGGGGGGAAGCTATTCTAACAGCTAGCCGAATACTCAATCGAGTGCCCCATAGCAAAACAAAATCGATTTCATACGAAAAGTGAAAAGAAGGAAGCCCATTTGAGATACTTCAAAGTGTGGGGTGTTTGGCGAGTGCAAGTTCCTAAACCCAAAAGGGTAAAAATAGGACCTAAAACCATTGATTGTGTTTTCATAGGATATGCCACAAATAGTAAGCCATATCGATTCGGTTCACAAATCGAAAAATCCGACATTCAGGTGAATACGGTAATTGAATCAGATAATGCTGACTTCTTTGAAACCATATATCCGTATAAAAAGGAATGTGAGTCGTCTAGCAAAAAATCTAAACGACCTCGAGAAGAAATAAAGGAAAATGTTCCTGATGAGTAAAATTCAAGACGCAGCAAACGTCAAAGGACGTCTACTTCCTTTGGACCAGAATTTCTAACATTTTTGTTGAAAAATGAGCCTCGAACTTTCAACGAAGCTATCAATAGTGAGATAGAATCCATATTGAACAACCATACTTGGGAATTGGTTGATCTTCTTCCAGGAAATAAACCTTTAGGTTCCAAATGGATTTTCAAGAGGAAAATGAAAGCTGATGGTACTATTAATAAATATAAGGCAAGACTAGTTGTTAAAGGGTTTAGACAACGAAAAGGTCTTGATTACTTTGATACATCCTCGCCGATAACGAGGATTACATCCATTCGGGTGTTAGTAGTGTTAGCCGCCGTGTACGGTCTTGAAATCCATCAAATGGATGTGAAAACAGTCTTCTTAAATGGAGAGTTAGAGGAAGAAATTTACATGGAACAACCTGGAGGGTTTGTAGTTCCAGGGAAAGAGAAGAAGGTGTGTTAAGTCTCTTTACGGACTAAAACAAGCACCCAAACAGTGGCATGCAAAATTTGATCATACAATGCTGTCAAATGGATTCAAGGTAAATGAGTGTGATAAATGTGTCTACATTAAGAACACTCCGAACCACATCGTCATTGTTTGTTTGTACGTGGATGATATGTTGATAATGAGTAACGACATTGCTACATCAATGCTACTAAGCGCATGCTTGCTAGTAAGTTTGATATGAAAGACTTAGGAGTTGCCGATTTAATTCTGGAAATTAAAATTCATAAGACTCCTCAAGTACTAGCATTGTCTCAATCTCACTATATTGAAAAGGTACTTGAAAAGTTCAAGTATATGGATTTTAAAGTTGTAAAGACGCCAATTGATATGAACCTTGCTCTTGCAAAGAATAAAGGTGAAAGTCATTCTCAATTGGATTATGCCAGAGTGTTGGGAAATTTGATGTATATTATGAACTGTACGCGACTTGATATTGCATGTGCTATAAGTAAACTAAGTCGTTACACCAGTAATCCCAACCAAAATCATTGGTTGGCAATAAAACGAGTTTTGGGGTATTTGAAACATACTCAAAACTTTGCTTTACATTATAACATGTATCCTGCAATTATTGAAGGATACAATGATGCAAATTGGATCACCGGTTCAACTGAAACTAAATACACAAGTGGATATGTGTTTACCATAGGTGGAGGAGCAATGTCTTGGAAGTCATCCAAATGCATACGACGCCCGCTCTACTATGGAATCTGAGTTCATAGCTTTAGACAAAGTCGGTGAAGAAGCTGAATGGCTCCGGAATTTCTTAGAAGATATTTTATTTTGGCCTAAACCGTAGGTTCCTATATGCATACATTGCGATAGCCAAGCAACAATAGGGAGAGCGTTATGTATGCAATGAAAGTCTCGTCACATACGACGAAGACATAATACCGTTAGACAACTACTCTCTAGTGGAATTATCACAATTGACTATGTTAAGTCAAGAGATAATGTGTCGGATCCACTAACTAAAGGCCTAACTAGAGAGGTGGTTGAAAGATCATCGAGGGGAATGGGACTATGGCCGAGGACAAGTCATCGTGACGGTAACTCTACCTAGAAGACTGGAGATCTCAAGATCTAGGTTCAAAGAGATCAAACAAAGTCATTGATGACGGTTCAACATTGTCACAATAGCTTTTTGGTCCATTCTCGTGATGAGACAATGTTCAGTACCAGGATAAAGCATTACGTCTTTTTAATGGTATCTAAGTTTGGTACGGGGTATATCAAATAGTGTATCTACAGGATGCCACATTTAGGAATCACCTATGTAAGTGTGAAGTGTAAGTAGTTTCAAGGAGAATTCAGTAAGGCCAATTCCCTACGCACTTATGAACCAGGCAGTGTTCATGGCTGAAACGCACAAAACAATGAGAACCAAAGACGATTAAAGGGTTAATTGTGTGACATGTGGTTGTCTAGGTATACACCAAAGCTCGACGATTCAAGGATATCAAATCTATCGATTGACCGAGTATATCCGACATATGTTCACTACGAAAATTTCAAAGAGAAATCTACTTATCTAGATGCGATTAATCCTTGCTTATTAATCACACAATTTTTTTTGTCATGCATATTTTTCATCATATAGCCATTCTCCATTCATGTGGGGGATTGTTAAAGCTAGTTAATGATTGAAGCTAGCTAAGTTGGTGTGAATGAGAAATGGAGGGAAGAAAATGGAAGGAAAATGAAGTTCAAAGCAAAGTTCCTTTGAAAAGGAGCTTTGTACCACATTGGTGGTAGAAAGGAAAGTTATGGGCTTATATTAGAAAGCACTTTCCCTCGCGCCGTCGTCGTCGTCGTTCGGCTCGGCTTCGAATTTGGTCAAATGATCTAATCTTTTTGGACCAACTTTATTTAACTTAAATCTTCATTTTCTGAAATTATTTTGTTTATTTCCGCCGGAAAATATTAATTGGTAATTAATTAAATTTCGCGTAATAAATTAAAACTCCCAACGTTCTTATTTTTTTCTGAACATGCAATGGCCTTTCCGAATGTGCACCTTCGTCTTTCCGAACATGCACCTTCGAGGCTATATATACTGAGGCAATGCCTCATTTTTAAACACTGAAAATTATTTCCTGCATTGTAAATTGTGCATTATTTTTCACAAATAAAACTATCGAGTCTTACTGTGTTTCCTTGCCAACTTTGAGTTCGTCGAAGTCGTAGGCGTTTGACGTACCGCTACTCCTGTGACAGGTATATCCGTTTTATCATGGGTGAAAGTAATCCATACCCTCGGGTACAGTGAGGGGATTAAATTCCTTAAGAACACACAGTGAATTCTGTGGTCTCGAATATTTTTTTTACAGTCTGCATTTTTTTTATTTCTTTTTCAGTTTCTGATTTTTTCCGTTTTCAGTTTTGGTTTTCGTTTTCTGATTTTGAAAGCAGGCATACTAACAATATCAATATGGTCAGCTTATAAAAAAACTTATAAGGATACAACGACTAGATTGTGATCTTCTAACTTAATTATTTATAATCATCTTAAAAATAATAGAATACAATGACTAAAAAATATAAAAAACTTATCACGATTGTGATCTAGCTTACAGAAAAATTTCCGAATAAATATGCACTGGATGAAATTCTTTATACAATCAATTCGCACATCAAATCCTCTAAATGTTGGCCAAGTCCATAGCTCACTCGTATAATTTGCCAATTTGGTAATGGGCCAACGAGAATTCTCCAGAAGCATCTCGACATCCGATATCAAGAAATATCTAGAAAACCGGAAGAATAAAAAACGAAATATTGAGAAAGTACTTTACCAACTTATAAATACGCATCTGCCCCTCCTCTTTGAACCAGCAAAATTGAAAGCAAACAGAGACCCAAGCAAACACAGAAAACTCTCAAAAGCTCACTGAAAATGTCGATAATTCCAAGGATATTCGGCGATCGACGAAGCAGAAGCATGTTCGATCCATTCTCAATGGACGTGTTTGATCCTTTCAGAGAATTAGGCTTCCCAGGTTCCAATTCACTGGAGACCTCTGCATTTGCTAACGCACGAATCGACTGGAAGGAAACTCCGGAGGCTCATGTGTTCAAGGCCGATCTACCAGGGCTTAAGAAGGAAGAAGTGAAAGTGGAGATCGAAGATGATAGGGTTCTTCAGATTAGCGGAGAGAGGAATGTGGAAAAGAAGATAAGAATGATACTTGGCATCGCGTGGAACGCAGCAGTGGCAAATTCATGAGAAGATTTAGACTTCCGGAGAATGCTAAGATGGAGCAGATTAAGGCGTCTATGGAGAATGGTGTGCTTACTGTTACTCTTCCTAAGGAAGAAATAAAGAAGCCTGATGTTAAGTCTATTGAGATCACTGGTTAGATGCTTTAACTAGAAATGGATATGTTAGTTTACTAGTACTATACGATGTATGGGCAAATAAATTCGTTGTTGTGTTTGTTGAAGATTTGAAGTTGCTCTGTTTCTGTATCTGAGTTGATTATGTTGAAAATGTAATACTAGCACTAGTGTTTTATTATCCTTTGATTCTGTGCCATATTTTCTCTCTTATTATTCGTGAATGGATCCCATACGTCTAAGGAGCTTTAAGTCAGTTCCTGCCTTTTGAGTTCCTCGAAATCTAAAGAAATGTTAACTTATTAATGATTACTCCTATTTTTTTGCTTGAATGCCTCAAAATTTCATTAAGCATACACAACTCAGACTGGTTAAATTAGTTGAAAACTAACTGGTTAATTAGCTGAACTTAATTTATACAATATTTGCTGTATTACGTATGAACTGTAGAACATGCAGTGTCTTAAAATCCCTGTTATATTTTTCCTTGGAAGTACTGCGTTGAAAAGATTAAAAATTCTCATCCTCAGTAGTAGTTGATTTTTTTTTTTTAACAATGGGTGGGGATTATATGTACAATTGGAGCTAGTAAATATAATTAAATTTGTTTGATGAAAGTTTTCAATTTGCAGCTAGTCTATCTTTGCTGACTTATGATCATGCGGATTCATTGCCCGTTAGAGGTATCTTTTTTCGAGCAAGTCGCCTAAAGTATTTTGGTTTAATAGTGCCCTTTGTAAGTGAAGGCCATTGAAATGCTTAAAAGCCAAAGGGGGCTTTTGTGGTTCATCATCATGGTCAAGAAGTGTGCGATTGCAAAACTGAACTAACAGCCAAAGCCTCCCCGGTTTTAACTCGTAGTTTTTCCACATCCAAATTTTCCAATTTGCTAACTACTTGATGGAACTGAAAAGGGATATCCAGCTTTTCAGCCTTTTCTGTTTGTACATGTGCTATTTGCTAACACTTCCTTTCGCTGATGAACCCCCGTAATTTCAGAAGCATCTCATCACTCAAAGATCCCATTTTGTTCCATATTATGCATCTTGCAAAAACAGTAATTATATTCAAAAGAAGTTAGATTATACTAATTATGTGACAAAAGTAAACTTCTTTTTGCCTTCAACATTCTTTTTCCATATTTAACATATGGGAAAAGAACTTCCAGTCACAAAAGATTAGCTTTTCTCTGTAAAATGTAAATCTAATGCTGTAATTTCATCAAATCTGTTAAAAATTCATGAAACGAATTTGAATTTGGCAAGAGATTACTTATGGAAATGCTAAATGGTATTACTTACGGAAAAAAATCGGATTTTAAAGAGATCTTTTTAGATTTTTAGTTGTAATCTAACGTAACTGTTCTGATATAGCTTCCACCAAAGATTAACAAGTAGTTTTTGATTTGTTTTGAAGCTTAGCAATCTAACGTAACGAGTAGCTACTTAAGATGAAGTGTTCCTACGTTCATTCTTTTAAGTTAATTTCTATGTGTATGTCTGTTGTTTGCGAATTATTGTAACTGTCGATTAGCCAAGATATAAAAGTTATCTGCTTGGGTTTAAAAAGGACAGACTTACTTTATTTAATTACTCTGTTTGAAAATGTTTATGTAGCGTAAAACTTTTAACATGTTGCTGTGCGAAGCTACGTCCCCTGATTTGGAATGCTGAGCTTATAAGGAATGATGAAATTGTATACATAAAGCACAATTCCCTTGTCAAGGCTGAGTCTTTGCTGGATAATTGGTATGCATTTTTTCTCTTTTGGAAACAGAATAACATTTTCCTAATTTGCGAGCTTCCTGAAATAGAAAAAGGTTTTTCCCACACATCGACAAGCTGGATGCTATCGGAATTGCTTCAGTTTATTTATGAGCTCAAAATGCTTCGACTTTTTTGAATTTATTAGTTCATGTACTTCTTCTAACACTGCTGAGATATCCCACTGCGGAGATATCCATGAACCAACATCAACTATTGTTACGTATTCTATTTCTCACTATTCATTTTGCCTTGCATTTTCGAAAGTGATCAACCATTGCGATAACTTGATGTAATGATTACTATTTTGTATAGATATATTTATCTTTAAATGTCTTCTTTTTTAGAAATCCTTTAATTTCTCTATTGAAAGTAGGATTGGATTGGTGAAGTGCAAAAAATGATGTCTGTATTCTCTAAACGTTTAGATTGCAATCTACATTTCTTGACAATTAATATATTTTCTTGGTTAGAATTTGGTTGATATTTTGGACATTGAATACATGATCGTCAAGAGAAGGGGAATGGGATGTTGGAATGGGAAACACTAACTTACAGATTCCACCATTCCAAGATCCAATTCCTTTTCTTTTGGAAATCACATTTGCCCACGCATCTTAAGAAGCCAGAGCCAATATTTTCTGCTTTCTGAACATTTTCTTTTTCAGTGGCCCTAGTTTTAAAGTCCACTCACGACTATCTTGATGTCGGTCTCAGGTGTATTAGTTGTGAAATAGTACTTTCAATCGTATCCGTTGTCATCCTAGGGTGTTATATGTTGCTAATTGTTATACAACACATTGTGCAGCAAATCCCTTTTTGCCCCATAAATCCATAGCTTTGGAAATGCTTCTACTAAGTTGCTTAGTGAGCATTAATTGCTCCCTAGAATAGCCAACGGTTAATCATTATAGAAACAAAAACATCATCAGAAGGATTTCTAACCCATGCAAATAAACAAAAATACTTTTACTTGTTCCCTCATAGTGCTTCTACAAGCTAAATCCTTGAGAAGAATAGATTTTAATCCTCAATTATACACAAAATAACAAGCAGTTTAAGGAATACACTTCCTCATTTTTTTCCTTTCCAGCTTTCATTCTCATATTGGCATATGTGATATTTACATGTTCTTATCATCTCATCAAATTCACACCCTTTTATGACTTAGTAGGAGCAATTCTTTCTGGAGAAATAGCAGCAACCAGTACTGCAATGCAATATGTTTGCTCAGCGAAAAACATATTTGTAGTCCCTTTCCTCATATATCCTTCCTTTTAGTATTTTGTGAAATAATTCATCCTTGTAAAAATGAAGATGATTAGAAATTATCTTATCTAATTTACTTGATCGACGTTTCTATTAAGTATGATTTTGCTTTATCAACATACTTGTCTTTCTGGAAAGGATAGGAGAAAGCAGCAAAACACGTAGAAAATGTGTTTCTTCCTGAATGTCATTTTCCAGCTCAATACTGTCGCTGAAGAACAAGTTTCCGCCATTGACGACAATGAATCTTAGATACTTGTATCATCAATCTGGGAGTATTTTTTTGGTATTTATGACATCTTATTGTAAGAACATACTTTGACATTCTCCGAAAAATGAAATATCAAAGGATCTCAAATGAAGTACAATATGAGCCATTGGGCCTGTACTTAGCAAGGGCGCTTCCCCACTAGTAAAAGAGGTAAGTGCATGTTTGGATTAATTTTTGGGTATCAAAAATCAATTCTGAGTACCTATTTTCGTAAAAATCAGAAAATTGACATGTCTGGAGGCTTTTAGCTTCAGCCATAATCAATTTTGCCATTTATTTCAATTTGAATTTTACCTTTTCCTTTATTACCCTCTTTAATTTTCATCAACTCTATCCACTTTCGTTATTCTCTTTAAATATCTAGAAATATTTACTAAAAAAATTCAAATATACAATTTTCATTACCCTTTTTAAATATCTATAAATAATTACTAAAAAAAATGAAATATAACCCATTCGGAATTGCAATTACCTCGACGAGGTTTGGGACAGACAACATGAATCATAGAATTAGCGCCACAAGATGAATATTCATTTGTTCGTGAGAAGATTGTCATGGGCCATGTTCGGGTGTTACATGTTCCTTCTTCTTATTAGTACACATATATATTTACTATGAGACGTTCTCGGCAGCTGTTCCTTGACTTCAGATCTAGTTTGAGCGTCCGACCTCCTTCCGCTCCAACTGAGGGACATAAGTTATGCATCATAATATTTACTTCCTCCGTCTTAATTTAATTGTCTTACTTTTTTTTGGTTTGTGTCAAAAAGAGTGTCTCTTTCTATATTTAGTAAGTTTTGGTAAATTTAAGACTATAAGATTTAAAGGACTATACATCTTTAATTTAATACTACAAGATTGAAAAGTCTTCCTTTATTTTTTAAATTTTTGTTCAGTCAAACTACGAAAATTAATGTTCAATTTTAAAGGGCAAAAATTAAAGATCATGCCATTTGAATGGTAAATATTAAAGACCAGCCCATTTGAAGAATAAATTGTGCAATTATAATATTTGCACTTTTACCGTTATGGAACTTATACCTTTCGGGGACATAACTTTTTTACGGGATTCCAGACATATTATGCCAAATTTGATAGAAAATTTATGTACCAAAAGACATATTTTTTTTTTTAAGGGATAAAAATTAAAGATCAGCCCATTTGAAGGACACAAATCCTAAAATGTTGGCCAAGTCCATAGCTCACTCGTATAATTTGGTAATGGGCCAACGAGAATTCTCCAGAAGCATCTCGGCATCCGATATCTAGGCTAGATCAAGAAATATCTAGAAAACCGGAAGAATAAAAAACGAAATATTGAGAAAGTACTTTACCAACTTATAAATACGCATCTACCCCTCCTCTTTGAACCAGCAAAATTGAAAGCAAACAGAGACCCAAGCAAACACAGAAAACTCTCAAAAGCTCACTGAAAATGTCGATAATTCCAAGGATCTTTGGCGATCGACGAAGCAGCAGCATGTTCGATCCATTCTCAATGGACGTGTTTGATCCTTTCAGAGAATTAGGCTTCCCAGGTTCCAATTCACTGGAGACCTCTGCATTTGCTAACGCACGAATCGACTGGAAGGAAACTCCGGAGGCTCATGTGTTCAAGGCCGATATACCAGGGCTTAAGAAGGAAGAAGTGAAAGTGGAGATCGAAGATGATAGGGTTCTTCAGATTAGCGGAGAGAGGAATGTGGAAAAAGAAGATAAGAATGATACTTGGCATCGCGTGGAACGCAGCAGTGGCAAATTCATGAGAAGATTTAGACTTCCGGAGAATGCTAAGATGGAGCAGATTAAGGCGTCTATGGAGAATGGTGTGCTTACTGTTACTCTTCCTAAGGAAGAAATAAAGAAGCCTGATGTTAAGTCTATTGAGATCACTGGTTAGATGCTTTAACTAGAAATGGATATGTTAGTTTACTAGTACTATACGATGTATGGGCAAATAAATTCGTTGTTGTGTTTGTTGAAGATTTGAAGTTGAAAACTAACTGGTTAATTAGTTGAAAACTAACTGGTTAATTAGCTGAACTTAATTTATACAACATTTGTTGTATTACGTATGAACTGTAGAACATGCAGTGTCTTAAAATCCCTGTTATATTTTTCCTTGGAAGTACTGCGTAGAAGTCTTTCTGGAAAGGATAGGAGAAAGCAGCAAAACACGTAGAAAATGTGTTTCTTCCTGAATGTCATTTTCCAGCTCAATACTGTCGCTGAAGAACAAGTTTCCGCCATTGACGACAATGAATCTTAGATACTTGTATCATCAATCTGGGAATATTTTTTTGGTATTTATGACATCTTATTGTAAGAACATACTTTGACATTCCGAAAAATGAAATATCAAAGGATCTCAAATGAAGTACAATATGAGCCATTGGGCCTGTACTTAGCACGGGCGCTTCCCCACTAGTAAAAGAGCTAAATGCATGTTTGGATTAGCTTTTGGGTATCCAGAATCAATTCTGGGTACCTATTTTCGTGAAAATCAGAACCTTTATTCCAAGGAGCCTCACTTTACTGCTCTTAAATGTATCATTCGGTACGTTAAGGGTACTCTTGACTACAAATTACATCTTTATTCATTTGCACCGGTCAGACTGATATCGTATACGGACGCCGATTGGGGCGGTTGTCGGGACACACGTCGATCTACTTCAGGCTACTGTGTATTTTTGTAACTGTGTATTTTTGGGTGATAATCTTTTCTCGTGGTCTGTCAAATGACAAGACACTCTTTTCCATTTGAGTGCAGAAGCAGAATATAGAGGCGTTGAAAACGTTGTTGCCGAGATCTGCTGGCTCAGAAACCTTCTTCTAGAGATTCATTGTACCTTACGTAATGCATCTCTTATCTATTGAGATAACATATCTGTTGTTTACTTGTCTCATAAATCGGTTCAACATCAGCGAACCAAACATATTGAGATGAATATTCATTTTGTTTGTGAGAAGGTTGTCATGGGCCATGTTCGGGTGTTACATTTTTCTTCTTCCTATTAGTACACATATATATTTACTAAGGGACGTTCTCGGCAGCTGTTCCTTGACTTCAGATCTAGTTTGAGCGTCCGACCTCCTTCCGCTCCAACTGAGGGACATAAGTTATGCATCATAATATTTACTTCTTCCGTCCTAATTTAATTGTCTTATTTTTTTTTTGTGTGCCAAAAAGAGTGTCTCTTTCTATATTTAGTAAGTTTTGGTAAATTTAAGACTACAAGATTTAAAGGACTACACATCTTTAATTTAATACTACAAGATTGAAAAATCTTCCTTTATTTCTCAAATATTTTATTCAGTCAAACTATGACAATTAAAATTAAATTGGAACGGAGGAAGTACATGTTATGGAGGAAGTACATGTTATGTCAGCTCCCTTAATGCACTTAAGCCTCTATTGACATAAGTTCAATTTTAAAGGGCAAAAATTAAAGATCATGCCATTTGAATGGTAAATATTAAAGACCAGCCCATTTGAAGAATAAATTGTGCAATTATAATATTTGCACTTTTACCGTTATGGAACTTATACCTTTCGGGGACATAACTTTTTTACGGGATTCCAGACATATTATGCCAAATTTCATAGAAAATTTATGTACCAAAAGACATAAATTTTATTAGAGGGATAAAAATTAAAGACCAGCCCATTTGAAGAACAAATCGTGCAATTTGTAGATCAAATCCTCTAAATGTTGGCCAAGTCCATAGCTCACTCGTATAATTTGGTAATGGGCCAACGAGAATTCTCCAGAAGCATCTCGACATCCGATATCTAGGCTAGCTAGATCAAGAAAGTACTTTACCAACTTATAAATACGCATCTACCCCTTCTCTTTGAAGTTTGAACCAGCAAAATTGAAAGCAAACAGAGACCCAAGCAAACACAGAAAACTCTCAAAAGCTCACTGAAAATGTCGATAATTCCAAGGATCTTCGGCGATCGACGAAGCAGCAGCATGTTCGATCCATTCTCAATGGACGTGTTTGATCCTTTCAGAGAATTAGGCTTCCCAGGTTCCAATTCACTGGAGACCTCTGCATTTGCTAACGCACGAATCGACTGGAAGGAAACTCCGGAGGCTCATGTGTTCAAGGCCGATCTACCAGGGCTTAAGAAGGAAGAAGTGAAAGTGGAGATCGAAGATGATAGGGTTCTTCAGATTAGCGGAGAGAGGAATGTGGAAAAAGAAGATAAGAATGATACTTGGCATCGCGTGGAACGCAGCAGTGGCAAATTCATGAGAAGATTTAGACTTCCGGAGAATGCTAAGATGGAGCAGATTAAGGCGTCTATGGAGAATGGTGTGCTTACTGTTACTCTTCCTAAGGAAGAAATAAAGAAGCCTGATGTTAAGTCTATTGAGATCACTGGTTAGATGCTTTAACTAGAAATGGATATGTTAGTTTACTAGTACTATACGATGTATGGGCAAATAAATTCGTTGTTGTGTTTGTTGAAGATTTGAAGTTGCTCTGTTTCTGTATCTGAGTTGATTATGTTGAAAATGTAATACTAGCACTAGTGTTTTATTATCCTTTGATTCTGTGCCATATTTTCTTTCTTCTTATTCGGGAATGGATCCCATACGTGATCTTCTAACTTCATTTTGGGTTTGTGCTTCGTGATCTTCTAACTTCATTCGGACAAAAAGTTATAATCATCTTAAATTTTACCACTATTGATAATCCAAATATAAAGTTAGTTAATGATTGAAGCTAGCTAAGTTGGTGTGAATGAGAAATGGAGGGAAGACTACGGAAGGAAAATAAAGTTCAAAACTAAGTTTCTTTTAAAAAGAGTTTTGTATCACATACCTATGGTAGAAAGAGAAAGTTATGTGTTTATATTAGAAAGCACTTCTTTTAGCTCTTAAAGGGTTGATGGACTATCCTCGAGCCGCCGTCTCCGGATTCGGATTTGGTCAAATGATTTGATTGATAATCTTTTTGGATTAAATTTATTTAACTTAAATCTTCATTTTTTGAAATTATTTTGTTTATTTTCGCCGGAAAATATTAATTGGTAATTAATTAAATTTTGCGGAATAAATTAAACTCTCAATAATAATAAAGTTTCTGATTCGTCTTACTTGCTTGAGTCAAATAATTTATGGCATTCATGTTTAGGACATGTCAATTATAGAATCTTGCAAAAAATGATTAGTTTGAAAGTATTGCCTAAGTTTGAATGCAATTAATCAAAATGTCAAATCTGTGTTGAATCTAAGTATGTTAAACATCCTTATAAGTCAGTTTGAAAGGAATTCAAGTCCTTTAGACTTAATCCATACAGATATTTGTGACATGAAGTCAATCTCATATCGCGGTGGAAAGAATTACTTCATAACTTTTATTGACGATAGTACGCGGTATTGTTACGTTTATTTTACTTAATAGTAAAGATGAAGCAATTGAAGCATTCAGGCAGTACAAAACTGAAGTTGAGACTCAACTTAACAAAAAAAATAAAATGATAAGGAGTGATAGGGGCGGTGAGCCGGTGAATATGAATCTCCTTTTGAACAAATATGTTTGGAATATGACATTATTCATCAAACATCTGCCCCTTACTCGCCACAATCAAACTGAATTGCGGAAAGGAAAAATAGAACACTGAAAGAAATGATAAATGCACTGTTAATAAGTTCTGGTTTACCCCAGAACTTGTGGGGGGGGAGCTATTATAACAGCTAGCTGAATACTCAATCGAGTGCCCCATAGCAAAACAAAATCGATTCCATACAAAAAGTGGAAAGGAAGGAAGCCCAATTTGGGATACTTCAAAGTGTGGGGGTGTTTGGCAAAGGTGCAAGTTCCTAAACCCAAAAGGGTAAAAATAGGACCTAAAAACATTGATTGTGTTTTCATAGAATATGCCACAAATAGTAAGTCATATCGATTTCTGGTTCACAAATCAGAAAATCCCGACATTCAGGTGAATACGGTAATTGAATCAGATAATGCTGACTTCTTTGAAACCATATATCCGTATAAAAAAGAATGTGAGTCGTCTAGCAAAAAATCTAAACGACCTCGGGAAGAAACAAAGGAAAATGTTCCTGATTGAGGAAAATTCAAGACGCAGCAAACGTCAAAGGACGTCTACTTCATTTGGACCAGAATTTCTAACATTTTTTATTGAAAAATGAGCCTCGAACTTTCAACGAAGCTATCAATAGTGAGATAGAATCCATATTGAACAATCATACTTGGGAATTGGTTGATCTTCCTCCAGGGAATAAACCTTTAGGTTCCAAATGGATTTTCAAGCGGAAAATGAAAGCTGATGCTACTATTGATAAATATAAGGCAAGACTAGTTGTTAAAGGGTTTAGACAACGGGAATGTCTTGATTACTTTGATACATATTCGTCGGTAACGAGGATTACATCCATTCGGGTGTTAGTAGTGTTAGCCGCCGTGTACGGTCTTGAAATCCATCAAATGGATGTGAAAAAAGTCTTCTTAAATGGAGAGTTAGAGGAAGAATTACATGGAATAACCTGAAGGGTTTGTAGTTCTAGGGAAAGAGAAGAAGGTGTGTCGACTTGTTAAGTCTCTTTACGGACTAAAACAAGCACTCAAACAGTGGCATGCAAAATTTGACCATACAATGCTGTCAAATGGATTCAAGATAAATTAGTGTGATAAATGTGTCTACATTAAGAACACTCCGAACCACGTCGTCATTGTTTGTTTGTACGTGGATGATATGTTAATAATGAGTAACGACATTGCTAACATCAATGCTACTAAGCGCATGCTTGCTAGTAAGTTTGATATGAAAGACTTAGGAGTTGCCGATTTAATTCTGGGAATTAAAATCCATAAGACTCTTCAAGGACTAGCATTGTCTCAATCTCACTATATTGAAAAGGTACTTGAAAAGTTCAAGTATTTGGACTTTAAAGTTGTAAAGACGCCAATTGATATGAACCTTGCTCTTGCAAAGAATAAAAGTGAAAGTCATTCTCAATTGGATTATGTCAGAGTGTTGGAAAGTTTGATGTATATTATGAACTGTACGCGACCTGATATTGCATGTGCTATAAGTAAACTAAGTCGCTACATCAGTAATCCCAACCAAAATCATTGGCTGGCAATGAAACGAGTTTTGGGGTATTTGAAACATACTCAAAACTTTGCTTTGCATAATAACAGGTATCCTGCAGTTATTGAAGGATACAATGATGCAAATTGGATCACCGATTCAACTGAAACTAAATCCACAAGTGGATATGTATTTACCATAGGTGGAGGAGTAGTGTCTTGGAAGTCATCCAAACAGACATGTATCGCCCGCTCTACTATGGAATCTGAGTTCATAGCTTTAGACAAAGCCGGTGAAGAAGCTGAATGACTCCGGAATTTCTTAGAAGATATTTCATTTTGGCCTAAACCGTTGGCTCCTATATGCATACATTGCGATAGCCAAGCAACAATAGGGAGAGCCGGGAGCGTTATGTACAACAGAAAGTCTCGTCACATACGATGAAGACATAATACCGTTAGACAACTACTCTCTAGTGAAATTATCACAATTGACTATGTTAAGTCAAGAGATAATGTGTCGGATCCACTAACTAGAGAGGTGGTTGAAAGATCATTGAGGGGAATGGAACTATGGCCGAGGACAAGTCATCGTGACGATAACTCTATCTAGAAGACTGGAGATCCCAAGATCTAGGTTCAAAGAGATCAAACAAAGTCATTGATGACGGTTCAACATTGTCACAATAACGTTTTGGTCCATTCTCGTGATGAGACAATGTTCAGTACCAAGATAAAACATTACAGATTTTTAATGGTTTCTAAGTTTGGTACGGGGTATATCAAATAGTGTATCTACAAGATGACACATTTAGGAATCACCTATGTAAGTGTGAAGTGTAAGCCGCTTCAAGGAGAATTCAGTAAGGCCAATTCTTTACGCACTTATGAACCAGGCAGTGTTCATGGCTGAAACGAACAAACAATGAGAACCAAAGACGGTTAAAGGGTTAATTGTGTTATACCCCGTATTTCCAGAGTATGTACGTGAGGGCGTACGTATAAAAGTTTTAGCCTTAAGATAGGCAAGGATCGAAAATTTTGTTCACAACTACCGAAAAGAATTGTTTTCCGACGAAACGTTTTCCAAACTTTGCGAGGGGAAAATTACGGCTATGTCATTTATACTTTTTGCGGATTTTTCCGAGAGATGAATTATTTTGGACCAACGAGAGGGCGACACTTGTCACCCTCAAGTTGACGGTTTGTGGTGGCCGATTGGGTGCATGTTTTGTGCCATGTTTTGTTGCCTAAATCATGGGTCAATGTTTGTGAGGGATTTGTGGAGTAGGGTTAGGGTGCATTTGGGCAAATCTTGACCCTCTACTTGCCCCCCACTTGGCTTGATCTTGTCCATTGGTTTCCCTATAAATACCCCCCCTTTGTTGAAGACTTCTTTATCCACAATAATTTCCAAGTCTTGAAATCCCCCTCCCCTCTTCTTGTTGCTCTCGTCCATGAGCACCCCTCCCCCTTTGAGAGGCCTTTGGTAGAGGTACCACTTTCCTAGTGGTGCTAGCCGTAGCACACCCCCCATTGCCTAGTTGTTCTCGTAAATACACCCCCCTTGGTAGAAAAGTATTCTCCAAGTATTGTTACTATTCCAAAATACCTTAACCTTATACCTTGTAGTATTTCAAAAGTTACCTCTATACGTAGAGCCCGGAAATACTACCTTATGTCCTTTTAGTCTCAAAACGAAACCCTAAGGAAAATCTTCATAGTTGGTTGAAGTGTTAAGTAGAAGTTGTTTGGGAACTTCTAAGGGTTGTTTGGAGCGGGTTGGAGCGCCCAGAGTAGGAGCTAAACGTTGCTCAGGATCGACATTTAATCTTGGATAATTTTGGGTTATCGAGGTAAATATCTTGTCCCCCTTTTGTAATTAAAGTTTACATACTGTTGAAGTATAAGAATTAAGTATAAGTTATATACAAGGAAGGTATATAAGAAGAGAATTGAACTGTACTTACATAGGATTGTATTCTGATGAACTTGTGAAGCTTGCGGGTAGGGAAGTCTTGCCAATTTTCCGTAGAATCTTGTATCTAGATTTATTCTACCGAGTAGTCTAGACTTTGATAGACTTGTATAACCGTTATAGGTTGAAGTACTGCGAGTAGCGTATTCTACTCGAAGGGTGGAAAAGGCTAGCAGGATTACAGTACTTTGGAGCTATTTGTTAATAGTCGATAAATCGTCGCGAGGTATGTGATTCTTCATATCCTCTTGAGCATGATATTTTAAAAGAATATATATAGTACGGTGAGCGTCGTGTGTTAACTGAACGTGGTTTTACTGCGATGTCTTTTGACTTGAGTCTAAATAATAAGAATCTGAAGTATTTCAAAAGAGTTAAGAAACCTTTTTGAAAGAAGAGTAACACTTGGTTTTAAAAGTTTTAAGAGCTTAAGAGTTATACTAGCTTTATGGGAAGTTAGGTATAACGACTTAAGAGAGATAAAAAGAATGGTTTATTGATTTTAGAAGTTAAGAGACTTGATCTTAAAAGATAAGAGACTTGACTTTATTAATTTAATATGAATTTTGTTAAAAAGTGTGAAACCTCATTCGTGAGTAATGAGTACTTGATTTTTCAAAGGAATAATGTTTTACTGATTTCGGAAATCAGAATAAGTATCGAACGAACCACTGCAGCGTTAATAAAGGGAAATGTATTGACTAATTAAGTATTATTAAAACCAGTAGAAACATCCATCTGCATAGAAGCTAAGATGAGACAAAATGATAGTATATTTCCTAGATCATGGCTGCTTTAATAAGATTGTTATGAACAAGAATAACCTACTCACACATAAGGCATATGTTTCTCAAATTGTTTTAAAAGAGAATTATATTCTTAAGTGATTAAGACTATAAACTACGAAACCTTTCGAAAAAGAGAAACTTGAGCATTTGAAATTAGGCAAACTTGAACGTTTGGAAAATAATGTTGTTACTTGATTTTACAAAGGGAAGTGTTTTGGTTTACTTAAAAAGATAGTCACTCTATTTTTATACTACGGGTATTGTGTGACTTTTGTGAAAGAAACGGATCTTTTAAAGAGTTAGTATATGAAGTACTTTGGGGATAAAAACCCGAGCTTGATTGACATAAAGTAGAAAGTACCTTGTGTGAATAACTTGACTATGTTGGTTTGTGATAGCCTTGTAATACTTTCTTGTTGGTTTGATAAATAAACATGTTAGGATGCTACGTGTGTTAGTGCCTTGTAATGTTGTGTAAGGGGGTTTCCCTTGATTGTGCTTATGTTGTTTAACGATAAGTTGTTATGTTAGTATTATATCACTCACCTTGACTTGATCCCGGGGGTTAAGTGCCTCCGTCACGGGGTATAGCTCGGTGATGCAGGACCGTGATTCGAGAATACCTCATGCGGGTCGGGGACTATGCGAGCTACGAGTTCGAGGTGTAGTGCGGCCTATATGGTCATGCGGTCTACGTGGCCACGCGGATGCGAGTCGGGGCGATGCGGGAGTAGCTACCCTCGATGCGGGGAATACCTCATGCGGGCTATGTGAGTGGCCTATGCGAGCTGCGGGAAGTTCGGGACTAGACGCGCGCGCATCGACATCTGCGGGCGAGTGGCGAACGATCATGTGGCGATGCAGACAGATCTCATGTCTGATTTATGACCTTGTTGATGCGTGGGTTTTAGTAGTCGGCTATGCCTTCGCACTTACCGTGCGGTTTTATTATGACACGGTGAGACACGGTGTTCATGTGTATTCCTTGGTGCTTCTACATCATAGATCGCCGGTGAGGAAAGGTATTCCAGGGCATGATTGATGTTGTGGGCATGAGACCCATAGTTATATTTGAGTGATGACTTTGAGGCGTGAGTCACGACTTGACATGATCGCTTATTTATTGTGAGCTGTAGTTTGGTTATCATATATGTCTCTGCTTTATATAGACTACTATGATTTCATTCTGATATTTTCGATTTCACATACTTGGTACTGTTGTCTTGACCTCGCCCGGCCGCTGCGTTACGCCGCGGTAGAGGTACGCGATCGTTGATCCCCGCTCTTAGGATCACGATTCAGCGTTTTGGGAAGCTCCGTTTCTTGGAGGCTTATCTTTAGTATAGTCCCTGTCGTTGTAGGTACTTACATTCGGGGTATGGCGAACCCTGTCCCGCCATTGTTGTTATATCATTCTTAGAAGTGCATGAATCTTGTTGTGGCAGAGTTTGTAAAAAGGATGTAACTGTTCGGATTTAAGTTTTTATATATATGCCGAAAGACAACTTTTCTTCAGATAAACTGTGTCTCTTTTACATTGTTTCATGTTGTGTTTTATATTCCGCTGATTACTCTGATGTATGTCTACTTGGGTGCCCGGGGTAAGGCACCAGTCACGGGCCCGGGTTCGGGTCGTGACAAATTGTGTGACATGTGGTTGTCTAGGTATACACCAAAGCTCGACGGTTCAAAGATATCAAATCTACCGATTGACCGAGTATATCCGACATATGTTCACTACGAAAAGTTCAAAGAGAAATCTACTTATCCAGATGCGATTAATCCTTGCTTATGAATCACACAGTTTTTTCTTGTCATGCATGTTTTTCATCATATAGTCATTCCCCATTAATGTGGGGGATTGTTAAAGCTAGTTAATGATTGAAGCTAGCTAAGTTGGTGTGAATGGGAAATGGAGGGAAGACAATGGAAAGAAAATGAAGTTCAGAGCAAAGTTCCTTTGAAAAGGAGCTTTGTACCACATTGGTGGTAGAAAGGGGAAGTTATGTGCTTATATTAGAAAGCACTTCCCCTCGCGCCGTCGTCGTCGCTCGGCTCGGCTTCGGATTTGGTCAAATGATCTAATCTTTTTGGACCAAATTTATTTAACTTAAAACTTCATTTTCTAAAATTATTTTATTTATTTCCGCCGAAAAATATTAATTGGTAATTAATTAAATTTCGCAGAATAAATTAAAACTCCCAACGTTCTTATTTTTTTCTGAACATGCAATGACCTTTCCGAACAGGCACCTTCGAGACTATATAAACTGAGAAAATGCCTCATGTTTAAACACTGAAAATTATTTCCTGCATTGCAAATTCTGCATTCTTTTTCACAAATAAAACTATCGAGTCTTACTGTGTTTCCTTGCCAACTTTGAGTTCGTCGAAGTCGTAGGCGTTTGACGTACCGCTACTCCTGCGACAGGTATATCCGTTTTATCCTGGGAGAAAGTAATTCATAACCTCGGGTACAGTGAGAGGATTAAATTCCTTAAGAACACACAGTGAATTCTGTGGTCTCGAATATTTTTTTTACTGTCTGCATTTTTTTCAGTTTATGATTTTTTCCATTTCCAGTTTTGGTTTTCGTTTTCTGATTTTGAACGCACGCATACTAACAATATCAATAGACAAGTTATAAAAAACTTATAAGGATACAACGACTAGATTGTGATCTTCTAACTTAATTATTTATAATCATCTTAAAAATAATAGAATACAACGACTAAAAGAATATAAAAAAACTTGTCACGATTGTGGTCTAGCTTACAGAAAAGTTCCTGAAGAAGTATGCACTAGATGAAATTCTTTATACAACCAACTACGTGTTGCTTATGAGTATAGACAATCTATAACCCAATTTTTTAACGCCCGTAATCAAAATCCTAGTGATGTGCTTATAGATTTCGATTGGGATATAATTTTAGAACTTAATATATTTTTAGAGAAATTTCATCTAGCTACTAAAGAAATTTCCGGGATTTATTATTCTACTATTTCATCAATGTTATTTTATATAGCTATAATATTTATATTACTTAGTGAATATATGACAAAACCAGCTTATAAGGAACCTATTAAAAATGTTTGAAAAAATATTTTATTCCTATTCCCCAATATTTTTTATTAGTGTTGTATTAAATTCGTCTATTAAACTAGACGGTTGTAAAAATCTTGTTGAAACTATTTACGATTGCATAGCTACACTTCCACATCCAACTCCTAAAAATCCAAATGACCCACCATCTGTTGAAATAAGTAGAGAAGAAGTGTTGTCTAGCATTCAAGATGAATGTAAAAAAATATATACGCATTACTAACAAGAAAGTGCTAGCAACCAACCGGCTTCCATGTCTTCTTCTTCTTCAACACAACGCAAAAACGACATGTTGTTTCTGCGGCTAGTATTCAAAGCCTCAGACAAAGAATGAATAGTGGTACCGTTTCTAACCAAATTAGCGAGTTAGATATTTTTGTTTTGCAGGGTGTTGTACCGTACGAAATAATTGAAAATGAAGAGGGACGTGAAGACTTGCTAAAATACTGAAAGCAGAATGAGAAAAAATTTCCAACACTAGCAAAGATGGCCCGAGATGTGTTGAACATTCAAGCGTCATCAACATCGTCCGAAAGTGCATTTTCTGCGGGAAGATTTCAAATAGGGGAGCACAGACGTTCATTGGCAGGAGACTCATTAGAGATTGCAGTTCTATTCAGAGACTGGATTCGTGTGGAGCGTAGGAGGTGCGGCCAACCGGAGATCGACGATGAAGATGACTACAACTACAGCGAAATCTTATCCGACGGATGTGCAAGCACGTCGTCCAATTTGACCAAGATATACCAATTCCAACCGAAAAACCACAAGACATTATAAAGAAACTAGAAAATGTGTTTCTTAAAATGTAATTCTTTTAATTGTAATTTTACTATGCTATTTATTTGCAACTTTCAATATTACGAAGTTACAATTTTGAAATTGTATTACAAAAAAAAAATCATACTTCTAGTCGAATAATATAAGAGGCACAAGAACAGCCTTGAGATGTTTTTATTAAACTATTTTATTGTGTGTGTGTGTTATTTATTTATTTAATTTAAAGACAAATAAAAAAATGACCCCACCCGACCCCACCCCGACCCCCTCTGGATCGGGACGGGGCGGAGGCACACCCCGACCTCGGCACTCGACCTACACCTGTGCCGCGGATGTCGACCCCAATCCGCCCCGCCCCGCCCCGTTAGACAGCCCTAAATTATGGACTGAAAGATAAATATGGACGGAAAGATAAATATGTATGGAGCACTTTGGAGACTAATTCTCCGAAAGATAAAAAGTGCCATATATGTTTGTCGTTTAGTTCCCAAAGACATATCTTTTTATTCCTTATTGACATGTTTATATTTTTGGTCTCCAAAGTGCTACATACATATTTATCTTTCGGTCCATATACTTAAATAGATGATCTTCAGAGTAAGAAACTTTTCGTCCTACGTAGATCATTCTGTCTCTGAAGCGCCGCGGCCCTGGGAGGCCCCAAACTTCAAGTGACTGAACACTAA
The DNA here is from genome assembly GCA_029844215.1 of Przewalskia tangutica. Taxonomy (NCBI): domain Eukaryota; kingdom Viridiplantae; phylum Streptophyta; class Magnoliopsida; order Solanales; family Solanaceae; genus Przewalskia; species Przewalskia tangutica. Next base: position 5,010,626 of record CM056723.1, on the reverse strand, counting down.
TCAAGCGACGCGGCACTTCACAGCTCCGCGACGATTTCCGATCCGTTTAATCTTTTACACATCGTACATTTCTTCCTTCATTTACCAACGTTAACACGTGTCATTTAATCAATGACCGTCCATCATTTCATGTCTCAAACGTTTACTCACGTACCAATATCTCTTTCACTAATGAAATTTACGATATTTGGCACTACGTGTGCACATGTGTGGAAGTGACGTTTCCGACGTGCGAGGCCTCAATTGTTCGTGTCATAAATAATGGGTTAAACTTAATTCCACATTAGTAAATTTCCAACAAAAATAACATGTATATCCTTGTTATTTTATCTCTCGAGGAGTGGTATTTCTTCATTCAATTCAAGGAATGAAATCTGATAATTCAAATGTACTTGAAATACGATATTCATCAATAGCTCGTTATTTTGCTCAAGCACAAGAAGACATTGTTTCAGAATTTCTCAAATATTTTACTAATTCTTTCTGCTTCAGGAGTAAAGTTAAAGTTTTACTACTTCGGGAGTAAAATTTCAAGGTTTACTACTTCAATAGTAAAATTCAAAGTCTTACTACTTCAGGAGTAAATTTTAAAATCGTACTACTTCAGGAGTAAAATTTAAAGCTCTATCACTTAAGGAGTAGGGTTTAGAGTCTTACTATTTCCGAAGTTGATTTCAGCATATTTACTACTTCAGGAGTAAATTTTAAGATTCTATTACTTCGGGAGTAGAATTCAGAATCTTACTACTTCAGGAGTATAACTCAAAATTTGCTACTTCAAAAATAGAGCTTAAAGTTCTACTACTTCGGAAGTAGAATTCTATTACTTCGAGAGTACAATTCAGAGTTTAGTAGTTTACTACTTCGGGAGTAAAGTATATAATATTCAGAATATCTCTTAGTTTATTCTATCTCTTCTGGAGATGAGTCGTGATATTTTTCACAACCAAATGCACGTTATAAATACGTTCATATTTATTGGATTTATTATATACAGTCACATTCACTTCAGGAAATTGATATGTATTTGTAATATTTATCAAAAATCCTCATTCTTCAGGAATTGAACATAATCATCTGAGCATATAAAATTGTAATAGCTTAGAACCTCTTTAAGATATTCCTACCTCGATAGCAAATCGAGACATACATATAACGTAGAGATTTTTTTTTATCTATTATATCTTTCAGAGTATATATGACTTCAAAGAAATTATTGTTTTATGAACTAATATGAAGCACCATGATATATCTAATTCATAAAATTATTATAGAATAAATTCCATATATCGATAGACAGTAATCAAAATCGGATCAACCATATTTTCGATGACTTATTACATATTGCTCTTCAGGGGCAATTTTTTATCTGTAGATTTTTAACCTTTTAAAAATAAGTGCTCAAATAACCACTTACCTCAACTCCTCTTTGGAGTAATAGGTTAAGGGACAATGTCCATGATAAGAGAGCATTAATTTGATTTCCCTACCACCGATAAAAGAAAGCAAAACAAATAGAAGCTCTCCAGCAAGCCATGCATCAAATGGCATATCAAATCCGCAAATATGAGATTGATTAAATAACACAAATATAATTGACACAGAATTGAGCTTGAAATAGAAAATTAAACTCAAAATGACAGAATCTCGTGCTGATAACATGTTATAAAATAAAGATTATAAAGTAAATACATCAAAAACAAATATAAAGAGAGACTGATATATTATTCAACTTCAAACTTATATACAAATGAGTAAATTGACTTTCTATTTATCGGCGGAAAATACCTTGCTGGTCAAGTAACTTGGTGACCAAGGTAGTCAAACTTGGTAGCCAAAGTTAACATACTAACATAGTCCAATTAATCTATACATAAACATTTACAACACTATATGTATAATACGGCTAATAAATATGCTGGGCCTGTGTGAAGACTTCCCTCGTAATAGACCAGGATAGAATTGGGCCGCTAAATCAAATCCACTATAACCGTAAAATGTTTGCCCAAGTCCATAGATCACTGGTGAAATTATAATGGGCCTACGAGATTTCTCCAGAAACATCTCGATATCTGATATCTAGCTTGGTCAAGAAATATCGCGAAAGCCACAGAAAAAAAACGAAATATCGAGAAAGTACTTGACACTCGTCTAACAACTTATAAATACCCATCTGCCCCTCCTTCTTCAACCATCAAAATTGAAAGCAAACAGAAACCCAAGAGAACACAGAAAATTCTCAAAAGTTCACTGAAAATGTCTCTAATCCCGAGAATCTTCGGCGATCGACGAAGAAACAGCATGTTCGATCCATTCTCAATGGACATGTTTGATCATTTCAGAGAATTAGGCTTCCCAGGTTCCAATTCACAGGAAACCTCTGCATTTGCTAACACTCGAGTCGATTGGAAGGAAACTCCGGAGGCTCATGTGTTCAAGGCCGATCTACCAGGGCTTAAGAAGGAAGAAGTGAAAGTGGAGATCGAAGATGATAGGGTTCTTCAGATTAGCGGAGAGAGGAATGTGGAGAAAGAAGATAAGAATGATACGTGGCATCGTGTGGAACGCAGTAGTGGCAAATTTATGAGAAGATTTAGGCTTCCGGAGAATGCTAAGATGGAGCATATTAAGGCTTCTATGGAAAATGGAGTGCTAACTGTTACTGTTCCTAAGGAGGAGGTGAAGAAGCCTGATGTCAAGTGCATTGAGATCTCTGGTTAGATGCTTTAACTAAAAATACATTAAGTAAATTTGCTAGTAGTATATGATGTATGGGAAAATAAAAGGTCGAATATGTTGTGTTTGAAGTTGCTCTCTCTGTTTCTCTCCTAATGGAGTAGTTGTGTTTCTTTCAAAACTCGAAGTTGAGAATGTAATAGTAGTGTTGTTTTATCTTTTGTCTGTTACTCCTTGAAGTTGAGAATGTAATAGTATTGTTGTTTTATCTTTTGTCTGTTACTCCTTTTGGGTGTAGGTAAACTGAGTCTTAACTTTAAGTATTTCAATTAGTTCTTCAATCAGTTACTGTTAAATCTTCAATCCACACCTAATTGATATTGCATGCACGAGAATTGCTCAGTTCCACCATGAGCTAGTGAATATCTATATCTTCAATACGCCCCCTCAAGCTAGAAACTAAAAGAGATTTTTAAGTTGTAGCTTGGACAATAGATAATTATGTCGACCTTGAGTTAACCCCTTTGTAAGAATACCCTTGTTATATCTTCTCAAATGACAGTTGATATCAATATGTTTGGTTCTTTCATGGAAGACAGGGTTGACTCCTATCTGTAAGGCAGATTTGTTGTCACTGTGCACAGGTATGGAGAGTCGAATAGGAACATACAACTCAGTGAATAATCCACAGAGCCACACCACCTCTGCAACTGCAGAGGCTAAACTCCTGTATTCAGCCTCTGCTGAACTCCTTGAGACTGTGGGCTGCTTCTTGGATTTCCATGAGATAAGAGAAGATCCAAAAAAACACCAAATAACATGTGATAGATCTCTTGATATTGAGATAAGAAGCTCAATCAGAATCACAATAAGCAGTGAGGCTAGTAGCGTCTCCTGCTAGCATGAAGATTCTCAGACAGACCTGGTGCCTGTTCTGACCACTCGATGTGCAGCCACAAGATGAGAAACCTTTGGACTCTGCATGAATTGACTAAGGCACTGGACAACAAATGAGATATCAGGTCTAGTATTTATCAAATATAGTAACTTGCCAATAAGCCTTTGATAGCTTGCTGGATCATCCAGCAATGGATCCTTGATCTTTGATGAAACATCATATGATGATCAAACACAACAGATGTCAACTTAGCATTGAGCTCCATAAGTGACCTTGCTGTTTTCCCAGCAGATAGTCCAAGATCAGAGATCAAATCCACTACATATTTTTTCTGATGCATTTTATCCCACTGACATTCTAGCAAATTCAAAGCATAGAAAATATCGCAAAGCTCCCAAGTCTTTGATCTTAAAGTTCTGTTGAAGAGCCAATTTTATCTTCTGAATAAGGCTCTCATCATTGCCAGTAATGAGAAGATCATCCACATAAATGAGTACCACCACCATTTGGTCACCAACCCTTAAGAAAATAGTGATCTAACTTGCTTTGAGTAAATCCTGAACTCTTCAAGGCAGTGGTTAGTTTTATGTTCCACTGCCTGGAAGCTTGCTTCAATCCATACAATGATTTTATCAATTTACATACCTTCTCTTGCTTGTGATCAAAACCTTGTGGCATACTCATGTACAACTCTTCATTAAGGTCACCTTGCAAGAATGCATTGTATACATCCATTTGATATATATGTCAATTTTAGAAGCAGCAACTGAAATCACAGCCCTCACAGTCACCATTTTTTCCACTTGTGAAAAAGTATCTTAGTAATCAACCCCTTCCTTTTGATTGTATCCCTTGGCTACTAGACTTGATTTGAACTTTTCCACTTCACCATTTACCTTGTAGTTGATTTTATAGACCCACTTGCATCCAATTGCCTTCTTGTGTTTGGGAATATCAGTTACTTCCAAGGTATTATTATCTTCCAATGCTTGCATCTCCACCTTCATGACATCAACCCATCTGGTGTCCTTTACTGCTGCAGAGTAGGAAGTTGGTTCCTGTTCAACTTCAATTTTGGCAGTGTAGCTCTTGTACCTTGCAGTCAATCCAGTGTAGCTGAGATTACTGGAAATATGATACAAGCAACTTTGTCTGCTCCCTGCAACATCTGTTTGCTGCATGATGCGCGAAAAGATGCACACACTTTAACGCAAGTGCACGTTATCGTGACAAGTAATATAGTCTTGGTAAGACCGAATATCGTCCACAAGGATTAGTGTTCAAGTACCAATTATCTATCTTTTGTTATCTATTTGGTAACCGATATTTGAGTTTGTTGATTATACTAACAATTATAAAGACTAATTAACTATGTGTTTACTTCAGTAGTGATGGAAATAGGGCTTCCAAGTCTCCTCAACTATCCGCTTATATTACTTATTAATGCAATGAATTATGGTTCTTCTTCTTTTGGAGCTAGCAGGTTTACTAAATCGTTTTATACTCCCGTTAAGGCTATATAAACACTCAACCCCAGTATCGCTCATTTCTACCTTTCGGTGATAAGGATGACTCTATAGGAGGATTAAGACCAAAAACCTAGTTAACCGTCACGCGCCATGCGTAAAATTAGGTGTTTAAACCTCTCATTAACGCTACACAAGTAATTGAGGTATTTTCATCCCCAATCCAAAATATGTCTACCCAACTTACAACATATTCACAACCTCCTCCTTTCGAAGTTTGATTAGAAATCATATAAATAATGATAATTAGTGATCAATTAATTACCAAGCATACAAAACAATTATTGGGTAAATCTCAACACTAAGAAGAATAACCATAAACATGCATCAATTCATAACATAAGGTTCTAGTGATTTGACATGAAAAACCCTATAATGGAATTAGTTCCTAGCCATTGACATGACAAGAACTAATTCAATATCCAACATAAAAACTGAAATAAAGAAAGAAAGAAAAGAAAATTACTAAGTTAAGGTCTCCAATCTTCAAGTCCAAGAAGTCTTGTGTTTGTGCAAGAAAGGAAACCCTTGAAAACTGTCTAGGGTTCTCCTTTTATAGGCTCAAAACCGCCTCAAACTTTTCCCTTCAGGCATGGCCCAGAATTCGTCATTAAACCTGATTTTCATGCGTCGGCGCGCTGCTATCGGCGCATGGCCAAACTCTGCGATGTTCGATGATTTGGCGTCGCGACCACACTCTGTCTAGAGCGCGTGCTGCTGCTCTGGAACCCTCAGGTATTAGCGGCCGGCGCTGAACTGCTCTGCGAGGCGCCGTGCTGGCGTGCCTCTGCCTCGTTCGCCACTTTCTCGTCTTTTAAGCTCTGGAACCTCCACTTTTGCCCTCTTTTCGCTCCTTTTTCGTCATTGGGCCATTTTAACCACTTTGACTCAAAAGAAAGAAAATCTATTCTAATACGACATTTATTTGTACAAAAAGGGACAAAAGATTAACTAAAAACGACTCGAAAAGTGTATATAAAATACACCGATCAAATACCCCTAAATTTAACCTTTGCTCGCCCTCGAGCAAAGATAAAAAAAAAGAAATAAAGACTCAAGAAAAAGGAAAATAAAGGACTCAATGACATTGATCACTTTGCTGCATTGATGTCACTTAGAAAAACATGAAGATTAGCAGAATAATATGCAGGAACATATAGCATGAAATTTTAGCACACTAAACACATTAAGCTAGATATTTCGCAAACTCAATTTTATCATGCTTAATGGAAGTCAAAACACTGAATCATGCATGTTAATTTCATAAATCCTATGACAATTTTCACTTGTTATTCTCCACTAATCATGGCTATGCATCTAAGAGATCTTCAGGACTTTTAAGGGTTGTAATGTAGGCTTAGGAACGAGTAGGTAGAAATAGGCATTTAGGCTCATTTTTGTGTACCATAAGCTCTTTAGCTTTTCAGTGTTTCCCTTTTATTTTGATTCTTTTCTTCACTTCAAATCTATCTTTCCCCTCTTTTGTTTTGGGAGAGTGAAGTGTATTATGATAACAAGCACCCCCAAACTTAGGCTTTTGCCTATTTCTTATTACTTTTTTATTAGGGTGCATCACTTTTGTTCACTCTTTTTGTCTTTTTTTTAACACGCTCTATTCCAACTATTTCACATTTTTACTTATGGCACAAGTATGAGAATATAAGGTGTCAAAGAAAAAGTTCAATTTGTAGGCTCAATGAGGCTGATGATCGGTGTATTTTATATACACCTTTTGAGTCAGTTTTGGTTATTTTTTTGTCCCGTTTTGTACAAATAAGTGTCGTATTAGGATAGTTTTCCTTTCTTTTGAGTCAAAGTGGTTAAAATGGCCAAATGACGGAAAAGGAGCTGAAAAAGGGCAAAAATGGAAGTTCAGAGTCAAAGCGTAGAAATTGCGAACGAGGCGAAACCAGGCCGGCGGCGGCCTCCTGCGATCGAAGCGAGGCGCGGCGTAACATTCGAAGAGGCTGCGAAGACCAGCACGCGCGCCATGCCAACGATAGCGAGCGCGGCGCGCTAATCATCGAGAGGCTACAGTTGCGTGCGCTGGCTCTCGAGCAACAAAGCGGGGCGCGGCGCCAAATTAACCGAAGGGCTGCAGAGTTCGCGCGCCTTGGCGAAAAAATCAGGGTTCTGACGAATTTTTGGGCCAGGCCTGCAGGGAAAGGTTGAGGCGGTTAGGAGCCTATAAAAGGAGAACCCTAGGCAGTTTTTAAGGGTTCCCCTTCTTGCACAATACAAGACTTTCTTGCTTGGAGATTGGAGACCACAATTTAGTAAATTTCCTTTCCTTTCTTGTTTTTATTTCAGTTTTATGAAGAACATGAAATTAGTTTTTGTCATGTCAATGGCTAGGAACTAATTCCTCTATAGGGCTTTCCATGTTGAATCTCTAGAAACTTATGTTATGATTTAATGCATCCTTATGGTTATTCTTCTTCTTGTTGAGATCTATCCAATAATTGAATTGAATGCTTGATAGTTAATTGACAACTAATTATCACTATATGATTTCTAATCAGACTCCGAAAGGAGGGGATTGTGAATATGCTGTAAGTTGGGTAGACATTCTTGGATTGGGGATGAAAATACCTCAATTATTTATGTAGCGTTAACGAAAGGCTTAACAACCCTAATTTTACGCATTGTGCGTGACGGTTAACTAGGTTCTTAGTCTTAATCCTCCTATAGAGTCATCCTTATCACCGAAAGGTAGAAAGGAGCAATACTGGGGTTGAGTGTTTATATAACCCTAACGGGAGTATAAAACGATTTAGTGAACCTGCTTTCTCCAAAAGAAGAAGACCATAAGTTATTGCATTAATAAGTAACATAAGCGGATAGTGAGGAGACGTGGAAGCCCTATTCTCATCACAACTGAAGTAAACTCATTAGTTAAATTAGCCTTTATAATTCGTAGTTATAAACCACAAAATCAAATATCAATTTACCAAATAGATACCAAAAGATAGATAGTTAGTACTTGAACCCTAATCCTTGTGGACGATATTCGGTCTTATCAAGACTATATTACTTGTCACGATAACGTGCACTTGCGTTTAAGTGTGTGCATCTTTTCGCGCATCAAGTTTTTGGCGCCGTTGCCGGGGATTAGGCATAGTTCAATATCAATTTTATCTATTTTTAATTTCTAATTTGGTTTTTGTTTTTGTTTCTTTAAATTATTTATTTCATTTTCTTTTCTTTTGAAAAAAAAAAACAAGTGTGTCGTGATTCGTTGTTGGTTTTGATTCACCTCAGGGATCCTTAAGACATGGATTTCTACTGTCAATATGATCGAGCTCCAACCATAGAGGAAGAGAGGGAGGAATTGCGAGAAGCCATACTCAGTTTCGCTAGGTATCAAACTCAGTTCATGGACGAAACGAGATTGGCCATGAAGAAGTTGGAACTGCAAATAGGAGAACTCGCAGTCATTTTGAACAGCGAAATGCAAGAAAAACAATCTGCACCGGTGGGAGGTAGCAAGAAAATTGAGGAGCCTGAACCACACCCAACTATTGAGGAATCTGGCGAGATAGTTGGTGTAGAGAAGGAAAAGATTGCAGAGATCCAATTATTCACCTTCTTGGATTCCTTGGAAAATCTTTTTCTTGTACCTATTGCAGAAGAAACACCACCAGCTGTCAAAGTGGACCCCCAAACAGGAAGTCCATACCATCAAGGGCACCCCCGAGAGTTGAGAGATGTTGGGAATCTCACTGATCCCTACATTAGAGAGAGCTTAAAAGACAAGCATGTCTTGTGTACTTGGGGGATAATCGTATATTTGAGGCCCTTGTTTGAAGCAATGGTTGTAGTTGAAGTGAGACCTGCAACAATAACTCTGCGGATTGCAAGCAGTTCGCAGAAGGATCCAATGGGCACTCGTAAAGGTTAATTGCGTCCGACTAAAAGACGTTAAAGACAGCGCTTGTTGGGAGGCAACCCAATGTTTTTAATTATGTTATTTTAATTTCTGTCTTTATTTTATGTTATTTTGCCTTGAACAGTCTCACGATCTTGGGTTCTTGTTTTGTGTTGTTGGATGACAGGTGGACTAAAAGCTAAAACCGAGGAAAAAGGAGCAAAAACGCTGAAAAAAGGAAAATAGCGATGCGTCGTACGCTGAATCGGGCAGCGCGTAACCGTAAGAGCCACGATACTAGCAGCGGCGCGTGAATCTCGAGGGCGCGCCGAACTCAGAGAGCCATATTTAGTGCAAATTCGAATTTTCCTCCTAGACCTCCATTATGACCGCTGTGTTGTGTCAGTAAGTTGTCCATATTTTTTTTGAGTATTGCACACATTGGGAACAATGTGTGATTTAAGTTTGGTGGGTGTTTTATTTGTGTCTTATTGTTATAGTATGTTTAAGTCTTTTTTTGTATATTTTTGAGTCATAATTTTTTTTTTCTTTCGAGTCATAATTGTCTGTCAAAGATCATGTATGCTGTAGTTACTAGAAACACCTAGTGAAGTAAGGTGGAATAATGTATTAGAATTGAAGCAACTATCTAAACACTTAGGTTGGATATGGCAAAAACTCACAAAATCTGTCTATTTGGAGTTTCTTGCTTGAATTATGCATGCTAAATGATAAATACCTATGTGTTATGATTGCTTGCTATTTGAGGCGAAATAGTTAGGATATGCATGTTAGGGAGATGACTCAGACATTTCTTTGATAGCCAATTCTTACCATTCTTTTCTATCCCGGACTTTAAAAATATCCCTAGTCAGCCCCATTGAGCCTAAAAATTGAAATTTCTTCTTTGACACCCTATATTCCCACAAATTGTGCCATAAGTAAAAATATGAAATAGTGGAATACATTGTGTGTTAAAAAAGAGACAAAAAGAGTGAATAAACTGTTGCTGATAAAAAAAGTAATAAGAAATAGGCAAAAGCCTAAGTTTGGGGGTGCTTGTCATTATTATATACTTCACTCTCCCAAAACAAAAGAGGGAAAAGATAGAATCGAAGTGAAGGAAAGAACAAAAAGAAAAGGAAAATACTGAAAAACTAAAGAACTTATGGTACACGAAATGAGCCTAAAATGCCTACTTTTACCTACCTATATCTAAGCCTACATTACAACCCTTAAAGTCCTGAAGATCTCTTTTATGCATATCCAGAATTAGTGGAGAATAGCAAGTAAGCATGCCATAGGATTTTTGAATTTATATGCATGATTTAGTATATTGACTTCCATTAAGCATGATAAATATGAGTTTGCGAAATATCTAGCTTCATGTGTTTAGTGTGCCGAAATTTCATGCTATATGTTCCTGCATATTATTCCGCTAACCTTCATGTTTTTCTAGATAACACTAATGCAGCAAAAGTGATCAATGTCAGTGAGTCTTTTATTTTCGTTTCTTGAGTCTTTTATTTCTTTCTTTCTATCTTTGCTCGAGGGCGAGCAAAGGTTAAGTTTGGGGGTATTTGATCGGTGTATTTTATATACACCTTTTGAGTCAGTTTTGGTTAGTCTTTTGTCCCGTTTTGTACAAATAAGTGTCGTATTATGATAGTTTTCCTTTCTTTTGAGTCAAAGTGGTTAAAATGGCCAAATGGCGGAAAATGAGCTGAAAAAGGGCAAAAGTGGAAGTTCCAGAGTCAAAAGCGAGAATTGTGGCGAGGCTGAAACCTGCATCGGCGTCGCGCCTCTGCGATCGAAGCGAGCGCGGCGCCCAACATCCAGAGAGGCTGCAGAAGACCCAGCGCCGCGGCCTACGCAACGATAGAGCGCGGCGCTAATCATCGAGAGGTTATAGAAGTTGCGTGCGCGGCTCTCGAACGATGAAAGCGGGCGCGGCGCCAAATTAACCGAAGTGCGCAGGTTCGGCGCGGCTGAATGCGAAACGCGGCACCGACGCGGGAAAAATCAGGGTTTTGACGAATTTTTGGGCCAGGCCTGCAGGGAAAAGTTGAGGCGGTTAGGAGCCTATAAAAGGAGAACCCTAGGCAGTTTTTAAGGGTTCCCCTTCTTGCACAACACAAGGTTTTCTTGCTTGGAGATTGGAGACCATAGTTTAGTAAATTTCCTTTCATTTTCTTGTTTTTATTTCAGTTTTATGAAGAACATGGAATTAGTTCTTATCATGTCAATGGCTAGGAACTAATTCCTCATAAAACTTTCCATGTTGAATCTCTAGAAACTTATGTTATGATTTAATGCACGCTTATGGTTATTCTTCTTGTTGAGATCTATCCAATAATTGAATTGAATGCTTGGTAGTTAATTGACAACTAATTATCACTATATGATTTCTAATCAGACTCCGAAAGGAGGGGATTGTGAATATGCTGTAAGTTGGGTAGACATTCTTGGATTGGGGATGAAAATACCTTAATTATTTATGTAGCGTTGACGAGAGGCTTAACAACCCTAATTTTACGCATTGTGCGTGACGGTTTACTAGGTTCTTAGTCTTAATCCTCCTATAGAGTCATCCTTATCACCGAAAGGTAGAAAGGAGCAATACTGGGGTTGAGTGTTTATATAACCCTAACGGGAGTATAAAACGATTTAGTGAACCTTCTTTCTCCAAAAGAAGAAGATCATAAGTTATTGCATTAATAAGTAACATAAGCGAATAGTGAGGAGACGTGGAAGCCCTATTCTCATCACAACTGAAGTAAACTCATTAGTTAAATTAGCCTTTATAATTCGTAGTTATAAACCACAAAATCAAATATCAATTTACCAAATAGATACCAAAAGATAGATAGTTGGTACTTGAACCCTAATCCTTGTGGACGATATTCGGTGTTGACACCCAATTTTGACCCTCCCGTCCAGTCATTAGCTATAAAATCACACTAATTTTGCAAAATAAATTTTATGATTTTAAATAATAAAATGCAGCGATAAAACATTAAATACAGGCATAAATAAGCAATTTAATAATAACACCGCATTTTACGTAAAGTATTAAGCACTTAGAGTCTCGCGCCCGCATTTATTAATTTTAAGCCCTGTCAAACAATTCTTAATAATTAATAATAAATACATAAAATAAATAATTTAGCAATGACGTCGTGTCAAGTAGCGTAGTCGCATTTATTAATACGCAAAACAATTTCATAACTTATTTAAATAATAATGCACAATAAATAAGATTTTAAATAGATAGCGCCGCATTCTAAAATATTAAGCACTAATTAAATAACACGCCCTCATTTAATATTATAACAATTAGATTAGTAAAGCACATAAATAATTTAATCACAGTTTACTAATTTAATTCACCACTAATTAATTAATTAAAACACCTAAAACTAATATCTAAAGCTAATACACTTAAACTCTACCCCTAATTAAATAAAAACCAGCCCATTCGCCCAGCCCAATTAAATAACCCACGGCCCAGCACCCGAAGGCCCAACACGCCCCAGCAGCCCTTATCAGCCCATCACCCTTACCCCAGCCCTTATCTTCCATTTTCACCCCTGTCGACAAGCCCTAAAGAAAAACCTAAGAACCCTAAAAGAGAGCAATCGCCGCACCTCCCCCTACGCACTCCATCGCCCCAGCCGGGATTCTCGCCTGAGAATCCGGCGAGTTACGCAACCAGATCGTCCTTACCATAACGAGAACAGCGAATCAGCCCATAAAATCGTCCAGAATAGCCATCCAAAATCACTCCAGAATATTAAGTTACCATAATCGAAATATACCCTGTTCTTACCATAAGTAAACAAAATCCTTCAAATCGTTTACCTTACCTGTTCAAGCCGCACGAATCAGCACCAAATATTAGCCAAAATCGCACCTTGATTACTTACCAACATTAGAACCCAAGATTGGGACTATAAAAGAGGAGAGCCTGCAAAACCGATGGGCATGGATTGGGCACCCCTTAGCGATTAAGAACCCAATCGATGCAGACGAGCAGAGATCGGAGGAAGAGCAAGAGGTGGGCAAAGAATCCGCACTCTTTCTTTTCGACTAACGAAAGCCGACCGACAGATATGCAAGACAGGAGAAGAAGCAGCGTCGACTAATTCCTGGAATCGATCGAGAATCCAACAGTGAGGTTACTTACTAGCAAAAATCAGGAATCCAAAATACAAAGCCAAAACTTTTCTGCAATAATAGCCTAGAATTGCCCCCTAAACCGCATCGCTTTCAATCACATCGCAATAACCCGTCGAGTGGACCGATGACTTGATACGCTGCCTCTGTTCGCTGCTCGGAGAAGGTAAAATCGAATCCTTCTCAGTTCATTTCGTATCGCTGTGTCTTTTTGTGATTAAACTTGTATTGGTTCATTCGTATTTGTGTTCATCAAGGCATAAAGACGATGCTGGCCATCGTTACATTATTTGTTAATCTCTTCGCCGGATTATTGATGCCTAAATACGCTGAATCACATATTCTATGTCCCTTATGCATTTGTTGTATTCTATGTTGGCTAATCCCGTAAAACTCAGTCTTGGCATATTAACTGGTATGTTTATTCAAACTGCGTATTAATAATATTTGAGTAAACTAAGGTCATGGCTAGTTGTTCACTATGCATATCTAGGGGTTCAAGTGCTTACCATACTGATTTAAGGTTGTTGTTTGATGGTTGTTTGTGTATAATCAGGCCCACATATACCTAATATGCTAGGTCGAAATTTACTATGTCCCCCTGTGATTTTTCGTGAGCAATTTTAAATGATCAGCACTAATTCCAGCGCGTCTTAACTATTTTTTGCTATTTAGTTCATGTGATCTTTGGTTTGAGTGCATGCAATTAGATAAGGAGGTTAAAGGCCTTTTGTGGTAGTCTAAGAAACATGCTGACTCCTTGAGACTATGGTTGATCACCCCTGCTTTTCTATAGCTGCAGTTAACATTAGTTGAATTAGGAAACCATTGGTTAAAGTTAATGTGTATGTACAATTGCTATATCGGTTTTACAAAGGCAGTCTCATCCAGCTTCAGTTACAAAAAATGATATGTGAACTTGGTTTTGTTAGTATCTTCTAAATATGTGTAAGCTGAACCTTGTTGTCTAGTCTTGGAAATCATAAAGTAATTGGCCATGCCCAGTGTGTTGTTGGCGCTTCATAAACCAGTAATTTGCTTGTGTGATCACGTTAAGTCCCCCTGTAAAAGAAAACTGTTATACCCCGTATTTCCAGAGTATGTACGTGAGCGCGTACGTATTATAATTTGAGCCTTAAAGTTGGCTAGTTTCGAAATTTGTACACAACACCCGATTAGAGTCGTTTTTCGACGAAACGTTTCCACAGCTTTCGTAGGGAAAATTCCGGCTATGTCATTTATAATTTTTGCGGATTTTTCCGAGAGACGAAACATTTTGGACCAACGAGAGGGCGACACTTGTCACCCTCTAATTGGAAGGAGTGGACGGACGAAAGTGGGAAGGTTGGCACGTTTTTTGTGCATTATTTTTGGTCAAGGAGTTGGTAGGATATTTTGGGTAGATGGATAAGGTTGCACATGGCTTAATCTTGACCTTGCACTTGCCTAACACTTGGATGGATCTTGGCCATTGGTTGGCCTTCACTTGACCTATAAATACCCCTCTAGTTGAAGACTTTCTTCATCCAAAAACTTGAGCAATCTAACTAAGTCTCAAAATACTCCCTCTCCTCGAGCTTTAGCCCACCACACCCTCCCCTTTGAGAGCCCTTGGTCGAGAGCCACCTCCCTCCCTTTGAGGTGTTTTGCCGTGGGTACCCACTAGCCTAGTTGTCTCGTATAAATACCCCTTTTGTGGTATAGAAATACTCTCAAGTATTGTTATAATGCCCAAATACTCGCCCAAATACCTTGTAGTATTCCCAAGGTTACACTTTTACAAAAGCCCGAAAATACTATTATACTTCCTCGATCCACAAAACGAAACCCTAAGTAAATCTTCACCCGTAGTTGAAGTCATAAGTAGAAGTTGGTTAGAACTTCTAAGGGTTGGTTGGAGCAGTTGGAGCGCCGGAGTAGGAGCTAAACGTTGTTCGGGATCGACATATAAACTCGGATAATTTTGGGCTTATCGAGGTAAACATTCTTGACCTTACATTTGTAATTGGAAATTACATGTTGTAGGAGTATATAGTTAAGTATACTATATATAGAACTGAACATAGTTGTGCGGCAATGTCTTTTGACTTAAGCTCGAATAATACTTACGGCGATGTCTTGCGACTTAAGCTGAATTTAAAGAAGAGAATCGAGCGTAATTACATAGGGCGTATTCTGATGAGACTTGTGTAACATTACTTGTGTAGTAGAATTGTACACGTCAGGTTAGGCGTGTTAACCCCGCAGTTGGCTTGGTAGTGGCGGCCTCGATAGAGGAGGAGATTTCTGTTGTTGCGGGGAGAGTCAATTTTACGTAGAATATTCTACGTCGGGATCGAAAGATATTAATAGCCGTTTTGTGGCCGCTATAGGTGGTAGTACTACGTGTGGAGTGATCCGCTTGGTGAGTGTAGCCGAGCGGTTTGAGGTACTTGGAGCGTTTTGCTATTAGTCGATAATCGTCGCGAGGTATGTGAACCTCTTCCTATTTGTTCTAGCATGATATGTGTATAACTATGTAGTACGGTGAGCGTACATATGTTTAATGTATTTGATTGGTTTGAAACATAAAGTGTTATAACGGCTTTATGGGAAGTTGGTTATAATGACTTTATGTAGGTAAGAAAGTACTTGTGGTTTTAAGAGGTAAATCGATTTGAACTATAACCGGTGGCTATGTGATAATAAATAACTTGAAGTATTTCAAAAGATTTTTGAATCATTTTGAGAAGAAGTAATACTTGGTTTTGGAAACTTAAGAGTTATACTAGCTTTATGGGAAGTTAGGTATAACGGCTTAAAATGTTTCTTGATTTCGAATCGAATGTATCGACAAACCATCTGCAAAGATTAATAAAAGGAAATGTTTTGGACAGATTTAGTATTATTAAAACCGGTAGAAACTTCCATCCGCATAGAAGCTAAGATGAGACAAAATGACATTTCTAGATCATGGTGCTTAATAAGATTGATTATAAACAAGAATAACCTACTCACTTATAAGACATAGGTTTCTCAAAACGTTTAAAGGAGAATTATGTTTTAAAGGATTTAAAACTATGAACTACTGAAACCTTTTTCTAAAATGAGAAACTTGAGCATTCGAAATTAGGCAAACTTGAACGTTTGGAAAATAAGGTTGTTACTTGATTTTACAAAGGAAAGCATTTTGGTTTACTTAACAATGTTAGTCACTCAAATTTTATACTACGGGTATCGGGTGACCTTTGTAAAGAAATGGATCTTAAAGGAATTTAACGGACGTAGTACTTTAAGGTTAAAATCCGGACTTTGACATAAAATGAAAGTACCTTGAGTCGTGTGTAACTTGCTTATGCTTGTTGTTATGAAACTTGACCATGTTACGTGTGATAGCCTTGTTGTGCAAGTACTGTGTTCTACTCGACTACCGGGTCATCCGGGAATGTATTTCACTTGATTACCGGGTCATCCGGGAATGTATTTCACTTGATTACCGGGTCTCATCCGGGAATGTATTTCACTTGATTAGGGTCATCGGGAATGTATTTCACTTGATTACGGGTCATCCGAATGTATTTCACTTGATTACGGCTCATTCGAATGTATATCACTTGACTACCGGCTCATCCGAATGTATTTCATCGACTAGGTTCATCCGGAATGTATTCCACACGCTTTCTATATTGGGTCCATAAGATGGGCGAGACACGTTATACGTATCACATGATTTGTACCTAGGCTGCCAGCGGTGAGGAAGAAGTTCCACGGGCGTGAGGATGACTTTGAGGCGTGAGTCCACGACTTGACATCGCTTCTATGTTGTGAATCGTAGTTTGGTTATCATACATGTCTCTGCTTTATATAGACTATTATGATTTCATTTCTGATATTTCTGATTTCACATACTTGGTACTGTTGTCGACCTCCTTCGGGCTGCGTTCATCTGCAGTAAAAGGTACATCTACCGCCGATCCGCTTTTATGATCACCTTTCAGTGTATTGGGAAGCTCGTTCCTTGGAGGCTTATCTTTTGGTATGTTACCACGAGTCATAGATTCTTATACATTCGTGGGTATGGCGAGCCTGTCCGTCATACCATTGTAAAAAAATCTTAAGTGCATGCTTTGTTGTGGCGGGGGTTTGTAAAAAGGATAAGCTGTCGGTATTTATGTATATATGATGAAGGCAAGCTGTTTTGGTTGGCTGTTTATTTATCTTTTCTCTTAATTCATGTTCATGTTTTTATTTCCGCTGATTTTCTCGATGTTGTATCACCAGGGTGCGGGGTAAGGCACGATCACGGGCCCGGTTGGTCGTGACAAAAGTGGTATCGAGCGATTAGTCTCGGAAAGTGTCTACGCAGTGTCTAGTAGTAGTCTTGATTATCGGTGTGTTGTGCACCACATCTATAATCGTGAGGTGCGGGACATTTAGATTGGTTTCTATTCTTCTCATTCGAGATCGTGCCTTAGATTTGTGTGATAAATTGGACCCTCCGACGTATTCCTTTCCTTTACCGATTATGCCTCCGCGTAAGGCAACCTGAGCCCGATGGGCAAGGCGATCGAGAGCTGTTAGTGAGATCTGAGAGAACGAGGCGCAGCGGCCAAGACTGAGCAAGATGCCGACGGCGGGTTTCGCGACGCCGCCAAGACCAAAGAGTTTAGAGCGCAGCGATGGCTGCCGAGACTCTGATACGAGCCTCGATCCCACACTGGAGCCGATGAGATGGGGTACAAGGATATGGCGATCGGCGGTCGTGGCGAATATGAGATAGGATCACGCGATTCCGGCCCAGCGGCACCGTAGTTCACCCCGGCGAGCGGTTTGAGGCTACGGGACTTCACGAGTTGAGCCTCCGGTGTTACATGGATCGAGCCGAGGGCGACCCTCGAGTTTATCCAAGCGACTACGGATCATGAGTGATCGAGCCTCGCAGGCGAGTCGGTGGTATTGGGTTCGCATCACCGCGTGATCTGCATTGGTAGTTTGATTCGTGAGGCTGTCGGGAAGAGCATGCACTTCCAGCATTTGGGACGAGTTCTCGAGGCATTTCTTGCACATTTCTTGCCTCGCGGATGAGAGGGCTCGGGCAGATTTTTGACATTGAGGCGGGGCGGGCGGACGGTTAGAGAGTACAATGTGAGTTCGACTCATTAGCTCGGTATGTTCCCGTAGTAGCGGATATGGAGGATGAGTACACCGCTACGTCACGGGCTGGGCGATTACTTAGCGAGGCTTATGCGGGTGTAGCTCTTCACCGGGCATGGACATTGCCGCATACAAGCTCATGCACTAGGATGCGAGGCACGGAGAGGTCGACGGAATGGCCGAGATCGCGAAGAGGCGAGCAATGCAGGTCCTTTGGTAACTTTCGAGGCGGACCGCCTCGCCAGCGATCTAGTTATGTACCTCCGCCCGATGCAGTGGTCCTCCGCGATCTTGAGTTGTTCGGTATTCGAGCCGGTCGAGCTCGGGCTTCAGTTCACGAGTTTACGTGAGTGCTAGGCCAGGATTCATGTCCCGCCGATTAATGCGATGTGGCAAACATCATCCCGGGACATGTCGTCTTTTTGGTGCTTGCTTCACTGCGGCCGTCCATATATGACGAGAGCGTGCTTATAGGAGAGGTACGCGGCTTAGCGCGACTCACCGGATCGATGGCGGTGTTCATCGCGCCTGCGATTATGCGCCTGCAGCGGACTTATGATTAGAGTGAGCGGTAGCTTCGGTATATCCTTAACCATCTAGAGGCTTGTATGTTTTGATGTTATGTTAATGTGTTAAGTGTTATGTTCGGATAGCTTTGTGCTAAAATGTGATTTAGGAACTGGTTGGGGAAAAGGGGGTAAGCACAGGGTGAGAAAATGATGAACCTTAGAATATTACAGTTGAGACCTTAGATGTAAGGCCGTCTTGAGTACAAGATTTTGCGAGTGATCCTTGTCGAGTGCATTTTATGCCTAGAATATATTGTGTGATAAGTCTCTGGTTGGGTAAATGAAAGTGGTATCTTTGTGATGTGACTAGCAGTTGTTCGGATCGAGAAACGAGAAGTCGGCGTGTGAGGCTCGGGTTGAGGGCGTGTTGCGTGTCAACCCGTGGCCGGAATGAGGTGGGGGTCAGCTCTGGGTGGTCCCCAGCGGTAGTAGGTCACGAGGGTGCTAGGCCAGTTTAGATGACCATCGTATGAGTTCGTGGATATGTTCGACTGACAGGCGGATCGTGAAGGCGGAAGTGGCCTTAAGGAAGATTGAGGCTAGTAAGATAACCAAGTTGGAGGTGGTGACTCAAGGTTTGGAAGCGAAGTGATGGCGAAGTGTGTGCGATATCTTGGAAGAGTTCAAGAGTTCGAGAAGAGTACGACGAGTAAGGGTAGAGCGGCATGTATTGCGAGCATAGATATGATCATTTCTTGTAAAGGAGAAGGTGCGAAGGATGTATATTTTAGACCTCGTGAATCACATGCGATCCGGTACCATTTGTTGGGTCGCCGAGTGACACTAGAACCTCGCGCAAAGTGACAAAAGTTTGTGATGTTAGAGGAGTTTCCTCGTGGACTTGGATATAAGTATTTGCGTGCGTGTGTTGTTTAAGTGGCGGTTGTGGCGTTGGCAACTTATTAGAAGAACTTTATCGTTATCCGTCTTGAGAAGGAACATTCGGACGAATGTTTCTAAGGAAGGAGAATGTTATACCGTATTTCAGTATATGCGTGAGCGCGTCGTATTATAATTTGAGCCTTAAAGTTGGCTAGTTTGAAATTTGTACACAACACCCGATTAGAGTCGTTTTGACGAAGCGTTTCCACGACTTTCGTAGGAAAATTCGGCTATGTCATTTATAATTTTGCGGATTTTTCCGAGAGACGAAACATTTTGGACAAACGAGAGGCGACACTTGTCACCCTAATTGGAAGGAGTGGACGGACGAAAGTGGGAAGGTTGGCACGTTTTTTGTGCATTATTTTTGGTCAAGGAGTTGGTAGGATATTTTGGGTAGATGGATAAGGTTGCACATGGCTTAATCTTGACCTTGCACTTGCCTAACACTTGGATGGATCTTTGCCATTGGTTGGCCTTCACTTGACCTATAAATACCCCTCTAGTTGAAGACTTTCTTCATCCAAAAACTTGAGCAATCTAACTAAGTCTCAAAATACTCCCTCTCCTCGAGCTGGCCCACCACACCCCCTCCCCTTTGAGAGCCCTGGTCGAGAGCCACCTCCTCCCTCGAGGTGTTTTGCCGTGGGTACCCTCAGCCTAGTTGTCTCGTATAAATACCCCTTTGTGGTATAGAAATACTCCAAGTATTGTTATAATGCCCAAATACCTTGGCCCAAATACCTTGTAGTATTCCCAAGGTTACACTTTTACAAAAGCCCGAAAATACTATTATACTTCCTCACCACAAAAACGAAACCCTAAGTAAATCTTCACCCGTAGTTGAAGTCATAAGTAGAAGTTGGTTAGAACTTCTAAGGGTTGGTTGAACGGATCGAGCGCCGAGTAGAGCTAAACGTTGTTCAGATCGACATATAAACTCGGATAATTTTGGGCTTATCGAGGTAAACATTCTGACTTGACATTTGTAATTGGAAATTACATGTTGTAGGAGTATATAGTTAAGTATACTATATATAGAATGAACATAGTTGTGCGGCAATGTCTTTTGACTTAAGCTCGAATAATACTTACAGAATGTCTTGCGACTTAAGCCCGAATTTAAAGAAGAGAATCAATCGTAATTACATAGATCAGACATGAGACTTGTGTAACATTACCGTAGTAGAATTGTACACGCCCGGTTAGGCGTGTTAACCCCTCGTTGGCTTGGTAGCCACTCGATAGAGGAGAGATTTACGCTGCCATGGGAGTCGCCGAATTTTTACGTAGAATATTCTACGTCGGGATCTAAAGATATTAATAGGCGCCAGTGGCCTCTATAGGTTGTAGTACTACGTGTGGAGTGATCCGCTTGAGAGTGTAGCCGACGCTTGAGGTACTGAGCGCTTTTGCTATTAGTCGATAATCGTCGCGAGATGTGAACCTCTTCCTATTTGTTCTAGCATGATATGTATAACTATGTAGTACTAGACGACATATGTTTAATGTATTTGATTGGTTTGAAACATAAAGTGTTATAACGGCTTTATGGGAAGTTGGTTATAACAGCTTTATGTAGGTAAGAAAGTACTTGTGGTTTTTAAGTGGTAAATCGATTTGAACTATAAGCGGTGGCTATGTGATAATAAAGAACTTGAAGTATTTCAAAAGATTTTTGAATCATTTTGAGAGAAGAAGTAATACTTGGTTTTGGAAACTTAAGAGTTATACTAGCTTTATGGGAAGTTAGGTATAACGGCTTAAAATGTTTTATCGATTGAAATCGTAATGTATCGACAAACCACCGCAATGCGTTAATAAAAGGAAATGTTTTGGACAGATTTAGTATTATTAAAACCAAGTAGAAACTTCCATCTGCATAAGCTAGATGAGACAAAATGACATTTCCTAGATCATGGCTGCTTAATAAGATTGATTATAAACAAGAATAACCTACTCACTTATAAGACATAGGTTTCTCAAAACGTTTAAAGGAGAATTATGTTTTAAAGGATTTAAAACTATGAACTACGAAACCTTTTTCTAAAATGAGAAACTTGAGCATTCGAAATTAGGCAAACTCGAACGTTTGGAAAATAAGGTTGTTACTTGATTTTACAAAGGAAAGCATTTTGGTTTACTTAACAATGTTAGTCACTCAAATTTTATACTACGTATCGGGTGACCTTTGTAAAAGAAATGGATCTTAAAGGGAATTTAACGGACGTAGTACTTTAAGGTTAAAATCAGGACTTTGACATAACATGAAAGTACGTTGAGTCGTGTTTATCTTGCTTATGCTTGTTTTTATTTAACTTGTCCATGTTACGTGTGATAGCCTTGTTGTGCAAATCTTGGTTCTACTCGACTACCGTCATCCGAATGTATTTCACTTGATTACCGGTCATCCGAATGTATTTCACTTGATTCACGTCTCATCCGGAATGTATTTCACTTGACACGGTCATCCGAATGTATTTCACTTGATTCACGTCATCCGGAATGTATTTCACTTGATTACCGGCTCATTCGGGAATGTATATCACTTGACTACTGGCTCATCCGAATGTATTTCATCGACTACTGGTTCATCCGGAATGTATTCCACACGCTTTCTATATTGGGTCCATAAGAGGGCCCGAGACCTGTTATACGTATCACATGATTTGTACCTAGATCGCGGTGAGGAAGAAGTTCCACGCGTGAGGATGACTTTGAGGCGTGAGTCACGACTGACACGATCGCTTCTATGTTGTGAATCGTAGTTTGGTTATCATACATGTCTCTGCTTTATATAGACTATTATGATTTCATTTCTGATTTTTCTGATTCACATACTTAGTACTGTTGTCTCGACCTCCCGCTGCGTTCACGCCGCAGTAAAAGGTACATCATTGTCGATCCCCGCTTTAGGATCACCTTTCACAGATTGGAAGCTCCGTTCCTGAGGCTTATCTTTTGTATGTTACCACAGTGCGTAGATTTTTATACATTCGTGGGTATGGCGGGCCTGTCCCGTCATAGCCGTTGTAAAAAAATCTTAGAGTGTAATAGCACTGTTGTGGTGGTTTGTAAAAGGATAATCGTCGGGTATTTATGTATATATGATGGGCAAATCGTTTTGGTTGGCCTGCTTATTTATCTTTTCTCTTAATTCATGTTCATGTTTTTATTTCCGCTGATTTTCTCGATGTTGTATCACTAGGTGCCCGGTAGGCACGATCCACGCCCGGTTCGGGTCGTGACAAAAACCTGAATGGATTAACGTGGTGCGTGGTAAATTTGATGCCTATTGGTTGCTACATTTTCGATTGGGCTTCCTATCAGAAAGACTAAATGTTACCTTCCATTGAATTCAGAAGATATAAATGTGGGCTTTGCAAAAGAATGGTTCCATGTTTAATTCGAATTTACAGTAGTGGGCCAGCATATTTGTTTCCTCTATTGCCGCATACTGTTTGCCTTACTGTTCTCCGTTCCCCTGGGCCAACAGTGCACGTTAAAATATAGAATCAGTGGATCATGCGATCATTTGTTTACTGCTGCCTTTGATACAATTGGACAGATACTAATCCTTATCTTTCTTTATTTTTACATGAAATGCATTGGAGCAAAATGAAGAGTCTCACGGCGAGATTCATCACGAGCTACTTCAAATGGCAACCCGCGTCTATGTGCATCCGCATTCGCATTCCCGCTTCAGAAATCCCTAAACAAAAAAAATAGGACAAGATGACGTTGTCATCCGTCTCAACTCCTCTTACTCTTTAAATTTGATTGCCTCATTTTATGCCTTTACTTGTTTATTGCAATTTTACTATTTAAACTTGTAATTAATAGGAGAGTTAATTCAATTAGTCTTTGAACATAAAAGTGGGAAGGTGATTTAGAATTAAATGCACTTCTAATTATTTATCTTAGGCTTATCATTTCATATCTAATCTTTTGCCTAATCATTAAAACTGCATATCTAAAACTAACACATCAATTCTTTGATTTCGCAGATAAATGCATATCCATAGTCCATAAATAACCTTTGCATCCTTTACATATTGGCCTTAGTCTTATAAACTTTTATCAACATGCCTTCTTTATAAAATATTTTGAAGCATCTTTTATATTTTTAAAACACGCACTTTTAAACATAATAATTATCCTAGGTTTGGCAGGACGACCGCAAGTTAGCGGATCTTAGAGGGTGCCTAACTCCTTCCCTCTAGATTAATAAAGAACCCTTGCCCGGAATCTCATTAAGTTAGCAGACCATTAAAATGGAGTTAATGTTCACTTTAAACTAGTTAACATTTAGGTGTCCTAATTCACCCAAAATAATTAGGTGGCGACTCCGCGAACCCCTTAGCACTTCTAGCACCACTTTTAGCACTTTAGCATTTTAGCCTTTCTAGCCCATTTAGCATTTTAATATTTTAGCATTTAGCACCTTTTAGCACTTTTTAATACTTTAAGCACCTTTTAGCACCCTTTTAAACATTTAGCATTCTTTTAACATTTATTTATTTTCTAACCTTTTACTTAAGCAGGGTTCGCTAAAAATGTCGCGGCCGAAAAAGGGCGTGACATTCGGTCTTATCAATACTATATTACTTGTCACGATAACGTGCACTTGCATTTAAGTGTGTGCATCTTTTCGCGCATCAGCTGACTAGGAATATTTTTTTTTATGCCAGAGATAGAAAAAAGTGGTAAGAATTGGCTAACAAAGAAACGTCTGAGTCATCTCCCTATCATGCATATCCTAACTATTTCGCCTCAAATAACAATCAATCATAACACATAGATTTTCATCATTTAGCATGCACAATTTAAGCAAGAATCTCCAAATAGACAGATTTTGTGAGTTTTTGGCATATCTAACCTAAGTGTTTAGATAGTTGCTCTAATTCCGTTACATTATTCCACCTTACTTCACTAGGTGTTTCTAGTAACTACAGCATGCATGATCTTTGACAGACAATTATGACTCAAAAGGGGAAAAAAATTGTGACTCAAAAATATACAAAAACAACAAAAAGACTTAACCATACTATAACAATAAGACACAAATAAGACACCCCCCAAACTTAAATCACACATTGTCCCCAATGTGTGTAGACTCAAAGACAATAAAAGGAACAAGACACTTACAGACTTGGTTTAAAATGTTGGCGGTGGCGGTGGATAATGCATCGACCATTGGTTGAACAGGGAACTCATCTCGTCAAATTGCTGGTGCAACTGTTGTTGCTTCCCGCATTCTTGTTGCCCTTGTCTCAACTCATGTTGTCCTTGTATTACTGTGTCGAAATGTTGCATCATCATTCTCTGGTTTTGGAGCAACTGCTCCATCATAGGCACTGGAGGTTCTGATTCTGTGGTTGACTGGTGGCTGCTCCCTGCCGCATATTGAGCCTCTATTTTTCAGGCTCATCTTCGTTCATGGCGGCCTCTGCTGCTGCTGCTGGTGGTGCTGGTGCTCTTCTTCTTGCTGCTGGGGGGCTTGGATCTGGGAAAGAGTGCACTATCCCATATGACACAGACAATTATTTTCTCTCATTAGTATCAGTGGGTAGGATTGGGACTCCATTCATGTGGCATAAATTAGTGATAAGTGAGCCATGTCCCACTCCACCTGTTGTTACCAACCTGCTGATTTCTTCAATACTTTGCACTATCTCTTTCCCCACATCAATCGTCTTCCCCTTCATAATTCCATATATTAGTTTGATTCTGTCTTCTGGCACTCTGGTGAAGTGCGTGGATGGAATCATGCGGCGCATTTAAATACAACCAACCTCGTCGTTTCTTGAACTGACACCTGCTCAGTCCTCTTGACCCATTTCTGGCAATATCAAATGCAGCCCCAGAGTAGCTCACTGTGTCTGCGACGACATTCCAGTTGATGTTGTTGGTGCTCCTAGACCATATTCTAAAATAGTTCCAATCACCATCTCCTCCTTCAACATCAACTGTTTTTAGAGACATATTTATCGCCACGCCGCCACACGTGCATATATCTTCCCCTCACAAAGCATTTGTTGTCCACCTTCTCCGGAAAGTTGCATAGAATTCACGCACCATCGCTGTGTTCATTGGTGCTATCTTCTCCGGGTTTACAAATTTCTTCCACCCCATCATCTCAATCATTGCCCGAATGGGCTCATAGACATCTTCCTCCCCAAACGAATCCCTTTGATAGTCCATTCCCCTTTCAGGGATTAAGGGCCTAGTACTAAGCTTTTTGTATCTTTCATAAGCTTGTTGGCTAACGTACCTAGTATCATCGTATTGAGGGGCTGAGATGGATGTGGAGGCTCTTCTCTTTCTGGCAGACATGGTTTCTTCACTTTTTGCAGCGTTTAGTATCACCAATGTTCCCCAACACTATCACACAACAACTAGCAGCTACAACACTATTACCCCCAAACTCCAACTCCTGTACTACACAATACCCACACCCTCCTTGTATACTCCTCCTCTAAATTTCACAACCAATTTTTCAACACCCCAACGACTTCAACAATGCAACACTCCTCCAAACTACTACCTCCCTTGACGACTATAAAGCTTTCAAGAAAAAATGAAGATTACCTTTTTATGGTGTTCTTCAAGGTGTTCTTGCTTCTAATGGTGATTTGAGGCAATGGGATGAAGGTTTGTTGGTTGAGATGGCTAAGGATTTAGGGATTTTAAGAGTTTTGGTTGTGGTTGGGTTTGATTTGTGGGTAAGGTTTGAATTTTCGTGGGTTTTGTGGAGAAGAAAGGTTAGGTTTTGGTTTGAAATTGGGGAAAATCGGATTTCTGGGCGTCTTTTAATTTCTGGATTTCCACTTCGGCGCGCGGCGCCAACTTATCAGTACTACCTGGAATTTCGCGACATGACTGCTACTGGCGCGCGCTAGACTTGGCAACCTTTCGCTTTTACGCGCGGCCTCGCTTCCTGGCGCCGGCAGACTTAATCTTCGCGCTTTTTTCGGCGCCATGCTTCTCCCGGCGCGCAAGGCCACCCGCTTTTTCCGAAATCTGGTTATTCTTCGATTTCGCCCTTCAATTTATTGGCCTACACCTGTCAATCACAACACAAACACTACCTCCGTGAGACCGTTCTTAATAAAAACTACTATATTAAAGTAAAATAAATCAAAATAACTTGGGTTGTCTCCCAAGTAGCGCTGTCTTTAACGTCTTTTAGCCGGACGCAAGTTCCTTAACTCAATAAGTGTGGGGTGGATTAACCCCACAACCAATCCATTTTCTCCACATTTTTCGTTTTCTTCTTCTTCTTCTCCTCTTAGCATTATCTTCAAGAGAAGGTTGAGGAACACATACCTGCTTTTGTGGAGGTTCGGCATCACATACCTGCTTTTGTGGGCTCATCTCCCTTAGTTTTACTTGTACTGGCTCACAGGGGGGTTTGATGGTGCTGATTGCAAAGCACCTGCTCATGGTTGGTGGCTCAATGATGTGTTTAAATACTTTAAACACCATTTATTCCTTCTCCACCCTCAACGTCAGCTCTCCTATTTCTACATCAATCAGGGCTCTCCCTGTCGCTAGGAATGGTCTCCTCAATATGATAGGGATCTCTGCATCCTCTTCCATGTCAAGAATGAGGAAGTCCGCAGGAAAAAGGAATTTTCCTACTTTAACAATCACGTCCTCAATCTTCCCTCTTGGGTGCACCACTGTCCTATCAGCTAGTTGCAGGCTCACTGTGGTTGGTTTGGCTTCACCTAATTCCAACCGTTTAAACACCGATAAAGACATTAAATTTATACTTGCCCCTAAATCGCAAAGAGCCCTGTTGCATGTCACCCTGCCAACTGTGCAAGGTAGTGTAAAGCTCCCTGGGTCTTTTAGTTTAGGGGGCAACTTCTTCTGCAGGATAGCACTGCACTCCTCCGTTAGTGCTACCATCTCATACTCAGCCAGTTTCTTCTTCTTCCCTAAAATCTCCTTCATGAATTTGAAATAGGAGGGCATCTGCTCCAACGCCTCTATAAAGGGTATGTTGATATGCAACTTTCTGAATGTCTCCAAGAATTTGGAGATTTGTTTATCAACTGCCTTCCGCTGTAATCATATAAATAATGATAATTAGTGATCAATTAATTACCAAGCATGCAAAGCAATTATTGGGTAAATCTCAACACTAAGAAGAATAACCATAAACATGCATCAATTCATAACATAAGGTTCTAGTGATTTGACATGGAAAGCCCTATAATGGAATTAGTTCCTAGCCATTGACATGACAAGAACTAATTCAATATCCAACATAAAAACTGAAATAAAGAAAGAAAGAAAAGAAAATTACTAAGTTAAGGTCTCCAATCTTCAAGTCCAAGAAGTCTTGTGTTTGTGCAAGAAAGGGAACCCTTGAAAACTGCCTAGGGTTCTCCTTTTATAGGCTCAAAACCGCCTCAAACTTTTCCCTTCAGGCCGCCTGCAATTCGTCATTAAACTCGATTTTCCGCCGGCGCGCGCCACGCTATCGGCGCGCGGCCACAAACTTCGCGATGTTTCTGATGATTTGGCGCCGTGGCCTCGCACTATGTCGTTTGCAGGCGCGGGCGCACAGAATCTGGAACCTTCAGGTATTAGGCGCCGGCGCTGAACTGTCTGCGAGGAGGCGCTGGCCCGTGCCTCTGCCTCGTTCGCCACTTTCTCGTCTTTTAAGCTCTGGAACCTCCACTTTTGCCCTCTTTTCGTTCTTTTTTCGCCATTGGGCCATTTTAACCACTTTGACTCAAAAGAAAGAAAATCTATCCTAATACGACATTTATTAGTACAAAAAGGGACAAAATATTAACTAAAAACGACTCGAAAAGTGTATATAAAATACACCGATCACTGCACATGTACAAAGTCTTTCATCCATGCAGGCTATTTCTTGCTCCTGTCTGATCTTCTCAATGGAGGTTCAACATGAGAAGTGATATTGTTCTCTGTTTGGATTGTGGACTGAACACCATGATGCCCTTCCTCAACTGTTGTAACATCTTCAGGTTGTTCAATGTGGTCTGCTGCTGCCTCATTATTCCCAGGAACTTGCTGAAAGATATCTCTTTCAGCTTCTACATTCACTTGTTGTAGCTGTTCCGAACTTAGTCTGCTATCATTATCATGTGACTTCTTCTGTTGAAAAGGGAATATGTCTTCATAAAATGTAATATCCCTGCTCACAAAGAGAACATTATTAGATAAATTTAACAGTCTATATCTCTTCTGCCTGGAAGAGTAGCCAAGCAACACTGCTTTAATGGCTCTAGTGTCAAACTTATCAGCCTTCACCAGATTAGTCGCATAACAAAGACATCCAACAACTCTTAAGTGAGACAGAACTGGAGCCTTCTTATAGAGTTTCTCATATGGTGAGATGTTCCCCATTACAACATAAGGTAATTTGTTCATGATGTACACATCAGCCTCCACAGTCTCCCCAAAATCTAGCAGGTAAATAACTTTGAAACTTGATAGCTCTTGCAAGTTCTAGGATATGTCTATGCCTTCTTTCAACTATACCATTCTGTTGAGGACTATAAGGACATGAGCTTTGATGCACAATGCCCAACTCTGCAAACAAATCTCTACAAGAACTATTAATAAACTCTGACCCATTATCAGACCTGATACACTTAACACGCGTACCAAATTGTGTCTTAATTATCAACACAATTCCTTAAGCATAATAGTAACATCAGACTTAATATTCAAAAGAAACACCCATGTACATCTAGTGAAATCATCCACTGCTGTCAGGAAATATCTCATTCCAGTGTAAGTGGGAACCTTGTATGGTCCCCAAACATCAATATGCAACAAATCAAATGGAAATGCAGTCATACTTCTACTAGTAGGAAAAGGTCTACTTCCTTCGTTTGGTAATACACCTTCTTTAAAAAATATAACTTATCTTCATTTTAATAAAATATAATTGCAGGAATCAACATTAAATTATTAAATATCAACTTTTATATAAGTTATACTTTAAATAATGAAAAAATATTGCCGTGATTAATGAATCAACATTAATTCATATATATTTTTATGCTAATATTACTTCATTTCTTTTATTTATAAGTGAGGATTAATATAGTTGATCCCTATTTATTTAGAATTGAGGGGTAGTTTTTATTGTTATGTTAAATTTAGCGTGTTAATAATGAATTCTTATTATGAGGTTCAAAATAATTATGGTATTCTAATATTTAGATTTAAGTACTATATTGCACTTTAAATTCTATTATCTATATGTAATTTTTATTTACATACTTTCATTTTTAGTAATTTTTATTTATATATATTGACTAAATGTCCATTTTGATAATTCTACATTCAAAAGCAATTTTGATCAAAACTATCCAAACATAAATCAATTATTGCATCCAAACATAAATCAATTATGTCAGAATCAATTCTGCCATAATCAATTCTGTCCACCGCTAATTCAAACACACCCTAAGTATGTGTTTGACCAAGCTTTTACAAGTATTTCTCAAGTTGAGAAATATTTTTTGGGCAAACAGATACTTATCAAGAAGTAAAAACACTTTTTAAAAAAGGCAAAAATATTTCTACATGGAAGAAAAGGAGAATGTCCAAAGTACTTATTGAGAAGCCTTTTTTTCCCATTAAATAATTTTTTTTGGATCCATTTACCATTTTCTTTTCACATTTTTTTTAATCTCATATAATATCCCCAGATAAAATAAAAATTTGAGAATAATATCATATATTTAATATTTTTTTTATAAAAGTAACAAAAAATATGAAATAAAAATTTGATGATGGAGTAGGGCAATGGGGTGGGGGTGGAGGGCAATAGGTGTGGATAGGGTGGGATAAGAAAAAAATTCATATTTTTTATAAATTATTTATAAAATTAAAAAATATATATATAAATATAATTTTTTTTGTTAAAGTTGGGTGTTGTTGATCCACGCGCGTTGTGATGAGGGCACGTTATTAATGAGTTGTATTTTTATTTTTATATATATAATTTGTTTCAAACTTAAAAAATAATTATAAATTGAACAAAATAAGTCCCGAAATTAAAACCCGACCCGTTCCTAAACAAATACCCCTAATTCCTAAATCAAATCGTCATTTATCTATCATCTCAGGGAATTGCAAGCTCTCAAGCCGCCTGACGATCTTCTCTCACGCTGATATGGAGACAATTTGGGTTTGAAGCGTTGAACAATCAATCCTAGAAAAAACTCAAACAACATTACCAGATCCCATGTTTTCAATAGGTCCAATGCACAAATTTACTAAAAACATTCCTAATACTTCCTGTAACTTATTAACAAAAGACAGAACTTGCATAATGTGGTTAGGGGTGCACAAAAGGTTAAAATCGGACCGGACCGAACCGAACCGGACCTGACCGAGGATCGAACAGTCAGATCGTCCGGATCGAAGACCGGACCGAATTTCTTGGTCCGGTCCAGGTTATTTCCGGTCCGGTCATTTGGACCGAATGGACCGAATCGAAATTTGCAGAAATCCAAAATCCAAATTGAAATAAATCCAAAATTCAAATTGCAATAAATCCAATTCCACTCCAGTACTCCATAGTGTCCACTGTCCACAGTCCACGCCCCAAATCCAAATTGCAATAAATTTTTTACATGATTTATTATTATTACACAAAGTAAGCTTTAATAACTAAAAAAACCAACTGGTGTTGTGGTGCAGATGCAACGCAGTGCAAAGATGGTGCTTGGTCGCCGTCTTTGACGCATTGATCCACAAACCACACTTGCCGCTGCCACGCCACGCTGCTTGTCGCATCCTCGCATGCCTTGCCGCTTGATCCACGCACGGTGTCCTCGCCTCACCGCCATGTCCAAAGGTCCATATTAGGCAATAGGCATAGTCCACAAAATTTATTCTTGAAAATGCCAAAACTAAAAACAAGTAAACAACAGTAGGGAAGAGAATGACAACATCCTTAAAGAAAATACATTATACATATACAAACACTCAAACCATCAAACACAGATGGTAGATTCATCAATTCCACACTTTTGAAAATCTGTATGAAAGAAAATAATAAAGTTAGTAATAAGAATTGTAACTCTTCTAATGCTTGCAATGAGATATCATCGTATTCATAACAATATATCATACCATTCTCCAAATCTTGCAATCTAATGATTCTTCCACATTAATTAGTTTGGATTTCTTCGTCAAAGTTGCACGAAGCCAATTTTGACCACAAATGAGTCCTTGCACCATCTTTAACATAAATAAAAGTTAAGAAACAGAACTTACCAATTAATATAATAAAAATTAAACTTGCTTTACAAAAAATACAAAAGAAAATGTATTACCTTAGGTGTCAAAGAACTCGAATCGATCGTTGTTCGCCCTCCCAGACTAAATGCAACCTATAAATCAGTAGATACTGAAATAGCTAATATATCACGAGCCATGCGTGAAACAACGAAAAATCTTAGTGAATTGAGCTTCCACCAAGTTCAGATTTCAATATTTTCTTCATCCGCCTCTTCATTCAAATATCGATCAAGCTCCGGCCTCGTACTATATTTACCCTTTGCTTCTAACGAAGATTTGAGCTTCCTAACTTTAGTCTTGAGATCTAATCTCATGTCACTTGATTTAGATACATCACTTATCCCACTCAAAGCAACAGTAGGGAAATACATAGCCTTATATTCATCAAACAAATCATTTAGGACTTGTTGAACATTCTCAAGCAAACGATCACCCTTCACTTCCCCATACATCTCATGTAGAGTCAATCGTAAACCAACCTTTTTCATCGAATGATCAAGAATGACAGCCACATAAATCAACATGTTGAACTTTTCTAAACTATCCCAATACTTATCAAACTTTTCTTTCATCTTACCAGCAATTGCACTCAATTCTACATCACAAGTACTTTCTAGATCTTTTAATGTTCCAAGAGCTGTATCAATATCAAACAATGCACTATTGCACGTGACACTCAAAGAAGCAGAAACATTATTAGTTAAAATATAAAACTTTTCTAGAAAGATAACAAGCCTCTTGACCAACAACCAATCATTCTCATTAGGAGGCCCTACATTATTAGGCTCTTTAAGATCTTGTTCTTTATGAAGTTCAAACATACCAAAAACTCGCTCAAATTTTATAGCTGCCATCAACATATTATAAGTTGAGTTCCAACGAGTGGGCACATCAAGTGACAACAAAGATTTGCACTCTATTTTTAAGATTGTTGCAATTTCTATAAATTTAAGTAACCTAGCAGGAGAATTTCTCACAAATTTCACAGTAGCTCGAATTCTTTCAATTGCTTTAAGAGAATCTTTTATTTTCAAACCATCCCAAACAATAAGATTAAAAATATGAGCGACACATCTCATATGCAAATATTTTCCCTTACTTATTGCACTACCATTGCTTTGAACTATTCTCATCAAGTGACTACAAGCAACATCATTTGAAGAGGCATTATCAACAGTCACGGTAAAAAGTTTCATATGTAAATCCCAACTCTCTAAACAAGATTCTATAGCTTTTGCAATTGACTCACCCCTATGACTTGTAATTGGACAAAAGTTTAGAATTCGTTTTTGCAAATTCCAATCATTGTCTATAAAATGAGCGGTAAGACACATATAGTTGATTCTTTGATTAGATGTCCATGAATCAGTTGTCACACAGACTCGTTGGCATGACAATGTGAGAAATTCTTTCAACTTTTATTTTTCCTTCAAATAAAGTTGAAAGCAATCACGCGCCACAGTCATACGAGAGGGTACTATAAACTCAGGGCAAGCAACAGATATGAAATGCTTAAAACCGGGTTTTTCAACACAACGAAAAGGAAGTTCGTCAACTATCACCATATAGCACAACACTTCCCTAACTTCATTTACATTTAAAACCCAATTTCTCAACTTCCCTTCTCTTTTTTTATCCGCAACAGCCTCCAAAGTCAATTTACTTTGATTTTGTTTAATCACATTCTCCGGGTTTAGTAGACATTGAGTTGCATGATTTTTCACATTTTTGTTATCATTAATAGCAGAGTCACACGCAAAAGTTTTATGGCAATACTTACATTCAGCTCGACGCTTGCCCTCGCCATTAGTCAAATAAAGCTTGTATTCCTTCCAATATTCAGCCCTTTGTTTTGTTGCAAGTAATATACTGTCGTTCCTCCGTTGGCATAATACTTGTCTCTGTGTGGAGTGTATTTATTGGTGTTTGAGAAGACAATACAAACTCAGGGTCAGGGACAACCCCTGCTTCAAAATCTGGTACAGTCGAGTGAGTCGACGGACGAGTCATTTCATCGTCTCTTTTCCTTTTGGATTGGATATTAGATTAAGAGGTACTAGACGTGAATACAAACATTTAATATCATTTAAAAAATACAAATGAATACAAACTTTTGTTGCACAACTTCAAATGACAAACTAATGAACTATTCGTTAGTAGTAAGTACTAAGTAGTACATACCTTGTCGATAGATCGGCAGACCGGTGAGAGAGAGATCGAGGCGGCTCGACTCTAGAGTCTCGAGTGGACTGGAGTCTGGAACTTTGGATTGAGAGAAGTGAGAAGCGACAGATTGAGAGACTGAGATTGAGATTGAGAGGCGACGTTGACGGACGAGTGAGGAGTGAGTAGTGACGACTTCGAGTCGTCGACGCGAGGTGAAAGCGAGGAGTCCGATCACGAGATTGGGATTTAGGGATTTAGAAATGAGGGAGAGAGAGAGAGAGGGTCGGGAACGGGAATAGGGTAAGGGGTGTATGTGTATAATGTATTAGTGTTAGTGTATATCATTTCGTAGGAAGGACTGGAGTGCAGGGGTGGGGTTTAGTATTAGTATAAAAATTAGGATTATATATATTATATATATTACAAAATAAAATTAAAATTCGGTCCGGACCGGACCGAACCTTGACCGGATCGAAAACCGAAACTTATATTTCAAAGGACCGAAGACCGGACCGATAATTTCGGTCTGGTTCGGTCCAAACAGGTTCGGTCCGGTCCATTTTTTCGGTCCGGACCGATTTTTGTGCACCCCTAAATGTGGCTAGATAAGCAAGTTGCAAATTCAGTCATCTATGTTAGTATTGTAAGTACTTTTTAGTGGCTCTGTGTGCCTGCAGTGCCGCAAATACATCTTCAACATGTGGTGGTTATAGAATATATATTTGTTTAACGTGAAACCCGCAGCCGCTATCCGAAGGTGCGCACTGAGTAAACCACGGACTGACGTAATAGCCTGCAAATTCCGTCAGCCAGTTAAACCACACTTGACAAGCCAGTGACATGTGCTCCCAAGCGGCGCACTGTGTTACCCTGGGGTTTCGAACTTGTGACCAAGCTCTCCACACCACCAAATAAGGATACCCTCTGTCTTCAAGACCAACTGGTCTAGGGCTTCGGATGGTTATAGAATATATCTGTGTTGGTACATGTTTGTTGAGCTGATATAGCAATAATAACAACATGCTAAGTAATCAAGTTTTAGATTACAAAACAGATTACTCCATTTAAATATAACACTGCTCTAAGCCTCTAACTAACACTTAGCCATTATTATCAATGTTAAATATTGAAAAACTCATTAAAACACTATCCAATTTGATAACATTTTTGTCAATCCCTTTAACATATGTTATTTTTTGAATATATTTTTACTATCAAACCAAGCACTGTAAATATTTTTTTAAAAAATGTTGAGTGATTTTTCAAGACATGTTTTTCATAAATATGTTCCCTCATATCAAAATTTATGCTATTTATGAAAATTCCCTATAATTGTGAACAAAATAATTTTCTTACCGTCTCAATATAATGCCCCCAACGATAGTGGCCAGTGCGAAAACTCCCTCATATGAGTTGGGCCGCTAAATCAACCCAATCCCCTTCTGTATAACCGTAGGTTGTAGCCCAAGTCCATGGCTCAATCTTGAAATTTGGTAATGAATGAGCCTACGAGATTTCTCCAAAAACATCTGGACATCTGATATCTAGCTTTGGTCAAGAAATATCGCGAAAGCCACAAGAAAATAAAATAAAATATCGAGAAGGTACTTGACACTCCTCTAACAACTTATAAATACCCATCTGCCCCTCCTTCTTCAACCATCAAAATTGAAAGCAAAGAAAACACACAAAATTCTCAAAAGTTCACTGAAAATGTCTCCAATCCCGAGAATCTTCAGCGATCGACGAAGCAACAGCATGTTTGACCCTTTCTCAATGGACGTGTTTGATCCTTTCAGAGAATTAGGCTTCCCAGGTTCCAATTCACGGGGAAACATCTGCATTTGCTAACATTCGAGTCGACTGGAAGGAAACTCCGGAGGCTCATGTGTTCAAGGCAGATCTTCCAGGGCTTAAGAAGGTGGAAATATAGAAAACAATATATTTCATATTCATAATTAGAATATTTTCATATATTGTGTAAATATAATTATAGTAAAATTAGGATTCTACTTTTGTATATACTTAGGATTCCTATTGTATAAGGATGAACATTGTACTTTATATGTACCTTGATATTAATGAAAGACACTCTAAGGGAGATTAATATCATCTTACATGGTATTAAGAGCCTAGAAAGAAAAATCCTAGAATTTTTCTACCAAGCAGCCGCCCCTCCCCCTCGGGCATCTCGCCGCGACGTCTTCTCTCTCTACCCAAATTCTTGGTTTTTCTTCTCCATTCCTCTATTATCTAAATGGATACTCAGGATTCTTCCGCTGTCCTTGACGCATATTCCTCCACAAATTCCACCACCAAGTCATCACTCTCTTTTCATTCCGCCCTAACTGTTTCCAACATCAAGAACCATATCCCTATCCTTCTTGATCAAGAAAACAGTCAGTATTCTCTCTGGGTTGAACTGTTTCGCAATCATGCATGTCTCTATAACGTGCTTGATCATGTCGATGACAAAATTTCACGCCCTCAGGAGGTTGATGATTCTACTTAGCGTCGTCTAGACGCTGACGTCAAACAGTGGATATATGATAGTATCTCTCAGGATCTGCTCCTTACTATCATGAAATCTGACTCCACAGCCCTTCACTTGTGGAATCGTTTGGAGGAAATTTTTCAGGACAACAAGGACATTCGTGCCGTGTCTTTGGAGGAACAATTCAACAAAACACGTCTTGAAAACTTTTCTAATCTTTATGAGTACTGCAAACAACTTAAACTTCTAGCGGATCAACTCTCCAACGTCGGCACGCCTGTTACTGACGCTAAAATGGTGCTCCAAATGATTGCATGCCTTACTAAGGGAGAATATGATACTTTGGCCACCATGATCCAACAGACAAATCCGCTTCAAGTTTTAACAAAGCTTGCTCACAATTGTTGTTCGAAGAAACCCGTCGTGCTAAGCAGGATGAGCACGCCCAGCAGGTGTTAACTGTCGACTCGCAACCCCAATATCAGACGCCACCGGAAAACTCCCAACAGCGGTAGGGCCGCAGCGGCAAGAGTGAAAAAGGTCACGACGATAGATGAGGCCGTGGTCGTGGCAAGGGTCGCGGTCAACAGAACCACTAACAGCAACAATAACAGGGATCACAGAACAACTGGGCCGCGGATCCTCGGATTCGTTTACACGCGCGACGCTCCAAGTCTGAGATCGTGGCGCTCAGTCGTAGCGCGCGCAAGGTCCATTCGATGCAGCGCCCTACAATCCGTATTCTTACCCCGGTTTGTTAGGCCCTGCTCTAGCCTCGCAACAGGCCCACTTCATGCAGGGTCAGGTTCCGCAGCCCTCCTCCGGCATGACACCCACTGAGTTGGGTCAGCCGTTCAACACCCTCTCTATGCAACAGCCTGACAATACTTGGTACATGGACTCAGGCGCCACATCTCACGTCACCCAATCTGCAGGTACTATTACTAAGTTGTTTAGTTTAAAGCATCCTCAATATGTTACGGTAGTGGAAAACACATTCCAGTTAAAGGTTATGATACCTCATACACACAATCTCCTCATCTACCCTTCTCCCTAAAAAACACCATATATGCCCCACACATGATTAGGAACCTCATATATATCCACTAATTTACTCGTAATAATTTTGTCTCTGTGGACTTTGACCCTTTTGGTTTTACTGTGAAGAATCTTCATACGGGGACACCTCTTACGAGATGCAATAGCACGGGGAATATTTGTCCATTTACCTCTACCTCCGTTGCCAGATCTTGCTCTCCCGTCACTCTAGCTGCTATTTCTTCTTCAACATGGCACACTAGACTTGGTCATCCAGGAGTCCCAGTCTTTAATTTTCTTAGAGACAACAATTTCATTACTTGTAATGGGAAGCTTGCCCAAAATTGTGTTTCTTGTTCTTTAGGCAAACATATTCGTCTTCCGTTTAAATCATCTACTAGTGTTACCTTTGCTCTCTTTGATATTATACATGTCGATTTTTGGACGTCTCCTATCTCTAGTTCTCTCGGTCATAAATACTATCTTGTGTTGCTTGATGTTTTTTCACACTATGTTTGATTATACCCTCTTAAATTTAAATCGGAAGGGTTTGTCAAATTTCTTGAGTTTCGTAAGTTCATTCAAACACAATTTGAAAAAGTCATAAAATCATTTCAGTGCGATAATGGTCGTGAATTCAATAACTCTATGTTTCACCGTTTTTGTACCAATAATGGCATGGTTTTTCGCTTCTCCTGCCCTCACACCTCACCGCAAAACGGTAAAGCTGAAAGAATCATACGCATCATTAACAACATGATTCGCACCATATTGATTCATGCCTCCCTCCCTCCATCATTCTGGGTATATGATGCTAAAATGTCAGAATACATTCTAAATATTCTCCCTACTAGCACTCTTCACAATATGAACCCTACCGAAATCCTCTACCATAAAGTTGTGAAGCCCCAAATTAGTGTTACAATAACAATAAACATTATTGTGTCTATGTGATTATGTTATGACCTTATTCACATTCGAGGACGAAGTGAAGCCCCAAATTAGTGTTACAAGAACAATAAACATTATTGTGCCTATGTGATTATGTTATGACCTTATTCACATTCGAGGACGAATGTTGCTTAAGGAGGAAAGAATGTAAAGTCCGGGAAAAAATAATAATATATAGTTGTTGGTTGGTTTAATAAAAATATATATTTCATAATCTTTTTATAAGGACTACATGGCATGTTAGAAATCTATTAGTTGGCAAAATATATAATTCATAACCTTTTTATAAGGACTACATGTCATGTTAGAAGTCTATTAGTTGACAAAATATATAATTCAAGCCTTAAAGACTTCAAGAATTAACCACATTAAAAAAAATCTGCATACACATTTCTTTGGTAAGGAAACAACCTACTTCCCTTCCTCTCCCCTTTAACTCCCCTCCACTCTTGGCTTTCCCCCTCCCATAAGTTATACAAACACCCTTACTTATACATTATACTTAGCACAAACAAAGGACTAGCACAAAGAATACAAAATCAGAAAAAAAAACAAGTGAACAAGAAGAGGGAAAATCTGAAAAACATCAAGAGAGGAAGGAGAACAAAAATAGGAATACTAGGGAGCAAGGATCACTTGTAGCAACAGAACAACAATCATTTTCACGCTTACAAGGTGAGTTTTCTCACTCAGAAATTCTTGGTAACATCCTTTATTTTTAGTTCAATACATGTTGGAATAAGAATTGAGTGTTGAAAAGAAATATTGAACTTTTGATTGTTTAGATAACTAGTTGCGTCATGAACTTTACGAACTGTTCTCACTGAGTTATAATTGTTAGAATTTGATGAAATTCGGAAGAATTGTACACCTCTCTAATATGATCATATAGAACCAAAAATGAGGTAAAATGGACGTACGGTTTGAAAGTTATCATAGTTCAAAGTTCCTGCCTTAGATTTGGTCGAAATTCGGAAAGACATAATTACGGACTGTTTTTATTGAGTTTTACTTATTAGAATTATATGAAAATTTACATGGTTGTAAATCTCTCTGTTACGGACAGATATATATAAATATTTATTAAAACGGACTTAGGAGTTGAGAGTTATTGTAGTTTGAAGTTGCTGCCTCGGATTCGTCGGAATCCAGAAGGGCAGGACGTTGAAACGTAAAACTGTACTAATATGTGGGGAATATGAAAATTGTTGCTAAATGAAAGTTCTATATCTCTTTGTTGTGGACATTTTTAGACCTTACGGGGGTCTATCCGACTTACGGATTGAGAGTTATCGCTGTTTAAAGTTTATGCCTCGGATCTATCGATATCCAGGAAGGGCAGCGAATAAAAGTGTAAAACTGTACCAAATGGTACAGAATATGAAAGAATGGTTCACATGGAGACGTGTAGCTCTCTGTTCTCGTCGTTTTGAGAATTTATGGGGATTGAACGGGTTTACAGATTAGGAGTTATGACTATTATAAGATTGGGTGCTGTTTAATAAAAATTCTGCCGAAACAAATTTCATGTGGCTGTTTTGAGGATAAATTTGTGTTTGTTACCCAAAGTAGTTTTAAATGAAATTTGGTACAGTGAAAGATCCCCGTCTTACCTTAGTTTCCGCTTGAGAAACACCTTAGTTGGAGTTATGGTTAAAAAGTTATAATCGTTACAAGTATGAATGAGAATGTTAGAAAAGAGAATAGTATTTATTTGATCTTCTGAAAAATATGAAAAGTGAATACGTGTTCACATAAATATATAAATATATAATGGATCGGGTTGCACGCCGCAACAAAACGTAAAGTGAATACGCGTTCACAAATACGTAAACATAATGGATCGGGTTGCACGCCGCAACAAAACGTAAAGTGAATATATGTTCACAAATACGTAAATATAATGGATCGGGTTGCACGCCGCAACAAAACGTAAAGTGAATACGCGTTCACAAATACGTAAACATAATGGATCGGGTTGCACGCCGCAACAAAACGTAAAGTGAATATATGTTCACAAATACGTAAATATAATGGATCGGGTTGCACGCCGCAACAAAACGTAAAGTGAATACACATTCACAAATATGTAAACATAATGGATCGGGTTGCACGCCGCAACAAAACGTAAAGTGAATACGTGTTCACAAATACGTAAATATAATGGATCGGGTTGCACGCCGCAACAAATCTGAAAGATGAATACGTGTTCACCTATATATAAATATGAAAAGTGAATACGCGTTCACAAATATATAAATGTAATAAACATGTGGAAATGCAGGGGAATGTCTTAACGTATAATACGAGATAAAATGAAGTGTTAGTTAAACTGAGAATTTCCTATGAGGAGTTGTTGCATATTTAAAGATGTTGTAACCTGATATGTTTTTGCAATATGCTTATTACGTTATAATGTGATTGCACTTGGAATATTGTGGTGTTACTTTGAATTGGAGGGTAAGGTTCTCACTCAGCCCCAGATGGTAGGGCTGACTCTTTATTTAACATGTTTCAGGAAAACGTGATAGAGGAAAGGCTCCACGCCAAGGCTAGCGATCGTCCATGACCTCTTGTCATACCAAGTCCATTGCTTGGGCTTGGTACTCGTCGAGTTCGAATGTCGGTTCGATGTCTTGGGAAATGCCCGTGTGGAATGGTCTCCCTTCCAACTTAGAATAATATTTGTCCGTATGTCTATGTTGAAACATTATTTGCACGAGCATGGGCTCGCGTTATATTTTTAATAAAGTCATAAACAAATTTCTTTATTGTTATTTTATTAATAGCTCCGTATTTGAATATAAGTTTAAATTTCTAAATAAAGAGAATTAAATGGTGCTCCTGGTGGAAAATAATTGTCCAGGTGCCATCACGCCCTAAGTAAAGACTTAGGAAAATTTGGGGCGTGACAAGTTGGTATCAAAGCTAAACCAGGTTAAGAGATTCTAGGAAGTTTTCTTCGAGTTGGGTGTTTGAACGGTTACTTATTGTGACGGTGTGCGCGCCACCTTAGTAATAAGTAAACGGAATAACATCCTAAAGTTTCACTTCTTTCATACTCTTCTCGTGCCTATCTTGAGTCTTTTCGTAGACTTGGTTCTCGTACTACCTCCTTCAAAGGATTGTGGAAGGGAGTGTACAACGATAAAATAACCAGATATGACTGCACCACCGACCGAAAAGGTAGAAGAGGTACCAGATAGACTATGGGGCAAATTTTGTGAGAAGAATAGAACCACTGTACTCAGGGAAGGACCCCAAGGCCGACCCGATGGTATTCCTCGATGAAGTTGAAGACTTAATGTTCACATTGGGATGCGTGGAGACGCAGGGCGTCAACTTGGTAGGCGCACGACTAGTGGATGATGCAGGGGTGTGGTGGAGGAATTTTAGGAAAAATCGTCCCCCGATGTCACCACCAATGACTTGGGAGGGTTGGAGCGGCATTCGTTGAGAAATTTATGCCTAATACGCGCAAGGATGCGCTCGACGGTAGTTTGAACAATTGA
The DNA here is from genome assembly GCA_029844215.1 of Przewalskia tangutica. Classification (NCBI taxonomy): domain Eukaryota; kingdom Viridiplantae; phylum Streptophyta; class Magnoliopsida; order Solanales; family Solanaceae; genus Przewalskia; species Przewalskia tangutica. The sequence goes on along the minus strand of CM056723.1, from coordinate 4,968,431 downwards.
AGCAAGGTGACCGCAGTGTACAAGAATATGATACACAGTTCGTGAGGTTATCGGCATACAACACACATGTCGTCCCTACAGAAATGGATAGAGTCAAGCGATTTGTAGAGGGTTTAAACCCGAACATAGCAGAGAAGGTGGTGGCGTTAGCAAACGATCGAACTTATATTCATATTGTCGATATGGCTTTGAGGGTAGAAGGTTTCGCTAAAGCAAAAAGAGAATATTCGCAGAAGAGATTTCGGACGTCAGGATCATTTAACCAGAGTCAAAATCAGAAGCAGGAGTTTAGTAAGGGATCTTCAGGACCGAACCAATCTGTGGGCCAGTCTTATTTCAAGCCTAAGGGGCACAGCTGGTCTAATTACTCAGGTAGCAAGGACAAGGCCACCAACCCTAACACAGGAGGTGACAAACCGATTTGTAAGATTTGTCAAAGAAAACACACTGGAGAATGTCGGCTCTTAACGAAGACATGTTATAACTGTGGAGAGTCAGGCCACTATGTCAGGGATTGCAAGAAGAGGACCCAAACTCAATCTATTCAGGGGAGATCAGAAGCAACCACAACTGCCTACAGGGGAAATCAGGGAAACCAACCCCGCCAGAGTCAGGGAGGTCAACAACCCAACAATTCTAATCGGCTCTACGCTTTGCCCCAGAGGAATGAGTAGAAGCATCTAATGCGGTGGTCACAGGTATTTTGATAGTCTCGAGTATTCCTGCATTTGTATTATACGATACCGGCTCTACATTTTCATATGTGTCAATGGGCTTTGCTAAGAATTTACACGTAGAACCTTCTTATTTAAGTGAACCTTTTGAGGTTATGACACCAGTAGGGGCCTCAATTTGGGCCTCTCGGGTGGTAAATAATTTCCCATTAGAAGTGAATGGCAGGGGAACAATGGTGAACCTAGTACTACTTGATATGGTAGACTTCGACGTCATTTTGGGTATGGATTGGTTGTCGGCATGTTATGCCATGTTAGATTGTCGGCGAAAGATAGTGAGATTAACTTTTCCCGGAGAACCAGAAGTGGTTATAAGGGGTAGGATTGGAATATCCTCAGGTCAGTTTATTTCCTACCTTGGGGCTCAAAAGTTATTGAGAAGTCGCAGAGTGGAGTACGCATATCTGGCTAATATAGTGGATACCAAAAAAGAATCCCCAGCAGTGAATGATGTCCCCATTGTTCGAAATTTTCCGGAGGTTTTTCCTGAAGATCTTCCAGGCCTTCCTCCGGATAGAGAAGTGGAGTTTGCTATAGAGTTAATTCCGGGTACAAGACTCATTTCTATTCCTCCATATTGAATGGCTCCCGCTGAATTGAGGGAGTTAAAAGAACAATTGAAAGATCTTCTGGATAAAGGCTTTATAAGGCCTAGTGTTTTCCCTTGGGGTGCACCAGACCTGTTTGTGAAAAAGAAAGACGGATCGCTCCGAATGTGCATCGATTATCGCAGCTCAATAAGGTCACGATCAAGAATCGATACCCATTACCAAGAATCGATGATTTTTTTTACCAACTTCAGGGAGCTAGCTATTTTTCCAAGATTGATCTCCGTTCGGGATATCATCAGCTGAAAATAAATCCGGATGATATATCCAAAATAGCCTTTAGAACCCGATACGGCCATTATGAGTTCTTGGTCATGTCTTTTGGGTTAACCAATGCCCCAGCAGCTTTTATGGATTTAATGAACAAATCTTCAAACCATTCCTAGATTTGTTCGTGATCGTGTTCATAGATGATATCCTAATTTACAGTAAGAGTGTTGAAGAACATGAAGAGCATCTGAGGGTAGTGCTTCAAGTCTTGAAACAGGAGAAACTATATGCTAAATTTTCAAAGTGTGAATTTTGGTTGGAAAAGGTAGCCTTTTTGGGCCATGTTGTGTCAAGGGATGGAATTATGGTAGACCCCCAGAAGATAGAAGCAGTGAAGAACTGGCCAAAACCGACCACTCCGACAGAGGTTAGAAGTTTCTTGGGTTTGACTGGGTATTATAGAAGATTCGTAAAAGGTTTTTCTAGTCTTGCTGCTCCTTTGACCCGGTTGACTCAAAAAGCGGTTAAGTACCAGTGGTCAGAAGCATGTGAAGCAAGTTTTCAGAAACTAAAGGAATTGTTGACTACTGCACCAGTCCTAACCTTACTATCGGGACAAGAAGGGTTCACAGTCTATTGCGATGCCTCACAGAGTTGGGTTAGGATATGTCTTGATGCGATTTGGAAAGGTTATTGCGTATGCATCTAGACAATTGAAGATACATGAGAAGAATTACCCAACTCATGACTTGGAATTAGCTGCGGTGGTGTTTGCCTTACGAATATGGAGACATTATTTGTATGGTGTGCATGTGGACATATTTACAGATCATAAGAGTTTGCAGTACATAACCACGCAGAAGGATTTGAATCTACGACAAAGAAGATGGTTAGAGTTGCTTAAGGATTATGACCTTAGTATTCTTTGCCATCCCAGGAAAGCTAACGTGGTGGTCGACGACTCGAGAGATCAATGGGCAGCCGCCCATTTGGCAATACAAAAGAGGGTATTGTTCGTGAGGTACAAAGATTGGGAAACCTCGGGTTAGCTTAGCGAGATCGGTGAAGGTAGGGTGGTGGTACATGATACCTCGCGATGCCTTAGCTTCGTAAATTAAAGAAAGTCGGTTTGAGAAGCGGAGTTTGTTGGATTTCGGGAGTATCCAACAGGGAAAACCTTCACGATTTACATTGGGAGATAATGACGGAACCGCCCGGTTTAAGGGTAGGTTATGTGTTCTAGGGTAAAGGATCTAAGGAGGAAGATCTTAGAGGAGGTCACAACACAAGATATTCCATTCATCCAGATCAACAAAATGTATCAGACCTCAAGGCAAATTCTTGGTGGGGCGGGATGAAGAAAGACGTTGCGGAGTTTGTCGGAGGTGTCTTATATGTCGGTGAAAGCTGAACATCAAAAACCCGGCGGATTACTTCAGGACATTGGAGTCCCCATGTGGAAATGGGAGGCGATTCATATGGATTTCGTAACTGGTCTACCGAAAACTCGAGAAGGGTACGATTCCATTTGGGTGATTGTTGATCGGCTTACAAAGTCAGCCCATTTCTTACCGGTCAAGACTACGTATCGCGCACCACAGTACACACAGATTTATTTGAGGGAGATTGTGCGGTTACAGGATTCCTTACAAATTATTTCAGATAGGGGTTCTAATTCACCTCACACTTTTGGCAAAGTTTCCAGCAGGGTCTCGGGACAAAAGTTAAGTTAAGCACGGCTTTCCACCCGCAAACAGATGGGCAAGCTGAGAGAACAATTCAAACACTTGAGGACATGTTGCGATCTTGTGTGTTAGATTTTCAGGGAAGCTGGTTGGACCATCTATGTCTAATTGAGTTCGCCTACAACAATAGTTTTCACTCTAGCATACAAATGGCCCCGTTTGAAGCATTATATGGACGAAAATGTAGATCTCCACTTGGATGGTTCGAGGTGGGTGAGACGCAACTGTTCGGACCTGAAGTCATTCAAGAAACAAATGATAAGGTACAGATGATTCGGGAGCGGATCAAAACAGCTCATAGTCGTCATAAGTCCTATGCGGATCATCGGAAAAGAGATCTTGAATTTCTAGAGGGGGAGAAAGTATTTTTAAAAGTGTCCCCAATGAAGGGAGTGATGCGCTTTGGTAAGAAAGGGAAATTGAGCCCAATGTTTATTGGGCCATATGAGATCTTGCGAAGAGTGGGGAAGGTGGCTTATGAATTAGCACTTCCACAAGAGCTGGAAGCGGTGCATCCGGTGTTTCATGTGTCAATGTTACGAAAATACTCGCACGATCCAAGTCACGTCGTCCTTCCCCAGGAGATAGTTCTTAATGAAGAGCTTCAATATGAAGAGGTTCCGGTGGAAATACTTGATAGGAAGGTTAAGCGCCTTAGGAGTAAAGATATTGCTTCCGTGAAGGTCCTATGGAGGAATCACTCCACAGAGGAAGCCACCTGGGAAGCTGAAGAGGCGATGAAAGTCAAATATCTATTCCTATTTGACTAAGGTAAAAAAAAAATGTGTTACATAGTACTTCATATGTGTGTCATTTGAGTGTCTATATGCATGTGTTACAACTTTATTCACATTCGAGGACGAATGTTTCTTAAGGAAGGGAGAATGTGAAGCCCCAAATTAGTGTTACAATAACAATAAACATTATTGTGTCTATGTGATTATGTTATGACCTTATTCACATTCGAGGACGAAGTGAAGCCCCAAATTAGTGTTACAAGAACAATAAACATTATTGTGCCTATGTGATTATGTTATGACCTTATTCACATTCGAGGACGAATGTTGCTTAAGGAGGAAAGAATGTAAAGTCCGGGAAAAAATAATAATATATAGTTGTTGGTTGGTTTAATAAAAATATATATTTCATAATCTTTTTATAAGGACTACATGGCATGTTAGAAATCTATTAGTTGGCAAAATATATAATTCATAACCTTTTTATAAGGACTACATGTCATGTTAGAAGTCTATTAGTTGACAAAATATATAATTCAAGCCTTAAAGACTTCAAGAATTAACCACATTAAAAAAAATCTGCATACACATTTCTTTGGTAAGGAAACAACCTACTTCCCTTCCTCTCCCCTTTAACTCCCCTCCACTCTTGGCTTTCCCCCTCCCATAAGTTATACAAACACCCTTACTTATACATTATACTTGGCACAAACAAAGGACTAGCACAAAGAATACAAAATCAGAAAAAAAAACAAGTGAACAAGAAGAGGAAAAATCTGAAAAAACATCAAGAGGAAGGAGAACAAAAATAGGAATACTAGGGAGCAAGGATCACTTGTAGCAACAGAACAACAATCCTTTTCACGCTTACAAGGTGAGTTTTCTCACTCAGAAATTCTTGGTAACATCCTTTATTTTTAGTTCAATACATGTTGGAATAAGAATTGAGTGTTGAAAAGAAATATTGAACTTTTGATTGTTTAGATAACTAGTTGCGTCATGAACTTTACGAACTGTTCTCACTGAGTTATAATTGTTAGAATTTGATGAAATTCGGAAGAATTGTACACATCTCTAATATGATCATATAGAACCAAAAATGAGGTAAAATGGACGTACGGTTTGAAAGTTATCATAGTTCAAAGTTCCTGCCTTAGATTTGGTCGAAATTCGGAAAGACATAATTACGGACTGTTTTTATTGAGTTTTACTTATTAGAATTATATGAAAATTTACATGGTTGTAAATCTCTCTGTTACGGACAGATATATATAAAGATTTATTAAAACGGACTTACGAGTTGAGAGTTATTGTAGTTTGAAGTTGCTGCCTCGGATTCGTCGGAATCCAGAAGGGCAGGACGTTGAAACGTAAAACTGTACTAATATGTGGGGAATATGAAAATTGTTGCTAAATGAAAGTTCTAGATCTCTTTGTTGTGGACAATTTGAGACCTTACGGGGGTCTATCCGACTTACGGATTGAGAGTTATCGCTGTTTAAATTTTATGCCTCGGATCTATCGATATCCAGGAAGGGCAGCGAATAAAAGTGTAAAACTGTACCAAATGGTACATAATATGAAAGAATGGTTCACATGGAGACGTGTAGCTCTCTGTTCTCGTCGTTTTGAGAATTTATGGGGATTGAACGGGTTTACAGATTAGGAGTTATGACTATTATAAGATTGGGTGTTGTTTAATAAAAATTTTGCCGAAACAAATTTCATGTGGCTGTTTTGAGGATAAATTTGTGTTAGTTACCCAAAGTAGTTTTAAATGAAATTTGGTACAGTGAAAGATCCCCGTCTTACCTTAGTTTCCGCTTGAGAAACACCTTAGTTGGAGTTATGGTTAAAAAGTTATAATCGTTACAAGTATGAATGACAGAATGTTAGAAAAGAGAATAGTATTTATTTGATCTTCTGAAAAATATGAAAAGTGAATACGTGTTCACATAAATATATAAATATATAATGGATCGGGTTGCACGCCGCAACAAAACGTAAAGTGAATACGCGTTCACAAGTACGTAAACATAATGGATCGGGTTGCACGCCGCAACAAAACGTAAAGTGAATATATGTTCATAAATACGTAAATATAATGGATCGGGTTGCACGCCGCAACAAAACGTAAAGTGAATACGCGTTCACAAATACGTAAACATAATGGATCGGGTTGCACGCCGCAACAAAAAGTAAAGTGAATAAATGTTCACAAATACGTAAATATAATGGATCGGTTTGCACGCCGCAACAAAACGTAAAGTGAATACACATTCACAAATACGTAAACATAATGGATCGGGTTGCACGCCGCAACAAAACGTAAAGTGAATACGTGTTCACAAATACGTAAATATAATGGATCGGGTTGCACGCCGCAACAAATATGAAAGATGAATACGTGTTCACCTATATATAAATATGAAAAGTGAATACGCGTTCACAAATATATAAATGTAATAAACATGTGGAAATGCAGGGGAATGTCTTAACGTATAATACGAGATAAAATGAAGTGTTAGTTAAACCGAGAATTTCCTATGAGGAGTTGTTGCATATTTAAAGATGTTGTAACCTGATATGTTTTTGCAATATGCTTATTACGTTATAATGTGATTGCACTTGGAATATTGTGGTGTTACTTTGAATTGGAGGGTAAGGTTCTCACTCAGCCCCAGATGGTAGGGCTGACTCTTTATTTAACATGTTTCAGGAAAGCGTGATAGAGGAAAGGCTCCACGCCAAGGCTAGCGATCGTCCCGCAGCCTCTTGTCATACCAAGTCCATTGCTTCGGGCTTGGTACTCGTCAGGTTCAGAATGTCAGTTCCAGTGTCTCGGGAAATGCCCGTGTGGAATGGTCTCCCTTCCAACTTAGAATAATATTTGTCAGTATGTCTATGTTGAAACAATATTTGCACGAGCATGGGCTCGCGTTATATTTTTAATAAAGTCATAAACAAATTTCTTTATTGTTATTTTATTAATAGCTCCGTATTTGAATATAAGTTTAAATTTCTAAATAAAGAGAATTAAATGGTGCTCCTGGTGGAAAATAATTGCCCAGGTGCCATCACGCCCTAAGTAAAGACTTAGGAAAATTTGGGGCGTGACAAAAGTCCCCTCCTATGATCATCTACGGATTTTCGGTTGTCTATGTTATCCCAACCTTAGCTCTACCGACCCTCACAAGCTCGCTCCTAGGTCCACTCCATGTGTCTTCCTAGGATTCCTGTCGAACCATAGGGGCTATCTATGCTATGACTTGTCGACTCGTCAAATCCAAATCTCTCGTCACATCACATTCGACGAGACCACATTCCCGTTTTCGAATCTTCAAAAATTCCAAAAATCGGATTACTCATTCCTTGACGAGCCTGTCATCTCTCCCATCCTCCTCGAACAACTCGCTTCTTCTGTCCCGTCCTCAGCGCCGCGACCCTGCATTGAGGCGCTGCCGCGCCAACATTCCTGCGAGTCAGCATCGCGGCCCTACACAGAGGAGCTGCGGCTTCAAATGTGAGAAGACTGTCTGCCCAGCGCCGCGGCTCCTGCTCCCGACGCCTTCGATGTCTTCTCCCCCACCCTCTCCTTGTCCGACTTTACACCGTCTCAGACCCCACTCAGCCACCCACTGGCCCTACTCATTCAATGAAAACTCGTTCAAAGCATGAAATATTCAAACCCAAGGTCCATTTCAACTTGTCTGTCCAAACCATCTCTCCACTTTCAAAGAACCCAAAATTGGCCAAACAAGACCCTAATTGGAATGCAACTATGTATGGGGAATTTAATACTTTGATTAAATAGCACACGTGAGATCTAGTACCTAGACCTGAGGGGGTGAATGTAATTCGTTGTATGTGGCTTTTTCGTCACAAGTTCAGAGACAATGGGGATCTTGAGAGGTATAAGACCCGTCTTGTGGCTAATGACACAAATCAGCAGGAGGGCATTGATTGTGGAGAGACCTTCAACCCGGTTGTCATAATGGCTACCATTCGCACAGTTTTGAGCATTTCCATGGGCAAACACTGGTCGATCCATCAACTTGATGTGAAGAATGCATTCTTACATGGGGCCCTGAGAGAAACAGTGTACATGCATCAGCCGTCTGGGTTCACCCATCCAGCAGTTCCTCATTATGTGTGTCGTCTCCGTAAGTCACTATATGGCCTGAAATAGGCCCTCGTGCGTGGTATGATCGCTTTGCCAGGTATATCTTGCAGATTGGGTTTGTATGCAGCAAGAGTGATACATCACTCTTCATTTTTCACCGAGGTAGTAGCACTGCTTACTTATTACTATACGTGGATGATATTGTTCTGACTGCCTCCTCAGATAGATTAAAAAATGAGATTATTGTCTTGCTTAAGTCCGAATTTGCAATGATTGATTTGGGAAATCTGAGTTATTTCTTGGGGATATCAGTGACCAGGTCTGCCAATCACATGTTCTTGTGTCAGCGTAAGTATGCAGAGGAGATAGTGTACAGGGCTAAGATGGCGAATTGCAAAGTTATGCCTACTCCAGTCGATTCGAAATCTAAGCTCAGTGTTATGGATGGTGCTCCAGTCTCCGATCCTACTCTGTATAGGAGCCTTGCAGGTGCACTTCAGTATCTCACATTTACCAGGCCAGACATTGCTTATGATGTTCAGCAGGTATGCTTATTCATGCAGCCCCCAAGAGAGTCTCACTTCACTGCTCTTAAACGTATCATTCGATACATTAAGGGCACTCTTGATTATTGTTTGCACCTATACCCCTCTGCGCCAAACAGGTTGCTCTCATATACGGATGCAGATTGGGCAGGGTGTCCAGACACGCGACGCTCCACCTCAGGCTTTTGTGTTTTCTTAGGGGTTAATCTGATTTCTTGGTCTGCCAAGCGACATGCTACCCTATCTAGATCCAGTGCCGAGTACAGAGGCGTTGCAAATGTAGTAGCTGAGATTTGTTGGCTCCGAAACTTACTGTTAGAACTTCAGTGTCCTTTGCGTCAGACATCTATCGGATACCGTGATAACATCTCTGCCATCTATTTGTCTCATAATCCGGTTCAGCATCAGCGAACCAAACACATTGAGATAGACCTACACTTTTTTCGTGATAAAGTTGCTTTAGGCCATGTCAGAGTGTTACATGTTCCATCATCCTATCAGTATGCAGACATATTTACCAAATGACTTTCCAGACAGTTGTTTCTTGACTTTAGATCCAGTCTCAGTGTTCGACCTCCTCCCGCTCCGACTGAGGGGGTGTGTAAACGTGTAAATATAGGAAACAATATATTCTCTACCCATAATTAGAATATTTCCATATATTGTGTAAATATAATTATGATAAGATTAGGATTCCTCTTTTGTATAGGCTTAGGATTTCTATTGTATAAGGGATGAACATTGTACTCTATATATACCTAGATATTAATGAAAGACTTCCCAATGAAGATTAATATCATCCTACAAAAAGTATCAACCGGAATTAGCAGCAATACTACCTATATGTTAGCGTTACAGAAGCGGCAAATACCTCCACATGCGTTGAATGTTCTACCTATTTCACATAAGTTTGTCTAGAAAATACCTCAAATTCTACTAGAAATACAGGATATCGGATCTCATGCTAGCACGGGTCCAATATATATTTATAATTTTATCTCTATAGAATTTTTAAAAATATTCAACATATTCTACGAACTTTCAAGTTAGAAGTTCTTGAGGGTACGGGTCAATAATTTGTGTTATAGTATATATTTTTTATTTTAAAATATTTGAAAAGTTATATTTTTACGTGATAGGGAATCATATCATTAAGCGCCGATAAATATTATTAACATTAGTACAAATACTATTAAGAATAGTAATCAATGCAAATTTATGGTGTGCATATATATAAATTCATGTATTAGTATTAGGCCTGTGAAGAAATATAGATGTGTATAATTGTTGGAAATATTTATTAAACGTGAAATAAAATAAATTTTATTAATTATGAATCGAATAATTGGGGCCCCGCACGTAGGAAACCTTGTTTCCACACACGTGCACATGTAGTGTCAAAGATCAAAATTTTCTTAATGGAAGAGATATTGATACGTATACGAATTGTTTGAGACGTAAGATAATCGACGGTTATTGGCCAAATGACGAATGATTTCACGTTGGTAAATGAAGGAAAAAGTGTATAATGACCCGCAAGGGTAGCCAAGTTGGTGTAGCAGTAGAGCGCGGGACCGCAAGGTCACGAGTTCGATCCCCTGCATAAACCTTCTTGGTTGAGCCTGTCACACATGGCTTGCCAAGTGTGGTTAATCGGCTGACGTGGTTTGCGTGCTATCGCACCGGGGTTTACCTGCGGCGCACTCGAAGAGTAGCCGCGGTTCCTTCGCAAAAAAAAAAGTGTATAATGTGTAAAGATGAAATGAATCAGAAATCACCACGAAACCGAGAAGGACGCGCTTCCTCCAAGTAAGCGGTTGACGCGGCGAAGCGCGACTCTAATTGACGTTTCAATTCCAGTAACTCACTGGAATTGAAGAGTCGCGGCTCTAATTGACGTTCCAGTTCCAGTGAAGGGTCGCGGCTCCTCGACTGTTTCAATCCGTTGGACGTGAATTAAAATCTGATTCTTGGGCTGACTTTGGAGTATTTACTCTCCTTATTTGACTTATGAATTCAGCCATTACTTGGCTGAATTGTAACTCCAAATTCAAGGCATTCATGGTCATTACTTATTCATTTGGAGGGTCATCATCTACACACTATATAATGAGACATAAGACTCATTTGGAAAGAATACACTTGACATCTTACACTCAACAATTCTCTGAAATTGTCTTCCTCTCTTGCAATCACAAACACTCAAAGATCTTTCTTCCAAAGCAAACACTTGAGTTCCCTTTACTCATTTGTTTGATTGTTGTTTTATCTTGAGAGACAAGTTGTCATTACAACCGTTGAAAGGATATACGGGGCAATATTATCTTAAGGATAGATCAAGAATTTGATCGACTCAACAAACCCTCATATTTGATCATTTCCAGATTTCTAACAAATAGTTGTTGTTGTTATTTTTCCGTTCTACACATTACTACTCACAATAATAACTTAGTGTCGGAACAAAAAGAGTCTCAGGAATAATAACTTATGTACTTCCTAACATGGCCTCAGCCTATTCATGCTTTTGGACCATTTATAAAGAGCTCAAATAGTTAGAAGGGTAAATTTGATGGGAGGGCCTTAAGGTAATTTTCTTAGGAGTTTGGGCTATAAATTCCAATTCATAATTTGTGCTCCGATCGTAACAATTATGATATAGGACGAATGGTGATATCATATATATAACCTCTTCGAAATTAGTATTAATTGTGAAGAAATATAGATGTGTATAATAGTAATAACTTCTCAGTCTCAGAACAAAAAAAGAGTCGGGAATAACAGCTATGTACTTCCTAACATGGCCTCAGCCTATTCATGCTTTTGGACCATTTATAAAGAGCTCAAATAGTTAGAAGGGTAAATTTGATGGGAGGGGCGGAGGGCCTCAGTGTAATTTTTTCAAGAGTTCGGGCTATAAATTCCAATTATAAGGTGGTGGGAGGATCTCATTTAGTATTAAGGTTAATTGAGTGGAGCTAAGTTATTGGGGGTATACACTTTTAGTCCAACAATTTAAAAAAATAAAATAAAATTATAACTATTTCAAACTTTCAATCCAACCCCCAAATTAAAAAAAAATACATTTTGATCCAAAGTAAAAAATAATAAAATAAACAAAAATAAAAATCTAAAAATATAAAAAGAAATATAAAGTTATATTTTCCGCTCTCAATTCATTCTCACGTTTTTATTGTTATATCTGAAATATGATCCATTGACATTCAATGTTGGAGCTTGAGCTTAAAGCTTGAAAAAATGAATTTCGAAAGAGTAATTCATTTTATGTGAGTGTTATTAAATTTTATTATGGATCTTTTGGTGAGTTTAAATCTCAAATTTTAGAGAATTTTGAGAAGATTTAAGGTGATTTTGGATTAAATTTTGAATTTGAGCTTGAGTATAGCCATTATTAAAGCTTGAGTTTCAAACTTGAAAATGAATTATTTCAAGCGGATGTTATTGAATTTTGTTGGTGAGAAGTTTAAATATCGAATTAAAAAAAATGGAGAAGAAACAATAAATTTGGAATGTCAATTATGTACTTGTTTTCTTTACTTTCATTATTAAAGGTAACGATCTCATGGAGTTCATCTAGATTTTCTATTTAATTCTCTTTCTAAACGTAAGAATTCAGGTTATAGTTGTAACTTTCATTCTAACATGTATACTTAGAATCTTTGGGTAGATGTTGTGATCCATATTTTTTTATATATCTATGTTTTTGAACTTCTACTCTTCTTATGTATTTATGTTAGGTGAATCGTTAAGGGACATACAACGCCGGTAGCAGAGAGAATTAGCCTAGGCTCTTCAAGACCTTACTCGGCTCGAGGAAAAGGAATAGATAGGTACATAAGGTTCGCCTACCGAGGTGGGAGTGGTAGATGTCGACACGACTTAATAATTTGGATCGCGATAGGGTGGGTGGGAAGGAAACAATAAACTTGGAATGTCACTTATGTACTTGTTTTTCTTACTTCCATTACGGAAGTCATTTTTCTCATTTTAAGGAATTTATTTTTCTACGAAAAATATTTTTCAAGACATTTTGACCAACCAAACATGGAAAAATTGAAAATGTTTTCCTTCGTACCAAACACACACCACATTACAAATTTAAGAGCCAAATAAGTGGCATCAAGAATATAGAAATATAAAGCTAGATAAGCCAAGCAAATGTTGATATAAGAGTTAAGACGCATTAGCACATTACACCAATGAATTAATCAAGTCCTTAAAATTGTAGACCAGCCAATCAGCTTTAGCTGCAACTGAGTTTCGTAGTTGAACTCCTCCATAGCAAACAAACAAGTCCGCACCACCTGGCATACGAGCCTGAAACAAAAATCGGAGAGTAGGGCAAAAGTTGTCAAAAGAAAAGTCATATAGAGTCCGCAAACATTTCTCAGAATAGTTGCATTATTTCGATGCTTTGAACAGTTTAATTTCTTGTAAGGTTTTAACCCAACGCTTACACCTTAAGTGTTGGAACGGGCATTTTCGGGGATTAGTTAAGCTGCTCCTTCTGCCCTCTATGAAAGAAGGAATTCGAAAGAGTCGGTCTCATTGATTGAGCATCCCCGAGATAGATAGATAAGTTTTCTTTGACTATTCATAAACCAGAGCAAACAAGTTTTGATAGTCTAAGCAACTAAAAAGGTGTTCCTCTGAACATATTCAAACAACTTAGAAGAGTTCGCGAAAAAATGATGAAAAAATGAGTAGGCAGATTTGTTAATAACTGGGTTCTAAATTTAATTCTTAAATATTTTGTGGATTTCGACTGAACTCGTATGTAACCTTCTAGTTCTGCTGATTGAGCTGCAGACTTTTGCAAATTTTCAAACAAACACCACATTTATCGCTCTTTATTTTTTCTTTTCATTTGGGAGATCGGAGTTGGTGGTTAGAGTAGGGCTGTTACCGGTCCGGATACTCCCGATAATTACCCGAGAATCGGACCGGTATCCGGACCGATACTCGGACCGAAAAGTTAACGGTCCGGATACGAGTACCAAAAAATTACCCGGACCGGTAACCCTAGCCAGCCCCCCTCCCCAGCCCCGGACGTATTGTAAATTAGTGAAACTTTAATTGGTCATAACTTTGCGCTCGAACGTCCGTTTGACCTAATTTTTTTTTGATTTCGAGTATTTTTGCGAGACAGGGTGGACAAACTGCTAAAGCGGTTTGGAGCAGCCGATTTCTCAAAAAACGTCCGTCTTGCCAATCAATTTCACTTTTCCCCCAAATCGTTACGTTTTTTTCCTATTCAAAGCTAAATATCTCGCGATATACAATAGATTTCAACGTACAAATTTCGTGGTAATGTGTCCGAGAATGTCAATTTCAGTTTTGAAAATTCATTTTTAAAAATAAAAAATAAAAAATTGGGCCCCGGAACCGGACCGGATATCCAGATACCCGGACCGGACCGATAACACCCCTAGTTAGACGAGAGACAAGGATAATGGTTACGTACCTCAAGATCAGTAGCACCATCACCAATCATCACTAGTGACTTGTATCCATGAGCCTGAAATATTACTTAGCAATATGAGCAAGTGTGTTAGATTAAACAGTGAAATCACCAGCAGTTCCAACACCAACCTTTCTTAGTTGTTGAACTGCAGTAGCCTTCCCACCCTTCCTTGAAGTTGGCTCATTTTTATCAAACCCAGCAAATTCTCCATTACTCCCAAAGAGTATTTGATTGGCAAAGATATTTTCAAGAGGTATACCGAGGATTGATGCAACATGCTTCATGAAAGAATCATGGTCAGGAAACATGTTAGTTAATACACCAAATTGCAGGATCAACACAATTAAAAGGTGACATATATGATAGGGAGAAAGGGAGATAGGATGATGAACTACATTCTCAAAACACATTTTTCACCCAAATAACTGAAGCAAATAATGGGTACTAGCAGAACTTTTGAAAGTATAATTGGAAACTGGTAAACTGAACCAAAACTTACCCCCTAAATATTTCGTCATATTTAAGGTAGCCATCTTTTCTCAAGAGGAATCTATCCTTACATATGACAGCATTTACACTAGAACATGACCAAAAAATTTAATTGCCACCCTTCCCCAGATTCGCCAAAATTTTTGCCGCACCCGGGTAGGATCTTCCAAAAATAACTAGTTTTGGAGAATCCGACACGCACCCGACAACATTTTTGAAGAGTCCGAACAACATAACTTCGCAGTAAAGCATTTTATAAATTAAAATTTGGAAATTGCTAACAGAACCCAAGAATAGAAGAATTTCCAGAATGAAGCTCAAAGCTCACACGGTATTGTTTGAAACTTCATACGTAATATTTTAAGAGAAGTGTAAAGTCACAACATCCTTAATATGTTTATAATTGATGCAAGATAAACAAATAAAACCAACCGTAAACTAAATGTTTGAAGAAGGGAAGTACATTGATCATTTGACGAAAGCCTCCAGAGACGAGGTAAACATCTTTATTTTTATCCTTCAGCTTCTTGACCAACAGATCAATACCAGGAGAAAGTCTGCACCAATCACCAAAACAAGAAAAGGTTATAGCAACCTAAGCTGATTAAAGTAAACAATCAGCTAGCTTCAATGGAACACCAAACAAAAGTTGATTAGTTTGAAATTTTAAAGACATTGATGGATTAGGTCAGTTACCTTTGAATCCTTTTGCTTTCTAAAAAAATTGTCTTTTCCTTTAGCGCTTGCTATATTAAGAAAGCACAGTACACCAAGTAGAGAGACACAGGTTTTCTAAGTGGACATGCTAAAAGTCTATTACACAAAACTGTAAATCTTTATGATGGTTGAAGAAATACAGGTATTAAGATTCGGAGGAACTATTAACTGCAACATTTTTTTTACTTTGACATACACCAAGTCTTTTGAGCTGACAAGCTCCTTCATCTGTGGTCTACTATGGCCAAACTTTTATATAACCAAGGCTGAGTCCACTCGAGCTTATCATGTTGCCTTCCACACACTTACAATAAAAACTGCCTATGACACTTTTTCAACAATTCTCTAAATTGATAAAAAGTTAAGTGTCTCTTCTATTCAAACCATCTCTTTTCCCTTGTAATGCCATGGTGAAGAAAGAGCTGGCAGGGGAAATGGCCTCTCTTAAAATTTGCTAATCGCTTAACGATCCTGAAAAGATTGTGGTGGTTGAGTGTTTAATACACCAGTGTTGTCTAGGCTGAACTCTTAGGATAACTACTGAAGAAAGCTACAACTTTCCAAGGCTATGAACGAACAACTAACATTTTAAACTATGCCCAACTGCTTCCACATGTATTGGTTTCTTAATAGAAATTATAGGCTGCTACTTGTTGTACCAATTACAACATGTCTGCAATTAGTCTCAAATTGCTGAATCATGAAACCAGACAGCTATAACATCCGAACATTAACACATAAAGGTTTCTAAGGATTCAATGGGAGAAAGAAATTGACAACCATGACTATATATAGCATGCCCAGTCAAAAGTTTTCAAATAACTAAAATGGCAGTTATGTCACGGCCCCTAAATTAAGGGGCAATAGCAGATAAGAGCTTATACCTATAAAGTAAATCACCCTCAAATGTAACTGTAAGATAATCAGATTCATCTGTATAACTAACCTCAATTTGCCATAAAGGACAAAATTCGAGCGATTCAACACTTCTTTGTCTTTCATCTTACTAAGATTGAAATAATAATTCACAGAAACGGAAACCTTATATGCAGAGGTGATCAACGACACATAGTTAGTTACCTTGGAGGTCTCTTAAGAAAATCCTGGAGTTGAGACAACGAAGGGTTAATAAGAGACAGACGAGCTGCCAATGCTTCTTCAAAAGGAACAGACCCATTCATCGCCCTGTCAAAGACGAGATAAATGGGATATGAAATCCTAAAGCATTTAAAATTAAATTACAACCACTATTTTCCACATTCAAAAAGGACAGCCAACCTAGCTGTCCATTCTGCAACAGCCTTTCCAGCACCACAAAACTCCGCAAATTCATCAATGCCCTCGTCTATGCACACAGTGCTATCCACATCAAAGCATACAGAGTCCGCATTTTGCCAAACATCAAGAACCTCTAACACAATTCAAAATCCCATCAGTCAGCCAAGGAATTACAATCAATTTCTTCCATAATAGCATCAATCCCATATTTCGTTTTACAAGCATCAATCCATCAACTTCGTCAAAATCCCAAACTAGTTGGGGTCAGCTACATTAAAGGTGTGTTTGGTATGACCGGAAAAGTTTATCATAAAATAGTTTTCAATTTTTCCATGTATGGTGGTCAAAATATTTGAAACATAATTTCTCTAGGAAAACAAGTTCCTTAAAAACTGAATATGACTTCCCTAGAAGGAGTAGGGAAAACAAATTTCATTCCACATTGATTGTCTTCTTCCCTCCCTCCTACACATTGCATCCCCATCCCCACCACCCCACATCCATCCTCCATAGTGTCTGCCTAGATTATCCACAAATGCTTATCGGACAATATTTTTTGCTTATTTACTAAACACAAGAAAATAAGTAAGAAAACACACGTATTTTCTAGGAAATCATTATCCAAGAAAATATTTCCAGCGGAAAACATTTTCCTTCATATCAAACACACCCTAGTTCTCTATATAAGTTCTGCTTACTCAGGTTCATTTCATTTTACAATCATGATTATAAATACTCAGAAAATAACCAATCCGTAAAAAAATACAACAGATGTTATAATTATGAAAACAAGATTCAATTTTTCACATACGTACATACAGATTAGCCCCACCAAGAACGATCTCAGATCCTGATGTTTACCTTTAGATGGTAATGTGTTGTCAAAAGGGGTTACAGCAGAGGCTTCAAGGGGCTGAGCTGAAGCAACAAATGAATTAAACAATTTCGAATTTCTCACCATTCCAATTGGTTGAACACAAACTCTTGTATTACTAATTTTTGGAGAGAATGTAGGAACTAGTACCGAGCTTTGCTGTCTAGATACAACATCACGAACAGAATTCGCCTGAAAACTCATCAACCCCTCCATTGAAACCTTAAATATTCTTGGATTTCACAAATCCCCGAGAGGTGTGTTGTTAAAAATCAAATCTTGTGGGTATAATTAAGGTTGTCTTTGTTAAAAATGCTTTTTGTGCTTAAGATTTAGGCGCACCTGACTGAGAACTGGTTGATGCAGTTGGTGATTTGGTGCGTACTCGAGGGGATACAGTGTTACTGATCTTCACCTTAGGATCGTGGACCTGAATCCTAAATTACTTGGGGCCGGCCTTTTAAAGAAGAAAGGGCCTACTAAATTTGAAGTTGATACTTATGGGTTTACGTAGCCCATGGGACTATCTAAAGGGCCAATTCGCACTAATGTCCTTATTTCGGGCGGTCTTTAATTTTTTTTCATTAAAATTAAAATATTTAATTTTTGTCTTTAGCCTAATACTCTTATGTTGTGAGTTCGAACTCTTGCTCAGATAGAAATTAAAAAAAAAATCTCAACACAGATATTTGTAACAAAATTATGCATGTTCGAGTAAATTTACGCCTATTCGGGTAAAATTAAGTCACAAGGCAAATTTTTACCCAAAATTAAGTTTTAAGGAAAACCTCTCCTTAAAGCAAACTTGTGTCAGTATAGGTCTAATTTTGCTATAAATGTCTCTGCCTTGTAATTTTTTTAAATTTTTGCCTGAGCGTGAATTTGAACCCGAAATTCATGGGTTTTTAGGAGAAGAATAAAATTTAAAGATTTTAAATTTGAGGGGCAAAAATAAATCAACAATGACTTTTGAAGGGAATTCCGCACAAAAAAATGTATCTAAAAAGGTCCATGTGATTTGCTATTTGGTACTTTGGGTTTCTTTTTATAAAACGTTTCAACTGATTTGTCTATTTTTTATTTTTTTATTATATAGGGTAGCGGAAAAGAAAATGGAAAGAGATTACGACATGGAAATTCGAATCCTAATTAATAAAGTGAAAATTTATATAGTCAACCAAGCTAACATATCACTTTTAGTCCGCTCATCAATAAAGTGAAAATTTATATAGTCAACCAAGCTAACATATCACTTTTTTGTCGGTCCAAAAGATAATGACACATCTCACAATAATTTAAATTTAAAATTTATTTTTTACTGCTTAACGCGACGATATTTTAAAATCGATAATCTCCATAGCTTCTGTAAGTTCAGCTCAAAATATGTAGTCGAATCAGGTTAGGTTACTTCCATACGTACTTATGCTTAGCGTATATTTGAATTTTTGTTTGAATTTAGTGTTATTAGTTAGCTTTGATGACTCTGAATTTAGCAGATCTGATAATGTAAAAGTTTGATTTGCGAAGTGTTATTTGGTGTTTATGTGATTCAATTGATCGTTTTACTGGAATTGGTCATTTTTTATGTGACTTTTGGCAGGAAGTTGAGAAAATAAGGCTTTGATTGCTGCTTTATGTGATTCACTTGATCATTTTAGTATT
This sequence comes from Przewalskia tangutica, assembly GCA_029844215.1. NCBI lineage: Eukaryota > Viridiplantae > Streptophyta > Magnoliopsida > Solanales > Solanaceae > Przewalskia > Przewalskia tangutica. The sequence goes on along the minus strand of CM056723.1, from coordinate 4,949,227 downwards.
TTTACTGGAATTGATGTTTTTTTCTTCATCGTCTTTAGCGCTTGACGCTAATGTGAATGTGTTTCGTTTTCTATCTTCTTCCTATTCGACCAACGGCTTAAATCCCCCGATTCAGGAGCGATTGAAGCGAATACAATAAAAGAATGCAAGGAAGGGTTTCCCGCATCTCGACTGCTTCCAAAATAATAGTTTTTGTGTGATTATTGGCACTAAGTTGAGAAAATAGGGCTTTGATTGCTGGTTTGTGTGACTCAGTTGATTATTTTACTGGAATTGATGTTTTTTTGTGTGATTTTTGGCAGTAAGTTGAGAAAATATGACTTTGATCGACACAATTTATCATTTGACTGGAATTGATGGATTTCCTACAATCAGAAATTTTCCTTCGCTATTCACCATCTGTAGCCGAGATGTGTCACAATTTTGAGGTAAGAAAGTGAAAATCCTTAGTGATTCACGATTTCTCGTTTTCGTGTTTTTTTTGGCATTCCGTATTCTCCTTTTGAATATCATGTGAATTTTTGTACTTCTCCTGATATCGATTCTATTATTAAAAAGAGAAACTTATGTATCTGAATTGAGAAAAAAACTGATTTGATTATTGTGGATCTTATGCGGTTTGAAATTATTGAGAATCTTTTGTAAGAAGGTGATTCAATATTGTCCTAACAGATTTCTATTAGTTTTCTCTAGAAGATCAGTAATCTGATTGGAAAATCGAATTATTTAAATAGATTTAGTTTGGCATATCCAGACCACACGTTGTGAGATTTCACGGGGCATGTTGTATTTTGTTTGGGAGTTCGTATGTCTTCTATTTAATGTCATGTGAATTATGTCGCTTCATTGATTTTAATTGTGAACTGTGATAGACAAAGAAGTGTTCAGAAGTATCATAGTTGCTCTGTTTTATTTAGAAGAAGTTTGTCGATGATGAGAATCACACATGTATAAAGATTATACATCTCTTTTACCATACAAAAAATATTTCTATCAAAAGTTGGATAATCCATTAACTCTAATATTGCTTAAATGTCTTTGAGCTACTAACCACATTAGTTTTCTGTCATTGTTACAGCTTGTCATGTAAATAATGGAATTAGCTTGATAGGGATAGTCTGATGTGCTTATGTCCCATTGCTATGTTTTGTCATGTATTGTGTTTCTTTTGATGAGCTTTTTAAAAGCTGTGTTATGACCAAATATTTCTAATGAGAGGCAAGTTCTGTTGGATTGAAGGACCTTGTTAGTTTCCGTTAAAATCAAATTAACTGGCCAGAAATTTCTGAGTTCAGGCACTTGTACAACAGCTCGACTCTTTCCAGAATTTCCAGCACTGTATTAAAATTCCTGCAGCTATGTTACTAGAACCTGTACACTGATTCTGATCCAAAATACTTGGTCGGTCTTATTTTATTTACTTCTCTTGATAGGTTGTATTAGATTAATTGACAGTAACAGATTGCAACAGCTGATTATGTTTCGAACATGTTTTTTACCGTACAGATTGTTTTTCTGTCCAAGCTGGATAATCCATTAACTCTAATATTAAGACAGAGAGAATCTTGAGATCTTCTTGAAAAGCATAGAACTTCCACCAGCTAGAAGTAAAGACACTCCAAGAATGAAGATCTTACAATTTACATATTGGTATAAAACAGCATGGCTGAAGTAGGTGCCAGGACCAAAATACCTTAACAAGAAAAGTACAAAAGGAAAGAAAGATCCCACCTTTCATTTTTGGTACTTAAATTCATTTGGAAGCAGCTGTTGGAGAGAAGGCACCGACCTGCAAGCACCGGGTAGTATGCAGCGGCAGTTTTCAATCATACAATGTGTACTCTTAGTCTCACTTTTAGCGGTTATGAGTTCAATTGGATTCATTATTAACAATATTCAATGTCATATTTACAGAACATCTACAATCGCGCGCGCGCACACACACACACACATTATATATAAGAACAAATCTTGAGGCAAAGGGAAAACACTTACTTTTCATCAAAGAGAAGAGAAATCAAACGGCTATATGGAGAAGGGTCAGAGGAGTAGTAAGAATTGGAAGGGTTGTTGTAGGCATAATAAGCATTCCAGTTAGGATTTCTTTCTCATTATTTTGTGGTCATACATCATTTGCTTCTATTGGATGATTTTGCAGGGGAATAATAACATTTTTATTTACTTGTGGAGCTATGTACCTTGGACTTGTCCCTTTTGTCTTGAGGTATTGTCTTCATATGCAAATTTACTCTTCTCATTATCTCTACAATCCTATTGGAAGTAATTTTGCCAAGGCCTCAATCAGTTCTCTATTTGGTTTACAGTTTATGTTAGCTGAAGAGGTGTCAGTGAATTCTGAGAGTATAGCTCTGAACTCATCCCGTGTAAGAGTCTCATTTTCTAGCAGCATGTCTACTAATTTGTCGATTTATATGGTTCTTTGTAAGTTCATATCCTATCTCAATTATGTGCCTTACACATGCACCAATGTCTTCTGCTAGTTTCTCTGGCATTTGATTACTCACCAGCATTCTCAGCACCACATCGCCACTTTGTGCTGCTGGATCCGTTAAACGCCCATGGTCCAACCTCAGACATCCCAAACATTGTCACAATCTGCTCAGGATATGAACAATAGAAGGTAAAACTCGTGAGTATTCGATTATGTTGTTCTGTTTTATTGGTGAAACTCTGTCAATGACAAATTAAAAAAGAACCTTGGCTAATCGTGTAATTAACCAAAGGATAAAATAAAATGTGGTCTAGATTGGAAATATATTATGACTCTGTACTTGGATTATAATAAGGCAACCCGCGGATCTTAGCTAGGAAAACAAACCTTGCTTAGGTTTTTCCCGTACCACCTATTACTGATTTAATACAAATGTTACCAGTCTCAAAAAAATAAACCTTGGTTATTTGCATGGGAAATGAACTTGCATTTCCTTTTCTGAAGATTAGGTATTAGCTAAGTTGACAAGAACTTTCTTGTGTTTTTACACCCCCTTATGCCTCACTGGTTTATAGTTCTTGTCTAAGACTTTCTCCTTCTCGAGAGCCTTGCTGATTTTGATGTTAGAATCAGTTAGATGCAGAGTTTGAGATACAGTACAATGCCGTGGAGGGTAAAACAAGAAATATTTTTTTGTTGCCTTTCAAGCTTTGGCTTGGCTTTTTCTGCTTTCCTATAGATTTTTTAGGGTACCTTTAATCTGCCAGAATCTATATTTCTTTCGGAGTCCAAATATTTCGGTCTTTTATTCTTGACATTTAACTGCAACGTATGTGCTATTTCATGATTTCTCATATAACTATTATACCATTGACCAAATTTTCTATGGCAGGCCAAAATCTAATGCATTCGAACTCGCTTCAAAGTTCTGTTATGGAGTGAATTGAGATTACCATAACAAATGTTGCAATGCTGGGATGTGCAGCTAGATTCCTGTAAATGACAGAAGACATCACTGATAGAACATGTAAATACGAACGGATGTGTTCTTAAAGAACAGTATTCCCGAGCATATCCAACCCAATGCCGTTTTTTCATAGCTGCGAGAAACTCCTACCAGTCTCAGAAGAAGTCAATTTCCTTGTTATTCCAGTTGCTGAACACATTCTTATTGTTTTGATAATTCATTTTTTTTTACCGTTAGAAGATAAGAAAGTGAATGTATTGAGTTTGATTGTTCTTATTTTAGGTGAATAACATTGTTTTGAGTTGGGTAATTCTTCTATTGTTATCTTCGAACTCTTGTGAATTTTCTTTTTTGACTCTATAAAAGAGTGATCGATTAAATGTGGATTAAAGTGAATTCATGAACAATTTTAGTCGCCATAATAATTGCCACTAAAATAGATTTTCTTTATTGGCAGTTACTGCATCTTTGCCGGCAATAACAAAAGTCGCAAAATATGCTTGATATCACATTTCTAAGATAGTTTCAATGGCGGCAATAACAAAAGTCGCAAAATATGCTTGATATCACATTTCTAAGATAGTTTCAATGGCGCCACTAAATAAATGCCGGTAAAATTAGCTTTTAGCGGCAATAATATGAGTCTTTACCATCACTCGACATAAATGTCATTAAAGGCTTTAGCGGCCTTGGATCCAATGGCATTTAATCAATTGGCAATAAATATTTTGCTAAAAGGGAAATTTATTGCCTCTTAAGGCCTCTTTTGGTATAGTGAGATTAAAAGTCGTTCTTTATTTCTTAAATTTTGTGTCAGTCAAGTACATCATATAAATAAATATTATTTAACTCTTGTCCTCGTTTAAATATATTGAGGGGACAAAACTTGCTAAGTTATAATGGGGCAAGCCATAACTTGTTCAAAGTTGTGTCACTTGATCTTTGTAAAACTTCTTTAAATGGGATAAGGTTTAAACACCGACCCCCAAAGTATCTTATATGCGCAAATATTTGTAATTTGCTTACTAATCAATCTTTTTGTAAATGTGTGGAACATAGTAGTCACAATATTCCCTACCCATAATTAAAATATTTTTATATATTGTGTAACTATAATTATGGTAAGACTAGAATTCCTCTTTTGTATAGGCTTAGGATTCCTATTGTATAAGAGATGAATATTGTACTCTATATATACTTTGATATTAATGAGAAGACTCCCCAAGAGAGATTAATATATCAGAGCCTAAAACAAAAACCCTAGTTTTTTTAGTTAACGCCTCCTCTCTATGCCATTGCTTCCTCCTCCAAAATTTCTAGATTTTTTATTTTCTTTCCTCTCTTCTCTAAATGGATGATCAGGATTCTCCCACTGTTCTTGACGCTTCTACCTCCACAAATCCCACCACCAAGTCGTCACCCTCTTTTCATCTCCCCCTAACTGTTTCCAATATCAAGAACCATACCCCCATCCTTCTTGATCAAGAAAACAATCAGTATTATCTTTGGGTTAAACTATTTCGCAATCATGCATGTCTCTACAACGTGCTTGATCATATTGATGACACCATTTCGCGCCCTCCGGAGGTTGATGATTCTACTTGGCGTCGTCTAGACGCCGACGTCAAACAATGGATATATGGTAGTATTTCTCAGGATCTACTTCTTACTATCATGAAATCTGACTCCACCACCTGTGACTTGTAGAATCGTTTGGAGGAAATTTTTCAGGACAATAAGCACACCCGTGCTGTGTATTTAGAGGAACAATTTAACAATACACGTCTTGAAAATTTTGCCAATGTGACTGAATATTGTAAACTGTTAAAGCTCCTGACGGATCAACTTGCTGCTGTCGACTACTTTATTCTGACACCAAATGGTGTTACGGTTGATTCTTGCTTTGCTAAAGCGAATATGATACATCGCCACCATGATTCAACAGCGAATCCGTTACGCTTTTAACAAAGCTCGCTCGCGATTGTTGCTCGAAGAGACTCGGCGTGCAAGCGAGATGAACAATCAAAAGGCATTAGCGCCGAAACACGCCTCGAATCAACCCGAGAAAACTCTCAACCGCAGCAGGCGGGGCGGTGAAAAGATGGCGAGGGCATGGCGAAGCGTGGTCGTGGCGGTCGCGGACAACAGAGCAGCGATAAGCGAGTGCGAATCGATTCAGCGCCCAGCGGTACCCATCTGACGTCGCGGCGCGCCGCGTTCGATACTGCAAACCCTTCCACCGCGATTCTCGCGAGTGTGTTGGGCCTGCTCAAGCCACCGGTAAGTCCGATACCGCCAGAGACCGCCAACTTTACGGCCGGTTCAGCGACCGTCGTCGGCGGCTGAGTTAGGTCGGGCCTTGGCGATCTCGACATGCAACAATCGGTACATGGACTCGAGCCACTTCTCACCCGATGCGGGTAATATTTCCAAACTGTTTGGTTTAAAACATCATCAATTTGTGACAGTTGGTAGTGGTCACCGCATTCCAGTAAAAGGTTTTGGTACATCATACACACCACCTCCTAATCTATTCCCCCTTCAAAATACCCTATATGACTCGCATGTAATTAAGAATTTAATCTCTATCCGCAAATTCACTCGTAACAACTCTGTCTCTGTTGATTTTGACCCTTTTAGTTTCACTGTGAATGATTTTCATACGGGGACACCTCTTACGAGATGCAATAGCACGGGGGATCTATATTCATTCACTCCCACCTCCGCTGCCAGATCTAGCTCTCCCGTCTTTCTAGCGACAATTTCTTCTTCAACATGGCATAATAGGTTTGGTCATCCAGGAGCCCCAATTTTTAATTTTCTTAGAGGCAATAATTTCATTACTTGTAATATGAAGCTTGCTCAAAATTGTGTTTCTTGTTCTTTAGGCAAACATACTCGTCTTCCGTTTAAATCATCTACTGGTGTTACTTTTGCACCTTTTGATATTATACATGTCGATTTATGAACATCACATGTTGCTAGTACTCTCGGTCATAAATACTATTTTATCTTACTGGATGATTTTTCTCACTTTGTTTGAATGTATCCTCTCAAAATTAAATCGGAAGTGTTTGTCAAATTTCTTGAGTTCGAACATTCATTCACACACAATTTGAAAGAGGTATAAAATCTATTCAGTGCGATAAATGGTCGTGAATTCAACAACTCTATGTTTCACCGTTTTTGTACTAATAATGGCATGGTTTTTCGCTTCTCCTGCCCCCACACCTCCCCTCAAAACGGTAAAGCTGAAAGAATCATCTGCACCATTAACAATATGATTCGCACTCTATTGATTCATGTCTCCCTACCTCCATCCTTTTGGGTCTGTGCTGCTAAAATGTCAGAATACGTTCTTAATATTCTCCCAACTAGCACCATTCACAATATGATCCCTACCGAAATCCTCTATCATAGAGTCCCCTCTTATGATCATCTCCGGATATTTGGTTATCTATGTTATCCTAACCTTGCCTCTACTGCCCCTCACAAACTAGCCCCCCGGTCCACTCCATGTGTCTACCTAGGCTTCCCGCCGAACCATATGAGCTATCTATGTTATGACTTGTCCACTCGTCAGATCTACATCTCTTGTCACGTCACATTCGACGAGACCACATTTCCGTTTTCGAATCTTAAACAATTCCAAAAACCGGATTACTCTTTTCTTAACGAGCCTGCCATCTCTCCCATCATCCTTAGTCAGCTAGAACATAACACTACCACAGAAACAACGTCAGCGTCGCGTCGCCAAAACTCCTGCGAACAGGTTCCTGCTTCAGAGAGGTCTGTCAGTCCTACAGCGCCGCAACCCTTGATCATGTCACCACCACGACACCTCCGACGGTACCTTTCATCACCGCAGCCCTTGACCACGGAACCGCGGTGCCTCCTCCGGTGTCAGCCCCTTCTTCTCCATATCCAACAAATTCCTCCGCCTTGGAACCTCCCACTATTCCTACTCACCAAATGGAAACCCGTGCCAAGCATGAAATCTTCAAACCCAAAGTTCAATTTAACTTGTCTGTCCAAATCATTTCCCCAATTCCAAAAAATCCTATTTTGGATAAACAAGACTCTAATTGGAATGCGGCTATGTTTGAGGAATTCAATGCTTTAACTAAACAGCACACATGAGATCTAGTACCTAGACCTGAGGGGATGAATGTGATTCGTTATCTGTGGCTATTTCGTCACAAATTCAGAGACAGTGGAGATCTTGAGAGGTATAAGGCACGACTTGTGGCTAATGACACAAATCATCAGGAGGGCATTTATTGTGCTGAGACCTTCAGCCCGGTTGTCAAACCGACTATAATTCGCACAGTTTTGAGCATTGCCATGGGCAAACACTGGCCGATCCATCAGCTTGATGTGAAGAATGCATTCTTACATGGGGATCTGAGAGAGACAGTCTACATGCATCAGCCGCCAGAGTTCACCCATCCAGCAGTTCCTCATTATGTATGTCGTCTTCTTAAGTCATTATATGACATGAAACAGGCCCCCCGTGCGTGGTATGATCGTTTTGTCAGGTATATCTTGCAGATTCGGTTTGTATGCAGCAAGAGTGATACATCACTATTCATTTTTCATCGAGGTAGTAGCACTACTTACTTATTACTTTACGTGGATGATATTGTTCTTACTGCCTCCTCCGATGGATTGAAAAATGAGATTATTGTCTTGCTTAAGTCCGAATTTGCAATAATCGTGCAGGAAGCCGAGTTACTTTTGGGGATATCGGTGACTGTGCGCCAACCACATGTTCTTGTGTCAGCGTAAGTATGCAGAGAAGATCGTGTACATGGCTAAGATGGCGAATTGCAAAGTTTCACCTACTCCAGTTGATTCGAAATCTAAGCTCAGTGCTATGGATGATGCTCCAGTCTCCGACCCTACTCTGTATAGGAGCCTTGCAGGTGCACTTCAGTATCTCACATTCATAAGGCATGACATTGCTTATCTTTGTTGGCCAGTATGCCTCTTACGCATCCCCACGAGTCTCATTTCACAACTCTTAGCGTATCATCGAATCATTAAGAACACACTCGATTATGGTTTGCACTATACCCTCTGCGCCCAAATATGTTGATCTCTTATACGGATGCAGTTAGGCGGGTGTCCGGACAATGAGCTCCGCTCCGGCTTTTGTGTATTTTTAGGGGATAATCGATTTCTTGATCCGTCAGCGACATGCTACCTATCTCGTTCGGTGTCGAGTGATGCTGAGCGTTGCAAATGTGGTAGCTGAGATTTGTTGGCTCAGAAATTTACTGTTAGAACTTCAGTGTCCTTTGCGTCAGGCATCTATTGTGTATTGTGATAACATATGTGTCATCTATCTGTCTCATAATCCGGTTTAACATCAGCGAACCAAGAACATTGAGATAGACCTACACTTTGTTCGTGAGAAAGTTGCGCTAGGCCATGTAAGAGTGTTACATGTTCCCTCATCCTATCAATATGCAGATATATTTACCAAAGGACTTCTCATACAGTTATTTCTTGATTTCAGATCCATTCTCAGCGTCCGGCCTCCTCCCGCTCCGACTGAGGGGGTGTGTAAACGTGTGCAACATAGTAGTCACAATATTTCCTACCCATAATTAGAATATTTCCATATATTGTGTAAATATAATTATGGTAGGACTAGAATTCCTCTTTTGTATAGGTTTAGGATTCTTATTGTATAAGGAATGAATATTGTACTCTATATATACTTTGATATTAATGAGAAGACTTTCCAAGGGAGATTAATATCATCTTACACTTTTGAACACCTGAAATTTCTTATTCCGATAATGTACCAAGTAAAAAAAAACATGAAAAAGAAAAATTAAATTGTGCTATTGCGTTCCCCTTAACTGAAAGGTCATATTCTCAATTGCAACGTAATAATTTTTAAAACAAAAATATGCATATGGTGTCTTCAAATATATAGAAGTTTCTTTGATATTTAAAATCATGTTCCTTTTTAGGTTAATCAATATAATATGTTGTACAAAAGAATAAAAACGGCAAAGCGTCATATTGCGACATGGTTTGACAACAGTTTTTTTTTGTAATTGTAGCATGCATTTTTAAGTAGCTCATTATAGCCTGAATTTTTATGATTTGTAAAACGTCTCTGCTGCCAGAATGTTAGCGTAAGCAAATTAATAATGTCAAAACCGCACTCATGAATACCAGGACGGATTTTCTAGAGCACTCGTAAATACCAGTACACACATGACCTCTTAGCGCAAAATTGCAATAACGATAAAGATTGTGCGAGTAGAATGTGATAAAATAAGACACTAGATTTACAAAAGAATTATTGGTTCATAAAAATTCTAACCTTCACCAATTGTTCTGTAAGTTTATTCTCGTTTTATCTAGGTTTAATTCATAGTCTACAAGACACTAGATTGACACATTATACTCATACGTGAAAACCCAGCAAAACTTCTAATTTCATTCCATTCGAGAACTTCTAATTTCATCATTCTATTTCTTATTATTATTTTGAGATATGGTGGGGATCGTTGGAAAAAGTTTGTATCTCAAAATAATAGTAACCATCCTATAGACATTTGTAACGTCTGCTACTATTATTAAAACAGACGATTGGTTCCATTTCATAAGTTGCCATTCATTAACTTATTTCTAATCCACTTAAATGGCTAATTAGTGAGACAATATAATCTATGTGACAGTTTCTATTGACTCCTTTATTACCTTGATTCAATTAGCCATTTAATCATATTTATGGTCATTAAAATGCCTATGTTATTGGGGCCTATTATTCTTATGAGATATTATCTTCTTCATCTATAAATATAAAAGGTCCTTTTCTTTTTGAGAGTGACACAGATCAAGAATATACATAAAATTACTTCTTCCTTCTATATTCTAAATTATTCTATTTTGTATAAGATAAATCTTTGTTAGATTCTGACTCCTAGTTTTATACTAGAAAAGCTTGTTGAATACTGGGAATACACCCATACCCATGGGGAAGCCAACATGTAACCAGGGAGGGTCCGGGCTCCCCCTTAAATTTAAGTTTTTCCTAGTATACTAATAGTAATATTCATGATATTACAATATAGTCTTCAATTCTTTACACTTCTTTTAAAGTGTGGACAACTGGACCAAAATAGACTCTCCCTAGCCCGGGCTCCCCCTTAAATATAAATAGGCTCCCCCTAACCCGGAATCCTGGCTTCGCCCCTGCCCATACCGGGTGAAATATCTTTAAGGACAATGTCTTTGACACGCCTCAAGCTTTCAAAAATTTCCTACAAATGTTCGCGATCAAATATTTTCCTAAGATTTCCAACAAATGTTAGTCCCATATAGGCAGGAATAGGATTCTCTTTATGATCTTTAACAATCTATCACCTGATTGAATTAGGCCAAATCCATTTTCTTATCACAATGCAAAAGAAGAGTGTAAAACTAGTTTCTTATCTTTTGGTTTCTTAGGACAAGAACGAACTGTATGCACCACATAAAAGAAACAGTTTTTATTTGCTCTTGGCTTTTTACACTTGAATTGGATACATCACACCTCCAATCAATTTTATTACTACAAGTCATCATAAATAAGACATTTATCCCTCCCATCAGCACAATATCATCCTAAAAAAACAAGCCATATTCTTATGATACAAGTACTACAACCTAAGAGCCTCCAGGGGCACAGGCGAGTTGGTAAGTGACAAGGTGATTGAAGTATAGCCACCCCGACGTCGCGAGTTTGAACCCGTGTGGTGACAATACTTTGTTGAAATATTGCAAGGGTTGTTGCTGGATTCATGTCCCGTTGGTCCTCTCCCTTACAAGGCTACCATTCGCGCATATCCCTCGATTTACATTCCACCTGGCTAAGAGACCTCTGGTACAGGTGGAGATTTCGCCTTCGGGACTTTCCCCTCATCAAAGTACTACAACCTAAGACTTGTTAATTATTCGTCATCCATCTTGACGTCATGATCTAAGTGAAATTGAAAGCCCCATCACTACTTATTACTTTTCAACCCCTTTAATATCTACACCAAGATTCCAATATTATTTGACATTAGAATATTCTTCTCATGCATCCTTGTCCTTATTAGTTGCTTCCCAATAAATATGATAATTGATACCCCATCAATAATATAATCACCATGTTTAATACGTCCATTTTTGAGGCAGTTGCATCTCTTGGTCGTTTACCACACTTGTTTGGTCTTCTAAATGTTGATTTTCTTTAGAAACTAAACTCTCTGTTTCATTCTCTGCATCTGTAAACAAATCAATCACCATAAATGATTTTCTTGTTAACTAGTGTTTAAAATCTCTAATGCATCAATGATATAATGATCTAAATCTAAGAGATCATGTATTCCTTTTTGTTGACTAGGTTGTAATGTACTCAAATCCTGAATACGGCAACCATTTAATGATTCAAACCAAACAGATCATCTAATCTTTAATTTTGTTGTCAAATCTCGAACATATCAATCATTTGATGATCCAAACGTGCACAACACTTCAGCTCTGATCGGGTTCATCCAATTAATATCTTTTCTTCATTTTTAACTTATATCTGAATAATTTTTAGACTATCAACACAATTTCAACTTATTATAGCGGTATCCTTTTAGACGATCTGATCATAATGTAAAGAATTCATTTTTACCTATATAAAGAATATAATCAAAGATGGTATGGAAATATGCATTGTGTTTTTGACTACTCTTACCATTTTTGGGAAGGTGAGAAGGAGAGACAGCACACGTGTTTGATTGAGACAAAGCATCCATGTGGTTGAAGTGTTGTTGCTGAGCTTGTAGGACTCTTGCTGGTATTAGAACCGTTGAACTTCCTATCCAGTTGTCATGAAAAATTACTTTGCCATGTTAGCTTTTGGATTGTTAAACTGTATTATAATAGGTAATTCTTTTCTTATTCTGCAAACAATAAACCTAACTGACATCTACACTTTACGCAACCAGCTCCAATGTTGTTAAACGGTAATAATCAATGCAGAATGCTATATATGACTAAGCATATTTAACCCATTAATTAAAATATGCACACTTATAATTTTTCACTAGTGAATATTTTCCAATTCACATAATTATAACAATCAATTGTTCCACAAATTAGTTATCCATGTGTTAAGTTGAGCTTATATTATTACTCTATCCTTTCAAATATAAGGTACGACCAATGACTGATCTTATAAGGGGCCGGAGGGGGCCAAGGCCCCCTCAATTTTTTTTATATATAACACAAAATACAATATTTGTTATAAACCTCTTTTATATTTTAAACCACAACCCATTTTTCTCTTAACCCAAAACCTCATACCCAACCTACACAAAACAAACAACACAACAGCCCAAGACCACCAAAAATGACCCATTTTTCATGTTTCAAGCTTGTGCTTTTAGAGGCCGTAACGAATCAGTGGGATAAAAAAATAGATGTAACTTTCTTGAAGCCACCGTCCCCTTAATATTTTGGGCAAGATCCGCCACCGTCCCCTTAATATTTTGGACAAGATCCGCCACTGATACCTTTTTTCTTCGTACTCTACTCTATGGACCCCCGGCCCCAACTACCACCCAACTCATATTGATAGCTTAACCGAAACAGAAAAACAATTTTATTTGGACAAAAGGAAATATATTAAAACAGTAAAATAAAGGCACTCTACAAGATCTTTTTGGTAATAAAAATGATTTTTTTTACACCGTATATAATTTAATTTATTTTAAATTCAACTCAAGTAGATATTCAATAAAAAGGTGCTAAACCGGGAAGAGGTTAGTGCGTGAATAAAAAGAATCTTAAGCAATCATTGTATATTATGACAAAAAAAGTCATGAGAGCACTATGTGGTAAGAAATAAAAAATAGATAAGAGTTATCATCTGATTACGTACTTATTAAAATGTCTCTGTCATAATTCATATTCATAATAAACAAAACATAAATTGACAATCGTGGCGGGGACAGATAGATAATATACGACTATATATAATAATAAGGTAGCAACAAAAATGGATCCCACTATCCTAGTTGTTACAGAATCTATAATTGGGCTTGCGTACACATCTCATTTAAAGTCGTTTTCACTTATATTAGTACTAAATTCGATATACCTATTTAGTTTTGATCATGTTAGAGCTAAACTAGGCATTAACTTGATTTTTTTAAATCACTACTATATTTACAAACTATACAAGTTTCGCTACAAATTATGCATTTTCTATAATAAAAAAAAGTTTTAAGCATTTATTGTGTAAAACATATTTACGCAATTACGTTACTTATAAGGTAATTATAGACTTGAAGTTCTATGATATAATTAATTAATAATATAATAGTAATAATTAGTAATAAATTAAATTAAGGGAATAAAATCTCACCCAACTTTTTTCCAAAGTTATTTAAAAAGTGATAGCTACCCACCAAAGGTGCTAGTATATATCTTTCTATCGTTAAAGAGTTTTGGGATCGGGAATAAAGTCGTATTGGATACACCCTTTTGTTTTAATTTGTTTGGACGGACTAATGTTCGGGGTGAATTTGGATATATAATTTTTATTTTTTTCAAAAAAATAATTACATATTTAGAAGTTTAAATTCATAAAAAGTATTATAAGTCACAATAATTATTAATTCAAAATATTTAAACGATATTTGAAAAGAAATGGTCAAAGAAAATATATTTTAACGTTCAAATAGTAACTAAGATAAATATTTTAAAACGAAAAAGTATAAAGCATTGTATTTTTAAAATAAAACTTTTTTATGCGAATTCAAATTAGTTAAAGTAAAAAAAAAAATTGATAGCTCCAACAATACAAAGGAGCCACCAAACAATATACTGGAATCTAACCAGCAAAGTGAAGTAAACCTATGTGGGCATAATTCTGATAGTGACAAGTTTCTTGATCCAGTAAAAATTGTAGCGGACAAAATCTAAACGCAACTCAACTGATTGAACCACAAATGGGGTCCGTTTTAGCCACATTTTGGTGGACAGTTCAAGCACAGTTTTTATTGAATTAACAAATAAACAGCAAAAAAAAAAAAAAATTTAAGATATCTCCGTTAAAAATAATAATCTTAGTTTAACTTGTTACTAAGTTTAAATTATTTTTTATCACGTCCAAAACAAATCTTAAATATTTGAGTAATATAAATCTATCTAAGTTATATATTTGGACAAACTAATAAGCAGGTAAGACAATGACGGAGGGAGTACCATATTTCTTTCTTGGTGCTGTTGCAGTGGGATTGGGATTAATTCTACGAGGCAAGAAAACTCCAGTTCCAGATGACCCGTTTATCGAACCGGATCCTCCGAGAAATATAGCCCGCATGCCTGCTCCATTACTCTGTATTGGATGATGAATCTTATCTCCACCATGGCCATGGCCATGCCCACCAGCAAGTGTTTGTTTTTTTGCTCCACTATTCTGCATGTTGTTTTGGTCTCTGTTTTTTTCACTAGTTGTCCCCTTGACTCGTTTACCTTTAGAGGGCCTCTGTTTTGCTGTAGTTGGTTGGTCTTTCAAGTGGTACACCTATACAAATTAGTACCAAAAATGAAAAGCAAAATTCAGCTACATCAATATTGTCAATTCAGTTTGATAAGAAAGACTTAATTATCAAGAAATAACTTTAATTTTCGAATTCTTACTTGAATTGGTCTCTTTAAATCATCACTAGAGTAAAATACAGTATTAGAACTGTTTCCTTGATTCACAGAGTCTGCCACAGGCTTAACATATGTGCATAATGATTCTTGATTATAGTAACGTATCTCCCTGGAATTATAATTTGACAAATACCCAGCCTGAAAAAGAATACCCAAATCAGTAAAAACAAATTAGCACCAAAAGATAAGGTAAAAAGTTGTAATCTTGAGAAGATATAATTAACCTGGACTACATTGGGAGTAGTATAATTTGCGACTCTATTATCATCAACATCATTTTCATCAACAGAAACAGAAACAACTTCTTCTTCATCATCATCATCTTTAAGCATATATTCAACCATTTGTCGAGTTAACTGAGCAATGAAATCTTCATCTTCCTCACTTTCAGTTTCATCAGTTTCAGTTGAGCCAAGTTCAGACCCAAAAGGGCTACTTAAACCAGATGAAGATGAATGTTCTGACCACCCATATGAACCAAATATCGAATCATTTCCCCAATTAGCTTTAACTTTCTTCACCCCATCAGTACTCTGTTCCTCAAAGTTAAAATCTTGAACTTTCTTCTTTTGTTCTTCCATGGCAAAACTTGGAAACAACTTGTGAGGAGGAGGGAAGCCTTTTTTTTCTTTGCCCTGTAATACAGAAGAATAAGAGGCCATTTAAAGCTTCGTTACACACTATGTAAATTCTTGGAATATTTGCCGTTTGAGAGGAAAAATAGCAAAAAGATGCAATTTTTGGGAAAGGACGAGTGGGGCTGTCAGGTTGAACTTGGTCTTAAAATAAGGCTAAATAAAGGGGGGGCGAGTGTTAGGGTTTAGTTGTTGGACAGTACATTTGTCTGGCCACGTTATTCAACTGCCACTTGTTGGGAATCGGTAACATCGAACATAATTTTAGAATGGTATGTGTAGAATTAAAAATTAAAATAGACAAATATTTTAAGTGGTTAGTGATATTAGCATAAATATTTATCTTTTATCCTATTTCCTTACTAATTTTTAGTATTTCAATCGTGCGTTTGATCTTGAATGGTTATATTGTGCTTATGTTGATGTAATTTGATAATTAGGTGAGTTTCGACATAATAAGCAAGTGTCCTGATCAATGAAATTGCATTCAACACTTAGTCATATTTTAAAAAGAAGTTTCAAATAGTGTCATAGGTCAAAATTACGTTGATGATGCATTGAAAACATCCACGGGATTTTTAACAGGAACGCGACATTAGTTAGCTTATCCACGTATTAGGTGCACCAAAATGCGCTTAAAAGTTTTTCAAATTTTGAGCAAAAAATGTATAACATGAACATTTTATTATTTATTCAAATGTTCAAATGAAACACACAATAATTCAAATGTTCAAATAAAATATATTGACAAATTTAAGCAACTGTCAAAGTATTCGCCCTAAGTTAAAATAACATGTCGTAGAAGGGCTTCTTTTTATGGTTATGTTGGAGTTGTAGTTGTAGTTGTAGTTGTAGTTTGTTTTCCTAACACAATGGCTAATAGAGAATTATAGATGGTTATGGTTAGAATGGTTTGTAGTGTCATACCTATATGGTTGACTAATAAAGTTGGTAACCAATTCCAAAAAAATAACTGTGCCATGTTTCATATTTTTACCAAACTACCACTATTTTATATTTATGTATCAAAATATCACTTTTTTTTCTTTTCTTTTTCATAATTACTTTTTTGTTTTTTTTTTATTTGCTCAACATATTTTGTAATGAATATTTTGTCTTAAATTAATTTTTTATTAAATAAATTCATATTTTGTATTAAATAATCAATCCAAATTTTAATAAGATAATCAGCTACTTAATTTAATGGTCTAACTGAATAAAAAATTTTAGACACAAAATTTATTTATTTATTCAGTTTAAGATATAATTATTAAAGAATAAAGTGGGAACAAATTGCACACTTAAATAAATATTGTCGCTTACAACAATTAGATAGTTAATTGCACGCTTAAATAAATTTATAATGGTTTAGTTTCCTCTAGAAACATTGATACATTTAGGGCAATTTCTCTGGATATGTCCCTCATTCCGGCACAGACCACATCTATTCCGATTCCTATTCTTCTCCCTTTGATCCATTTCAGTACGGATCCGAGTAGATTGGGGACGACCTTTTGGATCTCTCCTCATCGTTGGATTGTGGCATCCTTAATTAAATAAAATAATTAATTGTGTGTCTATTTTTTTTATTTAATTAGACTATTAATTAAGTAGCTAATTATTTAATTAAAATTTTAGTTGACTATCTAATACAAAATATGAATTTATTTAATAAAAAATTAATTTAAAACAAAACACTCTTTACAAAATATGTTGAGCAAATAAAAAAAAAAGCAAAAAGTAATTATGAAAAAGAAAAAAAAATGGTATTTTGATACATAAATATAAAATGGTGATAGTTCCGTAAAAATATCATAAAAACATGTCACATTTGTTTTTTTGCCACCAATTTCCACTCCCCTAATATTTTTAAACTTTTGGGAGCAATCTGTCACCCTGGAACCAACTGAGCTACGTCCATGCGGGTCAATGTTTTTAAACTCTAAGGTCAAGAAAAGAGGGGAAAAGGAGGGAGAGAGAAATGTCCTCTTCGTCTTGCTTTTTATTTTGGTTGTGTTTGGCACGAGCCTTACTTTTAACTTAGGGCTGGTTTGATACAGCTTATTAAAAAGAATTTTTCAAGTAGAGTTTTTTATTAAAAAGTTATTAGGTGTTTGGTTATAAAAAAAATGATTTTTGATTAAAAATTGACAAATCCAAAAGCTATTTTGCCTCTACTGATAAAAGCCCAAAATTTGAGCTTCTGCCAGTAGAGGCCAAAAGTGCTTTTTTTGGCCAAAATCACTTTTGGCAAAAACCACCAAACACTACATTTTTTTTTGCCAAAAGTGCTTTTGGCGAAAAAAAAACAAACACATTTGGCCTTTTTTTTTGTTGACAATGGAACTTGCAACCGCTATCCGTAGGTGCGCTCTGGGTAAACCTCGGACTGACGCGTAGCCTGCAAACCACGTCATCCAGATTAACAACACTAGGCAAGTCAGGTGTGACAGGTTCCCCAAAGAGACGAAGGTAGGCCAGTTATAATATTGGGGATTTGAAAAGCCCAACCAAACACACACTTAGATCATATGTGAGGGGGAAAAAATTTAAACGCATGTTTCAATGAGTTTATGTTTCATGCATACACACTAGAAATTTTTACACAATTACATTTAGAAAGCTATTATAGGTAATCATTTGATTATGTTAATTTGTAACTTGAATAAATAGTAAGTGACCTTAAATCCTTTAAATTTAATATCATTCATGTTCAATGATTTTTCATTATTGGGATCTAGTAGTCCAATACTATTTTTATGTTAATGTATCTTTTCCGAATCACGAATCACGCATCACCTCAGATTTTCTTTTCTCATTCCTTCTCCGCTTTTGCAGCTATCTAATGTATCTACGACACTTTTGAGAGGGCGAACATAGTGTTGGTATAATAATCTGTATTTGGTTAAATAATGTTTCAAAACAATATGTTAATCACTTAATGAAACATATAACATTAATGAAACAATAAACGAAAACAAAATCTGTTTTGGAAAAATAATTTCAGAATGTAATCGAGCTCACTTAGTTCAAAGTGTGTCCTTAAGGAAATTATTTTCTTCACAGTACTCGAGGTTAACGGAATATCGCCTCCCAGGATAGAACGATTATCTTACCAGAATAGTAGTACTCCAAATTCCGGTAGCAACGAACCACTCAACGTCAGTATATCACACAGAATGAAATTTTCGAGTTGAAGAGCAACTTCAGAATTGAATCAGAATTGATTAGAATATGAATGAATAAATTCTTGGAATAATCAAAAATTTATAGGGTTGGAAGTACTGATTCTGAATGGTTGCAACCATTCAGAATAGTCACCTAATTTTCGAGGGAAATTCGAAAAAGAGAGGGAGAGCCGGACGGGTCGATCCGTTTGGATTTGGTTTTAATTAAATAATTAATTAATTAATTTAATTAAAGAAACGTTTGTCCAAAAAGATTATCAATCAATCTTTTGACAAATCCGAACAAGCCGACGAGTGGACGACGGCATGGCGTCCTCGCCTCTCAACCCTTTTAGCAGCTAGAGAAGGTGTAATGTAATATATACACTTCTCTTTCCTTCTCTTTTTTCGATGTGGGACAAAAGAGCACTTTTCCCTTTAATTTTCATCCCATCATTTCCTATTCACCAATATCAAAACCCAACACCTAGCTTATAAGTCAAGAATTTAGTGAACTTAATAAGTTTTGTTCAGATCATATACATTAAAAAAATCATTAAATATTTATAAATACTTTATTATGAACTTATTATTATATATACATTAACTTAAGATCATTATAAAATCCCACTTCATTTCAGATCTTTGAACCCGCCTCCTTTTTTTTTTGGGAAGAAAAGGCCCTTGAGGTAGTATATTATTTGAATGTCGTATTGACAAAAGTTAATGGTGGGAATCACAAACATAAAATGCTAACTCCACTAGCATTTGGTAGCTTGGCTAATCACCAGCTGTTGTACTGTCGGATTAGTTCAACCTTTGTTTTAAGTAGTAAAAGGATTAGTTCAATAATCAAAACTAACCCCCAAAATTAGGTTATTTTAAACTCCAATTCTTGTAACCCACAAGGCCACTACAAAAGTTGTTAATCAAAGTTAGTGAAAGCCAATTTCTTTAAGCATATTATAGTAATAACATGCTCATAGTGTTAGCAAATAGTGGGTTGTCCTCCCACGTCGAATGTTAGTAAATATGGATTGCCCTCTCACATCGACAAAAGAAACTTTATTATTCTTATTAAACTCTATATAAAAGGATGTAGTTGATTTTCTTTTACTTGCCAATTCACTATCAATAATAGTCTTATTCTCTTTTCTTTACTCTTGTTATTGCCTTACAAGAATTCATAAATAATATGAATTCTAACATGATATCAAGAGCGCAAGTTAATATTTTTAACTCGATCGCGGATCCAAGACTTGTTAATTATTCGTCATGAAATTGAAAGCCCCATCACTACTTATTACTTTTCAACCCCTTTAATATCTACACCAAGATTCCAATATTATTTGACATTAGAATATTCTTCTCATGCATCCTTGTCCTTATTAGTTGCTTCCCAATAAATATGATAATTGATACCCCATCAATAATATAATCACCATGTTTAATACGTCCATTTTGGAGGCAGTTGCATCTCTTGGTCGTTTACCACACTTGTTTGGTCTTCTAAATGTTGATTTTCTTTAGAAACTAAACTCTCTGTTTCATTCTCTGCATCTGTAAACAAATCAATCACCATAAATGATTTCTTGTTAACTAGTGTTTAAAATCTCTAATGCATCAATGATATAATGATCTAAATCTAAGAGATCATGTATTCCTTTTTGTTGACTAGGTTGTAATGTACTCAAATCCTGAATACAGCAACCATTTAATGATTCAAACCAAACAGATCATCTAATCTTTAATTTTGTTGTCAAATCTTGAACATATCAATCATTTGATGATCCAAACGTGCACAACACTTCAGCTCTGATCGGGTTCATCCAATTAATATCTTTTCTTCATTTTTAACTTATATCTGAATAATTTTTAGACTATCAACACAATTTCAACTTATTATAGCGGTATCCTTTTAGACGATCTGATCATAATGTAAAGAATTCATTTTTACCTATATAAAGAATAGTTTGTTTTCCTAACACAATGGCTAATAGAGAATTACAGATGGTTATGGTTAGAATGGTTTGTAGTGTCATACCTATACGGTTGACTAATAAAGTTGGTAACCAATTCCAAAAAAATAATTGTGCCATGTTTTACCATATTTTTATCAAACTACCACTATTTTACATTTATGTATCAAAATATCACTCTTTTTTTTCTTTTCTTTTTCATAATTACTTTTTTGCTTTTTTTATTTGCTTCAACATATTTTGTAAAGAATATTTTGTCTTAAATTAATTTTTTATTAAATAAATTCATATTTTGTATTAAATAACCAATCCAAATTTTAATAAGATAATCAGCTACTTAATTTAATGGTCTAACTGAACAAAAAAAATTAGACACAAAATTTATTTATTTATTCAGTTTAAGATATAATTATTAAAGAATAAAGTGGGAACAAATTGCACACTTAAATAAATATTGTCGCTTACAACAATTAGATAGTTAATTGCACGCTTAAATAAATTTATAATGGTTTAGTTTCCTATAGAAACATTGATACAGTTAGGGCAATTTCTCTGGCTATGTCCCTCATTCCGGCACAGACCACGTCTGTTCCGGTTCCTACTATTCTCCCTTTGATCCATTTCAGTATGAATCCGAGTAGATTGGGGACGACCTTTTGGATCTCTCCTCATCGTTGAATCGTGACAAATAGTGGGTTGTCCTCCCACATAAGATGTTAGCAAATATGGATTGTCCTCCCACATTGACAAAAGAAACTTTGTTATTCTTATTAAACTCTATATAAATGGATGTAGTTGCTTTTCTTTTACTTACCAATTCACTATCAATAATAGTCTTATTCTCTTTTCTTTACTCTTGTTATTGCCTTACAGAATAATATGAATTCTAACACATAGATCTAAAAAGAAACAGAGTAAAGGAGTTGTCTCGTGGATGAGATGGGAAATAGAGAACAAAGGCAAAACTCAAACAGAGAACCAACCGACAAACGTGAAATCATTCGTCATTTGGCCAATAACCGTCTATTACCTTACGTCTCAAACAATTCGTATATGTACCAATATCTCTTCCATTAAAGAAATTTTGATCATTGGCACTACGTGTGCACGTGTGTGAAAACAAGGTTTCATACGTGCGGGGCCCTAATTGTTCGATTCATAATTAATAGGATTTACTTTATTTCACGTTTAATAAATATTTTCAACAATCCCCTCTTGGAAGAGATTTTGGTGCACGCACATGATGCCTTTCTAGCAATCACTTGGCGGAACGATGTTGCATCCGGAGAGGTAGCTGGATGGTGGAATCGACGGGAACCAGGGTCAGTGGCTGATGCAGTGGTTGATGGTGTGGTTCATCGGTGGTTAAGTGGGGGGTCCGACAAGAGGGTTCTCGCCGGTCATCACCTCCGGCGAGACAAGGCGTGGGGTGATGGTGTTTGACGAACGGCGAGGGTAGAGCGCGGCCGCAGTGTTTGAGGGTTCGCCGGAGCTTGGAGCTCCGGCAAAGGCGGCGTCGACGGGAAGGTGAGAGGGTGAGACCTAAAAAATGAAAATGGGGCTAGTCCTCTCTTATTTTGTGCGGCTGCTCTCTATTATGTGGGGCTGTCCCCCCTCCTTTTTTAAAGGAGGGGTAATGTTTATTATATAGGGGTAGGATTAGGGTTTAGTTTTTTTAGGTTTGGTTTTGGGGGAAAAATAAATGGGTGTTTGAAATTTAAAAATTGGTGGTTGGGCTTATGGAATGGTGAACTGGACTGATCCGTATTGTGTCTCGGACTAGACTGATTTGACAAAATGCAAAACGGGTTAATTATTTAAAAGAAAAATTATTTAAAAATATGCAAGATTATTAAAATGCAAATGTCAATGCCGATGCAATAAAAATACAATATTTAGACAAATGTTTAATGTCTAATTAAAATTAAATCGGGATGTCAATTAATTATTTAAAGAGATGCAAATATTATTAAAATAAACAACTGTGTAATAATAATAGAAACATAATATTAACAAGGACATAATGCTTAATTTTAAAATAAAAATAAAATGCAAAAAAATGATGATCAGAACGCGGTGTCCTAAAACACATAAAATTGCAACAAATATACGAAAAACTGGTCAAAATTGACTGTCAACAGTAGTTGCTAACGTATGTCCTAAAGGAACGAGGGTGTAGAAAGGTGTAGAAAGACTTCATATCTTACCCTCATTGTTGTTGGAATATGGACTGTTTTCGTGAACTGTTTTAGTAAGTATTAAGGGGCTGTTTTACGTGAGAAATAGGTGTGTGAATCACCTTGGTTAACTGTTTATTTGTGCCCTTAATTGGTGCTTGGTTATTGATGTATTCGACCTTATTTTTAAGGTGGAAAACTATGTATAAATAGGGGAAGTGCTGCCCAAATTTTTATATGAAAAAAGAACCATTATGTGGTATATGACTTACACAAGTATCATGAAGTTGATAGACATGTTATTGTTATTATAGGTTGAAGTACCTAGTTAGGACGTATTCTACTTATCGAGTTGGTATTGCCGATAAGGTATGTGAACTATCC
The DNA here is from genome assembly GCA_029844215.1 of Przewalskia tangutica. Classification (NCBI taxonomy): domain Eukaryota; kingdom Viridiplantae; phylum Streptophyta; class Magnoliopsida; order Solanales; family Solanaceae; genus Przewalskia; species Przewalskia tangutica. Next base: position 4,925,760 of record CM056723.1, on the reverse strand, counting down.
TTCTTCTTTTGGCATGATCTTTGGTTTTCTAAAATGGAAGTTCATTTTGGCATGATTTATATGAAGTGAATGTACGGCGGACGTACATAGTTTTATTGGATCTTAATCTTTAATGAAAGATGTGATAGTGCCTTTGTGTTTTTATAAATTGAATGTACGATGGACGTACATAGTACTTTTGGATTCAAGTCCCTAATGACACATGATATGACTCTTTTTATACACTCAAGGACAAAATAGAGGAGTTAATCAAAGCGGGAGTCATTCAGGTGGAGGAGGCCTCCCCCAATGAGTACAATGAACCCCAAAGGAAGAGAGGTATTCCTGCCCGTAACCCGCTCCGCTCGAATCACCATGCACCGCAGCAAGGAGGAGGTACCGATAGCGAGCATGAAGACTCGACCATGATGCAGAAATGAAGGCGCGATTGGTTGGATTCGCACTTTGTTCTCGTCCGCCAGAGTCTGGATAAGAAAGAGCAATTTAGCTTAGCAGATTAATAAAAAGAAAAAACTCGATTTAAGCTTTAATAATGTTTTCTTTGTTTTGCTTGTATTGAACTACGCTCGACTGATTCCTCATGGCGGATCGCAGGCGCCATATCGCCCCGGCCCCACCTTTAGAATTTTACCCAATATTCGCCAGTAATGAACTACGCCATGACCGATTCCTCACGGGATACGTGGCGCCTAAATCGCTTCGGCCACACCATTAGGAAACTTTCCTTCGCTCGAAAATAACAAATACACAAGCAACTTCTCGAGACCCGCTTTAGGCCAAACGCCTTTCAGATATTCAAAATCGGGACAAGGTAGGAAACTGCATGCGGGTTGCAGTCCAAGCAAGTCGACACGCAGATGTCAAGGAACAAGCGCGAAGTCAAATACGACCGACCCCCAAAACTCACAAATTTTCTTTGAGCGCGGTTTTTCATATTAATGTATGAGAAGTGCAATAGCCGGCGTAAAATACGGCAAAAGTTTCTTCACAGCGAGAGGCAGAGATGACAACAATCCAAAATGCAAAGTTCATTAGAAGCAGGCAGGCGTAGCGGCATCGACAATCAGCAATAATTATGAATTCGCAACAAAGGCTAGCGATCGGCTGCATAAAGTCAAATTTGCAACCCACGATCGCACACACAACAAAGGCATCATGGCAATTCGTCGATTCTGGCGTTAGCATGTCCGTTCAAGGACACCATCTCAATATTCATCAGGCGTATCAGGGACGACATCTCTACCCATAGAATTGCACGTCTCATATGTATTTATTATTTCCTTTAAACAGGTATACACTAAACTTAGCTTGCAGGAGCATTTATTCTACGAGCAAAGAACAACACGCCCGCATAACGACGTTATCGCGACATCAAGTCCGAAAACGACGCCAAAGAAAGAACACGCCCGCATAAACGACGTGATCAAGAATAAGTCCGAAAACGACGCCGAAGAATGCGCCCGTGCAACGACGTTATCGCGATTATGTCCGCATAACGACATTATCGCGATTGCGTCTACGCAGCGACGCCAAGAAAGAATACGCCCGTGCAACGACGCCATCAACAATACGCCCGTGCAACGACGTTATCGCGATTATGTTCGTGCAACGACATCATCAAGATTGCGCTCACGCAACGACGCCCGCAGAAATACGCCCGCATAACGACGTTACGCATTATGTCCGTGCAACGACATCATCGCGATTGCGCCTACGCAACGACGCCATCAACAATACGCCCGCATAACGACGCGCGATTATGTCCAGCAACGACATCATCGCATTGCGTCACGCAACGACGCCAAAGAAGAATACGCCCGTGCAACGACGCCATCAAGATTGGCTCACGCAACGACGCCATCAAGAATACGCCCGTGCAACGACGTCATCAACAATACGTCCAGGCAAAGACGTTATCAGCATTATGTTCAGGCAACGACATCATCGATTGCGCTCACGCAACGACGCCATCAACAATACGCCCGCATAACGACGCACGCGATTACGCCCAGGCAACGACATCATCGCGTGCGTCACGCAACGACGCCAAAGAAGAATACGCCCGCATAACGACGCCATCGCGACGCGCCTACGCAACGACGTTATCAGCATTATGTCCAGGCAACGACATCATTAGCATCGCTCACGCAAATGACGCACGATTATGTCCGGCAACAACATCATTAGCATTGGCCTACGCAACGACGCCAAGATCAACACGCATGTGCAACGACGCCATCGCGATTGCGCTTCACGCAACGACGCCAAAGAAGAACACGTCCAGGCAACGACGTTATCAACACAACAAGTCCAAAAACGACGCCACGTCCAAAACGACGTCATCGACATATCACATATACGCAAGGATGATTTCTATACTCTCGAAATCGCATTTCTTACTCATGCTTATTTATTCTGTCTTAGCAGTTATGCACTAACTCTTTCTTAAGCTTAAGTCTACAGGGGCAGTTGCAGCAAGGACAACATATCCGCATTCACAATCGCAACACGTCCGTGCAAGAGCGAAATCACAACATTTGCAGCATCGCATCAACACAATAGTCATCACATTTTTGCAGGATAACATTTTCTACTCACAGTTGCATTGCTTTTAAAATTATGCATCATCATTTTGCCTTAACAGTTATGCACTAACCGTTTGTTTAAAGTCTTAGCATGCAGGAGCAGGAGCAACGTGAATTTTCTCTACAAATAATCGGGCAATTTGTCGGGGCCAACCTTCCCAACAATGGCGGCGGCGTCAGCTCGTTGGCCCACCTGCTCCACATCACCATAAAACCCAGCATCATAAGTCGATAGCAGTACACCCCAGGTTCAAGCCAGTTATTTTTATTTTTGCTTATTTTTAGCACGCCTCAAAGGTCGCCATAACTCGACACCGAAAAATTCGAGTCCGCGTTAGCTCGCCTTGGTGTTTCGACCATGGTAACCCAGTGTCGTCATAACTCGACACTGAGATAAATTTTGAGTCCGCGTTAGCCCGCCTTGGCGTTTTGACCATGGTAGCCCAGTGTCGTCATAACTCAACACTGAGGCAGTTTGAGTCCGCGTCAGCCTTGTCTTAATTGTCCAACATTTTTTTTGCAATTGTTTGGATCGAGACAAAATTGGCTATGAGTCAACGTCTTTGTCCGAAGATTCTTCCCTCATCTCCATACAAAGAGGGACAAGTTGTTGACACCCAATTTTGACCCTCTCGCCCAGACATTAGCTATAAAATTACGCTAATTTTCAACAATAATTTTTAAATAATAAAATGCAGCGATAAAACATTAATACAGACATAAATAAGCAATTTAATAATGACACCGCGTCTTAAGTAGAAAATTAAGCACTTAGAGTCCCGCGCCCGCATTAATTAATTTTGAGCCCTGTCAAACAATTTAGCAATGACGTCGTGTTAAATAGCATGGTCGCATTTATTAATAGGCAAAGTAATTTCATAATTATTGTAGCGCCTAAAGTCATATTAAGATAATTCAATCTTAGCTTAAGTAATAATAAAATACGCATAATAAATAAGTTTTAATAACAGCATCGCATTCTAAAATATTAAGCACTAATTAAATAGCACGCCCGCATTTATTATTTTTAATTATATTAATAAAGCACCTAAATAATCACAATTTATTAATTTAATTTACCACTAATTAACTAAATTAAAATGCTATCCTTCACCAGCCCAATACCCGCAGCCCACAAGACTTATTTAATTCGCCCAGCCCAACCCTTTTACCCGCAAGGCCCAGTTCGCCCTGTTGACACCCAATTTTGACCCTCCCGTCCAGCCATTAACCATAAAATTACACTAATTTGGTAAAATAATTTTTTAGGATTTTTTATAATAAAATACAACAATAAAACATAAATACAGGCATTCATAATTAATTTAATAACGACATCGCGTCTTACGTAGAATTTTAAGCACTTAGAGTCCCGCGCCCGCATTCATTAACTTTAAGCTTTGTCGTAATTCTTAAATAATTAATAAATGCATAAAATAAATAATTTAGCGATAACGTCGTGTCAGGTAGCATAGCCGCATTTATTAGTAATCATTTGTAATTTAAAAATCAATTTTAATCTGATATATGCATTTAATAGCGTAGCATTTATAAAAGCTTTAAACAATTCTTAAAAATCATATTTGCATTTAGCATTTAAATAATTCAAAGCTCATTTTTTAATTCAACTTCGCAATGATGCATAACAATAAAATTTTAAATGATAGCGTCGCATTCTAAAGCATTAAGCATTAATTAAACAACACGCCCGCATTTATTATCGTAATAGCTTTATAACTCGAAATTAGACTAATTTAGCACCTAAATAATTAGACTAATTTAGCACCTAAATAATTAGACTAATGTAGCACCTAGATAATTTTAAAGCGCCTAAATAATTTAATCACAATTTATTAGTTTATTTAGCACTAATTAATTAAACACTACCTAATTAAATACCTAATTAAACTAACTAGCCTAAAACTAATTAACCCCTAATTAAAACCTAGCTACCCAGCCCTTTAAATAACCCGCGACCCGCAAGGCCCAGTCCCTTTACTTTCCGCCCAGCAGCCCATCAGCCCTTTACATTACCACACGCCCATCCTTCATTTCCTTTTCATCGTTCTAGCCCACGCCCAGCTTATTTCCCTCAACCCTCGACGAACCCTAAACCTAGAAGCCTCAGTCGCCGCCATGCCCGGATTTCTCGCCGGAGAATCCGGGCTTCCCCTTACCCATGCACACAGACAGCTCATTCCTTACCATAACCCGCACCTAAATCTTTAGCCTGCAGCAATCGAGGGACAACTGGCTATTAGAATAGTTTGCCTTAACCAAATCATGCACAAGGTCGTACCTCGCGATTCAGCTACCAAATAGACACCTTGCTCTTACCATAATCTGGTCGAATCAGCACCAATTTTAGCCATTCTCAGCCTTACCAATTTTAGAACCAGAATTGGGCTATAAGAAGGGCATAGCGGAGAAGCCTAAGAGGACAGAACACAGCATAGCATCAGAAGGGGAAAGGCAGTCACCCAGACCCTTAGCACCGCTTGAATAGGTAGTTCGAATACCCCTTTTCTTTTAATTCCAGTTAAAAATCAGCGAGCAAGCCTTGTCCCTCTCTATTCGCATCGCAAACCCGAAACCCGTTGAGTGTGCCGACGACTTGATACGCTGCCTCGGTTCGTTGCCCGGAGAAGGTAAAACCGTTCCCTTCGTGTTCCTTATGTGATTTACACCTTTGATCTGCTTGAGTGATACCGCCGATAGTGTTTAATGCTTTTAATCACCGCGTGTGTGGTCGGGTTGCCGTTTAATGTCGACTGATCGTTAACTTATCATCTTTGATTAATACTCATAATGTGGTGTTGGAGTTCATAGTTGGCATTAGCGCCGTAATGCCATCTCAAGATCCGTATAGTAAAGACTGTGGTATAAAAGATTAGTCTAAGGTCGGATTATCTTATTCTTGAAATCCTTTGTCAAGCAAAACAAGGTCATGGTGTGTTTTATGCGATTTACATCACCCGGAGAATGGTTGTTGTTTGGTACATAGCATGAATAGGATTCCACGTGTTCATGATCCCACGGGTTTTAAATCTCGCTTTGATCTATTTTATGCTCGCCTGCCTCTTGGATTGCTCGAACGAGGCCAGTATTAATATCATGTATTGTGTCGAACTCGTGGTGTCATGTTAAACTATGTCTCTTGTTTGCATGTTTGCTAGTTAAGCTTATGACTATGTATAATGTCTGTAGGAAGCTAATATGTCTTTTGCAAAAATGTGAAATTGCTTTTAGGACGAGTGCATTGTAGAATCTGATCTTTGTCATTTAGGACTGCTGAAATGTGTTTCTGCTGCCTGCATTCACAGCCCGTTGCTTGGGCCGACAGTGTTTATACTTGAAATTATCACCCTTCTCGAATAATATAACTAAAAACGACTGAATCATGTTTCCTGAGCTGGCCATCCAGTTGTGTTTGTTTGCCTGCTAAATTGATAAAGGCCGGTATACGAGTTGTGTATTGGTTTGGTATGTTGTCAGCCTAGAATTCATGTGCTGTGGTTTTGAACCATAATTGATATCATTTTGCGCATACGTAAGATATTCATGACTGCCTTCGGATCTCTACTGATGGTTTGAGTTAAATAATAACTTACATGCCGTTATAAGTTCATATATCCCTGTATACCTTCAGGTGCACTGGCTTTTGCCCTTAATTTTACGAGCATGCTAGCCTTCATATGAATATGATAAATATACAGGATTACATATCCGTATGTATGTTAGATATCCTTGTATACTGGATATGTGAAAATTGGTGTGATGTTGCTTGGGCCTCGCTAGATTTCACGGTCCGACATCAAAGCTCACGCCAAATGTTCTCTTCAAATTTAATGATCATTTATCTCGAATCCCCGCCAATTGAATCTTTAGTTTTTTCTCATTGCTTACATCTATAGTCCACCGTCTGGCCGGGTATTTCGATGTCACGATCCATCACTTAGATTGATAGAATTAAATATGGGTGTAAAGGTGTGTGTCGATTTATTTGTTTGCATTGTTTTGACAAAATTCGAGTATATACTAATCCTTATCCTTTTCTTGTTTTTTTTACATGGCATGCACCGAGCAAAATAAAGAGTCTCACGGCGAGACTCATCTGAGCTACTTCAAAAGAAGGCGTGATTTATGTGCATTCATCTCGTATGAGATCCAAACCGCTGACGAAAAGGACTCGCCATTCTTCGAGTCACCCCTTTCTATCATATCCACCTTGTATATTATTCGCTTAAATTGTTGTCTAATTCTTTAACTTTGTAACTAATAGAGGCATAGAACAATTAGCGTTGGAATAATAAATTGGGTGGGTAGTTCTAAAATCGGAACACACTTTAAGTTACTTGTCATGCATGCCTAAAGCTTTACTAAATGATTCAACTCGCAATTAACATGATAGAATAAATTGCTTTTCTCACAAAATACTTTTATTAGCACAATATGAATGTTGAATAGCCTTCTTTATCATAAAATTACAAAAAAATTACCTTTGCACTACGTCATACATGTTGGATTTTAAAAAGCATATCTTTGATCATAAACCAACCTTGCCTATATCTATAAACAAATGTACACTTTAAAGCTCTATATATATTTTTATAACATCAGCATTACAAGTTTTATTCAACATATCTCCTCTTTATAAAATATTTTGAAGCATTCTATATATTTCCAAAACGCATTATTCTCTAACATAATAATTACCCTAGGTTTGGCAGGACAACCGCAAGTTAGCGGATCTTAGAGGGTGCCTAACCCCTTCCCTCTAGATTAATAAAGAACCCTTACCCGGAATCTCATTAAGTTTAGCAGACCATTAAAATAGAGTTAATGTTTTACTTTAAACTAGTTAAACATTTAGGTGTCCTAATTCACCCAAACTAATTAGGTGGCGACTCTGTGAACCCTTTAGCATTTTTAGCACCTTTTAAACTTTAGCACTTTTAGCAATTTTACCTTTTAGCACTTTTACTATTTTAGCACCCTTTTAAATACTTTTTAAACAATTAGCGTTTTTGTTAGTTTATTTTTCTAACATTGCATTTTGAGCAGGGTTCGCTATTTAGAAAAAAGCCGCTCGACTTAAAAGCGCGACGAAATGGCGACTCTGGGATTTTAGGTTCTTAACCACAATGCATCTAGGGTTATTATTTGGCAATTATTTTGCATTTAATTTTTGTGTGTTGTATTTTGTTTTATTTATTTTTGATTGCTACCGCTTATCGCTTTCTTAAACCGGCATTCCGCTCATATTTCTTCCACTGAAAATTCACACAATCACACACTACATGCGAGGTGCGCTGGTGCATCAAAGAAAATTCTTTCTTCAAAACCAAATTTAGGAGAGTTGGTAATATACGTGGAGTGCCCTAACCGGTGGTCGCGTAGCCTTCTCACTCGAGTAGTCCGCCTGAACTCAAGGCCTAGAAAAGCCAAATCTTAGCAAACTTAAGATGAGCTATACCACTTTATTTTAGGCATGACGATTTACCTTGTGCTGGTCGGCCTCGCATCGACACCACAATTAGGAAGACACTAAGCTTGTCGACGGGTTTCTCAACCCAACGACCAACCAAAGATATCATATGTAGCGTGACATTGACAGACAAATCCAAACCCAATCATGACATGTCAAATTGGGAAAAGTGCACCGTCATTTGGTCGCCATTTCCAACAAAGGCATTATAGTTGACGACTTGGACAACCGCCATAATCTCGCATAAGTTGACGCTAGGCTTACCTCAGCATAAAGAGGTCCCCGCATGTTAGGAAACGTTTGAATGTGCTATGTGCGATATATCCGCTACATACTTGCAAATTATGTGCTTTATGCTAACATCGCTTTGTTGCATTTTTAGAAAATTTATCATCCTCCCCAAAGTGGCGTCAGATTTGACTCAACAATGCCTGAGCATCCACACTTCACCGTGTCCAAGGCAAGAATGATGATATGACTGCTCGGGGCCTCGAGCCAAATGGTTTGGGAATTATTCCCACACAAATGTAACCTTGAAGGAGGAATATCACCACGAAGAATGTATTACATGCCGCAACAAATCCGATATGCAGTTGAGATGGAGAGGCTACTAATCGACCAACCTATCCATTAGCTTGAATACCCTATGCCGATCAAAGGGTCACTACTTCACAAACCATCCTGCATCAACCTCCACCACCACATATCTCCTAACTCTCCACAAAGGCCACCATCACCGAACAAACCGCCCGCCCCACCAACCCTCGACCCCACCTTCAAACGACCTCCTACTACCCATATACCTCACCGCCACATTTCACCATAATCAGCCCTAATCGCCAGTGCCAATCAATACCCACGCACCACACCCATTACTGTTTCAAAGAAGCAACCTGCATACCGACTTATGCAATGAAACCCAGCCTTTACCGTCCCCCTGCTTCACCAAGGGATCATTATGAAGAGACGGAGAGGAAGTCCGAGCCAAAATGGACGAGACGTGGCCAAAGAAATTCATAGTTTGAAAGCGGTTCGGGCACGCGATCGGACAAAGCGTCACGGGCGACTAGACTACGAGGATCTTTGCACGCATCCGCACGTGAACCGCCACTGGGTACAAGGTGCAAGTTTGAACCATTTGACGGGAAGCGGAAATCCTCGTCACACTTGAGATCATATCGACAAGCTAATCGGTAGGGAAGAACCCATTGCCATCATGAAGTTGTTCATTCGAGCTTGACCGGCGAGGCACTAGATTGGTATACTAGCCAAGATCCGCGGAAATGGCATACCGGGAATGCATCGCCCAAGATTTTGCGAGCGTTCAGTTCAACACGTAAACCGCTGTGGATGTGTTCTATTTAATGAAGTCGAGAAGAAGACTACGTAAACATTCGCAGAGAATACGCCATGAGTGGCGCTCAGAGGCCGAAAGTGCAACCACCCACGGTGGAGAGTGAGATGACCACATTATTTGTACAATCTTTGAAGGATGCAACCTACTATGAGCGGATGATAAGCGCCATCATGGAATTTTGCTGGTTATTAGAATGGGCGACTTCAGGTTAAGGTATTAAAACCGTAGGATTACAAATCGGGCAAAGATTACAGTGCAACTAATAAGGCGATTCATCAGTGGACACTGGGAGTACTTCACGAGGAAGAAAGACGCTTTCCCTTCCATGTTTGTACAAGAACGCAAACCCAAGCATTTATGACATACCAAAACCCATCATACTACCCCAACTACCACACACACTCTATATATAACACTTCACAAGCACCCGCTTATCCCGCCCCGCATAGATCCACCCATCAAGCCCGCCAATGAATAGAGCACCCAATGCACTAGAGCAAATAAGAACTCAAGGAAAACCACCCAAAGTGCGCACCCCACTAGCCGAACCCATACCTCAAATATACGAAGGTCATGAGTTGCAGCCTAATCCAACCGATTCCGGAAGGATCCCCGACCCTATCCCAAGATGGTATGATGAGAACAAGCGCGCTGTATCACCCAATAGCCCGTGACATGACATCGAAGGTTGCCACTCCTCGTGACGTAATCGAGACACCGATCGTAGGCGGTAATTCTAAAGGATCCCGCCCCAAATGTGCATGATAACCCTTGCCAAACCACCGCCACGCCAACGCACTGATAACCTTAGATGAGGAATACACTCGCTTATGCCCATTCCGCCTCGAATCGGGCCGCTTATCCGAGCACGCACCACGCAGAGGCCGTAAGAGGAGATAGCAGAGCACGAAGACCCACCATCCACGAGGCGAGCACGGCGCGCATTGATCGATTTGCACCCTCGCTTGGTCCGCCAGAGCCCGGATAGGAAAAACGATTTATTTTAGCGTAATAATTTATAAACTCATATTTAAGCTTTAATAATGTTTTCTTCGCTTTGCTTGTAACGAACTACGCTTGACCCGATTCCTTAGTGGATACGCAGGCGCCGCCTCGCTTTGGTCCCACATCTAGAAATTTTAATTCTCCCAATATTCGCCAGTAATGAACTACGTCGACCCGATTCCTCTGGGGATACGTAGCGCCTAAATCGGCTTCTGGCCACACCATTAGGAAACTTTCCTTTGCTTTGAAAATGACAAGAATACACATAGCCTATAAGCAACTACATCGAGACCCATTTTAGGCCAAAACCCTTTTCAAAACGGGATGCATATGGGGTTGCAAGTCCAAACAAGCTGTGCACGCAGATATCAAGGAACAAGGCAAAGAAAGTCAAATATGAATCGACCCCCAAAACTCACAAATTTTTCTTCGAGCGCAGTCTTTTCATATTAATGTAAGAAAGTGCAACACCAAGCGTAAAATACTGCAAAAAGTTTCTTCATATTAGCGTAAGAAAGCAAAGAAAGGCAGTAGGATGACAAACCAAAGTCCGCAGAAAAGCAAGCAGCAGCAGCGGCATCAACAATCAATACCAAAGTTCAGATTTCCGCAACAAAACCTAGTGCATCACCGCATCAAGTCAAATTGGCAACCCACGCTGCCGCACACAAAGAAAGGCATCACGGCAATTCGTCACCGCAAAGACTCGACGTCCGCAAAGGACAACATCCCAAAGATTCATCAGCGATCGTGACTACATCTCTACCCATAAAATCGCACTTCTCATATATATATTTATCATCTTGTTTAAACGGTATACACTAACGCTTTTTCTGCTTAGCTGCGAGCATTTATTCCACGTAAAAGCAGTTAATACGCCCAAACAACGACGTTATCGCAAAGACAAAGAAGTCCACGCAACGACGCCAAAGAAGAATACGCCCGTGCAATGACGTTATCGCGACAAAGAAGTCCACGCAACGACGCCAAGAAGAACACGCCCGCATAACGACGTAATCAAGAAGTCCATGCAACGACGCCAAGAAAGAACATCGCCCGCATAACGACGTAATCAAGAAGTCCACGCAACGACGCCAAAGAAGAACACGCCCGCATAACGACGTAATCAAGAAGTCCATGCAACGACGCCAAGAAGAACACGCCCAAACAACGACGTAATCAAGAAGTCCACGCAACGACGCCAAGAAGAACATCGCCCGCATAACGACGTAATCGAAGTCCACGCAACGACGCCAAGAATAACACGCCCGCATAACGACGAATCAAGAAGTCCACGCAACGACGCCAAAGAAGAATATCGCCCAAACAACGACGTAATCAAGAAGTCCACGCAACGACGCCAAGAAGAATACGCCCGCATAACGACGTTATCAAGACAAAGAAGTCCACGCAACGACGCCAAGAAAGAATACGCCCGTAACGACGTTATCAAGACAAAGAAGTCTACGCAACGACGCCAAAGAACAACACGCCCAAGCAAATGACGCTTATCAAAGACAACAAGTCCAAAACGACGCCATCATCAAGATATCACGCAGTGATTCATTTCTATACTCCCGAAATTGCATTTCTTACGCATGCTTTATTATTCTCGTTTTAGCGCTTATGCACTAACTCTTTCTTGAGCTTTAGTACACAGTGGACAATTGCAGCAAGGACAACATACCCGCTCACAATCGCAACACGCCTGCGTGCGACGAAAATCACAAAGATTCGCAACATCGCATCAACACAACAGCATCGCGCTTTGCAGATAACCTTTTCTATTCACGCTACATTGCTTTTAAAATTATTTTGCCTTAGCGCATGCACTAACCGCTTGTTCAAGTCTTAGCACGCAGCAGCCAGAGCACAACGTGGATTTTCTTACAAATAACCGGCAACTGCCGGGCCAACCTTCCCAACGACGCGTAGCCGCCGCCGCTTGGCCCACTCGCTTCCACCGTAACCCGCACCACAAGCCATAGCAGCACCCTGTGTTCAAGCCGCTTATTTTCTTTACTTTTTATTACATAACCCAAAGGTCATCATAACTCGACACCGACATCTTTAAGTCCGCGTTAGCCCGCCGTGTTTTGACCACGGTAGCTCAGGTCGCCATAACTCGACATCGACAGCTTTCAGTCCGCATTAGCCCGCCGGTGTTTCGATTACAGACCCAAAGGTCGCCATAACTCGACATCGGGACAGATTTTGATTTCTCGCCACTTCGTTTACCGCCAACTTTTTTTCATTTCTCGCACTTCAAGATCGAGACAAAATTGGCATGAGTCAACGCCTTTGTCCAAGATTCTTCCATCATCTCCATACAAAGAGGACATCTGACACCCAATTTTGACCCTCCCGTCCAGCCATTAACCATAAAATTACACTAATTTGGTAAAATAATTTTTTAGGATTTTTTATAATAAAATACAACAATAAAACATAAATACAGGCATTCATAATTAATTTAATAACGACATCGCGTCTTACGTAGAATTTTAAGCACTTAGAGTCCCGCGCCCGCATTCATTAACTTTAAGCTTTGTCGTAATTCTTAAATAATTAATAAATGCATAAAATAAATAATTTAGCGATAACGTCGGTCGTGTAGCATAGCAGCATTTATTAGTAATCATTTGTAATTTAAAAATCAATTTTAATCTGATATATGCATTTAATAGCGTAGCATTTATAAAAGCTTTAAACAATTCTTAAAAATCATATTTGCATTTAGCATTTAAATAATTCAAAGCTCATTTTTTAATTCAACTTCGCAATGATGCATAACAATAAAATTTTAAATGATAGCGTCGCATTCTAAAGCATTAAGCATTAATTAAACAACACGCCCGCATTTATTATCGTAATAGCTTTATAACTCGAAATTAGACTAATTTAGCACCTAAATAATTAGACTAATTTAGCACCTAAATAATTAGACTAATGTAGCACCTAGATAATTTTAAAGCGCCTAAATAATTTAATCACAATTTATTAGTTTATTTAGCACTAATTAATTAAACACTACCTAATTAAATACCTAATTAAACTAACTAGCCTAAAACTAATTAACCCCTAATTAAAACCTAGCTACCCAGACCTTTAAATAACCCGCGACCCGCAAGGCCCAGTCCCTTTACTTTCCGCCCAGCAGCCCATCAGCCCTTTACATTACCACACGCCCATCCTTCATTTCCTTTTCATCGTTTCTAGCCACGCCACTTATTTCCTCAACCTCGATTTAACCCTAAACCTAGAAGCCTCAGTCGCCGCCATGCCCGGATTTCTCGCCGGAGAATCCGGGCTTCCCCTTACCCATGCACACAGACAGCTCATTCCTTACCATAACCCGCACCTAAATCTTTAGCCTGCAGCAATCGAGGGACAACTGGCTATTAGAATAGTTTGCCTTAACCAAATCATGCACAAGGTCGCACTCGCGATTCAACTACCAACAGACACTTGCTCTACCATAATCCGTCGACCAAGACTAATTTTAGCCATTCTCACTTTACCAATTTTAGAACTGTGGGCTATAAGGGCATAGCGGAGGTTTAATGGGACGTAACACAAAGATAGCATCGTAAGGGAAAGCGCAAATACCTGCACTTTAGCACCGCCAATAGGTAGTTCGAATACCCCTTTTCTTTTAATTCCAGTTAAAAATCAGCGAGCAAGCCTTGTCCCTCTCTATTCGCATCGCAAACCCGAAACCCGTTGAGTGTGCCGACGACTTGATACGCTGCCTCGGTTCGTTGCCCGGAGAAGGTAAAACCGTTCCCTTTCAGGTTCCTTATGTGATTTACACCTTTTGATCTGTTTGAGTGATACCTGTCGATAGTGTTTAATGCTTTTAATCACTGCTGTGTGTGGTCGAAGTTGCTGGTTTAATGTCGACTTGACTGTTAACTTATCATCTTTGACTGTTAATACTCATAATGTGGTGTTGGAGTTCATAGTTGGCATTAGGTGGCCAGAATGCCATCTCAGTATCCGTATAGTAAAGACCAGGGTATAAAAGATTAGTCTAAGGCTGGATTATCTTATTCTTGAAATCCTTTGTCAAGCAAAACAAGGTCATGGTGTGTGTTTTGCGATTTACATCACCTGCCGGAGAATGGTTGTTGTTTGGTACATAGCATGAATAGGATTCCACGTGTTCATGATCCCACGGGTTTTAAATCTCGCCGCTTGATCTATTTTATGTTCTCGCTCGCTCTTGGATTGCCCGAACGAGGCGGTATTAATATCATGTATTGTGTCGAACTCAAGTGGTGTCATGTTAAACTATGTCTCTTGTTTGCATGTTTGCTAGTTGCTTATGACTATGTATAATGTATCGTAGGAAGCTAATATGTCTTTTGCAAAAACGTGAAATTGCTTAGGACCGTGCGGTTGTAGAATCCGATCTTTGTCATTTAGATCGCTGAAATGTGTTTCGCTGCCGCATTCACGTACCGTTGCTTGGGCCGATGTTGTTTATACTTGAAATTATCACCCTTCTCGAATAATATAACTAAAAACGATCAATCATGTTTCCGAAATGGCCATCCATTGTGTTTGTTTGCACCGCTAAATTGATAAAGGCCAGATACGAGTTGTGTATCGTTTGGTATGTTGTCAGCCTAGAATTCATGTGCTGTGGTTTTGAACCATAATTGATATCATTTTGCGCATACGTAAGATATTCATGACTGCCTTCGGATCTCTACTGATGGTTTGAGTTAAATAATAACTTACATGCCGTTATAAGTTCATATATCCCTGTATACCTTCAGTGCATCGCTTTGCCCTTAATTTTACGAGCATGCTAGACTTCATATGAATATGATAAATATACAGGATTACATATCTGGTATGTATGTTAGATATCCTTGTATACTTGGATATGTGAAAATTGGTGTGATGGTTGCTTGGGCCTGCTAGATTTCACGGTCCGACATCAAAGCTCACGCTAAATGTTCTCTTCAAATTTAATGATCATTTATCTCGAATCCCTGGGCCAATTGAATCTTTAGTTTTTTCTGCTGTTTACATCTATAGTCCACTGTCTGGGCTGGGTATTTCGCATGTCACGATCCATCACTTAGATTGATAGAATTAAATATGGGTGTAGGTGTGTGTCGCATTTATTTGTTTGCATTGTTTTGACAAAATTCGAGTATATACTAATCCTTATCCTTTTCTTGTTTTTTTTACATGGCATGCACCGGAGCAAAATAAAGAGTCTCACGGCGAGACTCATCTTGAGCTACTTCAAAAGAAGGCCTGCATTTATGTGCATTCATCTCGTATAGGAGATCCAAACCGCGACGAAAAGGACCTCGTCATTCTTCGAGTCACCCCCTTTCTATCATATCCACCTTGTATATTATTCGCTTAAATTGTTGTCTAATTCTTTAACTTTGTAACTAATAGGAGGCATAGAACAATTAGCCCGTTGGAATAATAAATTGGGTGGGTAGTTCTAAAATCGGAACACACTTTAAGTTACTTGTCATGCATGCCTAAAGCTTTACTAAATGATTCAACTCGCAATTAACATGATAGAATAAATTGCTTTTCTCACAAAATACTTTTATTAGCACAATATGAATGTTGAATAGCCTTCTTTATCATAAAATTACAAAAAAAATTACCTTTTGCACTACGTCATACATGTTGGATTTTAAAAAGCATATCTTTGATCATAAACCAACCTTGCCTATATCTATAAACAAATGTACACTTTAAAGCTCTATATATATTTTTATAACATCAGCATTACAAGTTTTATTCAACATATCTCCTCTTTATAAAATATTTTGAAGCATTCTATATATTTCCAAAACGCATTATTCTCTAACATAATAATTACCCTAGGTTTGGCAGGACAACCGCAAGTTAGCGGATCTTAGAGGGTGCCTAACCCCTTCCCTCTAGATTAATAAAGAACCCTTACCCGGAATCTCATTAAGTTTAGCAGACCATTAAAATAGAGTTAATGTTTTACTTTAAACTAGTTAAACATTTAGGTGTCCTAATTCACCCAAACTAATTAGGTGGCGACTCTGTGAACCCTTTAGCATTTTTAGCACCTTTTAAACTTTAGCACTTTTAGCAATTTTACCTTTTAGCACTTTTACTATTTTAGCACCCTTTTAAATACTTTTTAAACAATTAGCGTTTTTGTTAGTTTATTTTTCTAACATTGCATTTTGAGCAGGGTTCGCTATTTAGAAAAAGCCGCGGCCGGAAAAGGGCGCGACACGCCCTACCCCTTATTTCCCCCCTTATGACCAGCAGCCCACAAGACCATACCCTCACTTCATCTTCTTAAAGAAAACGCAGCCCTAAAAAATGAACCTAAACCTAAAAAATGCAATCGCCGCCAACACTCCTCCATTCTCGCCCTCGTCCATTCCGCCAGCTCACCATCGTACTCACTAAATCCCATGTTTCCTTTCCTAAAACCTGTCATAGCGAGAACCATTCCAAAATCGTGACCTAAATCGCGAAAATCAGAATTTACCTTCCTTACCCATGGAAACGCAGTCAGCTCGCCCTTACCATAACTAAACCAAATCCTTCAAATCCTTTACCTTATCATAACCTGCATGAATCACACTAAATCAGTAGTGATTTCTTACCAAATCAGCACTATAAACCTTACCCAAACTTAGAACCCAAACGATGGCTATATAAAGAGCATGCAAAAGAGAATCGAGGGCAGCAGAGCTCAGTAGGGAGAGCTGTCAAATAGCAATAAACAACTTAAGCAGCAGAACATCGGGGGAAGAGCATCGGGAGTTAGGGGGGATCAGCATCCAGACCATTAGCTTCACAAGAACAGGAAGTTCGAAACCCATTTTCTTTCAATTCCAGCCAAGAAATCAGCAAACAAACCTTGCCCTTTTATTCGCATCGCAAAGCCAAAACCCGAGCGAGTCGACGACTTGATACGCTGCCCTGGTTCGCTGCTCGGAGAAGGTAAAATCAAACCTTTTTCCTTTAATTTCGATTTAATGCATGTTGGTTCAAATCTGTTTATATAATTCTTGTGTTAACAATCTCCCTACTACGTCGTTGTGTTAAGTTATCTGTTGATCTGCCAACAGACCCTCTGTGTCCATTTTTGTCAATATAACGATAGTCGCGTCAAGTTTGGGTCGTTAAGTTAAGTGTTGTGGTTTAGTATTATACCTTGTCTACACTTGATTTAAAGCCTTATTTACTTAGTAAAGGCGTGTTATTAAGCATTTTGACTATTCAGATAATTTCATGGAATGAGCATAGCCATTTAGTCTTGTTATGATTTGCCCAATTTGCATTAGTTTAACACGATAGGTTAGTATAATACAATACTTGCGTCATTGCCCAAAACCAAAGGTCAAAAAATAGTTCTCTGTTGTCGTGGAGTATTCTCGACCGCTCAGATCTAACCGTATACCTTACATGAAGGAATCATCATATTTTGTTTCTTATTAATCATATAATATGCCCCCATATGTTATTTAGCATTTGTTAGCATTTCTCAGGTTGTACCTTAAGTATCACTAGGTTCAATCTTGGAAGTTTTTGATATGTCCACTGAATTACCAAATGATATGTGTGCTGTCGCGCCCTTTTTCGACCGCGACATTTTCTAAATAGCGAATCCTGCTTAATAAAATGCAAAATGTTAGAAAATAAATAATAAAATGCTAAAAGGTTTAAAAGGGTTTTAAAAATGCTAAAAGGATGCTAAAATTGCAAAAGATGCTAAAGTTTAAAAGGGTGCTAAAATGCTAAAGGGTTGCTAGAATGCTAAGGGTTCGCGGAGTCGCCACCTAATTAATTGGGTGAATTAGGACACCTAAATGTTTAACTAGTTTGAAGTAAAACATTAACTCCATTTTAATGGTCTGCTAAACTTAATGAGATTCTGGGTAAGGGTTCTTTATTAATCTAGAGGAGGGTTAGGCACCTCTAAGATCCGCTTAACTCATGGTTGTCCTGCCAAACCTAGGGTAATTATTATGTTTAAGAAATGCAAAATAAAGCTCTTCTTGCTTAATAAAATGTTGGGAAATAAAATAAATGCTAAAATGTTAAAATGTTTAAAGGTGCTCAAGTCTAAAAGGGCAAAAGGTGCTATATGCGAAAGAATGCTAAGAGGTGCTAAAATATTAAATGTTAAAGACGCTTAACAAAAGTGCTAGCAATTTAAAAGTGCTAAGTGTAAACAAAGTAGTGCTAGGGTGCCTAAATATTAAGAGGGTGCTAAGGGATTAACTTTAAAGGTAAAGGTGCTAAAAATAAAGGGTGTTAAAAGTGCAAAATGCTAAAAGAGGTGCTAAAAATGCTAAAGGGTGCTAAATGCTAAAATGCTAAAGGTATTAAACGTCAGGGGGTGATTTAAAGCGCTAAAAGGGCTGGAAGTGCTAAAGAATGCTAAGAGAATGCTTTATGGACTAATTATGTGTATTTTGCTAGCTAAATTAATCTTGCCTAGCCTGCGTACAATATTATATAAGAGATGTTTTAAGATGATTTTGGGAGTTTAGGAAGAAATCTGTTGTGGATTTTAATACACAAAATGTTGGTTTTATAATGCAAGTTAAATTATTTTGGCAAAAATTAGACATGCATGACAATCCCAAAAGGCAAGTAAGTTAAGCGATGAACTTTAAATTACCTTCCCCCACTTATATGTTTAAAGGCTAATTATTCTAGACATCCTATTAATTACAAATTTAGTGATAAAATTACAGTAAATAAAAGACACAAACTTTAAGCGGATGGGATCGAGAGAGTAAGAGGATTGTGCCGGATGACAATATCAATCCGCCTATTTGTTTTGGAATCAGTAGGCGGGAATGCGAACGCGGGTGCTCATAGACGCGGGTTGCAATTTGAAGTGGCTCGCTATGAGTATCGCCGTGAGAATCTGCGTTTTTCTCCGATGCGTGACATGTAAAATTAGAAATTATAAATATTAGTATCAACCTGCAATTTTATGGGCATTTAGCATAGAAGATATTCAACATAACATACCCTACTTTGTCAATTAATAAACAAGCATTTAGCAAAAATAGAACTCGGTATCCATGAATAATGGTGAGGTCAAGATGCAGCAAGTCGCAGTAGTGACGATGAGCAATGGCGGCAAGCAAGTGGGCTTAACTAATAACTAAGCATTTAGTAAACATAACGCACTCACACCCAATGTATCCATAAGAGAACAGTGAGGATCAGAAGGCAGCAAGCAGCAGGTAGCAGAAAATAAACAGCAAGCAGCAAGCAAAGTGGGCTTAACCAATAACTAAGCATTTAGCAAACATAATGCATCTCACACCCAATGTATCCATAAGAAAACAGTGAGGATCAGAAGGCATATCCATGCATACAATCAATTTGTGATACACTCTTACTCACATATGCAGCTATATGACCAAAATCTTACAGGGATGGAAGTGGGCCTCATGAGGGAGACCTTAGGCACAACATGAAATATGATGGATAGGGTATATCTAATTACCCGAGAAAGCAAGTTGAAAGGAAATGCAGTTTTTTCTTATTCGTAGGGAGTAAAACATGAGAAGGTGGTACCTGCATTCTAATTCAACCGACACGAAGAGCAATATTATATGCTAGAATAATCCATTGACAACTTGAAGGTGACAATGCATGACAGAGCACACCAACAGTCTTATTCAGGAGACAACCAACAAGAAAATGCACCAGAGACAAAAAATCATAAGGGTCGAACTAATATTGAATAGACAAGAGCTGGGATGTGCATTTTTAGATACTTAGGTAACTAAAGGAGAATTTGGGGCTACGGTATATCTATGTGCTTGACCCAAATGCTATTTAATCATTAAGCATGCGCGTAATCAGTTCAGTAGGTAAATAAGATAAAAGGAGGAGCCCAGCACTTAAAGGTAACATTCTGCTAGAAATAAATGATCAAGTCAGAGCCATTTTATCACCAAGACAAGGGGTAGATGTATATATGCACGAACTATCTATTGCAGCAGTGGAAGGTACAGATTGCCTAATTCAACCAACTCAACCTTGTTATGTTTCTAACAGCAAGCAGGGAAAGCATTTTCACTTTAGAAATAAGGGACTGAGAAATGCTAACAAAGACTAACTAACATATGGGGCAGATTATATGGTTAATAAGAATCAAAATATGATGAGTCCTTCATGTAAAGTATATGGTTAGATACAAGACAGATCAGAATACTCCACATGATAACAAAGAACTATTTATTAAGGGACATAAGCTGATCTACTTGTAACAGTCTGCTGTCGATACTCGATTTTCAGGCAGTCATACATATAAAATCAGAAACAGGCCAGGGAGATACTCCAATCTAAACCAAGACAGTGAATCAGTAACTAAACCTTAAACTTGCGACAATGAACCATAGCAATCCAGTATCAGGCATGGCCACAAATGAAAGGGACACATAAATATATCGAATGCAAAGTTTAACCCAGCAAAGCAGAGCACTGGTTTAATAAGTCCAAACATATATCAACTCTTGATTAAACATGTTCGACTTTCAATTTATTGAACCAACTTAATGGTGTCAACTATTAATCTAACAGGTTCAGCCAGCACACACAAATAGCCATTAACATTGCTTATCACATACTTAATTAGTCAAAAAAAACAAACAGTGAATAGAATCCAGGACGGAAATGGCGATGGGTTTACCTTCTCCGGGCAGCGACCCGGGGCAGTGTATCAAGTCGTCGGTCCAATCGACGGGTTTTGGGTTTTGCGATGCGAATGAAAGGTCGACTGGTCCTGACTAAAAGGTGTCGATGCTTACTAGTTTTTGGACGTTCTATCCTTGATGCGAGTAGTTGACTGCTGCTAAGGGATGCAAATCGATGCTTCTTTACCACGACTAAGCTCTCTCGTATAGGCTCTCGCGCTCTGCTCTGCCGCTATGTTTTTCGTATTGTCTATCCATCGCCTCCGAATCCCAGGCTTCGGTTGTGTTGTTGCTATTTCACCCTCCTGAGCCCTGTTTTCCTGCCCCCTCCATAATGCCTATTGCATGCGCTTTTTATAGTCCCATTTGGGTTCCAATGTTGGTAAGTAAATAAGGGCTGAGATTGGGCTAATATTGGTGCTGATTCGACGAGATTTGCTACTGATTTTGTGATAGGAAGGAAGGTAGATAATGGGTTTAAGGTAAGAAATCGTTGGAGACGGGAAAGGAAAATCGACTGGGGTGCGTAGATAAAGGGAAACCCCGGATTCTCCGGCGAGAAATCCGGGTATGGTGATGGGAGTGAGGTGCGGCGGTTGCTAGGGTTCCTTAATGTTTTTCCTTATTTCTAAGGGCTGTCGACGAAGATGAAGTGAGGTCCCTGTAGTGGGCTGCTGGTTAAGGGGAAAAACGTGGGCCGGGGCGACGCGATTGGGCTGCGTTGGGTGTGGGCTGCGGGTTATTTAAGGGGTAATGGCTGATGGGCTAATTACTAGGGTATTAGGTTAGGTTAGTTATTTTAATTAATTTAGATTAATGAATTTAGTTAAATTATTTAGGTGCTTTATTATAATTATTACAAGAATAAAATGGGCGTGCTATTTAATTAATGCTTAATATTTTAGAA
The DNA here is from genome assembly GCA_029844215.1 of Przewalskia tangutica. Lineage (NCBI taxonomy): Eukaryota > Viridiplantae > Streptophyta > Magnoliopsida > Solanales > Solanaceae > Przewalskia > Przewalskia tangutica. The sequence goes on along the minus strand of CM056723.1, from coordinate 4,903,718 downwards.
TGCGGCGCTATTAAAATCTTATTATTGCATTATTGCGAAGTTAAATTAAAAATGCATTGAGTTTATATTAAATTACTTAAATGCCGAATGCAAGTACGATATTTAAGAATTGTTTAAAGCCTTATAAATGCGACGCTATTAAATAAAAAATTGATTTTAAATTACAAATGATTATTAATAAATGCGGGTATGCTACCTGACACGACGTCATTGCTAAATTACTTCTTTTATGTATTTATTAATGGCGACAGGGCTTAAAATTAATTAATGCGGGCGTGGGACTCTAAGTACTTAATACTCTACGTGAGACGCGATGCCATTATTAAATTAATTATTTATGCCTGTATTTAATGTTTTATTCGCTGCATTTTATTATAAAAAATCATAAAAAATTATTTTACAAAATTAGTGTAATTTTATAGTTAATGGCTGGACGGGAGGGTCAAAATTGGGTGTCAACAGATGTCCCTCTTTGTAAGGAGATGATGGAAGAATCTTCGGACAAAGACGTTGACTCATAGCCAATTTTGTCTCTATCTTCAGAATTGCAAAAAATGTTGGGCAGGTAGACAAGGATGACGCAAAAATTAAAATCTGTCCCTGGATTTTCACCTATTTTCTAAATTGATCCGGTGTGCTGTTACAAGCCCAAAGGCATTCAGGTTGTCTAGGGTGGCCTAAGTAGTCCCCTGTCTCATCATCTTGCCTTCCCCCCTCTCTTTTTGACCTATCCTAACTTTAGTTTGCTGCCTACATGCTCATATTGATCCATTTTTATTTACTTCCCGCTTATCTAGCAGATGAGACAGGATTAGGATCCTGACATAGCCACATGCCACATTTTGAATACCTTGGCCTTTGCATTATGATTAATTCAGCTGCAGGTTTTCATTCTAAAAAAAAAAGGGTATATGTATTTGATGTGCATATTAATACATTGGCCTCTATGCAAGTTATATTTTAGATGTTTGCATCAGTACCTATATTGTGAAATCAAGGCATGATTCAATCGAGTCTGTGTGTGTGAAATGATTGTAGTAGGTGATTTTCCTCAGTTTAGCATCGGGTAGATTCAGCCAGGAAGGACTGTTGCTTTGTTTGTCTGTAGTAGACCTAAATTCTGAACTATATCTAGTATTAGAAGCTGATTTACGTGTCTGTATACTTGTCCATTTATTGTGCCATCTGTTGATCCCTATATCTGATTAAACATAAACTTTGCATGAAATTCTTGCCTGTTATTTAAATAAATTTGGGCATGTACTAATCCTTATCTTTCTTTATTTTTTACATGGCACGCACCGGAGCAAAATAAAGAGTCTCACGGCGAGACTCATCTTGAGCTACTTCAAAAGAAGGCCCACATTTATGTGCATCCATCTCGCATAGGAACTTCCAAACCGCGGCGAAAGGATATCGCCATTCTTCGAGTCACCATTATTAATTCATATCCTTTCCCTATTCATTTGTTGTAATTATTTGTCTAACATCTACTCTAACATTAATATATTCAGAATAGTTTGAGCTTGTGTCATCCTTAGTAAAGAGTTTAACATTAGAAATTTACTTGTTCCTCTAAGTATACCATTTTAACTCAAGTTATAACTAAATCATTTAGTCGCATAATTATTCATGTAGTCTAGACATTATTTTTGTCATTAAATCTTAACTTGCATAACTATGATATTATTTTCAAGGTTCCTAACCCACCTACTATAACATCCATATAGAAAATTCTTATTTTTTTATATACTAAGAAACCCCCTTAAGCATCTGGTAAACTAATCAAGGCAGGCAAATGTATACATTTAGTCAATAAACCCATTTTTCATCACATATTTTTTATACAATAATATAAGGCATGCTTTAAACTCTACATGTGTTTTATAGCACTAATCTTATTAATCTTTTGCCAAAAATACTTTCTATTAAATATCTTTCAAAACATGCATTTTTAGCATAAATAATTAACCCTAGGTTTGAACGGACAACCGCAAGTTAGCGGATCCTTTAGGATAATAAAGAACCCTTGCCCAAAATCTCATTAAGTTTAGCAGACCATAAAGAATGGAGTTAATGTTTACTTTAAACTAGTTAACATTTAGGTGTCCTAATTCACCCAAATTAATTAGGTGGCGACTCCGCGAATCCCTTAGCACTTCTAGCACCACTTTTAGCACTTTAGCATTTTAGCCTTTCTAGCCCCTTTAGCATTTTAATATTTTAGCATTTAGCACCTTTTAGCACTTTTTAATACTTTAAGCACCTTTTAACACCCTTTTAACATTTAGCATTTTATTATTTATTTTCTAACCTTTTTTCTAAGCAGGAGGGTTCGCTTTAAAAATGTCGCGGTCGAAAAAGGGCGCGACAGCGACAGCCTCGTCGGCTTGCCTTTGTTGACATGATTTACAATTTATACATGTTCCCTGGCCCCAGTTGAGTATATGTGTTGTGTTGATGATAAGGGTGCCCAGGTAGGGCACAGTCGCGGACCCGTCGGCTCGGGTCGTGACAGGTTCAGTAGGGATAGAGGTAGGTCGAAGAAGTATTGAGGAGAGGTGATTAGACGGGATATGACGCATGTTTGACTTACTGAGGACATGACCTTAGATATGGGTTTGTGGAGGACACAAATTAGGGTTGAAGTGTAGTAAATAGTCGAGCGTAGCCCCACTCACGCCCACAAAAATATAGTTGTAGTGTGAGCAATGTAGGCCCAATTATCTCATCATACTTATAGAAGCAGTATTGCTTATATTACATGTAGTTGATTTCTGCGGCTATGTGTTTCTAGTGTACTTTGTTTATATTATTTATTTGCGTTAGCTACTGCTTTCTTTTGACAGAATGCGCTACCATGAAGTATTCGATTTTTGTTACCAGCATGTTCATATAACTTTAATTTCTTGTCTCTGACCGTTTATTTTGCTATGCAACTTTTGCTTTGATTGTGATTACGCAGGTCTTGAGCCGAGGGTCTCCCGGAAACATCCGCTCACTCTACCCTCTTCAGACCCCACGTGGTGGGATTTTACTGGGTATATTGTTGTTGTTGTTGTTAGTGCCATTTTCCTCCCCTTTCAAAATATAAGATAATATTATTGCCTAAATGACTTTCGTGGCTAGGGAATACGTAGTTCCAAGTGAGTACATCATGATACAGTTTGTAAATTAGTTCAAATGTGTTTATTCTAGAAATAACATTTAGCTATTCATAGTTAGCATAAATTTGTAATTTAGGGAGAAAAAAACAACTAATTACTTAAAACTAGTTAGTATATGATTTACAAACTAATTGTTAAAGAAAATTATAGTCTGACAGTGTGTATAATTTAAATTCAATAACTAATTGCTGGAAACGTTTTGATTCCGAAGATGAAAATATTGGTTGTTTTATTAAGAATTTGTATTCCACAATTATCCGTTTTGTATCAATAGCATAATTTACATAAAAAAAAAATCAAGCTGTTGTAGTATAGTGGTAAAGTATTCCCGCCTGCACGTAGATAACCCTGGTTCTATCCCCGTCAGCGGCGTTAAACTTCATTTTAAAACTTTTTTGCCATATCTCTATTATTCTTCAACATTATCACAAACAAAATTCACCATCCATACCCACTCCTTAAAAAAATGGCAATTCTCAACATCTGCTCATGTTATCCCAAACTCCCAACAAATCCAAAACTCCACACTCTCCATTCATTCACCCTCCCTACTACTCAACAAATTTCCTTAAATCCAGTAGAACCTTCTGGAAACACTTTCATCTCTTTAACCGAATCACTCTCAAAAGCAACCTTTCTAGCACTCCTCTCTGCTTCACTCTTCTTGACATCCGATCCAGCTTTAGCCTTTAAAGGTGGAGGTCCTTACGGTGCTGGAGTAACACGTGGCCAAGATCTAACGGCTAAGGATTTTAGTGGGAAAACTTTAATCAGACAAGATTTTAAAACGTCAATACTAAGACAAGCTAATTTTAAAGGTGCAAAATTAGTCGGAGCCAGCTTCTTCGATGCGGATTTAACCGGGGCGGATCTATCTGATTCGGATCTTAGAGGTGCTGATTTTTCATTAGCTAATGTGACTAAGGCGAATTTAAGTAATGCTAATTTGGAAGGAGCACTTACAACTGGCAATACATCTTTTAAAGGATCAATTATACAAGGTGCGGATTTTACTGATGTTCCGTTAAGAGACGATCAACGTGAATACCTTTGTAAAATTGCTGATGGTGTGAATCCGGTTACCGGTAATGCAACACGAGAGACATTGCTATGCGAATAGCTTTACAATTACTCTCTGTTTATATATGGTTTGTGGCTGTAACACCTCATGTTGTTCCATTATATTTGATCAAATTGTCACATAGATTGTATTTGCATTATGATGTTTCACTTGCAAGGCAGTAGCTTCTCCACGAGATTTATAGTGGCATTACTTATAGCTTCTTTGTCATAGAAAAAGTGGATTCAGAATTGTATTTCATTCCAAGACATAACTTATATCCATGCACTTCATATTCGCTCCGACGGTGCCAAGTGGAAGGGCTGTCGCTTAACGGATAAAAGTTACTCTAGCGATAGCAAGCTGTTCTTCCCCAAGAGCTCACATCGATGCAAGTGACCTGTTATGGATATGCTCCTCTTCCAGAATGGGAAAAAAAACATTAAACAGAAAATGTGCTAGGGTGCAGAATGCGGATCTATACTCTTCTCCATTTTTGGAGTACTATTACAAAGAAAATGCACTGCGAAGCAGGAAGATTGATTTGGATTAACTTGTCATGGTAGCTTGATATCTCTTTACGTCTTTGATAGCTTAAACTTGTTATAGTGTTGGATTCAGTATCCTTTAGCATTGGCGGCACTTGTCCCAGTGAAATACAATCTTTAATTCATATGAGGTACTTTGCTGCTCGAACTAATTCCAGTTCAATTCCTTCCTTTATAGCTAAGCTTTGGGATCATGAACCTCTTGTGATAAGATTGCTTAAGTGGAGAGGTGATATTACCTACTTCCCTCTTGAAGATGGTTAAATTGAGGCATTTACATGTAAACCATTGTGATTCATTTAGTTTGCCTGAGAACACGGGTTAATCATTTGCTAACTCTCAATTAGCTAATTTTGGGAACTTTTCCATGTCCATATCATATTTCTGAAAATATTTGGTTATTAAAAGAAAAAGAAGGGAAGGTGTGTTCTTTCTCCCAGGTTTGGTTTTCTCAGTCACCTTGAATCCCTCAAGCTAGTCTCCCACAGCTATCCAACTAAAGGTACACGCGAATTCAATTTCCCCTCAAAACTAAGGAAATTGACTTAAGTTCATTTTAAGCAGCAAAGTAGCTCGTCTGAATTAGAGATTGTATTTCACTAGAAAAAGTGCCATCAATGTTGGAGGATTCCAAATCCTAACACTTTAACAAGTTTGAACCTGTCAAAGATGAAGGAGATATCACGTTGTCATAACTAGCTATCCTGGCCGATCTCATTGAATAGTAAAGACCGCACTTTGAGTGAGATGGCCAGCACACATCAAACTGATCCTGGTAAGAATGAAACAAAATAGAATTTGTTGATTGTTTGTAAATTATGCTTGTTTGATTCTTAATGATGGGTGATCCAAAAAGTACTCCATGGTACAATCAATCCTCAACATGTCCTATTCAAAGGAATGTTGGAAATTCCCACATGCTTCCCAGGTCCTTATTCAATTGAACTTCCACCGAGCCGATAAACTGGTAAAAGTTTAGTTATCTTCTTACTGTCCATTTTGCTAAATAACAAGTTTTCAGTACTGAAAAGCAAACGGGTCTTCAGTTTTCTATTTTCACTTTTTGCATGATTAAAAACTAGAAGAAAAATGGCAACAAGTCCTGGCCTTCATTCACTGCTAGAGAGTGGTGGGAGAAGTGCAAACCCGAGCTCAACCAGTTTCCACATATCATCTTTAGTTGCAATAGTAGTATAAAATCACTCTTTACCACAGCACTCTATCTCGGCCTGTCCTTGAACCCCACCAAGCCAAGTGCTGCAAACGGTTGATGGTCCAGCAGTATCTATTAGGGCTGGCCAACGGGGCGGGTCCCGCCCCGCCCCGGCCCCGGTACCGCCCTGGTCCTGCATTATCGGTAACGTGATTTTGTTAAGAATCTCACATCGGTAATGGAATGAGAACATGAACTCCTTATATGGACTTGTACAATCTTCACCCTATAAGCTAGCTTTTGGGGTTGAGTTAGGCCCAAGATTCATTCCTACATGGTATCAAAGTCAGGCCCATTCCAATTCTTTGTTCACTGGTGTTGGGCCCCCAAATTATATTATTCACGCTCCAGTTAACGGGGTCTGGGCGTGCGGGGGAGTGTTAAGAGTCTCAAATCGGTAATGGAATGAGAACATAGACTCTTTATATGAACTTGTACAATCTTCACCCTACAAGCTAGCTTTTGGGGTTGAGTTAGACCCAAGATCCATTTAACTGTTAAGAATCCCACATTGGTAATGGAATGAGAACATGAACTCGACTTGGACAATCTTCACCCTATAAGCTAGCTTTTGGGGTTGACTTAGGCCCAAGATCCATTCTTACATGGTATCAGAGTCAGACTCATTCCAATTCTTTGTTCACTGATGTTGGACCCCCAAAATTATATTATTCACGCTTTAGTAAATGGGGTATGGGCGTGCGGGGGAGTGTTAAGAGTCTCACATCGGTAATGGAATGGTAACATGGACTCCTTATGGACTTGAACAATCCTCACCCTACAAGCTAGCTTTTGGGGTTGAGTTAGGCCCAAGATCTATTCTTACAAATTCGAATACCAATAACGGTATTCGAATCGGATGGGAACTGGGTAGTCCTGCCAGCCCCGCCCTAGTCCCGCCTCCTATCCCGCCCGTCCCCCTCCCCTTTTGCACAAAATAATCGTTGCACAACGGCCATTTATATTTTGGCTGTTGTGCAACGACCATTTTTGGCCTCCCCTTTTAATATTTATTTTTAACCCATAAGTTATTATATTTATACTTTAATCCAATTTTTTCAACTATAAATATCTCATTTTCTCTTATCTTTCTCACAAATTTTCCTACAATCTCTCTAATCTTTCAATCTATCTCTCTACAAGTCTACATTGTCTACTAAATATTCAATTTTATTTATTCATTTGGGAGTAAAATTGGCAACTAACTTGAGAATCATTCACCGAGCAAAGTTTCAATTTTCAACCTCTCGATTACACGTCGACGTTTGGTACATTCGTTCCTTCATTAAATTATTATTGTTTCTTTATTTTAATCAGTCCACTTAATTTCATTATCTTTAACTATTTATAAGCATAATTAAAATGAAAGGATTGAGAGATATGTTTAAGATCGGTAAGGTTAAGGGTCAGGCTTCTTCTAGTAGGGGTAACAAGGGCAAGAGTACTTCTTCTAGTCATCATATCCTACTAGACAGGAGGATTTCATTGATACTGAATTTTTTCCTGAAGTACCATTAGATTTAGACGAGGAGATATTTTCTGGAACTCAACAAGACTCTAATTTAGAAGATAATCTAGATAACACACCTCAAAAATGGAACGCCTCCTATTCCCCTTAGTATGAGACGAGGTCCAATACAACAAAAATTAAAATCATATGCATGGACTTTTTTTTATAGGGACCAAGAGAATGAAGTAGTTAGATATCAAATTTGTAAAAATGTTTATAAATTTTAAATGAGAAAAGGTCAGGGTGGGACGAGAGGTTTATTAAGCATGTAAAAAGATTTCACACAGCTAGGTGGGAGGAATACGAGACTACAAAGTCGGGTGTGCCAATATCCTCTCAGTTGGGACAAGGTTCACATAGTGTCCCTGTCACGGACCAAGTACATAGTCAAATTAACCCTATGATGGGGGGAATTGTAGACCCTAAATACGATAAATATAGAGATAGGGAAACATTATCAAAATTATTATTAACTACTTGTTGTTTATGTTTATAGAAGACCTATAACTTTATTTTTTAACGCCCATAATCGAAATCCTACTGATATGGTTGTAGATTCCGATTGAGATTCAATTTCAGAACTTATTGTATTTTTAGAAGAAAAAAAATTCAAGCTACTAAATAATTTTTCGGTATTTATTATCCTACTATTTCATCAATGTTATTTTATATAGTTCTAATATTTTTATTACTTAGTGAATATATGAAAAAACTAGTTTATAGTACGTATTAAAAAAATGTTTCTCAAAATGAAAAAATATTTTATTCATATTCCCCCAATTTATATTATTAGTGATGTATTAAATACGACTATTAAAATAGATGGTTGTACAACACTTATTGAAACTATTTATGATTGTATAGCAACACTACCACCTCAACTCCCAAAAATCCAAATGACTCACCACCTATTGAACAAACTAAAGAACATGTGTTGTCTAGCATACGAGATGAATGTAAAAAAGTAAATAAGCATTACCAACAAGAAAGTGTTAGCAATCAACCGACTTTCATGTCATCTTCTTCTTCAACACAACCTCAAAAAAGACATGTTGTTTCTGCGGCTAGTATTGAAAGTCTTAGAAATATAATGTTTAGTGATAACACTACTAACCAAGCTAGTGAGTTTGATGTTTTGTTTTGCAGGGTGATGTATCGTACCAAGCAGTTCTCAATGAAGAACGACGTGAAGATTTGATGAAATACTGGAGGGAGAATGAGAAGATATTTCCGACACTGTCATTGATGACCCGAGATGTGTTGAACATTCAAGCGTCATCAATAGCGTCCGAAAGCGTTTTTTCCGGTCGGCAGATTTCAAATAGGAGAGTATAGACACTCATTAGCGGAAGACAACTTGGAGATTGCAGTATTATTCAGAGATTGGATACGAGCGGATAAGGTGCGGTCAACCGGTGATCAACGAAGAAGAAGACTACAACTACAACTACAACGAAATCTTATCCGACGGAGGTGGAAGCGACGTCGATCAATTTGACCAACAAATACCAATTTCAACCGAAGAACCACAAGAAATTATAAAGAAACTAGAAAACGTGTTTCTCAAAATGTAATTTTTTTAATTGTAATTTTACTATGTTATTTATTTATAACTTTCAACACCACGAAGTTGCAATTTTGAAATTGTATTACAAAAAAAAATTATATTTCTATTAAATAATATAATAGGCACAAAAACGGTCTTGAAATATTTTTATTAAACTATCTTGTTCAATTATTGAGTTGTTTATATATATGTTATTTTTTTAATTTAGGTGCAAAAAAAATATAGAATACCTGAAAACTCAACCCCGCCCCTCCCCGATATTACCGGTCCCCTATTCCGACGGGACCAGGACTGGGACGGGACATCGGCAGAACCCGTCAGTCCTGTCGGGTACTGGTCCCGCCCTACCCAGTCTTGCTGGGACCTGCCCCCGCCCGCCCCGTTGGACAGCCATAGACCATAGTATCTATTAACCCTTTCTCTTTCAGCATTCCTCTTTTCCAGTGTAGTTGGGTTAAACCAGAAATAGGATAGGCGTAAAGGATAAAAGCAGCAGTGGTGGTGAATAACAGAGCAGTGTTGTCTGCACAAATTAACACAGATCCTGCAAGTCGGCATTTTGCTGTTTGCAGTTGGATCAACTTTGGGTTGCATATTCTTGAATCTTGAATTTGTGACCTTTTTTCAGCTCAAGGTTGCTTTGAATTGTCCTAAATGGTGTAAGTCAGGCGCCATTGTACCGGTGATATTAGCAGCCCGGTGCACTAAGCTCCCTCTATGCGTGGGGTTCGAGGAAGGGCCGGACCACAAGGTAATTTCCACCTTGGCGTGAGGCTATTTCCAGGGCCGGACCACAAGGTAAGAAATAGCCTTGGAGTAACGCATCCTTACCTCACATTTCTGCAAGAGACTATTTCTACGGCTTAAATCTATGACCTCCTGGTTACATGGCAGCAACTTTACCAGTTACTCCAAAGCTCCCCAGAGGTTGTGGGGCTTTCATAGTTCCAGTGAAAGTAGTAACTAGCGTTATAACTCGTTGAACAGATGGAATACTGCCATGAGTAGGCAAGTTCGGGATAGCGGTTTGAAGTTACTCACTGCCACCCAAATGGCAGTGGCATATGAAAATCTGTTTCTTTGCATCTCAAATGATGGATAACAACCCCACCTGATAGGATTACACTAGGTATGTTGTTGTCGAAGTGATGGAGAACAATCAAAAGACTGATAATTACTGTAGGTACAAATTGCAGTTTGAAACTTTCTTCAATTCTAAATGTATACATGTTAGGTCATCGAATTTGAAGCAATCAAAGCATACATACTGTTCTGTCGAATCAAGTTATTGCTCAATAGGAGCACAGCTCGTTCAAAACCTACGCTGAAGTTCAAAATATTACTTTCATTAAATCTGGTTAACCACTGAATTATTTTGCTTCTTGTTTTACCTTCACAACATTGCACCGTATCTCAAACTCTGCATCTAACATAAAAAATCAGCAAGGTTCCCAAGAAGGAGAAAACCGAGAACTATAAACCAGTGAGGCAAAAAGGGGGTAAAAACATAAGAAAGTTCTTGTCAACATAGCCAACACCTAAGCTTCAGAAAAGTCAATGCAAGTTCATTTCACATTAGATCTCCAACGACATAGTTCCATGAGAGTCTTGACAAGAATTTATTCAAAAGTGTATAGAGATGTCAACACAGTTCACAAAATCCCTGCTTTGTAAGGCACTGAGCCGAAAAGTAAAAAAAAAGTCCATATCATATAAGGTTCAAATAACCATCACAAGAGAACCCAGAACAAAAACTGAGTCTGTCAACACATGGCCGTACTAGTTGTCTTCGACAAATCTAAATAAAGCTGGTTCCAAGACGTCAGTAACTCCTGCAAATTGATCAAGCAATTAGGAGAGAATCATTTGTTGCTCAACAAACTACCATCAGGAAGTAGTAAAATAAGAATATATATGTAGAACAGCATCATATAATTGAACAACAAATTAGCTAAACAAGATAAATAAGAAAACGATGTCTTTTTCTTTTGAAAGAGCCCCTCCCCAAAAAAATCCCGCTCCTTTGATTCCTCAAAGGGAGGGAAAGTTTTAGCGTGAATCTGTTACAGTTTTCTAGAATAAGAGTAAGCAAATGGAAGTAGACAACCATCATCTAAAACTTTTCTGGCTATAATACTGCTCAAGAGAAGGTCCACCACAGGATAAAAAACTAAGATAAAAAGTTCAGAATTTGCATTAACATTAAATTAGAACATTTCAAGATAAAAGGTTCCAACATCAGAGATGCACATTTTCTCTACGGAATAGTTTTCGATCCCGTCACTAACTTACCTCTACTAAATAAATGGGAATTCACGTCTTGGGGTCTCGGAGGCCATGTTTCTAGTAATAAAGTGAGCCTGAATACACGAATTTGCGAAAAGTTAGCTTCCACTCATGAGTACTTGCAACCCTTGCAACATAATTACTCAAACAACATGCATACCTTGCCACCAATTTCCTCTAGAAGCATCATGTTGGTTGTTTCCGCTAGAATCATATTCTCCTCCTTCCTTCTTGTACTGAATTATTTACAAATACATCAAAAGGAGTAAGTACCATCACATTACATTTTTTCAATTATGAAGATCAGTTTAGGAAAAAGAACTCACACAAGGATATGATACAGTTTTTTGAGTGTCGGATGACTTGATGTACATGTCTTCTTGACCACCATAGAAGATAGAAGAACTCAGTGGACATGGTTCTACTTTATCTTGAAAAGGTGATCCATGTTTACTGGATGTGCAATGCCCTGCACATTTCTCTATTTTTTGTCAAATATGCTGCTCAATGATGTATGTTTTAGACACTACTTTATCATACACCTCACAATAAAAGTATTGGCATCTCAGTGTAAATGCAGAATATACAAGCAAAATCATCAAGTTAACACCCAGGATTTATCATGATTATGAAACTGTCAAAACTCAAAACAAACAGATTGTAGTGGTCGACCACCACACTGATTTTCCAGTGTATAAAAGCTTATCATAATTACGAAGCATACGTCTTTCATTTATTGCATATTCTTCACTCGTAGTACAAGAACTACAAGTTAAGCCTTTTTTGGATTTATACCACAAGAAAGAGAGATCAAGTGTGACCAATTGATTAGAAGGAGAATGGAAAGAGGTGCAGGAGAATCTCTTGTATATCTGTAGAATCAATTATGTGAAGCACCACAATGATTCTTCAAGAGTCAGATGTTAATACAGATTGGAGAATAACACATATATTAAATGAGGTTAAACAAAGAGAGACGAATGAGAATGAGGAAAAGAGAGAGATCACAAGTGACAAGACACCTGGAGCTGATTTGTTCCATGCTCTACAACCAGGGGACTGCTTCTCCAGAGATTGTATAAGTTCAGCTGCCGAAGCTTTCCTTCCCATAACCTACAAGAATATGGAAGATGAGAGATAGTAGAATAGTTTTTAACTTTATTTTCACGGAAGAAAAGAGAACACGAGAAGAGATCAATGCAATACTATTTTAAAATTTGATTGTAGATTTGCAATGATGAAAGTCGCAAACCCCTACGGACGTGTTGTGTCAAATCACAAACAGCTTATTTTAGAAGAGAAAGTAATGGCAAAATGGAAGTAAGAAAACATAGGATACCATAAACCTCCGCTAGTTTACTATATTGAGAGTAAAGAAGAAGGATGTCATACACCACTTCAACTGTTACCAAATTCGTAGTAGTTGACCATCACAATTCTTTACAGAGTTAACATGATAGAATCATAGAAATTAGATAACAGAGTTTCTGGAGTTTGCAGAAGTTGATGGATTTCCATATTCTGAGTTAGACAATTCAACTAAATAAAGTAAGATTCTTTTTTGCTTGTCAGACCTTCTTAATAAAGAAAAAAGGTAGTAAGAATTTTTTAACTTCTCTTACACCCCCTTCTATTGGCAAGATAGCTTTCCACTCTATGTTCTTCAATTGGCAAATTCCCTTCTCAGTATCCACTGCAATAACTTGCAACTATATCAACCCCCTTCTCATTACCACTTTATTATATAATCTAATTATGCACTAGAACATCATATTGAAGAAAGTACTTCCTCCGTTCCAATTATATTGTACTCTTTCCCATTCAGGGATGTTCCCAAATTCTTGACACCATTATAATCCCTTCAATTATTCAAGTTTAAACATTACTATTAACTCATAACTGATATACTACACTCGGATTTCAGTCAAATAACAACATACATATAACATATAGTTAGCATTTAGCCCCAATAAAGATTAATTGAAATAAATAAAGAAATGAATACCTTAGATGGTGGTGGGAAAATTGAAGAGAAAATACCCGCGGAATTTGAGGGTTCATTGGTTGATACAGAAAGATCAGCAGAATTCACTTGCTTCTTACTACTTTCCATTGATATCACAATACTAATACTGCCACAAGAGAAAATGTAAAGTACAAAACCAAGATTACTTTGTTTATAGTAGTACATATAAGAATTTTGTACAGCCCACGTGAAGATCGCAGTCAGATAAACAGGAATGAATAGTGAAATCTTGAAAGCAATTGCCAAACTTTATATATACGTCTGAAAGGGAAATAATTTAACCCTAACTATATATATTAGTTGGACACCAACACTTTAAATGGACTACTTATTTTTTCAATTTCAACTAAATATTATCCAAATGTTTGTTACTTATATTAACTTTCTCTTTCATTCTTTTTGAGATTCTAAAATATCCTAATCTTGAATTATTTTTGGTATCACGTAAATTTATTTTTATTAGATTAATTTGTAGGGTGTCACATACTTTCCTGTCCTCTATCTCACAAAGTAGCTTAATGCGGGTAGCCAAGTTAGTGTGAAGAAGCGCGGGGCCATGGTCGCGAGTTCGATCCTGCATAAATCTTCTTGGTTGGCGCATCGCTGAACTGCCAAAGTGGTTAATCGGCGACGTGGTTTGCGGTATCGTCGGCCGGGGTTTCTGTGCGTATTTCGAAGAATAGCGGTTGCGGTTCGCCGTCAAAAAAAAAAAAATTGCTTAATGGCTGAATCACTTTGTATAAGCCGAACTAGCACCGATTGCCTGATATACTACTGCGCAATAAGAGCGAATTAAGTCATATTCATCTATGAGAAGCACACTGATGTCTTTCTAGGTTTGCCCCTTATAAATGTTTTCATGGAAGAAAACATAATTTACTTCTTTCTACTGTTAAATTTAAATCTACATAATATCAACTAGAACATGTAAATCTACTAGGCTATAAAAAAAAAGTTAAATAGTGATTTATCATTTTGATTAATTCATATTTGCGTCGTGTATGACAATTTTGATGTAAATATTAAGTATATGTGATATTTTTTACGCCTTTAATTTTGTCGAGGAATGAGGAGATACTGTGATAAAAATGTGACCCAAGTTTGATGTAAATATTATTATGTCTGTGTAACAATTTTACACCAATAATTTTGTTGCGAAATGAAGAGATACTGCGATAAAAATGTGAACTAAAATATGATTTTATAAAAGTCTACATCACGGAATAAGTTGGTGCAGAAATGGTCCTGTTCCTAAAAGATTAATATTTATATTACCTAACATGATAAATAGGTATTTGCATACATTACATTTTCGGGTGAAACATAAATTGTTGTGATATGTTAATCACCATATCTCTTTGAATTCGATGGAGTCTCGTACGATTTTTTTTCCTTCATTCTATTACTTTCTCCGTTCTAATGTATGTATATAATTTGACTCGTCACGAAATTTAAAAATAAATAAAATTTAAATTTTGTGATTTAAAACAAGTTAAAGATATTTGTGTTATTATAGATCACCTCGTTGAGCGTACAAAAATAAAGATTAAAGTTATTTTTTTTTAAAACATATTAAAAAGGAAAGTGTATCACCAGGGTCGTTTCTATACTTTTAAGAGCCATTTTTTATTCACATGAAAAATTAAAATTAACTAATTAATTAATATTAAAATATTATTGATCAAAACATCAAATTGAGACATGAAATTTGGGCCCAAATTTATTTTGGGCGAGGGCTGAACTTTGGCATCTACTTATATATCTACTTACATATTCTATTTATCCATTGTTGACATCTACTTGCTCTCTTTGATCTTCTAACTATTTCTATTCTTTCATTTACTTCTTTTGTATTTGAATACTTATCCAGCCAGTATCTGTCTCATTTTGTGTAAATGCCTTCTTATTTCTTGTTTGCCATAGATGGTATATCATTGCTCCCCACACTGCTGTCACTATTTCCTTCTTGAACTTCCTTCAATGCCTTCCATTGATCCATTGTATAACACTATGTACTTCTCCCTGTTATTTGGTCATTCCCAGTCATTTTGCTATTTCGTTTCCCAGTTTTTTTGCCCATACACAGTCTCAAAATAAGTGTGTCTGACTCTCTTCAGCATCTGTAGTACATAAGCAGCAACATGTATCTTCCATTGGTATATTCATCTGTTCCAATCTCCTTTTTGTCAGCAGTCTATTCTTGTTTGCTAGCTATAGGATAAATCTCTATCTTGGTAGCATGACAGAGCTTCATATTAGTCCAGCTTCCTTCATTCTTTGCATTGTTCCCAGTAATGCTATATAACTGTTAGCAATAGAGTATTTCTCATTCTCTGTCAATATGTACTGCTCATTTGTATACCAGTTTCTCATTTGTTCCTTGATGGAATTCAGTTTCCTCCAATACCAACTGATGTCCTGTGGTGGCTTGTGTTCTCATATAGTGGTTCCTTTTTTCATATATACTCCATGCACCCATTTTATCCATAGCATATCTTTTTTTTTTGTTAACTGCCAAATCAGTTTCCCTACTGATACAATGTTCCATTTCCTACAGTTTTTAATGTTCAATCCACCATTTTTTTTTTGCATACATACTTTTTTCCATACTACTAAGGACATTTTCCTCTTCTCCTCTGTATTTCCCCATAGGTAATCCTTACATTTCCTATTCACTTTTTTTAATACACTTTGTGGTAGAATAAACGCAGCAGTCCAGAATGAAAACAGTAATGCATTTATAATTTGTAGTCTACCTGCATATGAGAGTTTCTTGCAGTATCCATTATTTATTTTGCTTGTGATCTTCTCCACCAGTTGATGGCATTACATTTTACTACATTTATTTGATGACAAGGGTAGTCCTAGATACCTAATAGGGAGAGTACCCAGCTTAAACCTAGTCTTCTCCAATATTATATTTTGTACTTCTTCACTCATTCCTGCAACAAATATATTTGACTTATCACAATTAGCCTCCAGCCATGTGACATTACTAAAATGGTCCAGTGCTTCCATCACCCTTGACAAAACTGTTATTGTGCCTTTACAGAATATCATCAAGTCATCAGCAAACACCAGGTGTGTTAATTTTGTTGTTTTGCACATTGGATGAAATCTGAAATTAGGTAGTCCACTCATCTTGTTTAAAGTTCTGGTTAAGTACTCCATTACAATGACAAACAACAAGGGTGACATTGGACCCCTTGTCTTAATCCCATCTTCCCTGCAAAGTATCCATATCCCTCTCCATTTACCTTCACTGTAAATGTAGTTGAGGTGATACAGATCATAACCATCCTTGTAAAAGGTTCTGGGAATTCCATTCCTCTCAAAGCTTCCTCTATAAATTCCCAACTCACCATATCATATGCTTTTCTTAAATCAATCTTCATCATACATCTTGGGGTGGTCTTCCTGTTATAATGCCTTAACAGGTCATGGCATATTAATACATTGTGTATTAAAGATCTATTCTCCACAAAAGTTGACTGATTTTCTGCTATTAGGACTTTTATGGCCTTTCTCAATCTTCCACATATCATTTTTGATATACATTTATACAGTACATTGCAGCATGATATTGGTCGGAATTGGCTAGCATATTGAGGTACTTGTATCTTCGGTATCAGTGTGATTATGGTGGCATTGAGTTGGTGAAGTAATTTCCCTTCTTCAAAAAATTCAATTATAGCTATGGTGATATCTTCTCCTATTACTTCCCATGCATCTTGAAAGAATTCACTTCCATAATCATCTGGTCTTGGGCTTCTATTCTTGTTTATACTGAATATTGCTTCTTTAACCTCCTTTGTATTATACGGTCTGATTAGTTCTAATTGTTCTTCTGTTGTCAGTATGTGCCCATTCTTCAGAAAAACTCTACTTGCTGGTTGTCTTCCTCCTCTCTTCTTACCCAACGTGTTTTTGTAGTATTCCACAAATATATTAGTTATGGTCTTCTGTTCTGATTGAATTTCATCATTTTCATCCTTCAATTATGATATTGACTGCTGCAACTTTCTGTGTTTGATGATGGAGAAAAAATACTTAGTACAGTCATCCCCTAGCCTTATCCAATTTGCTTTACTTCTTTGTTGTAGGAACATCTCCGCCAAGTGGAAAGATCTTCTAAATTTCTTATACATTTTCTTTTCTTTCTGTTGTAGTGTTGCATTTAGTGGACATCTTTGCAATTCTTCATGTGCTTCCTCCAGTGCACTCCTATCCTCTTCTGCCTCAACAATGATGTTCCTGAAGTGTTCCCCATTCAGACACCTTAGTTCATTCTTCATCCATTTCAGCTTCTTAATTACTTGAAACATCTTATGTCCTTCTACATCCCATTGCCACACCTTCTCCACTTTACTTAAGAAACAAGGATGACTTGCCCATACATTACAATATTTGAATGTCATCTTGTTTTTTCCTTTGGTCAGTTACTGATCTTCACTGGGCAATGATCACTTATCCCTTCTGGCATGTATTATGCATTAAAAGCTGGCATATTCTCCAACCACTCAGTGTTGATAAATACCCAATCAATTTTTGAGTAAATTCTTCCATTCCCCGATCTATCATTACATGTGTACCTTTTACCTTGGCCTGATAACTCTATCAGTTCACATCTCTCTACACAGCTTTTGAAATCCTGAATTTCAGCCATACTCACTTTGTTGCCTCCTATTCTATCCTCCATGTGTAGTACATAATTAAAGTCTCCCATAAGTATCCATGGTTGGTTTAAGCCTTTGTTTACATCTTCCAAATAAATCCATAAGCTTCTCTTTTCCTCCTTTGTATTAAAAGCATAGACCATGGTTAACAGGAAAGTTTTCTGCATAGCATTATGTATCACCTGTCATGTTATGGCTTGTGCATTGCTATTTACTTTATGAACTTGGAACATATCCGGCCTCCAAGTCACCCATATCCTCCCATTATGTGTTGGTCAAGATTTATAGTATACTGTCATCCTTCAAACATCTTTTTTGCCATCTCTTCTATTCTATTTTCTTTGATTTTATTCTCCACCAAGCCCATCAATCCAATGGACTCTTTATTACAAAGGAGTTTTACCTCCTTTTGTTTGTTAGGGGCATTTAAGCCCCTAACATTTCAACACATGATGTTATTCATGTTCTACTTGAGGGATATCATGGCTACCCCCTTCTGAATCTCATTTTCACCTCCCTGCAGTGTTGGGAACTCCTCTGCCAGTAGCTGAAATGGCTGGTTGTTTCTCATTCCCTTCATTTTGGCTTCTCTGAGTTTGTCTCTGAGCTCCTTCATTTGTTTGATAGTTCCTCCTAGTTTAGGTGTTGTTCATCCCAATTGTCTTTCCTCTTGCGGCTGTTTGTCATGCTCCTGTATGTCATATTTCTCATTTCCTCTATCCATCCTTGGATTATGTATTGTTCCTATTATTATCACCTCTTCAGTTTGTTTTTCTTTATCACTTTCTATTTTTTTTATCTGATTCTTGTGTTCTTTTCTTCCTACATTCTTCTTCTCTATGCCCATACTTCTTGCATTGATTTCATAATGTAGGTTTCCAGTCATATTGTATTCTCTGCTCAACTAAGTTTCCTTTCTCATTCCGAAAATATACCTTCTCTGGCAGTTTGGCATTCATATCCACTTCTATCAACAACCTTGCAAAGTGAAGCCCATTCTTCTTCTCTGTATGGTCATCTACCATAAGTGGTTTGCCAATTAAGCTCTCAATTTTGCTTAGCCCTTTCTGACTCCAATACTTGAATTCCAATCCAGGTAGTTTTACCCAAATTGGAACAGTGTATAATTCATCTCTAGTAAATTTCATATCCGCATTACAAGCCTTAACTATGAAAGGCTTATTGTCGAAATGATAAATTCCCCTTTGTAAGACCTTCTCTTTCCCCATATTCGAGTCGAACCTTATCAATATCACCCCCATTCTTCATCATGGACACTTTGTTTATTCCTAGTTTCCCCATATTCTTTGTATATACCCATTTATCACTGAGAAAGGTGGGTATGCTCCCAGAACATAGCATACAACCGCATTCTTCCAGAACACTAATTTTGTGCTTATATCATCATATTTGTAACACCTCGAAATTTTGGGTAATGGTTTGAGCACATTGATGTAGGTAAGTGGACCGAACCTCGGGAAGTTTATGTTGTACTCGCGTACACCAATAAGGAAATTAGTTTACATAAGGAGGTGATCCCGAAATAATTTTAGATTTAATAATGTGACGATGGGGATTAATAATAATAATTTTATATCCCAAAGAGGCTACGGACTAGTGTTATATTATGAGAATTGTGATATTGAGTACACGAAGGTTTTATAAGTCGTCGGGTTTTTAAGTGATTAAAATCGGGAATTAATTGTGGGATTAATTAATTATCAGTGGGACATCTAGTGGGATATTACGTATTGGTTTATAAACCAGCGGTGCAATGACTAGAGTCATTTACACGATTGCTGGCAGCTTCATAATCCATTTCTCTTCAAAGCCTCTTCAACTCTTCAATTTTCATTTCTCAAATTCCTTCATCTCTTTGAATTGCTGAAGAAATCACCCACTAGAAAGAAAGTTGGTATCCCTTTTATCCGGAAAGGTGAAATCAGTGGGTAAACCTCTGAAGGTCTCAACCCAGTTGGGGATTTTTGCACAATTGTCGCATAACCATAAAGGAAAGAAATTATGGCATTTGGGCCCCGATTTCAACAATAATTAGAACCCAGATGCTGAATTAAGTCCTGAGATATTGAAGAAGTGCTGAAATTGTTTTTCTGGATACTGGTGGATGTCCGTCGAAGTGCAATACCGATGCAAGTTTTCCGATAACTCTGGTTGAGGTAATTCTTCATATTCTTTGGACTATACAAGTTATAGAATATGATTCTTACCACTAGATTTAAGGTAATTATGGGGAATACTGGTTTGAGGGAGTATTATCAGGACTGATGTATGAATTGGTGACTGCATGTGAGATTTTTAGGTGCTACAGGTACTGTAGTAGCTAAGGATAAATGGTTAAAGAAGGTTGATTGTTAATTACATGCATAGGTAGCGATTCTTGCTCTTAAGTTTATAAGGTAGGAAGTGGTCAAGGAAGGCCTCCGCAAACTAATCCTACACGGCTGGAGGAGCACCCTCGCCCCTAGATAGCTCCCACGACTCATACCAGTTAATAGCTACGTCACGCAACAGATATGAAGCCAACATGACAGACTCAGTCTCTGAAGCCTTTATTACCCTCAACGTACGCTGTATCTGTCGGATGAACTCTTGTGGATTATCCTCGGGCCTTGATCCGAACAACTCTGGAGGGCTACAGCTCAAGAAATCATGAACCCTCAAACTATCAGATCTGGGGTCAACTCGCATCCTATTTATGAGTCGCCGCCGCCACGATCTAGTCGGCGGTATCGCATCTCTCGTGGCTCATCCTGCCCGCAGGTGATGGTGAGGCTCAGTCTTTGGGTCTCGAGAATCGTAATGTTGCCCCCTGAACTGGAGCCTCTGGAGGTGGCGGCGTGAGCTCGTCGGTAGGTCTGATCTTGGCATAGATTAGTACGGTGCACAGTAACTCTCTGAATCCGACTAGTATCCCCCGCTGCTGATTTGCCCTTCTGGGCCGATGTCGCCTTCTTCGGAGGCATAACTGTAAACATATTAAGTCGTCAGAGAGGGATTATCCTAATAACATAGCTCTATTGCACGATCTATGAGATGAAAGAATAGAAATCAATCCTAAATGTCCAGCATCCTCCTGTGTATAAGTATGGTGCACAACATACCCATACACAAGACTCTACTAGACACTGTCTGTAGATATTCCGAGGACTAACTGCTCTGATACCACTTTTGTCACGACCTGACCCGACGGGCCGCGATTAAGCGCCCTAATTGAAAGTCATTATACTAACATGTCACGTATAATTAGACTGTCACTAAGAACCAGATGAAATCCGACAGCATAACGCTGTAATAATAACACATGTCAGAATAGACCTGTCTCCTGAGGAATCACAATAATTCAACATAACAAAATAGGCAAGCCGACAAGACTGTCACCGTATACTATCACTTATATGCGGGAACATCCCAAAAACAGAGTACAACAGTAGTACAGCTGACCAAAACATATCTACAATCCTCATATAACCAACCCACACATATACAACCCACAATCGCTTCATGCACTTATGAGAAGGATAACGACATATGACGGACGGGGCCCCGCTGCGCCGCTTAAATATACATAAGTAAAAAAAAAGGGTTCTGTACCAAAATGACAAGCTCTGAATCAAAGGAGCTTTCCAAACAAATTGAACGGAATACTAGGCGGAGGATCACCAAACCGAGCCAGATCATGCGGCATTTAACGCATTTCGAGGAAAGGGGTCGATGTAAATAATGTACTAAGTATGTAAAACATGTAGTACTGTAAAGCAGTTCATAACTGGCCAACAGATAACAGGAGACATGTACGATTATCAAATACCAAATCCAACTGTGCCATGTAAAATATAGAGTCAATTGTGCCTTATAAAAATATATTCATATTAGTAATCATGAATGCTTATCCATATGATCATTATATATAAATAAATTGTCTGGCCCTCTGGTGAGGGACGCGGTGAAATATACTATCACGGTATCTGCATCAGATTACATGTACATAAACCGCCTACGATGAAGGATGCGGTGGAGTCAAATAAGGTATACTGCCCGACCCATTGTGGGATGCGGTAAAATCATATAAGGAATCTGCGCGCGTATCTGTTCGGCCCGGGACGCGGTGAAATGGTATAATCACATTAGCACGAATAGAATATCATGAGTAGCTTTACACATATCAAATCGTCACTTGTCTCTCAATGAAATAGATAAAAGACACTATCATGTCATGTATCATTTTAAAACATCCTTTGGAAACTCAAGGCACTTATCATATCATGAATCATTTTAAAACATCATTTGAAAACTCAATGAAATCATTAAATGAACTTTTTATTAGAAAGTCAAAGGCACTTCTCATGACACATTTCTTTAGGAATTAAACTGTGTAGAAATCATGTACGTCCGCCGTACGTTCATTAAATCATGTCAAAAAGAAAGAAGGAAGAGTTTCACATACCTTATCGTCTATACCGACTCGATAATTAGGATTCGTCTCAACTAGTACGTCAACCTATAACAATGATAACACGTCCGTCAACTCTATGATTTCTAACGTAAGTTATATTGAATGACGACTCTCTTTTCTATAAAAAATTGGGCAGCACTTCCCTTATTTATGTGCATATCCACAACTTATAAACCAAGCCAACAATACCAAATAATAATCACAACGTAAGGATATAACCAAAGCGATCCCAAATATTCCATTTACGCCATCATAACACATTCCTTCTCTTTTACATTTATGTAATACAACAACCAAGGTGATTACTATTCTTATATCTCATGTTAATCCATATTAGAACAACCTTTAAAACAATCCATTCATTTTAGCGATAACAACAAGAGTTCGAGTCCCTTAATTTGCAACATAACACCTTTTTTTTACATTCTAATTCTTTTTGGGACATATGTTAGTAATTACCATAATGTGCATGCATGTTCTTAATAATATTTCCAGCATTCTTAACTCAACTAAACAGTCCCTTATTGCATTACAACGATGTCCAATAATTTCATAAAAGTTTCGGCCATAACAACATAATTCCATAACTCTTTTTTTAACTTCTTAAAATCCAATTCATGTTCCAATAATTTCCTTATGAACAACTACAACTTTAAATATCAAGAATTTCTTTCAACTTTCAACATGCAATTAGCGACGATAATAGCAATAACACACTCGAATTCAATGTATACCAAAAACAGCCCCAATTCGGTATCACTATCCAAAATATTCACATGCAATGTCTTAATTCCAAATATCTCTTAATACAAATTCATTTCTTAAACTACAACAACATACACTTCAATTATACCATAAAAAGAAGAATTTTTACCTTAATTTCAAGCCCAAAACAGTCCCAATAAATCGGCCACTGCCCCAATTTTCTTGCCCAATTTTATCACTTCTTAACTCCAAATTGACATGCATGAATTCTACAATGCTAATCCATCATTCCTTATGTTTTTCTTCCTTAAACTTCAACTTAAAATCTGAAAATTTTTGCTCCTAAATTCGGCCAGC
The DNA here is from genome assembly GCA_029844215.1 of Przewalskia tangutica. Taxonomy (NCBI): domain Eukaryota; kingdom Viridiplantae; phylum Streptophyta; class Magnoliopsida; order Solanales; family Solanaceae; genus Przewalskia; species Przewalskia tangutica. The sequence continues at coordinate 4,880,129 of CM056723.1, read as the reverse complement.
CGTGGCAACGAATTACCCACTGTTTTGTACAATTCTTGGCTTAGAAAATTAGATGAAGAATGATTTAATCTAGGAGGAAGAAAATAAACTCCAATTTTGCTAGAGATGGGAGGGTGTTTTCAACCTAAGGAGAGAGGGAGAGAGTATTTCTTAGTAGTGGAGAAGATGGATGCCTAATAGGCTTTAAGAGAAAAGAAAAAAAATCTGAAAATTAAACATTACACGTTGATCCCTAATTGTCTTCTTAAATAAATCTTAGCTCCCCCTTCTTTTTAAATCTTGAAATTTCCATAAGACCTCGTATTCTCGTTGTCATAACTTATATAATACGTTACTAATCCATAACGAGAATATACAACTATCATAAGAAGTTCCCCAACGTCACACTCGTAGTATTTGAAAATTATTCCGGAATCACATCCCTGTATACTAATTTCCGAATTTGCATATATAAATATACTCTATATCCAAGATTCAAATCTTATTTCTTAATTACGTTCTCTAATTATCGTCTTAAAACCACGAGGTGTAACAAACGATTTCTTCCCTGCTTTCGGTTGTTTTTCTACTTCATCTGCCCATCGCGGCATGCGTGAGCGCCCCGCTCCACTTATTCCTTCTTTCCAATCGAGGATGGTTGTTGCATGTGCACCTTGCCCTAGTGTTACTCCATTTTGGTTGGATATCATCTCCACTGTGTTGTGCTTTTCTTGGGTTGTCAATTGATCAATACCCATTTCTGCCTTAATGTTTTCTTCATCTCCATCATCCCCCAAATTGCTTTGATTTTCTTCCAAATTGATTTGTTTATTCAATTCTGCTTTCTCCTTGCTTTCTCCTTCTGTTGTGTCTTCTCCTGTGCTTTTGCTTCCATCACCATTGCTGCTTTCCGTGAAGGTTTTCGTACTCTCTTCTTCGTGAAGGCACACGTTTAGCTAACGTGCGCTGAGAGAGAAAACCCGTGAGAGAGAAAGCTAAATGGGGTATTTGTGTCGTTGATTTTTATTCGCTGGAACTTAAAATAAAGTTATAACTTACTATATATATTGTGACAAAAGTATTACTAGTATTTCTTACTGTACCTTTTAGTGTGGGAAAAATATTTCTATTTTTTAATAATTCATAGTAACAAATTAAATATGATTATAATGTTCGGTTAAGCATTCCTTGCCGTACCAGACACATTATCTACCTCAATCAACCGATCACCAAAAAATAAGATAATGTTTACGATTAAAACATTGTCTAGAAAAATACTACTACTATCGTATAGTACTAATATAACACCCACCTTATCCGCATAGGCGTAAATTAGTTGGTTTCAGGGTTTAGATTGCCCCAAATATAAGACCCACCTTGTTGGAATATGAACAAATAAATTTTTGTCCACTTTAAGATTTGATTCCCATCGTTTTCTCTTTTCTTGATCATACATACAAACTGAGATAATGCTAAACATGGATGCTTTCATTTTTTTGGACGATCGAATTATTAGAAATCTGGCCCTTTGACTAATTATGACCCCTTCTGCTAAGGGTCCCAAGGAAAAAAATTTATTTGTTTTTTTAAAATAAGAGTTATGATCAAGGCAAGTAAAATTTAGTACTTTAATCTAAATCATGTATATGTATTAAGAAATTTATTAAATATATATATATAAAAATTAAATTTACAATTCATTTATAAGCACTTGAAATTGCCGTCCTAAAATCCAAAAATCTTAAAATCCTAAATCGTCTATGTAAATGAGAAAAACACTCATGTGAGGTGAAACAGTTTATAGCTCATGAACCATTAACTATTTTCATAATTCTTGATAGTATAGATATTTAGGATTATAGTTTTAAAATTATAGCAAAATAACAATTCTTTAGTGAAAATCAAAGTCCAATAAATTTAGCAAAATTCTAATACAATTACATTGGTTTTAAGATTTTAGTTTTAGTTGAGTACAAAATCCTAGATATTAGGGAGGAAAGTTAATATTACAAATTTACCCAATATGTTATTATTCTTTAGAGAAAATTCTAACTTAAAAAGGTAAAAATCGTTTAATATTTTAATTAATCAATATTTATATTTAAAATAATATAGATCGATAGAACGATAGAGATTATTATTGTTTTTTTGTCCGACAAGATAAGAAGATAAGGAGCCCGCATGGACGTAGCTCAGTTGGTTCCGGAGTGATAGATTACCCTCAAGTAGACAGGTTCGAGTCCTGATATCCGCAGTGTGGGAGTTTCATTTCTCCTTTGTGGGGGATGACTCCTTATGGACATCAGACATTGTGGCTCTCACTTAGTGAGCCGCTGAGTTATTGAAGCGAAATTATCGCACTTAAACTATGGAATAAATGAAATCAGCAAATAAGAACAGAGGTAAACTTAAAGACAGTAAGGAATGTTCCCAAAAATGTTCTGTGACATGAACTGGAACATTAACAAAAACGCAGAACTAAAAACTGAGTTTAAGATGCAGCGGAAATAAATCAAGGACACCAAAGTTTGTTTTTCATAAGTTATATAATTGTATATAACTTATAGTGGTCTCATGACCAAACATTTATTGTATAAAAATTATACAATCTTACAAATCCCTTGAGAATGAATAGTAATCCGTAAAACAAAAGGGATTAAAAGAAGTTAAGTCCTAACTTCTAAGCCTGAAAAATCTATCTAAAATAGAAGTGAAAAACACCCTATTACAATTGCTTTGAGTTGAAAGAACAAGTATATATCTAAGAAAGCAATTCGTAATTTTGAACAAGTGTAATCACAAAAACAGGCTGCTCGATCCAGCTGTTTTGAGGCAATATTTGAGACGTCTCAGATCTGAATTTTGTTCTGCAAAAACTGGATAATTAAACCTTGGAGTGAACCCTCTATTTATAGTGGAGAGTCCACCCAAGAGGCTCCTTGATTCTCGGTGGAGGTTGAGCAGAATAGGGTTGGTTGGAGCTGTTCTTTAGCCTTAAAACTCTCACCAGATTTGACTTTGTCTTCCTGAGAATGCTCCTTCCGTTATGCACTCTCCTTGGACTTGGTCTTGTCAAGTACTATCGTGTTTCCCTTAGCTCCTAACCAAGCCAAACATTCACGTGATAAAATCTTCTCAGCTTCAGAATCTGCTCCGTGAAGATAGGCAAAACTTATGCCAGAAATGTCCTCCCAGATGTCACGACATTTGGGATGACATTTTCCTGTTTTTACTTAACACCAAAAAGAGACATGTTACGGAAAATGTTAGGACACAGAACCTAACACTAACAATCTCCCCCTTTTTGCCTTTCTTCACAAAACTAACTAGTTCACTGATTTTATCACTGGCAAATCTCTCAACCTTTAACCTGAAACAGCACGATATATACATTATGTGCCAGTAAGTTACTCGAATCAGAGTAAGATGCAACTGCGAGTATACATTTAAAGGATTAATGCATCAAACCATCAATATACACATAAACAAAGATAGAATAAATAGCAATATATAAACAGAATTAAAATGTCTCAAATTGTCAACCCAAATAACTACAGTCCACAAATAAAAGTATTCAACAACTGCTACTTAGCAGCCTAAACACAGCAACACAACTTCAGAGCTATTTCATTTCCAGATGTCTTCTGGTTTCATCTCCCCCTGCATCAAGATCCTCTGTTTGAGCATTCACCGTCGCTTGCTCCCCGACTGCACTCCATCTCCCTTTTGGGAAGAAAGCAAAAATAGGTAGCGTTCCCTAGCTTCCACCAGGGCTACCCGCACTGGTCCACTCTCGCGATCTGGCATTGAGCTTTGCAATCTCTTGCACCACCAAGCGATTGTCAAGACGATCGTGAGATGTTACCGAGATGTTCGGGACATTTCGTAACACTAGCAATTCCACCGTATTCGCCCATGGAAGATCAATGACTCGCTTCGCTTCTTCGTGATCGTCGATTAACGACGATACTTCGTTCTTTCCAGAGCAGATCTCGCTAGGGGCTTGAATCCTGAGGTTAGTATCTTAAAGATCAATGAGGAAGGGAGGATGATACCGTGTCCTTTTCTGCCATATTTACAATCTGTTGAAAGATTGTTTTTCCTATATCAACACTTAAACATTTTCCTATTTTGTATAGGAACAATGCTTGTTCAATTGTTACAATTGATTTGTTCAAAGAACACAACCAATTGTGTATCATTAACTTGTGCAAAACAGCAAATAAGGCAGTGAGTCTGGATGTTGGACACCTTGAAACCCATTTCTTCACCACTCCACCGGTGAGATATGAAATCACTTCATCCCTATCATTTATCACTTCCCGTTCTGCCCTCTCATCATCATTCACTCTATTCAAACATTGGTTAATTGTAGTCGGTGTGAAGTCATAAAATTTGTTATAGAGAAACACTTTCCCAAAGTTTTTCGACTTGGGTTTCTCTATTTTGCTTGTTAGATTTGCATAAAATAACTTCACTACCTTGTCTACATAAGGACATTTGTTATTTACCGAGTCTAGTAGATTTCTTGAAGTGAAGAAATCCACGAGACCATGGCTACTACAAGACGCAATGTCCAATACCTTCTCGGTTCGAATGGCTCGACCGTTGAACCAAGACCAATGTTTTGAGTGATTGGCTGTTAAAAACTCGGAAGAGAAAGAGATTACCTCAGATGCAGATTCAGAGCTACTGCTTGTTAGACCTCGGACACTGGAATCTGAAGATGATTCAGAAGATGTCATAACATTTTCTGTGACATCTTGAGGGGTTGATGATGATTTTGTTTCCCCTGAAGTCTGACCAGATTTCTTGAAATAAAACTTCTTCAGAGGGGTGTCGTCTGGAATCTCATCTTCCTTACTTGATTCTGGCAGATTTGTGACGGAAGTTGAAGCAGGTGATTCCGGTTGGGACTCACCCGAAAGGGTCTTTTCTGAATCAGCACAACTGGAGCTTGTAGAGGGAGGAGTCGCTGACTTATTCCTTTTGGTGGGAGATTCACCACTGCCAAAGGTCTTCTCAAAGTTTCGGACCGATCTCCGAGTGGGAAAAGCTGCTTGATTTGTCCTCTTTGGAAGGACGGAAACATCCGGGGTTTCCTCTAAGTTGATAGGGTTGTTTGTTTCTCCTGGATAGGCGATTTCCAGAGGTTCTTGAAAGATACTTACCACCAAATCTGTGCACAATGGTGGACTTGTGCTCATTGGAGAGTGTTCTGGGACTGATGGTGACATTTTTGGTGACATGGGTGAGACATCCATTGGAGAGAAAGGTGAAGAAGAGAAGGAGAAGTTAGGGTTTTCTGAGGTTACGGGAATGGGAGAGGTTTGTGAGGGAGATGTGTTGTGTGAGGGATTCATCGTGGGTAATTAGCTAAAATTTCGTTCCCGCCCCCTTTTTTTTTTTTTTTTTTTTTTTTGTTGTTGTTTCTTGGAGGAATTTTCTTTGGAAGTGAGAATTAGTAATTAGTGAATGGTTATTTATACATTTGGCAAAAACTATCTACAATAGTGTTTAAGTTCTATACAAAGACTAGTTCCTAAGGTTTAGAGGTTGTTTCAAAATAGACATCAAAACCAAGAGAAATTTTTCAACAAAAACCAACTTAACATTAATTGACAAAAAATCTGGAAATCTGAGTGTTTATCAGAAATGTTAGCACATTTTGTGTAACACGGGAGTCGTTTTCTCATAGGAACAGCAGTTTCGGCAACTAAACAAGACACTTTATAGAGTTTTGTCTCTAAATTGGTGGAACAATGTATATTGAGTCCAAATAGATAAGATCTTGTGTCTATTATTATAAGTATGTTGATACTCCTATAGAATAGGAACGGTATCATTTTTGTGGGCTTTGCCCAACATTTTACAATTGCCGAGGAATTTAAGGCTTTGCCTTATTTTTTGATACTCCCTTTTTATGATTTTTATATCATCGCAGAGAACGGTATCATTTTAAAAAGGTGTTCCTTTGAGAAGTCATGACCCGTTAGAAACACAAAACAACTTTAACATTTACCGAAAAAGCGGTTCAGATGTTACATCGATGAATGTTACCATAAATGTCGTGACATTTGGATAACACACCAGTGATTTTGATTTTTATATCGAGCGAGGCAGAGAGTTTTTCAAGTTTGAAAACCTCTCACGATCTAAAGCTTTTGTAAAAATATCACTAGTTGATGAAGTGTCAACATAATCGATTCTAACTAGTGTTTTTCAACCAAGTCTCAAGAAAGTGATGTCTTATATCTATATGTTTTGTACGAGTCTTGAACCGGATTTTTAGAAATATTGATGGCACTCATATTATCACAGTACAAAACTAAGATATTTTTTGAAACACCATAATCGTCTAACATGTGTCTTAGCCATATTAATTGAGAGCAACAACTCCCCGCTGCTACATATTCAGATTCAGCAGTTGAGAGTGAGACACAATTTTGTTTACGACTGTACCAGGAGACTAAGTTATTGCCAAGATAAAAACATCCTCCACTAGTACTTTTTCTATCTTCCACATCCCCAGCCCAATCCGAGTCACTATATCCTATTAGATTAGGATTAGTGTCTTTGGAATACCAAATTCTAACTCACACGTGTTTGAACATATCTTATGACACGTTTGACAAAGATTTAAGTGGGAAATTTTAGGGCATGCTTGGAATCGTGCACACACACAAACACTAAACATAAGATCTGGACGACTCGCGGTGAGATACAAAAGACTACCTATCATAGATCTGTATAAAGTTGGGTCAACATTCTCCCCAACATCATCTTTGGATATAGTCTGGGTTGATCCCATCGGAGTCTTCATGTGTTTGGCATTCTCCAAACCAAACTTTTTAACCAGGTTCTTGGCATATTTGCTTTGTGAAATGAAGATACCCTCCTTATTTTGTTTTATCTGCAAGCCTAAGAAAAAGGTTAGTTCCCCTATCATGCTCATTTCGAATGTTGAGGACATAGCTTCGACAAAAGTCTTAAGATGAGACATTGAAGTCGAACCAAACACTATGTCATCTACATAGATTTGAGCAATAACCATATCTGATCCATGGTGTTTTATAAATAAAGTACAATCAGCTACACCACGTTGGAAACCAAATTCAAGAAGGAATTGAGTTAAACGATCATACCATGCACGTGGAGCTTGTTTTAGTCCATACAAGGCCTTTTTTAACTTGTATACATGTTGTGAATGGTGAGGATCTTCAAATCCTTTGGGTTGTTCAACATATATCTCCTTATCAATATATCCGTTCAAAAAAGCACCTTTCACATCCATTTGGTGAAGAGTTATCTTTAAACAACAAGCTATGGCAAGTAATAATCTAATTGATTCAATTCTAGCTACTGGAGCAAAAGTTTCATCATAGTCGATACCTTCGACTTGAGAGTATCCTTGAGCCACTAGTCTAGCTTTATTTCTAATAACGATTCAGTTCGTGATTTATTCTTAAAGATCCATTTAGTTCCTATTACATTAGTCTCATCAGGGCGAGGAACTAGATCCCAAACCTCATTTCTGGTGAACTGTTCTAGTTCTTCTTGCATGGCTTGTATCCACCAACTATCTTTTAGTGCTTCATTAATGTTTTTAGGTTCCAAAGTAGAAACATAGCAAGATTGACTTACCTTGTGATGTATGGTGGACATACACGCATACTTCACCATGTCTCGGTAATTTTTTGGCTCTTTTCTCCTCGTTTTTATTCCTTCGAACACTTCTCCTATTACCTGTTCAGTGGGATGGTTTCTTCTGATTCTGGATGAGGGATCCCTGCGTACTGAATCACGAAGTTCATAGGGTGTCATTTTTGTTCCTGGTCTAAGATAGACTCTATTAGAGATGTGACTTGCAGTGTTTAGAGCTTCTGCCCAAAAACGTTTTGACAGTTTTTTAGAACTTAGCATGACTCTAGCCATTTCTTGTAGGGTTCTATTCTTCCTCTCTGCTACACCATTTTGTTGGGGGGTTTTGGGAGCAGAAAATTCATGGAAAATACCTTTTTTCTCACAAAATGTAGAAAATTGATTATTTTCAAACTCCTTTCCATGATCAGATCTTATCCGAAAAATAGAGGAATGATATAGATTTCTAATTCTAGAGTACAATATTCTAAACATGTCAAACGTTTGAGACTTTTCTTTCAAAAAGAATATCCAAGAGTATCTTGAAAAGTCATCTACAATCACAGCGAGTACCTACGCTCCTAGGCTATCTACCTCGATTGGACCCATAAGATCCATATGTAAAAGTTGAAAGCAATGAGGCGCACGAGAATTGTCCATCAATCAACAACTTTGTGAGGACACGGGTTTGCTTACCTTTGAGACAATCTTCACACACCACGGTTTCACTCATAGACTTAGTTTAGGAATGCCTTTACCGCCTCGTAAGATATCAATTTTCTAAGGTTGTGGTAATTGACATGTCCTAGTTTTTGATGCCACAATGATGTCTCATCACCCTAACACTATTACATACCTTATGTTCTCCGACAAGATAGCAATTATCACTTGTTCTTGTACTGTCATTATGCATTTGTTAGTTTCATGATCACTGCATGCGCATGTTTATTGAATCTTACCTCCAAGTTGTCATCACACAGTTGACTTATACTAATTAGGTTAGCCATCAGACCATCAACGTGCAAGACATTATTCAGTGTTGGAATTTCAGGGACATTAACAGTTCCTCTTCCTATTATCTTACTCTTTCCACCTCCTCCATATGTAACATTTCCTCCATTTAGAGCCGTAGTTCTTTAGATGCCTTTTGTTCTGTCATATGGCGGGAACGACATCACAAAGTACCACGATCCGAGATATCGGTCCAGATGCGATTATGGCTACATTACAACTTGTTTTCTTGATGGGAACCCAAACCTTTTTGTTACCTTACGATTTTTGTAGATAGAGTAGTCTCTTGAAGTCTTTGTCAAGTTCTTGTGACAAGATTCTGAAGACCTTTTCTTTACGAGTTTTAGTAACTTAAAGCAAAAAGGTTTTAAATGTCCAGATTTATTACAATAATTGCACACATAGTTGCTACCCTTCTTACAGTTTATTTCCCATTTTAACAAACAAGTTGGAGCATAATGTATTGATAGGATTCTTGTAGCCCAAACCAAGACTGATGAGGTTGACTAACACTAAGGATTTCATCTAATTTGGAGGTGCCTTTGTTAAGCTTTTGAAGGTTGCTTGGCGGATCCAACTTTGCACTTATCTTTCCGAATTCAAGATCTTTTTGGTAAGAGTCACTTCCAGGTCGGGTAATGGTACTTATCAAATCTGCATTCTCACGAGTTAGAGTTTTCACCTTTGATTCAAGTTGATTAGATTCAATGATTAAGTCCTTGCAAAGGCTTGCAATTCCTTAATCATATCATCCTGTAGTCTTCGAGTCTTAGGTTTAGAATCATTTTTTGAAATAAAACCACAGAAGCAATTGACATCTGAAGAATTAAAAAACTCATACACATCTGCTTTGTATCTGCAGATATTCTGGCTGATGTTCTGGAAATGTCATGACATTTAGTGTATCACGATCTAAACCTTCATCATCCGCGAGAATGTTCAAAAACGATGGCAAGATTGCTTGTGACTCTATTTCTGTATTCTCTTCTCCTTCACCTTCATCATCACTTAGGGAAATCCATAGACTTTTGCCAACCTTTCTTAAAGTGTTTGCACACTCGTTGGCATAATGGCCCATCGAGCGAGCATGACATTGAATCTTTGTCAGCTTGGGATCGAACACGGTTCTCGAATTTATCCTCCAAGTTGATTGCCTTTTTGTGCGTTGGGAAAATTCTTGGTAATTCGTGGATTGAATCCTTGGTTTTGGTGCTCTTTAGACTTAGATTTATTCTTATCTTCGTTGAATCTTCTTAACATCGTATTGAACCTACGAGTAAGGAGAGCAACGTTGACACCATCCCCAATTTCTTCAAGTGTTTCATCCTCTTCATTGACTTCCGTCTCTAAGGATTTTGCTTGAAGGGCAACATCCTTGCCTTTGTATAAAGACCTTTGATTTTCCATGTTCATCTCATATGTTTTGAGAATGCTCATTAAAGTATGTAGGTCCATTGTGGCAAGGTTGTGTGCTTCTTCAATCGCACAAATCTTAATGTTGAACTTTTCAGGAAGAGATCGAAGGGCTTTTTCAACAAGTTGATTGTTGGTCAATGGAGAACCAAGAACTTGACATTCATTAGAGATATCAATCAACTTTTCAAAATAGGTTTTAATATCCTCCGATTCCTCCATCCTTTAACGCTCATACTTACTCACGAGCACGCGAGCTTCGTTCGTCGAACACTCGAGCTACCTTCACAATGAGTTTGTAAAGTATCCCAAGATCTCGCAAGAAGCAATTTTGGATGAGTTTGAACATATAAAGATCAACCCATCCGAAAATAGCATTTAGTGCCTTTTCGTTAAGCGCACTATTAGTTTCTTCAAAAGTCCATTCGCCTCGGCTTGACCAAAATGTCGCCTTTCCTCGTCCAAGGAAGATAGGAACGATGTATCCATTTGTAATAGATCTCCATGCTCTAACATCAACGGATTTGATGTGAACGTGGCGAATCTTCCAAGGATAGTTTGATCCATCTAAAATAGGAAGTCTACCAATATTTGGATTACCGGATCCATAGTTAAGTAAAAGGACCGTAGCACTTATTATGTCGTGTCGGCTCACTCAGGCGAAATTATCGCACTTAAACTATGGAATAAATGAAATCAAGAAATAAGAACAGAGGTAAACTTAAAGACGATGAGAATGTTCCCAAAATGTTCGTGATACGAATCGAACATTAACAAAAACGCAGAACTAAAAACCGAGTTTAAGATGCGTGAAATAAATCAAGGACACCAAAGTTTGTTTTTCATAAGTTATATAATTGTATATAACTTATAGTGGTCTCATGACTAAACATTTATCAGATAAAATTATACAATCTTACAAATCCTCGAGAATGAATAATGTAAGTAAAACAAAGGGATTAAAAGAAGTTAAGTCTAACTTACAGCTGAAAAATCTATCTAAAATAGAAGTGAAAAACACTATTACAATTGCTTTGAGTTGAAAGAACAAGTATATATCTAAGAAAGCAATTCGTAATTTTGAACAAGTGTAATCACAAAACAGTGCTCGATCCAAATTGTTTTGAGGCAATATTTGAGACGCCTCGGATCTGAATTTTGTTCTCGCAAAAACCGGATAATTAAACCTTGGAGTGAACCTCTATTTATAGTGGAGAGTCCACCCAAGAGGCTCATTGATTCTCGGTGGAGGTTGAGCGAGAATAGGGTTGGTTGGTCGTTTCTTTAAAACTCTCACCAGATTTGACTTTGTCTTCCCGAGAACGCTCTTTCCGCATGCACTCTCCTGACTTGGTCTTGTCAAGTACTATCGTGTTTTCCTTAGCTCCTAACCAAGCCAAACATTCACGTGATAAAATCTTCTCAGCTTCAGAAATCTGTCCGTGAAGATAGGAAAAAACTTATGCCAGAAATGTCCTCCCAGATGTCACGACATTTGGGATGACATTTTCCTGTTTTTACTTAACACCAAAAAGAGACATGTTACGGAAAATGTTAGGACACAGAACCTAACACTAACAGTTATCATGATTTACATCATCCATCAATTTCTATTGGGCCGAAAGATAGGGGCTATCTGGGCATGGATTTCGGCTTTCGCCCCCGACATAAGAAGATAAGGATAATTGGCTCATGTGGATAACTCTTTGATTCGAATACGGCCCTTTTCCTCTTTAATTTGTCTCTTAGTGCTGACCCCATTTTTTCTCTTTCATGTGTTCAATTTATATATTCACTTCTTGAAAAAATGTCATTTGTGTCCACTCTTTCATGAGTGGTAAACCTTTGTCAAGTTGGATCAGAATTTTCTCTCAAATGAGTCATCAAATCAACACAAACTAACAAAAAGACCTCATCAAAGATATCTCTGAAAATCTATCCAAGCACAGAAATGATTGAGGATTTGAATTTTAATGAATTTGAACTCGTGCCTATACATGACTCGTTTGGTTACTGGATTCAAAATTAGTTATTAATTATTTAGTATACTGAATTTTTACACATGTACAAAGTTCAAACAAGTTACCTACTCTTTAAAATCATGTGGAAGATAAGAATAAGTTCCTGTATTGGGTAAAATTCGTAGACGTCATGTGGATGTATCAGGTGTTGAACGGGACAGTAAATACAGATCAGGCTCTAGAATCAGCAAGTGAAAGGTTTCGGGAAAGCATGTATGTCGGCCGGAGGTTTAACCAAGATTTCCGTCTCCAGGGGCGAAGGTCATGAAGGATCCGGAGGAGCTTGTCAGTTCACCGGATAAATCCAGCTAATGTCCATTACGAGAGATCCCGAGTCTCCCTCTCCCGTCTTTAATATGCATCATTGCCTTTATTACTCTTAAATGTCGGGTTTAATATTTAGAATTAAGAGGGCATAATTCGTGGATCATGCACTCTTTTAGCTCTAATATAAATAGAGATTTATGTCCCATTGTAATTCATTCAGAATTTTACTAGCAGAAAAAGCATACTTAGCCATTCATTGTGATTTCTTGTTCTTAATCAAGCTCTCAAGCTTTGTCGGTAACCTTTTCCAAAGACTAGCTCATGGGGTCATCCGGGCTCAGACTACTTTATTTTGAATATTTGATTATCTCATTTTCATTTTATCTTAATATTTTTTATTATGTTGTTAATTTGGTCATATAGATTCACATGTCCATAACAATGTATACAAATTTAACGGTACAATTTTACAAATAAACAATACTAGAATATAATTATTATTATGTCTCAATCCAAATAAGGTGAAACGATATCAATTAGGGTATGAATTCACGGACCATAATGTTGGTGTTTACAGTGGATGTATGAGAATAGTGTACAACTATCACTAGTACTTAGAAAGGATAATCAATTATAATTTCAATATAATAGGCTTGAAGCCTAACATCAGTTGTCACAACATGAATAAGTGTTGATGATCTTGATCTTCGATCTTTAATCCTTCCTTGAAGTCTTGAGATGTTGGTTGAAACTGCAGCAAGCCCCTTGAGAACAACAACAACAATATGTTTAGAATCTGGAAATATAACAAGATAATTGGCTTGCTGAGTCGACCAAATTCTTGATCTAAACTTAAGATAATATTGTCTCGTATATCCTTTCAACGGTGTAATGACAACTTATCTCCCAAGATAAAACAGCAATCAAACAAATGAGCAAAGAGAACTCAAGTGTTTGCTAGAATAAAAGGATTTTTTGAGTGTGTAAGATTGCAAGAAAGGAAGAGATTTCATCAAGTCTGAAATCATCCAAGTGTAGAGAGTATTTCTCTTATGTTCATTATGTATATTGTGTCTCCTCAAATCTGAAATAAGGAATGATTATATAGTGTTTAAGGATGGGGAGATGTGCTAATAGGTGTTTAATAGGGCTGTTAATGAACACCATAATGGCCAAAACGTTGTGGCATAAGTGTCAAACGTAAGTTAATGTCATCAATTCCTTGATTTTCCCGTTACTGGAATGCTCTCTGAACATTTAGCGCCGCGACGCTGGTCATGAGGCGCCACAGCGCCGGCAGAAAATGCCTTGCAGAAACTTCATAGACCAAACTGTAATTATAATAAAGTCTGGGGTCCAAAAAGATAATGTCAGAACAATCCATGACCTACGACCCGACCCGGACCGGGCGGGTGTGGGCCTAGTCTCGAACCCAAACACACCTAGGTCCTCCCTCCTTCAAACACATGGGTTACCCCTTGGGGTCTCAATCCATTATTCAGTTTAGAGACTTATAACATGAACAATTCTTCCTTTTACTACCGATGTGGTAGATTTGTCACACACTACTCTTCCATGTCTCAAACATCTTACTTCGCGGACCAATATCTCTTTCATTTCTCAATGGAATTTGACGATTCTTGGCCCTACGATCATCTACTCACTTAGTAGATTACACACGTGTAAAGAACCAGGTTCTCCAACATGTGGAACCATGATGTTTAAGTCATTGAAGATGGGCGGACCCAACCTCCACCAGAGGCAAATTTCCAACAATCCCCTCTTGGAAGAGATTTTGGTGCACACACATGGTGCCTTCTTTCAGCAATCTTTTTGACGGATCAATGTTGCATCTGGAGAGGTAGTCGGAGCTTTGAACCTTCCATAGTAGAATATCATCGGACATATTTACTGCGCGGTGAACGTGATGTCTTGAAGTCTTGAACCATCAGTGTTTAGTATATGTCAAGACAATGGTATCAACACAACACATTTCCTACTCAATCCTTCTTTGTGTTTTATCCGTCGTGGGTCGTGGACACCCTTGAATTCTTAAGTGCATTCATTTGAGGCGGCATGTCCTCGCACTTAAATAGGTGGTCTCCTACAATGTATCCTGCAATACCTAGTTTCACAAGCGTTAGGAACCATTAAAATTTTCCTCAATCTAACCTCAATTGTTGAGGATCATTAAAGATTTGAAAACTTATTCTTTACCCCTCTACAAGTAGCACCTTTTGTCTATCACAGGAACGGCCTTGGATTATGTTTCTTAAGAAGAAATCGTTATCCGAAGTTCTCTTGCTTCCACCGAAGCGCTCAACTGAACCTTTACAGTTTAGTTTTCCCATTGAACCTTATTCATGGGATATCCAGTCTGTAAGGTTGGGTATCCACTATATTGGTTCTTATTGATTGGATTTTAAGCCAATTCCCCTAGACAGGAAGACATCTTGATATGTGGGTAACCCTTTATCTTTAAAGTGTTCGTTATATCCTTTGATTTGTAATCAAGGACGTGTCACCCGATCAACTGCCATACGGTTTTAAGTCTGCAACAAGTATGTCCAGACACCGTCATTCGTGCTCTCACAGTGTCAAACTAGAGCAGCCACGAGTTACTCCCAAGAAGGGACATCCTCTAAGAGGTCGTGAAGTTACTCAACTTCTTGTCATGCTTTGTGCAAAGCCATGACCTCTGATTCCATCATGAATCGTCCGATGCAAGATTTGCTTAGAGGATTTTCCTAAGACACACCATGCATATTGGTGTTCTTCAGGTCTTATGTCCAGTTTACATCATGTTGTTCTTCCAGAACCACTGGACATCCAGAATATCATAGATAAGCAAATTATTCAGATGTCGTCACATCCAATTTAACACCTTCTATTGATTATTTCCAGAAGCACTAGTGAACCTTAGTTCAATTGGTATTCTTTTATGAACTGATACCAGGTCATTTGCAGTGTGACCTGAGAATATGAACTGATACCATGATTCCAATCAACTCTATGATTTAAATCCATTGGTGACTTCAACGAGACTGTCGAATTCATCACAGATGAGTTTGGAATAAGACCAGTCTGTTAGATGTCTTAAGGATTCCAACTCCTAAGATGTCATCTGTAGTACCCATATCCTTTCATGTTGAAACATACATTTGAGGAGATACCATTCGATAGTAGAGTACGATCAAATGTTTAGTGCCAATACTTTGGGCTTGTTTAGCCGCAAGACAGATTTGACAAGCGGCGGACTTTCTTCTCTTTCCTAGAACCTCAAACCCCTCGGGTTGTTCCGCATTACTTACTTTGGGCTTGTTTCAGTTCGCACAGAGATTTGACAAGCCGACAGACTTTCTTCTCTTTCCTAGAACCTCAAACCCCTCGGGTTGTTCCGCATTACTTACTTCATCCTCTTTCAGAATTTTTGGTTTTCCAACAGTTGGCTTTCTAACTTCAGAGTCAATGTTTCTGTTGTCAGATTCATTGTTTTTGTTTTATCTGAAACTTTCAGGACCAAAATGCAGACATTTCTGGGACCATAAGGAATTTCAGTAAGAAGCCCAAGTCCTCAAAACCAATTCTCCGATTAGGAAGGCTGTCTCGACATTCATGTCACGCAAAACTGCGATGGCCCTGGATGTCTAAGTTATATACATAGGAACACATGTCCCGGTAGCCGGGGCCTTATACCCGTTAATAGATTCATATAATGTATACTCAACTGGAGTATCCAATTTTACAACCCAAAGGTTATTTACCCGGAGGAAGATCAACCATAACATGGTTCTATCTGACGGAATCTATTTTTCTGTTTTTAGATTCTTTCCAAAGCGATGCTTTTGGTGTTGACAATTCTTTGTTAATTGTCTATGATATATTTTAACCATACAAGCTAGAAGGCTTGGAACAAGTATTTGTCACCTCTTTTGCTCCGATTTGGTTCAACATCTAGAATCTCTGAGTTCTGTAGATCTGGAACATTAAGTTTCGAATAGTCAGCAACTTTCGAGTCTTGTAGATTTGGAACATCTCGTTCCGTATATCAGGCTCTCGCGGACTCTTGTTAACCTCGAGCAATTACTTCTTTTTTCATTTCCAAGGAAAGATAACTTCAAAGAGTTCAGCATTCTTTGACACCAAGATGCGAAACGCACTACTGTTGTTTGCAGATCTAGTGGATATGCAATCTACAGTCTTAGGTTCAACTTGACCTGTTTTGGCTTAGGTGTTTCAACCCTTTTGCCACACTATCCCATATCACAACATCTGTAGATGAGATTCTTTCCATGTTCCACATGGAGAGTTATCCTTATCCTTATGCGGGGTTCTACTAAGAGTCGCATTAGCGGTAAGAATTGCATTGCCCTATACGTCTTAGGCGTACGGATATGCGCTTGGCTAACACCGTTAGTCTGAGGTGAGTAAGAAGCAGTCGTTTGATCAACGATGCTTCACATTGTAGGGAGGCGTCGCGGCGCTGAAACTTTAGAGAGTTTTTGGCGTCGTCGGCGTCGCGGCCCTGCAGGGAGGCACCGTGGCTCAGAAACTTCAGAGAGTTTTCTAACGTTGCCGGCGTCGTGGCGCTGGCTAGCGGCGCCGCGGCCCTTTACGGCTCCACGGCGTTTCTGACTCGTTTCATCTTT
This sequence comes from Przewalskia tangutica, assembly GCA_029844215.1. Lineage (NCBI taxonomy): Eukaryota > Viridiplantae > Streptophyta > Magnoliopsida > Solanales > Solanaceae > Przewalskia > Przewalskia tangutica. The sequence goes on along the minus strand of CM056723.1, from coordinate 4,863,148 downwards.
GTTCTTCAAAAAAGGATGTCATACGTTGTATCATCAACAATTAAGATCACAACGTACTTGTCTCCCCCCCTCTATTTGTGCAAACTTCAAGTCACCCATATGGGTGTTACCAAGTTATAGAGGAGCGGTGCTTCTTTCGCTAATCCTTTGATGGAACGGAAAGATGATTTTGCCTCTTCGCCTACCTCACATTTATTCGAGGGTTTATGTTGACAGACGACAACAATCTCAACTTTTTGTTGGTTTTTGAATGACTTTCTATTAAACGTGTCTTACTCTATGAGGTCATAGATGCACGGATTACAAACATATCATTCATTTGTCACCTTCGTTGGCCTTTGAATGACTTTCTATTTAACGTGTCTTAATCTATGATGATATAGATGCACTGATTACAAATATCTCATCCACTTGGCTACAGTTTTACTGTACCACTTTTGGTTATTATCGACTTGCGGGACATGAGGCGAAAAACTCAAGTCATATTGTCCAACAGCGTCCTTAAAACCAAGTTTAGGACATGTATCACCTCTTTTAAGAGTGATCCCATTCCTTAATTCCTTTTGAGGACAACCTCTTCAACTTCTTCTATTTTGAAGGTAGTGTTGCTTCACATGAACAACCTCTTGCCTGTGGTTATGGCGTAACCGGATCATATGTGATCTCTGGCCACTCCAGTTGCCTTGGCAGACTGAGTGTCCAATTTCTTTTCTGCCTTTCTCTTGGCCATCAGATCTATTGAGATCTGGTAACTCTGAACCACTCCAGTAGCCCGTAGGTTTTGTATGACTGAGTGTACAATATCTTTTCTGCCTTTCTCTTGGCCTTCAGATCTATTGAGATCTGATAACTCTGAACCACTCCAGTCGCCCATAGGCTTTGTATGACTGAGTGTCCAATATCGTCATGTCATGTAACGGATCTTGCCCACTCCAGTCGCCCGGAGGCTTTGTATGACTGAGTGTCCGCTACTATCCTGTCGAAAGACAGATCTTCTATCAGAAACGATGACTAGATTATCACTAGTTCTCTAGTCCTTGTCTTTAGTCCTCTTCCCATGCTTAGGATTGTCCATAAAATCATTTTATTACAATCTAAGTCCATATCTTTTAGGTCGTTGTTTATAACAATCCAATATTTAAACGGGAAGGTAAGTGAGATTAAACTTTTTGATTTTAAGGCGTAGGGAATAAAAAGATATACTTTCATATTTGTAGCTTTATTCAATTCATTTTAATCAGACATCTTTTAATATCATTTTTTGACAAGGAATTAACTCATACCTTTGGAATTTGGCCCACGTTCGTCACGTGTCCAAATCCTCCTTACCATAAGATGGAGGCTTCTTGCTACAAGATGAACCATCATCTCCAGCCTTCTCCTCATGTCCCAGTTGATATCTTCAACCTCTTGTGGACACTTGATTACACCACTCTCGGGAGTGGTGACAACAACTTTTCTTTGACCCTTAGTCTTGCCAACAAGACTATTGTTAGGCGTATTTTGTATACGTCTTTTGAGTCATTTTTAGTTAGTATTTTCCCATTTTCGTTCAAATAAGTATCGTGTTAGGTTGTTTTTCTTTCTTTTGATTCACAGCGGTGCAAAAAGGCAAAAGGGCGAAAAGGAGCGAGAATTGGGCAGAAAAGGTGCTCCCGAGGCAAAAAGGACGAAAGTTGGCAAATCAGGACGAAGGATTGTCAGCACCGCGGTGCCAACTTGCAGAATCGCGGTGCCAACATGCAGAACCGCAGTGCCATTATTACTGAGTGACTGCAGGAGTTTCGGCACCGCGGTGCCGTTATGCAGAAAATCTCAGTTCCGAAGAAGAATTGGCTAAGGGCAGATTGGTCCATAGGGCGCGAAATTCGGAACATATTTAAGACCTAGGGATCAATGTTATGAGGGGGTTGATCATTCTACAACATAGGACAACACAAGACAACAAGGGAGACTACAATTGGAGACTTAGTTCGCAGTAATTTCTTTTCTTTCGTTTTTAATTCAGTTTATGTATGGATTTTGTTAGTTCTTAGCGTGACTATGGCTAGGAGCTAAACACTTTACTAGGACTTTTCTTATGAATTGCTTGAAACTTTTATTCATGAATTAATGCAGTAGTTTGATTTCTTCTTCACTTGATTAAGATTTAGTCAATAATTGGTATGAATCTTGATAATTAATTAATCACTAATTATCATAACATATATGATTTCGAATCAAGAACCGAGAGGAGCGATTTGGATATGCTGTAATTGACTAGACATAGGTTAAAATCGCGGACGATAGTACCTCGATACTTGTGTAGCATTATATGTTACTGTTCTTAATCCTCCTATGTGGTAAATCCTATCATAGAAATATAGAAGGGTTCTGCACTGGGGTTGAGTGATTATATGTCCTAACCGGAATATAAGACAGTTTAGTTAAACGTTATCTTAACGTAGAAGAAGAAATCATTCTAGTTGCATTAAGGATTGAATAGAGTGGATAGTCGAGGATTTTGGAAGCCCTAATTCATTCATAACTGATTACAACTTAAGTAGTTCAGTAATTCTTGCATTATTCTAGTAGTGAAACAAAAACCCAACTCAAATATCGATTGCCAAATAAATAACATAAAATAGATGAACGGTAATTAGAAATCAGTCTCTGAGGACGATATTCGGTCTTATCAGACTATATTACTTATCAACGATGTGTGCGCTTGCGTGAGCATTCGAAATATCGCTAACAACTATTAACTTTATCTTCAAGTTGAAGATCAATAATTGAGATCTCATCTTTGACAAAAATAGATTTGTAACTATCGTCAAAGAGAGACTCAAACTCGGACCAGAATTGTTAGCCCACCTCTTTCTAGCACTAGTACAATATTATCTTAAGACTGTTGGTGTTTACAGTGGATGTATGAGAATAGTGTACAACTATCACTAGTGCTTAGAAAGGATAATCAATTACAATTTCAATATAATAGGCTTGAAGCCTAACATCAGTTGTCACAACATGAATAAGTGTTGATGATCTTGATCTACGGTATTTGATCCTTCCTTGAAGTCTTGAGATGTTGTTTGAAACTGCAGCAAGCCCCTTGAGAACAACAACAACAATATGTTTAGAATCTGGAAATATAACAAGATAATTGGCTTGCTGAGTCGACCAAATTCTTGATCTATCCTTAAGATAATATTGTCCCGTATATCCTTTCAACGGTGTAATGGCAACTTATCTCCCAGGATAAAACAACAATCAAACAAATTAAGTGTTTTCTAGAATAGAAGGATCTTTTGGGTGTGTAAAATTGCAAGAAAGGAAGAGATTTCATCAAGTCTGAAATCATCCAAGTGTAGAGAGTATTTATCTTATGTTCATTGTGTATATTGTGTCTCCTCAAATGTGAAATAAGGAATAATTATATAGTGTTTAAGGATGAGGAGATGTGTTAATAGGTGTTTAAGAGGGATGTTAATGGACACCATAATGGCCAAAAAGTTGTGGCATAAGTGTCAAACGTAAGTTAATGCCATCAATTCCCTGATGTTCCCGTTACTGGAATGCCCTCTGAGATAATGTCAGAATAGCCCATGACCTACCACCCGGGCCGGGCGGGTGGTGGTGGCGCGGGTGTGGGCCTAGTCTCGAACCCAAGCACACTTAGGTCCTCCCTCCTTCAAACACATGGGTTACCCCTTGGGGTCCCAATCCCTTATTCATTTTAGAGACTTATAACATGAACAATTCTTCCTTTTACTACCGATGTGGTAGATTTGTCACACCACTCTTCCATGTCTCAAACATCTTACTTCGCGGACCAATATCTCTTCCATTTCTCAATGGAATTTGACGATTCTTGACCCTACGGTCATCTACTCACTTAGTAGATTACACACGTGTAAAGAATCAGGTTCTCCAACATGTAAAACCATGATGTTTACGTCATTGAAGATAGGCGGACCCAACCTCCACCAAAGGCAAATTTCCAACACATAATACTCTGATTAATAAAATTCAAAATGATTTGTACATTTTTTTAATAATTAATACTACAATATATGTTAGGATAATTACGGGGTCATCCCATAATTATCTCAAACCATATATTGTGTAATAACATAATTTAGGATGATTAAGATTTGATTGTAAATTAGTATAAATTAATTTAGGATGATTAGATAAGTCTTCCTTAATGTTAGCAGTGTATACTTGTATATATATTTTATTATGGAAATGAAATAAATCATGGAATTGATTTCTTTCATGATATCAGAGCCACAAATAATTTGCCCTAAATCTTTTCCATCCCACCCCATTCGGCCTCCCTCGCCAGCCGGAAATATCTTATCCTCTCATTTTTATACTAATTTAATTTAATTCTAATCGTTCTAAATTAATTTATACTAATTTACAATCAAATTCTAATCATCCTAAATTATATTATTACACAATATATGATGTGATCATAATTTAAGATAAGTATGGGATGCCCCATAATTATCCTAACAATATCATTTGTTGGGCACGGAATTATGTTTCGTTCAATCGTCTTTTCTCTCTCTCTGGTGAGAAATATATAGTATCTCACAAAAAGAATTTTACTTGAAAGTGGACTTAAACATCCTCTTGTTGTAAGTTGTAACAAAGATACTGAATGACATTTTGTGCAAAACCGCGTATAGGTGCATTCATCACTTTACAACAATTCCCGTGGGGTCTGAAGAGTGTAGAGTGTACACAGATCTTACCTCTACCTTGGTAGGTAGAGCGGCTGCTTCCGGGAGACCTTCGGCTCAAGACCTGCGTAATCACAATCAAAGCAAACGTTGCATAACAAGATAAACGGTCACAGACAAGAAATTAAAGCTATAGGAACATGCATTCATCACTTTGTATACTCTAAAGATATTTTTGTTTTTATAATCGTGGAAAGTGTCTGGGTAGCTTGCTCCCACCTCGACTAATTACATCGGATACCTATCACCTCTCACCAACAACAGATACCAAGTACTCTGTATATTCGCGGGATATATTGTTCCACAGTGTATATGGCAAAATTTGTATGAAACAATTGTACGACTTATAGTATGACACATGGCAATTGATGATGAGTCAAATCCAAGTCAGTTTAGGGCATTACATGTAGCATTCAAATGGTATCGGGAGCGACATAAGTGTAACTGGTACCGATAATACAAAAGACTGAAAGTCGTTTGAGTTGTAACAGACGACTGTTATGGTAACCGTTCATACGACTTCCAATAAAACTTTAATGACATTTATTGAGATATTAATTATCTAATTATTACAACATTCATTCTCTTATATTACTGAAAGCATATTTTCTGGGATGTGTACCCATGTAGTTCATGTATAAATAGGACATGCCATTTCATTATAACTCATCAGGTTATTACAAAATACTTTCAGATATTATCTTGATTTTTGTGCTTTCATACAAATTAATGAAATTATTGTCACTTTACTCAACACAAGGCTCAAGCTAATTACTATATACTTTGTCTTGTTAATACTTAATTTTTAGTGTAATTCATCTAGAATTCATATTTAATGTGTACCACATGTTTTAGTTATACAAATTTATCTTTGTTTACTATATAAAGTATTATCAAGGCTCAAGCTAATTACTATATACTTTGTCTTGTTAATACTTTATTTTTAGTGCACCACATCTAGAATTCATATTTAATGTGCACCACATCTAGAATTCATATTTAATGTGTACCACATGTTCTTATCGGCCACAGGTTTGAGCCATGATATCAGCCATTGATGCTTGCAGCCCTTTTCTTTCTTTCTTTTTGCATTAGAATACGCATTGAAAGTTTGAGATGAGAGAGATAATAAGTGTGCGTGATCACAAACATCAATTGTCAATAAAACAAAATGGCCTGTAAGAAGACGTGCATTAGCTTGGACCATAAATGCTTAAAGAAAGACCAAAAAGATCCTCTTATGTCATACCAGATGGAATTCACGAGCAATTTTCTCTCCTGGTGCTCAATCAATAAGGACTCCATTACTAGTACTATAAGAAAGGTTTAAAATAGGATCTCAGGGAACATTTCAAGCATCTAAACACGTCGAGTATATAATACCTTGAAAAATTCAAGTAGCACATGATACATGAACATTCATATACATGGGGATAAATTCTGCTGTTAAAATGGGTTAGCCATAGAACAGATAGAAATGAGGCCCCAAAATTCTAATAACTATTACATTCTCCAGCAGATGGAGACAAATTATGTACCAGAAGTTACAGTGCCAACTTCAGAAACAACTAAAAATATCCACATCCTACATGCTCCAATGGCAATTCGATGCTAGAAACATCATTTTTTCAAACCAGACCTTAGGACCCTCAAGTAATATTGTTCCTGGAAAACAATCACTCAGTTAGGAACAAACTAGGGGCGTATATCAAGAAATGAAAAACAGAGCAGTTATAGATGCCAACAGAAAAGATTCAATTACACAAAAATAAAGATGATAGGTCACATAAGTGAAAAGTTGGCTCGTAAAATATTACCAAGAAAGAATAAGGAAACGCTAAATAATCAGGAATTTTGCCCCGATAACAAGAAGTAATACCTCAGGTGTGCAAATAGTTGGCAGCCATCATCAATTCCAAAGTGATCTCAGGCTCAATATGAAATTCTGTTTCTTTGCCACTGTAGAAGAAAGAGAAAAATCCATATAAGTCCAACCAAACAAAATCAACGGCATATAAGAAGGGGAAGGAGTTACTTCATAAGATCAAAAGGATAGGAATATCAATGCCCAATAATAGCTCATGTTTGGAGCTTCTAGATATGTGATCCACAAAAAAAAAAGGAGAACACTAAGACCTATTAGCAGCTAGCTCACTAACTCATAGAGATGTTGCATCAGAATTCAGAAACAGAAATGCAGCATGATACTGGAAAAACCTATATGTGTTACTTGAGATGAAGCACTATCTCTGTGAAAATCTCTATTTTAAAACAAATTATCATACCATGTGGACCATGCAAATGCTTGCCCCCAACCTCGTAGATGAAGCAAAATTCGATCAAGTGAAGCATCATCTTAGATTAAACTTTGAACTGATAACCATCTGTTATAAAAATCTAATGCTCTCCTTAAAGCTACAAGGAAGTCAAAGTAGACTAATCTTCACAGTTAAACATTCACTGATTTAGAGCAGGTAGTTGCACCACAATAGATTGTAACACCAGAAAGTCCCAAAACCTCTAAATTTTCATAACCAGAAGTTGAAGAAGACATAAGTCTCAGAATTTGCAATGTTCTTTTGGTTGTACACTGCAGCGCTATTCATTCATTAAGAGGTATTTGGTAAAAGATGAAGTTCTAAAGGTGGGCGGTCTCTTGATTTTGCATTGTTTTTTTGAGTACACAACGCTTCTCTTGCTTTGCTTGTGTTTATGCTTTGTCTTGAGCCGAGGGTCTTTCGGAAACAACTGCTCTACCTACCAAGGTAGAGGTAAGGTCTGCGTACACTCTATGGGATTTCACTGGGTATGTTGTTGTTGTTGCTTTTGAGTACACAGCAACCCTACTCATTTATTTCTTTGGGTTCAGTTGTAGAACGCAGCACTACTTATTCATTTCTTTGAGACTACTTGCTGAAAAATGAAGAAGTTGAAGAGGTGAGAGTTGAGTTTGCATCGTCTATTGGTACTAGACTCCAACCCTGTTCATTCATTTCTTTGAGCCTACTTAGTAAAATGTGAGCCTCTCCTTGATGAAGTTGCATAAGCCTGCATACTTCCCAAATTTCTAAGATATATAAATTTAGAATGACCTATGGCCTCATTTCACCCCATAAGGAAATTCAAGACTAAAATTTCTCAATTTGGGATTTCTAACCCTAACTGCATAAATCCAAAAACAGGAAAAACTAAAGACGGCCATTAAGGACCAATAAAAAACTAAAATCTAGTTTACCACATGTCGGAACCTTGCGGACAAAATGTATGTCATGGTCTATATGAGGCCGACCTCATCTAAATGAAGACCTCTTTGAAAGTGCTTTAAGGTAACCTTATATAATTGTCAATCGAGCAATATTCAACAATAATACATATTCTGTGCAACAATCAAAGTAGTCATATTTAAGACTCTTAATTCCCCAAGAAAAAACTTGAGATTATTCTCCAGAACTAAAACACTGTACGGTAGGAAAAATCCTGAACAGCAAGAACACAGTGATGCAAATGTTCCGCTTAGAGCTCACAAACTACCAAACCAGGACACCTAAAAAAACTAAAACATGGACACAACATATGATATCATATGACTTTTCTATGCTATTTGTCAAGTCAATCCCTCGCTCAAATATCAAATTACACATCGAAAAATGATTCCCCAATGTAGTTATAAATCCTTCTGAATTAAAGTCATGCCCTATGTAGTGGGGTATAAGTTCTTTAATAGCAAAAGTCATGCCGGTCATAACTTGTGGGATATTATGATGCAAAAATATAAACTTATGCCCCCGAAAAAAAAGTTACTCCTATTTGTAATGAGGGGCAAAAGTTAAAGACCAGCACAAAATAGGGCAAAAGTGTCAATGACCCCTTATATCACAACAAAGCTTCTTAGTTAAATGGGTTAATACTCAAAAAGAGATATGATGGTGAATTCAATAAAGATTTCACCTTGCATATTGAAGAGACCAGTAGAAGTACTGGCAGATCTTCTCAAGAATGGTGGTGCTAATCTCCGGAAAAGTCACTTCCCCATGCTCTGTCTCAGCAAAACTCCCTGTAACAAACAAACTAAAATACTTACAATTACATGCCAACATTGGGGGGGGGGGGGGGGGGAGTAACGGAACCACTTCGGTGAAAATTTACAGAGTGTATACAAGGTTAATGTTTTTTTTTCTATTTATATAGTTCGTGTGTTTATATTTTTGAAACCTCCTTATTAAATATCTAGGCTTCGCCACTGGTGAGATAACAATTACCATCAACACCAAATAGAAATTGACAATCGTTCCAATTATTTCTACAAAGGAATCACAATTCTGCTCCAATCACTACGATTAATGGTCCTAAACGAATGCCTGTTTGGAATTAAAAAGAGATTGACCTGGAGAAGTGAGCATGTTACGGATTGTCTGTGAAACCATAGCAGCCTTCTTATCAATGATGAATTCGAAACCTTCGGCGCTAATTAATTTCACGGTATCCTCTTTCTTCATCTTTCGCCGATGGGTTAATGCCGACAATTGATCAGTTTGCTTGTGAAAAACGATAACACCCAAAAGATTGACGACACTCGTGTGCAGATAATAAAGGAAAAAGCTTTGCTGAGAAGTTTCGGTCAATGATAGACCCGAACCGGAATCCAGTGGATCGGGTTGGAAATTGAGCGGAGGAAATGTTGGGCCGCATGTCCATAGGACTGTATATCATTTAATTGAGTTTTTATGATAGTTAAGGGCTCATTCGGACCGGTAAAATAAACTGAACCGGATAGGAAAAGATCGGATCCAAGACAATCGGTCCGGTCAGGAATATTCTTTTTTTGAATTCGGTCCGGTCAAAACCCGAAATAACCCGGGATCGGACCGGACTCGGTTATAAAAATAAAGAAATCCTTTACGTTAAGTTCTCAGTTTAGTTAAATTATTAATTTATTATTATATTCTCAAGGAAATTATATCATTTATATGAGATATGACGGCTACGAAGCAAATTGAAATTAAAAAAAAAAACTTGAATACCAGCACTAGCAGCCTGCCATTTCATTTGAAAAGACCTTTAAAAGAGATTAAATTAGTCAAATTACTTCAACGTATCGGATTTATAACAAAGTTAATGCAAAACAAATTGAACTTTCTTTAGAACCGATCCGATCTTCGGTCTTCTATTTTATAATTTTCTATCTTCGGTCAGGATTTGGACCGGTGAACAGCCCTACTCATAAAAAATAACTTTTTCACTAGACATAAATTTAATTTTGAAAGACAAAAATTAAAGATCAATCCATATGAAGGCCAAATCGTGCAATTAAATGAAATAACAAATTATGATAAAATGTAGGTTAACGGTGCACCAACCAAATGAATACACGACAAGCATCTTGTATATCAAGTTTTATTAGTTAATTACTATGTAAACACATTTAAGTTTGTAGTTCTTATAATTGATTAATTAAATATAAATATTACGGGGCGTAAAATATTTTCTATTTCATCACTCTATATTTTGAATATGTGAATGGTTTGCTCGTAAGAGTGTAACGTTTCATAATTTTGGACAATAATTTGAGCAACTAAACGAAGGAAATAGACACGAGCGTTGAATTTTTTTTGTTATATTTACGTATGCTAATAAGAGATAAATATATAAATAGATGAAGCTCCGAAATAATTTTGGACATAACAGATGTGATGACGGGGATCGATAATATATTGGTGTGTGCACAATGAGGTTATGGACTAGCATCATAACATATAAATTATGACATTGAGTATAAAAGAATTTTATAAATAATTAGAATTTAAGTGATTTGATCAAGAAATTAATTAATAGACAGTTATTTAATGGTTGTATATTATGTTTAATTTATTGGAGACAAGGGATTAAATAAAGGGTGAAGGGATAAGTATTATGTTGACAACACATCTTTCCACGTGGCATTATGGCAATAAGCAAAAAGGTGATTATGCATCAGTAGTGGTGTGTTGGCAATATTTGGTAAAAACTAAAAAGTGACATTTATGGAATGGTATTGTAGGTGGCAATATTTAGCAAGATATACATCTGATACAATTTGGACCTTATCTTTTAATTCCTTACTAATCATATTTGGAGGAGAAGTACAATGTATTGTTTCATGTTTTAGTGATCATTTCCTTTCTTTAAAAATCCAAAAAAATGAAGTATGGGATAGATGTCATTAAAACTTAGGCTCCGTTTGGTATAGCTTATTAAAAAGAGCTTATAGAAGTAGAGTTTTTAATTTTATCAAAAAGTTATTAGGTGTTTGGTTGCCAATAAAAAAAAAGTACTTTTATATAATAAAACAAAAAAATTTAAAGTCAAAAGAAGCTCTACCCCAAAACGTCCAAATTTTGAGCTTTTGAAATAAATGCTTATTTTAAAATAAGCTATACTCTTATTTTAAAATAAATTCAACCAAACACCTCTCAATATTTTAATAAGTACTTTTTTTTTTTTTTTTTAAAAACACTTATAAATTTAAAATAAGCTCAACCAAACGGGCACATAATCGTGCGGTTCTTATTCCTTTTTTAGCTTTTCATTATACCAGTACGAGAGCTCAAAAACAATGAGTATTACTGTAGTTGTATAAGGTGTTGGCGGTGTTGTTACTTATGGTATAGAAATCGAGAAGGTTGTGTAACTCGTGCAGAGCGGTGTGTTGTTGAAAGGAAAAATGATTTCATCATTGTCAATAAAGGATCGAAAGTAAAAGTATTTTTTTTTGGCAAATTATTTCCTTTTTTGGCGCATGTTTAATGTGACGAAATACAATTGTTGTATGCTCCATAATAGTTAAAGAATATTCATGTTATTGATTTTTATGCTAAAAACATGTCTAATACTGTGTTTAAGTCTTTATTGAGGCATACGAAAAAAATGTTGATATTTCCAATGTTAGCCGAAGGTATACAAATACTATGTCACTCAGGATGTTTTATTGTGATTTATGCATTTTCATTTGCATTGCATTCATATATTATCCTGGACCATTAGTGTTATGCACACTACTATATGGTAAATATTGTATATATGTAGGGGAAAAGAGAAAGGCATTATATACGCACACCATCTGCAGCTAGTACATATTATCACAAAACATTCCTAAGAGGACACATATCGAGCTTGTATGGCCAAAATGGATGTATGTGTGGCCAAGACGATATGCCAATATTTGAGCATGTGGCTTATATGAATAATTGGATGCCTGTGTGGAGGTTATTGGTAGGATTCTTGTGTGGACATTAGTATACCGCATTTGCATCATGCATACATTCATTATTGAACCCTGTGTGTCATGTCTGTGTGACTGATATTAGATTATCTGTGTGACCGATATAACCTGACGCCCAAAGAGGTTGTTATGAAAAGGAAGATTCATGCGTGGCCAATATTATACCCCATTTGCATTGTGCATAACATTTAGTCATATGTATTAGGGTCTTAGATGTATTTATTGTTGGTCGACTGCTCATGTTTCAGTTATTGTTATATCTTTGTTGTACTATTATTCATGTCTGACATACTCGACATCATCGATCGACGCCCTTTTTCGTGGGACGCATTTCAGGTCCGCATGTTCAGCTAAAGAGATTGACGGTTCACGCTGGTAGGTTGCTGGTTCAGCTGATGTTGGAGCACTCTATTTGTTCCAGAGTTGCAGTCTAGTCTTGATATGATATTTTGATGGCGTATACTCTTTAGAGGCTTGTTGGCATGTGTCTTGTGGATAGTGGTCTTGTATGACCTTGTCGGCCTTTGTATGGATATGTATGTATATAAAATGGTTACCTAATTTTTCACAGTTTTCTTTCGATTATTCTGTAATTAATTATGATTGGAAGTTGAATGTACGGATGGCGGTATCCGGCGGGTGGTGTCCGGGTGTCCGTCGCGGCCCTTCGATTTAGGTCATGACAAAGAGTTTACTCGAATATGTTGGGTTTTGATATTGGTGAATGGAAAATGATGGGATGAAAAGTGAATGGAATGTAAAAGGTCCCTTTTTAAGACATTTGTCACACATCGGAAAAAAGAAGAAAATAGAAGTGTATATATTACATTACACCTTCTCTCGTTGCTAAAAGGGTTGAGGCGCGACCACTCGCTTGCGTCGTCGCCGCTTCATTCGGCCGATTTGGATTTGTCAAAGATTGATAATCTTTTTGGACACACTTTTCTTTAATTATTTAATTAAAATAAATCCAATACGGATCGACCCTGACCCGCGACCCAATTTTTTCTTTTTTGAATTTCCCTCCAAAAATTCTGGTGACTGTTCTGAATAGTTGCAAACATTCAGAATCAGTACCTCCAACAACTATAAATTCTTGATTTGTTCCAATAATTAAACACAATATTCAATACGAATTTTCCTCTATCTCGAAAATCTCTCTTGTTTATTTTGTGTGATATACTGCCGTTGAATGGTTCGCTGCTACCGGAATTTTGGGTGCTACTATTCTGGTAAGATAATCGTTCTATTCTGGAAGGGGATATTCCATCAACCTCGAGTACTGTGAGGGGAATAATTTCCTTAAGGATACACTTTGAACTAAGTGGACTCGATTATATTCTGAAAAATTATTTTTTCCAAGACAGATTCTGTTTATTTTCAGTTGTGTGTACTAGTTTTTTAATTAATTTACTATTAAGTATTTTTTTATACTGTGTAATCTGATTGAACTAAGTGTTTAATAGATTATGTTGAAATATACAGCTTATTATGCAACAAAATATGAGTTGGAGGTAGCCAATTAAGCTTTGTTATAGTCATGGTTGAGTCTGAGCTAATTCTTTAATATATATTTTTTCGTATAATTTTTTATGTTGAACTCCTTTTTTGGATTACCAAATTCTTTTCCCCTCAATTTCCACACTTCTCACTTTTGTACAATTATTGTTTCTCAATAGAGTTCACATACATTTCAAGAAATCTATTTTAAGTCTACATATTCTTGCATCTTTCAGTTGATACTTAATCGAGTTTAATTCTTACTAAAGGAATATAATTCTGACATTTCATGATGAGACCAGACCATAATGCTGCATTGCTATGGTCGACGCACAAAATAGAAAGTAAACGCATATGATTAAGGATGGCAATTGGGACAGGGCAAGATACGGTGGGGCAGAGCAAGCTCTTAACGGGGTAGGGCAAGACAAGTTCTTAACGGGGTAGGGCAGGATAAGACAGGACAAAATTAATTTTGTTAAAAATTGAAATAGGATCGGGCAGGTGATGAATTTGGAAGAAAATCAGGCCAAATACTTTCTGTGAAAGTACGGAGCATCATGTTTTTAACATCTTCGACCATCTAATAAGGAACAAACAAAATGTGTATACCATTACAATTTTTTAACTTCTTTTCCTGTAGCTTTTGTTAACCACTGTAAAAAAAAAAATAGACTTTTGTTGTTAATATTACTCTTCAATACCAATAGAGAGAAAATAATCAAAATATTCTCGAAAAAACATACATATTAAAAGTGAATGTTCAGAGCTCCAACTGTGACAAACTAGATGAAATCTTTAAAGTTATTACATTTACTGATGACGAGGATATTATAAAGAACTAAATGTAATGTTAAATGTTGCCTGATGTAAATAATTATTAGTACCACCTAAACTAATTATTAGTACCACCTAAACGGGGCGGGGCAGGGTAGGGCTTAGCTGGGCGGGGTAGGATAGGACATTTTTTTGAACAAAGCTAAACGGGATAGGGCAGGACGGGTCAAGATCTTAATAGATCAAAGCTTATCCCGCCCTTACCCGTCCTAACCCGCCTATTTGCCATCCCTACATATGATTATTTAATCACTGCCACGATGCCTCTTCCATCAAGTTAACATTATTAACACTCCACTCAAATACTTTATTCTATAATCATTATTATGTTTATGATTGACTAAGTTGTACCATTAGGCATTAGCTATTAACCATGATCATGATTGTAGGTAGTAATTGGTACTACTCCATCCTTAACTAAGTCTCGAATTCGAGCCCTCTTGAGTACGGAGCCACCATTGTTATGGAGTGGTTTGTCCCCAATGTGAAATTATCCGGTACAAATCCGAATTAGTTGGGTCCAATGTGAATACCAGACACCAAATGATAAAGACCAAAAAAAATTAAGCATTAGCTAGCAATCCCGTGCAGCATATTATGTCATGCATTTTCTCTTTTAGTCTATTCTTAAAAATGTCATTTTATTAAAAATAATTAATTTTAATATTGTTATTTTATCTTTATTGATATGACTTATTTTTGTGACCACTACACATTTAATATAATGGTTCTTTCATTTATAAAAAAAGAAAGAGAAAAAAACGTCACAACCACTCATTTAAAAGGATAGTTTTGATACTTACATATACCTTTACATTGATGTAGCCTGTAGGAAAGGAGTACGTGAACAGGTCTATATTTTGTGACTCTCAGTTCATCAGATTAATAAATGTTTAATGTAAAGTTTTTTTTTTTTTTTTTTTTGTTGAAGGAATCATACCGCTACTCTTTCGAAATACGCAGCAGAAACCCCGATCGACGCAGAAATGCAAACCACGCCACCATAAACTACACTGGCAGTTCTACGCGATGCGCCAACCAAAAAGGATGCAGGATCGAACCGCGACTATGGCCCCGCGCTTCATCGCTACACAACCACAAAGAGAATATCAATACACAACCACATCTTCTTGGAAATGATAAGGGTGTCATTGCCATTAAAGATTGCGGTAGAAATTAGAATACTATGTATATATATATATATATATATTGTCATTCTTAATTATATAAATCGAATTTAAATGAAACTTTTTAGCATGAACTCAATTTTGTCAGACCTCAAGCTCAAAGTAATACGATGAAGTTGCATGTTAATGTTTGATAAATATAAAGGAATACTTTAACATTAAACACACTCATTCCAGCAGTGCCGCCAACCAAGTCTTTCAGCCAAACACCTTCTATTATTATTTCAACTTCACCAAAACGTCACCGTTCGTTACAACACGTAAAGCCTGAACAAACGTTTGATTCTTTCTTTTTAGGAACGGAAAAGGGGTTAAAATGCCCTTGAAATATCCACTTTTCGGGTCAAAAATGCTCCGTCCTCAATCTTTTAGCTTTAAAATATTCTTACTTTTAATAATTTTCTTTGAAATTAAAATTAATTAATTTATTATTACGTGACGCTATTCTATTGGCTAATTTTGAATTTATTCAAATTAATTAAATTTTCAACCCAAAATTCGGATCCATACCCGCCCCACCTAAAAGCCCAATTTAACTAAGAAAATAAACCTCAAATTTCATTTTGTTAATTGTTCTAAATATAATTTGATCATTTTCTTCATTGAATTCAACTGTAAAACGATCCAAGCCAGCTTCAGAGAATTCCAAAATTGAAATACAACTTCAAAATGATGTCAAGAAGAATAATCTGAATCACCCACTTCAAAATAAGCAATAAATTATATATAGAAAATTCGAAATCTCCATTAGAGGTTCATTCGAATTTTTTTCTCATCAATATTCAGTTGATTTACAATGAATTTTAAGTTTCAAATACAACACCACTCATATTTAAGCTCCAAATCACATATTTACTAAAATTAACTTTATTTACTGATTTGGGGTTCAAAAATTCGAATTTGATTGAGGTTCTGTTTAAAGTTGTAAATTGTTGAATCTTTTGAGTATAATCATCTTTGAGGTCACTTTGATTGATCTAATTTGATTTAGTTGTTGATTTGATGAATAAGATGGATTTTTTCTTTTAAGGAAATCATTGAAACTCCATTTTTGTAGCTGAAGGATTTTGAATTTCAATTCAAAATATGAGAACTAAAGTTGGTAGGTTAACCATTGTTAAAATCGCTTATTTTTTGTACTTAGGTTTAAATTTACTTACTAATTAAGTCGATTTATTTATAGGAAAATTACAATCACCATTGGAGGGTTTGAAAAAGCTTGAAGAATACTCAAATGACTATGTTGTGAATCTATGAAAAATGGGGCTTTAGGCTAGACGGGTATGACTCATAGATGGATTTGAGTGGGTTGTAATTTTAATTAATTAGGATCATTATAAAACTAGTCATTAAAATTGTGCCACGTAATAAATAAATTTATTAATTTTAATTTTAGATAGGGCTTATAAAAATAAGAGTATTTTAGAATTAAAAGGTTGACGGACGGGATATTTTTAGTTCGAACTTCGAACGGTGGATGAATGATATTTGTTAAAATGTTCAATCCATCGGTAATTTGCAGTGCATGTATGTGAGGCTCAGTATGCTGAGCTTTCTAAGTGGAACAGTGTGGAAGAGAAAGCAACGAGAGAGAGAATGAGTTTTGCCCAAGTTTTTTCTGATAACATTTCTCAAATGGCTACAATTATTTATAGTTGCTACTTTGCAACTATTAACCCTTCTTACAAATATAACCAACTACTCTAACCACATTACAATTGGACTAATGGACTTAAACCGAAAGCCAGAAATAGAGATAGTATACTAATGTATATCTAATGTATCCTCAACACGCCCCCTCAAGCTAGGAACTAAAAACAAGTTCTTTAGTCCTAGCTTGGACAATAGATAGTCCCTGCTGCAGTTTCTCGCGAACAAAGTGACAGTCGATGTCGATGTGTTTAATCCGCTCATGAAAAACAGGATTGGCTGTAATCTGCAGTGCATATTTGATGTCACTGTGTACAGGAACTGGTAGTGTAATAGAAACACCCAATGTCGAGAATAAACCAGAAATCCATACGACTTCAGCCACTGCAGTAGCCAAGCTTCTATATTCAGCTTCAGCCGAGCTTCTCGAAACAGTAGACTGTTTCTTCGACTTCCAAGAGATGAGTGAAACCCCAAAAAATACTAAGTAACCAGTAACAAATCTCCTAATATTAAGACACGATGCCCAATCAGCATCACAATAGGTAGTGAGGCTAGTAGTGTTCCCTGTCTGCATATAAAGATCAAGACCTGGAGCTTGTTCGAGGTACCTAACCACTCGATGAGCAGCCAAAAGATGAGAGGTCTTTGGACATTGCATAAATTGACTTAAACACTGGACATCAAAGGATATATCATGTCTAGTGTTCGTCAGATACAACAACCTCCCAATAAGCCTCTGATAGCCTGCTGGATCATCCAGCATTGGATCATTGACTGGAGGTGAACCATCAGGAACATGTTGATCATACACTACTAATGTCAACTTGGTATTGAGCTCCATAGGTGACCTTGCTGGTTTCCCAGCAGAGAGTCCAAAATTAGAGATTAATTCTACTGTATACTTCCTCTGATGCATCACTATACCAGTGTCATTTCTTGCAAACTCAAAACCCAAAAAATATCTCAAGAATCCCAAGTCTTTGATCTTAAAGTTTTGTTGAAGAGCTTGCTTTGTCTCCTGAATAAGATCTTCATTACTTCCTGTGATAAGAAGATCATCCACATATATAAGTACAACAACTATTCTGTCCCCAACCTGCTTAGTAAGCACAGAATGATCTAATTGTGTCATGACCCGACCTCGGGCCCGTGACTGGTGCCTTACCCCGGGCACCCTAGTGATACAATCATCAGAGAAAATCAGTGGAAATAAAACTTTAAGCATGAAACAAGACATAAATAAGCAACAGGCTAACCAAAACGGTTACCTTCCTGTATATATATATATCAACACGAACAGTTAAATCCCTTACAAACCATGCCCACAACAAGATTCTGGACTTCTAAGAATGTAACCACAACTATGACGGACAGGGCCCGCCATACCACGAATGTACAAGTACCTACTATGACAGGGACTATACGAAAGATAAGCCTCGGAGAAACGGAGCTTCCTAAAACGCTGAATCTGTGATCCTATGAGCGAGGATCAACAACGGGTGTACCTCTACCGCGACATTTAACGCAGCCCGGGCGAGGTCGATAACAGTACCAAGTATGTGAAACGAAAATATCGTAAATGAAATCATAATAGTCTATATAAAGCGGAGACATGTATGATAACCAAACTACGATTACCTGATATATAGCCAGTCTAGTCGTGACTCACGCCTCAAGTCATCACTCATGCGTGGAATTCTTCCTCACCGCCAGCTCTATGGCATAAATCATACTACGTGACGCTGTGGCATCCTACCTCACCGTCGCGTACATATACAATACATATATATACCTCCCGCGTGGAATCCTCCACATCGCACTGCGTAGGTGTAACATATAACCACGTGACCGCCAAAGTGGCATCCTACCTCACCGTCGTGCATACATATACAACACATATATATATATATATATATATATATATATATATATAATACGCGACGCATGTCCCTAATCCTCATCGGTGTAACATGGCCATAACGTGCCTCGGCGATCCTCATCGCAGCGCAGTCTTCATGGGGAGCTAGCCCATGGAATAATGATCGTACATACAATGCTCCCGGAATCCCTCATCGGTGTAGACATGTCTTAATGGGGAGCTAGCCCATGGAATAATAGTAATGGTCACATGCCCCTAATCCTCATCGGTGTAGACATGCCCACGTGACAATAATAGTACACCGAGTTTAACTCACGCACGGCCGCACGCCCGGAATCCTCATCGGTGTAGACATGTCCACGTGATAATAACAATGGAAGTATACGTGGAATCCTCCACACGCCGGTACCTCCAATGAAACGTGACGCATCTAACCCGCATCCCGGTCGCGTGCCCAAGATCTCTCATCGGTATAAGCATGGCCAAGATCAAACAAAATGGAAGCATACCCGTGAAATCCTCCGTCACTGCCGATACGTCCAACAAATTCACAACAAGTCAGTCGGCCCTCCAACCGAGAGACGCGGTAACATAGTAATACCACCAAGGCTATCACAACTAGCATAGGCAAATTTAACATACTCTTAGACTTCCATTTTATGACAACAAATACGAGTTTTAACCCCAAAGTACTACATACATTAATCATTTCAAAAAGATATCTTTTTACGTAACCACTACTCAATACTATTATCCGTAGTACCAAACACGTTCATGTTTAAATCAAGTACTTTATACTTTTTAAACCAAGTGGCTTACATTTTTAAAACAACGTCAAGTATACTTTTAAAACCCAAGTTACTAACTCTTTTAAGATCAAGGTACTCCTACCTTTTAAAACCAAGCCACTTATATTTTTCTCATCAAGAAAAGTTCGATATTTGAAAATAAGTTACTTATACTTTTCCCAAAATCAAGTTACCAATTTAAATCCAATAATAAAACAAAACTCTGCCATTCTTTTAAACCAAAACACTTCAAATTCTCAAGTCTCTTTTCTTTTAGAAATCAAGTTCCTTACTTTGGAATTTAAGAAAATCAGTACTTATTAAAAATGATCTTATTAAAGCAGCCATGATCTAGGAAATGTAATACAATTTTGTCTTATCTTAGCTTCTATGCAGATGGAGGTTTCTACTTGTTTTAATATAATTAATTGTCATTATTTTTTTCCTTTATTAACGCTGCATTGGCTTGTTCGATTCTTATTCCCATTTCCGAAATCAATGTAACATTATTCTTTAAAAACCAAGTACTCATTACTCACGAATGAGGTTTCACAACTTCTAATACAATTCAAGTTCTTCACATTTCATATCAAGTCAAATATAAGTCCAGTCTTTTATCCTTTAAAAAAATCAATAAACCATTCTTTTACCTACATAAAGTCGTTATAATTAACTTCCCATAACGCCATTATAACACTTTATGTTTTAAACCAACCAAAATTCGTTTAGCACACGTACGTCTACCGTACTACATAGTTAACAACATCATGCTAGAAAAGATAGGAAGAGGTTCACATACCTCGCGACGATTATCGACAATTAGCAAAATGCTTCAAGTACTATAACATTGCTAGCCTTTTCCACCCTTCAAGTAGAATACGCTACTCGTAGTACTTCCACCTATAAAGGCCACAAAACGTCTATTAATTTCTAGATCCCTTCGTAGAACATTTCTAAGTACAAGGTTCCTTATTCTACGGAAAATTCGGCAGCACCTCCCCCCCTGCAACCACATAAATCTCCTCCTCTATCAAGGCTTGCTACCAAGCCAACAACACCAAGGGGGTTACACGTCTAACCGGACGTGTACAACACTGCCCCACAATAATACTACAAGTCTACTGTAAATACAGTCCAATGTAAATACAGTTCAATTCTTTATAAACATCCTTTCAATAAATCTTATACTCAATTCTAAACTACTACAATATGTAATATCCAATTACAATAGGGGGACAAAGATCATTACCTCGATAATGTCACGCCCCAAATTTTCCTAAGTCTTTACTTAGGACGTGATGGCACCTGGACAATTATTTTCCACCAGGAGTACCATTCAATTCTCTTTATTTAGAAATTTAAACTTATATTCAAATACGGAGCTATTAATAAAAATAACAATAAAGAAATTTGTTTATGACTTTATTGAAAATATAACGCGAGCCCATGCTCCTGCAAATATTGCTTCTACATAGACATACTGACAAATATTATTCTAAGTTGGAAGGGAGACCATTCCACACGGGCATTTCCCGAGACATTAGAACTGACATTCTGAACCTGACGAGTACCAAGCCCGAAACAATGGACTTGGTATGACAAGAGGCTGCGGGACGATCGCTAGCCTTGGCGTGGAGCCTTTCCTCTATCACGCTTTCCTGAAACATGTTAAATAAAGAGTCAGCCCTACCATCCTGGCGAGAACCTTACCCTGCAATTCAAAGTAACACCACAATATTCCAAGCGCAATCACATTATAACGTAATAAGCATATTGCAAAAATATATCAGGTTACAACATTTTTAAATATGCAACAACTCCTCATAGGAAATTCTCGGTTTAACTAACACTTCATTTTATCTCGTATTATACGTTAAGACATTCCCCTGCATTTCCACATGTTTATTACATTTATATACTTGTGAACGCGTATTCACTTTTCATATTTATATATAGGTGAACATGTATTCATCTTTCATATTTATTGCGGCGTGCAACCCGATCCATTATTTTTACGTATTTGTGAACACGTATTCACTTTACGTTTTGTTGCGCGGCAACCCGATCCATTATGTTTACGTATTCGTGAACGCCGTATTCACTTTACGTTTTGTTGCGCGCAACCCACCCATTATATTTATGTATTTGTGAACGCGTATTCACTTTACGTTTTGTTGCGCGCGCAACCCGACCCATTATATTTACGTATTTGTGAACGCGTATTCACTTTACGCTTTGTTGCGGCGCAACCCGACCCATTATATTTACGTATTTGTGAACACGTATTCACTTTACGCTTTGTTGCGCGCAACCCGATCCATTATGTTTATATTTATATATTTATGTGAACACGTATTCACTTTTCCTATTTTTCAGAAGATCGAATAAATAATATTTTCTTTCCCAACATTCTGTCATTCATACTTGTAACGATTATAACTTTTTAACCATAACTCCAACTAAGGTGTTTCTCAATCGGAAACTAAGGTAAGACGGGGATCTTTCACTGTACCAAATTTCATTTAAAACTACTTTGGGTAACTAACACAAATTTATCCTCAAAACAGCCACATAAAATTTGTTTCGGCAGAATTTTTATTAAACAACACCCAATCTTAGAATAGTCATAACTCCTAATCTGTAAACCCGTTCAAGCCCCATAAAATCTCAAAACGACGAGAACAGAGAGCTACACGTCTCCATGTGAACCATCCTTTCATATTCTGTACCATTTGGTACAACTTTACACTTTTATTCGCTGCCCTTCCTGGATCTCGATAGATCCGAGGAAGAAACTTTAAACAGCGATAACTCTCAATCCGTAAGTCGTATAGACCCCCGTAAGGTCTCAAAATGTCCACAACAAAGAGATCTAGAACTTTAATTTAGCAACAATTTTCATATTCCCCACAGATTAGTACAGTTTTACGTTTAAACGTCCTGCCCTTCTGGATTCCGACGAATCCGAGGCAGCAACTTCAAACTACAATAACTCTCAACTCGTAAGTCCGTTTTAATAACTCTTAATCTATATCTGTCCGTAACAGAGAGATTTACAACCATGTAAATTTTCATATAATTCTAATAAGTAAAACTCAATAAAAACAGTCTGTAATTATGCCTTTCCGAATTTCGGCCAAATCTAAGGCAGGAACTTTGAACTATGATAACTTTCAAACCGTATGTCCATTTTACCTCATTTTTGGTTCTATATGATCATAATAGAGAGGTGTACCACTCTTCCGAATTTCATCAAATTCTAACAATTATAACTCAGTGAGAACAGTTCGTAAAGTTCATGACGCAACTAGTTGTCTAAACAATCAAAAGTTCAATATTTCTTTTCAACACTCAATTCTTATTCTAACATGTATTGAACTAAAAATAAAGGATGTTACCAAGAATTTCTGAGTGAGAAAACTCACCTTGTAAGTGTGAAGATTCTTGTTGTGTGGTTGCTAAAATTATTCTTACTCTCTAGTATTTTGCTTCTTGTTCTTCTTGCTCTCTTGGTATTTTTTTCCTCTTCTTTTCACTTGTTTTTTTTCTGATTTTTAACCTTTATGTTATGTACTTTGTTTGTGTGTAAATACAATGTATAAGTGGAGAGTTTTCTATAACCTATGGGAGGTGAAATGCCAAGAGTTAGAGGGGAAATGAAAAGGGGGGAAGGGGAGGGAATGGACGTGCATGGTGCTGCACACATTTTTTTTTCTTTTCTTTTGTTTTTCTTTTGTTTTTTTCTTTTTTTGTTTTCTTATTTTCATTTCATCTATCTATTTATCCAACTTTAACACTAACTCTATCCCATGCAATTTATTCTTTGTTTTCTTATATATATATTTTTTTTTCCGGATTTCACATTCTCTCCTCCTTAAGCAACATTCATCCTCGAATGTGAATAAGGTCGTAACATAATCACATAGACACAATAATATTTATTGTTATTGTAACACTAATTTGGGGCTTCACAGATAAGCCCAAAATTATTCAAGATTTATAAGTCGATCCTGAGCAACGCTTAGCTCCAATTCCTTACGCTCCAACCCGCTCCAAGCAACCCTTAGAAGTTTCTAAACAACTTCTCTTAACACTTCAACCAACTATGAAAATTTTCCTAGGGTTTTATTTTGCGATTTTTGGAAAAAAAGTAGTATTTCCGGGCTCTTATGTTGGGATAACTTTGGAATACTACAAGAGATTTAGGCTAAGGTATTTGGGATAATAACAACACTTGAAGAATTTCTACACAAGGTGGGGGGGGGGGGGTGTGTTTGGACGAGAACCCCTAAGGAGGGAGGGAGAATTTTTGCCTTGGAATTTCTCTAAGTGGATGAATAAAGTCTTGCAACATAAGGGGTATTTATAGGCCAACCAATGGCTAGGATCAAAACAAGTGTAAGGTGAGGATTGGGGACAAGTGTGTGGGTATTCTACCAACCAAATGTCCACCACAAAAATGGGACAAGTGGCTTGCCACTTGTCCCCCACAAAACCGTTCAAGTGCCCCCTTGAATTCTCGTGTCACCCCCCTACTCGTCCAAAATATTTCATCTTCCGAAAATATCCGTAATGTCAAAAATCCAAAAATAAAGTGGGCCCCACAAAACCGTAAATTCTCCCGTGGGCCCCACGTGACCAATTTCGGAAATAAAATTCCATAATTCTTAAAAATTCCAAAAAAGTCCGAATACCAAATCTGGGAATCCAATTCCCTTTAACGAACCTTTTTTCTTCACAAAATCCGGAAACTTTTCCGTCGAAAAATCACTTATTTCTTCCCTTTTAATTTAAATGTCGAATTCTCGTACGTACGTCCTCACATACATACCATGGAACTACGGGGTGTAACATTCTTCTCCTCTTAGAAACATTCGTCCCGAATGTTCCTTCTAAGTCTCAAAACATACATGCGCTGGTATAGTCTTCACTACTATACTTACAAAACCACTTATGCCACACCTGGCCATAATATAACACATGCGCAAAACTCCAATCCAAGCCAACGAGGAATCACCTCTAACATCACAAAAACTTCCACCCATGGTCTAAAGGATGCACCCTTCGCATCTTCACTTCACAACAAAATGATCTCTTTTATTCTGTTAACACACGTTCACTTCTTTCCTTACTCGTCGTACCCTTCTCGTACACCAGAACTCTCTCTAGTACACGTACCATACCCGATCATCGCTTGGCTTTCCAAAACCTTGGAGTCACTACCTCCAAACTTGGTCATTTTACTAGCCCCAAATTCCTTTAAGGCCATTCCCGACCTTCACGATCCGATTCTGGTCGAACGCATCCACGAACTCGTACAACGGTTACCTAAACTTGGGTCTTGCACCCTCGTGATCCTACCACCTGGCGGGACCACCTCAAACTGACCCCACCTCATTCCGGGCTGCGGGTTGACCCGCGATCTGGCCTCAACCCGACCCGCTATCGCGCCAGACTCTCTCATTCCCCGATCCGGAACAATCTTACTAATTCACGTCATGAAAGCTACCACTTCCATCTTACACTACCTATGAAATTATCCCACAACATATATCACGCATACCAAGTACTTCGACAAAGACCAACCGTAAAAATCATCCACTCAAGATGGCCTTGCATCCAAGGTCCTAACTGTTATAAATTCTAAGGCTCACAATTGTCTCGTCTCCAGAGTTACCCTTTTCAACTACCCATGTTTTCTAATTCACACTTAACTCAATGCTATCCGTACATAGCACTTAACATGTATCCACCATAACAACAATACAAACTAGTCTCTAGAGGGTTAAGGATATACCTGAAAATCAAATAGGCGGTTCAAAGGACCGCTAAAACTGGGAACTTCCACTGCGACCTCTGCCGTGGCCTACCGGTGTATGAACATCCTGCCTAGCTATGGAAGGTGAAGAACCTGCAACTAATCCCGTAGTCTGTGCTATCCCACCAGTGCCACCTCTGGTCGGACAGTCTCTCGCCAAATGGCCCCGCTGGCGCAGCATAACAAGTCGAAATAGTACGACACTCCCAAGATGGTCTACCACATCGACCACACCGAGTAGGGGTGGCTCCATCCGCTAACACCCTCCTCCCCGGAAACTCAAGCCCCGAGCCACGACTCGCCTCGAACATCCCGAACGCCCCAAGATCGCGGAGGACCACTCAGCATCGGGCGGAGGCGCATAATCGCTCGCTGAGGCGGTCCGCCTCGAAAGTTACCAAAGGTCCTCGCTGCCTCGGCCTCTTATGCTGATCTCGGTCTCACGTCGGTCTCTACGTTCTCAATCCCGTGCATAAGCTCAGTATACGGGCAATGTCCATGCCGGCTAAAGAGCTACTCTGCATAACTCTCGCTAGATAATCGTCAAGTCTCGTGACATATCGGTGCACTCTAACCTCCATGTCTGCCACTAAAGCGGGAACATAACGAGCCAATGAGCCAACCTCTATACTGTATTCCCGAACCGTCCGCCCGTTCTGCCTCAACATCATAAATCTATCCGCTCGAGCTCTCTCATCCGCGAGGGCAAGTGTGTAAGAAATGCCTCTGAGGTCTTGATCACTTTCATGACCCGCTGCAACTGTCGAATAAACTCCTGAGGATCTTCCTCAGCTCTCAATCCATAGAACTCTGGTGGATCAACTCGAAGTCCCAAATCTCAACTATCGGATCTAGGGTGAACCATCGGTACCACCGAACCTCCGACTCTCGTCATTCTCATTCCCACCAGACTAGCTAGTAACTGGGCCATCTCCTTATAACGCATATCCTCTGTTCCTGGCCGTGGGACTAGAGGCTCAGGTATCGTGGTCTCAGTAGCTACTGCTACTGCTCTAAGCTCTCCTGGGGCTAGCGGTGTCATAAAACTCGTCGTCTGAAGTACTACCTTAGGTAAAGACTGGGCCTGTGCCCTGGTAACCCTCTGTGCTCTACTCGCTCCTCTCGCTTGCCTTCTGGGCTCTGGTTGCCTTGCGTAGAGGCATAACTGGTACATACGAATACGTCCGAGGGAGTCCAACTTATAACACAACTCTAAGGCACGATCTCAGAGTGAGAAGAATAGAAACCAATCCTAAATATCTTATAGCCTCCTGATTATAGATGTGGTGCACAACACACCGATAATCAAGACTCTACTAGACACGGTCTGTAGACACTTTCCGAGGATTAACTGCTCTGATACCACTTTTGTCACGACCCGACCTCGGGCCCGTGACTGGTGCCTTACCCCGGGCACCCTAGTGATACAATCATCAGAGAAAATCAGCGGAAATAAAACTTTAAGCATGAAACAAGACATAAATAAGCAACAGGCTAACCAAAACGGTTACCTTCCTGTATATATATATATCAACACGAACAGTTAAATCCCTTACAAACCCTGCCCACAACAGTACTACAGACCTCTAAGAATGTAACCACAACTATGACGGGACAGGGCCCCGCCATACCCCTGAATGTACAAGTACCTACTATGACAGGGGACTATACCAAAGATAAGCCTCCGGAGAAACGGAGCTTCCCAAAACGCTGAACTGTGATCCTATGAGCGAGGATCAACAACCGGTGTACCTCTACTGCAGATGAACGCAGCCTCGGGCGAGGTCGACAACAGGTACCAAGTATGTGAAACTGAAAATACTGTAAATGAAATCATAATAGTCTATATAAAGCAGGAGACATGTATGATAACCAAACTACAGTACACAATATATAAGCAGTCAGGTCTAGTCAGGGACTCACGCCCTCAAGTCATCACTCATGCCCGTGGAATTCCTTCCTCACTGCCGGCAGTCTATGACATAAATCATACTCATGTGATGCGCCTGCGGGAATCCTACCTCACCGCTTGCGCATACATATACAATACATATATATACCTCGCTCGTGGAATCCTCCACACTGCAAGCGTAGGTGTAACATATAACCATGTGACCCGCCATGGCATCCTACCTCACCGCTTCTACAGACACATATACAACATATATATATATATATATATATAATACGCGGCCGCATGTCCCTAATCCTCATCTGGTAACATGGCCATAACGCGTCTCGCATCCTCATCGCAGTGCAGTCTTCACGGGAGCTAGCCCATGGAATAATGATCCTACATACCATGCCCCTAATCCTCATCGGTGTAGATGGTCTTCACGGGGAGCTAGCCCGTGGAATAATAGTAATGATCACATGCCCGGAATCCTCATCGGTGTAGACATGCCTACGTGACAATAATAGTATACCGGAGTTTAACTCATGCACGGCCGCACGCCTCCGAAATCCTCATCGGTGTAGATACGTCCCACGTGATAATAACAATGGAAGTATACGTGAAATCCTCCACACCGCTGCATTCCAATGAAACGTAGGGCATCTAACCCGCATCCCGTCGCGTGCTCAAGATCTCTCATCGGTATAAGCATGGCCAAGATCAAACAAAATGGAAGCATACCTGGAATCCTCCACACGCCAGACGCCCAACAAATTCACAACAAGTCAGCCGACCCTCCAACCGAGAGACGCGGTAACATAGTAATACCACCAAGGCTATCACAACTAGCATAGGCAAATTTAACATACTCTTAGACTTCCATTTTATGACAACAAATCCGAGTTTTAACCCCAAAGTACTACATACATTAATCCTTTCAAAAAGATCTCTTTTTACGTAACAACTACTCGATACTATTATCCGTAGTACCAAACACGTTCATGTTTAAATCAAGTACTTTATACTTTTTAAACCAAGTGGCTTACATTTTTAAAACAACGTCAAGTATACTTTTAAAACCCAAGTTACTAACTCTTTTAAGATCAAGGTACTCCTACCTTTTAAAACCAAGCCACTTATATTTTTCTCATCAAGAAAAGTTCGATATTTGATGTCGCGCCCTTTTTCGGCCGCGGCATTTTTTATTTAAACTCCCGCTTAAAAACAAAGGTTAGAAAAATAAAAAATAAATTGCTAATAAAGTTTAAGAGGCTTTAAAGGTTTTAAAAATACTGAAAGGATGCTAAAATTGCAAAAGAGGCTAAAAGTGCAAAAGATGCTAAATGCTGAAGGGTTCGCGGAGTCGCCACCTAATTAGTTTGGGTGAATTAGGACACCTAAATGTTTAACTAGTTTAAAGTAAAACATTAACTCCATTTTTATGGTCTGCTCGACTTAATGAGATTCCGGGTAAGGGTTTTTTATTAATCTAGAGGGAAGGGGTTAGGCACCCTCTAAGATCCGCTAACTTGCGGTTGTCCTGCCAAACCTAGGGTTAATTATTATATTTAAGAAAAATGCGATGCTAAAATGTTAAAATGTTTAAAGGTGCTTAAGTCTAAACGAGCAAAAGGTGCTATATGCGAAAGAATGCTAAGAGGTGCTAAAATATGAAATGTTAATGACGCTTAACAAAAGTGCTAGCAATTTAAAAGTGCTAAGTGTAAACAAAGTAGTGCTAGGGTGCCTAAATATTAAGAGGGTGCTAAGGGATTAACTTTTAAAGTAAAGGGTGCTAAAATAAAGGGTGTTAAAAGTGAAGGGGTGCTTTTAAAAAGGTGCTAGAAGGATGCTAAAATGCTAAAGAATGCTAGGAATGTGCTTTATGGACTAATTATGTATTTATGCAAAGGTTATTTAGTTAGGTATGCTACTAGCTAAATTAATCTTGCTTAACCTGCGCGTAATATTATATAAAATGTTAAGATGCTATTTTGAGAGTTTAAGAGAAAATCTGTTTATGGATTTTAACAAACAAAAATGTTGGTTTTATAATGCAAGTTAAATCATTTGGCTAAAAATTAGACATGCATGATAATCTTAAAGGCAGGTAAATTAAGCGATGAATTTTAAATTACCTTCCCCACTTATATGTTTAAAGGCTAATTATTCTAGATATCCTATTAATTACAAAGTTAAATAATTAGGCAACAAATTCCAAACAAATAATATAGAGGGTGGATATGCTCGCGGCTTCCAAGATGCGTGGCGACATCGTCTTATCCTATTTTGTCTTAGGAATTTCTGAAGCGGGAATGCAAATGCGGGTGCGGGTTGCCATTTGAAATGACTTGCGATGAGTCTCGCCGTGAGACTCTTTATTTTGCTCCGGTGCGTGCCATGTAAAAAGAAAGATAAGGATTAGTATATATTCAAATTTATTGAATCATAAAATCTAAACGCACATAATTTAACATAGACACAATCAGTAAGAACTGTAATAATCAATAAATAGCGAGACACAGTCACACAAAATTGTAATGACCAACAGATAAACCGATGCAGTAAACGTAATGGGCTTAACCCCTAATGTGTATATTCGCAGACAGCGGATAGTGCGGGAGCGAGAAAATGAATGTCATGGGCACAGGACAAATTTTCATGCTCATGTTGAGATAATATAAAAGAATCATTTATATGAAATTTGGACCCACAGACATATGAATAGGACATATCGGATATATCTGCGCGATATACATAAGATATATCCGTATATCACCATATATATATACTCAACATACTACATCTAGGCATACCCAAATGATGCAAGCACATGATTTTCCTCTAATTATAATGAAAGCACATGGAGAAGGACATGCTCAGATTACCCCTAATATTTCTCACTTCGCTGCAGCACACAATTAAACTACAGAGAATCCCTTAACAATTAACTACTAGAAGTCTCCAGCACCACCAGTGGCATCATAGATAGAAGACCTATGCGTCAGTCTATGATCCCATATTAGCTCGATTTTCTTGCTTTTGCCAGCAAAACTCCCTTACCCACGCAACAAGTATCAATATGACATTCTTCTAAATTCAGACTCCATTTAGACTGTATGAACAAACTTAGAACTTTCCAAGTGATATGCAAATATTTGACATGATAGTGATATAGACAGGTAAGCCAGTCGTTGAACAGTATTAGCCATCGGTGGGGACACTTCAATACCCCATATCCTATTTCCTCACGCAGGCAATTACCTGAAGCATAAACTTACTTCCTGATTTTAACGAGCGAAACACAGACTCAGGTAAACTAAAGCAAAGCAATTCGACATCGCATTTTAACCATTGCCAGCGGCAATAACACGAACAAACCTAACTAAATATGATTTATCACAGAGAACACATAAGACAAAGCACAAAACATAGAAGTAAACTAGGACTGAGAGAAATTTAATTTACCTTCTCCGGACAGCGAACCGAGGCAGCGAATCAAGTCGTCGATCCACTCTGATTGTTTTGCTACGCGAATGAAGAAGGCGGGGCTCTGCCTTTAGAATGGTTGTTGGCTCTCAACTGATGTTGAGATAAAAGATTCGAAACTTTTATCATGGATCGTTCTCCTCACTGGTTATTGCTGATTTTCGATGGATTCCTCACTGTGGGCCTCCTCCCTATTGCATGCGTATAGCTCCCCATTTATAGTCCCAATTTTGAGTTCTAATTTATGGTATAAGATTTCTGAGTATTCGTTAAGGTAAGTTTATATTATTTCAAAGGCTGATTAAGGGTCGATTTTTTGGTGCTAATTTTGAGTCCTGATTGTGATCAGTTTTGACGCGTTTTTTTTGGGAGATTTGGTTCGGCTATGGTAAGGGAAGATATTAATGGAGGGGTGTGGTGGCGGCGAATTAGGGTTTTTTAGGTTAGGAATGCTCCTGATTTCGTTTTTGGCAGGGAAGGCCAGAAGATGGGGTTGCTGGGCTGCTGATAAGGGGAAGAGGGAGTAATAGGGGTTTGGGCCAACTGGGTATTGGGCCTGCGGGAACTTGGACGAAAATATTGGGCTGGTTTTATTAATTAAGGTATTAGTTTTTAGGAGTTAATTTTAGGTAGTAGGTATTTAATTAGTGGTAATTTAAATTGTGATTAGATTATTTAGGTGCTTTATTAATCTAATTTTGAGTTTTAAAACTATTACAAATTAATTAGTGCTCAATATTTTAGAATGCGACGCTATTATTTAAAAACTTATTGTTATGCATTATTGCGAAGTTAAATTAAAATTGAATAGAGTTTAGATTAAAATGCTTAAATGCTAAATGCAAGTATGATATTTAAGAATTGTTTAAAGCTTTTTACAAATGCGGTGCTATTAAATGCATATATCAGATTAAAATTGATTTTAAATTACAAATGATTACTAATAAATGCGGCTATGCTACCTGACACGACGTTATCGCTAAATTATTTATTTTATGCATTTATTAATTATTTAAGAATTATGACAAAGCTTAAAGTTAATAAGTGCGGGCGCGGGACTCTAAATGCTTAAGACTTTACGTAAGATGCGATGTCATTATTAAATTATTTATTTATGCCTGTATTTAATGTTTTATTGTTGTATTTTATTATAAAAATCCTAAAAAAATTATTATTACAAAATTAGTGTAATTTTATGGTTAATGGCTGGACGGGAGGGTCAAAATTGGGTGTCAACAGCTGTCCCTCTTTGTATGGAGATGATGGAAGAATCTTCGGACAAAGACGTTGACTCATAGCCAATTTTGTCTCGATCTTCAGAATTGCAAAAATGGCCGTGGACAAGTAGCGCAAAAAAAAAAATCAAAATCTGTCCCGGTCGAGTTATGACGACCTTTGGGCTACCGTGGTCAAACACTCGCGCGGCTAACGCGGACTTAAAGTTGTCGATGTCGAGTTATGATGACATGGGTTATGCAAAAAGTAAAAGAAAATAAGCGCTTGAACACAGGGTGTCGCGCATGCATGGCTTGTGCTGGGTTCTACGGTGATGTGGAGCGAGTGGACCGACGCTTGAGGCCGCTTCTGCCAATCGTTGGGAAGGTTGGCCCCAACGATTGCCCGGTTCAGTAAGAGAAAATCCACGCGTTGTGCTCTAGCTGCTGCACGCTAAGACTTGAACAAGCGGTTAGTGCATAATCATTAAGGCAAAATAATGATGCATAATTTTAAAGTAATGCAACCGTGAGTAGAAAAGGTTATCTGCAAAAATATGATGCTGCTTTGTGTTGATGCGACGCAGAACGTGATTTCGCCACTTGACGGACGTGTTGCGATTGTGAATGCGGATCGTTGCGCTGCAGAATCGCTCTGTAGACTAAAGCTCAAGAAAGAGTTAGTGCATAACTGCTAAGACAGAATAATATGTGAGAAAAAAAATGCAATTTTGAGAACAGAGAAATCGTCCCTGCGTAGATGCTGACTTGTCGTCGTTTTCGGACTTGTCGTCGTTTTCGGACTTGTCGTCGTTTTCGGACTTGTCGTCGTTTTCGGACTT
Source organism: Przewalskia tangutica (assembly GCA_029844215.1). Lineage (NCBI taxonomy): Eukaryota > Viridiplantae > Streptophyta > Magnoliopsida > Solanales > Solanaceae > Przewalskia > Przewalskia tangutica. The sequence goes on along the minus strand of CM056723.1, from coordinate 4,830,059 downwards.
GGCGTCGTTTTTGGACTTAGCGTCGGCGTCGTTTTCGGACTTGACGTCGTTTTTGGACTTGGCGTCGTTTTCGGACGTGGCGTCGTTTTCGGACTTGGCGTCGTTTTCGGACGTGGAGTCGTTTTCGGACTCGACGTCGTTTTTGGACGTGGTGTCATTTTCGGACTCGACGTCGTTTTTGGACGTGGCGTCGTTTTCGGACTTAGCGTCGTTTTCGGACGTGGCGTCGTTTTCGGACGCGGAGTCGTTTTCGGACTCGGAGTCGTTTTCGGACTCGGAGTCGTTTTCGGACTCGACGTCGTTTTCGGACGTGGCGTCGTTTTCGGACGTGTTGTTGATGCTTCTGTATAATAAATGCTCCTGCAAGCTAAGCTTGAGAAAAATTAGTGTATAACTGGTAAAACAAAAATGATAAATATATGAGGAATGCAATTATGTGAATAAGGATGTCTTCCCTGTATGATATGTGGGGTGTTGTGAATGCTGAGGTGTTGTCCTTGGGCGGACATGCTAGATGCTGCCACTGACGAATTGCCATGATGCCTTTGTTGTGATGCGTTTGTGAACCATATGGATTGATATGATGTCTTTGTGGTGCGTTTGTGCACTGCATGAGTTGCAATTTGACTCTAGGCCCGAGCTGATGCGCTATAATTTGTTGCGGACTTTTGAGTTCTGACTGTTGATTGTCGGTGCCTCTATCTCTCGAGCGTATGGAATCATATTTGTCGGTGTCCTTTCGTGGCGAAGTCCTTAAAGATTGTCGATTTTGGTGTGGCCCGAAGTCGGATATATGTCGTCGCCTGGTCATAATGCTGATAACGTCGTTGCCTGGACGTGTTGTTGTTGCTCCTATAGGATAGATGCTCGAGATGTCGTCCTTGCATGGACGTGCTAAATCTTTGTGATGAATTGCCATGATGCCTCTGTTGGGTGTGATCGTTGGTTGCCATTTGACTTTGTGCCACTAGGCGATGCGCTAGGTTTTGTTGCGGAACTCTGAACCTTGATTGCCGATTGTTGATGCTACTTTCTGCTGCTGCTGCTTTTGCTGCGGACTTTGGATTGTTGTCATCCTCTGCCTTTGTTGCTTTTGCTGCTTCTGCCCTTTCGCCGTATTTTCTATTTCGGCTATTGTACTTTCCGCTCCTGTTAATATGAAGAACCTGCGCTCAAAGAAAAATTTGTGAGTTTGAGGGGGGGGCGGTTGATTCGCGTTGACTTTGTAGTTTTGACTCTTGATATCGGACGTCTGCCTTGTTTGGGACTCATAACCCTGCACTGGTTTCCTACCTTGTCCCGATTTTGAAAAGGGTGTTCGGCCTGAGGGGGTCTCAATGGAGTTGCTTGTATGTTATGTGCATTCTTGTTATTTTAGAACGAAGGGAAAGTTTCCTAATGGTGTGACCGAAGCCGATTTAGGCCGCCTACGTATCCCAGTGAGAATCAGTCATGGCGTAGTTCATTACAAGTGAAATTGGGTAAAATTAAAATTTCTAGATGTGGGACCGGCGAGGCGGCCGCTACGTATCCGCGAGGAATCAGGTCAAACGTAGTTCCAATTACATATAAAGGGCAAAATGCATTAAACCGACTATTTCAGGACTCGGCGGGCCGAGGCAGGGGCACGAGTCCATTTCTTCTTGCTTTGTGTCTTCGATGGCTGAGTCTTCAGCAGGACCATCTCTTGCAGCGCACAACTAGACGAATGACCTATTCAATAGTTAAACAATCTCCGTGAAGCAACTCCTTTTCTCTGGCGGTTGGTTGATGATTCAACTTTCTTCCCTTTACGGGCTGGCGTAGTAATCCCTTCCAGACTGTCTTCTTCATTTTCAGCTATCATGCTAACATGGGCATCTTCATAACCCGGCAGAAAGTTATTGTTTGCATTGAGAGGACCATCTTTCAGCCGAATGACTCCCTCCTCGATTAACTCCTCTATTCTGTCCTTGAGGGTATAACAATTTCCGATGTCGTGTCATACGCCGGAGTGGTATGCCTGATGCTTAGTTTTATCGTGCCCTCGGGAGGTAGGCCTGGGGGTATTTCTGGGAATTGGATGGAGTATTCCTGCGGCTTTCAGCTTCTCATACACTTGGGCTATGGGTTCGGCTAAAGGTGTATAGGTTTTTGTCGGTTTTCTTTCGGCATCTATGCGGGGTTTGGGTCCGTTTGGAGTGCGGGTTCGTGATTGTGGTGAGTATTTTGGGTATGCTGGTTGGGTATGGTAAACAGGATATGGGGTAGTGATCTTGATAATATGTTGTGGATTTTGAGTGTTTTGGTAAGAAGGCGGTGAGCTTTGATATATTGGATGTTGTTCTGGCCTATGCTCCTGAATGACCATGATGGAGGGTGATGCATCTCTTCTCCTCTGGGAGGTACCTCCGATGGAATTTGACCTTTGCTCGCTAGTTGCACTGTGAAATTTATCAGTTTGTAATCTGCTGTCTTAATGCCTTCTTCCACGAAGTCGCCCGTTCTTACGACTTACGCAAACTTCGCCCAATTACACGATCATTCTTTCATAATATGTCGCGTCTTTTAACGATGCCGCGAACAAGGTGGTCATTTCGCTCTCTGCCGTTGGGGTTGAACCTTTCGCTTCGACCGCCACCTCAGGCGTATTCTCGAAAGTTTACGAGATTTCTTTTCAAGTTTCATAAGATAAAATCTGTCGGGGCGATGTCGATGTTGAACACGAATCTATCCATGAAATCTTGTGCCATGGCGTTCAACTCCCATTTTCGAAGTCTTGGCATGTGTACCAATCAGCGCGCCTCGATTAGACTCACGATGAATAGCACGTGATGATTGCTTGATTTTTACCAACCCGATCAATTTATCGCAATATGACCTTAGATGAGCTCGAGGATTCCTTTCCATCAAACATGTCAAATTTGGGCACTTTGTACCCATGGTAATTCAACGTCGAGTGCGTGCATAAGTCTTCATATTCTAAACCCTCCTCCCCTTGTTCATCTGAATGTTTTGAATGCTTCTTTCTACGAATTTCTTTTGCCACATTTTCATCGACTCTGGCTCGGTCCGCTCCATTTCCTTGTATTGATCTGTCTCTTGAGAGGATGCATGCACAATAAATGGTTGGCTTTGGTCGGATGTGCTAATCCTCATGTGTTTGTGTGCCATCTGCTCGTATTGGGTGGCTTGGCAATTTGGGTCGAGTGGGAGATATAAGTAGGTGGAGGTTGAGATGTGTATATAGTGAGCGGATCATTTTGGAGGTCGGTTTGCAAATTGACCAGGCGAGTGACATTTTGGTGTGGTGGTATGTTGCGGCCTCTGCGGGAGCTTTGGAGAAGTGGAGGCTCGAGGGCTTGTGACACGATTGCATTTGTCCCTTGCTGCAGGAGTGGTGCATTCAAGCTAATAGGCGTGTTTGTGATATCTCGAGCCTTTCTATTTCTGCATGATTTCCATTTGATCTGATAGTTTGGCGAGTGTTGATCATTGGTGTTTCTCCTTTCGGCGCCTCTGCATCCTCTACATGAGCGGGATGAGTCCTAAGTTGTTTCGTCGGTCTTACGGATTGGTCATTTATTGGATGATTGTGCTTACTAATCAGCGAATCAACCTTTTGGGGGATAAGCTAAAAATAAACCTTTAATAAATGAAGCAAACCAAGTTAGTATAATATGCAAAAGTTGCAGACAATATATACTAATAAGCAAATTGTAAATCAAGTGCGTGTTCTAACATGTTTGGGACCTCTTTTAGTGCCAGAGGTGGGCCTAAACGCCAGATATGCGAGGTTATGACGGGTTTGTCCAAGTCGTCCAACTATAATGCCTTTGTTGGAAATGGCGACCAAATGACGGTGCACTTTTCCCAATTTCAGCATGTCATGATTGGGCTTGGATTTATGCATCATTGTCACGCTACACATAATATGTTGGTTGGTCGTTGGGTTGAGAAACCCGCCGACAAGTTTGGTGTCTTCCTAATTGTGGTGTCGATGCCAAGGACCGACCCACCTAAGGTAAATGCATGCCCTAAAATAAGGGTGGTATAGCTCTATCTTAAGTTTTCTAAGATTTGGCTTTTCTAGACGCAAGGTTCCCGAGCGGACAACTCGAGTGAGGAGGCTACGCGGCTGATCAGACGAACCGATCTAACTCCGCGCAGGCGCCAACTCTCCTAAAATTTGGATATTTTGAAAGAAATTTGCGGGTGCGCGAAGCACACCAGCGCGTGAGTGTGTGATAGTGTGAATTTCCCAGAATGGAAGAAATATGAGCGGAATGCCAGTTTAAGGAAAGCAGTAAAGCAAGTAGCAATTTAAAAAAAAAAAAAAATAATAAATAAAACAAAATACAACACACAAAAATTAAATGCAAAAATAATTGCCAAATAATAACCCTAGGTCTGTTGTGGTTAAGAACCTAAAGTCCCCAGCGGAGTCGCCATTTCTGCGCTTTTTTTGCATGGCATTTTTATTTAAACTCCTGCTTAAAAACAAAGGTTAGAAAAATAAAAAATAAATTGCTAATAAAGTTTAAGAGGCTTTAAAGGTTTTAAAAATACTGAAAGGATGCTAAAATTGCAAAAGAGGTTAAAAGTGCAAAAGATGCTAAATGCTGAAGGGTTCGCGGAGTCGCCACCTAATTAGTTTGGGTGAATTAGGACACCTAAATGTTTAACTAGTTTAAAGTAAAACATTAACTCCATTTTTATGGTCTGCTCGACTTAATGAGATTCCGGGTAAGGGTTTTTTATTAATCTAGAGGGAAGGGGTTAGGCACCCTCTAAGATCCGCTAACTTGCGGTTGTCCTGCCAAACCTAGGGTTAATTATTATATTTAAGAAAAATGCGATGCTAAAATGTTAAAATGTTTAAAGGTGCTTAAGTCTAAACGAGCAAAAGGTGTTATATGCGAAAGAATGCTAAGAGGTGCTAAAATATGAAATGTTAATGACGCTTAACAAAAGTGCTAGCAATTTAAAAGTGCTAAGTGTAAACAAAGTAGTGCTAGGGTGCCTAAATATTAAGAGGGTGCTAAGGGATTAACTTTTAAAGTAAAGGGTGCTAAAATCAAGGGTGTTAAAAGTGAAGGGGTGCTTTTAAAAAGGTGCTAGAAGGATGCTAAAATGCTAAAGAATGCTAGGAATGTGCTTTATGGACTAATTATGTATTTATGCAAAGGTTATTTAGTTAGGTATGCTACTAGCTAAATTAATCTTGCTTAACCTGCGCGTAATATTATATAAAATGTTAAGATGCTATTTTGAGAGTTTAAGAGAAAATCTGTTTATGGATTTTAACAAACAAAAATGTTGGTTTTATAATGCAAGTTAAATCATTTGGCGAAAATTAGACATGCATGATAATCTTAAAGGCAGGTAAATTAAGCGATGAATTTTAAATTACCTTCCCCACTTATATGTTTAAAGGCTAATTATTCTAGATATCCTATTAATTACAAAGTTAAATAATTAGGCAACAAATTCCAAACAAATAATATAGAGGGTGGATATGCTCATGCTTCGAGATGCGTGGCGACATCGTCTTATCCTATTTTGTCTTAGGAATTTCTGAAGCGGGAATGCAAATGCGGGTGCGGGTTGCCATTTGAAATGACTTGCGATGAGTCTCGCCGTGAGACTCTTTATTTTGCTCCGGTGCGTGCCATGTAAAAAGAAAGATAAGGATTAGTATATATTCAAATTTATTGAATCATAAAATCTAAACGCACATAATTTAACATAGACACAATCAGTAAGAACTGTAATAATCAATAAATAGCGAGACACAGTCACAAAATTGTAATGACCAACAGATAAACCGATGCAGTAAACGTAATGGGCTTAACCCCTAATGTGTATATTCGCAGACCAACAGATGGTGCAGGAGCAGAAAATGAATGTCTATGGGCCTGGGACAAATTTTCATGCTCATGTTGAGATAATATAAAAGAATCATTTATATGAGCTGGACCCAGCAGACATATGAATAGGACATATCAGATATATCTGCGCGATATACATAAGATATATCTGGTATATCAGTCATATATATATACTCAACATACTACATCTAGGCATACCCAAATGATGCAAGCACATGATATTCCTCTAATTATAATGAAAGCACATGGAGAAGGACATGCTCAGATTACCCCTAATATTTCTCACTTCGCTGCAGCACACAATTAAACTACAGAGAATCCCTTAACAATTAACTACTAGAAGTCTCCAGCACCACCAGTGGCATCATAGATAGAAGACCTATGCGTCAGTCTATGATCCCATATTAGCTCGATTTTCTTGCTTTTGCCAGCAAAACTCCCTTACCCACGCAACAAGTATCAATATGACATTCTTCTAAATTCAGACTCCATTTAGACTGTATGAACAAACTTAGAACTTTCCAAGTGATATGCAAATATTTGACATGATAGTGATATAGACAGGTAAGCCAGTCGTTGAACAGTATTAGCCATCGGTGGGGACAACGATACCCATATCCTATTTCCTCACGCAGTGACGATTACGAGCATAAACTTACTTCCTGATTTTAACGAGCGAAACACAGACTCAGGTAAACTAAAGCAAAGCAATTCGACATCGCATTTTAACCATTGCCAGCGGCAATAACACGAACAAACCTAACTAAATATGATTTATCACAGAGAACACATAAGACAAAGCACAAAACATAGAAGTAAACTAGGACTGAGAGAAATTTAATTTACCTTCTCCGGACAGCGAACCGAGGCAGCGAATCAAGTCGTCGATCCACTCTGATTGTTTTGCTACGCGAATGAAGAAGGCGGGGCTCTGCCTTTAGAATGGTTGTTGGCTCTCAACTGATGTTGAGATAAAAGATTCGAAAACTTCGGTTATTGCGGGACTGTTCTCCTCACTGGTTATTGCTGATTTTCGATGGATTCCTCACTGTGGGCCTCCTCCCTATTGCATGCGTATAGCTCCCCATTTATAGTCCCAATTTTGAGTTCTAATTTATGGTATAAGATTTCTGAGTATTCGTTAAGGTAAGTTTATATTATTTCAAAGGCTGATTAAGGGTCGATTTTTTGGTGCTAATTTTGAGTCCTGATTGTGATCAGTTTTGACGCGTTTTTTTTGGGAGATTTGGTTCGGCTATGGTAAGGGAAGATATTAATGGAGGGGTGTGGTGGCGGCGAATTAGGGTTTTTTAGGTTAGGAATGCTCATGATTTCGTTTTTGGCAGGGAAGGCCAGAAGATGGGGTTCTTTGAAGTGGCGATAAGGGGAAGAGGGAGTAATAGGGGTTTGGGCCAACTGGGTATTGGGCCTGCGGGAACTTGGACGAAAATATTGGGCTGGTTTTATTAATTAAGGTATTAGTTTTTAGGAGTTAATTTTAGGTAGTAGGTATTTAATTAGTGGTAATTTAAATTGTGATTAGATTATTTAGGTGCTTTATTAATCTAATTTTGAGTTTTAAAACTATTACAAATTAATTAGTGCTCAATATTTTAGAATGCGACGCTATTATTTAAAAACTTATTGTTATGCATTATTGCGAAGTTAAATTAAAATTGAATAGAGTTTAGATTAAAATGCTTAAATGCTAAATGCAAGTATGATATTTAAGAATTGTTTAAAGCTTTTTACAAATGCGGTGCTATTAAATGCATATATCAGATTAAAATTGATTTTAAATTACAAATGATTACTAATAAATGCGGCTATGCTACCTGACACGACGTTATCGCTAAATTATTTATTTTATGCATTTATTAATTATTTAAGAATTATGACAAAGCTTAAAGTTAATAAGTGCGGGCGCGGGACTCTAAATGCTTAAGACTTTACGTAAGACGCGATGTCATTATTAAATTATTTATTTATGCCTGTATTTAATGTTTTATTGTTGTATTTTATTATAAAAATCCTAAAAAATTATTATTACAAAATTAGTGTAATTTTATGGTTAATGGCTGGACGGGAGGGTCAAAATTGGGTGTCAACATTTGAAAATAAGTTACTTATACTTTTCTCAAAATCAAGTTACCAATTTAAATCCAATAATAAAACAAAACCCTGCCATTCTTTTAGACCAAAACACTTCAAATTCTCAAGTCTCTTTTCTTTTAGAAATCAAGTTCCTTACTTTGGAATTTAAGAAAATCAGTACTTATTAAAAATGATCTTATTAAAGCAGACATGATCTAGGAAATGTAATACAATTTTGTCTTATCTTAGCTTCTATGCAGATGGAGGTTTCTACTTGGTTTTAATATAATTAATTGTCATTATTTTTTTCCTTTATTAACGCTGCATTGGCTTGTTCGATTCTTATTCCCATTTCCGAAATCAATGTAACATTATTCTTTAAAAACCAAGTACTAATTACTCACGAATGAGGTTTCACAACTTCTAATACAATTCAAGTTCTTCACATTTCATATCAAGTCAAATATAAGTCCAGTCTTTTATCCTTTAAAAAAATCAATAAACCATTCTTTTACCTACATAAAGTCGTTATAATTAACTTCCCATAAAGCCATTATAACACTTTATGTTTTAAACCAACCAAAATTCGTTTAGCACACGTACGTCTACCGTACTACATAGTTCACAACATCATGCTAGAAAAGATAGGAAGAGGTTCACATACCTCGCGACGATTATCGACAATTAGCAAAATGCTTCAAGTACTATAACCTTGCTAGCCTTTTCCACCCTTCAAGTAGAATACGCTACTCGTAGTACTTCCACCTATAAAGGCCACAAAACGTCTATTAATTTCTAGATCCCTTCGTAGAACATTTCTAAGTACAAGGTTCCTTATTCTACGGAAAATTCGGCAGCACCTCCCCCCCCTGCAACCACATAAATCTCCTCTTCTATCAAGGCCTGCTACCAAGCCAACAACTCCAAGGGGGTTACACGTCTAACCGGACGTGTACAAAACTGCCCCACAATAATACTACAAGTCTACTGTAAATACAGTCCAATGTAAATACAGTTCAATTCTTTATAAACATCCTTCTGATAAATCTTATACTCAATTCTAAACTACTACAATATGTAATATCCAATTACAATTGGGGGACAAAGATCATTACCTCGATAAGCCCAAAATTATCCAAGATTTATAAGTCGATCCTGAGCAACGCTTAGCTCCAATTCCTTATGCTTCAACCCGCTCCAAGCAACCCTTAGAAGTTTCTAAACAACTTCTCTTAACACTTCAACCAACTATGAAGATTTTCCTAGGGTTTCATTTTGCGATTTTTGGAAAAAAAGTAGTATTTCCGGGCTCTTATGTTGGGATAACTTTGGAATACTACAAGAGATTTAGGCTAAGGTATTTGGGATAATAACAACACTTGAAGAATTTCTACACAAGGTGGGGGGGGGGTGTGTTTGGACGAGAACCCCTAAGGAGGGAGGGAGAATTTTTGCCTTGGAATTTCTCTAAGTGGATGAATAAAGTCTTGCAACATAAGGGGTATTTATAGGCCAACCAATGGCTAGGATCAAAGCAAGTGTAAGGTGAGGATTGGGGACAAGTGTGTGGGTATTCTACCAACCAAATGTCCACCACAAAAATGGGACAAGTGGCTTGCCACTTGTCCCCCACAAATCAGTGCCGGCAGATTCGGCCATAGGGCCACATGGGGGTGACACGTGTCGCCCCCTACTCGTCCAAAATATTTCATCTTCCGAAAATATCTGTAATGTCAAAAATCCGAAAATAAAGTGGGCCCCACAAAACCGTAAATTCTCCCGTGGGCCCCACGTGACCAATTTCGGAAATAAAATTCCATAATTCTTAAAAATTCCAAAAAAGCCCGAATACCAAATCTGGGAATCCAATTCCCTTTAACGAACTTTTTTCCTTCACAAAATCCGGAAACTTTTCCGTCGAAAAATCACATCTTTCTTCCCTTTTAATTTAAATGTCGAATTCTCGTACGTACGTCCTCACATACATACCCTGGAACTACGGGGTGTAACAAATTGACTTTGAACAAATCCTGAGCTTTGCAAGGCAGTGGTTAATTTTATGTTTCATTGCCTAGAAGCTTGCTTTAAGCCATATAATGACTTAATCAACTTGCACACCTTCTCTTGTTGGTTATCAAATCCTCGAGGCATACTCATGTACACCTCTTCATTAAGGTCACCTTGTAAGAATGCATTATATACATCCATTTGGTATATGTTCCAGCCTTTAGAAGCAGCCACTGAGATCACAGCTCTCATAGTCACCATCTTACTCCCTCCTTTTGATTGTTACCCTTGGCTACCAATCTAGCCTTAACTCTTTCCACTTCTTCATTTTCCTTATATTTGATCTTGTAGATCCATTTACATCCAATTGCCTTCTTGTGTGTGCTGGAAGATCAGTGACTTCCCATGTATTGTTACTCTCCAAAGCATGCATTTCAAGTTTCATAGCATCGACCCATATGGTATCCTTCACTGCTGAAGAATAAGAAGTTAGCTCATGTTCAACCTCAAGTTTAGCAATATAACTCTGATATCTTGCATTTAATCCGGCATAACTAAGATTATTTGACATAGGATATAAGCAGCCCTTTCTATTCTCTGCATCTCCTGTGTGTGGCACCTGTATAAAATCTCTCAACCATGCAGGTTGCCTCTTATTTCTATCTGATCTCCTCAATGGTGGTTCAACGTAATCGTAGAAGATCGCTATCCGTTGACTTATCGAATGAGCATTGTTCTCCTCCTGTGTACTCTCATGTGCCCTTTCCTCAACTGCCGTGACATCTTGTGGTTGTGCCATATGATCTGTTGTAACATCATCCGGAATCTGTTGGAAGACATCAATATCAGTCTCCATCTCACCTTGCTGTGATTGTCCTGAGTTCATATTAATGTCAACATCCAGTGGTCTCTGTTGTTGGAAAGGAAATATATCCTCATAAAATGCAACATCCCTGCTCACAAATATAATATTGTTAGATAAATTCAGCAATCTATAGCCTTTCTGCCAGGAGGAATACGCCAGCAATACTGCCTTGATGGCTCTGGTATCGAATTTATCAGCCTTCACTAGATTAGATGCATAGCAAAGACATCCAACAACCCTTAAATGAGATAGAACAAGTGCCTTCTTGTATATTTTTTCATATGGTGAGATATTCCCCAACACCACAGATGGTAATATATTCATGATGTATACAACAACCTCTACACAGTCTCTCCAGAATCTGGCTGGTAGACAACTCTGAAACTTGATGGCTCTTGCAAGTTCCAATATGTGCATGTGCCTCCTCTCGACTACTCCATTCTATTGGGGGCTATAGGGACAAGATGTTTGATGTACAATTCCTAATTGTTAAAACAAGTTTTTACAAGACCTATTTATAAATTCTGAACCATTGTCTGATCTGACATACTTAACCTGAGAAACAAACTGAGTTTTAATCATCAGAAATAGCTCTTTTATCATAGAAGAAACATCTGACTTTATATGTAAAAGGAATACCCATGTCCATCGAGTAAAATCATCCACTACAGTTAGAAAGAATCTCATTCCAGTATATGTGGGAACCTTGTATGGTCCCCAAACATCAAGATCCAGTAACTCAAAAGGAAAGCTAGTCATGCTCCTGCTAGTGGGAAATGACAACCTAGTTTGTCTTGCCATGGGACATACATCACAATGTTGAATTGTGAAGCTATAATTATTATTGAAAGCACTTATTTTCCTAAGTACACTCATTGGAACATGACCTAATATTTTGTACCATAAAGCAGCCTTCAATTCTCCTGCACTGACCCTTGATATGTGAGCCTGTGCAGCCACCAATCTACCCTGCCTCCTTGTAGAATCCAACACATATAAATCATCTACTTCTCTACCAATCTCCTTCACCTTCCCAGTGAAGAGATCCTGCAACACAAAGAAGTCAGGAAAGAATCTCGCACTACAATTCAACTCCTTGGTCAACTTAGACACTGAAAGTAAGTTAAATTGAAAGCTTGGCACACAAAGGACATGTTCTATGAGTTCACCTCCTGTCAATCTACATTTCTCAGTCTGTGTAATTGGAGCAAAACTCTCATTAGGCAGTTGTACATGCCTTGAGTTTTCTGTCAAGTGAGATGTTTCAATCACATTTTTATTTTTAATCATGTGATTAGTAGCTCCTGAATCAACTATCCATGGACTACTGTTACCTTTAACATGAGTAGATTTACCTGTCCATGGACTACTGTTACCTTCAACATGAGTAGATTTACCTGCCATACTCACTTTTGCAGCAACAATGATGCATGCACTTCGCTACTATGATTCATCATCGGCATCATTCTCTCCGGCATGCGGTGCCCTCACCATCGCGTCGATGTAGTTGTTCCTGTTGGTATGCAGAAAGCTGAGTCAAACCATTCCATTCATTCTGTGTTGCCATAACTGCATTAACCTTATTCTTCCCTTTATAATATGAGGGATTCCCTTTATAATCTGAAGGATATCCTATTAGTTTATAACATTTTTCTTGAATGTGTCATTGCTTCTTGCAATAGTCACAGTAATACAGTAGCTTATGGCATCCTTCTCTATTGTGTCCCTTCATGTGGCAATAATCACAAAATGCATATGTATCATACTTCTTATTTTTGTTGTTATTGAAGGAAGCCCTGCTTGTAAGTGTCATATTGTCGACTGAATTCCTTGCAATAGTCACAGTAATACATCAGCTTATGGAATCCTTCTCTATTGTGTCCCTTCATGTGGCAATAATCACAAAATGCATATGTATCATACTTCTTATTTTTGTTGTTATTGAAGGAAGCCCTGCTTGTGAGTGCCATATTGTCGACTGAATTCCCCAAAGAGGAGTTATGTTTTTGGCTTTCATCTTGTGCTATCATGGCATAGGCTTGGTTTACACTAGGTGTGGGTGATATCAACAAGATATGACTCTTTGCTTGATTGTAGCCATCGTTCAGTCCCATAAGGAACTCCAGCAGTCTCTGACTTCCCAGATGAGCAATATACTCTCTAGGATTCGTGCACTCACATATAGGAGGTGGTATGATCGAGTTAATTTCGTCCCATAAGTCCTTCAGTCTAGAATAATACTGAGCTACTGGTGAAACTCCCTGATTAAGCATTGTTAACTCCTTCTTCAGTTGATACACTCTCGAGAGGTTGATTTTATCGAACCTTTCCTTCAAATCCTTCCACACAGCAGCGACACTAGTTCTGTATAGGATTCCACTCAGCAGATTTTTATCGATATTCTTCATTATCCACGACATCACCAAGGCATTGCATCTATCCCACTGTCTTATGTGATTGGGCCGATACGTGTCGCGTTTTATAGATCTGTCGATGAAACCAATTTTGTTCTTCATCAACAGTGTTAGTTCCATCGCTCTACTCCATAGCGTATAGTTTTACATTCCTATTAATTGAATATCTACCTGCAGTACTCCTACACTGTCTGAAGCACTCAGGAACAAAGGATAGTTATGATCGATAATTTCTGGACTAGAATTCGAACTCTTCTCTATAGTCGCCGATGGTAATGTTGTTGTATTTTCCATAGATCTTACTTTTCATAACTAATTTGTTGAATGATTATCAGGAATTCAGGATCGGAAAACAGAAACAATATGAACACAGAGATCGACTGATAGATCGATCGCCAATTATCGAATCCAAAAAAACAACAACAACTAAACAGATATAGAAACTGATACACAGAAATCGATTTTCAAACGAGATCGATTCTAAAGTAAATCGATACACAAGCTAAATCAAACCTCTACAAGCTGAATTCTCCGGTGTCTGCTCTTAGATTTGCAGAACTCTCCCTGATTCATCTTGCATGACTTTGATACCATGTTAAAATGTTCAATCCACCGGTAATTTGCAGTGGATGTATGTGAGGCTCAGTATGCTGAGCTTTCTAAGTGGAACAGTTTGGAAGAGAAAGCAACGAGAGAGAGAATGAGTTTTGTCCAACCTTTTTCTGATAACATTTCTCAAATGGCTATAATTATTTATAGTTGCTACTTTGCAACTATTAGCCCTTCTTACAAATATAGTCAACTACTCTAACCACATTACAATTGGACTAATTGACTTAAACTGAAAGCCAGAAATAGAAATAATATACTAATGTATATCTAATGTATATTATTGTACCAAACAATATTTGAGGTACATTTTATAAATGTATTAGTAGTAATAATACAACTGTTTTTTTTCTTGGACCGAGTATATAAAGAAAAAAATTATGAATAATAAAATGAGCAAAAGTAGTAACATTGGCCGTTTCAAAACTACAACGATTCGAACCATAATTGTTATTTCCAGCTTTCTCTCTTCTCATTCATCCATTTTCTTCCTCAATCATCTCCGAACGACACCGTTCTGATCTCTACTTCCGGTAAGCTTTACATCGTCGTACATATTATTTTATCTGTGTCAATTTATGTTCGTGGGTCAAATAATTTAATTTAATGTGAATTCAGATATGAAATCTAAAATAAAATTTACAAATTTGAAAAATTACTTTAAAAATAACATGAAAAAGACGGTAAAAAAAGACTTTGAATCTCAAAATCTGAAAAGTATCACGTAAATTGTGACGAAGAGTAATATTTTCTTGTGTTTGAATTGAAAATCAACGCACCTACGTGTGCCAAAATAGCCTCTGTTTATGTGGATCCGATTAGATCGGGAGTGTTGCCGATCTGAGAATAGTTTGTTCGATTGTGTAGGTTTTGAGAGAGAAGAGAAGAGATCAACGTGATCATCATGGCGAATAGAGTGGATCACGAGTATGATTATTTGTTCAAGATCGTCGTGATTGGGGATTCTGGAGTGGGGAAATCAAACATTTTATCCAGGTTCACCAGAAATGAGTTTTGTTTGGAGTCAAAGTCCACAATTGGAGTTGAGTTTGCCACCAGGACTCTTCAGGTATGTATCAATCTCATCACGTAGTAATATATGTGCTCATAATTCCGTTGAGCTTCGTGTCTTTTCTTTCGAGCCGATGGTCTTTCCCCGCAAAGGTAAGGTAACGTTTGCTTACATCCAAACATCCCAGACCCCACTTGTGGGGCTACACTGGTTAGGGTGTTGTTGTTGTAATCCCTTTGAGCTTCACGTATAGCGATTTTCTAATTTCTATTATTCAACCTTTAAAGTTAGTTCTGTAATTGCTCTTTGAAACATGAAAATTAAGATTAATTTAAACTATTGGAATTACGTGTTTGTGTGGTTTTGTGATGTGAATGTAGGAGAGATTATTGAATCATGGAAGCTGTCGAATTTGAGTACAATAACAACAAACCCAGTGTAAAGTGTGGTCTGAGGAGGGTAGGATGTACGCAAACCTTAACTCTACCTTTGTGGGGTAGAGAGGTTGTTTCCGATAGACTCTCGGCTCAAAACGATGCAGGATTGCAAGGCGAAGCTGTCAAATTTGAGTATTTATTCATTTCAAGATGATAATTTAATGTGATTATGTGACCATCATAATTTTAACTAAATGACTCATCATACTTTGTTGTTTTTCTCTTTTTCTATTGTGAACAAAAGCAAACACCTTAGACATGGTCGTTATCTACTGAATGAACGCCAATAAAGTTTATTTCTTTGATAGTCTATAGATTCAATCATATTCCGATGTTTGCACAAGATACAATTGCATATATGCACCTGGACTTTTGTATAGTCTTGGTTAGATTTTTTTTTAATTACATTGGGGTGTGGGGGGGGGGGGGGGGATTACAAGGTGGGAATCGACACCAACAAGGTGAAAATTTAGGTAGTCAACCAACTGAGCTAAGATTCCCCTCTTGGTTACAGATTGATCCATCTGTGAGAGAAAAGAAGGACTGCATATGACTTAGCATTGGCACCTTAAAACAATTATGTGTGACCTTATACAATACTCCTATTTTCTGCTCTGTTAAAATGAAAATGTTTGACAGCAAAACTAGATAAGTATCTATCTCTGATGAAAATTTGAGTTTTACTGGCGTTTATTTTGTCCTATATGTCAAAATGATATTGTACTGTGAAAGTGATGAACTTTGTACGCCCTATTGTGGATTAATGAGGTAAATTGCTTTTCTATCAGCCGCAAGATCCATCTCTTCTCATTATTAAGTTAATGAGGTAAATTGCTTTTCTACCAGCCGCAAGATCCATCTCTTCTCATTATTAAGGCATGGAAATGTGGGATGATTCAAAATTATTGTTCTTTTGACATCTCTGATGGAGTACTTCTACTTTATGATGCAGGTGGAGGGAAAAACAGTGAAGGCCCAGATATGGGACACTGCGGGGCAAGAAAGGTACCGAGCCATTACCAGTGCTTATTATCGAGGAGCAGTTGGTGCCCTCCTTGTCTATGACATTACAAAGAGACAAACATTTGACAATGTTCTGAGGTGGCTACGGGAATTGAGAGACCATGCAGACTCTAATATTGTAATCATAATGGCTGGAAACAAGTCTGACCTTAAGCATCTTAGAGCAGTCTCCGAGCAGGATGGTCAAGCTTTAGCTGAGAAGGAAGGACTGTCATTTCTTGAGACGTCAGCATTGGAAGCTCTCAACGTTGACAAGGCTTTTCAGACTATATTGACAGATATATATCATATCATTAGCAAGAAGGCATTGGCAGCGCAGGAGGCCGCCACGAGCACTTCAACTCCTGGTCATGGTACAACCATCAACGTCAATGATACCTCTGCAAATGTGAAGAGAGGCTGCTGTTCCACTTGAGTTGATGTTTCGAAAAGGAAATAGAATTTGTAACAAGGCATAAACTTTTGTTTTTTCCCCTTGGTTATCTTCTTTTTCTTCTCATTTTTCCTTCATTCAGAGCAAGAGAGGCTTGTAGATTACATCCTTGATTGATAAAAGAAGAGCTCGTGCATGTTAATTGTCTAGTGGTTTAGGACAATCATATGATACACAGTTTAACCATTTACTTAAGAAAATTGCAGATATTGGTGGTGTTGGCAAAACAAATTAACTCTGATCTTCCAGGACATGGTACACATGACATGAGTGTTAATTCAATTGCAGCAATCTATTTTGCAGCATGTTATCTTGTGTTCTGTTAATAAAGTAATCTCGGCTATTCCATCAGTGTTTCTTGTCAATTTATCTTCTATTTTACAAATGGTTTTGCTGAAAATCTCGGTTTAATACAATATTCTGTGTCGGTATTTAAAGCAAGGAAACTTGAACATGAATGACATTAGAAAGATGCTTAAATGGAGATAATGCAGAAGAAAGAGAAGTATGTTTAGTTTACTACATGTACTTACAAGTTTTCCACACAATGTAAGAGGTGTTTTGATTCAAAGTCCCAAACTAAAAGTCCTTTTACTTGTTACCCAGTTACCCTATCGAATCTTTCTATCCCTTCTCATTATTTTGTTGGTTCGACCTATTTCATCTCCAAGGCATTTTCTTAATAGATTTAACCACTAATGTTTTCTGATTTTTGAAAGACTTTGCAAGACAGAAAGGTCGAATTAATTTTATTAGAGACACGAGAAAAATAGAAGCACGCCCTTGACCTTTGTAAGACATTAATAGAACATGACAAGAACAAGAACGACAAAGTTGTCGAAAATGGGAGGGGAAAAAAACTAATCACAAGACAGTTAATATAAAGTTGCCCTTTGATGCAAACATATGATGCAATGCACTAATAGCAATTGAATTCGATTCTTGTGGCTGTCTACATCTCTTTAGTTGTTTTGATTTGCAAGTTGCAAAGAACAAAAATGACCCTTTTCCGTAGACGAAGAAGTCACATAGTGGACGGCTGACAACTTAGTTAAAGGTGACCTCTCAAAATTGCAGAAGGCACAAGTTGGGAACTCCAGTTGGTGATTAGTGCTTAATGCAAATAAATTTAGAAACTAACCAAAGAAGACATGGGCATTTCCAGATATCGTCTTTATAATGAAAGAGGGAAAAATAGAACTATTTTTTATATAGTTGTCAATGTTTTGTTGTCTCCGTGTGAATAGGTCACGAGTTCGAGCCATGGAAGTAGCCACTAATGCTTTTATTAGAGGTCTATATTACACCTCTTGGGGTGCGGCCCTTCCCCGGACACTATTATGCAGGATGCTTTGTGCAACGGGCTGCCCTGTCCTTTTTAGTTGTCAATGTTTTGGCCCTTTGAGAAGTTGAAAAACATAGTAGAAAATTGGCTAACAGAATGTCTAAATTCTCAGATTGTATTGGCAATCATCTCCCTAGCCCTAATCGATTATGCTATCAATGAAACAGAGACCTTATTGTACATACACATCAATGCTGTAAACTTAAAACTCAACAAGAAAGATAGAGAAAGAGATACGAAGTAAGCAATATATACAATCTACAATGAAGCTGGTTCAACTTGTACGGTTACATGATGAATTCTGTATGTCGGGTCACAATGTTCCCTAACCTTCTGAATAATTTCATATTGGTCGACTCCTGGTTCGACTACAACGTGACAGGACAAAACAATTTTTCCTATAGTGATGGCCCAAACATGCAGGTCATGAACATCCTTGACTCCTGCTAAAGATTTTAGGCCATTCTCTAGTTGAACAATATCAACTTCCTTTGGTGTCCTCTCCATCAATAAGGAGAAGATAGTTCTAAGCATGGGAACAGTAGTACTAAGAGCAAATATCGAGAAAAAAATAGTACAGAGAAGATCAACCACCAACCATTCTGGTTTGTACCACATAATAGCACCAGCAATCATCACACCAACAGATTGTATTAAATCAGATATAACATGTAGGTACGCCCCTTCGATATTTATGTTTGAATGTTTGCTGCAACTAGAGGATGATGCTACCAATTTCGAGCTCTCTTCTTCATTTCTTGGATGCAATTCTTGCATTTCATGATCATGATTGTGATCGTGATCCTTGCAAGGACTAAATGAATGGCTAAGGAGAGAATGATCATGGCCAAGCCACACAACTGAGATGAAGTTTATAACGAGACCAAATGCAGCAATAGCAAACATAAGCTTCCCATTCACTTTGGCATTTGTTTGAAACATTCTCTCGATTGCTTCGTAAATCAGAAAACCGGAGATGAGCCATATCAGCTGTACAGAAATAAGGGCTCCTAAAACTTCAAGTCGGTGGTATCCAAAAGAGTGTTCTTTAGTCGCATCCCATCCGGACACCCAAACAGCAAAAAGAGAAATAGAAAATCCAACAACATCACTAAGCAAGTGAGCTGCATCAGTTAGAACCGCGAGGCTGTGGGCTTTTACCCCTCCAATGGTCTCCACTGCCATGACCATTACATAAAAGATTATGAGCCCACAAAGTTTCATAGTCGACTTTGACCTTTGTCTTGAATCCAACATACTATGCTCTTGCTCTGAGAATGAGCAAATTGGATTGCAAGAAAAATGAGCTCGATGACAGTGGTCATTACATTTAGCTCCCAGCAAATGCTTTATTTCAGACTTGGGATCCTCTTGTTGTTCCATCTGTTTCAATATGTTATATTGTTAGCCAACTGTTTGAAGGAACTACAAATAAGTAAAAATGCAGCATTTGAGTTGAGAGTGTATTCGCTAAAAAATCACATTGTGTAGATAGGTTAAAAAAATACAACATACCCAGTGTAATCCCACAAAGTGGGATCCGCGGAGGGTAGGATGTACGCAAACCTTACATCTACTTTTGTAGGATAGATAGGTAAAAATAATATTAGAGTGTGTATATATATATACTATGTGTTGAATTTCCTTAATTTTTTCGTATGTTTGCTTTTTCATATTTTGACACCCCTTGATAAAAATTCTAGTTCCGCCACTGGGTGCACTCCCAAGGCTCTTTCAATGACATATATCAAAGTGGTGGGGAAAGATTCACTAGAATTGCAACCAGAAGTGAATGGTTGAAACCTCATCAATATACCATTTGAGACACCAACAAAAAGAATAAACAAAGAAAGCAATAGATGGTAAGTCCCTAGTTAAGTTGTAAGTCAAGCTATTATCTGTAAATCTAAAGTAGATGTTAGTTTGAAATGTACTCAAGAAAAGTTGATGCAGCATTAATGGACTAGATACTTTTTAGTATAGGTTCTATGATATAGATACATGTTTCTGCATTATTTTTGAAGTGTATAAACATCGTGATTAAGCTTATAATATCTGACAAACATAATTAGCACGAGAATTTTTCATTTTTTCAGGATTTTCCACTTTTTTATGACATGAGAACCCACAGCCGCTACTTTTTGGATGCGCACATGGTAAACTCAGCTCCTGTGCAATAGCTCGCAAACTAGGAGAGGTAACTCGCACTAGGCAAGTCACGTGCGACTAGCTCGACCCAGAAGACAAAATCCTTGTTTCACTTTATTTAAAAATCAGCGTTTGATCATGAAAATTCGTTGCATTTTGGGAAACGCCTAAAACGTTATTTTCACTTTTTTCACCTACGGTACATTCAAACAACCAAACATTACTTGCAAAAACTATAACCAAACAGAATCCATCTTCAAAATTCCAAATAAAGTGAAAAATATTTGGTTTCATAGCCAAACGCCTACTTAGTCACCATATTTTTCCATCAATAACGGATTCACATCCCTCCCAACTTGTTTGTCAACTCTAAAAAGTAACTTGTTTTTTCATAAGGTAATATTTAACTCTAAAAACTAACTTGTTTAAAAGTCCTGGTTGGAAGTCCATTTCTTGTCAAGTTTTATGGCTGCTACACTCTACATCAATTACAGAGCAAGGGACCAAAATAAAAAACAATTACACATCAACACAATCATGACCCAAAAGAAAAAAATCTTTCAGGAATAAAACCCAGAAAAACATTCTTGAAACTGCACATACTCAATGCTTAGATCACATAAAAACAACTAACCAAAGATCGCTTTTGAAGGGCAAATAATTTTTACCTGGATTTAGAAACAATAGGGAGGCCGGCAGGGGAAGCTAGGGCTTATAGCTCAATTCATTGCTTTGTATTTGATATGATTTGCAGACCCCAATTATTATGGAATGAATTGAGCCGCGGCCGGACAGGAAAGGTAAGAGGCCACCAACTTTTCCTTTTTTAGGATTAAAGTGTATATAATTTTTCAAATTCTCAATAATGATAAAGAAATCCGGGTAGTGAGTAATTTAATTTTTGTTCAGAATATTAATTTGAATAATTTAGTTTTACTTAAAATCCATGAATATAAGTTTTAAAGAAACACGGCTTAACTAAAAAAATATTCTGCTTGATCTAAAATATAGCTAGCAAAGATTGTGGTAATACTTAGGGGGTGATATTTGTGTGAATTAATGATGAAGTTATGCGATGATAATTAGTAACGATGGATCATAGTGATTGGTGAAAATAGCTAATGAATAATGATCACACTGTGCTCATTCCATCGCTATTACAGGCTATTTATGGAATAATAATTGCTTCAATGCTCAATCTATAGGGTAGTAAAGATTAAAAAGGTTAGATTGATTAATTTAAATAAAACCACTAAAATACTTATAATACTAGGAGGAATATAAGAATCTTTTCTTTGTAACTAATAATTCAATAAGAGAATTACAAATTATAGCTAAATCATAGTCTACCTAACTGGTTATTCAGAGAAATCGGAATTAATTACGTGTCAACACATCCGGAAGAGAGTCTGTGATTAATAATAATGTGTAGAACGGAAATATAACAACAATAACTATTTGGTAGAAATATGGAAATGATCAAGTATGAAGGTTTGCTGAGTCGACCAAATTCTTGATATATTCTTAAGATAATATTGTCCCGTATATCCTTTCAACGGTTGTAATGACAACTTATCTCCCAAGATAAAACAACAATCAAGCAAATGAGCAAAGGGAACTCAAGTGTTTGCTTTGGAAGAAAGATCTTTGAGTGTTTTGTGATTGCAAGAGAGGAAGACAATTTCAGAGAATTATTGAGTGTAAGATGTCAAGTGTGTTTTCAAATGAGCCTTGTGTCTCATTTTATAGTGTGTAGATGATGACCCTCAAAATGGCTAAGTAATGATCATGAATGTCATGTTTAAACACATTTATACACTTCTTTCTTCATTTACCAACGTGAAACCTACGTCATTTGGCCAATAACCGTCTATTACCTTACGTCTCAAACAATTCGTATACGTACCAATATCTCTTCCATTTAAGGAAATTATGATCATTGACATTGTATGTACAAGTGTGTGGAAACAACGTTTCCGACGTGTGGGGGCCCTAATGTTCGATTCGTAATTAAATAGGATTAACTTTATTTCACGTTTAATAAATATTTTTAACAAAACTCTTGATTATTAATTAAATCATTATTTGAAATAAATAAATTATATTATAAAACTTACTTAATAATTTAATCATTTGTATTACTTCACTATGTGAAATAATTCAGACATCCAAAAACTCAATTTTTTTTAATAAAACATAATTATACTTATTTTAAATTCTTGTATAATGAAAAGTCTTAAGTTATTCTTTTCAAATTCAGAACTACTCACGAGGTATAAAGAATTACTATCTCTTGAAATAAATATTAAAAAATATAACAGGACATACATGAGCATAGGCTACAGAGATGCAGGGAGCCATGGACGCGATCGACAGCATGGGTGAAGACCATCAAAATTGTGCAGCTAGGGTTCAGACTAGGGACACGATATTGTATGACCACTCACTATCACAGCACGCTGGAAGACCGCACAGGAGGACAGGACGAGAGCTTATTAGGATATGGACCTCCACGGGCTGTATTTTTAGCATAGTTCTTTTCTTATATTTCTTACAATTTGTATTGTCATTTTTGGGCACTTAGGCCCAAAGATGATCCATAGCTTATCTACCGCATCTTGTAGCCTTTTTGGCATCATTTTCCAACCTTTGTATGTTCTGCTTATTTATTATTAATAAAATAACCTAGATCTACCGTCACTTGAAAGTTGAAAATAATGTAAATTTTGTGAGCGGGAGGGGAGGGGAGGGGAGGGGAGGGGAATAAATAATTGCGATAACAAAAATTAAAGAATTATGTTAGCACAGTTAGAGAGTTAGGTTAGCATATAGGATAGAGATTCTCTGTAGTGCATTTTACGTAAAATGCACAATTTTAATGTGTTGACGTTGTTAGAAATTATTAGATCATTTGAAATATATAAGTCTCAAATGATCTAATAGTTTCTAACAACGTCAACACATTAAAATTGTGCACTTTACGTAAAGTGCACTACAGAGGAGCCAAGTCAGTAAAATAAATACAAATAATAATTTATTGAGGGTGTATGTCTTCAAAATGTATATCCGCGTATCTGCACAAACACTTAGTAAAAGTGTTAGCAAATGAATAAATAATCATCGAATGAATTAAAGAAATAATAAACAAACTTGAAAATAAAATTTTATGTTTTGTCGAGCCCTGCTTTGGTCTCTGATTTGATGGTTGTACGTGTCAAATGTTTTCAAATTAGTCCAACTTCGTACATTTCCGGCATAAACCGTATATCTCATAGAGGTCGTATTTCTTAGGGTTGATAGTAATGGAATGCTTTCATTATCTAAAATAAAGAACATCTTCCATCAAAAGATCAGTCTAATAATACCACTCACGAGTAAATAGTGCAATACTTCTTCGTAAATCTCCGCTATTTGAATATGGAACATCATAACAACGAATAGGAATGAAACGACAATATCTTTTGTACAGAAAAAGCTTTGGAAATGAAAATTCCTTTATCAGCCAGTTGAGTCTAGTATTCGCCCAAATAAATTTAAATAAATGCGATAAAAAATGTAACAAAACTGTAGACGGGAGAAAATATTTTCCAGGCACAAAATTAACATTTGTTATAGTAGAATAATATAAAATAGTCCAAAAGCCACAACAGCGGCAAATCAAACAACCATGAGCAGTCCGAAATAGTGAACCAACATGAACTAACAAAAAACAGTCTGAAAATAGCAACAATAAGCAGGCATCAATGGTAACAAGCACCAATAATAAAGAAAACGTAGAGAAGCAGAATAGGAGAAAATAGAAAGAGGAAAACTGGAGAGGGGACTGGCTGGCGGCGAACACATCCGGCCAGATCTGGGTTTCTACAATATGACCACCATTTTTTTGTGGTAGCTTCATTTTTTGGGACGTAACAGCTAGGGACGGAGAAATGGGAAGGTAATATAGGGGCATACTTAATCCATTGAAAATTCTAAATTACATATTGTATCAATATTTTTTAGTTTTTTGTATTTCATTTTATGCTACTTCATTTTGAAATCATACTTATCGTGCTACTCCACACGTTGTTCTCTTATTCTTTCTCTTTCACTTGCGTATGAAATTTCGTAAGCTTCAAGTTCCCCAAATAGTCGTGGAAGGGTATGTGGATGTGGAGTTGCTGCACTCCATCTCACATTATGAACTCCAAATAATTCTACTAAATTTTTATCGTGCGTGGATTCGCGAAAGGGCCGGACCATAGTGAATTTATGTAAGAAATTGTATAAATACTTAAAATGTAATATTTTCTCTGTTATTATTATCAAAATTCCAGCACTGTGAAAGACATTTTTTCAGGTTCTATAAGTCTGATGTAAGTTATTATTTTTTTGTGATTTTTTTTGTTTTGTGGCAAATCTTTGAGTTTTTTTATGTTTATGTTGTGTTGCGAAGATCTTTTTCCTTGTGATTTTTGTTGCATGCATTCTGGTCTGGATTTCCAATGCATCGGAAAACTGGTCGAGATAAATGACAACACCTTTTTCTCCTCTTCCTTACCGGTAGGGCAATCTTCTTTTATGGCCTTCACCCCCCGCCCGAAAATAGAGAATCGTGTAGATAGGGACTGGAAAAATGATTTTTTTCCAGCAAAAACTATCCAGATCATCAACAAAATTGAAAAATAAAAATGATGTTATGATCATTAGTGAAAACAATCTTTTGAAAAGAAAAAATAATGCTCTTATTAGTGAAAATGATATTTAAAAGATGGATGTAATTACATTTGATATTTTATTTGTATAATTTAGATGTAATGTAATGGAGAATAAATTGTAGTTACAAATGTTTTTTGTGTTTTGGAATGCGATGATATTTTGTGCCATATTATTATTTTTGTGCCATAATATTCAGAAATTTAAATAGGTTAAATATGCCCCTATATTATGCGAAATTGAATAAATATGTCTTCCAATATATTTTCGTTAAATCGAGAGGCACAAATATAAGCAAAGTGTAATGATAAGGGCATAAATGAGATAAAATTTAAAACAAGGACAAACTTCCCCTTTTTAATCTAACATAAGTCTTAAAATAGGTTTAGTAACTACAATCCCTAATGGACTTCTACAATGAGATTCACTAATAAGGTGGGCTTGGCCCACTTGATTTTCCTTTCACCAATATAACAAGCTCACATCACATATTGTATAAATATATTTCTTAAATATCCCCTTATTTATGACATCCGTTGAAATTAGTAGCCACAATTAAAATTTGCAATTCCAGAGTTCACTTTTAAGAAAAAAATATTAAATCAGATTGTTACATTATTGGCCCCCAACTTATAATTCCTGTCCCATTTATCCTTTTCCTAGCCCTTACGTAGTAAAAGAAAATCTAAAAAGTATTATCCAAACGCCAGCTTAAGCGAAAAGGAAACCCTAGTTTCTGATTGACACTTGGAAGTAAAATTTATGCTAGCAAATTGACTCACGAGGGTCAAGGGCTGCAAAAGGATACATCGACTCCGACATCGGAGTTGCAGCCCCTCCCCCCCTAAAATATCTCACTGTTCTTTCTTATCCCACCCAATTATTTCATATACCCCCACCCCCAAACAAACCCATCAAAATCAAACCTTTCACTCTTTCTTGTTATTCCCACAAGAAAAAATGGATTCTTGGAGAAAACTCTGACCCCATTTTCTTGTTATTGTTGTTTTTTCTTGGATTTTTAGGTTTTATTTAGGGTATATTGAAACCCCACACCCCCAAAGTAGGAATAAAGGATAATAAAGGGAGATGGCTCAACAAAATGGGCAGGGAATAGAGTCTGGTGTTCTTGATGACATAATAAACAGGCTGTTGGAGTTTAGGAATGCAAGAACTGTTAGGCAAGTTCAGCTCTCTGAGGCTGAGATTCGCTCTCTCTGTACTGCTTGTAAAGAAATCTTCCTTCAACAGCCCAATCTTTTGGAGCTTGAAGCCCCTATCAAGATCTGTGGTAAAATTACTTTTATACCCTCCGTCCCAATGAAGTCAATTCTTTTTGGGATTGACTAAAAAGTAAAGTGTGTCATGTCAATTGGAAATTACTTTTGCATGTAATGTTCTTTAATGTTTAGGGGATTAATAGTTGCATATTTGATTTTGTTCAAACCCCTTGAATTGTAAGGCTTGAAGACCTTAAATTTGTCTATTGAGTGTTTATTCTGCGCTGTTAAATGCGAAAAATTGTTGATGAATTTGAAAATGAGTTTCTTTGACCTGAAATGTGTGAGGTGTTCTCTCAATTCGCAGAGTGTCGAGCTGTTTGTTTATTCCGCTCTGTCAAATGTGAACGTTTTTAAAACTATGGGTAGCTTAAGACATTTAGTTTGTCTATTGCGTGTTATTCTCTGCTGTTAAATGTAAAAAAATGTTGATGAATTTGAAAATATGAAAAGCTGTTTGGTCAATTAGAATAAATTGTGATTTTTTTATTTTTTAAAGAAGTTCTTAAAGGTTGATTGCACGGTTTGTCCACTCATCTACTATGGTGGCTTACTAGTAGGGGTTATAGCTTGTCTTTTTAGTGTAAGATGTGGAAAATATTTGTATACTTATGGGAAACAGTTGAATCTGTATCTGAGGTTTAATTATGTTTCTATCATCCTTCTCTTACTTTCCTTGCATAGGCCAATCATTAATCATGCATGTGGGGTTATGCAAGTTACTATTACATGTAATGTTCTTACTGCTTACGGTATTAATAGTTGCATTTGATTTGTCAAACCCCTTGTAGGCGTAAGGCTTGAAGACCTTAAATTTGTCTATTGACTATAAAAATGACTAATCATTTTTTTTGTCTATTGGCTATTGGGTGTTTATTCCACGCTGGTAGGTTTGAAAAGCTATTGATGAATTTGAAAAATGAGTTTCTTTGACCTGAAACGTGTGAGGTATTGGTGAGGGTTCTCTCAATTGGCAGAGCATGTGTGAGGTAGGAGAAGATCAAAATCTGTTCAATTTGAATAAATTGTGAACTTCTTTTATTTATGTTTTTCAATGTTGTTTGCACATTTTGTCCACTCATCTACTATGTCGGCTTAATGTAAAATGCGGAAAATATATGTATGTTTGTTGGAGACAGTTGAATACTGTATCTGCTTTTGGATGGCATTGCCTTGATATACCTCACGTCCTCTGCTGCTAATGCTCATTTTTTTCTTTAGTAAGTAGAACGAATCTGTATTTGTTTTGCTGTAGTTTGATAAGATTACAAGGTTCTTGATTTATCTGTTTCGTTGTAGTTTGATAGGATGCGGAATAGAGGATAGAGTTGAGTCCTTATGTTTTCATTAAGATTGTTCTTCTAGTTCTGAAAGAGTGAGAATTTAGTCTCTAGAAACCTTTGTGCCTTTTGAATTGCTTCTTCGCTCTATCATCTATGCTTCCCTTGAGATCATCTTGTCATCATTGTAATATTTTATCTTATACTGTTTCTATCTAATAGGAGTATATCTTATATCAGGAAGTCTGTTTGTCTCATAACAGGATTCTTTTTCCTTATTTGTCCTCTTCATTACATCCATTTCACTTTTCTGTTTCTTTGTTGGGGGATGGGTGGTTTGGTTGGGGCAATCTGTCATAATCAATCTTTGTTGTATTTAGTCAAACTAATTAGCCCATCTCTTGTTTTTGTTCTGGATTGTAGGTGATATTCATGGACAGTATGGTGATCTTCTGAGGCTTTTTGAATATGGTGGATTCCCTCCCGAGTCTAATTATTTGTTTTTAGGGGACTATGTGGACCGTGGCAAACAGAGTTTGGAGACTATATGCCTTCTACTTGCTTACAAAATTAAATACCCAGAGAACTTCTTTCTGTTAAGAGGGAATCATGAATGTGCTTCTATTAACCGGATTTACGGATTTTATGATGAATGTAAGCGCCGATTCAATGTGAGGCTGTGGAAAACCTTCACTGATTGCTTCAACTGTCTTCCTGTGGCAGCTCTCATAGATGATAAAATACTCTGCATGCATGGTGGCCTTTCTCCTAATCTAACAGACTTAGATCTGATACGAAATTTACCTCGCCCAACGGATGTTCCAGATTCTGGTCTGCTTTGTGATTTACTTTGGTCAGATCCTAGTAGGGAAGTTAAAGGTTGGGGAATGAACGATAGGGGCGTCTCATACACCTATGGCCCGGATATAGTGGCAGAGTTCTTGATGCAACATGATATTGACCTCGTTTGTCGTGCCCACCAGGTAGTGATGTTTTAAATTGTGGTCTTCTCTTTTTGTTGTGTCTAGTATTGACTATAGGATATTCTCTTACATAGGTTGTGGAGGACGGCTATGAATTTTTTGCTGAAAGGCAGCTAGTTACAGTATTTTCTGCACCAAACTACTGTGGCGAATTTGATAATGCGGGTGCAATGATGAGTGTGGATGAAAATCTGATGTGCTCTTTCCAGATTTTGAAGCCAACAGATAGAAAACCTCGGTTCTTATGAAGCAAAAGGTGATAGCTTATGTGTGTGCTCTCCCAGTGGCACTTAAGGTTGGTGTACTTGGCACATTTCCACTTTTATTGGCTAATGCTGACTTTATGAAATGATATTATCAAGAAAACTCTGTTTAGATTGATCTTGTTTCTGTGCCGTAAAAATAAAAATACCTATGCTGATCTTATGTTATACATATATACCAGGGTATAAAAGGATTTCAGCCATGCATTTCCCTTCTTTCTAAAAAATGTGTTTAGGGGTTGCACTTGTCATTTCCCTTCCCTTCTAAAAGGCATGAATGTTTTATGTTGATATACTTTGCTTTGTAGTTCATTCATATTGACTATTCTTTAACTGGCAAAGTTCTAAAAGTTTAACCGTGTAATGACACTATTTTATATGGCTAATTTTACTGTCAGTAAGACCTAAAAGCTTAACTGCATGTAACGATTCTGTTCTGTATCATATTGATGATGTTTTACATTTAACTCTCTTTAAATTTTCCAGCAATTTTTTTTAAAATGTCTCTATCAAAACCAACACTTCTTTCTCTTTATCTCGTTGTAAGTCAAGGTAGATTACTACTCCCTCAATATCATCAAGGCTACTGAATGATTTTCTATTTGTATGATATCCTCTATCACCAGTTTACGAATACCACATTTTTTTAATGTTAGAATGCTCACATATCTTCCTCTAATTCTGTATCCAATTTTCATTGGATAAACGATGTGACTTATTGTGCGATGATTTGACTCCTTTAGTCCTCTTTTTAGGGTCTGTTCCAAGGAGGAAATTCTTATGAAAATTTAAATCTTTTCCCTTGTCTTTTGATAACTGATATTTTCTGTTTTATTTCTTCTTCAAAGTAGCTAAGATGCTCTATAGGTACCCACCCGTAGCTAAGATGCTCTATAGGTACCCACCCGTAGTCCTAAAATTTAAAACAGCCCATGATTGATTGAGCATAGAGCTCTGCCCTTTTTCTTTCTTTTGGAGCTGCTTTCCTCCTCTTCTGCAGTTCTGCTTTAATGTTCCGTGAAACTTTTTCTCCAGATTAAGTGTCTGGGGACCATTATCTGATGTTACACCATGTGAAAATTTGGACCTAAATGATGATTAATCATTAGGGATTACCTTTTGGAGGGAAGCTTAGTATAAGAAGTGATATTAATGGACAAATTTGTTGCTTTGTGGAGTAAGAATGTGCACATGAAGTGATTTAGAAGGGACACCACCTTTTTTTTTGGGGGATAGTATTTATCGTGGCACCATCTTACTGCTGCTTTCTTTAATATAATTTTGTTCTTTTACTGATAAAACAATATGATTTTAATGGAAAAGGGTGTTTAGGCTAGCGTGGCTCTATTTTGTTTTGCTTTAGTTTCTCCCTTTACGTATAGATTTGGCTGCAAGTGTGTTATTTTTGGGTGTGGGGAAGGGTATGACAAAAGGCTTGTGTAGGCTTTAAGGTAATAGCTTTACTAGGCAGCGATTCTTGCTACAAAAACATCGATGTTTCAAGAATTTGTTTCTGACCAACTATTGGAATCCAACTTTCAACATATATCTACCTTATTTTATTTTGGCGTGCTCACAAAGAAGCAAGCGACGACTTAACGGAATAAAGCTTACAACGGATGATTGAAAGAGAAGTAGATTATGATTCTTATCACGAGATTTTTCAAACTTCAAAGTGAAGGTGATGAGAGAAAGAGAGGGATAAGCTGGATTATAGTCCTTGCATGCTTGTAACTGCGCTTGTCAATTTTTTTTTGCATGTGCGTGGATAAGCTTGTTGAGATACTCTTGTGCAGAACAACAATGTACTTGGATTTTCCTTAACTATAATAAAAACCGTGTTGAGCGTTAGGAAAGGTAAAAATATGCTTCAAAGTAATCCATTACCTTTCTCATTTCGTTCTCTCCCTATAACTTTTGGAACGCGCTAGCATAATCATATGTTTATCCTTCTCTATTACTTACCATTATTAAACCGAATTGTGATCCCCATCTTTTTCTTTAAGGGTTGTAAATGACACATGATATATCAAGGTTGTGGGCTGAGTTGTCAAGCGTCTCCGGGATTAGAACTTTCATGTCCTTTTCCTTAAATTGCAGTTGTCTGGTTGATTTTGTTTGGAGCAAAACCTATGTGCATATCCACACCTTTTTCATCCTTCATTGTCAATTCAAATGCATTGTTGTCAAAGGGGACCTTCGTTTGATGAAGAAAGACATATTAAGAATATATGTACACGCGAATATGTAATTCAAGAAAAGAACTAAAAACAAAAACAACAATTGTATGGAACAAAGGCTTGAAAACTACAATCAAGTACCTAAACAATTGTATGGAACTCAAAGGCTTGAAAACTACAATCAAGTACCTAAACAATTGTATGGAACAAAGGCTTGAAAATTACAATCAAGTACCTAAAGTAAAAAATTAAATGAATTAAGTTCAAAAATCATTTTAGGTCACTGATTTAGAACAAGATGCAGTCTCAATTTATTATTTTCTTGATGATGGAGAGATTCGTTTGGGCTAACCTTAGGACCAGCTACAATATTTGAAACTCGGGGATAATGGGCCCACATCTCTACCTTTCACCACTTGAATACCAGACTAAGTTCGCATAAAAAAAGGGCAGCCCGGTAAACTAAGCTCCCACTATGCGCGGGTCCGGGGAAGGGCCGGACCACAAGGGTCTTAATTTGTGAGTCTTAATTTTTCTCGTTCAATTTATATACTAAATTTCTAGTTTCCTATTGTTGAGCACAGGAATATTTGTCCATGAAGTTCCTTAACTTAATGCATTACTCTACTAGCAATATTTATTTTTCAGTACTGCTCTTTTCAAGATAGGATCCATGTGTAGGGTCATGCCGTAGTGCCTTGGTGTCTTCACTCAAGTATTTGTCCTGCCTTTGCTACTCCAAGTTTCATGGTGTAAGCAGTTTCAACCGTTCTTTAACAATGTTACCTTCATGAAATACGGAGTCTTTACTTTATTAAGTCTATCTTTATTGGACATAACTATAGTACAACAAGGGAAGTTTCAAATGCAAAGCCCTGTATTAGCTGAAAGCTCTACTTTCTCATGATTTTACAAGCTAAATGATCATAACATCAAGCGGGGTCCATGTGAAATCTCATACTCTAGATAACCTTTTTTTCTCTTTGATTAAGAAGTCTTGTAAAATCATCAGATTGAATGTGGTCATGTACAGTACAATACATGGAACAACCTATGAAAAGCAGAGGAAAAAGGATGTACAATACATGGATTTTGGCATGTCAGCTATTAATTTTTGCAAACTTCGGTTACTTCTCTCTAGAAATGATACTTCATGATATCAGTGAAACACCATGGATTAAAACGATGGATTATTTCCTTAGGTCTACACTTTGGTCTACTTTGCACTGTTGTCCTCCAGCATGACTATTCTTCAAGTATTTTATCAGTCATATCACGCTTTAGTCTTTTCCTGTAACAAGTCTAGAACATTGTAGATGCCTGTCCCTTAATTTGCTTCCGTTTTCACGTTTTTTAGTTTTCACTAGTGTGAATATTGTAGCTAAAAATATTGTATGTTCAACAATTGTGCTCGTGTTTGATTTATACGTTCAACAATTCAGCTTTTGTCTCTTCACCAAAACAATTTTTCAGCCTTTGAATGGTTATGTGTGATGTTTGCTTGAAATGATTTGTAATTGGTATTCTGAAAATGGTTGCTTTTATACAGAAATTCTTCTGTGCTGGGAAAGAGCAGTCGAAGATGCTGGCTGGCTTCTGTAGTGTTCATCATACAAGCATGTTTTCCAATGAAGGAACCAATTGGTTGAATTTAGGGCCATGTGTATTAGATGAAAATTTGACCTAACTGTAGTGTGGGTGGCGGCCTCAGGGCCAAAATACTTTTCCTGTTTTTCTTGATGGCTCGTTTATCTTATTTATAATTTTCTCGTGCAATCTATGATTTGACGTGTAAATACGTTCTGTTTGTAATTGCAGTGCAATCTTATTGAAGTGGTGGATACTGAAAAGTTTGCTTCTTTCCAGCCACCTTTCTAGTTTGCCCCTAATTATATGGTATTTTATATGAGCCAAATGGTTTGATAGTTTCTACTTCATTATCTTCATGAAATGATGGCATTATGAGAAACGTCTGTTAACGATGTCTTCTAATAATACAGCCAAAAAAGGAGGAAACATAATAGAAAGGATTACAGTCTTATGACATTATTAGGTTTGTCTGTGAGTCTGTGCCAGTCTATCTCTACATGTAGATGCACATTCAAACGTGACAACGGGATGATAATACGATATGAGTGTATTTGCTAATACGGAAGCTATTAGTTATTTTCTGAAAAATATTCTGATCCAAAATATTAGTGACTTAAGTTAGTTCTAGCTCTCAGGTTTGTCTGTTACTTGAGGGGTGCTTATTTTTGTTATTTAATTGGAACTAAGGAGCTATGCATTAATTGAAGTCTACAACTTGCTGAAGAAAAGGAAAAAATTCACCGACCTCCAGAACTCTATTCCCTTTATATCAGGTTGACTGTTGTAAAACTAAGCAGATACATTTGATCTTCATTTTTACAATCCCTTATCTGTCCATTTTATTTGAGAACAAACAACAAATAAACAAAGTGATTCTTAGCTTTTTGAGACACTTGTGTGAATGAGTTCTCCAAATTATACAGTCAGCTAAGGAGGAAATATAATAAAGAGAATAACACTCCAGTTATGTTGTGACTTCTCAGTTCTAGCTGTACATTTTGTCTCTTACTTGAAGGGCTTATTTTGAGCTATTTAACTACAGTAATTTCTATGGATGTTGAAACGCCAAATAACTTGCTCAAGAAAAAGAGGTAACTCGCCGACCTCCAGAACTCTATTCCCTTTATATCAGGTGACTCTTGTAAAACTAGACAAATAAATTTGTTCATCATTTTTACAATCCTTTCTGTCCATTGAATTTGAGAAGAAAGTCAAGAAACAAACAAATATTGGGAGTGTGAGAAGGTGATCTCACTCTACTTATCAGAAACATTCGGTCATTTAAGTACTTTAGTAACACTACAGTAATAGTCATAAACAAAGTAAAAACAAACCTCTTCCACTTTTTCTTCCAGGCTTTGTGATTGTCTTGGTTTGAAAGTTGTAAGCTCTGCATGAGAAATTTGCTGATTATCTGGTGGATCTGGCAAGTGTCTTCTCTCAAGTATTTCAGTACTGTGACTGTCAACTACTATATATATAGCCATGAAGATTGTACTGAGTATTCACAACAGGCAAGTAGTTACCAATGAAGCTAATTACTTTTTTTGCGTTGTTTTTTTTGCTACAAAGCACCATTCTTTCTTTTGTTGCTGCAGACTATTCTGCAACAGTATCTCAATATGGTGGTAACACTCCTCCGCCTGTTACAAGCCAACCACCACCTTCTCATGGCTATCAACCGCCTAGTGCTCCAACACCACCACCTCCGAGTCGTGGACATGTACCACCGCCAGGGCATGCTCCACCTCGCCATGCCCACCCACCACCTTCTCATGGTCATGTACCACCATCTGTTGGCAGTCCTCCGCTGCATAGAGGACATTTACCACCCCCGTCTCCCGTGAGTTCTCCCCCACCGTCCTATGGTGCTCCTCCACCGTCTCATGGTGGTGGCCATCCGCCATCTCACGGGCACAAACCACCTTCACCTTCTCATGGACATCCTCCACCACCAACTCAATCGCCTCTTCCACCTACATATGCACAACCACCACCACCAACACCAATTTACTCGCCTCCTCCTCAAGCACAACCTCCACCAACATACTCTCCTCCTCCACCTACAAACTCACCATCACCAACTTATTCACCTCCTCCACCCGCGCAATCAGCACCTCCACCAACTAACTCTTCTCCGCCACCTGCACAATCACCATCACCACCATCACCAACTTACTCATCTTCTCCACCTGTGCAATCACCACCTTCACCAACTAACTCGCATCCGCCACCTGCACAATCACCACCACCACCATCACCAACTTACTCTCCTCCTCCACCTGCACAATCACCACCACCTCCACCAATATACTCGCCTCCTCCACCCGTACAATCACCACCACCTCCACCAACATACTCCCTTCCTCCCCCTACATACTCATCGCCACCACCATCACCAACTTATTCGCCTCCTCCACCTGCACAATCACCACCTCCACCAACTAATTCGCCTCCTCCACCTGCACAATCACCACCACCTCCACCAGCATACTCCCCTCCTACGCCTATATACTCACCACCACCATCAGCGTCCCCTTCTCCACCTACATATTCGCCACCACCACCTACATACTCGCCTCCTCCTCCTGCGCACTCGCCACCACCACCAACGTCCCCTCCTCCACCAAGTCCTACTTATGGCCAACCACCACCACCGACTACATATTCACCCCCTCCTCCTCCTCCCTACGGTCTTCAGCGAAGCACTCCATAAACGGCACCATCCACCCCACCAACAAAATCTGCCACTTAATTTCTATGTACCAAGGACTATAGCTACCATGTATCTCATATACACCATAAACGTTGCATTTAGTTGCTAGTTCTCTTTAGATTAAATAATAGTATTCTGGTGTGTTTCTTAATGTTGGCTTACCAGAACTGAGCAGCTATAAATTTCAATAGTTTCTTTCTGTTGTTTTACCACAAGTAAACAACTACCAGCGTCAATATCTTGTAATAAACTTCAAGTCTTATTTAAGCTTAATTAAGTAATATTATCTTGTGCTTTGGCGACATTCTAACTTCGTAAGAACTAAATGAGATGCAGGATCGTCTTCTCTTCCAAAAGTAATTCATCTCGGCCAACACGATTTAAAAACTGAAAGCAAAAAATCAATTGCGTGCCTAATGGGTTCAATCCACTATACCCATTTTGAAGCCCACAGGACCCCAAATTAACAAGTAGAAAAAGAAAGAGAGGAGCCAACTTAGTATACACTCTGTAATCTTGCTTGAGCTAATTATTATGTCAAATCTAGAATTTAGACGTTTTAGATTTTGAATTAAGAGAGTAAATTCTGAAATGTATATCAAACCCTTATCTATATTTGTTTTTCACGTGTAAGGTTTTCACCCTGAAAGCAATGCGTTCTTCCAATTCTGGACTCATGGTTAGATCTGCAACCTTCTAATTATAACATCAAGTAAAGATAAATTAAGACACAGTAATTCAAAATATACCTGTCCAACAATGGGACATTTTGAGCTTAAGAGGCTTTGGGCTACAGGGATTTGTTTATGCACCGGTCTGGGTTAGTTCCGGGCCGAGATTTGGAATGCCCTAAACTATCACAAATTTTTTTGCTCCCCTACAAAAAATAGTTAACAAGTAGCTAGACTTACTTAAACACATGAATAAAAACATTTAACATGATTATTAGCCTAATTTAATAAAAATAGAGGTTGCAACCTTATTCAAAATTGTATAGCTAACTAACAAGCATATTACCTAATGAGTATACGAACATTGCTATTGATCCTTCTCGCCTTTTTGCTAGCAAAATCATTTATAAAGCTTTCGAAATTGGAATTCACTAGCATTTCCTTCTCAATTTATATCATAACTAGTCCAGTTATTAAATCCAGTGGAAGTAAGATTGCTAGGCTTGCCACGAAAATTAAACAACTTGCAACAAAAGCAAAAAACCTTATCCAAGATTTTTGAATATATGAGTCATTGTCGATTTTGTTTCTCTCCATTTTCCAATACCTGAGTGTAATAGGAGTTTGAGAAGTGTCTATTGTTATCATCACGAGAATAATCATCATCTTCAATATTCTCCCTCATAAGACTTTTCTCAACTATGAAGTCTCGAAAATTGATTCCAAACTTATCCCAATTCGTAGGATCATTAATGTTTGGAGGTCCATTCTCATCATTGGTGTCAACATGATCTTCTACTGCTTCACTGATTTCATTCTCAACATTCTCATCATTGGTGTCAACATGAGTCATTATTTCAACCTCTTCTGGTAACTTTTCAATGTCTATATTTGTGTCTTGCCCCTCAGTATTTTTTCAGCCCTCAACATTATTAATTGGATTCACAAACCTATAAAGACCACCGCCTTTAGCATATTCTTTTGCGAATTCATCCCTATCTTTTTTCTTTTATCTATTTTGAGCACTGGACGATTGTTTTCTCATAATTACAGTCCTGATTGAACAACAAAAAACTTAAATCATTGCGGTCCTGATTGAACAACAAAAAACCTATAAAAATTCCACATTATTATTAAACAATTTTTTTTAGTAATCTAGTTACATACTGCTCATGAACCTTCAACAAATCCAACAACAAAAATCTAAATTAAATAGAAAGCAAAAACAAAACAAACAAATAATTTAGATTTAGAGCTATACCTGACAGAAAAACTTTAAATTGCTAGAGACCTAGGGTTTTGAATTCTTGATTTTGTTTGACTTACTATCGGCGCAGAAGTTCAGGTTGATATAAGAGAGTTATGAGAGACTCTTAGCTCATCTACAAAGGTGATGGAAACGAAACAGAAAGTTTAATTTCTGAACTAGCTAGGGTGAGTGATTGAGAGAAAGCTTTTGTAAACCTAGTAAATAATGATTTGTTATTTGAATTTATATGAGTGATTTTATTAGAGATTCTTTAGAGTCCAAAAATATGTGAGAAATATTTATTTTGACCCCTAAAGTTTTGGTTATTGTTGTATTTAATAGTGATTTTTTTTTTCAAAAAAAATATGTCCTAAAAATTTTCCAAAAAATGACGCCCTAGCTAAGCCATTGCATTGGCTGCTTTGACTCAGGGCTGGTCCTGGTTAGTTTATACATTGGAGTACAAGTATTTATGTTCATGCTTGTATTACTGTGGCCAGTGTATAAAGGGCAGCCCAGTGCATTAAGCTCCCGCTATGCGCGGGGGAAGGGCCTGACAATATGGTCTATTATACGCAGACTTAACTTGTATTTTTGTAAGAAGTTGTTCACACGGCTTGAACATGTGACCTCCTGATCACATGTCAACACCTTTACCAGTTATTTCAAGGCTGATAGTGCATATGGACTGTATTGAAAGATCCATAATCTGTTGTTCCTTGTGAAACAAGAAAATAAGGAAGAACCATATATCCCCTAGTATTATCATGCAACACAACAATTCTTGGTTTACCCCTTTGAAAAGCAGAATATAATTTATGTATATCCGTTGATGTGTAAAAGGTTTTAACTAATGATTATTGTAATTATGTGATTTCTAATAAGTTTACCATCTTTTTCTAGATTATGATATGTGTTTTAGTGAAATTTATTCTTGAGTGATTTATTTTATTGTACGGTCAGAGTGCATGAGACTGAGCTAGATATTGCATTACAAAGTCTAAAACTCTCAATTGATCAACATATTGAATTAAGAAAGAAAGGGGCATAAAAAGGACAAAAGAAAAAGAAAAAGAAAAAATAATTAAGAAGAATCTTGTTTACCCTCCCACCCTATTTCAAACGGCTACCACCTCGTTGTTTAACATCGGAGAAGGGTCAAAATGCCTTTACCGTATTCGAAATGGTTAAAAAATGTCTTCCATGGATTAAATTTAACCCTCCTTTCACGTATAGATTCAAAAATGCCCTCCTTCCACGTATTTGATCCAATTTATCCCTAACCTTATTTTTCAATTTAAAATCATCTCTCCATTAATGACACAATTATATGACATGTAATTAAAAATGATTCTAAAGCTACAATGTGAAGGTGTATTTCTTCAACTATAAGCTGATCCAACTACACAAGAAAAGCGAAATAGTCATGTAGGATTTTGTTGAGTTCGTGTACGCAGCGGAATTTAAAAATTTTAATTTCAAAACCCAACAAACGACGAACTGCAGGATAATTATGCAATGATAAAAACACATGTAATCATATAACATGTAATAACCGTAATACTTCGATATCAACTACTATAACATGTAATCTTTAATCACATTAAGAAGACGAAGATTTTACCTCAATGAGCCCAATATATAATCCAAGATTAAAGTCGATCCTAGCAACTTTTAGCTCCTCTTCTTACGTTCCAATCCGCTCCAATCACTCCTTAGAAGCTTGTGAAGAACTTCTCTTCAAGTTCCAACTCCAACTATGAAAACCCCCTTAGGTTTTCATGTTGCGACTAACGTAAAAATGTAGTTTTTTCGAGATCTTTCTATTGAAATAACCTTGCAATACCTCTAGAAATCTTGGGTTAAAGGATTGTGAATTATGGACAACAAACGAAATTTTTTCTTGTTCACTCATGCTCAAAGCCGAGAGCACCTTAGCGCACACACACTAGTTCTTGATTTTTTTAAAGTATGGAAGAAGTCTTGCACTAGTATAGGATATATACTACAATGAAGGGTCTAGATTAAAACATTTGTGTGGCTTGGATTTATCAAAACTAAAATCTTTGTCATGTTGGAAAATTGACTTAGTCAATTTTGTCAAGCTTGTCTTCAAGACTTGCACCTTTGCCCTTGGTCAAATGACCTCTTTACCCTTGGCTAAAATCGATCAGGCCCATGTGGGGGGATGACACGTGTCGCCCTCCCATTCGTTAAAATAATTCATTTTCCGACATTTTCATAATTCCGATAAATTCTACAAGTCTCAAATATCAATTTTGGGAACTCAATTCTCATTAACGAACAATTTTCCTTCCCGAGGCTCGAAATCATATTCCGTAGGAAAAAACAATCCTTCTTTCGTTTCAATCTTATAGTCATACTTTCTCCCGTACGTTCTCTTAAACATGTCCTGGAATTTCGGGGTGTAACACCCGCTCCAGTCCCGCCCCAGTCCCGCCCAAAAATAGTCACTTGCCAAAAATAGTCGTTGCAATAACGACCATTTTACATTTTGGTCGTTAGACAACTGCCATTTTTGGCCTCCCCCACTCCCCCAACTCCCCCAAATCCCCTACCCCCTTTATATTTATTTTTAACCCCTAAATTATTATATTTACATTTTAACCCAATTTTCCAACTATAAATACCTCATTTTCTCTTCTTGTCTTTGTTTAATTATTTAGTTTATAAATATATATGAGTATAATACTATAATATGAGTATATGACTATCACTATATGACTATATGTTACTTTGTTAGTATTTTTAATTTAGTGAAAAATTTAAAAAAAAATATCCCGCCCGTCCCGTCCCGACCAATCGCCGGCGGGCCAGTGCGAGGCAGGACGAGAATCTTCCGTCAGGTCCGTCCCGGCCCCACCGGACCCCCTCCTCTCCGTCCAGACCGCGTCCCGACCCCGCCTATCCCGATTCATGTGGGCTCGGCCCACTGGCCAGCCCTAGCTTTTACTTTGGCCAAAAGTGCTTTTTTTTTCAAAAGCACTTTTGACAAAAAATTAGAGTGTTTGGTGATTTTGCCAAAAGTGCTTTTGGGGAAAAAAAAACTTTTTCTGCCTCTATTGGGGAAAACTCAAATTTTGAGCTTTTTCAGTAGAGCTTTTCCATTTTCGTCAAATACCATAAATACCCTTCTGGTTGTATATAAACATAACTTGAAACCCTTCCAGTAATCCCAAACTCCCAATTGCCCACGCCCACAACATCTTCAAGACTTTCCACCATTATTTGCAGGTAACAAATCCCCTTTTCTTACCATTATTTTTTATATGTGATTTAATGTATTATATAATAATAATAGGTATTGTTGATTTAGAATAAATATTTTTTTATTAAGAAAGAAATGTCGATGATGAGTACTTGCATTTGATCCTTGTAAAAACGGATGTATAACCTATTGTGCTACAACAAAGTTCATATGATATTCCTTATGCTTCAAACATTCCACTGGAATTTCTTCGTCATATACATTTTTTTAGTTTCAAAAGCCATCGGTAAAAAGGAGTACAGTGATTAAAAAAATCAGATTCACGTGATGATGTTCTTTTTTTGTATGTTGTTTTTAGGCATAAATGGAATCTACTGTAGAGGAAAAAAAGCTAAAGGCAAATTGGGATGATGCTAATACTGATGTTTTCGTAAAGATATGTGTCAATGAAACTTTAGCTAGAAATAGATCGAATGGTCATTTTAATAAAATTGGATGGAGAAATCTGGTTACTAAGTTTTACTCTATGACCAGACGGAATTATAATTAAAAGCAATTGAAAAATAAGTGGGATTCGTTGAAGAAAGAATGACAACTTTGGGATAGGTTAGTAAAACATGAAACTAGCTTAGGATGGGATCCGTTAAAGCAGACAGTTGATGCTAGCGCTGAATGGTGGGAGCAAAAATTAAAGGTGCAATTTTCTTACATTGTATATACTGGCCTAGAATAATTTAGGCTAACTTTTTAACTTGTAATATGTTGTTTTATTGTAGGAGGTTCCTGATGCAATTAAGTTTCGTAATAAAGGCTTGAAAAATGTTGACCAATTAGATATTTGCTTCAAAGATGTTGTCGCTACAGGGGAAGAGTCATGGGCACCCTCTATGGGCTTTGTACCAACTGGTGGTGAGGGTGTA
This sequence comes from Przewalskia tangutica, assembly GCA_029844215.1. NCBI lineage: Eukaryota > Viridiplantae > Streptophyta > Magnoliopsida > Solanales > Solanaceae > Przewalskia > Przewalskia tangutica. The sequence goes on along the minus strand of CM056723.1, from coordinate 4,788,746 downwards.
GCATTTAGAGAGTACAATTATGAAGATAATAATATGTGGGAGGAAGGTGTCAATATTGAAGTAACTAATTTGGGTGGCCTTGAAAATATAGAGATTGACACTGATAATGGTACTCCTATAGCATGTACACAGGATAAAGAAAAATAAAATTGTCAATTCAAAAAAAGGAAGGGGCTGCAATAAAATTGTCTAAACAATTGGATCGCTTATGTGATGCAGTAGAGAGTAGACCATCGAGAAATGATGAACATGATTATAGTATTACAAAAGTGATTGACATGGTACGCAATTTACCTGGAATTGAGGTGAAAGTGAGATGTTTATGCAAATCAGTAAACTTCTTTTGAAGAAGGAACACGGGGAGATGTTTGTTGCATTAAGGATCATGATATCCAAATTGAGTGGTTAAAGTTCATGACTCAAGTTTAATAGTTTTGTATTTTCTTTGATGTTCAAGATACCATTATTTTGCGTTATATTATTTTATGAATATCTCCCGTTTTGTACGGCTTATTATGATGTAAAAGCTTGAATTTTTATTTTATTTGAATTTTACTTATATTAAAATTTGATGTTTTGGTGTTTTGTCAATTTTATTTTTATCTTATGTGTACAGATATGGAACTTGTAAAAAATCAAAATAATTGTGAGTATGACTACATTGATGAAAGTGAGAAAGAACATAATTATTGCAAATGGTTGGAAATGGAGTTGCATTGTATGTGAATCATTTTATTAAGTATAACTTAAAAGAGTCATGTAGGACTTCAGTTCACACAAGATATTTTTTTTGTATTAGAAGTGTTAAATGGGCATGAAGATAGATGTCATCAACAATTTAGAAAGAAAAACATGTATTCATGAAATTATGTGAAGTATTGAGCGGAACATATGACCTAGAAAATGGGAAAGATGTAACTATAGTTGAGGCAGTGGCTATGTTTTTAATCACAATAGGTCATGCATTTGAGAATAGAATGGTACAAGAACGATTTCAACATCCGGGTGAGACAATATCACGGTGGTTTGAAATAGTATTAGATGTAGTTTGTGAAATGGCAGTTCATACTTTGAAAGCAACAGACCCACAATTTAGAAGAATTCCCAAAAAAATTATGGATGATGATCGATATAGGCCGTATTTTAAAGATTATATTGGGGCAATTGATGGGACACATATACTTGTTGTGGTACCTACATCAAAGAAAATACCTTATATTGGAAGAAAAGGGACGCCAACCCAAAATGTGATGGCGGTATGAGATTTCAATATGTGTTTTACATTTGCATGGGCTGGATGGGAAGGTAGTGCACATGACACACACACATATTTTTAGAGGCGTTACACAAAGAGAAGTTGCATTTTCCCCATCCACCAACAGGTTAGTAACAAGAAAATTAGACTTAATTATTTATGTTGCATCCATATATATACTTGTGTTTACATTGCTTTTTTAATGAATAATTTTACAGGTAAGTACAATTTAGTAGATGATGGATATCCTCATATGAACAGTTATTTGGGTCCTTATAAAGGTGAAAGATATCATCTTTCAGATTTTCGACGTGGAAGTCCAACAAGAGGAAAAAAAGAAATATTTAATCATGCGCATTCCTCCTTGAGATGTACAATTGAGAGGACCTTTGGTGTTTGGAAAAATAGATGGAAAATTTTGCGTCAAATGCCTATGTTTCCTTTTGCTAAGCAAGTGAAAATTGTGGTTGCTTCTATGACTCTACATAATTTTATAAGAAAATATGCATGTCAAGATCAAGAATTTCAACCTTTCGATGATGATGAGGAATTGATTCCAACAAGTGAAGAGTATCACGGGGAAGAGAATGAAGAGCAAAATACAAGTTCATTCAATGTACGTGACATTGACCGAGAACGTGATCATATAGCAACACTCCTCATGCATCGTTAATAGTTGAATTATTTACTTTGAATAGCATTATAAGCTTAGAAGAATGTACTACTTATATGCTTGAACCGTGGGATGTACAATCTAATTTGTAAACCAAACAAGCTAATGTACAAAAGTCATTTTTGGTAATTTTAATAATACAAAATCACTTTTAGAATTGTAAACCAAACAATCTAATGTACAAAAACACTTTTTATTGACAATCAAACACCTAATCACTTTTTGATAAAAAACTCTACTTGAAAAGCTCTACTCCTAAAATCTCCACTTTTAAAAGCTCTTTTTAATAAGTTGTACCAAACGGACCCTACACGTGTTTGATTTGCTTGAGGACAAACAATAGTTTAAGTTTGGGGGTTTGATAAGTTGGTATTTTACCAACTTATCTCTTATGTAATCTTAGATTTTTTGCTATGTTTGTTAGAGAAAATAGTGCATTTAATGTCGTTTACTTTCATTTTATAGGTTTTATGTGATTTAGAAGTGATCTGAAAGAAATATTGTGAAAATGAGGCAAAAAGAAGCTAAATTGAAGAAAATGAAAAACAGTGGTTAAAATTACAAAATTAGGAAGATTTGAATATCTGAAACTTTGGGGTTGTTTTGGTCATTTTTATGTGGAAAACTTAGGGTAACACAAAAGCAAGACTTAGAGGACATTACTCTCATCTTTGGCCTTATTTTCAAGTTTCGGAAGTTAGGGTTCTTACCCCACATCATTGGAGGAGAAGATTGGAGCACTTTAATGAGACATTTGTTAACCCTCTCTTCAATTTTTTGCTTTGTATTGAATATTTAAGTGTGTAGTATTTCATAAATACGTAATCTTGTGTATAAAAATATTCATAGTTAAAGTTTGGATTAAATTAAAACTCTTGTTATGCTTATGTATTGAATGATCTTTATTTCTAATGAGGTGGGTCTTTGTTTCTTTAGTTAATTTTGTTCTAATGCTTTTTAGGAGATTAGCTAACCCTATGATTCGCCCATTTATTTCGATTTGAGCTCGGAAAAGGAAAATTGAGGTTGAGAAAGATTAATTAACAAAGATTTGGGGCTTTAAACCCCATCTAATAACTTGAGCTATTCATGAATATGATAGTTAACTTGAGATTAAATTGAATGTGCTTAATATCACACACTATGACTTGGAAAAGCTTAGAGTAAAATTCATTGATTTGGTTGGAAGACTTCCAATGAGATTATTAACATAAACTAGCTCTTAGTTATAAAATCGTAAAATACACTGGATCGTTACTTGAGTGTAAGTTCTCTTATATCTATGCCTGTGGCCATTGATCATTTTACTTGCTTTCTAGGTTAGTTATCTTTGTTAGTTTTTAAATCAAAATTCAAATATTGAAAAAGTGTTTGGCTTAGCTTAGTTGGTGGTAAATCCTTTACTTTCTTAATCGCCTTTATATTGTTCTCCGTGGATTCGATCCCAACTCATAGTTGGGTAAATTCAGGATCGTCTCAAATATTTTGGGGGCCCGTGCTAATTCGTAAAAGTGAGCCCTTAATATAAGTAAATATACGATTTCAATAATTAAAAATTATTTGTAAATAACAAGTCAATACAACTGCAAGTACTTTAAAAGAGCTATCCTTCTAACACTTTTTGAAGCAAATTCATCAACCAAATCCTCATATGGTATATTCTCCAAAATTTCATTCTCAAATGCTACCAATCCTAATTCGTTAAGCCTTTCTTGTACCATGGTAGACCGCAAGTAAGATTTCAACAACTTCAGTTTTGAAAAACTTCTTTCTGCAGATGCAACTGTCACGGGAATAGTCAATAAAATTTTATATGCCACAATTGTATTAGGAAAACAATCTAAGCTTTTCAAATATGTTAATATTCCCATCGGTTCCATTTTTTCTCCAGGCAAGAGTTCTCTTAATAACTTTAGCTCCACATATAATTCATTCTCATCAATATCAAATTGCCCATTATATTTCAATGCCTCTTCAAAATTACTACAACAAGACTTCAAATTTGCATCGTTCAATAATTGTAACTTGTGAGAAGAAGACAAGAAACCAAAAATACCTTCATACTCTTGATATTGCTCAAATCTCTTATTAAGAGAAACAATAGCTTGATCGACGAGGCAAATAAAATAATCAACTCTAAGTCTCTAAAAGACTCCTCTGTAGACAACTCAACTGATGGAATATTTAAATTCTCATCAAACTGTCTCTTTCTGCGAATTATACGCATTTGAGGAAATACTGGATTAATAACCAATTCAATAGCAATTTTCTTAGCAGTATTCAAAGTATTATGAAAACCATTTTCTCTATATCCTTCAAAGAATGACACCAACCTTTTTATTTTTTTCATGGCAACATCAATAAGCATATCCTTTGATTACTTTCTAGGTTTGTCTTCTGTCTCCGAAACAAACGGTCCATTTATTGATGGGCGAACAACGGGGATTGAACCCGCGCAAAAGCTTGCTAACCACATTAATAGCAAATAATATTTCAAACCAAATAATTATTGCCATTAAAAATTCAAAATCACCAAGTTCATTTGTCGCTAAAGTATTTAGCTTCATTTTGTATTTTAGAATCAAGATCATTTTCCGCCACTTCAAGTAAAGCTTCTCTAAAGTCCGACATTTGAGATCTTATAGCTTTGACATTATCTACACGACTCTCCCAACGAGTGGATGACAATGACTTGGTGTCACTTTAACATTATCTTTCAAAATTTGTCATCTCTTAGTAGAATTGACAAAAATTGTATAAATGCGTTGAATAATCCTAAAAAAATCTTTAGCTTTACTGCAAGAGTTAGCCATATCACACAATGCCAAAATTAAGACTATGACAACCACAAGGAGTATAAAAGGCTCTCAGATTCATGTCTAGAAATTTCTTTTGTACACCTTTATGTTTTCCTTTCATATTTGATCCAGTATCATAACATTGTCCTCGCACATCAAATATGTCAAGATCGAGATGTTTCAACTTGTTTTGTAAAACATTAAAAAGTCCTTGGCCAGTTGTATCATTCACATTAAAAAATCCCAAAAAAGATTCCTCGATGCTAACAAAATTGAAGAAACATCCACATATCTTATTATCAAAGAATTTGCTCTTGGTGAATAACATCATGAGTACAATCAAGTATCACGGAGAAATACTTTGCTTGTTTGATTTTCTTAATGATTTCATTTTTAATTGCAGAAGCAAGCAAAGTATTAGCTCGTTTTGGATGTTATGCCCTTCATCATTTGTAATACGTCTAACATGTTCTTGGACAAATGGGTCAAACTCTGCTAACATTTCAATTAAACCCAAAAAATTTTCATTGATAATTTCTTACAGTCTTCTATGGGTCAAACTCTGCTAACATTTCAATTAAACCCAAAAAAATTTCATTGATAATTTCTTACAGTCTTCTATTAGAACCACGAAAGACCAAATTCTTTTTAGCAAGAAATTTCACTATAGCAATAATTCTTCTTAAGACATTTTTTCAGTGCTCCTTCTCCTTCTCAATTAGCCTTCGAGACATTTTACCTTTGATGTAACTCATACCAAGTGCTCATACTCTTAACATGTCCGATGAATGTCTCATGCTCTTTAATTCTTTCGCCAACATGTAGCCAATCATTACAACCCTCATTTGTTAATTGACCTCTTCTATTCCATATTTAAAAACTTTACAGCAAAAAAAAAAAAACTCTATCAAGCTCTTTCGAATAGACAAGCCAATCTCTATCACACTTTTCTCCATTTGATAAAATTCGAGTATACAAATTAGCATTAATCATCTAGATAATTCATCTCTAGGACCATTCACAATGGACAAATCTCTTTTAGGACCTTTCGTCACTAATAACTCAATCCTTTTAGAATCAAGAGCATCTCACATTCTTGGATCAAATATATCAAATGAGTTTTCTTGCTCTTGCTCTACATTATCAATGTCTATTTTCATCATATTGCACTTACTTTCTATTTCGGATCTTCTTATATTTTGTCACAATTTTCTTGACTAGAAAGTCTTTTTCACAAAACTTGCATATATATATATATATATAATAGTTTCAACTCTTAACTTCATAATCAAATTGGACACCAAAATTTAAGGAGGTGTATTACTTTGAAAATGAAATTGTTCAAAACGGTACTTTGAGCAATAACTAGTGATCCAGCCCAACATTTTATTTGCCTAGCAGATGAAGCCCGACCCAGGAAAAGTAAGCGAATGTCCAGGCTTGGATTGACTGAGGAAACTGAAGATTAGTCTCTAGAAGGTTTATTAATGTTGGTCATAGGAGTTTATTTGTTTATTGAGTTGAAAAATTACATTATGTAACATGCATTTATAAACACACCTGGATTACGTGGAGTATGGAACATTGACATTATCACTAATCATGATCTTGAGACAAATATCCACATGTAGCTCATATGTCTAGATAATTTGACAGAACATATCGTGTGGATGTGTCAAGCTCGAATTATAAATATAAAAGTTATGATGTATATATAAAGAGTAAAATTTACTGACTTAAGTTCTGGATTCATACTTAGCCAAAAACTATTTCTTTAGAATACAACCAAGATACAGCTCATTTCAATAATGCATGTTCACTCTTATAATATACATGAGAAGATGTATTATGACTAATTAGAAAACATTTTAATTAATGCTCAATATCTCTGATTTGAACAATGTGAAAAGCTGTCTTAATGTAACCTACTGCCTACTGTTGAGTTTTATTAGTATTTTTTTTCACTAGAAGTAACTAACTTTAGATAAGCTTTAGTTGGTACTGTTTCAATTCTTGCAAATGTCATATTTTGACTTTAAGTTTTCTGCATCGACAAAGCTGGAGTTTGATCCCTTTGTTTGGTCATATTAGCTACGGTTGATTTAAGTTGTTGTAATTGAACCAAAGATACAGTTGGACCAACCCAAGTTCGAAGTGGGAGATTAAATTTGGACTTTAATTACACTATCAGATACCTACATGTAATTATTCGTAACTGTTGAATCTGAGAATTGGGTGTTGTATGGAGAAGGAGAAGGAAGAACAGTCAGTTATGGGAGCTTTCCGTTTTATTTCTATCTCAAGTCTCAACTGAAGACTTGTAATCAGAGGATTACAAATAAGAAAATGAATTGAAGACAATAGCAAAAAGACCAATACACCCCTAATAGGAAAAGACCAATACACCCCTTACTTACTAATGACAATTACAATAACACCTACTACTTAATGACACTACTAATAACTTCAACACCCCCCCTCAAGCTAGGGGTTAAGAACAAATTCTTCAATCCTAGCTTGGAAAGAAGATGAGTGTGATGTCCCGGTAAAACAGCCTTGGTGAGGATATCTGCTGGTTGATTATTAGTCAAGATGTACTGAAGTGAAACCAGACCCGACTGCACTTTCTCCCTGATGAAGTGGCAGTCGATCTCGATGTGTTTGGTGCGCTCGTGAAATACCGGATTAGTAGCAATCTGGATTGCAGACTTCTTTGTCATGATAGTCGAGATGAGGCTGAAAATCACATCGAGCTCGAATATAATCCTCTAATCGGACCGGTTCTGCTACCACGATGCTAAAGCTCGTACTCGGTCTGCGAGCTTGAAGACATTGTTCTTTCGCTTCGACTTCGAAATGAGAGTTGATCCAAAATATACCAAGTAGCTGGCCCGACTTTACGGTAGCATGAAGCCGATCTGCGTCGCGATGGCCAAGACGGGACCGCTCCTTTTCTCGCTATCAATACTCCCACGAAGCTTCACATACCTTATCACCGCTTTCGCTGCGAGCATACGCATTGTTTGTGAGCTGCATAAAGCGACTTAGACATTGAGCGCAAAAGATATGTCCGGCCTCGTATTAGTCAAATAAAGTAATCGTCCAACCAGCCTTTGATATGCTGTTGGATTTCGCAGAAGAGCATCAGCACCTACAATATCATCTCTGCCTTTTGTCTCCAGTGTCTTTGTTGCTTCCAGATTCTTTATGTGTTCATCATAGTCAACAGATGTAAGCCTCACATTGGCCTCCATTGGTGAAGTAGCTGGCGTGCAACCAGTCAATCCCATATCCTCAATTAGCTCCAAAGAGTATTTTCGTTGGTGCATCACCATTCCCTCCTTGTTCCTTGCAAATTCAAACCCCAGGAAGTATCTAAGTTCACCAAGGTCTTTGATTTTGAAATGATGCTGCAGAATAGACTTTGTCTCATCTATTATCCCCTTATCATTTCCAGTGAGAAGTAAATCATCCACATACACCAACACTATGGCTATCTTACTTCCATCTTTCTTGATAAGTAAGGAATAGTCAAGGTGACTCTACACAAAACCAGATGAGACAAGGGCTGTAGTCAATTTGATATTCCACTGTCAGGAGGCTTGCTTGAGTCCATATAGTGACTTAAGCGGCCAAGCGGCCCCACTGCTCGTGTTACGTCGCGTGGCAATGTCATATACACTTCCTCATCTAGATCCCCTTGTAGGAATGCATTGAACACATCCATTTGTTGAATGGCCCAGCCTTTAGAAACTGCAATAGAGAGTACACTCCTAACAGTGACCATCTTCACTACTGGAGAAAAGGTCTCTTAATAGTCGACTCCTTCTCTTTGGTTGTACCCCTTGGCTACAAGTCTGGTCTTGAATCTCTCCACCTCTCCAGTTGCCTTATACTTAATCTTAAATACCCACTTACATCCGACAACCCTTTTGTTATGAGGCAAGTCAACAACTTCCCAAGTTTTATTGTCTTCAAGGGCCTGAATTTCAGAATTCATAGCCTCGACCCACCTTGGATCCTTGGCTGCCTCATGAAATGACTGTGGCTCATGTTCTGCTGAGATGTTTGCCAAGAAGCTGTGATAATGGTCAGACACCCCAGAGTAGTCTACTGCCTTTGACATTTGATGAGCACAGTTTGTTGTCACTGAATATGCCCCTGGATGTAAGAAATCATTCAGCCAAATTGGTGTTCTCCGTATTCTAGTAGATCTTCTGACCTCCTCAGCAACTTCCTCATTATCCAAAATGTCCACATTGGTTACACCTGCATCCAGATTATCCATGTAGTCATCAGCACTAGTGGCATCAGGTGAAGACAACCCTGCTGTCACACCATCTGTATTCACTGTCACATCTTCAGGAAGTGGTGCAGGAGACATAGTTCTCATATTCTCCATTGGGATATGTTGGGAAGGAACCTGTATATCATCAACAAACAGATTATTTTCAAAGTGTGAAGACAAGGTTGAGTCTCCACTCTCCTTGAAATGCTGATAGGGAAATATACTTTCATGGAAAGTTACATCTCTACTAACAAACACTGTCTCAGTAGACAAATTCAGCAGTTTGTAACCTTTCCTGTTGACAGCATATCCCAGCAATATGGCCTTGATGGCTCTAGGTTCGAACTTGTCCTTTCTCACCAAATTGGATGCATAACAAAGACATCCTATCACCCTCAAGTGTGAGAGTGATGGTACCTTGTTGAATAACTTCTCATAGGGGGGAAATGTTCCTTAATACAACAGAAGGAATCCTGTTAATGAGATAAACAGCTGCTTCAACACATTCATTCCAGAACTTAGTTGGTAAACAGCCCTGTAACTTGATTGCTCTAGCAATTTCCAATATATGCCTATGCTTTCTTTCAACTACTCCATTTTGCTGTGGAGTATAGGGGCAAGACTTTTGATGTATAATCCCTAGTTTATCAAAGAGATCTGAACAGGCAGAATTTGAAAATTCTGTCTCATTATCTGTCCTGACACTTTTAACAACCTTACTAAACTGAGTTTTAATCTGTGTGAGCAGATTCTTAAGAACAGTCACCACATCAGATTTAAGATGCATCAAGAAAATCCATGTCCACCTAGTACAGTCATCCACCACAGTGAGGAAATATCTCATGTTATTATAAGATGGTACTTTGTATGGTCCCCATACATCAAGGTGCAAAAGTTGAAAAGGAACATTAGTCCAACTAAGACTGTCAGGGAAAACCTTTCGTGTTTGCCTAGCTAATGGGCAAACATCACAATGATCTATTGAAAAATTCGACTTAATTCCAAAATCAGTAATCTTCCTTAGCATAATAAATGGTACATGACCCATTCTTTTGTGCCAAAGGTCTGCTTCCAGCTCATCCTTAGTGATTACAGTTGACGCATGAGCATGTGCCTTTATTGCTTCCTTGTAGTTCCTCCCTGAGTCCAGTATGTACAAGCCACCAACTTCTTTACCAATCTCGCCCGACCTCCCAAGAAAGCAGATCCTGCAGACAAAGAAATCGGAAAAATCTTGCATGACAATTCAATTCTTCGTCAGTCGATATGAGTTGAGTTGAATTTAAAAGTGGGAACACATAACACATTCTCAATGACATCACCATTCTTCAATCTACAACTGCCTGCTTGAGTAATTTTAGCTATATCACCTGTGGGGAGTTGGACATGTCTTTCACTGTCCTTATCTCCTCTGTCTATCATATTTTTATTGCTAACCATATGGTTAGTTGCCTCAGATCCACTATCCATCAAGAATCGGTACTTATGTTCATGGCACATAATGTTACCTGCCATGTGAACTTTGGCTACTGCTGCCTTATCATTATTCCCTTCCTGCTGATCAAGTACATGTTGCAGAAATTCCTGCTGTTCCTTGGACAAGTGCATCTTGTTTCTATTGTGTTCATGGTCAGTAGCTGGATCCACCTGAAATCCCATTGCTGCAACATTCACCTTCTTCCTTTCCTTAGAATCTGCTGGATGGCCAACCAATCTATAGCACTTCCCTGCGACATGCCCCTGCTTCTTACAATGATCACAGAACAACAAAAGTTTGCGACAATTCTCTCTAGTATGCCCGCCGTTTTGACAATAGTCACGGAAGGCATCGATTTGACTTCCTCGATTGTATTGTGTCGACTTACCATCTGATGCTAAAGAATCATTTGAATCATTGCTACTAAATCTTCCAAGAATACACTTTTGACTTTCATCTTGCGCTGATCATAAGATATGCTTGATTGACACTGGAAGTAGGTGTGATAATAAAATGTGGCTTGGCGCTTGATTATAGCCGTCATTTAGTCCCATGAAATTCTAACGATCGATTGGCGGTGATCGGCATAAGCGAGGACTATCGCGTTCGTATGGGTGGAGGAATGATAGAATCGATTTCGACCCGTAGATCCTTCGTTCGTGAGTAATAGCGCTCACGGAGACAATCGCGCTGCGATATCTTGAGTTCTTCTTCAATTGATACACACGCGACAAATTTATTTTGTCGAATCGCTCCTTTAGATCCCTCCACACAGCTAGAGCAGTCGATCGATACAAAATTCCACTCAATAGATCACGGCTAACATTTTTCATAATCCACGACATCACCATTGCATTACAACGATCCCATTGCTTCACCAAATTTCCTTCATACATATCCCTTCGCACTGTGCCATCAATGAATCCAAGCTTATTTTTCGTCAACAGATTTAACCTCATCGCACGACTCCATAATGTATAATTCTCCGTTCCTGTCAACTGTATTTCCACATGCACATCTCCGGGAGCATCAGATGGACTCAAGAATAGTGGATTGTTATGGTCCACTATGTTTGAACTTATGTTCGCAATCTCATCAGTGACGACTGGTGCATTTCGTGAAGTGTCTTCCATCGAAATTGATTATCACCAGATTAATACACAACAGAGTCGATAAACACAAAATTGATACTAGTGAGATCTACAATCAACCAATCGACCTTCAGAATTCCAATATCAACAAGATGAACAATATCGAACCAGTGACCTGGCTTTCACCGATCGATTATAGTAGTTATACTGCAAATTGCGTTGCATGTGTCGGATTCCTCTCAAATTGAGTTGCGAGCGAATCTCGATCTTCAATGTTTTCAATTATTCCAGAATCGAACTTTCAGAATCGAATTGATAATCGATTTGTCCAACAGCGTTCTCGCCTGCTTCGATTTTCAACAGCAATCGTCCGCTGGCTTTGATACCATGTTGAATCTGAGAATTGGGTGTTGTATGGAGAAGGAAGAACAGTCAGTTATGGGAGCTTTCCGTTTTATTTCTATCTCAAGTCTCAACTGAAGACTTGTAATCAGAGGATTACAAATAAGAAAATGAATTGAAGACAATAGCAAAAAGACCAATACACCCCTAATAGGAAAAGACCAATACACCCCTTACTTACTAATGACAATTACAATAACACCTACTACTTAATGACACTACTAATAACTTCAACAGTAACAAATAAAATTAGTTAGCTGAAAAATAAGGCAAGCAACTTGTGACAAGTTACAACTATTGTGTAATTTTTTTCTTGCACTATTGTCATTGATTATAAGTCAAATCATGAAACTTTTTAGGGAAACTTTGGATGCATGTAGCCACGTAATCTTTTCTTCCAAAAGGAGTTTACCATTTCAATGATATGTAACAACTTTGTTAAATTATAAGGAAAATGTCAGAATATCAAATTATGTTCTTTTTGGATATAGTGAAGTTTGATCTTCCCCTCGAAGCATCTATAGTATATCCACCAAACTAGTTAAAATGATGTTATTGTAGAGACTATATATATATGTAAAGTTATTGCACTCTCTCTCTAGCTCATTAAGTACATGTAATTACAAGAAAATAACATAAAGGGATCGATCAAATTTGCTGAGAAAAATGGCAAAATGGCTTAGAATTGTGATGGTGTTAGCTCTCTTGTGGCCGGCGTTTGTAGAATGCAAAGGCAATATCCGTCACTATAAGTTTAATGTAAGTTCATATCCTATATTTAACTTATACTGTGACAGTACATACATAATTAGTGTAATTTAACATATTGCTTATCTTATTGTTTCATTACTAACTCAACTTATCATGTCAATTATATGCAATTATCATTTAATAGACATGTTTAGACCAGTGGCGGAGCCAACAAATAAATTCTAGTGGTGCACAGATGTTTTTGTGCAGCCAAAAAAATATTTGATATTAAAACACATCGTTTCATCCAAAACGACATCGTTTGATCGAAAATTTCCAAAAAATTGATAGTGCAATTGCACCACCTTGCTTCACGTGGCTCCGCCACTGATTTAGACACGGGTCAAATGAAATTTAAATAAAACTTAAACTCGAATGAGAGAGGAATGACTATACACTCCTCTTTACAATTTGATAATGTCATTAATTTCTTAACTTTGACTAAGTAGCTCCCGAGAAATTAAAGCTTCAAAGTGTGTTAATAGCAGCATGCATGTGCATTTTGATTTAGCGTCAAACACGTAGGTGAATTGTGATGCACGATTAAGTCATGATGGAACGTCATTTTCCAATTTATTTGGGGATTATGCAAAATAATATTGTACTCCATGTTTTTAAAATTATATTAATTAGCGATTGGTTAATGTAAACATGTATATTATAGAAACAATTGTATCCCTACCCATAATTAGAATATTTTCATATATTGTGTAAATATAATTATGGTAAGATTATGATTCCTCTTTTGTATAAGTTTAGGATTCCTATTGTATAAGGGATGAACATAGAAACATATTATAGAAATATTGTACAAAGTATATATAGAGTACAATGCACATCTCTTATACAATAGGAATCATAAACTTATACAAAAGAGGAATCTAGTCTTACCATAATTATATTTACATAATATATGAAAATATTCTAATTATGGATAAAGATACAATTATTTCTATAATATACATGTTTACTGTTATAATATGAAGTCTAAATTGCGTTTGTGAGGTAGAAGCCACTGTCTTGGTCATTCTTTTCTTACCCCTATTGCTATCAAATGCCAACCCCTCTGCATTTCAAGACAAACTCACTAATAAATAAATAATATAATAAACATGTCAACATTATAGTACCATTGTATTATTGTATAGTACTTGATCGCTCCACAAAATTTCATTTTTGTAGTCTCTATTCACTAGTCAGTTTCAATCAAAATATTATGATGAATAGAATTATGCTATAATAATGTAAAATTCATTATTGATCACAATATGAAAATGTTATATTATGTATTACTGAAATGAAATATGTGCAATCTGAGATTTTGTAAATGCAGGTGATGATGAGAAATATAACAAGATTATGCTCAACTAAGCTTACTGTAACAGTGAATGGCAAATTTCCTGGTCCAACTATTTATGCCAGGGAGGATGATACCCTACTTATAAAGGTCGTCAACCAAGTTCACTACAATCTCACCATCCATTGGTTAGTTCTCTATTGCAAAAAAATTATATCCTACATTTTTGCTTAAAAGTAAAAAAAGAACTGAGCAAAATTACCAGTCTTTACACAGATAGCCGGCTAAATTCATGTTACTTTTTCTAGCTAGTATACATATATTTACACTAATAAAAATATAATTATACACATATTATACATGGATTATACATATATTACTCTTTTCATCCAATATTAGTTATCACATTTCCTTTTTTACATACCGAAATCATAAATAAAAAAATATTTTTTAAAAATAATTTACCCTTATCTCTCTTCAATAAATATGCACTCTAATTAAGAACTAGGCTATGCTAATCTTACTGGTATTTGAACAATCTTATATCAACCGATAATCCCTTGTTTAAACTCTTGAAATTTATATTTTCTATGCTATGTAATCATATTGATTGCTTTCAAGGTCACTTAATATTAAGGGAAAAATGAAAAAGTATTAATTAATTTCATTTTGATTTTGTAAAATGTAAAGTATTTCGGGATGGGTATTTTTAGTAATATTGACGACTAATATTGGGTGGAGAAGTTATATTTTTCTGACTATTTTTAATTTAGTGATCAGGTAGACAACTATTTAGATTAAAATTTCAACTGTGTACTTAATGTTGAGCAGGCATGGTGTAAAACAAATTCGAACGTGTTGGGCCGATGGGCCGGCCTATATAGCGCAATGTCCAATACAGCCAGGGGAAAGCTATGTATACAATTTTACAGTGACAGAACAGAGAGGAACACTACTTTGGCATGCACACATACTCTGGCTCAGGGCCACTGTCCATGGTGCTATTGTCATTCTCCCTAAGCTTGACTTGCCCTACCCATTCCCAAAGCCCAAAAAGGAAGTTGTGATCATTTTAGGTAACATCATGTCATATCATTTTCTATATGGCGTTCAATTTTTATATACTGATAGCGTAAAGAATTTAACATTATCAACGTGTCATGCTAACCGGTTATAACATGTTATTTACTGCATCTTTATGTTGTCAAATCAAGATTACTATAGATAGTTAAGGGTTATTTGGTTCAAAATAAGGTTATCCCAGAATTATAACCAGAGGATGGATAATCCCACCTTCTATATGGGATAAATAATCTCATGATTTCGATATATAGTATTGTCGTGATTTTAGTTTATATCCATAATCAAATACTGGACAAATTTAATTCTTAATTTTATACTAAGATAACCTTCAACTGATAGGTGAATGGTGGAAGTCAGATGTTGAAGTTGTAATTGATGAAGCAACACAATCAGGTTTGCCACCCAATACTTCTGATGCTCACACCATCAATGGCCTTCCTGGTCTTGTCTCTACCTGCTTATCACAAGGTAAAATTCATATATTCTTTTCCTTCACTTAGCGACAAATTCAAAATTTAAATTTTATGAGTCCGAACTTGAAATTCTACTATATCTAGGGATGTCAGTGGGGCGGGTAAATGCGGGTACCGCCCCGCACCCGCTCCAATTGGGGCGGGTATGGGGGATGATTTGGTGGGTGGTGGAACGGGTATGGGTATCAAAAGTGCTACCATGTGGGTAGTGGGGCGGTGGATTTCATATAAGACCGCCCGCCCGCTACTCCGCACCGCACCACACCGACCGCATTCGCGCCATATCCGTATCATCTATTAGTTTAATTAGGCTATTTACGAATTTATTTGGCCCTTTCTTGATTTAAAATGTGACTTGAGCTAACCCGCACCGTAATGCACCACGTTTCTTTTTCTTATTCTCTTTGTTCTCCTTTTTTTTGTTAAATATTTTCATCTTTACTGTTTTTTAATATTCATAATATTTTGACAAAGTTTTAGACTTGATATTCGATACACCATAGTGGAAAAATTCTTTTTTTTTCCTTTTTCTTATATAACTTTTATTTTGGTGACTAAAACAATTGCTAGACATTATTTGAGCATTTTATTAATGGGTACCCGCCGGGTAAGTGGATATCCGCGTGAAGTAAGTGGGGCGGGGGCGGGTGGAAGAATTACTACCCGTGATGGGTGGTGGGGCGGGAGTGGGAATGTGTTTTAGGTGGTGGGTACGGGTATGGGATACCCTTCCCCCGCCCCCGCCCCCGCCCCCGCCCCATTGACATCCCTAACTATATCCCATCTAATTTACCGAGCTCTAAATCTACTACTATTTATGCTTATTTAATGATTCTTTTAACATATACTATTTTTTGCTTCCAATTATCCCCAGAAGGATTCAATTTCCTAGTGGAGCCAGGCAAGAAGTACCTAGTGAGAATCATCAATGCTGCACTGAATGAAGAACTTTTCTTCAAAATTGCTGGCCACAACCTCACTGTGGTAGAAGTAGATGCTGCCTATGTTAAACCCTTTGAAACTGACACAATTTTAACAACACCAGGCCAAACTACAAATGTCATTTTATCAGCAAATCTTGAAAGTGGAAAATACTTAATGGTAACTTCACCATACATGGATTCATCTATCTTAGTAAATAACAAGACCGCTACTGCAACTTTACAATACATAGGCACAAATATTTCTTCCACCACATTGACCGCGCCACCGCCTAAAAACACCACATTTGTCGCGATTAAATATATGGACTCTCTCAGAAGCTTGAATTCGAAAATATATCCAGCAAAAGTCCCAATGAAAATTGATCATTCCCTTTTTTTCACCATTAGTCTTGGACTCAACCCTTGTGCATTATGTTACAGAGGATTTCGACTCGTGGCAGCTATTAACAATGTTACATTTGTTATGCCAAGCGTGTCACTACTTAATGCACATTTTTTCAATAAAAGTGGAGTGTTTACTGATGATTTTCCTGGAAATCCACCATATGCTTTTGATTATACTGGGATTCCACCAGAAAATTTGAGGACAATGGAAGGGAGTAGGCTTTATAGACTTGATTATAATTCTAATGTCCAATTAATAATGCAAGATACAGGATTGTTGAGCCCTGAAAATCATCCTATGCATTTACATGGCTTCAATTTTTTTGTGGTTGGAAGAGGCAGAGGAAATTTTGATCCAAAGGAAGACCCTAAAAATTTCAACCTTGTTGATCCTGTTGAGAGGAATACCATAAATGCCCCTTCTGGTGGTTGGGTTGCTATCAGGTTCCGAGCAAATAATCCTGGTAAATTTTATATATATTGAAAGTATAAAAAGTGTTTACACTATCAATATATTTTAACATGTTGCAGCAGGTTACCAACGTTATTTTCCTAATTGTTCATCCCACCTGTTATGCTTGTCATGAACATGTTTTAGATAACCTGATAATGTGAAAATTCTTTTACTCTATCGAGTATATCAAAATTAAACTCTTTATTTTAATGCTGTTTGAAGAGATTTCAACTTTGTGATTTTTTGTGTGTTAAATTTTGCAGGGGTTTGGTTTTTACATTGCCATTTGGAGGTGCACACAACATGGGGACTTAAGATGGCATTTGTAGTAGATAATGGAAATGGCCCAAATGAATATCTTTTACCTCCTCCCAAAGATCTACCAAAATGTTAAAAAATCCTACCATTTATGTGTGTATATTTTCAGAGCAAGCAATTAAGGCATCATAGGGCAAAAAAGAGCTGATATGATTAAACAATTTCTTTAAAAAAAATAGTTTGAGTATTATTTTATGCTAATGTTTTATGAGAAGCTGTAAATTATCATTGAGGTATGTGTTCCCCTATAGGTGCTTTACTACATTTCGGTAAAACTAGGAAAGATTGTAATTTGAAATATGCGTATTTTCTTACAAGGCTCAATAGGATGTGATGAACCAAAAAGTTTGGGCCAATCTTGAGATTTAATCCATTTTGTAGGGCCTGCCTAATTGTTTTGCAATTCAAGATATGGGCTGGCCCAAACCATTTGGATTGCATGTAACTGCATCTTTAAGGGGTTGTTTGGTTTAATACAAACAAAAACAGTATCAAATTTTATAGTAATATGATTATATCTATCTTATACCTCAAACTAAACAGTCTTTTAAGTGTTAGGTTGAAGTTGTTGCTTCCACTTTCCACATCATCTAGTATGAGATTGCTTATGACCTTTGTACGTTGGAATTGCATTTTCCTAAAATGGAAATTGGACATGGAGATGAACAAAGCATATAGTACGTGTCATGAGTTTATAAGTGTACTATGATTTAATCCACTTTTGTTTTTTATAGTTATTAGAGAAATAGTTCAAATTTTGGATCACACCACAATTCTTAATGATAGTCACTATTTAAAATTTTGAATGTCTCCTTCATCCAAGTAACTGTTTGATCAGTCTAATATAGGTTAAGTTGTTGATTTTAAATGCATACGCACAACCAACGCAACGGAAAACTAAAAAGGAATTTATCTTTCATAGTTGTTTAAATGTCGACGGAATTACCTTTGATCTAGCATCGACTTGTAACCCTGAAAATAATAGTGAAACCTAAAGTCTTCTAGCATATGCCTATCATCACAATGAGTATGCTGAACTGATAGGGTCACTGTTGGGTTTTGATATTGGTGAATAGGAAATGATGGGATAAAAATTAAAGAGGGTAAAAGGCTCTTTTATCCCACATCGAAAAAATGGAAGGAAAGAGAGGTGTATATATTACATTACACCTTCTCGCTAAAAGGTTGAGAGAAGCGACCTCGCGTCGCCGCCGCCGCCGGCTCGACCGACTTCGCCGCCGGTTCGTTCGGGTTCGGGTTCGGGTTCGGATTCGGATTCGGATTCGGATTCGGATTCGGATTCGGATTCGGAAAAAGATCGATTGATTCACTTATTCACTAATTCATATTCTAATCAATTCTAAAATTCTGAAGTTGTTCTTCAACTCGAAAATTTCATTCTGTGTGATATACTGCCGTTGAGTGGTTCGTTGCTACCGGAATTTGGAGTACTACTATTCTGGTAAGATAATCGTTCTATCCTGGGAGGCGATATTAGTTAACCTCGAGTAATCGTGAGGAATAATTTCCTTAAGGACACACTTTGAACTAAGTGGGCTCGATTACATTCAAATTATTTTTTCCAAAGCATTCTGTTTTCGTTTATTGTTTCATTAATGTTATATGTTTCACTAAGTGATTAACATATTGTTTTGAATCATTATTTAGCCAAGTGCATTATTATACCAACAATCTTAAGGAAATTATATTTATTGTATTTTAATCAGTATCTGGTTTGGAGATTAAAATCATGTGGTTTTCTACTCAGTATGACATTTCATATTCTAACTTGAAGACATAAAAACTTCGTTGGAATATTAAAAGTCCAGAAAAAGTGTTTTCCAAAAAAAGGAAAAAAGTGTTTTTTCGAAAAGGAAAAAAGTGTTTTTTTGTGTGTTGTTTGAGATTAAAATCTTGATTTTCTACTCATTGAGATTAAAGTTTTCATAACTTTCTACTCATTTGGATACTTGATTTGAAGATATAAAAACTTCATCAAGTATATAACATACAATTTATTGCACCGTTTCTATCAATTTTGATTCGGTTTGAAGAAATAAAATCTTCACCGTTGTGTATTTTATTTGTTGCTATCAAAATTGATTCGGTGAAGAAATAAAATCTTCACCGTTGTGTATGATATTTGTTGCAACGATTTGAAGAACATAAAAACTTCATCGTTCGATTAAGGAGATTAAAACTTGTGTAGTTTTCACTCATATGAATATTAGTATTCGACTAAGATATAAAAACTTCGTTGGAATACTAAAGTTTCATAATTATACTACGATTTGAAGAAATAAAATCTTCATCGTTTAAGTTTATAATTCGATGCGATTTGAAGAAATAAAATCTTCATCGTTGAAGTCCGTGAATTAATTGCTATTTTGGTTTTATTAATTAAAACAGTTTGTCTATTTGATGACAAACAATGGCAATTGAAATTGGAACTACCTCTGCAAATCTGCACGTGCATTACTACACAACGTGCTCAGCATGATACCGTTGAGAAACTGCGAGGTTCGGTGCCAACTTTAAAGGATGACAAAGAAAGAATGTTCTTTTGGCTTACCACCCTTGGTTTGCAAAAGTTCACCGGTGAGACCTCCCGTACTCGCCGATATGGTGACAACCCGATTCATAGTTAATGAGACTTGGAAACAGGCTGATTTTTGTGCAAAGGCTACATTTTAAGTGTCTTAGAAGATGACTTGTACAATGTCTACAATCTGAGAAACTTCCAAAGAACTATGGAGTGCACTTGAAAAGAAGTACAAGGCAGAAGATCTTGCTTGAAGAAGTTTGTGGTTGCCAAATTCCTAGACTATAAAATGGTTGATGGGAAAGCAGTTGGAACCCAAGTTCAAGAGCTTGAACTTATCTTCCATGACCTTATTCTTTGAAGGTATGGTAGTGAATGAAGCATTCAGTGGGCTGCAATGATTGAGAAATTGCCGTCTTCGTGGAAAGATTTCAAGAATTATCTTAAGCACAAAAGAAAGGAAATGAAGTTGGAGGATCTTGTGATTCGCCTCAAGATCGATGAAGATAACAAAACCCGAAAAGAGGTATCGTAGAGTTCACTAATTGAAGGGGCCAACCTCGTTGAAGATGCTGCTCCGAAAATGAACAAGAAAAGAAAGAGACCTTCTGGAAAAGAGAAGGTTTCTAACAAGAAAAAGTTCAAGGGCAACTGCTTTAATTGTGGGAAAGCTGGCCACAAAATCCCAGATTGTCGTCTCCCGAAAAAAGACAAGGGAAAAAGACAAGCCAATATGGTGGAAATGAATGATGATCGAGTGATGCGTAATGCAATCTTTGGAAGAGTGCAATTTGGTTGGAAACCCAAAAGAGTGGTGGCTGGATTCGTGCCACTCGACATGTTCTTATTCTGAAAGAAGCATTTGCAACATATGCTCCATTGGACCAAGAGGTACTGTTTATGGGAAATCTGCAATGACGAGTTGAAGGATATGGGAAGATACTTACGAGGATGACTTCCAAGGTCGACTTCCGACAATGTTCGCGCGTTCAACAATTCGGAAGAATTTAGTTTATTAGGACTACTCGCCAAAAGCGGGTTTAAGTGTGTGTTGGTTAGTGAGAAAATTGTAATAAGTAAGAATGATATGTTCATAGGAAAGCGGCTACCTCACCGAGGCCTTTTCAAACTCAATGTAATGGTTGTTGTGATATTAATGAAAATTCACAAATGCTTACTTATTGAGTCAAATGATTTATGGCATGTTCGTTTAGGACACGCCAATTACAAACATGCGAAAATTGATCAATTTAGAAGTATTGCCTAAATTCGAGTGCAACAAATCAAAATGTGAAATTTGTGTTGAATCTAAGTTTGTTAAACATCCATATAAGTCTATTAATAGAATTCAAATCCTTTAGACTTAATTCACAGATATATGTGATATGAAGTCAATACCATCTCGTGGTGGGAAAAAGTATTTTATAACTTTCATTGACGATTCGATCTTGTTATGTGTATTTGCTTAATAGTAAGGATGAAGCAATTAATGCATTTAAGCAATACAAGAACGAAGTGGAAAATCAATTGAATAAAAAGATCAAAATGATTAGAAGTGATAGGGTGAAGAGTACGAATCTCCTTTTGCGAGACATGTTTGGAATATGGAATTATTCATCAAACTATCGCCCCTACACACCACAATCAAATGGAATTGCGGAAAGGAAAAACCGAACATTAAAGGAAATGATGAATGCCTTACTAATTAGTTAGGTTTCTGCAGAGCTTGTGGGGAAGCTATCTCATACCTAATCGAATACTCAACAGAGTACCCCACAAAGAAAACACAATCTATTCCATATGATCTATGGAAAGGAAAACCCAACTTGAAATATTTCAAAGTGTGGGGTGTTTAGCAAAGGTCCAAGTTCCTTTGCCCAAAAGGTAAAAATCGGACCAAAAGCGTGGATTGTGTTTTTATTGGCTATGCTACAAGCAAAGAAAGCTTGTCGGTTTTTGGTTCACAATCGGACAATCCGAAATTCATGTTAATACGGTAATTGAATCGGATAATCTGAATTCTTTGAAAACATCTATCCGTATAAAACTGAATGTGAGTCGTCAAGTGAAAGATCTAAACGATCGGGAAGAATCAAAGGAAAGTACACCAAGCAAAGAGGATCTAAGGCGTAGCAACGTCAAAAGACATCTACTTCTTTGGACGGACTTTGTAACATTCTTGCTTGAAAATGAGCCTCAAACATTTAAAGCGGAATGTCATCTTACGATTCAACATTTTGGAAAGAAGCGATCAATAGTGAGATTGAATCGATTTTAAACAACCATACATGGGAGTTAGTTGATCTTCCTCCCGAAATAAACCTTTAGGATCAAAATGGATCTTTAAAGGAAAATGAAAGTGATGGCACTATTGACAAATACAAGGCAAGACTTGTGGTCAAAGGTCTTGATTACTTTGACACATACTCGCCGGTGTGACAAGAATAACATCTATTCGGGTGTTAGTGGCACCGGCGTCAGATACGGTCTTGAAATCCATCAAATGGATGTCAAGACGACTTTCTTAAATGGAGAATTGGAGGAGGAAATTTACATGGAACAACCCGAGGGTTTTGTGGTTCTGTAAAGAAAGGAAAGTGTGCAGACTTGTGAAGTCACTTTATGGACTTAAACAAGCACCCAAACAATGGCATGCGAAATTTGATCAAACAATGTTGGCAAATGGATTTAAGATTAATGAGTGTGACAAATGTGTTTACATTAAAAATACTCCAAATCATGAAGTCATTGTTTGTTTGTATGTTTATGACATGTTGATAATGAGTAAAGATATTGTCGATGTAAATGTTACGAAGCGTATGCTCGCTAGCAAATTTGACATGAAAGACTTAGAGGTTGCTGATTTGATCTTAGGAATTAAGATCCATAAACTCCACAAGGTCTAACATTATCACAGTCAGATTATATTGAAAAAGTACTTGACAAGTTCAAGTATTTAAATTTTAATGTTGCAAAGACTTCAATTGATGTAAGTTTTGCACTTCAAAAGAATGAAGGTGAAAGTGACTCACAATTGGACTTTGCACGAGTTTTGGGAAGTTTGATGTATATTATGAATTGTGCACGGCCAGATATAGCATGTGCTATAGGCAAGCTGAGTCGATTCACGAGTAATCCCAATCAAACTCATTGGATGGCAATGAAACGAGTCTTGAGATATTTACAACACACCCAAAACTATGCTTTGCATTATAATAAATATCCCGCAGTACTTGAGGGATATAGTGATGCAAATTGGATCACCGGATCGTTTGAAGTTAAATCCACGAGTGGATATGTTTTCACCGTTGGCGGAGAAGCAGTGTCTTGGAAATCATCAAAACAGACATGTATCGCCCGCTCTGATGGAATCGAATTTATAGCTTTAGACAAGGTGAAGAAGTGAATGGCTCGAATTTCTTAGAAGATATTCCATTCAGCCCAAACCTTTGGCTCTATATGTATACACTTTGTGATCAGCGGCAATAGGTAGGGCAGAGAGCGTAATGTATAACGGAAAATCTCGTCACATACGACGGAGACACAATACCATTAGACAACTCCTCTCTAGTGGCGTTATCACAATTGATTATGTAAAGTCAAGAGATAACGTGGCGGATCCGCTTACAAAAAGGCTTATCTAGAGAGAGAGTTAGTTGATCATCAATGGGAATGGGGTTAAGGCCAAGGACAAGTCATCATGGCGGTAACTCTACCTAGCGGTGGAGATCCCAAGAGCTAGGTTCGAGGAGATCAAACAAAGTTGTGGACGGTTCAACATTGTCAAATAACTCAACCCGTTCTCGGATGAAGACAATGTTGAAATAAGGATAAGACTTTATGGCTTGTTAATGAGTTAATAAAGCATTAAGGTTTTTAATGGTTATCTAAATCGCGATGTATGACGGATAATGTGGCTATAGGACCACATGTTTAGAAATCACCTATGTGAGTGTTAAGTGTAAGCCGCTTTAAAGGGAATGACAGTAAGGCCCATTCTCATGCACTCACGTGAGACCGGCGGTGTTCATTTGAAACGAACACAACCGTGAGAACCATAAGCGGTTGAGGTTGATTGTGTGTCTTATGTTGTCTAGGTATACAACAAAGTTCGGATTCAAAGATATCAAATCTACCGATTGACCGAGTATATCCGATATAAGTTCACTACGGAAAGTTCAAAGGAAACCTACTTATCGGATCGCGATCAATTCTCGCTTGTATATCACACTCGTCCGCATTCTTCTATCTTATAATCATTCCCATTCGTGGGATTGTTGGGTTTTGATATTGGTGAATAGGAAATGATGGGATAAAAATTAAAGAGGGTAAAAGGCTCTTTTATCCCACATCGAAAAAATGGAAGGAAAGAGAGGTGTATATATTACATTACACCTTCTCGAGCTGCTAAAAGGGTTGAGAGGGCAAGGCCCCTCGCGCCGTCGTCGTCGCTCGCTCGGCTCGGCTTCGGCTTCGGCTTTGGATTTGGATTTGGATTTGGATTTGGATAAAGATCGATTGATTGATAATCTTTTTGGACAAACGTTTCTTTAATTAATTAATTATTTAATTAAAAACAAATCCAAACGGATCGACCCGCGACCCGATCCGACCCGTCCGGCTCTCCCTCTCTTTTTCGAATTTCCCTCCAAATTGAGGTGACTATTCTGAATGGTTGCAACCATTCAGAATCAGTACCTCTAACCCTATAAATTCTTGATCATTTCAAGAATTTATTCACTAATTCATATTCTAATCAATTCTAAAATTCTAAAGTTGTTCTTCAACTCGAAAATTTCATTCTGTGTGATATACTGCCGTTGAGTGGTTCGTTGCTACCGGAATTTGGAGTACTACTATTCTGGTAAGATAATCGTTCTATCCTGGGAGGCGATATTAGTTAACCTCGAAATCTTGTGAGGAATAATTTCCTTAAGAACACACTTTGAACTAAGTGGGCTCGATTACATTCTGAAATTATTTTTTCCAAAACAGATTCTGTTTTCGTTTATTGTTTCATTAATGTTATATGTTTCACTAAGTGATTAACATATTGTTTTGAATCATTATTTAGCCAAGTACAGATTATTATACCAACAGTCACAAACGTATTTATAGATAGGATAGAGACTCTTAGACAAATATTTTAACCCTAGGGACTACTCCATAAAATATGGTTGCCCTAAGTACTTATAATAAAGAGTTTTTTCCATCAAGAAAACTTCTGAATATGCATAACTTAATAATATTATCTATCATATATTATTTACTTGGAATACAATGTAAATAATTTGTTATCATAATATGTGTGCCACATTAAATGTCACCAAACGAGACGTTATTCTTACATAAGTATCTTTTCTATTTTTTAATTAATAACCAAATACTTAAACTTTTCCAATCTTTAACTTTAAATATATATATATTTCAAATACTGCCTGATGGCATTCTTAATTACAGTGAGAATGTAGTTGTAGAGCAAATATAATAAAGACTTTATGTTTTGTGTATTGAAAGTGTGAAAATTGTTTACATTATCATGTTTAATTGATTTAGTTGACCTGCACGAACTCATTACCTTTTACATATTTAGTATGGTAGCTTAAAAAATAAAAGTATTAGTGTGTAACTGTCTTTTTTTGTGACTACATGGGCAACTTATATCTTTTCCTAAAAGGTCAAATTCAACGGCGGTCTCTTATGATCGTCAAGATATTTCATTTAGACATTTTAATTAAACTTTATTTTATTTAGATACATGGGGTAGGATTCAATTGTGTCATTTAGACATTTTTTGTTGAATCAATCAAATATATAATGTATTTGTAACATACTCGCCGATGACATGGTAAAACGACAAATTAAATTATGACATATGTCATTTGATCTCATAATAATGTAAAAAATAAATTTTGAGTAATACTAATATTTCAAAAAAAACTCTATTGTCTAAACCCTACACCTTATCAACAAAAAATATATTTACAAACAAAAGAAAAAATTTGAAATCATGTTCTTGGTGTTATTCACCATTTTCATGTGTGTTCTTATTTCAACCACAATTTTAAGAAAACATATTCCAAATTTGTTATAATTTCAGTAAATATTCCCCACGAAGACCCGAAGACAACCCCAACAATAATTTTTCAAATTTTTTATCAAATAAATTAACTAATTTTAAACCTTCAAGCTTTCTATAGAACCCTTTAATGGTGTTTCGATGAGTTTCTTTAATTTTTTTTACTAGGAGAGAGAGCAAGAAATTGAGTAGAATTAAAAATATAATTTATTTTTTTCCGATAGTAATAGCGGTGGCGGTAATGTAGATGATGGTAGAAAAAGGAATGAAGAAGGAGGAAATAAAAATACAAAAAAAAATGAAGAAGAAGAAGAAGAAGAAAATTAAAAAAAAAAGTATATGATTTTTTTGTCTTTTCACGAGCATGTTTGGTGTGAAATCCACACAACTTATCAAATCAGCGAAAAATATCTAAATGACACGATGGAAATCCATCTCAGATGTCTAAATGGAACCAGGGGTTTGTCGATAAGTTTGACCTTTCTTAAAATAAAATAATAATTTAATGTAACATATTAAATTAAACTAATTTCATAAAGGATCTTCACATTGTCTCTATAACTTAAACTCAAATTAATTTTTTAAAAATGTTAACATGAAAAGTTTATTTGAACAGTATTATTATTAAAAAAAATACTAAGGGGTAATATTGAAATAGACATTGTTTTTTGTGACAGCAAGTAATTGCAGGCTGCACGCTTGTCCACGTCAGCTAGCATGCACATGCTTATCATCCAAGTGTCTTCTAAATCAGAATCATATGCTCCCCCACTGATTTTGACTTTTTGGGAAAGAGAGATAAATGAGGAATCTTCCCTTTAATAGAAACAAAATTGATAATGGTTCTATTACCTAGTGACAACTCATTTCCTTTAATAGACTATCATTTATATATTTGATTAATTTCAGTGCTGATTTTTTTTTATTTTTAATTATTGCTCTTTGTCTTTGCTTCTCCTCCTAAATTGTGAACATGCTGACCATCATTTCAACAACTATGTTGGCCTTTGCCCTTTTCTAGCAATCATATTATTTTTAAAAGAGAAAACTCCCACTTCTCTATTTTACCCTTCACATAGTTTTAATTAATACTTCGTCAATTTCTATTTAGGTGGATTCTTTATTATTTTCGGAGTCTATGAGGTGATTCTTTGATCATATTTTCTTTATATTTTTTTAAATTATTTGAATTATAAATTATCATGATTTATAGTACTTTTAATGTAGTTTCTAAATATATAAATTTTATTTTTATAAATTTAAAAAGTTTATGATAAAGTTATAAAATTTGACACTCGTACTTCAAAAAGATTCACATAAATTAAATCGGGAGGAGTAATACAGTAGAAACAGAAAAAAAATCATCAATATTGATTGGGAGGCTACTGATTTTAAGACTTGATATTCTAATCGTAAGAAGTGAAGAAAAATTACTGTAAATTGAGTTATATAGTATCACTTTTGGTATGTTGCAAATTAATTATCTGTTGGGAAGGCCAAAAAAGGAAAGAAAAAAAGGACATAATCTTTATGTTGATATGATTGGTCAGAATCCCATGGAAGTCTGTTAGTTAAAAATATCAACAAATAAATATAAAAAAAAAATTGAAGTTGGTGTGAATTGAAAGAGCAAATTATCAAAATAATACTGTCTAAAAAAATAATTTTCATAATAGTATTCTTTGAATAATAATTCTCCTTTTACTATCATTTTGACACATGTACATTGTAGGGTGATTACAAACAATCAATCAAAGATGTTATCAATTTGTTGACACACTTGAACTGATTTGGAGATTAATTAACACAACAAACTAATATGACGGATAAATCATCAGTTTTCCTAATTGCAGCATGAATCAACACCACAACAATCCCGACCGCTAGCGATATCAAAATATTTGAAGTAGCATGAGTCAACAACAACAAATCGAGAGTAATAACCGCGAGTACAATCAAAACCATACGATCAGAAATCAGACGGTTAAAAATCACTAACGGCTCGTCACGGAAGAAATACAAGAATAACCAAACGACCATTAAAATATTGAAGACGATAAGCGAGATCGGGTGCCATAGAAGACTTAGGAAGACTATTCCTAACACTATTAAGGCGTAATTCATATGAAAATAGGAGAAATTGGTTTTGATTCGTGAAATTGCATCACTGATAGTTGAAGGAAGTTTAATGGAGTTGAGATTGAACATCTCTTTTCATGGACGTCGAGTACCTAAACCTTCCTTTATCACATCTTTTGCTCTACTGACGTTTACCGGATCCGATGATGACGTAGGTATTGTTTGCTAAATAGAGAGGATTTACTAATAAAAAAAGACAAATAAGATTGTACATGTGGCATCACAATCCACGTGGCAAGATGATAATAAAATGAGAATTATTATTGATAGAATATTATTCTAGAAATTATTTTTTTAGAAAGTATTATTTTGACAATTTGCTCGAATTGAAAAGGCCAAACCACGGTGTTCGATTAAAATATCGTAATAATTGAGTTTGCAAATTTCTAGAATTTTTTGCAAGCTTTTAGAACTCTTGGACTATAAAGTATATTTCATACTTGTATCTTTTACATTTTTCAGTTTTCTGCTTTTAGTATTTAAAAAATTTGGTCATTAGAATTCCATTAAAAAAATTGGAGTAGTAATAACATACTTTAATTTATCAGACAACCATGACTAAGTAAAACTACAATACTTCCTCCATCTCAAATTATTAATTCTTTTTCACATGCCCATAAGAAAATATTACTACAATTAAGAGGAGGTTTTAATTATGTTACCCTTAATTGGTATTTAAAAATCATAATCATCTAATAATTGAAGTGTTTTAGACTTAAAGAATATTTATCATTAGGAGTAAAATGAATGAATTAATTAATTTTATATTAAAATTTTAAAATATTAAATAATTTATGATTGTAATTTGAAATAAAGGGACTAATATTTACTTCCAAAAAGGATCTAAGGAAATTCCAAGATAAGGGAAAGTGCTGACTACTTTTGCACTTTTATGATTGCCATAGCTTTAATGAGACCATGTTATTTGTCTAATGAACTATTTGCACGCAAACCCACTAGTCTTGCACTTGTTGAAATTTCATTAGGATTCGAGTAGTTCGACAATCTCTTTGGGAGTTGAAATTAAAATTTCGGATTAAGCTAAAAAGTTCATGCACTAAACAGATTTGAAAAACTTGGTGGTTTATTGTGTTGATCAGTGTTTTAAAATTCAGTTTCAAGGCTCGTCTCGGGGCGGGATATTGAACAAAACGTCTTGGGGCTCATGTGCGGGACTTAAATTCGGTGAGGTTTACGCTCTGAGCACCCGACTGTACGTCCTAAACACGTCTAACGCTCGGACTCGCCTAACAATTTTTACACAATTTATATGTTAAATTCCTAAATTTAAATCGTTGCACCTCATAATTCTTTAACAAATGAATGACACTTAATAGAATCTATAGAAATAAAAATATTGGGTGTAACTCAAATATCAAGTCATAGTATTGCATATTTACTATTTGAGAACATCGTGAGAGTGAATATCAGTTAATGTTTCTTTTTAAAATACATAGCCGAATTGTACATTTTCACTTGTCATTGATCTTTTGTCATGTGTATCAAAATTATCATATTTTATTATTTTCTATTTGAAAGTAATTTTATTTTTATCTGGAGTTACGTTTTAATTATAATACTGATAAAGTTTATTGATCATTTGCTTATTGGGAGATAAAATGAATAGTATGATAGTAATATTATTTTAAGGAATTGTGATGTGTTTCATATTTTGAAAGTTAATATGTTAGAATTGATTTACATTTCATAATAGCTTTTATTCCATTGTATTATTTATATTTGTAAAATTATTTTATATATAATTACAAGTTGTGAGGATAAAAAAACATCAATATATATATATATATTTCATTTGTTTATAGTTTTATATTTTTTATGTTATTTTACCTATTTAAAAATATTTATTGTAAATATATTATTTTATAAAATACTAAAAATTAAATACATATGAGGCTTACACTCGTATTTCGGGGCTTACGCCTCGCTAAGGCATAATAAAATGTTCCGCCTTACGCACCCGCCTTTTAAAACGATGATCTTGACGACACGTATTAGGACCAAGAGACAAAGTGAATGGTTTGTTAGCCTTAGGCTTTGTGATTCGGCTGAAATAATCAGTTAATGCTTTTATTGTACGATTCCCAGGAGCTATATAATATGTGGCAGATCTACATCATTAATTTGGAATTTATCAGAATTTAGTAAGTAGTGTAGTAGTTTTTACTCATATTTTATAGCTCGTCCGTCTTATTTTAATTGGTGATTTAGTTGTTTTTAAGTTCATTAAGAAAAATAATAAATACAATGTATAGATTATCAAATTATCTCTATTTATTATTCCTTTCGTTTCAAATTATTTGTCGTGATTATTAAAAATAGTTGTCTCAAATTATTTATTATTTTAAAATTCAAGACATAATTAATTATTTTTTCTTTATTTTACCGTTTGTCATTAATGAAGATGAGACATAAATAAAATAAATATTTAATGGCAAGGGATTACAATTTAGATATAAATAAGGATAAAGTAGGTCAAATACCCTTCAATCCTAATTTAGGGCTGCACAAAAAATGAACCGGACCGAAAATAACTCCTGGACCGAACCGGACCGGAACGTTTCTGAAAATTCGGTCCTCGATCCGGTCCGTTTTTTTTCCTCCAGATTTTAATGTATATTGGACCGGAACGGACCGAACTTGGACCGAACCGGACCGAATTTTTCGATCCGGTCTTCGGTCCGACCTTTCTGGATTTCCGGTCCACGGTTCGGTCCGGTTCGGTCCGGTCCGGTCCGAGGGTTTTGTGCAGCCCTAGTCGCATTACATTTTTTAAGAGTCAAACTATATGAACTTTGATCAATAATTTAATGTATATTTTCATCATATTAATATGTGACGAATTATAACTTATAGTACTTTTCGTATAGTTTATCGAATATCAAAATTTAATTTTAAAATATTAAATTAATCTAATCTAATTTAGCTTTGAAATTTAGTCCTTGACTTTTAAAAATAAAAACATGACAAGTATTTTGGGATGAATGAAGTATTTCTTAAGGGGTGTATAAACAAAAAAAAAATGACAAATAATTTGATACAGAGTGAATAGATGTTTTTTGAGAATTAAGCAATATTAAAAAGGATCTAATATTCAGTTTTTTAAGCTAAAGAGAGAATTAAAATGGGACGGAGGGCGTATTTTATTTAAAAAATATTTATTTCCTAACCTAATAAGCTATTATTCTATAATCCAGAAGTCACAACACATAAAATGTTGAATATACCTCTTTCCGAGCTTTAGAGTTTTATTAGGAGCATAAAATATACGATTAGTAAACTTTTTTTCTCAATTTTAATTTCCTTTTTAATTAGGGTGACAATTAGAAGGCGAGTCACCTATCTGATAGGAGATGTTCATGATAAAGAAATGAATTACCTTGAATCTAATTGAATCTAAAAGTTTGATCATGAGGTGAGAATTATTCAAAATGATATAATTAAGAGACCAATGTTTCAAATTACATCCGACGTGGGAACTCAACACCTCTCTATACGCTCAGTATTAGACATCTAAATCATGAAAATATAAGATGTGACAAATATCGAGTAAATTATGCATGATTTTAATGGCATAATAATAAAATGAATGGTATGTCTAACTCAATTCGAAACTAGCTCATAAAGTAAAAATTACCTAAAATTATATAAGAACACCAATTATTTATGTATTTGACATCTCATGAGCTTGCACAAAATTGTTTATGTATTTGTCATCATTTAGTAAAAGTTTCAATTTAGTGGGAATGTGATGATGCTCCTCTGTCGACAAGGAGCGCCATATATAACATTCAGAATTATTTGTCACACAGCGTAAGTCCGGAGTTTACCCAGAATGCACTCGAAGAATAGCGACTGCGGATTTCTTCATAAAAAAAAGAATTATTTGTCACATTAGCAACGTAGAAATGACCCAAAAGAGAAATAATTGAAGACTTGAAAGTTCATGAAATCATAGTGCACCAATAGAAGGACTCACTCAAGAAATAAAGTGTTCAACAATTTATAATTTCTTTCCACCTAGACTATAATAATCGAAACATTGAAACCGAAAAAGGAAAAAAAGAAAAAGTTAACGCCTCCAAAAATTATTGCTCTTTTTGTCTCAATTTTGTATGAATCTTCGGGCCGACGCTCATATTCGGCCCAATTAAATCTTGATTTGTGTGAAAAAATTCATATTGCTTCATTTTCGCTTTCTAACAAAGACGAACTTATTTTTAGAACTGAAACTCAAGACTTTTATTCAAGGATAAAAGAATATTGATACGACCTTATTATTTTGATTGTCAACAAATTGTTCTTGTTATGGTTCTTTCAAACTTTTTTTTTGAATAATTTTATTTATAAACAGGTGCACATGTTTAAAGCAATATACGTATATCTTATTTAAGAGGTAGTATCTGATTTTGCTCGACAATGTCAATAATTACAATATTTTAATATTGAAAGAGAAAAAAGACAGATAAAAAAACAAATCATGAAGTATCCAATTGGGGGCAGGAAAAAATGACGGAGCAAGTGATGTAGAGTGGTCTATAGTGACTCCCAATCGTGTCAAAAGGATACCTGCATTCTCAGCAATTGTGTTTGTTTGTAAGAAGCGGCATTAGAGCATCATCTAAATTTGGAAGGGGCCAAAATTAACTAAGTCTGTCCAGTAGGCCGGGTCGGCTCAATCCCGCTCTGTCCTGATATCCGCGCTGACCTCCCTTTAAAAAAATTGGTAGCAGGGTTCGAACTTGAGACGGAACTAGGGTTCATCCTCATCCTCATCCTCATCCCGCCATCTCCCCCCCCCCCCTCCAAAAAAAATAGTCGTTGCACAACAGGCCAATTTTGATTTTGGCCGTTGGCAACTAGCTTGAGGTCGAGCAATATTTCAATTTTTAACTTCGATTATACATTGATGTTACATCGGCGTTTGGTACCTTCGTTTTTTCTTTAAATTATTATTGTTATTTAATTATCGTACTTAATTTCATTATCTTTAATTATTTATTTGCATAATTATAATAGAACGAAGTGAACGTTTTTCTGGTAGAGGTACTAGGGGTAACAGGGGTAAGGGTGCATCTTATAATAATCATAATTACGACGATTTAACTCATATAAATATAACTATTTTTTTAATGTTAATATTAATATACCATTAGATCATGAGGTATATTCTGCATCTGTATCAGACTTTAATTTAGAAGATAATTTAGATAATACCCACTAGTACACATCCACCTTAGGCTCAGACTAAGTCTTATGCTGAAACTGAAAATGGAATGTCTCTTATTCCCCCTAGTATGAGTCGATGCAAAAAACAACGAAAATTAAAAATCACTTGCATGAGATTTTTTTGATAGAGACATTCCTAATCAACTAGTTATATGTAACATTTGTCGCGAAGTTTATAAATTTTAAACTGAAAATGTCAAGGTGAGACAGGAGGTTTAATGAGACATGTAGAAAACTCTCACAAATCAAGGTATAATCAATACTTGGCTGAAAATCGGATGTGCAAATGTTTTCTGAGTCGGGACAAGGTTCACATTGTGTCCCCGACTAAGTACAGGACATAATTAACTCGATGATGGAGGGAGTTATAGGTCATAAATATGATA
The DNA here is from genome assembly GCA_029844215.1 of Przewalskia tangutica. Lineage (NCBI taxonomy): Eukaryota > Viridiplantae > Streptophyta > Magnoliopsida > Solanales > Solanaceae > Przewalskia > Przewalskia tangutica. The sequence goes on along the minus strand of CM056723.1, from coordinate 4,754,666 downwards.
AACACAGAGATAGGGAAAATTTAGCAAAATTAGTTGATGTGGAGGATCTTTTTCATTTACTTCAACTCCTGGTTTTATTCATTAAATTCGAGAAACATTTAATCCTGCTTTTAACGGTTCCTAGATCAACTACTAGAAGAGATATTTTTAAATTTACACATGAATATCAACAATATTTACGTTATGCATTATATAATTTTAATGAAAAAGTGGTTATCACTTCTGATATAAGCCGTAGTACTAACGGTAATGATTATTTAACTGTTACATGTCATTGGATATATCAGAATTGGTCTATGCAAAAACGTATATTAGCATATAAATATATTGATGATAGGCACATTGGAGCTTTTATTTCAAGAAATATTCATGAAATTTGTGAATATTATGGAATTACTAATAAAATTATGACTATTAGATTAGATAATGCTTCTTCTAATGATTATGCTGTAAATATTTTAAAAATTCGATTTACTCCATCTTTTTTCGATATTTTTTATATTAGATGTATGTTTCATATTTATAACTTAGTTGTAAAGGATGACCTGTTTTTTAAAAAAACATCCTTGATAAAGTACAATTTGATATAAAATTTATTTTTAAAGGTATTAAAATACAAAGACGCGAAGAATATAAAAAAACTTATCATGATTGAGGATTACCTTATAGAAAAATTTCAGAAGAAGTTGTAACTAGTTGAAATTCTTTGTATGAACATTTACTTGTTGCTCACGAGTATAAAACACGTATAACTTTATTATTTAATGTCCATAATCAAAATCCAACGGATATGCTTGTAGATGATGGAGATAAAATTTTGGAACTTATTATATTTTTCGAGAATTTTTTTCTAACTACTAAGAAATTTTCTGAAATTTATTATTCTACTATTTCATCTATGTTATTTTGTATAGCTCTAATATATTGTTACTTAATGAATATATGCAAAAACTAACTTACAAGCCAGCTATTAAAAATGTTTATATTTTTTTTCCTATTCTAACTATTTATTTTATTGGTGTTGTATTAAATCATACTATTAAAGTAGACTGCTGTAAAACACTTGTTGAAGCGATTTATGAAAGCTTAGAAATACTTCCAACAGAGCCAACTGACGAACCAACTAAAGAAGAAGTTATGTCTAGTATACACACTGAATGCAATATATATATATATATATATATTACCAAGAGCAAAGTGCAAATAATCAACCGGCTTATGTACCATCTTCTTCTGCTTCACTCCAACCTAATAAAAGACATGTTGTTTCTGCTTCTAGTATTCAAGACCTTAGAAATAAAATGTGTAGTGATTCAAGTTCTTCACAAATTAGCGAGTTTGATGTTTAAGTTTTGCAGGGTGTTGTACCGTACGAATCAATTGTCAATGAAGATGGACGTGAAGACTTACTGAAATACTGAAGGAAAATGAGAAGACATTTCCGACACTATCAAAGATGACATGAGATGTGTTGAATATTCAGTCGTCATCAACAGCTTCTGAAAGCGTTTTTTCTGTTGGAAGATTTCAAATAGGAGTGTACAGACACTCATTAGGGGAGACAACTTGGAGATTGCAGTTTTATTCAGAGATTGGATTAGAGCGGAGCGTAGAAGGTACGGTCAACCAGAGATTAACGAATACGACGATTACAACTACAATGAAATCTTATCCGAGGGAGCAGGAAGCGACGTCGAATAATTTGACCAACAACTTTCAATTCTAACCGAAGATCCTCAAGATATTGTGAGAAAATTAGAAAGTGTATGACTGAATATGTAATTTTTTAATGACAATTTTATTATGTGATTTATAACTTTTGAACTACGAAACAAAGTTGTAATTTTGAAATTGTATTACAAAAAATATATCATATTTCTATTAAATAATATAAGAGATACAAAAACAACATTGAGATATTTTTATTCACTATCTTGTTCAATTATTTAAGTATTTAAATATATATTTTTAAAATTAAGTGTAAAAAAAATGTAAAATCCCCTTCATTCCACCTACCCAACCCGATCCGTTCCTCCAAAACATGTCCTCCCAAATTCGGTCCCGCCCCGACTCGACCTGACTCACTGGCCACACTTAAAAGTTAAAATTAACCAATAAAATAGTCATTCTTTCTAATTGACACGTTTCCTCTTAAATGTGGTGCTAATATTTATTATAGCATTTAGTCTTTCGAGGAGTTATGGGCTTTATGACAAGGCAACAGTGTCACATGTTACATGTGAAAATTAAAGCCGTAAACATTGGAAACATACTAGTGGAGCTGTGGTTTCTCCATTGCTCCAAATTGCTTATAGACTAGCTAGGTCTCCATATATTTTTGGATGTGGACAATTGCTATCAATATGTGTTCATTCATAAATCATAATCATGTCCATTATTTTTTTATTTTCCATTTGGTGAAGAAAGATGGATTAATACATAGCAAAACTACATTTGTCTAATTATTATTTCTGCTGTTCTGCAGACTTACATTTTTCTTCACTTCACTCTAGTGGACTTGGTATTATCCGGCAAAGCTTCTACCCGAAATTAGATCACTATCTTCCGCTAGTCACACAAAATAACATCGCGGGAAGATAGATCTCACTCGTGCGACCTAAATATGTTCATTTCTCATGCGACACATAATAAGTATACACAGTAAATCGATGGTCATTCAATCAACTGAAATAAAGTAATAAACACGTAGTTGAACAAGGAAAAAAATCCAACGACTCAATTATATAAAAACGTAACAAGAATTCATCCAATAAAAGATTCCATCAAAATCCTAGATAGAGAATTAGCTACTCATAGAAGTATGTGAAAACATAATATTAAAATTCATAACCAACAATGAAAAATAGGAAGAAGAAAGGAAAAACTCATTGTCGAATCTTTCTCCTTGCTCCACGACGGCTCCTTCTCCTTATGTTGAATCTCCCAAAATAATGTGTATTAAGATGTATTTATATGACCTAGAATGTGTAGGGAATCAAATAAACTAATCCAAATCCGTTGAGAAAACTTTTCGTGGTCGTAACTCTCGCTTCGCGAGCTTCGCGAGGATCACAGGCGAGCCTAGCCACGTGTAAATTTTCTCTTATTTCTTGGCTCGTCTATAGGCTCGCCTGGTGAGGATGTTGACAAGCCCTCTCAGGCATGTTTTTGGCCTGACTCGTTAACTTCCTTGCCTTTTCCTTCGCTTCGTTGTTTTGTGTGAGGGCTAACCTTCTTGACTCGTCAAGCTGCTCGCAAGGCATTATAGACGAGCTCGGTCATTCTCCAATCTTTTTTTTTTCTAAACTTGCATCAATCTAGCTCTTTTCCCACCGCTTTCATCCCAACGATCTTCATACACATACAAAACACATAATAAGCTCAAAGTAATATAATTTATACTCAAACGATGATAAAAGTACTAAAAAGTGAGGCAAAACAATGACTAAATATATGCATTTTTTACCGAACATAAGCTATACATAAAGTTGGTGTAACGCTGATTTGATCTCTCACACGATTTCAACTAAGTTGATTCTTTTTTAGTACATGGTACAATTCATAGGTGTTCTCGTCGGAAAATATGCATTATAGTACTCCTATTTGATAAGTAAACCGAAAATTTTATTTTATGAGTATTTATACATAATCTACTAATGTAGGCAAACACTATATGAGGATGGGGTGGGGTGGTAAGGAGTAATTGATTGGTGGGGATGGGTTCTGGGGGTTGGGGGTGAGAGCATGCAGGGGTAGAGAGGAGATAATTAGTGTGAAATGTAACTTATTACCCTAGTTCCATCCCAAAAGTTATTGTCCTCATTTTAAAATAATTTACTTATCTTGAAAATATATTTTTCAAAACTTGCTGACATTTTAAACAATCAATATGAAAATATTTACATAAAATAATTTGTTCCATACCAAACACACTCTTTAGTATAAGAGAAAGTCAGTAAACCGTTTTAACCACCAAGCTGTCTTGTTAACACCAATTCAGCTGATTGAATTGTGAAATACTAGTTGCCTAATCAAAGTTAACCGCATAACTAATTGCGATTAAACCTAAATTATTAGAGATAAAACGGAGCTAATTAGGTGTGTACTTTAGGCTTGTTGTAGCACATGAATCAGCAGCCATGAAAGCAAATCAGGACAAGAAAAGGATGCTACACCAACGCTACTTGCATAATTTCGCCCAAATTAGTAATGGGCCATTATTTGGGCCCACAAGGCCCAAAATCCTTCAAAGGAACTGGTAACCACTAATACCTTGGCCATGTTAATCTGACTATGGTTTCGGGATGTACTTAAGGCAGGGGCTAACTGGCCAAACAAGATCTCAAATTCTCAAAATGTCCATTTTTCCCCCTTTTTCGATTGTTTCTGAATTTTATTGGGCTGACTAATCCGAGTTCGTGCAGGTAATAATGCAGGTACATTAGCTTCCTACTAAAAAATTTTCTATTCTCGTAACTTAATCTCGAGAAATTAGTTAAAAGTGAAATAATTTCGACCACCTCATTCAACCCCTCAAAATTCTCAAAATGCCCATCAAAATTATACAAAAGTGCTTTTATATTTCTCTTCCCCCCCCCCCCCCCAAATAATTTTGATATGGAAGGGAAATGGGAGTAGGCAATTTCGGGGGTGGGGGGTGGGGATAGGGGACAAAGCAAGGAAAACAGCGGAGTAGTTGGTCACTTCAAAAGGGGACCGCTTTGTTGTATTGGTTGAAAGGCCAAAACATTATTTGGGGGCAACGCGCCTATAGGACCCATCCTCCGGCCCGACAGAGATTGATGAAAGAGGTAAATCATGGTGATTCGTAGTACTAGATGAGACATGATGTCGATCGCGATGAGGCCATTATCCAAAGGAAGAATCGGAACAGCGCAAACTTGGGGTGTCTGCACTCTTTGGAACCACTAACCTTAAATCTTACAATTGGGAACACCAGTTTAATATAAGTCATCCAAAGATTTTATTGTTCAAAATTTTGACACATTTATTAAGAAAAGTATTTCATAGCGTTAAGTATAAGAGATATCTGATTAAATTTATCTTTGTGGTTCTCTTAAATGAGTAATTAATCACGCTAAACAATATATATTGAAAAATGTTTTTAACCAATTCTGTTTTGGCTTAAGGGACAAATAGGAAGGACTGCGAAAAGCAATATAAATACACTTTATATTAAATAAATAATAATTGTAATGATTACCGTACTTATATATTTGAATTGGTCCTTATTCTCTTATGCTTTTATATCACAAACCATCAATGCAAAAGTAGTGAAAAAGAGAATGAGGTAATGAGTTGGTGGAATTGGAAGCGCGAGCGAAGGTCGAGTTCGATTCAGCCTGCTAACACCTTCGTAGTCAGTGCACATCGCACTGCCGAAGTGTCTTTACTGGACCGGCGTGGTTTCAGATTATTATGTCGATCAAAAATTTCTGGTCTTGCATTTATAAAAAAAGTAACGGCTGCGGGTTTTTCATCCAAAAAAATTAAAAAATAGTGGAAAAGAGACACACCAGGGTGTGGTTGTTTACTAGCCTTTTCTTTTTCTTTTTAGCATTCATCATTTGGTATTTGCAACTCATGATATGATGAATCTGGGTTTGTAGCCAATAGGCTCACCGGAGAAAATTTCAATCATTTCAACGCTAAGGCGAATTTAAATTTTTTAAAATATGAGTGAAACACTAAAAAAAGAAAGGAAGAATTGTATTGATGGGAGTTGATACCTATTCCTATAGGTCAATAGCACACTATTCAACCAGTGCATTATTGAATATTCTTGAACTAATATTATATCAATTCTAAAAAATATGTACATAAATTATTTAATTTTTACGGAGAGACGATAAGTTGACGTGAATCACAATTTACCAATTAAATCCGTCCGTGTCTCAACACACTCGTTAATCCTCTTAGTTACTAAGCTCGAAGTGTGATTGGGATCAGCAATTCAATAGGATGGAAGGAAGATACTCAAAGGTCTACATTTCGATAATCTAGTGGTGCTCAACAACAATAGGTCCCCACGTTCGTGGAGTCACAATTAAATGTGCCATAATTCGCGCGCCTGTATATAATTCGCCATTGGAGCCGATTGCCACCTACAAGTTTAGTAACAAATTCACAATGATATGGGAAAGCTACACAATGAAAGATATTTTACTAATGGTCCCACTATTTTGTACTTGTAAACTGTTAAAGGGTAATACCCCAATATAGACCTTTGTTTTTGCACCAAATTACTAGACACAATATAAGTATTTGCACATAAACTTTTATTAATAATGATTAATTAGTAAGTAGTCCCCTCTTCCCATTCAGAATGGTATGCTTATTTAGATAACAATTGATTAATCACTCTATCACAAATGCAACTATAGCTGCATAAAACAAGATACACATAAGACATATCAAACATTATTTATTCATTTGTCTCTCATTAGACGTCTATTGAATAGAGGGCTGTAGAATTTGACTAAAACAAAGTTCTGTTAATAAGTGTTTAATGTTTAAAATTGAATCTATTGAACTTAATGAACGGTCTCAAGACCTCTGTTGAATATAAGAGTCAAACACTAATCCTAATCAGAAACTCAATAATGACAGTTGATTGGTTTGGACATTCCACCTGTTGTGTTGACAGCAACATGAGTCATCGAATGAATTCCCTTTACTGCAAATTACACAAATGTCACTACCAAATTCTTAATCATCAAAATCAAGCATATTAAATTTGTTTAGCTGACCTTTCTTGCAAAATACTGAAATCATAGTATATAAATAAAATTTGGAATTTTCACACTGTACAACCTGCAAATATACATTTTTATATGTTAATAATAATAATACATATTTTATACATAATTAGTGTTATTTTTTTATATTGAGTAAATATAATTATTTTTATCGAGCGATAAAATATGCTAAAAGTCCATAAAAATTCAGATATTAGTAATTTTGGGTAAAATAATGGTGATCGATTAGAAAAAGTATTTTTTTCGAGTTAAATTCAATTTCAAATACTTTTTTTTTCTACTTAAACATGTACTCTCTCCGTCTCAAAATACTCGTCTCAAAATATTTGTCGTTTCATTTAATCAAAGATAAAATTAAGTATTTTTTTCATTTTATCCTTGTATTAATTAGCAATATTTAAGAGTTCCCACCTTTGATGGAGTAAATATTTATTGAGGAGACATAATATGGTAAAATATGTTAAAAAGATAAAATAATCAAAATACTACTTTTATAAATATTTTCTTAAGAGGACATGTAAATAAATTTTTTTACAAGTATTTTAGAACGAAAATAGTTAATTTGTATTTCCATTTGACACAAATATTATCCAACACCTACTTAATAGGTTGCCACTTGCCGATATGTATTTTGGGCCCATTCACCAATTACTACAAGTTTTTTTGATGAGGGGAAAGTTCCGAAGGCGAAATCCCCACCTGTATCAGAGACCCTTTGACCAGACGGATTGTAAATCGAGGAATATGCACGAGTGACAGCTCTGTAAGAGAGAGGACCAACGGGACACAAACTCAGCTACAATCCTTGCAATATTTCAATAAAGAACTATCACCACACTACCACACGAATCAAATTCACGACATCAAATGTTTCCACCCCAACCACTTACCAACTCGTCTGTGCCCCTGGGTCAATTACTACAAGTTTCTGTTTAGGTGAACTTCCATGAATCATCATGAGGTGCCAAACTATATTTCATTTCATCTTATAAATTGTTCACCATCTTTCAATTAAGTGATATATATTAGTTTGTTTTAAATAATATTATTCTATTTAAAAGTAATTTAATTTTAAATTTTATTCTTAATGAAGAGGAGTTTTTGGAGTAACTGGATAAAGTTGTTACCATGTGACCAGGAGGTCACGAGTTCAAACGTGAAAACAACCTCTTGCAGAAATGTTGGGTAAGACTACGTACAATAAACCTTGTGGTCCGATCTTTCACCGAATCTCGCGCATAGCGAAAGCTTAGTGCACCAGATTGTTATTTTTAAATTCTTAATATAATAATTTAAAATTATATAAATATATATAACTTATTTTAAATCATAAATTTAATTTTCTTTAATATTTAACTTATTTTAGGTCACAATTTTTTTCTCTGTATCCGGTCAAAGTGCGTAATGAAAAATGAGATGGAGGCAGTACAAATACAGAGTATATTTCCCCCCCTATTTTAATACCTTTTTCTTATTTTAAAACTTTTCCTATCAATTATTCTATTTTTCTAATTTTGATTGAAAAAAGTAGAGGTTGAAGGAGTGTGTAGTATAACAAGAAAACTTTTTCAATAAGTTGCAGTATCCACAAGCACCATTCCCATCCAATCATAATCCACCACTCTTCAACTCCTTTCTATTATCTCTTTCCTCCAAACTCCAATAATTTTATTTTTTGGGAAAAATAAATTTAAATTAATACTATAATTCATCTAAAACTTTATATTACTATAACTTGTTTATACTTATTTCTTGTTGGTCCTATTCTTACCATCTTTTTCTTTGCTCTCTCTTTCTTTTCTCTTTGTTGTTCAGTCATAAAGGGACAAGAAGAAAGCAAACATAATTCTATCAAATTCAGAGTCTTTGTAGTACTATTTACTCACTTTGGTTGCTACAAAATTTTCAGCTTTTCAGTGTCACCTTGTTAGTGAGCTTTAATTCTAGAAAGTTCTCATTTTTCTTCTTATTTTTTCAAGAATGTTTCAAGGGTTAATAGCCTAGTACTTTCTTGCTTTTACTGTTTATGTAAAGTTTCAGTGGGTTCAGATCCTAATGAGAATATTTTCTTGGACTTAACTTGGTGTGAGATAATCTTTGTCTGTTTTAAGTTAACCCTTTTTAATTTTTTTTTTATGATTATCAACAACATCTAGGATTTTTTCTTTTGACATTGAAAAAAGTTTGAGTCTTTTCAAGATTCCTAAGGCTGGGAAGGTGGCTATATGGTTAAAAGGGTATTCTGATTCCTTTTATAGATGCTGACTTCTTGATTTAACACTGATATTTTTCCATTGTAAATTAAAATCCCCACCTCTTTGCATTTCCTATCTTGGGTTTTCCCCCAAACTTCCTTTGTTGTTCCTCAACTTCATTAAAGTTCAAATCTTTAACATAAAAATGCTGTCTTGAATTACCTTCTTGTAGCTTTTTGCTTGTTAGTGTGAAAAATTGATCTTTTTGAGTTTAGGGTTATGGAGATATTATCACCAGCTCCTTATCTTTCAAATCAAAGTTGGTTTCTTGATGAGGGAAAGAACACAAAGTGGACCCCAGCTGAGAACAAGGCATTTGAGAATGCTTTAGCTTTGTTTGATAAAGATACACCAGACAGATGGCAAAGAGTTGCAGAAATGGTACCAGGGAAAACAGTTGTTGATGTGATTAAGCAATATAAAGAATTAGAAGATGATGTGAGCAGAATAGAAGCTGGATTAATTACTATACCTGGTTATAGTACTTCACCTTTTACATTAGAATGGGGGAATAGCCATAGTTTTGATGGATATAAACAGTCATATGTTGTTGGTGGCAAAAGGCCTTTGTCTAATAGGCCTCCTGAACAAGAGAGGAAGAAGGGTATCCCATGGACAGAGGAAGAACACAAGTGAGTTTAATTCTAATTTCTTCATGATTGGTTTTATTTAATGCATGTTTTGGCTACTTTATGTATGGACCACCCTATTATTTCTGTTGTTTTGTATCCCTATATCACTTTAGTGCACCAAAAAACAACTTGGCAAAACATGTTAGGCTGTGGAATAATGAACTGCCAGCTAATATAAACAATATGTGACAAGTTGACAATAATCAGAGGCGGACATATAGTGTTAGCTGGGGATTCAATTGAACCCATCATTTTCATCATACATGTGAAAAACCCTGAAAAGAAGTACTAGTAAGTTTTGGACCCATATTTTCAAAGAGCTCAAAATCTTGAGCTTATTAAATTCTTGGTTGCTTTTGACTCTTGAGTCGTGAGAAAGCTGACATGTACCCTTAGACATGATTTTGATCTGTTAATTTTTAAAGATCCTGTAAGTTCATTGATGTATGTATGATCAAATTCATTATTGACAAAGGGAATTTGCTTGATCTTGTACAGGTTGTTTCTAATGGGGCTTAAAAAGTATGGAAAGGGGGATTGGAGGAACATCTCGCGCAACTTTGTTGTTACTAGAACTCCAACTCAAGTGGCTAGCCATGCTCAGAAGTACTTTATTAGACAACTTTCTGGTGGCAAAGATAAAAGACGGGCTAGTATTCATGACATTACAACAATAAATCTCAACGACAATCAAACGCCTTCACTGGATTACCAGAAACCAACTTCACCGGATCAATCCACTGTGATTTCCCAGCAGTCAAAATCGGTTACCAATGCCATGCACAAAATGCCATTTCAGTGGAATCAGGCCAATAATGGGGATATCATGGGCTTCAATTCTGCACAAGGAAATTTGTTCACGTCTCCTCTTTATGGTGGAAATTCCTATGGGAACACTAAAATGCAAAGCCAGCCTTACTTTGGATCTCAAAGTATGAATTTTCAGCTGCAATCAGCACAGCATTATCACCATGCATGACACAGGCATATTCAAAATATCGGAACTTTGATCAGTGCCTTAAGAAAAAGCTTATTTTCAATTCAGTATGTTAGCTTTTGTTTCTTGTTTTTATCGGTCTCTTGTCTTGTGAATATGTTGATTGACACTTCAAGTCAGCCATGAGTTAGTGTGTCCTTTTAGGAAATCCAAAAGATCCTTACTCTCTGTAGTCTGTACTTAAAACAATTAGTACAAATGGAGTTCATATAAGATGAGCATAGAGGAACGAACGGAAACCTGTAAAATCCTTTTGAGGGCATAATAGAATTACAAGAGATGCAAGGAAAATCATCTGAATTGTTGCTGTTATTTCCTTATGCCTTTATGTGCATTTCATGAAGATCATCGAGTATTACTAGCTATTGTACTCAAAACGTATGGCATTTGAGTCTTGATTATTGATAGTAGTGACACTGGATATTCCTTGGCACATTTTGGCCAATTCTTTTGGATGCAAACTTTTCCCTGCTGATGGAACTAAAATGTGGTGCTTCAGACTCAGGAGAGAAGTGCACAATAATTTCAGAAGAACAATGGTTTAAGGAGTGTAGAATAGTGTAATTCTCCTTGAACCATCCTTCTCTATCACACCTTCTCAGTCGGAGCGGGAGGAGGCCGGACGCTGAGAGTGGATCTGAAGTCAAGAAACATCTGTCGAGGAAGTCCCTTAGTAAATATATCTGTGTGTACTGATAGGAAGAAAGAACATGTAACACCCGAACATGACCCTTGACAGCCTTCTCACGAACAAAATGAATATTTATTTTAATATGTTTAGTTCGCTGACGCTGAACCGGGTTATGAGACACGTAAACAACATATATGTTATCTCAGTAGACAAGAGACGCCTTACGTAAGGGACAATGAAGCTCTAGGAGGAGGTTTTTGAGCCAACAAATTTCGGCAACAACGTTCGCAACACCTCTATATTCTGCTTCTGCACTCGAACGGGAAAACGTGGCTTGCCGTTTTGCAGACCATGAGATGAGGTTATCACCCAAAATACACAATAGCCAGAAGTAGATCGACGTGTGTCTGGACAACCGCCCCAATCGACGTCGTATAAGATATCAGTATGGTCTGTGCAGATGGATAAAGATGTAATCCGTAGTTAAGAGTACCGTTGACGTACTACGTTTAAGAGAGACTCCTTGGGAGCATGCATGAACAAAGACACATGCTAAACAACATAGATAATATCGGGCCTAGTGAAGGTAAGTTACTGAAGTGCACCACCTAGATTCCTATAAAGAGAAAGATCAAGCACCGGATCCCCGTCATAGAAGCTAAGCTTCGACTTAGAGTCGACTGGAGTGGGCATGATCTTGCAGTTTGCCTTTTAGCGTAAACACTCTCTTAGGAATACTTATAATGACACAAGAACATTGCATCTTGGATCTAGTCACGAAAACTTACCTAAGTTTGTCATGACAAATCCGGATTTGAGCATGGTGATAATCTCATTTTTCAGCACATCTGAGAAGGCATTCAAGACAATGTCATCCACATAGAGCAGTAGGTATGCAGTGTCATTACCTCAATGAAAAATAAACAGTGAGTTATCACATTTGTTGCACATGAACCCAATCTGCAAGATGTAAGTGGCAAAACGGTTATATCAAGCCTTGTGGGCTTGTTTCAAGCAATAAAGTAACTTCCGAAGCCGACAGACATACTGAGGGCCGAAGGATGCACAAATCCAGGTGGTTGATGCATGTATACAATTTCTTTCAAATCTCCATGTAAGAACACATTTTTTCCCGCATCTCTTTCCTCGCACCACGGCTCTACCCGCCACTATTGTGGCGCCAAATGGTATTGGTTGTCAGTGTCTTCTTCTTGGCCGACGGTGGTGTGGTGGTCACCGATCATCAACCACGCGCTTTGATATGATATTATTCGAATTGAACTATTCTATTAGCCTATTCAAATCCGAACATTCCATCGTACAGTCAATCTAAGGTCTTCGATCAGAAATTATGTTTGTCTTGTTTGGCATGCCTAGTTTCCTCCAAGAGCAATTGTGACCGGGCTTTGTTGAAACTAGGGAGGGGATCGACTTTTGAATCATCGTCGCAAGTGTGCCGTACTCTCCATTTGACAAACCATTTAAGTTGCAAAACCATCTTCGTTTCTGAAACAGTTGTGCCCACATTAGATAATTGATCTGCAACTAATTTCAATTGTTTGCAATAGTTGGACATATTCACAATGTTTTCAAGACGGGTGTTATTGAATTGTTCCTCCAGATAGACGACACAAATATGATGTCTTGAAGATTTTCTCTAGTCTTGTCCATAGTTCGTGAGTCGAAGCACATGCGTTCATAATAGTATGAAGTAAATCCTTGGATACGACGTCATATATCCATTGCTTGACGATAACATCAAGTCTTTTCCACGTTGTATTGTTAACGTCAGGCGGACGGGGTATGGTGATGTCGATGTGGTCAAGAACGTTGTATGCACAAGCATGAATTTGAAATAATTCTACCCACGAAGAGTATTGTCCATCCTCTTGATCAAGAACCAAAGGTATAAAGTTCTTAATATTTGTAACGGCAAAGGCTGGATGAAAGGGGTTGGTAGAGGATGAGGGAGGAGGGAGAAGGGGGGGGGGGGGGCGAACAAGAAAGAAGTTTAGGGTGTTAGGGTTTGACTTTTGATATCATGTAGAATAATGTAATTCTACTTGGTTGGAGACTTTTCATTAATGCAATATTTATAGGTGTTTACAATTTATAAATCTAATTGGAAAATATCTCTATTTTACATAATTACAGTAGAATAATAATTACAAAATATACGGAAAATATTAATATATTTCTAGGAGAAAGGTCTTTTTGTAGTCTTGAAGACAACAAGCCAATTAGACTGAACAAAGAAGCACTGTAATTGGATGGTGAGAGCAAATTGGTCTTGTCACTAAGCACTCATTTTACAGTCTTTAAGAGTGTTTTTGCTAGCAAAGGTGGATGCTGGGTCAGTTGAACACATCTTTTGACACTGAAGCTTACCAATATAAGTGAAAAATCACCATTTTAATTAATATTGTTAGAAAAAATATCTTTTTTGGTCTAATATATCCATCAGGGGTGTTAGTTAAGTGAGCTAGCCAGCCCATTAGTTAATCTAATCCTAAGCTCTGACACTGTCTAGAGAACCGGCTATGGTTAGTTATCTCAGCGTCATTAAATGGTTTTAGGCTGTAGAACTAAGGGTTCATCCGGTAACGTGAGGATTCCCAATAGACGATCTGTTTCCACCGAGGAGAACTATCACAAGAACTAAAGTCTAAACTAACATTTAATGGAACGATTACAAATATTAAATTTTGAACTCATAATTTCTGCCATGTGTTAAGTTGTTAAGAAAATAATGAATGAACACGTCAGGTTTAAATTTTGAATCTGCTTCTATTCGGTTGGAGAAGTTTTACTCGACCCCGCTTGACTTGCAAGCTTTCTAGTCGAAGCTTAGTCTACACTCCACTAACTCAAGCATCCTATTCTTCAAAATCTTCCCTTAACCGCCCCCTTCTTGAAGATTATGTTGAGATCTTTTTCAAGAGATCCTTTTGAAAAATAAAGATACAACTTGTAGGAACATTGATTAATGAGTAAACTAACATGGTCTAAGAGTACAAAAGTAAGATTCATGGCAGATTTCTCATACTAAAAAATGGACTTGTTTTCTTTCTTTTGGTGTTTTGGTAATCAATTGCAGTGACTTTCTCTTATAGACTCATTCACTTCAAAAGTTTCTTAAATTCATTAGTCAATTTTGGTATGACTATTGCACGAGTGCTGTACTATTTTCTAATCAATACTCTATTTGATTGCTTTGTAATTTTATACTCCGTATACCATATCACACCAACTTTTTTTTCTTTAAAGCAAAAAAACAAGGAAGTGAAAGAAAAAAAACAAAGATTTCACTGTTGTCTAATTTTGGTGCTAGCCATGGCCTCTTCTATGGAGACAAGGGTCATTCTTCCATTAGATCACTTAATCTCACTATTTTAATTTTATGCCTAACTAGTCGACGATATCAGTATGCTTTAAAATACTCCAGCTCTGCATGATTGTATCCGACCAAACTAGTAACTTTTATAGTTAAATTGTTTGGTTTGATGTAAACACCGAAAGCAGATAAGTATTTTCACTGAAGGATGTGAGTACAACTGCAAGCAACTTTTAGAAAGACCAGTAGCATCTAGTATTCTTAGTATATTCAAACTCAAACTCAAACTCATCAAGAGCATTATGCTTAATTGGTTTACTAAAACAGTTGCATACTACAGGAAATGACAAAAAGTAACATTCTTTTGTAAAAAAGAAA
Source organism: Przewalskia tangutica (assembly GCA_029844215.1). Taxonomy (NCBI): domain Eukaryota; kingdom Viridiplantae; phylum Streptophyta; class Magnoliopsida; order Solanales; family Solanaceae; genus Przewalskia; species Przewalskia tangutica. The sequence goes on along the minus strand of CM056723.1, from coordinate 4,739,660 downwards.
AGAGCATAATCATCTGCAAGTTGCAGAGGGGAGAAGCCACTAAGTCAAATTTATTCGAATTTTCATCTCCTCTTTCACCAACTACAGCCACACATGAAAGTCCAATACTAAACACTTTCGGTATACAAAAGTTGTTTCCCTTCTCATTTTTTTTTGAAAAATTTACATTCGGATTACAATATTCTGATTCTTGTTCTTGGAAGATATTCCAATGGATCACCCAGAGGACCTTGTTTACATTTACCAAATGATGCTGCAATTACTGATATGGTGGAAAAAAAGTTAGCTGGGGTATCTCAGTGGACCAGAGAGATCTATGAATGATCTCATGTGGGAGCTTTTCTTCCTTGTTAGGGAAAAAGAATCAATTTTTTGTTAGAAAAATTAACCTAAACAACCTACCGCCCACTTAACCGTTTAAACTAAAAATAATCGGTGGATGTGTAATATAAACATATTCCATGTATAATCAATGTATACGGCTGGAAAAAGTAAACAGTAAACCTGACCGGCAATTTGCGAAAACATAGTGTGGCATATGTATTTTTTAGTAAAAAAAGCTTACAACTTACTAGATAATTCTTTTCCAAATAAAAAAGAATATTAGTCCTGTAAGGCTTTAAATGTGCACCCTACTTTGTGGGATTACACTGGGCATGTTAAATTAGATTAGAAGGCTGTAACTGTGCAATAGCTATAAAACATAGTGTGTGTATTGTTAATAGGGAAAAGGCAAAATAAGAACTCAGCATTGAGATAACCATCATGAATTCATAATCTTGATTGAACATCATACATGAAGAAGATACAGCTATTTGAGATACAACAGTAATATATTGGATATTTCTATCTAGTTAACTTCTCCATTTAGAAGAAAGAATCCAGTCGAAGTCCTCCTCGAGGACCTCAACCAAAGAATTACTGGTTGGTACAATGATGTTGAATCCATGTTCATCTCATTTAAGCATTTAAAAGCCTTTCATTTTTCCTTTGTTTCCGTTGTCAGCCCAAATTCGAAAGGAAATAGAGGATTGGAATTCCCATGAACATGCATTGGTAATTGATCCACAGTTTTAAACCATGTCACAGGTAGTTTCCCTTGAAATGGATAGTCTCCAAAAAGGACATCTGTGATTCCAGCTCCTTCAGTTCCAGGCAACCAAGCTGCAACAAATGCGTCTACTTTTTCCAAAAGAGTTGGTTTTATAACCATAGGTCTTCCAGAAATGAGAATCGTCACTGTGGGAACTCTGTCAGCAACAAAGGTTGTGATTTCTGTTCCATTAAATGGAATTTTTAGCTCTGGATCATCACCACCAGTTTCACAATATGGACCCTCACCAATCGCCACGACAGCAAAAGAGAAGTCATGACTAGCAAAAGTTTTTGCCGTAGGGTTTGGCTCAAAAACTATCTCAGTTTTGTCTCCTAGAAGTTCCCGTAATGCATCCAATATGGTTGTGCCTATGAAAAATGGATATAACTAGTTGAGATTAGGATAATTCATAAAATAACTGCAAATGATAGTCCGTAAGAATCTTGATCCAGACTTGAATTGCTCCCTTATGTTTAAGGGTAGGTTCAAAATAGCCCCTTAAGTATGTACTTAACAGCTTTGGTCCTTGAACTTAGAGTCTCCAGCAAATATTTACCGAACTTTGTTTGTAATCATGTTAGGGATAGACTTGTAATCAGAAACTACTTACCAACTGTGATTCTGCCACTGAGTCCTGTCCATGTAGCTGTCCAGCCTCCACATTGGTACCCAAGATCATCAGTATGAGTTCCAGCGACGAGGATCTTTTTGGCGGTCTTATCTAGAGGAAGAAATGGTTTCTTTGGATCCTTCCCATTCTTCAACAAAACTAAGGATTTGCGAACTGCTTCACGTGCTACCTCTCTATGTGCCTTAAACAATGTGAAAAAATAACCCCCGACTTAAATCAGATCCAAGATGGTGAAATCCGCAATCATTATTGTTCAATCTTCTAGAGAATATATAGTGAACTGCTACATAGAATTCCATATAAAGAACAACAACAGAAAGAAATAAGAATACCTTGCAACCAACCAAATCTATCAATGATCTATCTGTAAATGGATGTTCAAATAATCCAGCAACAAATTTGACTCTCAAGATTCTTTCAACAGCATCATCTATCCTGGTCATCGGTATCTCCCCTGATTCAACCAATGATAGCAGCTCCTTCAAAAATAATTCATATCTAAACGGCACCATCACCTGCAAATATTCACAAAATGCAAACGGATAACGTGAATTGGTGTAAAAAGCTCTATTTTCGGCTTCCAACACAAGGTTTCAACTCTACCATATCAATTCCAGCATTGACGGTTGACTTGACTGATTGACGATAATCAGAATCATGAGGGTCAGTAAGCCGTTCAAGTGCTTCCCAGTCTGTAATCAAGAGACCCTGCACCACAATATTGCTTGAATAGTATAACAAGTCTAAAGTAAAGCATAGTAGTAAAGAGCACAAAGGAATAGGAAGAAAGGGGATTCGACAGGTTAATTATCAGACTTAATCCAAATAAAGAAGTCATATTTAAGTTCTTTTTCTCCGGGGTGCAACCGTGCAAGTTAAAGTTCGGAAGATATTTTCAGCTCTTTCATATTCAGGATGCAGTTTAAGTTCAAATCTGTTTACCTTGAATCCAAGCTTATCTTTCAAGACATCTGTTAAAAGATATTTATGAGAGTGCATTTTTTCTCCATTCCAGCTGGAGTAGGAGGCCATAACAGTGCAAACTCCTTGGGCGATACAGTCTATATATGTTGCAAGGTGGATATTAAACATTTCATCATGCGATGCTATAGTATTTCCTTCATTTATACCCTTCTCAGTTGCGCCATCTCCAACAAAATGCTTTGCACTTGCCATGACATAATTTCTGCAATCAAGAAACTAGTATCAACAGTTCTGTATTTGAAGTAACTCAAATGATGCAGACTGACATAGAGCTGCAAATCTCCAATAAAGTAATTTTGAGGTACTTATTATATCAGGATATATCATAAATACTTGGATACCAAAATATGATGTGGACAATAAAAGTGACATCATTTCATGAAGAAAGCTCAATAATCCATTCTTCCTTGTTACAAATTCTAATGCTTATGAAAATATTATTTACAGCTTTCTTTATTACAGTTTGATGTAAATCATTCTACTACAGTCAGACGTCTCTATAATGGTCATCCTCTATAACAACATTTCACTATAACAATCATGTTTTTTGTGGAACCGGTCTTACATGTTAATGTTATATTATATGTTCTTTATAACAACATTTTGCTATAGCAGCCAAAAATATAGAAACAAACAATGCTTTTATAGAGACGTTTGATTATAGTTTGTTAACAAAAAGTGCAATAAAAGAATTTCCAATTGTGCAGGACGAAACATATTTGATAGGTAAGTAATTCCGACTCTAACTTAGCAAGAAGACACAAGTTCTAAAGGGTTAATAAGTTCAATTTTAGTGCTAAATATCTTTACCTTCCAGCAACATAAGGATAACCATATGGATGTCCTTCTGGTGGCTGACCTTGCAAGCCCGAGACAAGGGAGGTCATCTTTCTGACAACTTCAGTATCTTCACTGTAACTCTCGTAAAATCTTCCCCATCTAGGGTCCTTAGCAACCTGGCAATAATTCAGTTGAATCATATATTTTTGCAATGGTTAAATTCCATTTTCAAGAATTTAGATGAAGAAACTATAATTTCCTTTTTATATGTGGCCTGATGGGGTAACCAAAGACTAGAAATTAACTTAAATTGGCAATTACAAGGTTCAAGTCTAAAGCCCAACACTTTTGGTATATATCAAGATAAATTCCTCTTTCATACAAGATCATTGAAATGATTGTTGTCCTTCTCTCTTTTCTCTTCCAGCATAATAATAGTGGAAGAACGAAATTCATTTGAATTTAATGTTTTCAAAAGTTATTGTGGTAAACTGAACTAATATGGATTATGTTTCTATGGAACTCAAGCCAAATATCTAAGAGCTTAGTTTCTTAAATTCAGTCCTGAATTCTCTTTCAAGCAGAATCTTGATAGCAGAAACTCTGCCGTGGAGACTACAGTATAGTTTTCTTGATGAATAACATCCAGATAGATACTTTTAAGGAAAAGATAAAACTTAATTAGAAGATCAACCTGTGAAAAAATCCACACTAGTAGGTACAGGAAATGAATTATACTAGCTTTGCTTTTATGACAAGCACAAATTTTTTATCAAGATCACTACTTCATTAATAGCAATTGGGAGAGATATTTTGTTACACAAAACGGGTTCTTAGTCAAACCAAATTTATACCTACGAGCATCAAGTTTAGTCATCTTTTCCAAAAATAGCAAAAATAAAGTTGAAACACAAACAGATATACTGAAGATTCTTTTGACTTACAGCAACACAAGGAGCAAAAGCATACGGAGATCCACACGCCCTGGTTTCTAGAGCTGTCACCTCTCCTATCCTTCTCACTAAATCGGCATCTCTGCAAAATATTCCATTTATCATCAGCCTCAACACACTGCTTTTTTCACTAGTACGGATTCACAAATATACGCGCAAAAGTAGAGGCGGATCCAAAATTTTGAGTCCGTGCTTGCAACTTAGCATACAATTGATAAGAATAGACACATAATTGTCTAATAAACTATACATATACAGTTTGAGCTGAAGATACTTGCTACCTAATCATTGTTTTTCCGTAAAGTTAGCACCTTTACAACATAGGTATCAAGTCACTCTATTCATCAAGGGTTAGGCAAATTGAACTAAACCACCGAATTATTTTTTGATCCTATTGGAATTTGAACTGTGATCTCTCATAGTTTTCACTCCATTTTTGTGCACATACCTGCAGCATTTACTATGCATACAAGCAGGGGCGGAGTTAGAGTCTGGCTTACGGGTTCGACCGAACCAATAGTATTTGTCCAAATCCAGTATTTGTCTTTAGAAATTTATTGAACTTTTACAAACTATTAAGGGATAATTTAGAATCCAGAAACTTAAATGAACTATTTTCCCGAATTCATAAAATATATACAAGTATATCTTATACTCAATTAACCTGGTGGCTCCAAGTCCAATGTTATGAGGAAAAATAGTGGCACCCCACACATTATTATTGCCATGAATAGCATCAGTCCCATAGAAAATAGGAATGCCAAGCCTAGACTCAACCGCGCCCTTTTGAAACCCATCAATCATGTTAGCCCAATCAGCTGACTCTGCATTTTCAAATGGTCTACTTCCACCTCCACTCAATACACTCCCTATACCAATTTCCAAATCAAATTCAAAACCAATAAATAATACTTAAAAAATAGATAAAAGTGTTTATGGAGCTAAAAATCAATACCAATGCAACGATCTCTAATAGCAGAAGGATTAGCAACAGCTCTTTCGATCTGAGTCATTTGACCCATCTTTTCTTTAAGTGTCATTCTTGAAAGAAGGTCTTTAACTCTTTCTTCAACTGCTGCATTTGGATCTTTGTAAATACAATCCATAGCTCCAATTAATTGAAAGAGATCTTAATTACGAGTGAAGAAGTATCAGATAGATTTTACTACAATTTTTTTTTTGAGGAATAGGCCATAGGGGTGAAGGTTTCTAGTTATACTTACGTGCAAGATTGTTTTTTTTTAGAAATAATATAAAAAGACGGCAAGGGGTCAAAATACACCTAAGTTTTCAAATATGTTTGTTGAGATATTCACTAGTATACTTAGTAGTATACACATACAATATTAGTTAGTTAGTGGTTTTTTCTGCAAAGGTTATTTTCGACAAAGTTATTATTATAAATAGTGTAATAGTTGTAATATTTCATTGGAGCAAATTATAATACAAATATCTGAAGAGCACTTTGCTCCCCACGTTCTCTCTCAACTTCACGATTCCTTTCTGCTCTGTTTTCTTCTTCTCGGTTCACTATTCCATCTCCTTAGCAGAAGAGCTGCAATTGACCTTGGATCAGTGATTTTAACATGGTATCAAAGCAGGAGAGATCATAGGGTACTGATTGCGATAAGTGATCGATTACAGTTCTTCTACTTCGTGAATTGGTTTATTCAAAGCCTACCGATTCGTAGGACCTTTGTGTGCAATTGAAATCGAAATCGCAGATCGGGAGAAAACGAAAAAGGACTGGATTCAGTCAGTGTGTGATCGAGGAATCAGAAAAATTGACAACACTTATGCATCTGAAGATAGAAAACTGAAAAAACAGAATTGTGGAGAAAAGAATCGCGATTTTCAGAAAAATCAAAATCGCGATTTTCGACAGAAAATCAGAAAATCGAAATCGAAGAAACTGAAACTGTTGTGAATCGATTGATATTAAGCGACTGATTCAAATCGATTCAAATCGATTCAAATCGAAGGAATTGATCGAAAGGTGAGAAATCAGAAGCAGGGGAGAAATCAGAATCGTGAAAATCAGAATCGAATCAGAATTCTAAAAAGCAGAAATCGCGACTTCTGGAAAATTAGTTGCGAAAGGAGTTGAGAAATTGAAATCGAAGATCGATTCGCGATAGAGATGCTTCTATTTTCTGCGGATACACTCCGCCTTTGGCTATCGTTACGACGTCGAAGATCGCCGAGGATGTATGTGCTTCTGAGGTATATTAGTCGAATTGATGGAAATCCAGTTTCATTTTCTCATTTTCGTATTGAATTCGTGTTAGTGGATGAAGCAGCCTGTTGTGTTATTGTTGATGTTGTTTTCTGTTCAGTACCGGTTCTGTGTTGTTAGAATTGTATGTGTGTTGGTGACTCGACAAATTGGAGGAAAATTGTCGAGTTCGTCGTTATTGTGTTGGTTAAATGTTGGATTGCTGCTATTGTTACTTGTTATTACTATGTTAAATATTTACAAGCTAGTGCGATATGTTGGTGTGAGTACATCGGATATTGCTGCACTGCATTGATGTTGATGCACTGTTTAAGATCAGTGAACTGGTCAGGATTTCTGAGGCTGCTAATTATATTGATCATAAGAGTAGGAAATGTCTATCGATAGAAGGATCGAAGAGTTCTTAGCGACAAACAGACTGAGAACCGAGGGATACTTCGTCGGAGACTAAATGTGGATTGAGTTGAAACTCAATTCAAAGAATAGCTTGCGTGATGAGAATCAAGAGATTCTCTAGTCCGAATGACTAGAGAACGAAGAGGTTCTTGCCGCTTATTAAAATTGCTTGCGTGATGAGAATCGGGATATTCTCTAGTCCAAGGGAGACTGTTATACCCCGTAGTTCCAGAGTATGTATGTGAGGACGTACGTACAAGAATACGACAGTAATTTTGGAAAGAAAGAAAGATGTGATTTTTTCGACGGAAAAGTTTCCGGATTTTGTGAAGGAAAAAAGTTCGTTAATGGGAATTGGATTCCCAGATTTGGTATTCGGACTTTTTGGAATATTTGAGAATTATGGAATTTTATTTTCCGGAATTGGTCACGTGGGGCCCGCGGGAAGAATTTATGGTTGTAGGGCCCCACTTTATTTTTTCGAGATTTTTGGCATTACGGATATTTTCGGAAGATGAAATATTTTGAACCAATAGGAGGGCGACATGTGTCACCCTTAGGTGGCACATCTTGGTGGACGAAATTGGTTGGCACGTTTTTAGCATTTTAAAGGCCAAAAACATTTGGTCAAAGTCTTGAAGATATTTTGTGTAGTAGATGGATAAGTGGGACCCACACACACATGGCCCAATCTTGACCACACACTTGCTTTAATCCTAGCCATTGAATTCTATATAAATAGACCCTTAAGCTTGCAAGACTTCATTCATTCCACACATAGATATTTCAAGTCTTGAAAATTCCCTCCCTTCCTTTGTAGTGAGCTCTCGGTTTTAGCCCTCCCCCTTGACCAAAACTTGTCCAAAAATTCTTAAAGTTTTAAGTGTTCTTCCTTAGGGTGTTAGGAAGATTGTGTACCAAGAGTTGGAAAAGATTTCACACCCCTAGCCTTAGATATACCCCTTGGCCGAAACTTGCCATAATTTGAGCCTAAGTGTTCTTCACATTTTGGAGTTGAATCTTGAAGAGGAGTTGGCTAGGAGCTCCTAAGGGTTGCTTGGAGCGGGTTGGAGCGTAAGGAATTGGAGCTAAACGTTGCTCAGGATCGACTTATAAACTTGGATAATTTCTGGCTTATCGAGGTAATGATCTATGTCCTTCTATTGTAATTGGATATTACATGTTGTAGTAGCTTAGAATTGAGTATAATATATATTGGAAGGATGATTGAAAAGAATTGAACTGTATTTACAGTAGACTTGTAGTATTATTGTGGGCAGGTGCACACGCCTGCTAGACGTGTAACCCCATTGGAGTTGTTGGCTTGGTAGCGGGCCTTGTTAGAGGAGGAGATTTGTGTGTTTGCGGGGGGGGGGGGGGAGATGCTGCCGAATTTTCCGTAGAATAAGGAATCTTGTATCTAGAATATTCTACAAATAGACCTAGAAGTTGATAGACGTTTTGTGGCCTTTATAGGTTGAAGTACTGCGAGTAGCGTATTCTACTTGGAGGGTGAAAAAGGCTAGCAGGGTTACAGTACTTTGGAGCGTTTTGCTAATTGTCGATAATCGTCGCGAGATATGTGAACCTCTTCCTATCTTTTCTAGCATGATTGTGTGAACTATGTAGTACGGTAGACGTACGTGTGCTAAACAAATTTGGCCGATTTAAAACATAAAGTGTTATAACGGCTTTATGGGAAGTTTGTTATAACGACCTTATGTAGGTAAAAGAATGGTTTATTGATTTTAAAAGATAAAGGACTTGACTTATATTTCACTTGATAGGATATGTGAAGAACTTAAATTGTGTAGGAAGTTGTGAAACCTCATTCGTGAGTAATGAGTACTTGGTGTTAAAATAATAACGTTATATTGATTTCGGGAAATGGGAATAAGTATCGAACAAACCACTGCAGCGTTAATAAAGGAAAATGTATTGACTAATTAATTATTATTAAAACCAGTAGAAACCTCCATCTGCATAGAAGCTAAGATAAGACAAAATTGTATTACATTTCCTAGATCATGGCTGCTTTAATAAGATTGTTATAAACAAGTATAAACCTACTCACTCATAGACATATGTTACTCAAATTGTTTTAAAAGAGATTACGTTATTAAGTGATTAAGACTATGAACTATGAAATCTTTCGAAAATAAGAGACTTGAGTATTTGAAATTAGGCAACTTGAACTTTTGGAAAAGAATGTTGTTACTTGATTTTAAAAGGGAAAGTGTTTTGGTTTAAAAAGGGCATGGTATTGTCTTGAGTTGGTTTAAAAAGAAAGTATGGAAAGCTTTTTGGTTTACTTAAAATGATAGTCACTCTATTTTAATACTACGAGTATCGTGTGACCTTTATAAAAGAAATGGATCTTTTGAAAGAATTAAAGTACGTAGTACCTTGGGGTTAAAACCCGGATTTGTGGTCATAAAATGAAAGTCAAAGAGTATGTTGAACTTGCCTATGCTTGTTGTGATAGCCTTTGTTGTGCAAGTATTGTATTTCTGTGCTACCGCGTCTCTCGATGGAGGGCCGACTGATTTGTTATGAACTTACTTGGACGTACCGGCAGTGACGGAGAATTCCACGGGTACGCTTCCATTATTATTATTCCATGGACTAGCTCTCCATGAGGTTTTACTTATTCGGCTTGGTATCTGGTAGTTGACTCTCGTACTTGCCCCGGTCGTGGCTGACGTAGGTGGTATCTGGTAGTTAGTCTTCGATTGCCCTGCTTCGGTTTGTGCGAAGTCTCGTGATTTCGGCTGTATCCGGTAGTTAGTTCGATCTTGCCGCCACCTACGTGGCGCGGTGGTATCTGGTAGTTGGCTTTCGTCGCCCCGGTCCTTCGTGGTATGGTTATATAGATTTGTTAGTACGACTTTGGTATCCGTAGTTGGCTTTCGTACTTGCCGGTCGATTGATGACGCGGCTTTGGTATCAGTAATTAACGCCGTACGCCGTCGATTTATTTTACGACAGTGGGACACGGTGTTCGGTGTACTCGGTATTTGTTATCATAGATCACGGCGTGAGGAAGGTATTCCACGGGCATGATTGATGTTGTGGGCGTGAGACCCATAGTTATATTGAGTGTTGACCTTGAGGGCGTGAGTCCCTGACTTGACATGACTGCTTTTATGTTGTGAACTGTAGTTTGGTTATCATACATGTCTCCTGTTTTTATATAGACTACTATGATTTCATTTACTGATTTTCGCCACATACTTGGTACTGTTATCGACATCCTTGGCCGCGTTACGCCGCGGTAGAGAACGTCGGTTGTTGATCCTCGCTCATAGGATCACGATCAACAGATTAGGAAGCTCCGTCTCTCCAGAGGCTTATCTTTTGGTATGTTTCCCTGAGTTGTAGGTTCTTGTACATTCAGGGGTATGGCGGGGCCCTGTCCCGTCATAGTTGTTGTTACACTCTTAGAGGTGTGTAGTACTGTTGTGGGCAGGGTTGTAAAGGATGTAACTGTTCAAATTTCTGTATATATGAAAAAGGCAACCGTTTTGGTTAGCATGTTTTCTTTTATCTTGATTCATATCTGTATGTTTTTTTATTTCCGCTGGTTTTTCTCTGATGTTGTATCACTAGGGTGCCCGGGGTAAGGCACCAATCGCGGGCCCGTGGTCGGGTCGTGACAGAGACTAGAGAACGAAGAGGTTCGCCGCTATCAAATTCTCGCCTTGGTTCGTAATCAAAGTTGTAGTCACCGCGCCGGTTCGCAATGCATTCATAGAGAGAATCGAGGGATTCTCTAGTCCGAGTGAGACTAGAGAACGAGGGGTTCTCCATTATTACGCAAGGTGAATCCAGTGATTATTTTGTCGATTCTATGTTGAGGACAGAAACTGAGAGATTCAACTTGTAAATGTTGCGTCTGATGTCGTTGATGTTGCGACTGATGGCTGCTATTATTGCTGGAAAATAAAATAAAAAATCTTTTGGTTTTTTTTGTTTGGACTGTGCAACAGGTGTTACTTCTGTTGGTATTATTCTGATTTTTGTGGCTGCTTTTTGCTGGTTTTCATCCAACTCTGATTCTGGATGGAGATCATCTATTGAGGAGGTCAAGAGACTATCATGAGAGAATCTAAATAATTTTTTGAATTACTTGGAAGGTTCTTTAGCAATTTGTGGCATATGCAGTGACTCCCCTGCAGATGCTATTGTTGTCACTGCTGATTTGAATGAATTACAGAGAGTGTTTCTGGTCTGGATGGAAATTTGCCTTCATTGGAAGGAAAACAGGAACTTGCAAATGCTTTGCTTCTAGTATGGTAGACATAGTTACTACCAATATTAGAATTTAGATGTGTTGTTCCTTCCAGATGACTTGGTTTGCTGAAAATGGAGTTTGGTGTTGCTGAAAATATTGACGATGCAGTTACATTCTTATTTCTTGTTTCTGCTGCTGAGCTTATCTCAGCAGTCAAATGCACCATGAAATGAAAGATTCCATTGCATTGCTTGCAGTTTTATCAGCTTGTAGTCACTGTGGAGCTTTATGCTTGCTACATTGATCTACTGGGAAGGGCAGACTCATCAAATCTGAACCAGAAAGTCCTGCTAATTATGCCTTATTAAGCTTGGTATATGTTGTCTCAAAACTGTTCTGGTGTGGCTGAGGAGGCTATATCACTGAAGAGGGAATGTTATGCACGTGCTTGTTGAGGTTCTTATGGACATTGCTTCCAAGCTAGGACTGAAACCTTTGTTTTCAGTGCCTAGCTTGAGGGAGATGTTGAGATATTCACTACTATACTTAGTAGTATACACATACAATGTTAGTTAGTTAGTGGTTATTTTCTGCAAAGTTATTATTATAAATAGTGTAATAGTTGTAATATTTCATCGGAGCAAATTATAATACAAATATCTGAAGAGCACTTTGCTCCCCACGTTTCACGATTCCTTTCTTCTATGTTTTCTTCTTCTCGGTTCACTGTTCCATCGCCTTAGCAGAAGAGCTGCAATTGACCTTGGATCAGTGATTTTAATAATGTTTTACGTGTTTAGTCTAATTATACCCCTACCGTTATAGTATAGGTCAAATATATCCTTACTTTTAACGGAATGCCACATGGCAACTCCTTATTAAAAGACTCACCCCAATTTGAATTTATCCGGTTTAAAACTCACCTACCCATAATTCGGAGTAGAAATAGGCACATTGAACCTTCGAATATGTTCGAAGATCTCGAAATGATCATCCAGTTCGGGGGAGAAGTATTGGAAATAGGTTATTAGATGTGTCCCACATCGATAATAAAATGAGAACATGAACTTCTTATATGAATTTGAGAAACATGGACAATCCTCAACCTACAAGCTAGCTTTTGAAGTTGAGTTAGGTCCAAGATCCATTCTTACAAAATGAAATATATCGCATGCGAAACTTACTAAGAACATGATCTTAGATAGGAATCGTGGATAACACGTATTACTGTAGAAGAGTAATAAGTACTCGAACATAGTCCTATTTATACTTGCAAATTGATAGTTATAATGATATTACATTATTGCTATACATGTATTTGAGTTATAGTATAAGGACATGGGCTTAATTAAACCAAAAGCATAACGAATGGATACACGTAAATTTTTATCCTTATTCCGTAAAAGATTGAAGAGAGTGGAGCCGAATGATGTTGCGGCTGACGTGGCACGTATACTTGTATGTTCTGTTATTGGATAAAACTTAAAAGGTTCAGTGAATGGCACTCATGTGAAATTAGATTTGTATTTACTTTTGGCACCAACTGCCTACCACTTGGGTAAATGTAATTATTTTTCTTCCAAAGTGTACTATTCCAGAAATAACAAAAATTAGAGGGATGTATGTATGTATGTATGTACTTTGGTTTATTAGTATTTACGTCATATAAATGAAAACAAGACGTGTTTTCTATTCCTTTATTAAGTTTCAGAAGGCAAATGAAAAATCTTACAAAAGATTAATATTCATCTAATTTTTTGTAAAATTTATTTAACACTGTTAAATAATAAATAAAAAGTGAATTTAAATGTTATAAATCATTGTATTCCTTATATTGATGGTATATATGTTAGATTTTGCAGGAGTAGATCAAGGAGGAGAAGGAAGAAGAAAGGATCGAAGATGAGAAGGCAGAGAAAGATATTTTTGGGAGCAGAACTTGGCTCTTCTCTATTATTTTGCTCAAAAAAAGAATATTACAACTATTGCCCTATTTATAATAACTAACTAATCTTGCAAATATGACCTATTGCAGAAATAATCACTAACTAAACTAACCACATATATATATACAATGTATATATGTGTATATCTCAACACTTTAAGTGAAACCTGAAAACATCGGTTTGATCCAGCTTAAACGACTAGATACTTTGATCAACACCTTGCATTTCATCTAATACTTTTATGCATTTGCTTATAGTAAAGCGCTCCTCATTCCTCATAATGACCGCTCATCTTGGCTTACTGCAATTTCCAAAGATTGCATCAACTATAGCATCACCAGTAGCCTTGCGATTTTTCTTGCGACGACCCGAATTTGGTGTTACAGTTTGATGCTTACTGTGTCCATCGTCCTCTCCTGAGCCTGAAGAAGTATTCTCATCCACCAAAACAGGATCAGCAGACATGGCGAAATTTCTTTGCATTACCAGGCACAAAAGATTTCTATTTCCAAAAGCAGATTGAGGTTGATGTTAACTTTGTTCTGCGACAATCAGAGGAGAGGGACAAACATAACCAGACTCAAAGACATAAAGTGTAAAGTAAACCCCTCGGAGTTAAACGAGAAGCTGTTCCAGCAGATTCCCAAAAAAAAAACAGTCTTGCAAGTACAAATGAATCCAGCAATATCAGCAGTTTCTTCAAACATGCTCCATTTCACCCAAAGTACATCTTTCTTCTTTGTTAATTTCCACAACAGTTTGCATATTGCTCCCTTGTTCCAGATTTGTATATTCAATCACAAGAACATCTAACAACAAAGAGTCCGATAGGAGTGACAACATACCAAGACCAACAAAGAAGATGTCAAAACAAAACACCAAAGAAGACTCCACATCAAGAGCTCGCGTGATGCATTCTGACCTCCAAGAATCTCAAAGTCGATAAGCATAGCGATCTGAAATGCAAGCTTGTCCAATGTTTTCTTCTTTTCTTTCTCAGTGTTAAATTTCTAATATCAACAATACTATCAGCAATACCAACATCTCACCAAACAATCATACTAGATAGTCCACATCAACTTGATTAATAACCCTCAAATAGAGCAAGCTCATTTCTGGATGCCAAAATCTCCTTGTGTTCTACAAATCTGAGCAGTATTTTAATAACAGTAGGCAAAAAAAAATAGCCCAGTCCTGCACCAGCAGGAACATTGCACCAGCATGAACATCAGCTGCTGCAAACAAGTAGGAGCTTTAAGTCTTTAACTCCCATATCAATAGATGAAGAACCCCTCGTTCTCTAGTCTCACTTGGACTAAAGAATCCCTCGATTCTAGATGAAGAACCCCTCGTTCTCTAGTCTCACTTGGACTAAAGAATCCCTCGATTCTCCTTATGTAAAAACGACGACAAAAACCCCTCGTTCTCTAGTCTCATTCGGACTAGAGAATCTCTCGATTCTCATCACGCTATTGAATGTGCAACTTCAAATATGCAATTCTAACATTTATACAACATTATACTCAGTTCAATAAAGGACAGTAACTTCCATCGAGCACTGTCACAACTAGCAGAGAACAATATTCGCGGCAAACATCCGTCGCAGCAACACTAGCTGTTGCTGCTCTTGAAACAATAACATCGGAAGTAGAGTAACAGACCAGCAATGACTCATTGATCAGCAATACCAACACATCAACAACAAACAACATTTTCTCCAATTTACCAACAGATGCGACTCTCAGCAGTATCAACACACCATCACGAGCAGTTGCTGCTTTATGAACAACACTAATAGACACAGTGAAACAGTAGCAACAATTCAACATTCACTAACACGAAATAATATGAATACAACCTCTAGAAATAATTTCGGCGATCTTCGACGTCGCAAAGATAGCCAAAGGCTGAATGTATCCACAGAAAACGATAACATCTCCGTTGCAGTTTCTTCAATTTCGATTTTTCTGAAAATAGTTTTAATCATTAAAATTGACTCTCCCTTTACCTAGTTCCGACTAAGTAACTAACGAACAACTTTATGGAAAAGGAAAAAGAAACCCTTATGAAATAATAGCAATAGGACGAATATGATCCATTACTTGAGAGATTGCATGAAGGTCGTGTGGGAGGCCATTTTGAAAATTAAGTACATGGATAATCTTTAACTTTTGCACTGTTTTGTTGGAATGCACAATTTTGAATGCAAGGCAGAGGTTCTTTAAATTACGGATGCAGGAGGAACACAACTTTGATTTTAAATTGTTGTCACATTATTAAATTATGAATTATTTTCGGTGTTGTGTATAGTGTTCCTCGTATATTGCAAAAAAAAAAAACAAGTTAAAAAAAAGATCCAATGTTAAACTAAAAATTAAGAATATGGGAGATTTTGGATGTCTTCTGATTGTTCAACTTTGGCATAATTGGTTATAATCTTCTCTAATTGTGTAATTTTGCATCAAGCGTGAATGGTTTTGCAACCAGATATATTTGTCATCCATGGAATATAATGATTGCGGACTAGCAACTGCAGTGTAAACATAGTGAAATTATTAGAACAACATTCTCTTAAATCATTTGATTAGCCACTCATATATAATGTACTCCTATCAATTTTGTAGAATATTACTAACATTTCGCATTTAACTTTTGTCCATTCATCATGCTTTTTTCATACAATTCTTGTTCATTAGGGTTCAAATTGTAGCAGAAAATGGCACAGGGAACATATCATTTTTTATTCAAATGAAAAATTAAAATTAACTAATTATTTAAAAACGGGGAAATATGATTTTGTGTTTTTTAAAAAAAAGTCTTTCGCTTGCTGATTGGGTTCAAACACGCAACCTCTAACTAGGGAAAAACTTTTGAAAGAAACTCTTACCGAGGAGAATTGATTTTGATAAAATTGATTCTGGTAGAATTGATTTATGTTTGGATGCAATAATGTAAAAGTAATTGTTATCAATTTATGATGTTTGGATAATTTAGATCAAAATTGCTTTTGAACATAAAATTACCAAAAAAGATATAGTTAAATAGATAAGAGAATTAAGAAGATTTACATTTATTTTTCTTAATTAAATATTTTCCTTCTATATTTTGATTAACTGAAGTAACATGATATCTCATTTATTAAATTCGAACAGACAATGTATATTTTCAAATGGTTATACAAAGTTGAATCAAAATATTGTCCAAATCAAATACCATTATTTTGAAGTTATACATTATATATTTAAAAAAATTATATTTAAATATAAAACTATACAATGATTGTTTTACTACACGTGTGAGACATATACAGTGCGTTCTAATTTTACTCTTTTAATAAAGTGCAATATATAATACTTAAATATTAGAATTTTACTTAATACTTAATTTTTAGAATTAAATAATACTTAATTTTACTCTTTTAAACTATACAATCTCCTTAACGAAATGTCGTTTCAATTTTACTCTTTTAATAGAGTGCAATATATAATACTTAAATATTAGAATTTAAAGTATGTAAATAAAAATTACAAATAAATAATAGAATTAAAAGTGCAATATAGTACTTAAATATTAGAATATAAAGTATGTAAATTTCAATAGTTCATTTTATCCCTTCAATAATTGCACAAACTTTAAAAATAACAAAACTTGCAATGAAGGTGGATATTTGATTTTTTAGTAATTATTTCTAGATATTTAAAGAGGATAATGAAAGTTGTATATTTGAACTTTTTTAGTAATTATTTTTAGATATTTAAAATGAGGGTAATGAATGTGGATAGAGTTGTTGATAAAAATTAAAGAGGGTAATAAAGGAAAAGGTAAAATTTAAATTGAAATAAATGATAAAATTGATTCTGGAATGCGGAACCAACATTCCAATTTTTCTATTTTTACGAAAGTGGTCTGGTACCCGAGCACGGAACCAAACATGCACTTAATATTTAAAATCAACAAAAGAAAAATGAAAATTCTGATAAGAAGCCCGCCCGCCGGGACGTGTGCGGTGGCGTCGCCTCGACCGCTCCTGAAACGGTTCTGCTTGAAATCAAAGCACGAGAAAGTGAAGAAAAAATTGTCAATATCTGAATTTAAAATATATTTTTCAGGATGAACATGTACCTCCATATTTCGACAAATAATTAAACTATCTACTTTAGATATAGCTGAACTGATCTTTCTGCTAGCTGCTTTCTGTTAATAAATTCTTTTACTTATTCATCAAAAAATAAATATGTGTAATGATTATTTACATTGGCTACACATGTGTCTTCAACTAATAATGTACCAATTGCATAGTGGAACAAGGAAAACTTAATATTGGGTGGAAATCAGGTGGGCTATCCTCCATTAATCAATTAGTGGTTGAGAACTTTAGCTTATGCTGGGAAGTCTACATATCTTTATTATGTATTCAAATTTGAATGCGAATTTCCAGACACTCTGCCTTTTCGCTAGAGAAAAAATCTGAATATAATTGGTTGTGATGATTGAAGGGAGGAATTGACTTGCCTCATGGTCATTGGTTAATCACATAACTAACATGGAAACTTCCATTTTCACAGTTTTAGATTAACCTTCTAAGGTCTACTTGAATATACTATTGATTTATCTTTTAAAAATCTCAAATCCACGGAGATGTTTACAGGTGAAAGACCTCTGGAGTCATTGTTTAATCTTTGTGGAGTACTAGGGTGCTACCGCTCCTTTACTAATCCATTTATATTTAGTGGTGTCTAAATCCTCTATGATATGTATGTGAATTTCTTGGCAAAATCTAACATCCTACTAATGTAAGATTTCCTCTGTTCGTATTGTTTAATTATGCTTCGGTTTTATGTATATATGCAACTATTGATACACACTCCAAAATACACACTCTTACCTTATAAATTTATGGACTTAGTTCTTTGCTTTTTGTGACTTTCTTTATTGCTTTTTTGACAGGATCTTATTACTGAATTGTGATGATTGGATGACATAGAAGCTACTAAGCAACTTAAGGTAAGCACTTAGTTTGTAAAGGTTAGCGGTGGACCTTAAGCGTGTTTACGGAAAACCAACTTTAGGTGTAACTCAGTCCAATAGTATTCAAGATCTTTATTTGGAAGTATAAAACATCAAGGCAAATGAAAACGTACACTTAATTAAACAAATGTCAGAACCATGACGGAAATGTTAGAATTATAATAGTTGTTGATATAACTGACTGGCTTACAAACAATTCTTTCTCACAGATGACTACTCTGTTACAGATTAGACCATACAGTCAAATAGTCAAAAACTCAGCCTAAACTTTTTCCTGAGCTTTTGTATTTAGGCAAATAAGTGATGTGAAGCAACTATCTAACCAAATGATTCCCGTCTAACATTGCTACCAATAGTTTACCTAGCACTGAACACCAGTTATTGTTTTTGTTTGTATCCCCGAATCTCTTGCAAATGTTGAAGGAAAATTAGTGTTTTGAGTAACGGGTGGTGCGACAGCAATTTCAAAAGGACAGCTAGTGAAAGATGCTGGTGCCGCTGGTTGGATTCTAATGACTGAAGAAATTGGAAGTTACACTATACATGCACACAATTGTTTCTTACAAAAACACACATTAGCTTATGCAGATGCACAAAATCTCATAACCTCTATAAACTTGACGCCTCCCCTATGGCCAGCATTTTTTTGAAGGGTACTTTTAATGAGAGGTAAACATGCTCCTATAGTCAGTTGCTTTATTTTCGTCCAGTGGCCCAAGCTGAGCAAGTCTATTAATGGCCCGGGGATTCAATATACTTGCAGCTTGTAATCCCCTGCTTCATAAATTTAGTGTAAAGGCGGTGGTGGAAGTCTCATTTTCCTCTTTTTTTTTTTGTGAAGGCCGCACCCGCTTTCTTTTCGAGTGCGCAGGTAAACCGGACCGATGCAGCGCAAACCACGTCAGCCATGTAAACCACACTTGGCAAGCCATGTGTGACAGGCTCAACCAAGAAGGTTTATGCAGGGGATCGAACTCGTGACCTTGCGGTCCCGCGCTCTACTGCTACACCAACTTGGCTACCCTTGCGGGTGTCTCATTTTCCTCTTGAATATAGGTAGTCAAGACTTATTTGCCTCTCATTAGTTTGGATCTCAATTTTCTTTTGTTAAAGCCTTGTTAAAATTTTACCTGTGGTTTACGAGCACTACATGTGCTCTTTAGTAAAGTTGGTTCCCCTGGTGGAAAAATCTTGAAGATTGGATAATGTTGTTATTTGGAGTGTCACCTTTTTGTTTCTTTTTTCATATGCAGATTACTTGATTACCGTTGGAAATCATCTTTGTGGAAGGTGGATTATGCTATACTCACATTAGATTGCTATTTTCAGATTGATTATCCTTGAGAATAAGGTGCAACTCAAGTGTACATCTCTGGAAAATGAGGATTCACAACAATTGTGGCTAGCGCAGCAGTGCTGATAATACCAGTAAGTAACCTTGATCACTAATATCTTCTAGATAAATATAGAGAATTAATGACTCTTCCTCTTGTGAAAATATGTATTTTCTGTTTATACTTGCTGGTGCACTAGAGAAGAGTGAATCAACTTTTTTTTTATAAAGATATCAACTCAGTTATTCATCATTCAAAGAAAATTATGTTTTTCGCTGAGTGCAATAATAGCATACGACACGGTTTAGCATGGCTTAGATCCAGATTGTTCATGTCTCCTGTTTTACAATGTTTGACCTTATAAATGGTTTTCTGCATATTTGTCCCATTTGAAGCCATTGAAGTATATCATGTAGCATGTGTCCCTTTAGTGGGATCCCTAGGAAGACTAAAATGCGAGATCCCCTTGAAAGAATAAAATGCTTCTCTAGGGTGAAAGATGATCTCTCAGAGCTTGGAGGAAAAAATAATCGTTTCCAGAGGTTTGAAATGGTCCTTGAAAGTTAGGATTGTTACACACAACTCATCACTCAAGTGGATATTTCACAATATTTTAAATATCTGTGTAGAACTTTTATCCTCAATGCAAGTGTTACTATGTTGTAAACACTGAGTCAAGTGGACAACAATGTTTCGTTTTTTGTGAATACTCAGTGAAATCCCATACCGTGGGGTCTGAGGAGGGTAGAGTGTACACAAACCTTACCTAATCTTACCTCCACCTTGATAGATAGAGCCAATGTTTTCTGGTTTTTTTGTGATTCGGTATTGAATTTTTTATACCAATCTCGTGAAGAGCTATTAGTACAAAGAGCGGTGTCGGGCATTTTGCACGGGCACCAACCATCTAGTCTTTTAATAATAATTGGATCACCATCAGCGGGTGTTCTGATTTCTGAGATGGAAATAACATTATCTAAGATATAGTAAAAAAATACAGTAGCTGATGATAGGCACAGAAGAGCACGAACTCTCTTGGACTTATTATTCATTGAATAATAAAATTCGCAAACTCTATTTAATAAGGTATATTGGTTATGAACAGGGGTGTTACTATTAGTCAATGAAAACATGACGATTTATACAATCCGTCCAAGTTAGCGCCGGTATTTGACATATCTATTTATTAACTCAATCTATTTTAATCCATCCAATTCAGCTTATCTAACAGTAAAAATTAGGTGTGATGGCCAATTTTTGAGTGACAATTAAACTGTAGCCACCATATCATAGTGTGTTTGGCAAAGCTTTTGGGAGGTCAAAAATGTTTATTTAAAAAATGAGGTATTTGATCAAGTTTTTGGAAGAAAATAAGTGTTTCTTAGAAGTAGCAAAAACTGTTTTTCAAAAGCTAAAAAATAGCATTTCCCAAAAGCACTTTAAAAAAAAACATTTTTGATAAAATGCACTTAGAATTACTTTTTGAAAGCTTGGTCAAATACAAATTAATTCTCAAAATTACTTTTAAAATTAATTGGTCAAACACAAAATGTTCTAAACAAAAGTGTTTTTTTGAAAAGCGTCTTTAGAAAAAAACACTTCTCAAAATAGATTTTAGAATTTTGACCAAATAGGTTACTCCCTCCGTTGAGTCCGTTTCATAATAAGTGAGTTTTTAGCCTTTTCAATTTTTTTTTTTCAAAATAAATAGTGCTTTGGGATTTCAAGAAGACTTTGAGCAATTCTTCCAAGATTACCTTATTTAAATAGTCAAAATTCATTATCTACCGTATCTTGTCTTTTTCTAGAAAGTGGTAAAACTTGATTAGGGGTAAGTTAGTAAAAATATTCATAATTTTTAGGAGTTAGCAATTTCTTAAGGGTGTATATGAGTCTAAAAACTACTTATTATGAAACGGAAGGAGTAAATATAATTAGAAATAAGACACTTTTTAATCCGAAAGTTTCATCTGAACAAAAATACTCTAGCAAACACACGGAACAACGCTAAAACATGGTGTTGGAGCTCGAAATTTTGGAAGACCACCGTTACTAAAAAATGTCTCTTGCGAGTTGCGATAGGGACTTCCGTTAAATATGTTCAGGTATTACAATTTGAGTGTTTCAGCTATCTTTGTACTTAATGACTTGTTCTTTCACATTGGACTATCCAAACTTCATGATATTCCGATCCTGTCCACAATGCAAATTTAATAACTAGGTGACAGACTTATCTATCATTGGACTTGAAATGCATTTATGGTAGTTCAAACGTCATTGAAGGTTTATTGAGCCAAGAATTAACTAGTTTGAGTTCTATATTGATTATGAAGCGAAATGGGAGTAGTTGTACATATTAAGCCGAAGAACCACGGTGAAATCCGGCATGACACGTGGTAAAATTGGAATGAGAAGTTTGAGGTAGATGGTTAAGGTCTGAGCCGGATGCAACTTGATACCGAGTTGAGGCGAAAGTTGAGGCGAGTTCGGGTACAATCAAGCCGGTTGAAATCGAGTGAAGTACCGGGGGCATCTAACGTGTATTCATTCCGAATATGGTGTCAGCGGTTACTCTTCATTCATTAGGAGGTGATAATTAACATTAATGACATTCAATTGTAGAGAGATTCTCGGACATCAACACTCTGCTTTCATGACTATAAAAAAAATTCTAACCTTCATGTTGGAAGGGCATCATATTCTCACAACTTGTACTTGCACGCTTAATATTACAAACATTCTACTCTTTTTGCTCTCATATTGTCTTATAACCGAAGTTACTTAGCTCGGACCAATCCTGCTAAGAGAATTCATCCAAGCTCAAGGCTGACCATGCTATTTTCTTACTTGCTTCTTTTATTTGCTTACTTATTATTAATTATTTATCATCTTATATTACGAATCAATCCACATATCTTTAAAATCGCCTACAAATTTAACTGTACCTTTTTTGGGATAAACACCAACAAATATTGATACATCTAAAAACCTTTGCAACTTACCATAATATAATCCACTTAACAATTGGAATTGACGTATGTGACTCCACATAATAGTACAATTAATTAGCTATACATCGAAGTGGATACAATGTATAAGCAGTGGGTATACGTGCATCCGATACTTCTAGATCAAATTACATATATGTACACAATTTTTTTTAAATGTTTAGATATATTATATATTTTTATTTATTAAGTGGTGCATTGACTACCTTTAAATTCTAAATTCATCTCTAGCTGGACGGAATTCTTTCCTGCACTCAGTAGGATGTATTACCTATCATTTGCCTGTGTGGCTGCTTGATTGCCTATCATTATTCGTGTCTGTTTGAGTCATTTATATATGTCGCTCGTAGTTGTTTTGGTGGTCCGTTTTGTTTTGCTTGTCTCCTTTGGACTAAATGTGTGTTTAATTTCAGCAAATCAGTCATGCAAGTCGCCCATTTACTATTGTAGTTGCCGACAAGGTCATATTTAAAGTGGGGGAGGAGGCTCAAACTTCAAATTAGGTCCCTGTTGCCTAGCACACTTCGAGAGTGAAACTGGAGAGAGAGAGAGAGTTGAGAGTGTTTGCCTATTAACATTCATGTAGTGGATGTGATCGTGGTCCTCTCCAAGCTTTTGAAATTATTGAAACTCTAAAATGGTTTTATTTGTTTGTCTCTGCTATGAGGGTGCACTTCTACCTAGCATGTTCAGATTGATTTTATTTGCTTACTGGAAATGCATAATGGTCTTTTCGATTCGTGTGCTTTGTAGCTTGAATTCTTGAAATGTAATGCCAAAACAGTCATCCACTATGGGCCATCTTTTGTAGTACAACGATACCTGTTCAACATTACCTATCATAAAAAGCCCAATTAGTTATTAGTAAATATTAATAGAACATTCGTCATATATTTTATAATTATTAGTGGTGTATAATTATGGTAATTATAGGATCCTTTTGTATTAGAATTTCACATTATACATACTATCTATATTGTAACAATGCAGCATGCACGTCCATTCCCTTCTCCCCCTTTTCATTTCCCCTCCAACTCTTGTCCTTCCACCTCTCATAGGTTATACAAACACTTCAACTTATATAGTGTATTTAGCACAAAATAAAGTACCTAGTACAAGGAATATAAATCAGGAAAATAATCAAGTGAACAAGAAGGAAAAAAATCAAGAAAATATCAAGGGAGGAAGGAGAACAAGAAAATTAGGGAACACTAAGGAGCAAGGACCACTTGTAGCAACCGAACCACAATCCTTTTTCACCCTTACAAGGTGAGTTTTCTCACTCAGAAATTCTTGGTAACATCCTTTATTTTAAGTTCAATACATGTTAGAATAAGAATTGAGTGTTGAAAAGAAATATTGAACTTTTGATTGTTTAGACAACTAGTTGCGTCATGAACTTTACGAACTGTTCTCACTGAGTTATAATTGTTAGAATTTGATGAAATTCGTAAGAGTGGTACACCTCTCTATTATGATCATATAGAGCCAAAAATGAGGTAAAATGGACATACGGTTTGAAAGTTATCATAGTTCAAAGTTCATGCCTTAGATTTGGCCGAAATTCGGAAAGACATAATTACAGACTGTTTTTATTGAGTTTTACTTATTAGAATTATATGAAAATTTACATGGTTGTAAATCTCTCTGTTACGGACAGATATAGATAAAGATTTATTAAAACGGACTTACGAGTTGAGAGTTATTGTAGTTTGAAGTTGCTGCCTCGGATTCATCGGAATCCAGAAGGGCAGGACGTTGAAACGTAAAACTGTACTAATCTGTGGGGAATATGAAAATTGTTGCTAAATGAAAATTCTAGATCTCTCTGTTTTGAACATTTTGAGACCTTACGGGGGTCTATCCGACTTACAGATTGAGAGTTATATCTGTTTAAAGTTTCTGCCTCGGATCTATCGAGATCCAGGAAGGGCAGCGAATAAAAGTGTGAAACTGTACCAAATGGTACAGAATATGAAAGGATGGTGCACATGGAGACGTGTAGCTCTCTATTCTCGTCGTTTTGAGATTTTATGGGGCTTGAACGGGTTTACAGATTAGGAGTTATGACTATTCTAAGATTGAGTTCTGTTTAATAAAAATTCTGCCGAAACAAATTTCATGTGGCTGTTTTGAGGATAAATTTGTGTTAGTTACCCAAAGTAGTTTTAAATGAAATTTGGTACAGTGAAAGATCCCCGGCTTACCTTAGTTTCCGCTTGAGAAACACCTTAGTTGGAGTTATGGTTAAAAAGTTATAATCGTTACAAGTATGAATGACAGAATGTTGGGAAAGAGAATATTATTTATTCGATCTTCTGAAAAATATGAAAAGTGAATACGTGTTCACATAAATATATAAATGGATCGGGTTGCACGCCGCAACAAAACGTAAAGTGAATACGTGTTCACAAATACGTAAATATAATGGATCGGGTTGCACGCCGCAACAAAACGTAAAGTGAATACGCGTTCACAAATACGTAAACATAATGGATCGGGTTGCACGCCGCAACAAAACGTAAAGTGAATACGCGTTCACAAATACGTAAACATAATGGATCGGGTTGCACGCCGCAACAAAACGTAAAGTGAATACGCGTTCACAAATACGTAAACATAATGGATCGGGTTGCACGCCGCAACAAAACGTAAAGTGAATACGTGTTCACAAATACGTAAATATAATGGATCGGGTTGCGCACGCAACAAATATGAAAGATGAATACATGTTCACCTATATATAAATATGAAAAGTGAATACGCGTTCACAAATATATAAATGTAATAAACATATGAAAATGCAGGGGAATGTCTTAACGTATACTATGAGATACAATGAAATGTTAGTTAAACCGATAATTTCCTATGAGGAGTTGTTGCATATTTAAAAATGTTGTAACCTGATATGTTTTTGCAATATGCTTATTACGTTATAATGTGATTGCACTTGGAATATTGTGGTGTTACTTTGAATTGCAGGGTAAGGTTCTCACTCAGCCACAGATGGTAGGGCTGACTCTTTATTTAACATGTTTCAGGAAAACGTGATAGAGGAAAGGCTCCACGCCAAGGCTAGCGATCGTCCCGCACCCTCTTATCATACCAAGTCCATTGCTTCGGGCTTGGTACTCGTCGAGTTCGTAATGTCGGTTCGGTGTCTCGAAATGCGAGTGTGGAATGGTCTCCTTCCAACTTAGAACAATCTTTGTCGGTATACATGTAGAAACAATATTTGCACGAGCATGGGCTCGCGTTATGTTTTTAATAAAGTCATAAACAGATTTCTTTATTGTTATTTTTATTAATAGCTCCGTATTTGAATATAAGTTCAAATTTCTAAATAAGGAGAATTAAATGGTGCTCCTGGTGGGAAATAATTGTCCAGGTGCCATCACGCCCTAAGTAAAGGCTTAGGAAAAGTCGGGGCGTGACAAGTTGATATCAAAGCTAAACCAGGTTAGGAGATTCTAGGAAGTTTCTTCGAGTTGGGTGTTTGAACGGTTACTTATTGCGACGGTGTGCGCGCCACCTTAGTAATAAGTAAACGGAATAACATTCTAAAGTTTCACTTCTTTCATACTCTTCTCGTGCCTATCTTGAGTCTTTTCAAAGACTTGATTCTCGTACTACCTTCTTCAAAGGATTGTGGAAGGGAGTGTACAACGATAAAATAACCAGATGTGACTGCACCACCGACCGAAAAGGTAGGAGAGGTACCAGATAGACTATGGGGCAAATTTTGTGAGAAGAAGGGAACAAATCTATACAGGGAAGGACTACAAGTCTAACCCAATAGTATTTCTCGATGAGGTAGAAAACCTCGCTTTACGAGGATGTGTGGAGACGCATGGCGTCAATTTGGTAATCGCGGTTAGTGGACCACACGCGGTGTGGTGGAGAAATTTTAGAAGAAATCATTTTAGATGTCACCACCGATGACGTGGGGAGTTGAGCCGCGTTCGTGAAAAGTACATGCCTAACTCCGAAAAAGACGCTCAGACGTGAGTTTGAACTGTTGAAACAAGGAGACCGCAATGTGATAGAATACAATACCTAATTCATCCGATTGTCAGCATACAACACACATATTATTCCTACAGAAAGGGAGAAGGTCAAAAGAGTTGTTAATGGTTTAAACCCAAACTTGGAAGAGAAGGTAGTGGAATTAGCCCATTATCAGACTTATCTTCAGATTGTCGATATGGCTTTTAGGGTAGAAGGTTTCGCTAAAGCAAAAAGAGAATATTCGCAGAAGAGATTTCGGACGTCAGGATCATTTAACCAGAGTTAAAATCAGAAGCAGGAGTTTAGTAAAGGATCTTGGTGAACCAATCATGGGCGATCTATTTCAAGCCTAAGGGGCACAGTTGGTCTAATTACCAAGGTAGCAAGGACAAGGCCACCAACCCTAACACAGAAGGTGACAACCGATTTGTAAGATTTGTCAAGGGAAACACAATGGAGAATGTCGGCTCTTAACGAAGACATGTTATAACTGTGGAGAGTCAGGCCACTATGTCAGGGATTGCAAGAAGAGGACCCAAACTCAATCTATTCAGGGGAGGTCAGAAGCAACCACAGCTGCCTACAGGGGAAATCAGGGAAACCAACACCGCCAGAGTCAGGGAGGTCAACAAACCAAAAATTCTAATCGGCTATACGCTTTGCCCTAGAGGAATGAGGCAGAAGTATCTAATGCAGTGGTCACATGTATTTTGCTAGTCTCGAGTATTCCTGCATTTATATTATACGATCCCGGCTCTACATTTTCATATGTGTCAATGGGCTTTGCTAAGAATTTACACGTAGAACCTTCCTATTTAAGTGAACCTTTTGAGGTTATGACATCAGTAGGGGCCCCAATTTGGGCCTCTCGGGTGGTAAATAATGTCCCATTAGAAGTGAATGGAAGGGGAACAATGGTGAACCTAGTACTACTTGATATGGTAGACTTCGACGTCATTTTGGGTATGGATTGGTTGTCGGCATGTTATGCCATGTTATATTGTCGGCGAAAGATAGTGAGATTAACTTTTCCCGGAGAACCAGAAGCTGTTATAAGGGGTAGGATTGGAATATCCTCAGGTCAGTTTATTTCCTACCTTGGGGCTCAAAAGTTATTGAGAAGTCACAGAGTGGAGTATGCATATCTGGCTAATATAGTAGATACCCAAAAGGAATCCCCATCAGTGAATGATGTTCCTATTGTTCGAAATTTTCCGGAGGTTTTTCCTGAAGATCTTCCAGGCCTTCCTCCGGATAGAGAAGTGGAGTTTGCTATAGAGTTAATTCCGGGTACAAGACCCATTTCTATTCCTCCATATCGAATCGCTTGAATTGAGGAGTTAAAGAACAATTGAAGGATCTTACGGATAAAGGCTTTATAAGGCCTAGTGTTTCCCCTGGGCGCACGATCTGTTTGTGAATAAGAAAGACGGATCGCTCCGAATGTGCATCGATTATCGGCATCTCAATAAGGTCACGATCAAGAACCGATACCCATTACCAAGAATCGATAATCTTTTTGACCAACTTGAGCTAGCTATTTTTCCAAGATTGATCTCGTCGGGATATCACCGTGAAAATAAATCGGATGATATATCCAAAACAACCTTTAGAACCCGTCACGGCCATTATGAGTTCTTGGTCATGTCTTTTGGGTTAACCAATGCCCCAACACTTTTATGGATTTAATGAGCGAATCTTCAAACCATTCCTAGATTTGTTCGTGATCGTCTTCATAGATGATATCCTAATTTCTGAAGAGTGTTGAAGAACATGAAGAGCATCCGAGGTAGTGCTTCAAGTCTTGAAACAGGAGAAACTATATGCTAAATTTTCAAAGTGTGAATTTTGGTTGGAAAAGGTAGCCTTTTTGGGTCGTGTTGTGTCGAGGATGGAATTATGGTAGACCCCGTAAGATAGAAGCGATGAAGAATCGCCAAAACCACCACTCCGGCAGAGGTTAGAAGTTTCTTGGGTTTGGTGGGTATTATAGAAGATTCGTAAAAGGTTTTTCTAGTCTCACGCTCCTTTGACCGGTTGACTCAAAAGCGGTTAAGTACCGATGGTCGAAGCATGTGAAACAAGTTTTGAAACTAAAGGAATGTTGACTCATGCGCGATGCTAACCTTACCATCGGGACAAGAAGGGTTCACGATCATTGCGATGCCTCAGAGTTGGGTTAGGATGTGTCTTGATGCAGTTTGGAAAAGTTATTGCGTATGCATCTAGACAATTGAAGATACATGAGAAGAATTACCCAACTCATGACTTGGAATTAGCTGCGGTGGTGTTTGCCTTACGAATATGGAGACATTATTTGTATGGTGTGCATGTGGACATATTTACATATCATAAGAGTTTGCAGTACATAACCACGCAGAAGGATTTGAATCTCCGACAAAGAAGATGGTTAGAGTTGCTTAAGAATTATGATCTTAGTATTCTTTACCATCCTGGGAAAGCCAACGCGTGGTGGCGCGATTGATGGGAGATCAATGGGCAGCTTGGCCCATTTGGCAATACAAAAGAGGGGTATTGTTCGTGAGGTACAAAGATTGGGAAACCTCGGGGTTAGCTTATCTGAGATCGGTGAAGGTAGGGTGGTGGTACATGATACCTCGCAGTCTATCTTAGCTTCAGAAATAAAAGAAAGTCAGTTTGAGGATACGGGGTTTGTTGGATTTCGGGAGAGGATCCAACAGGGAAGACCTTCACAGTTTACATTGGGAGATAATGACGGAACCCTTCGGTATAAGGGTAGGTTATGTGTTCCTAAGGTAAATGATCTAAGGAGGAAGATCTTAGATGAGGGTCACAACACAAGATATTCCATAAATCCAGGGTCAACAAAAATGTATCAGGACCTCAAGGCAAATTACTGGTGGGACGGGATGAAGAAGGACGTTGCGGAGTTTGTCGGGATGTGTCTTATATGTCAGTAGGTGAAAGCTGAACATCAAAAACCTGGCGGATTACTTCAGGACATTGGAGTACCCATGTGGAAATGGGAGGCGATTCATATGGATTTTATGGCGGTCTACCAAAACTCGAGAAGGGTATGATTCTATTTGGGTGATTGTTGATCGGCTTACAAAGTCAGCCCATTTCTTACCGGTCAAGACTACGTATCGCGCACCACAGTACACACAGATTTATTTGAAGGAGATTGTGCGGTTACACGGGATTCCCTTACAAATTATTTCAGATAGGGGTTTCCAGTTCACCTCACACTTTTGGCAAAGTTTCCAGCAGGGTCTCGGGACAAAAGTTAAGTTAAGCACGACTTTCCACCCGCAAACAGATGGGCAGGTGATGCGCGAAAAGATGCACACACTTTAACGCAAGTGCACGTTATCGTAACAAGTAATATAGTCTTAGTAAGACCGAATATCGTCCACAATGATTAGGGTTCAAGTACCAACTATCTATCTTTTGGTATCTATTTGGCAATTGATATTTGATTTTGTGTGTTTATAACTAAGAATTATAAAGACTAATTTAACTAATGAGTTTACTTCAGGTGTGATGGGAATAGGGCTTCCATGTCTCCTCAACTATCCGCTTATGTTATTTATTAATACAACGAATTATGGTATTCTTCTCTCGGAGAAAGCAGGTTTACGAAATCGTTTTATATTCCCGTTAAGGATATATAAACACTCAACCCCAGTATTGCACCTTACCTACCTTTCGGTGATAAGGATAACTCTATAGGAGGATTAAGAACAAAAACCTAGTTAGCAGTCGCACGCATGCACAAAATTAGGGTTTTAAAGCCTCTCATTAACGCTACATAAATAATTGAGGTATTTTCATCCCCAATCCAAGAATGTCTACCCAATTTACAACATATTCACAATCTCTCCTTTCGAAGTAAATTAGAAATCATATAAGGATAATTAGTTGTCAATTAATTACCAAGCATTCATGATTATTGGATAAATATCTCAAGAAGAATAATAACCATAAGCGTGTATTAATTCATAACATAAGTTTCTAGTGAATCAACATGGAAAGTCTATAAGAGAATTAGTTCTAGCCATAGATATGACAAGAACTAATTCAAAGTTCATCATCTGGCAAAAGCGAAATAAAGAAAAGAAAAAGGAAAGAAATTACTAAGTTTAGGTCTCGATCTCAGCAAGAAAATCTTGTGTTGTGCGAAGAGGAACCCTTAAAATGCCTAGGGTTCTCCTTTTATAGGCTGACAACCGCCTCTCTCTTTTCCCTGCAGGCTGACCGGAAAATCGTCAAAACCACGATTTTCAGCGTCGGCGCCTGGCCGGAACCGTGGTCGCCCGGGTGAATTGGCGCGCGGCCAGTCTCTGGCATGCGTGGCGCGCGGCCTCGCCTTATAGCCTCTCGATGATTAGCGCGCGTCCTGCACTGTTGCTGGCGAAGCGCGGCGGCTGGGTCTGCGGCCTCTGCGGATATTGGCGCGCGCTGGCACAGCTGCGGGCGCGCCGCTGTGCAGGTTTTCGCCCCGTTCGCCACGTCCTCTGTTTTTAGCTCTGGAACCTCCTATTTTGCTCTCTTTTAGCTCCTTTTCCGCCATTTTGCCATTTTAACCACTTTGACTCAAAAGAAAGAAAAACTATCATAATACGACACTTATTTGTACAAAAAGGGACAAAAGACTTACTAAAACTGACTCGAAAAGTGTATATAAAATACACCGATCAAATACCCCCAAACTTAACCTTTGCTCGCCCTCGAACAAAGATAAAAAGAAAGAAATAAAAGACTCAAGCAAGAGGAAAATAAACAGACTCAATGACATTGATCACTTTTTGCTGCATTGGTGTTACTTAGAAAAACATGAAGATTAGCAGAATAATATGCAGGAACATATAGCATGAAATTTTAGCACATTAAACACATTAAGCTAGATATTTCGCAAACTCATATTTATCATGCTTAATGGAAGTCAATATACTAAATCATGCATATAAATTCACAAATCCTATGGCATGCTTACTTGCTATTCTCCACTAATCCTGGATATGCATAAAAGAGATCTTCAGGTCTTTAAGGGTTGTAATGTAGGCTTAGGTATAAGTAGGTAAAAATAGGCATTTTAGGCTCATTTCGTGTACCATAAGCTCTTTAGCTTTTCCGTATTTCCCTTTTCTTTTTGTTCTTTCCTTCACTTCGATTCTATCTTTTACCTCTCTTGTTTTGGGAGAGTGAAGTATATAATAATGACAAGCACCCCCAAACTTAGGCTTTTGCCTATTTCTTATTACTTTTTAATTGGGGTGCAACAAGTTCATTCACTCTTTTTGTCTCTTTTTTAACACAATTTATTCCACTACTTCACATTTTTACTTATGGCACAATTTGTGGGAATATAGGGTGTCAAAGAAGAAGTTTCAATTTTTAGGCTCAACGGGGCTGACTAGGGATATATTTAAAGTACGAGATAGAAAAGAATGGTAAGAATTGGCTATCAAAGAAATGCCTGAGTCATCTCCCTAACATGCATATCCTAACTATTTCGCCTCAAATAGCAAGCAATCATAACACATAAGTACTCATCATTTAGCATGCACAATTTCAAGCAAGAAACTCCAAATAGACAGATTCTGTGAATTTTTGGCATATCTAACCTAAGTGTTTAGATAGTTACTTTTATTCCATTACATTATTCTACCTTCCTTCACTAGGTGTTTCTAGCAACTACAACATACATGATCTTTGACAGGCAATTATGACTCAAAAAGAAAAAAAAAATTGTGACTCAAAAATACATAAAAACAATCAAAAAGACTTAAATAAAACATAACAAGACACAAATAAAACACGACACAAGTAAAACACCCCCAAACTTAAATCACACATTGTCCCCAATGTGTGTAGACTCAAAGACAATAAGAGAAAATAAGACACTTACAGACTTTGGCTAAAATGGTGGTGGTGGCGGTGGATAATGCATCGACCATTGGTTGAACAGGGAACTCATCTCGTCAAACTGTTGGTGCGGTGTTGTTGCTCTGCCTCGGTCTTCTTTGCCGCATGCGACTCATGTTGTCCTGTCTCAACTCATTTTGTCCTTGTATCATTGTGTCGAAATGTTGCATCATCATTCTGCAGTTACGGAAAATTTGCTCCATCATGGCGCTGGAGGTTACTGTACGTGGTTGGTGGTGGCTAGGTCTGCCGCATATTGAGCCCCATTTGGGCTCATCCTCGTTCGTTGCGGCCTATGCTCTGCTGCTTCTTCTTTGGTTGTACTATTCTTACATTCTTTGGGGGCTTGGAGTGCAGGAAAGAGTGCAATATCCCATAGGACACGAGCGATTGGTTTCTTTCATTAGTATCGATTGGGTAGGATTGGGACCGCGTTAAGTGTGACATAGCTTGGTGATAAGCGGGCCATGTCCCAATCCACGTGTTGTTACCAACTGTTGATTTCCTCGATACTCGCACTATTTCTTTCCCATCGTGATCGTCGATCCGCCATAATTCCATATATCGACTTAATCACATCTTACGGCACTCTGGTGAAGTGCGTGGATGGAATCACGCGAACCTTGACGAAAATATAGCCAACCCTTTGCTTTGTTGAATTGCTTTGCTCGGTGCTCTTGACCCATTTCTCGCCATATCAAAAGCAGCCCGGGGTAGCTCAGCTAATGTCTGACGGTATTCGATTGATGTTGCCGGTCTCTGCACCGTATTCTAAAATGGCTCGATCACCATTCCTCCTTCAACATCAATCGCCTTCAATTGTGTATTTATATCCTCTGTATCACAGCACATAATTTCCCACACAAAGCATCCCCTTTCCACCCTCTCCGGAAAGTTAGCATAGAATTCTCGCACCATTGTTGTGTTCGCTGGTGCTATCTTCTCCGAATTTACAAATCTCCTCCACCCCCTTAACTCAATCATTGCCCGAATGGGCTCATAAACATCCTCTTCCCCAAACGACTCCCTCTGATAGTCCATTCCCCTTTCAGGGATTAAGGGCCTAATCTTAAGCTTTTGTATCTTTGGAAGGCTTCGTAGCTCACAAACCTAGTATCATCGTAATGTGAAATGAGGTGGATGTGGAGGCTCTTCTTTTTCTGGCGGACATGGTTAAAAATACTTTCTGCAGCTTACAACTTATTAGCACAAGTGTTCCCCAACACAATCAACACTCTAACAGCTAAAACACAACACCCCCAAACTTCAACTCTACTATCCAATACCCACACCCTCCTTTTCTACTCTTTCTCCAAACTTTACAATCAATTTTTCAGCACCCAAACTACTTCACAATTACAATACTCCTTCAAACTACTACCTCCCGTGACTTCAGTAAAGATCTCAAGAACAGAAAAAGATTACCTTTTTATGAGAAGATTCAAGCTGTTCTTGTTTCTAATGGTGGTTTGAGGCTATGGAATGGAGCTTTGTTGTTTGAGATAGCTAAGGGTTTTTAGGAATTTAAGAGTTTTGGTTGTGGTTGGGTTGGATTTGTGGCGGATTTGTGGGCAAATTTTTGGATTTTC
Source organism: Przewalskia tangutica (assembly GCA_029844215.1). Taxonomy (NCBI): domain Eukaryota; kingdom Viridiplantae; phylum Streptophyta; class Magnoliopsida; order Solanales; family Solanaceae; genus Przewalskia; species Przewalskia tangutica. Next base: position 4,705,527 of record CM056723.1, on the reverse strand, counting down.
GTGTGTTTTTGGAGGATGGGGTTAGGTTTTTGGTTATGAATTCGGCGAATCGATTTAGGCGTTTTTAAGTTTCTGGATTTCCGCTTGCGCAGCCTGCTTTTAGCGCGCGGCTGATGTTCTGCACTCGCCCGGAACTTTCTGCGCGCGGCACATTCTGAAGCGCGGCTAAACTTGGTATTTTTCGATTTTGGTGCGCGGCCAGCTCGCAGGCCGTGGCCTGCGTTTTCAAATCACGGCTTTTCTTGATTTTCGCCGCCCGGTTTATTGGCTGCACTGCCAATCACAGCACAAACACTACCTCCGTGAGACCGATCTTAATAAAAACTACTATATTAAAATAAAATAAACTGAAATACCTTGGGTTGCCTCCCAGTAGCGATGTCTTTAACGTCTTTTACTGGGCCTTGAGTTCCTTAGTTTTAATAACCGTGGGGTGGATCAAGCCCCAACTAATCCATTTCCTCCACATTTTGCGTTTTCTTTTTCTTCTTTTCTTCTTAGCATAATCAGTAAGGGGGAGTTCAGGAACACATACCTGCGTCAGTGGGGGTTTGGCAAACCATGCATGCTTTCGTGGGCTCATCTCCCTTTGGTTGACTTGTAATGGCTCACAGGGGGGCTTGATGGTGCTGATTGCAAAACATCTGCTCATGGTTGGTGGCTCGATGACATGTTTAAAAACTTTAAACACCATTTCTTCCTTCTCCACCCTTAATGTTAGCTCTCCCCTTTCAACATCAATCAAAGCTCTCCCCGTTGCTAGGAATGGTCTCCCCAATATGATAGGGATTTCCGCATCTTCTTCCATGTCTAGAATGAGGAAATCTGCAGGAAAGAAGAATTTTCCTACTTTGACAATCACGTCCTCAATTTTTCCTCTTGGATGAACCAGCATCTGTCGGCTAGTTGCGGACTCACGGTGGTTGGTTTGGCCTCTCCCAACTCCAATCGGCAAATGCGATAAGGCATCAGATTTATACTTGCTCCTAAATCACACAAAGCTCTGTTGCAAGTCACTCTGCCCACTGTGCAAGGTAGTGTAAAGCTTCCTGGATCCTTTAGTTTTGGTGGCAACTTCTTCTGCAAGATAGCACTACACTCTTCTGTTAGTGCTACTATCTCATATTCTGCCAGCTTCTTCTTCTTCCCCAAGATCTCCTTCATGAACTTGAAATAGGAGGGCATCTGCTCTAATGCTTCTATGAAATGTATGTTGATATGCAGCTTCCTGAATATCTCCAAAAATTTGGAGAATTGTTTATCAACCGCCTTTATTTGTAGTCTCTGGGAATGGGATCTTCTCAGTATACTCCTTCTGCAGGTTTTCTCTACTCTTGGGCTAGGCTCAATCACCTTCTTTTCTATCTCTGCCTTTTCTCAACTATTGGTGAAGAGGCTGCCGCTCAATGTCTTCCACTTCTCAATCGCATGCGACCTTTGCTCCTCGATTTACCTCTGTGTTGCTTGGCAATGTACCACGTGGCTTTCTTGTTTGCTTTGCTAGTGACCACTTGTGTCTCAAGTTCTGAACGAGGATCTAGCTTCGTGGCGAGTGCAGGCGTTGCGTCTTTATCGCTGCTTTTAGCTCGTCGGCTTTTCTTGCTGAGCAGGTGCATTGAGGATCTTTGGGCGAGTAAAGAGCTGGTTTTGGTTCTGTGGGGTTGATCTCGCCCTGTATTGATTCTCGCTCAGTCTCTCTCAGTAGAAATTTGGGTGATTTCTCCACCCTGGATTATAAGTGTTGGAGTATGGATTGTTCTGTGGCCTCTGATAATTACCCACGGCCTGACACTCTGCCTGCTCCATTGGTATATTATTGGGATCACCACATATTTCACAACTTTTAGGCATCTGCACCGCATTCACTGACAATGTATGTTGCTGCAACTGTTTCGCCAAAAGGGTCACTTGGGCATTCAAGGCAGCAATAGCATCTATTTCGTGGACTCAACGTTCTTCTCCCAACATCGACCTCTCTACGTGATACGGTTGTTGGTGGCCATATATTCTAGTAACTCGTGAGCGCCGTGGGCTGTTTTCCTCATGAATGCCCGCTCTTCTGCATCTATGATGGTTACAGTTTGTCTTTGCTCGTTATAGAAGTTAGAAGATGTGGACCAAGTTCCACAACTCAACGCAATGGTGTGGGCATTTTCTCTGCAAGTCATTGAACCTTTCCCAAGCTTCATATAAGGACTCTTCATCGCTTGGTAGAAGTTGTTCAACTCACTCTCAATTTCTTTGCTGCATGGGGAAAGAACTTGGCTAGGAATTTACGTGTCATTTCGTGCCATGTAAAAATTGAATCAGGCGAGGAATTCAACCATACTTTTGCTCTATCCACGAGTGAGAAGGAAAGAGCCTCAATCTGACGGCATCATCGATACGCCGTTATATCCGAAAGTTGCACATAGCTCCAGAAATTAGCTATGTGCATATGAATCCTCGATGGCGATCCTCCAAATTGCATCAGTATGTTGTACCATGCTCGAATCGCCGGTTTATCTCAAAGTTGTTCGCTCACATGGCGGGAGCCTAATACATGTCGTGCTCCATTCACTCTAGGCATCACATAGTCTCCCAAGCTTCTGCACGGACTTGAACTCTTTCCTCGACATCCATAGGTACTTGCCGAGGTATGGCTGGATTGGGTTGATTTTCTCCTAACCCTTCTCTCATCATGTTGTTGTTTTGGACACCGTCCATCTCTATCAAAGTTGCAATCCGTTGATTCTTTCTGTTCTGTTTACAGGTTTTCTCAATTTCTGGATTGAAGGGAACAAGAGTGTCTGCTCCTCTTCTCCTTCGCATAAACTGATTTCCTGAAATAGATCAAAAATAGACAACAAATCACGGCACCCTGATTTTTACCAAAAATAACGAAAAACGTGAAAATTAAAAATAAAAACCAAATTAGAAATTAAAAATAGATAAATTTGATATTGAACTAATGCCTAATCCCCGGCAACGGCGCCAAAAACTTGATGCGCGAAAAGATGCACACACTTTAACGCAAGTGCACGTTATCGTAACAAGTAATATAGTCTTAGTAAGACCGAATATCGTCCACAAGGATTAAGGTTCAAGTACCAACTATCTATCTTTTGGTATCTATTTGGCAATTGATATTTGATTTTGTGTGTTTATAACTAAGAATTATAAAGACTAATTTAACTAATGAGTTTACTTCAGATGTGATGGGAATAGGGCTTCCATGTCTCCTCAACTATCCGCTTATGTTATTTATTAATACAACGAATTATAGTGTCTTCTGCCGGAGAAAGCGGGTTTGAAATCGTTTTATATTCCGTTAAGGATATATAAACACTCAACCCAAAGATGTGCACCTTACCTACCTTTGGTGATAAAGATAACTCTATAGGAGGATTAAGAACAAAAACCTAGTTAGCCGTCACACCATGCGCAAAATTAGGGTTTTAAAGCCTCTCATTAACGCTACATAAATAATTGAGGTATTTTCATCCCCAATCCAAGAATGTCTACCCAATTTACAACATATTCACAATCTCTCCTTTCGAAGTACATTAGAAATCATATAAGGATAATTAGTTGTCAATTAATTACCAAGCATTCAACGATTATTGGATAAATCTCTCAAAGAAGAATAATAACCATAAACATGTATTAATTCGAACATAAGTTTCTAGTGAATCAACATGGAAAGCCACATAAGAGAATTAGTTCCTAGCCATAGATATGACAAGAACTAATTCAAAGTTCATCATCTGGCAGAAATAAAGAAAAGAAAAAGGAAAGAAATTACTAAGTTTAGGTCTCCAATCTCCAAGCAAGAAAATCTTGTGTTGTGCAAGAAAGGGAACCCTTAAAATCTGCCTAGGGTTCTCCTTTTATAGGCTGAAAACCGCCTCTCTCTTTTCCCTGCAGGCCTGGCCCAGAAATTCGTCAAAACCCTGATTTTTCGCGTCGGCGCGGCCACGCTTCGTCGCGGCGGAACCGTGGATCGCCGGGTGAATTGGCGCGCGGCCCGATCTCTGGCATGCATGGCGTCGCGGCGCTACTTCTTCTGTAGCCTCTCTGATGATTAGGCGCCGCGGCCCTGCACCTGTTGACATGAGGCGCCGCGGCGCTGGGTCTTCTGCAGCCTCTCTGGATATTGGGCGCCGCGGCCCTGCTTTTGACTGCAGGAGGCGCCGCGGCGCTGGTCTGGGTTTTCGCCTCGTTCGCCACGTCCTCTGTTTTTAGCTCTGGAACCTCCTCTTTTGCTCTCTTTTAGGTCCTTTTCCGTCATTTTGCCATTTTAACCACTTTGACTTAAAAGAAAGAAAAACTATCCTAATACGACACTTATTTGTACAAAAAGGGACAAAAGACTTACTAAAACTGACTCGAAAAGTGTATATAAAATACACCGATCAGCAGGCTAAGTGAACAATTCAAATACTTGAATACATGTTGCGATCTTGTGTGTTAGATTTTCAGGGAAGCTGGTTGGACCATCTATGTCTAATTGAGTTCGCCTACAATAATAGTTTTCACTCTAGCATACAAATGGCCCCGTTTGAAGCATTATATGGACGAAAATGTAGGTCTCCACTTGGATGGTTCGAGGTGGGTGAGACGCAACTGTTCGGACCTGAAGTCATTCAAGAAACAAATGATAAGGTACAGATGATTCGAGAGCGGATCAAAACAGCTCATAGCCGTCATAAGTCCTATGCGGATCATCGGAAAAGAGATCTTGAATTCCAAGAGGGGGAGAAAGTATTTTTAAAAGTGTCCCCAATGAAGGGAGTGATGCGCTTTGGTAAGAAAGAGAAATTGAGCCCAAGGTTTGTTGGGCCATATGAGATCTTGCGAAGAGTGGGGAATGTGGCTTACAATTAGCACTTCCGAGAAATGGAAGCGATGCTTAGGTATTTCATGTGTCAATGTTACGAAAATACTTGCACGATCCAAGTCACGTCATCCTTCCCCAGGAGATAGTTCTTAATAAAGAGCTTCATGTAACACCCCATTTCGACCGGAGTCGGAAACGGGATTACTGCTACATGGTTGATTCCTAAAATGCATTTAAAGGAGTCGCCACCTAATTATTATAGTGAATTAGGACACTAAAAGTGTAGCATAAAATACTACAAATGATCTCCATTTTAAAGGTCTGCGAAAGCTAAGTGAGATTCTAGGTAAGGGTTCTTTATTATCCTAAAGGGAAGGGGTTAGGCACCCTCTAAGATCCGCTAACTTGCGGTTGTCCGTTCAAACTTAGGTTTAATATTATTGTGCTAACATGCAATTTACAATTCTAAAGGTGTTCTAATTATTAAACTAACAAAAAGATATTTAAACTAGGCATGCAAATATTTAAAATAGATATATATTTAAAGAGATAGTAATGAAAGCAAATAATCATAAAAAGAGGGAATGAAGAGAATTTAGCGATGTTTCGCTTTTATTTTATTTTATGTGAATGTTTAACTTTGGGGTGCGCCTCCGGGTACCTGCAAAGACACTTAGTAGAAGAGTTAGTAAATAATAAATAAATTACCAAACAAACACAATGTATGTATATATAGATATATATGTAGAAGATATTTTTATTATATAGTGTGGGCTCAGCTAGTGTTATGCCAAGGATACTAAGACATGAGAAGCCAATATCGTTTCGGCTGCGGTCGACTCACCTCCCGGTAAACGATAATATGCATTCTCGTCTAATCTTTTCACTTTCCTCCTCGCCCACATATTCCGTCTCGCTTACCATGGAGGCCTCCAGTGTAGTATCAAGTTCAAATCAGCATAATAAATAGATAAGGGGGGGGGAGACGTCAAACATCAGTCCGACAACAACTGAAAACGGTAGAAATAGTAACAGCGACACAGCCCAAACTCGCTGGAAACTTCAGAATGACGCCGGAGTTTTTCACTCTGGCAGATGCCAAAAAAGAATCAGAAAATCAGCTCGATAAGCGATCAACGATGCGACAAATAGGCTAAAAATGCAAAGACAAATGAGCTGAAAATGCAGCGACAAATGAGCTGAAAATGCAGCGACAAACAGCCCCAAAATCGGTAACAAACATGGCGAGATCCGTAGCCAAATAGCCAAAAATCAGCCCAGCAACATGGCTAAAATCAGTCCCGAATTTATGCCAAAACAGCCCCAAATACAATGCCAAAACAGTCCCATATTTAATGCCAAAACAGTATCCAAAAGATGATCGAAATCAGCCCAACATAAAGCCAAAACTAGCAGCTAAATCCGTCTGAAAATGGTTAAAACCAGTAGCCAAAAAGGGCCAAAATCAGCAGCGAAATAGTCCAGAAATCAACAGATGTTTGGCTTAAAATGCAGCGATGGCATAACCCAAAACATAGCCAAGAATCGCTCAAATTTGGCCAAGTAAACACAAAGCAATTTAGCCTCAAATCGCCTAAAATGCAGTGATGGTTTGGCCAAAATAGTAGTGATTTTAACCCAAAATATCACCAAATCTGAGCAAAAATAGCGACTCAAGATAGCGGAATCGGCCGCGAAAAATCACGACAAATTTTATCTCATAAATACTGAAGAAAGGCTAGAAAGCGAGCAGTGATGAAGCTAACACAATGAAACATAATGTAGTATCTGTTCATTTTTCGGAGGCCAAAAATAGAGGCGTTGATAAGACATGTTGAGCTGCTGTGATAAAATGTTCCGGAGATGTATAAATGGCCAATATTGCGACAACTTGCTCATCAGAGAGTGATATTTGTGATATCAAAGTGTCGATGATCGTGGTGCTTCACTCTCATTGTGCTCAGACCATGCCAAGAAAGGAGAAAGAAAAGAATGAGTATTCAGCAGGTTCATGAGAAAACAGAGATGACCAGATAGTAAAATGCAAATCATGACAAAGGAACACGCATGATGTGAAGCTTTACCGGTGTGTAAATAGCGAACTAATGCCAAATAGGTAGTCTGACATATACGCAAATGAAGGATAAGCATGGATATATTAATCCTCCGAGATATGCAAAAAGGGACTCAGATTAATATTTAGACAAGCAGAGACAAGTGTGCAGTTAATCTGAAAGACATGAGGGTAAAAGGATAAACAAATAACTGCAAAGAGATGGCCTTTTAGTCGCACAGAATCGTTAGAACTAAAACATATGCCTACTCGTATGTGATACCCTTTAGCAAATAGAACATAACATGACTAATTTGATAAGCATGACAAAATGGACAAAGCAAAATGCTCTAAAAATGTGTTCACATCACTGAACCTGCTAGACATTAATACTATCACATCTTAAACTAGTCAAGATCAGATGTAACCCAAAGAAACCTCCAACTAAGTATCGAATTAGCCAAATAGTTCACAATATGAATGGGGTCTGTCTTTGAGCAGCGATTTGTATTTATCTAACCAAATAGACAATAAACGATGGCCATATCCAATTTTAACACAACAAACCAGCTCATCGGCATATTAATCATTAATATCTTAACTCGACGTAGTCATATATGATTAACTTAAACCTAAGCTAACAAGATAAATCCTCACAAACTTTGGCAGCGATTCATGTTGGACTGGACATGCTTAATAACTTATTAAATGATCTTAACAGTCAACATTTGATCAAAAAATTGTTTATTAGTCGACTGAAACCGAACATAGCAGACACTGCCGTCGACTAAAAAAATGTGCTTATCCCACATACAAATACATTACATAAAGCAGATTAAGTAAATCGATTAAAGAATTAAAGATGGAATCGTGTTTACCTTCTCCGGGTAGCGAACCGAGGCGTGGTCTCGACTCGTCGATTCCGCTCGGAGATGTTTTTGTTTATGCGATTAAGAAAGGCGAAAGTTTAAGGATGCTTTTGTGGTTTTTGATTGAGCTAAATTAAGAGTAAAAGACAGGGTGTTTTCTCTGAGTTTCTACAGATATAAGTCCTGATTTAGAACTCGAATTGAGAGTAAAAATTAAGCTTTCTTTGGATTTTTGTTCTTGGTTTCTTCAAAACTGAATAATCCTCAAGAATCCGACCCCTTAAAATAAAGAACAAATAGATGATATGCCAGATAAATTATCAAATTCCCGGGTCCCCCCCCCCCAATGCAGAACAAAGGGAGTCTTTTATAGGTGAAATGTGGGGTTTGAATTTTGAATAAAGTCGTTAGAGGTCTGATTTTTTGGACGATTCGTTGATTCAAATCGCGGATTTGGGGGGAGATAAGGGTATGGGCTGTGCAGGTTTCAGGGGCAGAGGGTGTGGTGGTGTCAGGGCAGAGGTATGGGGAGGGTCTGTGGCGACAGGGGTGAATGTGAAAGGATTTTCTTTTAGGTTTTTTTTGTTTTGTTTTATGGGTTTTATCGGCAGGATGATTTGGGAAATGAAGGTGAAGAGTGTGGGTTCAGATATGTGAAATTTGGTGATGGGGAAAATAAAGGGATTGCAGTGGGCCTTGCGGGTAAAATATTGGGCGCGAGGCTGAGTGCGGTCACAGTTTTTAGGTGTTGGTTTTAAGTAAAATTAATTACTGGTAAATTAGATTGATTAAATTGTGATTAAATTATTTAGGTGTTTTATTAATTTAAATTATTACAAAAATAAAGACGGGCGTGCTATTTAATTAGTGCTTAATATTTTATAATGCGGCGCTATTATTAAATTGCTTATTTGTGCATGTATTAATGTATTATTGATGCATTTTATTATAAAAATTATTTTGCAAAATTAGTGTAATTTTATAGTTAAGAACTGGACGGGAGGGTCAAAATTGGGTGTCAACACTTCAATATGAAGAGGCTCCGGTATAAATACTTGATAGAAAGGTTCAACGCCTTAGAAATAAAAATATTGCTTCCGTGAAAGTCCTATGGAGGAATCACTCCACAGAGGAAGCCACCTGGGAAGCTGAAGAGGCGATGAAAGTCAAATATCCATCCCCATTTGACTAAGGTAATAAAAAAAAGCGTTACATAGTACTTCATATGTGTGCAATTTGCATGTCTATATGCATGTGTTACAACCTTATTCTCATTCGAGGACGAATGCTTCTTAAGGAAGGGAGAATGTGAAGCCCCAAATTTGTTACAATAACAATAAACATTATTGTGTCTATGTGATTATGTTACGACCTTATTCACATTCGAGGACTAATGTTGCTTAAGGAGGAGAGAATGTAAAATCCGAAAAAAATAATAATAATATATAGTTGTGGTTGAGTTAATAAAATATATATATACAAGAAAACAAAGAATAAATTGCATGGGATAGAGCTAGTGTTAAAGTTGGATAAATAGATAGATAAAATGAAAATAAGAAGAAGAAAAAAAAAAGGATGCAATGCAGCATGCACGTCCATTCCCTTCTCCCCCCTTTTCATTTCCCCTCCAACTCTTGTCCTGCCACCTTTCATAGGTTATACAAACACTTCAACTTATATAGTGTATTTAGCACAAAATAAAGCACCTAGTACAAGGAATATAAATCAGGAAAATAATCAAGTGAACAAGAAGGAAAAAATCAAGAAAATATCAAGGGAGGAAGGAGAACAAGAAAATTAGGGAACACTAATGAGCAAGGACCACTTGTAGCAACCGAACCACAATCCTTTTTCACACTTACAAGGTGAGTTTTCTCACTCAGAAATTCTTGGTAACATCCTTTATTTTAAGTTCAATACATGTTAGAATAAGAATTGAGTGTTGAAAAGAAATATTGAACTTTTGATTGTTTAGACAACTAGTTGCGTCATGAACTTTACAAACTGTTCTCACTGAGTTATAATTGTTAGAATTTGATGAAATTCGTAAGAGTGGTACACCTCTCTATTATGATCATATAGAGCCAAAAATGAGGTAAAATGGACATACGGTTTGAAAGTTATCATAGTTCAAAGTTCCTGCCTTAGATTTGGCCGAAATTCGGAAAGACATAATTACTGTTGTTTTTATTGAGTTTTACTTATTAGAATTATATGAAAATTTACATGGTTGTAAATCTCTCTGTTACGGACAGATATAGATAAAGATTTATTAAAACGGACTTACGAGTTGAGAGTTATTGTAGTTTGAAGTTGCTGCCTCGGATTCATCGGAATCCAGAAGGCCAGGACATTGAAACGTAAAACTGTACTAATATGTGGGGAATATGAAAATTGTTGCTAAATGAAAGTTCTAGATCTCTCTGTTTTGGACATTATGAGACCTTACGGAGGGTCTATCCTGTTATACCCCGTAGTTCTGACCCTACATATGAAAGTGTACGAAAGCATGTAAGACTTAAAATTTTCTAAGGATAGGTTGACGGATTGTTCCGGACGGGTTTTAGTCAACTTTGAGGCGGGTTATGACCCGGTACATTGAGAGTTCCTAAGTGTTTCAAAGGCCTAGGGCGTAGTTCGTGGAGTCTAGATTTCAACGCAACCAACCATTCGTCGATAGGACGTCGGAGTAGAAAGTTATGAGTGTTACAAGTTCAGTGCGCAGTCGGACAAAAATGTGTTTCGGACAAAGGCGACAGGGCCGCGGCGCCAAGGCGGGATTTTTGGGCGGAAAAACTTAGGAAAGTCTGATTTCTCTTTTAAAAAGGCCATGGGAGGGTGACAAGTGTCCCCCCATCTGATTTTTCTTGCATGCCTTATATTGACCAAGTCTTGAAGACTTGGTCATCTTTCAAACCTCTCTCTCTCTAATTTAGCTCCTCCTTCTCTCTAAAATCCCAAGAGAAATTCTAGCCTTAGGAAAAATCTGAAAAGTTAAGAACAAGAAGGAAGCTTGTGGCTAGCTTGTTGGTGTTGTTGTGGTGGTGTTCTTGGCAAGGAAGCTAGCAAAAATATTTGGAATAAGTTTGGCTAAAACTTTAAGGTAACATTTCTTCCTTTAGAATTAGTTTCTAGTGTTGCATGTTAAGAAGAAAGAACTTGTGGTAGTGAATAATGCTCTTAGAGTCATTGCATATAAGAAATATGGTTTGGATGTGAAAGAATTGGTTAAGAAGATATTATGAGCATGTTGTAGCCTAAAAACTACCTTAGAATTATTTAGTGAATTGTTGTACCTAATGGGGCAGAATTTTACACACCCAAGTTTGGAGGTGTAATCCCCTTTAAAATGTTGGATTGTTGAGCCTTAAATGTGGTGTTTGGATGATAAATTCGGCCTTGAGAAAGGTGGCAAAGTGAGTAGAAACAAAGGAAATGCTGCCCAATTTTTCATAGAATTTAGTGACTTTGAACTTGGGTTGTTCTATTTTGAGATTAGAGGTTAATAAACGTATCATGATTATTATAGGTTGAAATATTACTTGCGGTAGTTGAGCTTAGCAAGTGGATTGACCAAAGAGGTATGTGAAGTTTTCCTATCTCTTGAGCATGAATAGATGAAACTATGTAGTACGGTAGACGTACAAGATTTGGTATTCTTACTTGTTTTAAGTATATAATGACTTGTTTCGTTTTAAGAATGTATAAGTCCCTTGGTTAGGGGAAAAGTATGATTTTACTAAAGTGTAGAGTTAATATAACAACTTTATGGGAAGTTGGTTTATTAGCTTCATAAAAGGTTAATGAGAAGAGATTTACTCTAAGTAAGATAAGTATATGAAGAGGCAAATTGATTTTAAGGCATCAATTGCCCAAAGGTTTTTATGTACATAGAAGAGTCACTTTTAAAAGAGTTGAAGTATGTAGTACTTGAGTTAAATTCCCGGTTTTCTTTTATTAAAGATAGGATTAAGTGCCTTAAGTAAACTAAAATGAGAGGGTATATGAACAAGACTAATAAGAAGTTATAAGTTTTCTTAACTTATTTATGATTATAATATGATGACAGTTTGAGCTAGTGTAAGAGTATATCTGAGGGGTAAGCCCCAAGATCGTTATACCACCTACTCCAGGGTAAGAGTATGTCTGAGGGGCAAGCCCCAAGATCGTCATACCACCTTCTTCAGTGTAAGAGTATATCTGAGGGGCAAGCCCCAAGATCGTTATACCATCTGCTTCAGTGTAAGAGTATATCTGAGGGGTAAGCCCCAAGATCGTTATACCATCTGCTTCAGGGTAAGAGTATATCTGAGGGGAAAGTCCCCAAGATCGTTATACCACCTGTTCCGTGGATTTGCTACCCACGATGCGAGGAATACCTCATGCGAGTCCTTATGGGCTTATGCGGGTGAAATAGTCCCATGCGGGCGGGTACAGCCTATGCGAGGAATACCTCATGCGGGTCCACAGGACCTATGCGGGTGAAATAGTCCTAGGAGTAGGGGTGCTTATTGATACTACGGGCGAGGTACCCTGTTTTGATCCTAAGACCCCTATTTTATGCAGTATTATATATATATACTTGTCACTCTCATTGTTAGTAAGGCACAGTAAAAGGTATTTTGATTGTCTTCCATGACTCCAGCTTACTCTTAGACTTATGATATCATTATTACAGTATTTTCCAGCTTTACATACTTGGTACATATTGTGTACTGACCCCCTTCCTCGGGGGCTGCGTTCATGCCGCAGGTAAGCAGATTGAGGATCCTCGTTCTTAGGATCACTATTCCGGTGTCAGAAGCTCCATTCCTCCGGAAGCTTGTTTATTGGTACGGATATTCCCTGATGCTATAGGTATTTTGTACATTCAGGGGTATGGCGGGGCCCTGTCCCGCCACAGTTGTTATCTTTAGAGGTCTGTGGTCACCTATGTGTTTTGGGCTATAAGAACCAGTTGTACTACTATACTTTTGTTTAAGAATGTTTTATGGAAGGCAGCCTTATCGGCTGGCCAGTGATGTTTACCTTTTTATAAGTTATGTGTTATGTATGTTCCGCTGCTATTCTCTGACATATACCTGACAGGGTACCCCGGTAGGGTACCAGTCGCGGCCCCGGGGTCGGGTCGTGACATATCCGACTTACGGATTGAGAGTTATCGATGTTTAAAGTTTCTGCCTCGGATCTATCGAGATCCAGGAAGGGCAGCGAATAAAAGTGTGAAACTGTACCAAATGGTACAGAATATGAAAGGATGGTTCACATGGAGACGTGTAGCTCTCTATTCTCGTCGTTTTGAGATTTTATGGGGCTTGAACGGGTTTACAGATTAGGAGTTATGACTATTCTAAGATTGAGTTATGTTTAATAAAAATTCTGCCGAAACAAATTTCATGTGGCTGTTTTGAGGATAAATTTGTGTTAGTTACCCAAAGTAGTTTTAAATGAAATTTGGTACAGTGAAAGATCCCCGGCTTACCTTAGTTTCCGCTTGAGAAACACCTTAGTTGGAGTTATGGTTAAAAAGTTATAATCGTTACAAGTATGAATGACAGAATGTTGGGAAAGAGAATATTATTTATTCGATCTTCTGAAAAATATGAAAAGTGAATACGTGTTCACATAAATATATAAATGGATCGGGTTGCACGCCGCAACAAAACGTAAAGTGAATACGTGTTCACAAATACGTAAATATAATGGATCGGGTTGTACGCCGCAACAAAACGTAAAGTGAATACGCGTTCACAAATACGTAAACATAATGGATCGGGTTGCACGCCGCAACAAAACGTAAAGTGAATACGCGTTCACAAATACGTAAACATAATGGATCGGGTTGCACGCCGCAACAAAACGTAAAGTGAATACGCGTTCACAAATACGTAAATATAATGGATCGGGATGCACGCCGCAACAAAACGTAAAGTGAATACGTGTTCACAAATACGTAAATATAATGGATCGGGTTGCACGCCGCAACAAATATGAAAGATGAATACATGTTCACCTATATATAAATATGAAAAGTGAATACGCGTTCACAAATATATAAATGTAATAAACATATGGAAATGCAGGGGAATGTCTAACGTATACTATGAGATAAAATGAAATGTTAGTTAAACCGAGAATTTCCTATGAGGAGTTGTTGCATATTTAAAAATGTTGTAACCTGATATGTTTTTGCAATATGCTTATTACGTTATAATGTGAATGCACTTGGAATATTGTGGTGTTACTTTGAATTGCAGGGTAAGGTTCTCACCATTGGATGGTAGAGCTGACTCTTTATTTAACATGTTTCAGGAAAGCGTGATAGAGGAAAGACTCCACGCCAAGGCTAGCGATCGTCCCGCACCCTCTTGTCATACCAAGTCCATTGCTTCGGGATTGGTACTCGTCAGGTTCAGAATGTCAGTTCCAGTGTCTCGGAAAATGCCCGTGTGGAATGGTCTCCCTTCCAACTTAGAACAATCTTTGTCAGTATGTCTATGTAGAAACAATATTTGCACGAGCATGGGCTCGCGTTATGTTTTTAATAAAGTCTTAAACAGATTTCTTTATTGTTATTTTTATTAATAGCTCCGTATTTGAATATAAGTTCAAATTTCTAAATAAGGAGAATTAAATGGTGCTCCTGGTGGGAAATAATTGTCCAGGTGCCATCACGCCCTAAGTAAAGGCTTAGGAAAAGTCGGGGCGTGACAGTAGCACTGCTTACTTATTACTTTACGTGGATGCTATCGTTCTTACTGCCTCCTCCGACGGATTGAAAAATGAGATTATTGTCTTGCTTAAGTCCGAATTTGCAATAACTGATTTGGGAAAGCTGAGTTACTTTTTGGGGATATCAGTGACCAGGTCTGCCAACCACATGTTCTTGTGTCAGTGTAAGTATGCAGAGGAGATTGTGTACAGGGCTAAGATGGCGAATTGCAAAGTTTCACCTACTCCAGTTGATTCGAAATCTAAGCTCAGTGCTATGGATGGTGCTCCAGTCTCCGATCCTACCACGTAGTGAGTCTTGCAGTGTACTTGATATCTCACATTCACGAGCGGACATTACTTATGTTGTTCAAGGTATGCCTATTCACGCGTGCCTGCGAGTCTCATTTCACGGCTCTTAAGCGTATCATTCGATACATTAAGGGCACACTTGATTATGGTTTGCATCTATACCCATCTGCACCAAACATGTTGCTCTCTTATACGGATGCAGATTGGGCAGGGTATCCGGACACGCGACGCTCCACCTCCGACTTTTGTGTATTTTTAGGGGATAATCTGATTTCTTGATCTGCCAAGCGACAGACTGCCCTATCTCGATCCATTGCCGATGCTAAGTACAGAGGCGTTGCAAATGTGGTAGCTGAGATTTGTTGGCTCAGAAATTTACTATTAGAACTTTAGTGTCCATTGCGTCATGCATCTATTGTGTTTTGTGATAACATCTCTACCATCTATCTTTCTCATAATCCGGTTCAACATCAGCGAACCAAGCATATTGAGATAGACCTACACTTCGTTCGTGAGAAAGTTGCGCTAGGCCATATCAGAGTGTTACATGTTCCATCATCCTATCAGTATGCAGACATATTTACCAAAGGACTTCCCAGACAGTTAATATAATTTAACTGTCTGATCCAGTCTCAGCGCCCGGCCTCCTCCCGCTCCGATTGAGGGGGTGTGTAAACATGTATATTATAGAAACAATTGTATCCCTACCCATAATTATAATATTTTCATATATTGTGTAAATATAATTATGGTAAGACTAGGATTCCTCTTTTGTATAGGTTTAGGATTTCTATTGTATAAGGTATGAATATTGTACTCTATATATACTTTGATATTAATGAGAAGACTCCTTGGAGATTAATATAATTTTACCAGACTTATAATGAAGTCAATCCAAGATGATGGAACACAAAGTAGAAAGCACTAGGAGATCTAATTATAAATTTCTTGGATTCAAATGTGGAAGAAACTAGCTAATTATTAGCTGGCTAGATTAGACTTGAAGATTTTTCATTAATGTTTTGACAATTTTCTTGAGTACTGTTTTTAGTCACTTTCCCATTCATTAGAGTTGTCCATGAACATGCATTAAAAGAATTTGTACCAAGTAGCCTTCTTGTCCCTCAGCTTTCATCATTTATTTTCCTGTCTCTTTTCCACTTCTCTATTTAAGAGACACTCCAATTTTTCACCCTCTTTATATTCAGTCCCAAATATGCTTTTAACACTCACTTATATCATCTTCCTTAATTTTCTTTAGGATGTTAGCGAAAAAAGGCTCAAACAAAAGAGATCCTGAAGCTACAGATAGTAGCATGAAAAGTGGCTATAGTTTCAAGAGAACGTCATCAGAATTATCTCCTATAAAGATGTTCAAACGTTTAGGAGGAAAGATGGTGGCAGTAGTGAGGATGATGTCTCCGAGTGGTAGTCGATGGAGAAGTTCAGGGAAAGTTAATTCTGCAGTAAATTTTAGGAGGCCATCTGATTCAACAATCAATTCTGATCATAGGGTTGAGGCCATCAAAGATTGTATCCACTTCATCAATTCATCGTCTTCTTCCCGTTTGCCCAGATCTAATTCTGTTTCTACCTGAGTTATCTTGTACGTAGCTGTTCATCTAATTAGTAAGATACTATCATTACAGTCTATATATAGTATAATTGGTCTTGCTTTGCTTTGTGATCAAGTTAGGAGAAAATGTTTTCTTTACTCCTAAACGTAGGGGATATATGATCAGGTTCCCTCTGACTGTGGGGTCTTATGGATTGATTATCTATATTGTTGTAAATTTTTACTGAAATATGATTTATCATTTAAGCATAATCCAACCTTGCTAGCCAGTTGGGAGAAGTCAGAATATTAATAAGCTTGATACAGAACTGAACCTATCCTAACACGGGGATCAATATACTGAATAAATTATAAGTAGTAGCAATTTCCAGCTTGGATTTTGTAATCACGTTGATATTCCACTATGCTGATTGATTCTATTAGTTGCTTGAGGGTATGTGATGTTGTCTGTTGTAAATTTTATATGATTTTCGACGATCCTCACCTCTTAATTAAACTAGCTTTTAGAATTGAATTAGTCTTAATATCCATTACTTATTTTGTGTTCAGCCTCTTCTGGTTTACGTCACTAATTTCAGCCTCTTTACCTCGCAAGAAAATAGGAGTAGCTCATATCAAGTGAGTAGTTCAATTCAACAGTACTAGTAATAGATTACAGATGGAAGAAAAATCATAAATTTCATACAATAAAGCAGAACTGTTATGTTTTCAATTCTCAATAAAAAGAAAATTAAGCAGACTCACAGGGAATCATTCTTTCTTAGCAAAGAGGCCACCATTGCTATTCTTCTTAGGAGGAACAACACCAGTAGTGCCCTCTACTTTTGCCAAAATTGGATCCATTATTTACAAAAAGACTCACTTAAGTCATTTTTGGATAACTTAGCTTAAACTATTATAAGGAAAAGAGTCACGTTAAACACAATTATATTTTTTCTCATTTAGATGCTAAGCAAAAAACAATCTCAAAAATCAATTACTAATTAACTCTCTTAATAATAGTGTTGAATGAAACGTTGCCCGACGAGTATGAAGGCATTCAAGACCTTACAAAAATTAACTAGCCCACTAGGTGTCTATATTTAATACTTAGTAATAAATTAAACTCATATATTAAAACTTATGGAGATGAAAAGTTGTAAGTAATGAAGGTAGGCTATATAATAACCGCTATTGTTGGGTCATCACCTATTGCATCCATGTACGTAAATCCTCAAGACCCAACAATAGAGCAAGGACAGAAATCAAGCACAGGGAGCATCTTGGACATGTCATGCTGCTTCTTGATAAGCTTAATTAGACATAATTATTTTTTTCGGTATCTTTTTATTTGTATAATTATCTTATTTTCGTATTTTCCATTCATTATATTTATTCATGACAAAGATTCTCATTTAACCAAAAAATTATAATTCAAAAAAATTGATGTCCAATTATATATTTTCTACTTTGGTGTTAATTATAACTCACTATTATTTATCTTAAACAAGATTAATATATGGTACCGGTGTAGTTACC
Organism: Przewalskia tangutica; assembly: GCA_029844215.1. Taxonomy (NCBI): domain Eukaryota; kingdom Viridiplantae; phylum Streptophyta; class Magnoliopsida; order Solanales; family Solanaceae; genus Przewalskia; species Przewalskia tangutica. Next base: position 4,687,669 of record CM056723.1, on the reverse strand, counting down.
TGGCTACAATATTTTATTATAGTGTTGATGGAATTACTTGGCCACAATTTTATGTAGCATGACCAAATATGACTACTTACCATTACATGGTTAATATTGGCAAAGTTGTTTTTTTGTGAAGGCCGCTTTCTTTCTTCTTACAAGTGCAGTAAACTCGACGACGCAATACCGCAAAACCACGCCGCCGCTTAAATCACACTTGGCAAGCCAGGTGTGACAGGCTCCCCCCAAGAGCCCCCAAGAGGCGAAGGCAGGCCAGGCATTATTCTGGGGTTTCGAACTTGTGACCAAGCTCTCCCACACCACCCATCGAGATACCTCTCGCCTTCAAGCACTAACCTGCCTAGTGCGCTCTGATTTAATATTGGCAAAGTTGACTGAGAATAAGAAAGTACTTTACAAAGTGAATTTGATAGAGAGATCCCAAGAAATGTTGTTAAGGAGACAAATTTGCAACGACTAATTTACAAGAAAATCAATTTATTTTTTACACATCTCCTTGCCATGAACTATATATTTTTGTTGCCTTTTCTAAATAATAAATATAGAAAAATCAAAATATTTCGGTGAGAGCACTAAACTATTTAATTTTTCTCATTTTTATTTTGGCAGAAAAATCATAAGCGAAAAGTTTAAAAAAACGTCCAATTATATTAGAACTTTAATTAAATGTAAAAGAAAAGTGATGTAACATGTTACATGTCTCTTTGGTACAACAACAACAATAACATACCTAGTAAAATTCCGCCACGTGGGGGTCTGGAGAAGGTAGAGTGTAGAGCGGTTGTTTCCAACACCTTTCTTTGGTAAAGAAACACAATTTTTTTAATTAACTCTATTAATTATATATGTTAAATGTGTTTATGTTTTTTCATTCCAAAGATGAATGAAACGTTGCCTAACGAGTATTGAGACATTCAAATTCTTACTAAGTTTTAACTACCCAGTAATTAGTTATATTTAATGATAATAAACTCAACAACAACAATAACATACCCAGTGTAATCTCACACCGTGAGATATGAAAAGAGTAGAGTGTACACAGATCTTATATTCACCTTGATAAGGTGAAAATAAATAATATGGAAATGTATTTTTATTTTTTTTGTTAACAATAGAAATGAAAAGTTAAGTTATAACTATAAACACAAAAAATTAATTATTTGGACGAATTTAAAAAATATATATATATAATTGACTTATGTATATGGTGTTATGTCTTTAAAGATAGAACTCATTCGTGATTGAAGATGTACATGGTTTAACATCTTAATGTTTATACTAAAATACAAATTAGATGAGGTGAAGCGTAACCTGACTTTACCGAGCTTCAACACTTGAGCACGGTTTAAGTAATCATTTAACAACACTACTTTTCAGTGAGAGACCTACATAATATCAAAAATCTGTAATTATGAATAAATACTACATCTAAATGCAATTGCTAATAAAAGCATTAATTTTATTCCCCAAATGATCGATGATTCATTTTTGCACAAGTACTTTGTCATTATAAATTAACAGGGGGAAAAAAACATGCATGAATTTGTTTTTCTGTTTAATGTTTTATATGTATATTTTCTTCTAAATTTGATTTTTAATTTTGTTTTCTTTGACATGTCTCACAATGTATTTGTTTGTAATTTTTGGTATCATAAAATATTTTATATATTTACAATTAAATTTGTATATAATATAATACTTCATATCACTGCGCGAAACGCGAACAAATTAACTAATTTAAAGTTAATGAGGTTTGACCCCATTTAAATTTAAAGGCCCTAAACGTTTTTTATTTTCATAATAACTCATAGATTTTTTGCTTCAATCTCAGCTCCACTAAACGGAAAACGAGTTCTTCAACAAAAGGTTGTTTGAACAACCATGAGTTATTTTATATAAGAATTTCATGTTCCATTTTTGTAAAAAATGAATTTTGGGTCTAACTCAACCCCAAAAGCTAGTTTGATGAGTGAGGATTGTTCAAGTTCATATAAGAAGTTCATCGACTCATTCCATATTCGACGTGGGACTCTTAATACTTCACCGCACGCTCAGAACTTGTTAACTGGAGTGTGGATGATATAATTTGGGGGTCCAACATCGGTAGACAACGAATTGAAATGAGTCTGACTCGGATAACATGTAAAGAATGGATCTTGGTCTAACTCAACCCCAAAAACTAGTTTGATAAGTGAAGATTGTCTAAGTCCATATAAGAAATTCATTTTCCCATTTCACATCTTAACAATTTTATTTTAGTATTAACAACCACTTATTAAACGTTCTTTCTTCTTTAGTTAACTACTTAATTAAATCATTTTCATTGGGCTGCATACACTCGGTGTTAAACTGGGCCTAGACCTCCCACACAGACCTTGAGAAGTCCAAAGGACAAATATCAGTGTCTAACGAGCTAATCAGCTGTAATTCACTTGTAAACCGTCCAATTCTAGTGTCAATGAAAATACAAATATGAATTGTAGATTGAGACAATTTAGTGTCTAATTTCTTCCAACTCACAACTCGCGATGTAATTAGAAAGCTTAAGATTAATACAGCCATTTTACTCAAAAGTTAGAGGAATGAAAATAGTTAATAGTCCTAAATAAGATTTATCCGACTTACGCGTGATAGCAGCTGTATTTGTGAAAATTAGTCATATTGTACGTGTCTGTTACACGTGTGCGTCGCGTCAATATATAAAAGCACATACAAGACAATTCAAACGATGTCTTCCAACTATAAAATAGAAATTTAAAAAGTTTCGACTGACGTGGTTGCGCCATTGCGTTAATCAAAGCATTTCAAGACACTGAAGAAAGAATGCGGTAAGCATACAAGAGTGCACACTCACAAAAAATGGTGTCAACGTTTTAAAAAAATCATGTAATTAAGAAAATTAAATTATATTAAAAAATTGATATTCCAACAATAGCTACCGCGGTTCAAACTAAACTTAATCTTTCATATAGAGGGACGAGTTGGTTCAACATGTTCTTGTACATCTTGGATTGGCATGATGATGAAACTTTAACCATAAGTACAGGATATCTTGAATTTAAAGACCAAAAGATTAAGACTTCTTATATATTTTAAATAAAAATACAGTCTGGTGCACTAAGCTCTCGCTATGCGCAGGATCCAGAAAATAGCTGGAGCACAAGGATATATTGTACGTAGTCTTACCTTGCATTTCTGCAAGAGACTATTTTCACGGGTTGAACCCATAACATCATGATCACATGATCTCAACTTTACCAGTTATTCCAAAGCTCCCCTTCACAAATTTTAAATCTAAGAAATTAAGTAAAGTATAATTTTGATCAATATAAAATATTTTCTTAAAGGGTAAAAGAGATAAACTAACGTTTATGTCATGAGAATGCAATTTAATTCAAGTATCATAATCCTCGTTATGTTACAAAATATTTGGAGTGCAAGTTCAATAACGGGAGTGACCTTGAGACAGGCGTTGAGATAAGGCTTGATATACGGGTCATTTCAAAGAAAGGAAGCTTCAAGTATGTCGGGTCTATTATCCAAGGGAATGGAGATATTGATGACGATGTCACACATCGTATTGGGGCAGGGTGGATGAAATGGAAGTTCGCATCTGGAGTTTTGTGTGATAAAAAAGTGCCACCAAAACCTAAAGGTAAGTTCTATAGGGTGGTGGTTAGATCGACTATGTTGTATGGGGCAGAGTGTTGGCCGGTCAAGACTTCGCACACCTAAAAGATGAAAGTTGCAGAGATGAGGATGCTGAGATAGATGTGTGGGCATACAAGGAGGGATAAAATTAGGAATGATGATATCCGAGACAGAGTGGGAGTGGTCTCGGTGGAGAATAATATGCAAAAAGCGAGGTTGAGATGGTTCGGGCACGTGTAGAGGAGTGACACAAATGCCCCAGTGCGGAGGAGTGAGAGGTTGGCTATGGACGGGTTTAGAAGCGGTAGAGGTATGACGAAGAAGTATTGAGGAGATGTGATTAGACGGGATATGACACATGTGCAACTTACCGAGGACATGACCTTAGATAGGGGTTGTGGAGGACATAGATTAGGGTAGAAGAGTAGTAGGTAGTCCATCATAGTCCTACTTACGCTTACAAACTGGTAGTTGTTATGTTATTATTGTAGGCCTACTTAGCCTATCATACGTGTAAGTGCAATATTGTTTTATAGTCCTCTGTCGTTTGATTTCTGATGTTATGTGTTCTCTAGTGTACTTTGTTTATCTTATTTATTTGCGTTAGTTACTGCTTCTTTTTTCATAGTGCGCTATCATGGCTTATTCGTTTTTATACCAGCATATTCATACTACTTTAAATTTCTTGTCCGGATCTGACCGTTTCTCCTGCTTTGCTTGTAATTGTTCTTTGTCTTGAGTCGATGGTCTCTCGGAAACCGTCAAGGTAGAGATAAGATTTACATACATTTTATTCCCAGACCCCACACTGTGAGATTTTACTGGGTATGTTATTGTTGTTGTTTTCTCAATCACATGATAATCTGAATTTATAATAATTAAAGTTTTAATATGTGCACGTAGAGTTTAGCTGCATTACTTCCCACAAAATTAGTACCTCAAATAGATAAACAAACTCTTAATTGATCACAAAATATTAAACTATAACTTTATTCAACTCAAAGTTTATATTTAAAATAATACTTAGTTTTTGAGGGATATAATAATCACATTCACAACTCTTTGAATATAAGTTTTAGTCAATCTCAAATACTTAATAATTGGCATATTGGTATGTTAAAAAAGGGGAAGAAATAGGATTAAGTAGACGTATGTTCCAATTCCCGATTCTTTTAGATTTTTAGGTTAAAATGTATTTTAAAAAATAGGATTAGAGCTTATAAAAGTAGTTCAATTCAAGGATATTTTAGTACCAACATTTATATTTATGTTGTAACAATATGGAAGACTATGTTGTCTTGATCTCAATTTTTATATTTAAATATTTATTGAAACAAAACATGTCATATTAAAAATTTAAAGGAAACAAAAAATAACACAAATTGCTAATTAAAGAGATAAATATTTTAGTTAATAAGTAAGTAGGACTCCTTGTCTCCTACTAACTCAAATTTAGAAAAAGGAAAGGAAATAGAGGAGTACGTTAGGTCTCATTGGTGTTAATCTTATAATACGACTTGGAGTCCGGTGGCACTAATTGATATTAGAATCTCACACAAATTCATATTAGGAAGAGGTTGAAAGTTAGGATGTTGTCCCACGGATAATTATTTACTGAGCCGTCATTTAGGGGTCTTAGCTGGTGATCCGGGTTGTTTCCCTCTCGACGATGAAAGAGTATTTTAGTTTTGGAAAGTGATGAAACACACGAATTGAACGAGATATACTACATCACCATTGATGGAGCAGTTATGATTTTGCAATAAAGAAACGAAGTCGGTGAGGAAGAAAAGAAATGGGAGAAAATGAAATTATTATTGATCCTCTTCTGAAAGTTTTCTTATATACAAAAGTAAGAGTTGTAATGACTAAAATGCCCTAATCATTAATCTAACTAACTAACCACCTTCTTCCAACAAATATCTTCTTTCACTAATATCTACTTCACTATTAATTACAATGAATGCTAATCAATGTGTGTCAATTATCTCAACACCCTCCCTCAAGCTAGGAGTTATGAAGATGTTCTTCAATTCTAGCTTGGATATTATTCGACCATGTTGTGGACTCCCAAGTGCCTTAGTTAGAACATCAGCCGGCTGCTCATTCGAAGGCATGTAAACTGTTTTGATCAGCCCCTTATGTATCCATTCTCTCACAAAGTGACAATCTATATCGATGTGCTTTGTCCGCTCATGGAATACTGGATTCACAACTATTTGAAGTGCTGACTTGCTGTCTATAAACACATCTATAGGTTGATGTACCTATATTCCCAATTCTGCATATAAACCAGTGATCCAAACCACTTCTGCGGCAGAGGCTGCCATGGCCCTGTACTCTGCCTCAACAGAACTTCTGGACACAGTAGCTTTGTCCAGAATTAGCGAAAGATTCTCTTCCGACTTGCTTGATGCTCCGATCGAAAACAAATCAGTGGGGCCATGCCGGTAAGACTGAATATGCGGATTGGAAGGGTTGAGGATAGAGTTTCTTTTTCATTTCCAAGGTAGTTGGCAAGAGCTATAGCAGCTTACGATGCAGTTGATTCGGAAACATACGCCAGGGCGGTTGAAGCGAGCAAGAAAACGTAAGCAGCTGGGAATGTTGTCCGCCTAAAAGACCTGACATCTCCAACTATTCTTTTGATAGAGCAAATCCAGGCTGAATGACTTACTCAAAACCGGATTTTCGCCACTTGACCGCAGGGAAAGGAGCTGAAAGCAACTCGAACGAATGTGAGAGGCGCAGAGCCACTTTTCTTTATGTAGCAGGGAAAGGAGCTGAAAGTCACTCGACTGTTAAGGAATACACTATAGGAGAGTCAAAGAATAGGATGCATTCTGGCGGACGCATGCGTGTAGGAAGGCCGACGACTACATAAGCTAAAAGACTACGTCTATCCGCCCTTAAGTGGTATTACCAGCCATTCTGGGCCAAAGGCTCCTTCTTTCGCGGGTCTCTTTTATTGGACTCTTAGTAGGCGGCACTAGAATCCCTCTTCTTTCGTCCTCAAAAGTAGTATCCTCTCCTGTATAACCGTTGTGACACAAAAGACAGAAAAACAACCTAATACTATACTAAACACAACAAAAATAGGAAAATACTTAACTAAAAAGGACTCAAAAGAGTGTATAGAATACACTAAACAATAGTTGAGGAGATTGAAAGCCCTAATTACCTTCATAACTGATTTAAACTCCAAGTGTTTTCATTCCTAGTTTATTCTTGCTTATTATTTAGTTGTTAGTTTTTAGTTTAGAAACCAAAACTCATTAACGTTTGTCAAATAGAAACTAAAGGTTCGTTAATCGGTACTTGATAATTCAGTCTCTGTGGACGATACTCGGTCCTACCAAATTTTATTACTCATTGCGATACGTACACTTGCGTAGCATATAGAAAAATCGCAATAAGTACGCGTCTTGCATGTCCCTTCAAGGTACCAAATTGTTGACATCTTTACTAAGGGTCTTCCCTTGGTTCTGTTTGAAGATTTTAGGGACAGTCTAAGCGTACGACAACCGCCCGCTATGACTGCGGGGTGTAATAGAATACGTGATGGACACGAAAACCGTGTATCACCGAAACGACTTTTCCATAATATTCATATTAGTTATCATATTTGTAGAATTCTTATACTAAGTGTAATTAGGATATTAGTATTATAGTATGAATAAGATTTTTCATATTTAAAGATTGTATATTATATATATAAACCTATATATGGGTCGGCCTTCATAAGGATTGTAATTTGTAATATTAAAAATAAGATATATTATATGTTTCAACTCATTGGTGGACCTACATTGAGTTTACTAAGTGCTTGATCATCCTTTTCTTTTTACCTACACACTATATATATTAGCTAGTAAATATTAATAGTACTATGCGAGGATATTGATTCATGAGCACCCAATCTGCCTTGAATTTTGAAAATTCAAGGCAGTTGAGCGTGCACAACTTAAAATCTTGTATTCTCCACTGCTTCAACTGAATTGATACTTACTAACAGTTTCATATATTTAACTCGTCCTCGTCCTGTTATACACTTTTAGCAATAAGGGTGTTGGTGTAGCTTGTCTCCGTTGGAAAATGATTTCTTCTAAATAAGGTAATTACATAAACTCTACGAAAGATTTAAAAACAATCTGGCATGAACTGTCTCCTTTGCAGTATTAGAAGTTTCTATTACCTTCAAATTAGATGTGCAACATTAGTTATGAAACTAACGTATTCTAACAAGTTTCATTACATCTTATATATGGTAATTATTTACTAAATGACATTCTAATGCCATGAGTTGCAGCTAACGCCTTTATAGAACTCCACAGTCAAGGTTGTTGTAAAGCAGAAAGATTTTCTCAAGAAAGAGTTAAAGCAGGAAAAGTTGTAGGTTAGAGGCTTTATTTGTCCATACAAACATACGTGTTTCGATATTTCTTGCTTTGTAAGACTTCCCATGTGCCTAAAACGTCAACTCCGCAGTTCATTACTCCCTCTATTTCAATGTATTTGGCTTGATTTGGACCATGAGAGTCAATTAACTAATTAATGTTCGGCGTGAATTCAGACATAAAAATTTTGAACTTTTTTGTAACAAAATTTACATATTTGAGAACTACATTAAAAGTATTATGAGTCACTCTAGTTAACAATTCAAAATATTTAAAAAGTATGGTCAAAGAAAATATCATTTGACTGTGCAAATAGTAATTAATACAAACAAATTAAAACGAATAAAGTATAATACCGTAGAAGGATATGAAGTAAAATGGTTGATATCACTCTACCTTTAATTAGAGACGGCCATTTTGAGCTCCTAAATTAATGAACAACCTTTTCGGTATAGAGTGATTTACCCCTTCCTACTTTTTTTTTTTTTTTTTTTTTACGAAATACAAGACAGCAGAAACTACGATTTAATAGCTGAAACCACATCAGCCGATTAACCACACTTGGCAAGCCATGTGTGGATTTACCCCTTCCTACTTGATTATAAATTTAGATTAAATGTTAAACCAATATTGAATTTCAGATATCAAGGTTAAACCGAATACTCTATTTAGTATTTAGTCAGTTAGTATTATCAATTATGAGACTACTGGGAGCCGAAAGAGAAAAATGTGTGGTGCCCTTTAGCTTCTAATTCAAGCCTTCCAATTCAGAAAAAAATCTTTTTAGAACAGTTTTCCAGGTTTTGGAACAAATCCCTATTTCTCAACATAGATAAACCGATTCCCAACAACTGTCCACTTCGTGTGATTACCTTTTTATAAAAAAATTTCTTTTCTTGTTAAATTTTCTCTCTTCAAGTAATATGTTCCGTTTTGCTCTTCTTACATTGCATGGTCAATGTAAGATGAAAGAATAAGAAGTTCCACATTTTAATATACTTTACATATTTGTTTGTAGTTTATGGTACTACTTCTCTGATATAGTTTGACTCGACACTTTTAATATACTTTACATATTTGTTTGTAATTTATGGTACTACTTGTGTGATATAGTTTGACTCACACGAAATTTAAGAAATTAAGAAAAAAATTTGAATCTTGTAATCTAAAACAAATTAGAGATACATTAAGCGTAAAATGTAAATGTAAATGTTAAAGTTAAATTGTTCCAAAATAAAAAAATGTATCATTCTTTTTTAGATAAATTAAAAAGAAAAGTGTATCACATAAATTGGACAGAGTAATACTTAATATTCAAAGAAAGTAAATTACATCCAAAATTTCTAAACATCGATATTTTTGTTCTTTATTTACGAATTGATCGAGGGTATAAAGATTTACGACTAGAATAACAAAAATCAATCGAAAAAACAGCCGATAGATTTCGAACAAATAATTAAAGATATACTTAAAATCTGTATCAAGTACATGGCCAAGTATAAAGTACATGAGAGTTGAGACGTGTGCACCTGTATGAAGCTAAGTCAAATTTAGCAAGGTTAATGAACTTTTCGTATGGAAATAAAATGCATTACATTCCTAATTTCCTATCAACCGAATAAGGACCTTTCTCTTGTTCATTGTTAAAAAGTTCTCAACAACTCTCTCCTAAACCTTTCCCTTAATACATTCTGCAAGTATATATAAAAACCCTACTCTCCCTCTCCACTTTAACACACTCTTTCTTTCTCTACTTCACATAAACCAAAACAAGAGAAACTATTTTTCATATTCACCATGGATCCTATATTACTTTATTTTGGAATAGTAGCTGCATCTACTGTTTATCTTCTTTGGTTCTGGCTCTTAGCACAGAGACTAAATGGTCCAAAAGTGTGGCCATTAGTTGGAAGCCTCCCTTATACTTTCATGAACAGAAGGAGATTTCACGACTGGATTTCTGAAAATCTCAGATCAACAGGAGGAGCTGCAACATATCAAACTTGCACTATTTGCATACCATTTCTTGCTTGGAAACAAGGGTTTTATACTGTTACATGTCACCCAAAAAACATCGAACATATCCTTCGGACCAGGTTCGATATCATATATACTTGTGATTTTAAACATGTCATTATATATGTGTGATTGTAAAATTATGTAACTAAGGATAAAATAGAAAGTTTGAGGCTATAAAATTATGTAACTATAGGTAGAATATCTGTTATTTTTGGAACACCCTAAATTGAAAATAGTATAGGGAGTATTAAATAGTACTCGTATTATGCATCACACATATTTGAAGGGACAAGTCTAGGATGTTTTTGTCGGTCTTTCATAAAACATTGAAAGCAAAAGAGGACAGTGAGTCATGTCGCAAAATATCTCCATATACATTTAGCTAGTAGTAGTATATTTAATTTATTTTCCTATATATACGTGTGCTAAACCTGCAGGTTTGATAACTACCCTAAAGGACCAACTTGGCAAAATGCATTCGATGACCTTTTGGGTCAAGGCATATTCAACAGTGATGGTGACACGTGGCTGATGCAAAGGAAAACAGCAGCTCTTGAATTCACGACCCGCACACTTCGACAAGCAATGAACCGGTGGGTGAATCGGACCATCAGAACTCGTTTGTGGGTGATATTGGATAAGGCTGCTAAGGAGAAAAATCCAGTAGAGTTACAAGATTTATTGCTACGTTTAACATTTGATAACATATGTGGACTTACTTTTGGTAAAGACCCTGAAACACTTTCACCAAAAATGCCTGAAAATCCATTTGCTATAGCATTTGATTCAGCCACTGAAGCAACTATGCAAAGACTTTTATACCCTTATTTTCTTTGGAGGTTGAAAAAATTTCTTGGCATTGGAGCTGAAAAGAGATTAGAAAACAGCCTCAAAGTTGTCGAAAAATACATTTCGGAGGCCTTAGATTCACGTAAGGAAAGTCCATCAGATGATTTATTGTCACGTTTCATGAAGAAAAAGGACATAAATGGCAATTCATTCCCAAGTGATGTACTAAAACGCATTGCTTTGAACTTTGTCCTAGCTGGACGTGACACGTCATCAGTGGCTATGAGCTGGTTCTTCTGGAACGTCATGAACAACTGCCACGTGGAAAATAAAATAATTGAAGAAATATCAACAGTTTTAAAGGAAAGCCGCGGTGAAGATCATAATAAATGGACTGAAGAGCCCTTGAATTTTGATGAAGCTGATCAACTGATTTATCTCAAAGCAGCTTTGGCTGAAACTTTACGTTTGTACCCTTCAGTCCCTGAAGATTTCAAATATGTCATTTCCGATGATGTTCTGCCAGATGGCACGTGGGTCCCGGCTGGTTCAACAGTAACTTATTCTATCTATTCTGTGGGGAGAATGAAAACGGTTTGGGGCGAGGATTGCATGGAGTTTAAACCGGAAAGGTGGCTCTCTACCGGAGGAGACCGGTTCGAACCGCCCAAAGATGGGTATAAGTTTGTGGCATTTAATGGTGGACCGAGAACTTGCTTAGGCAAAGACTTGGCATACCTCCAAATGAAATCTGTGGCTGCTGCAATATTGCTTCGTTACCGGCTTTTGCCGGTTCCAGGTCATAAAGTTGAACAAAAAATGTCATTAACTTTGTTCATGAAAAATGGGCTTAAAGTTTACTTGCATCCTCGTGAACTTGCACCTACAGCTCCAAAGGTCGCTATGTCTGCTTGAAGAAAGGGCAAAATGGGAATTATACATTTACTTTTGAGGATGTGATTGTGCTATATATGTGGATGGATGGTCTGATGGCAATATTGGACATCTTAATTAATTGTACTTGCTTTGTTATATTTTCACTGTGTTTGTTGTTAATTTGTTTGGTTATTTGAGTTTTAAGAACAATTGTTGGAGGGATACTACTATAGTCTATAGTAGGATGATGTTGTCCATATTTCATATGTTTCCCAATGTTCAAATAAAATTTCAAAATTTTTAGCTTCTTTTAGTGAGTTTATGTCCCTTTCTGACTTTTGTGTACTAATTAATAAAACAAACGTCATAAACCAAAAAAGGCTTTGAAAGTTATGTTATAAAACAACAACAAAAATATTGTAGAGAAAGGAAAAATAGTTCTTTATTTTTCTTATGCGAAAAAAATATCTTTATTTATAATAGAAAATTTGACTTGATCCGTCCTAAAGTTATTAATCATAACTTTTCTTGTAGAGATAAACATTCACAATAATAAATAATATTTATAACACTCCTCTTGAATGTTTATTTGGTAGATAATGTGTCTCATTAAAACCTTACTAGAAAAGATTCAGTGAAAAAAAAATTAGTAAAAGAAAAAAAGTACACATTTTTATAATACGCCGGTTGGTTGCCTCATTAAAAACCATACAAAGAAAACTTAGCGGGACAAAAACTTGAATCTTCACATCTCAATCTTGTGCACCATCTTCTCGAAAGTTGCAGTTTGTAGACACTTGGTCAATAAATCAATCATATTATCACCCGAATAATTTTTTTGCACGTGTTGTGAAGAAAAACTTTGGTGAAACATGATTTGTCCTATCTCCTTTTGTGACCCCTCCCTTTAGTTGGGTTGTGTATGATGAATGCGTCTCCAGTCTTTAGATAGAATTTCATTGGCATATAATATTGTTTCAATCACTCCAAGTGTATTCCTGACTTGCTTATAAATAGATGTTATCTTATATGATTTGACTGTCATGTAGAACAATATCGATGTAATCCCTAATAGGGTAACAAAATATATAAGTGCATCAATTGCATGCAGATATGACATTTCAGGACCAAAGAGTTCTGCGGGTTTCTCAATTCAACTTCTTTCAAAAGATAATCTATTGGTTTTGGAAACTCTTCAAGAATTCGAATAATATTCAAGTAATCAATTTACAATCATAAAAAAGTAAGGTTAATATAGTCATGTGTACCCTTAGCCAATGAATACTCGTTATGATAAAATCACATTCACTTTGCTTGATTTAATCCTTATAAAAATTATGAACATATTTTTACGACATGTATATGCTTCATGCATTTATAATTCTTCACGAATATTCATATAAATTTTGTCAAGTAACAATATCCATTAATATCTAAACGCGTGACATTTTCTGTTGTCTGGACTGCAGGTCCAATAAGCTTGAAGCTTACCAAATTGCGTCAATTCACTTGGAAATAATGTCTACGTTAGCATGCTTTATAGACGTAGAATTCAAATCTTCATTTTTTTTTTACAATATTGTGCTATATTGTACCAAAAATATTATCGACGATATATCATTTGTATCGGTTCGCTTGTGTTATACCCCGTATTTCCAGAGTATGTACGTGAGGGCGTACGTATTAAATTTTTGCCTTAAGAATTGGCTAGGACCGAATTTTGGGCACCAGTGCCGATTTGAGTCGTTTTTCGACGAAACGTTTCCACAGCTTACGTTGGGAAAATTCCGGCTATGTCATTTACTATTTTTGCGGATTTTTCCGAGAGACGAAACATTTTGGACCAACGGGAGGGTGACACTTGTCACCCTCACGCGGATTGACAGCGCCGATTGGCTCACGCTTTTGTGCCTTATTGTGCCTTGTTTCAGGCCTTGTTTTGGCCTTGTTTTGTGCATTGTTTTGTGCCATGTTTTGTGAGTAGGGTTAGGGTGCACTTGGCTCGATCAAGGCCTTACACTTGCCTTGCACACGGCTTGATCTTGTCCATTGTCGCCCTCGCTTCCTATAAATACCCTCCCTTTGTTGAAGACTTCATCAACCAAATGTGTTCTAAGTCTTGCAATCCCTCCTCTCCTCTTGTTGCTCGCCCTAAGCCTCCTCCTCCCCTGGTGGCCTAGTGGCCGAGAGTTCCCTCCTCACAAGGCCCTTCGCCGAGAACCCCATCTTGGAGTGTTTTCGAGGTACCCCTCGTGGTATTGAAATACTCTCCAAGTATTGTTATAATGCCCAAAATACCTTGGCCTCATATCTTGTAGTATTCCAAAGTTACCTCTATACGTAGAGTCTTAAATACTACCTTTTGTCCTTTAAGTCTCAAACCAAAACCCTAAGGAAATCTTCAGTTGGTTGAAGTATTTAAGTAAGTTGGTTAGAACTTCTAAGGGTTGTTTGGAGCGCACTGAGAGAGCTAAACCTTGCTCAGATCGACTTTTATCTCGGATAATTTTGGGCTTATCGAGGTAAATAATCTTGTCCCTTTGTAATTGGAAATTACATGTTGTTGTATTATATAGTCAAGTATACTATATATAGAATTAAGTTTAGTATCGCGCAATGTCTTTTGACTTAAGCTGAATTTAAAGAAAGAATCGAATCAGAATTACATAGATCAGACATGAGACTTGTGTACTGGTTGTGTAGTAGAAATTGTACACGCCTGTTAGACGTATAAAACCCCTGGTTGGCTTGGTAGCCACCTCATAGAGAGGAGATTTACGCCGCTGTGGGGAGGTCGCCGAATTTTCTGTAGAAAGATGGGAACTTGTGTTTAAGATTTAAATAGACGTTTGTGGCCTTTATAGGTGAAAGTACTAAGAGTAGCGTATTCTACTCGGCGAGTGGAAAGGGCTAGCAAGGTTGTAGTACTTGGAGCTTTGCTTATTGTCGATAATCGTCGCGAGGTATGTGAACCTCTTCCTATCTCTTCTAGCATGATATGTGTGAACTATGTAGTACGCAGACGCATACGTGCTAAATGTATTTGATTGGTTTAAAGCATAAAGTGTTATAACGGCTTTATGGGAAGTCGGTTATAATAGCTTTATGTGGATAAGCAAATACCTTGTGGTTTTTAAAAGGTAACTGATTTAAATAATAACTGGCTTGATATGTGTTAATAAAGAACTTGAAGTATTTCAAGAGATTTATGAATCGCTTTGAAAGAATGAGTATTACTTGGTTTTGAAAGCTAAGAGTTATACTAGCTTTATGGGAAGTTAGGTATAACGCTTAAGAATGTTTTATCGATTTCGAAATCGTAATGCGTATCGACAAACCATCGCAGCGTTAATAACAGGAAAATGTATTGACTAAAGTATTAAAACCAAGAGAAACCTCCATCCGCATGAAGCTAAGATGAGACAAAATGATATTACATTTCCTAGATCATGGTCGCTTAATAAGATTGATTATAAACAAGAATAACCTACTCACATATAAGACATATGTTTCTCAAAACATTTAAAGGAGAATTATGTTTTAAAGGATTAAAACTACGAACTACGAAACCTTTTCTAAAAATGAGAAACTTGAGCATTTATAATTAGGCAAACCGAACTTTAGGAAAAGAATGTTGGTACTTGAGTTTAAAAGAAAGTGTTCGTTTACTTAATAATGTGAATCACTCTAGTTTTATACTACGGTATCGGGTGACTTTTATAAAAGGAATGTATCTCTTTAAAAAGGATTTAACGTATGTAGTACTTTAGGGTTAAAACCCGACTTTGACATAAAATGGAAGTACCTTGAGTTGTGTGTAACTTGCATGCTTGTTGTTATGAAACTTGACCATGTTACGTGTGATAGCCTTGTTGTGCAAATCGTGTTCACTCGACTACGGCTCATCCGAATGTATCTCACTTGACACGGCTCATCCGAATGTATTTCACTTGACACGGCTCATCCGGAAATGTATCTCACTTGATTACGGCTCATCCGGAATGTATTTCACTTGATTCACGGCTCACCCGAATGTATCTCACTTGACTCACGGCTCATCCGGAATGTATTTCACTGACCACGGTTCATCCGGAATGTATTCCACACGCTTTCTATATCGGGTCCATAAGATGGGCCGAGACCGTTATACGTATCACATGATTTATACCTAGATCACGGCGGTGAGGAAGGAGTTCCACGCGTGAGGATGACTTTGAGGCGTGAGTCCCCGACTTGACATGATCGCTTTATGTTGTGAATCGTAGTTTGGTTATCATACATGTCTCCCGCTTTATATAGACTATTATGATTTCATTTACTGATGTTTTACGCTTCACATACTGTACTGTTGCATCGATTTCTTCGGCCGCGCTCACGCCGCAGTAAAGGTACATCGATCGCCGATCCCCGCTTATAGGATCACATTCGGCGTGTTGGGAAGCTCCGCTTTCTCCGAGGCTCATCTTTTGCATGTGTTCTCGAGTTGTAGGTTCTGTACATCTGTGGGTATGGCGGGCCTGTCCCGTCATAGTTGTTGTAAATCTTAAGGTCTGTAGAATCGCTGGCGTGGTTGTAAAAGGATTAAACTGTCGGGTTTTATGATATACCAAGGCAAATCGCTTTGGTTGCTCGTTTATTTATTATATCTCTTGTTTCATGATTCATGTTTTATTTTCCGCTGTTTTCTCGATGTTGTATCACTAGGTGCCGGTAAGGCACGAAGAACGCCCGTTCGGGCGTTACAAAGTGGTATCAGAGCGATTAGTCCTCGGAAAGTGTCTACGCATCGTGTACAGTAGTCTTGATTATCGGTGTTGCGCACCACATCTATAATCGTGAGGCTATAGGACATTTAGGATTGGTTTCCATTCTTCTCATCCGAGATCGCGCCTTAGCTGTGTGATAAATCGGACCCTCCGACGTATTCCTTTCCTTTACCGCTTATGCCTCCGCGTAGGCAACCTGTGCCCACGGGCAAGGCAATGAGGAGTCGTTAGCGAGATACGAGGAGTACGAGGCGCAGCCCTGGCCAAGACTGAGACAAGATGCCCGACGGCGGGTTTCGCGACGCCAAAGACCAAAGAGAGTTTAGAGCCGCAGCAGCTGGCCGAGACTACAAGATACCGAGCCCCCGCCCCACACCGGAGCCGGAGACGGGTACAAGCGAGATGGCGATCGCCGCGGTCGTGGCCGATATGAGGATAGGTCGATACAGCCTCCAAATTTCAGAGCACCCGTAGTTCACCCCGAGCGCATGGGCTGAGGCTACGTGACTTTCTCGAGTCAGCCCGCCAGTTGTTCTATGGATCGAGCCGAGGACGACCTCGTGAGTTTATCCGACACTACAGCGGATCGCGAGAGTGATCGAGTCTCGAGGCGTAGTCGGTGGTATTGGTTCGCATCACCGCGTGATCGCAGCTTGATCGTTTGATTCGCGAGTTGTCCCGGGAAGAGCATGCACTTCCACCGTATGGGACGAAGTTCTCGGCGGCTTTTCTTGCATTTCTTGCCCCACGATGAGAGAGGCTCGGGCCGGCGATTTTTGACGTTGAGGCGTGACGCGGGCGGTTAGAGAGTACAATGTGGAGTTCGACTCATTAGCTCGGTATGTCCCTCAGAGTAGGCCGAGCATGAGGAGTACACCGCTACGCCACCGGCCGGATGAGTACTGGCAGAGGCTTGTTCGGTGTAGCCCTTCACCGCATGGACATTGCCCGCACGCAGCTCACGCACCAGATGCGAGGCACGAGAGATCGACGGAACGACCGAGATCGCCAGAAGAGGCCGCGACGGCAGGTCCTTTGGTAACTTTCAAGGCGGACCGCCAAGAAAGTTATGTACCTCCGCCAAGACGAGTGGTCCCCGATCGCCGTGACGCTCGTGGTATTCGAGCCGGTCGAGCTCCGTGGCTTCGTTCACGTGCGGTATACGGGTTCTAGCCAACAGATTCACGCCCTCGCCGGTGCACGATGTGGCAAACATCATCCCGGAATGTCGCTTTTTATCGGTGCTTGTTTCACCGCGCCGTGTGGCCATGTGACGAGATCGTGCTTATAGGAGAGGTACCGGCTTGGGCGCAGCTCACGGATCGCGGTGTTCATCGCTTTCATACATACGCAGGCGCATTTACGATTAGAGTGAGCGGTAGCCAGTATATCCTTAAACCTCTAGAGGCTTGTATGTTTTGATGTTATGTTAATGTGTTAGGTGTTATG
Source organism: Przewalskia tangutica (assembly GCA_029844215.1). NCBI lineage: Eukaryota > Viridiplantae > Streptophyta > Magnoliopsida > Solanales > Solanaceae > Przewalskia > Przewalskia tangutica. The sequence goes on along the minus strand of CM056723.1, from coordinate 4,669,719 downwards.
TTCGGATAGCTTTGTGCTAAAATGTGATTTAGGAACTGCCTGGGGAAAAAGGGTAAGCTCAAAGTGAGGAATGATGAACCTTAGAATATTACGATTGAGACCTTAGATGCGCCGCCTTGGGTACAAGATTTTTCAGTGATCCTCGACAGAGTGCATTTTATGCCTAGAAAGTATTGTGTGATAAGTCCTGGTTGGGTAAATGAAAGTGGTAGCTTTCATGATGTGAATTAGTAAGATTGTTCGGATCGGAACAAGAGTTTAGCGCAGGGTCGGGTTGAGGACCATTTGCGGTCAACCAGAACCCGGCCAGCGGGTGGGGTCGCAGGTGGTCCCGCCAGTGGTAGGGTCACGAGGAGCTAGGCCCAAGTTTTGGTAACCATCGATGAGTTCGTGGATATGTTCGACCGTAGCGGATCGTGAAGGCGGAATGGCCTTAAGGAAGATCGAGGCTAGTAGATGACCAAGTTTGGAGGTGGTGACTCCAAAGTTTTGGAAACTAAAGCGATGATCGAGTATGCGAGTATACTAGAAGAGTTCAAGTGATCGGCGAGGCACGACGAGTAAGGAAGAAGAGAACGTGTTATGTTTGTGCTACGTGTGCGGTGGAAACTTGTTAGAAGAACTTCATCTTTATCCGCTGAGAAGGAACATTCGACGAATGTTTCTAAGGAGGAGAATGTTATACCGTATTTCCGCAGTATGTACGTGAGGCGCACGTATTAAATTTTGCCTTAAGAATTGGCTAGATCGAATTTTGGGCACCAGTCGCGATTTGAGTCGTTTTTCGACGAAACGTTTCCATTAGCCTTACGTTGGGAAAATTCGCTATGTCATTTACTATTTTTATGGATTTTTCCGAGAGACGAAACATTTTGGACCAACGGAGGGTGACACTTGTCACCCTCACGGGACTGATTGATCAGCGCCGATTGGCTCACGCGTGCCTTTATCGTGCCTTGTTTTGTGCCTTGTTTTGGCCTTGTTTTGTGCATTGTTTTGTGCCATGTTTTGTGGAGTAGGGTTAGGGTGCACTTGGCTTGATCAAGGCCTTACACTTGCCTTGCACATGGCTTGATCTTGTCCATCGTCGCCCTCGCTTCCCTATAAATACCCCTCCTTTGTTGAAGACTTCATCAACCAAATGTGTTCTAAGTCTTGCAATCCTCCCCTCCTCTTGTTGCTCTCGCCCCAAGCCTCCCCTCCCCTTTGAGTGCCTAGTGGCCGAGTTCCCCTCCTGTCAAGGCCCTTCGCCTAACCCCCATCTTGGAGTGTTTTCAGGTACCCCTCAGTGGTATTGAAATACTCTCCAAGTATTGTTATAATGCCCAAAATACCTTGGCCTCATATCTTGTAGTATTCCAAAGTTACCTCTATACGTAGAGCCCTAAATACTACCTTTTGTCCTTTAAGTCTCAAACCAAAACCCTAAGGAAATCTTCATAGTTGGTCAAGTATTTAAGTAGAAGTTGGTTAGAACTTCTAAGGGTTGTTTGGAGCGCACGGAGTAGAGCTAAACCTTGCTCAGATCGACTTTTATCTCGGATAATTTTGGGCTTATCGAGGTAAATAATCTTGTCCCTTTTGTAATTGGAAATTACATGTTGTTGTATTATATAGTCAAGTATACTATATATAGAATTAAGTTTAGTATCGCGCAATGTCTTTTGACTTAAGCTGAATTTAAAGAAAGAATCGAATCAGAATTACATAGGATCAGACATAAAGAGACTTGTAGCCGGTTGTGTAGTAGAAATTGTACACGCCTGTTAGACGTATAAAACCCCGGTTGGCTTGGTAGCCACCTCGACAGAGGAGGAGATTTACGCTGGCGGTGTGAGGTGCCGAATTTTCGTAGAAAGATGGGAACTTGTGTTTAAGATTTAAATAGACGTTTGTGGCCTTTATAGGTGAAAGTACTAAGAGTAGCGTATTCTACTCGAGAGTGGAAAGTGGCTAGCAAGGTTGTAGTACTTGGAGCTTTTTGCTTATCGTCGATAATCGTCGCGAGGTATGTGAACCTCTTCCTATCTCTTCTAGCATGATATGTGTGAACTATGTAGTACGGTGAGACGCATACGTGCTAAATGTATTTGATTGGTTTAAAGCATAAAGTGTTATAACGGCTTTATGGGAAGTCGGTTATAATAGCTTTATGTGGATAAGCAAATACCTTGTGGTTTTTAAAAGGTAAATCGATTTAAATAATAAGCGGCTTGATATGTGTTAATAAAGAACTTGAAGTATTTCAAGAGATTTATGAATCGCTTTGAAAGAATGAGTATTACTGGTTTTGAAAGCTTAAGAGTTATACTAGCTTTATGGGAAGTTAGGTATAACGGCTTAAGAATGTTTTATCGATTTGAAATCGAACGCGTGACGACAAACCACCGCAGGCGTTAATAACAGGAAAATGTATTGACTAAAGAAGTATTAAAACCAAGAGAAACCTCCATCCGCATGAAGCTAAGATGAGACAAAATGATATTACATTTCCTAGATCATGGTCGCTTAATAAGATTGATTACAAACAAGAATAACCTACTCACATATAAGACATATGTTTCTCAAAACATTTAAAGGAGAATTATGTTTTAAAGGATTAAAACTACGAACTACTAAACCTTTTCTAAAATGAGAAACTTGAGCATTTATAATTAGGCAAACCGAACTTTAGGAAAAGAATGTTGGTACTTGAGTTTAAAAGAAAGTGTTCAGTTTACTTAATAATGTGAATCACTCTAGTTTTATACTACGGTATCGGGTGACTTTTATAAAAGGAATGTATCTCTTTAAAAAGGATTTAACGTATGTAGTACTTTAGGGTTAAAACCCGACTTTGACATAAAATGGAAGTACCTTGAGTTGTGTAACTTGCTTATGCTTGTTGTTATGAAACTTGACCATGTTACGTGTGATAGCCTTGTTGTGCAAATCGTGTTCACTCGACTACGGCTCATCCGGAATGTATCTCACTGACACGGCTCATCCGGAATGTATTTCACTTGATTACGGCTCATCCGGAAATGTATCTCACTTGATTACCGGCTCATCCGAATGTATTTCACTTGACACGGTTCACCCGAATGTATCTCACTTGACTCTGGCTCATCCGGAATGTATTTCACTGATCACGGTTCATCCGGAATGTATTCCACACGCTTCTATATTGGGTCCATAAGATGGGCCGAGACCGTTATACGTATCACATGATTTATACCTAGATCGCTGGCGGTGAGGAAGGAGTTCCACGTACGAGGATGACTTTGAGGCGTGAGTCCCCGACTTGACATGATCGCTTTTATGTTGTGAATCGTAGTTTGGTTATCATACATGTCTCCCGCTTTATATAGACTATTATGATTTCATTTACGATGTTTCTGATTTCACATACTGTACTGTTGCATCGACTTCTTCGGCTGCGTTCACGCCGCAGTAAAGGTACATCGATCGCCGATCCCCGCTTATAGGATCACATTCGTGTTGGGAAGCTCCGCTTTCTCGAGGCTCATCTTTTGGTATGTGTTCCCTGAGTTGTAGGTTCTTGTACATTCAGGGGTATGGCGGGGCCCTGTCCCGTCATAGTTGTTGTAAATCTTAGAGGTCTGTAGAACTGTTGTGGGCAGGGTTGTAAAAGGATTAAACTGTTCGGGTTTTATGTATATACTGAAGGCAACTGTTTTATTTATTATATCTCTTGTTTCATGATTCATGTTTTATTTTCCGGTTTTCTCGATGTTGTATCACTAGGGTGCGCCGGGTAAGGCACCAAGAATGGCCCGGTTCGGGCGCATACCAGTGACATAACTTATTGAGAACTCATCACTTCCATTATTTTATGTACCTAAACCTCTCACGAGGTTTCCTGAAATGTTGTGTCCTATGCTATTCGAGAGCACATTGCCTCCTTATTATGATCATTTTGATCATTCGCTCCTTTTCCTTTTCAATGATTATTTTCTTTTGGAATCGATTGATCTACCACACTTTATGCATGTTGTAGACTCTGTCCTTCAGGGACATTAATTTAATAAAAATATGTTACGACAGAAATTAGAAATTAATTTTGAGTTAGCAAATGCTTCTGACACTTGACTTGAATTATCTTTGAATGAGGATCATACCAATTATAATTCATAACATATTTCTTAGCTGCTTATTCTCTCTCCCTTATGTTAGAAAAACCAACACATATCCTATCTTTTTTGTGGGAATCCATCTTTGTATCATATACCATACATAAAAACTGTTAGATGAGAAGATCTGGTTCTTGATCCTGAAACAATTGTGAGGGATAATTTATCATAATTTATTGGTCTGAAGGATACAAGTGATATTGTATGAAATATATTATAACTCAGACCAGTACGTGCCTTGTTTTCTCATAATCAATGGTTTATAATATATCGGAGGCACTCAACGCCAAACCAGCATCGTCAAGATGAATTATCTAGATTACATAATGTGAAAATTGTGCTCTCAATTCAATTATTTTGAGCAAACAACTTTGCATATGTCAAACTGCATGTTGACAATAAACACACTTATGACCATCTCATGATGCATCTACTTAATATATCACATAATAGGTGAAAGGACTCATATTCACCATTTATATTTTTTCACAATTTAGGAAATTCAATCCCAACATTAGCTAGTGTAATCAACTTATCACGAGAACAAGCAACACAAATAAATTTTGAATAATCTTCTAGTTCTTCAATATATGTCGAATACTCAATCCGCACATTATATTTGAATCAAGATGGCAAAACTGTTCATGCCAACCATACTAGTAAACTTCAAGTTTACCAAGCCATGTGCTATTTATTTTAATAAATTTCTGATATACTGTGACATGAATTGTCTTTTGTATCAATAAACTTCTGGTTTATTGTGACATGTATTTCATCATGCTTATATTTGTGTAGTACAATTTGAAGAATAAAGAGGGTAACCTTTCACATACATATTCTTACCCACTATGATTTTAAAGATATTTAATCCTCCAATCATGTATAGTTTCAATATGATAGTCACTTACTTTAGTAAACATCAGGTTTACTACAACTTGTCTTTCTGTCACAGCAACTTCGTATATTACAATCTAAAATGAATTACATAATAGTATATAAGCTCTTCAGGAGCCTGTAATTTATTTTTCATAATCATATATTTTTTGGACATTACTGGTATCATGATTCATATAGGCAAATAATTAGGTTCCTCTAGACCTTAATCATTAATTTTATACAACCAAATATTGCTTAGACACTGTTGGTATTGTTGAGTATTTTATACACTCTTTTGAGTCTTTTTTAGTTAGTATTTTACTCTTTTATTTTGCGTTTAGTATTGTGTTAGGTGTGTTTTTCGTTCATTTGTATCACAGCGGTTATAAAGGAGAAGATACTACTTTTGAGGATGATACTGCACAAGAAAATGCCAAGAAATGAAGTCTAAGAAGTCCCGAGAAATATAGAATAAATCTGACGAAGTATGGACGAAAAACCGGAAATTGACGTCGCTGCGGCGTTGCGCCTGGCAGCAACGCCGTGGCGCCAATATTCCTGCAAGCTCTTTTTCTCGACCGAGGGCAGCACCGCGGCGCCAGAGGCGAAAATCTGATTTCTGGGCCGAAATTGACACGGTTTTTAGGGTCCGAAGCACAATTTTCTCAATTAAAAAATCCCAAAACCCTAAGCTTTTATTCATTCTATATCATACTTTTGGAGGCTAGAAAAGGAGGCAAGACACAATATTGGAGACAACTTTGTTCAAGTTCTTTTCTTTCCCTTATTTTATTTCAGTCTATGTTGGATTGTAATTTAGTTCTTGACATGACAATGTTTAGGAGCTAATTACTTTAGTAGGGTTTTCCGTCGAATCTTCTTGAAACTCTTTCATATAGTTAATGCAGAGTTATTGATTTCTTCTTCAGTCATATTAATATCTACTCAACATTGTTTTGATAATTAACTGATCACTAATTGTCACCACTTATATGATTTCGAATCGAGATCCGAGAGGGGAGATTTGAATATGTTGTAGTTGTTTAGACATAGGTTAAAATCGTGGACGAAAGTACCCCGATACTTGTGTAGTATTTAAGGTTATTGTTCTTAATCCCCATGTGTGGTAAAATCTATCATAGAAATATATAAAGTTTATGCACAAGGTTGAGCTCTTGTATGTCCTAACCGGAATATAATGACAGATTAGTTAACCTATTATCTTAATAAGAAAAAGAATCATTAGCATTGCATTAACACGTGAAATAGTGGATAGTTGAGGAGATTGGAAACCCTATTTCCTTCATAACTGTTTTAAACCCAAAGTATTAGCATTCTTAGTTTATTTTCTGCATTTAGTTAATTCTTAGTTCAAAAATCTAAAACCAAAGAACGTCAACCAAATATATAACTGATACTTGACAAACCAGTCTCTGTGGACGATAAACTCGGTCTTACGGATCTTTATTACTTGAACATACGTACACTTGCGTAAGCGGAAATATAGCAAAAGGTGTCATGAAAGAAATTTTACTCTTCGGGAGTGAAGTTTCAAGTTCTACTACTTAGGGTGTAGAGTTCAAAATTTGCTACTTCAAAAGCAGATTTATGAGTTTACTACTTCGGGAGTAAAACATAGAATATTCAAAATATTTTTTTCTTTATTATTCTACCTCTTTAAGAGGTGAGTTCACAACCAAGAGCAGATTTGCATTTATAATCTTTTTTAGATATCATCAAGTTTACGTTAGTGAATGAATCTGTATTTTGTAGCATTTATTAAAGTTCTCATTCTTCAAGAATGAAACATAACTAACTGAACATGCCTTAACCATATAATATTATGATCGCTTATAACCTCTTTTAATATATTTCTACTTCATGAGCAAATTGAGGCATGCATCTAATGTAGAGAATTTTTCTCTAACGTATCTTCAATTATAATCATAGTAAGCTTATAAAAGTATTATCAATTCCGATGATCATAGGCATAAATATAAAATTATTATGTAAAAACCTAATGTAGAATTTTAGATAATTTAAATATGACATATAGGAGTCATTGCAAACTAATTAACCTTCTGCTGTATTAAATCTCCACTAAGAAGAATAGACACATACAGTAAAGGCCTTCGTGCAATTCGTTGTAATGAAAATATTGTTGTTCTTCCACATACAGTACTTTAAGCAATGTTATCCACTAGACTGATTTGAGGATATATGACAATAAATTCAAAGAGAGAAATATGTGCCTTATTTTTGTTTTTCATGGAGCATATTAGCAATGGTATTCAATGGAATCCAAAGTTAGTGTAATGGATAAGAAAATTTGGAGCACAACATAGACCTCTTAAAAGTCCAACCATGAAATATCTCTTAACAACGATTAGATTTTGAAAGTGGGACAATTGTCCACCAACAAACTTTTGGCTTTTGTCAATAAGAAAATCAAACTCTACTGGCAAAGTTAGAAACTCGTGCCGATAACGTGTTATAAAATAATAAAATAAGAACATGAATATTGTAGAGAAATGGATGAAATGTTTTTATTTCTCTTGAGGGATGTAAATACAATGAAGAAAATATCTCTATTTATAATAGAAAACTGATTTTATCCCAAAATTACTAACCCTAAATTTTCTTATAGAGATAGACATTCACTATAATAAATAATATTTATAATAAAACTGGGGTATTATTACTAGTATAAGTAATAGGAAGTATGGAAGAAAAGGTACGTTACATTTTAATAGGCCCAAGCGGATAGTACTGATAGGGCAATGAATTTTTTACATTATTTGTCTTGCTTTTTTATTTATAATAAATATTATAATTATTTGTAATTACCTTTTAAATGACTTGATATATATATATGGTATAAATTGAAAAAACTTTCACACTATTAATGTGTAAAATTTCTAAAGCTTTATCAAGTTGCAACTTTACACATATGTACAAAATATATCAATGATGCAAGTGTAACCTCCTTCCTTTGGTTGGTGAATCAAAGGACAAAATAGTTTGCTTCCTTCGTGGAAATCTTGTAAGTCCTGGTTAATCAACTTAGTGTCTAAAACTTTCTTTTCTTCTTATTCTTGTACATGTCGAATATTCCCACCTATCTCCAACTAATTCAGCTTTCATGCACTTCCTTAAAACCAAAATTCAAGAACAATCATGCTTTTCTCTTAACAAATTAATTTCTCCAGCATAATAAGAGGTCCTCAAATTCAGTGTAGTAGTAAAATAAATTGACGAAGCAATATCCGATGACACCGCTTAAGGAAGTCTAACTTAATCCGACATTACCATCTAACTATATAGAAGATGTTTGGATTGATTTTTTAAAAGTCACTTATAAGCTAAAAGTCAAAAGTCATAAGTTTGTTCTACCCAACTTTTTTACTTTTGGCTTATTTTGTACCTTTTAGCTTAAAATAGTGCTTGAAAACACTTTTTATCTCACTCAAACACCTCAAAAAGTAGAAAAGAACTTAAAAGTAAAAAAAAAATACTTAAAATTAGTCAATCCAAACACCCTCATAGAGAGCATCAATCCAAAATAAAACAACTTGCTCAACTCGTATTGGTCCGACCCTTAAAGAATGGCCCGATTTGTTGTCTTGGGCCTGGGCTGATCCCAGCATTTCAAAACAAAAGGTTAACAAGCCGTAGGGATGGCAAATGAGACAAGGCAGGATATGACAGGTCAAACGTTAAACGAGGCAGGACAGACCAATGCTTAAACGGAACAGGGCAGGGGGCAGGTCAAAACACATTTTTAGAAAATTCTAAATAGAGTAGGGCAGCTAATATGTTATAATTTTTAGAAAATTCTAACTAGTTTGGATTGTGAAATTATAATTTGTTACGATGGGTTGTACTTGTTAGAATTGGATAAAATTTTATAAAGTTGTACATATTTCTGTTACGATCATATTGAGACTTTACGGGGAATAATCCAACTTACAATTTGAAAGTGATCACTGTTTAAAGTTTCTGCCTCGGATCAACCGAAATCTAGAAGGGCAGAATGTATAACGTAAAAACTGTACAAATCGGTAAAGAATCTGAAAGTTTGTGCTGAATAAAAGTTCTATATTACTCTGTTATCGACAGTTTGAGACGTTACGGAGATAAATCCGACTTACGGTTTAAAAGTTATCATTGTTTAAAGTTTGTCTCGGATCAACCGAAATCTGAAAGGGCAGAATGTATGACGTAAAAACTGTACAAATCAGTAGAGAATATGAAAGTTTGTGCTGAATAAAAGTTCTAGTTTTCTCTGTTCTCGACGGTTTGATACTTTATGGGGATTAATCTAACTTACGGACAAGAAGTTATGACTGTTTTAAGTTTGTGTCTTGTTTCATAAACATAAACAGGGCGGGATGGGACTTAACGGGGCAGCGCAGGGCAAATTTTTAAAAAATGTTAAACGGGACAGGGCATGACGGATTAACATCTTAGCAGGTCAAGGCTTGCCCTGCCCTAACCCGTCCTAACCTACCCCATTGTCACCCCTAACTAGCCGATTAAGAAGAGGCCCAGCTCACGACAAACACAACGCTGGTCGGGCCTATTTTAACAATGCCTTTGGTAACAAATCCAGCCCAATTTTTGTTTGCCCAAATGTTTACACATTATGGATGTGTCTCCAGCCCTACACATACGTGTTGTATCCTTGCTGTTCATTGCAAAATTAAAAATTAAAAAAATAAAAGATGATTGAAGGAAAAACACTTTATAATGATATACTAGTTTAATAAATTAATTAAGTGCTTATCATCAATAGTGTTTGTGCTTTTGACTTATCTTTCCACTAATCAGATAGGCTTAAAAATGGGAGTAAGTGGACCTGCTCATCGTTATAGTGCTTGTAGTATCTTTATCACCTAGTAAAATTTGATAATCCCACGACCAACTTTAATTTGTCCCTGGTGTCCTTACATATCTGTATAATTGTCGTTCATTAAGTAGATTTTAAGGAGCCAATAATGCCTAGTCCTGGAAATTGATTCTCACGTATGAGCTGTTACTAAACTTTGTTCGGGCAACCTTTATTCTTTTAATTATACAATTTGTTGGATAACCTTCTAAAATCTGCTTATTGTGAAAAGTGTTTTTATTAGAAAAGGTTTTCGAAAAGTATAAAAGAGTAATAGATTATATTTGTTCAATCAATTTGATAAGTACTTTTGCTAATATTGAGCATCAATTTGGCTTGGCCAAGGTTCTAAAAATGCTATTGGAAAATGTTATTTTTCAACTTTCGATACTATTCAAAATTACTTTTTTTCTAAAATTTGATCGGACATCTCAACTCTCTAAAATAATCACTTAATATTTCGCATAAGCTTAGTCAAATATGTTTAGTGTATATTTGTTCACTAATTTCTCATAGAGATTTGTCATCAAAATATGGTGAGATAGTTGAAATCTCTTAATTCTTTATCAATAGTTTCGATTCAAGTACCGAAAATAGAAAATATCTTAATAAAAAGTTTCCCTCGAACGGTGCACTCGACACAAATTTAAATTAATTTGGAGCAGTACGTTTCGACCATCAAATACCTAAGTAAATAAAAACGTAGACGTGAACTACTCAACGACTTAGTGAAATTAATCAAAAGATGGGCTCGACTTCGTTTGTCACTAGAGATGGCAACGGATCCTGGACCCGATCCGAATCCGGTGGATCCAGATCCATTTTATAAAATATGAATCTTCAAAATTTGGACCCGACGGATCCGGATCCATTTATGATGGATCGGATCTGGATATGAATCTTGTTTTTGAGATCCGATCCGTGGATCCGTTTTTATTAAATACATTATACATTCATAAGAGGAGAATAATAGGACAGAATGAATCGAACTTGAAAAATATCTTTGGAGAAGAATTACTTATGATAGCGGATAATTAAATCATTCAATATCATAAGAATAAGAAGTAATATATGTGCAAGTTTAAAATTAATATGTTGTCAATTAGTTAAATAAAAAAAGGTTTCAGTTTTGAAAAACTCCCCTTGCTTATGTCTGTCCAATACAGTCACACTTTTAATCTAAGATGACAAGCCATTACCAGAATAGTAGATTCCATGTGCTCAGTGTTCCTTCTCGACAAGATCTTAACTTCTTCCTAGAAAATAAATTGAGAATGTTCTTGCATCATGTTGATCCTTTCCAATGATTTTGATCTTTGTCTTGGCTGGATGACCAATTGACATGTTGAATGTTGGAATATTATTAAGGCAATTTTTTTTACATGTGGATCCAGATCCGATCCGTGGACCCGGTGAATCCGATGGATCTGGATTTGAATCTGATTTTTATGGACCCGATTGATCTGAATCCGGATCTGGATACATATATAAAAACGGATCTGAATCTAGTAGAATCTGATCCAGATCCTATCTATTATCATCCCTATTTGTCACCAGTATAAATTATTAGTCTTTTGGGTTGTACATAGTAGTAGTAGTAGACAAAATGATTCATATAATAGCACACGTGGGGTCAATACTAACTCGGTCCTTTCATCATTTTTTAACTGCATGAGTACACAGAGAATTGTATGATAGTAGCAACATTTAGAGTGACAGTATTGATCAAGATACTACCAACTATGCATAGCCCTTGTGACATTTCATACTCATACTTAATAATTTTTCATGTCCCTACTTGAAAAATTTATGTAGATTGTAGTCCACCAACTTAAAAAAATAAGTAGAAGGGAGCACTAACTTAGGTGTGAGATTAATATTCATCTAAATGTGTGTCGATTGTAGCTTTATGCCAATTATATGGTGCCAAATGATGAAGAAAATACGTACCAAAAAATATGAAGACAAAATAGTCAAAGAAGACCAGAGAGAGAAAAAAGACTTTGACATAAATGAAACTGTTGATGTGCTAGTACAAAGTCACTATCGATAAGACGATAACTACTTTTTAGTAGGTACTACTATGAATAACTATATTATTTTAGGTAAATTAAAAGAAATTACTCATTTCTTATGACAATTTATCCTGGACCCAACCGAGCTACTCTTTTAATTTTTAATAATTATTTTTCATTTTTGAGAAAAATATATAATAGCTGATCATAATTGAAGTTTATTTTTTGATATTTTAAAATTACATGCAATAATCCTATTAAATTTTGGGAGTTGATGCATGTACTATTAAGGGGGTTTATTAGCCCATTTAAAAGTTGAAGGGGGTATTATTTTGTAAATATAAAAGATTAAGGGGGTTAAATGAAATTTACTCTTTTATTTGTGTGATGTGACATTATTTAACGGGACACGCAATTCAAAAAATGGCTTTTGAATAGTATTATTATAATTTATCTCAAAGTGTAGATTATTATATAATTATAAATTATTTAACGATAAATTAGAATTTTAAGATTAAATTATTTTTATATATTAAAGAATATTATATTTTTTTAGAACAAACTGAAAAGACAAATTTGAGATAGTAGGAGTGTTAGTTTCTTAATCTTTTTAGTGATTTCATTAGTCAAAATTTCGATCAAAATCTGTTGACTTCTCATTCTTATGAAACTTATTGTCAATTTAAATGTTGCAGTATTTCCTTCTCTTTTTTTCTTCCTTTTTATAGTCGTAGAATGTTAACTATCAGGGACGACGGATTTACATGGAGGTGAACACCCTCGAAAAGAATTACAGGGTAAAATAGGATATATTTTATGTGTTTATGTATATATATTAAATTTGAACATCCTGAACAAATATAAAAGGTCAGTTCAAATGGTTCAGGGTGTTCAAAATTGTCTCCAACATCCTAAGTTTGATTTTTAGAGACTAACATTATTTTTATATTTAACTTTTGTTATTTTTTTCGAACATCGTGAATAAAAATTCTCAATTCGCAGTTGTTAGGTATGATTGTAATTGATGGGACCACAGTCCATTAGTTGATCAGGTGAAATTTAGCGGTGACAATGACCAAGTCCAAAATCTTCTAGTCTCCTATCCATTTCATGTTTTTCTAATATACGTTATACATATACAACTAGTAATAGTTAATTAAAAAATTGCTCTATTTATAAAATTTAATTAATTAGCAAGTTGTTGTTTTATAATTTTCAAGTTATTAAATCAGACTTGTTAAATAGTACATTAGTACTGTACATGTTATAAATTCCTCTATTTCACCCTTTTTCTTGAGTCTTTGATTAATTCACCTAATGTGTGAAATTATACATCAGTTAAAGCTTTGACGTGAATGTATACTTTTGAAGTATATAGGACTCTAGTTAAAGAGGGGGGGGGGGGGTCTATACACATCGAAATCATGAGTGGTTGCATTGAAATTCTTAAAGATCTTGAATGTGCAAAAAGCAGGTCTATTCATAAGGTTAATGGAAATGAATCACTTGAAACTTTTGTGAATGTCAATCAATAACGTTGCCTTTTGGTAAATTGCAAGGCTAACTAACAATTGAGTGTATATGACACGTCTCAATACAGATTTATTTAAGAAAATTTACTTGGCATTGCTACCTCTAAGTCTCATTCCAATTTTGTCTAACTTTGCTAACTCCCCCTTCTCAATCCGTATCTTGTTCGTTCTGGAAACACGTCTTCCTATTCCATCTTTTCTCGAATCTCCTTTAAGGAAGAAATAGGAGCTCGAGAAGGAATATCAAAATCTATTTCACTCGCTGTTTGAGTCTCAGGAGAAAAATTGGGTAAGAGGAACTCAGCAAGAGCTCAAAAAATTCTTCGAAATCTTCATATTCATCAGAAACAGGAAAGTTTTGTTTTTCCAAATTCATAAAATTTGTAGCCCTTATACGACAAGCAATGTCCCAAATCACTCATGCATCTAAGATATTATTATTAGAGATAGATATAAGAGCTCACATCGAGAGTCAAGACTAATGACTCAATTTAAGTAATACGTATAAGACATAACAAACATAGTGTTACACCTCGTAATTCCTTGACATATAAGTGAGAACGTAACTAAGGAAAATAAGATTTGAACGTTGGAAGGAAAGTATATTTATATATAATAATTTTGGATACAATAAATGTGACGACGAGAAGTAATACTAGTAGTTGAATTCTTTCCAATAGAGTTATGGACTTAGTGTTATATTATTAAGTCTTGACATTATGAGGTAAGGTCCATCGAAAATTTCATAATTTTTGGCTAAGTGTGGGAGATATTTTGTGAAGAGAAAGACAAGTGTACAAGTGGGGTTCATGGGTCCCCCCCCCCCCCCCCTCCACTTGTCCTACAAGCACCAATTATATACAAGGCTTGCAAGACTTATTTGCCTTTAGCTCACAAATATCTTCTCATCCAAACTCTTTTCTCTCTTCATTCTCCTTCAAGTTTTCGAAATCCTTAGCAAAGTGAAGAACGAGATTAACTTATTTTCCAAGATTAAGCTCATTAACTAAGTTCTAAGCTGAGTTAACTCTCCAAAATAGTGGGTCACGATTTTTGGCTTCAAAACTGCCTTGAAACCCTAAGTTTGGAGATGAACCTTATGAAAGGAAAACATCAAAGAAAGATGGTTACAAGCTTGTAGACGATATGTGTGTGTTATTGTAACGTGAAGAAGTGGTGCAAAAGTGAAGCAGTGGCCGAGACTTAGAGACTGTTTTGGCATAAGATTAAGGTAATAATTCTTCTTCCTCTTATAGATAATGGAAGTTAAATGTTGTTATAATTAAGGGATGAACTTGTGTTAAGAGAAATGGAGAATAAGAAGTGCATGTGACAGTTTTGGCAAACTAGCCGATTTATGGACTGTTTTTATTGTATTGGATTCGTTGGCTATTGTTGTTGTTATGGTTACTTATTGCATGTTAAAATGAAGGAATCTTGTTATTGAAAGTTGATATGTTTTATATAGTGATGAAATATGAATTGGATTTTAAAGAGTTGTGGAAAGGGCTTTGGTTTTGGGATATTGGCTGATACTGCATGAAACTGTGGGGCGTTGTTATGCAGTTTTAGGGACGGTTTTATGCGTGTAGAATGCTGGAAATTTAGTTACATACATTCATGTTTAATGTGGTAACTGCTACTGAATGTCCTAAAGGAATAAGAGTATAGAATGGTGTAGAAAAGCTTCACATTTTACCCTCGCTATTGTTGAAGTATGAAGTGTTTTAGTGGACTGTTTATATGGATTAAGAGGTCGGATTAACATGTGAAGTAGGTATGTCGATCACCTTGGTTGTTGTTTTGTTTATGTCCTTAATTGGTACTTGGTTATTGATGTTATTGGCCTTGTTTGTAAGTCGTGGATGTAGATATAAATAGGGGAAGTGCTGCCCGAATTTTTCTATGAAAAGAGAACCATCTTGTGATATATGACTTACACTAGTAAGAATGAAGTTGATAGACGTGTTATTGTTATTATAGGTTGAAGTTCTAATTGAGACGTATTCTATTTATCGTGTTGGTATAGCCGATAAGGTATGTGAAACTATCCTTTCTTCTTTTGACATGATTTATATGAAGTAAGTGTACGACAAAATCCTAATTCTTAATGATACATGATATGATAGAGTCTTGGTTTTTCTAAAATGAAAGTTCACTTTAATTTTTTTATTGAGAGTCAAAGGATGATTTAAATTGCACATGGTTGCTCATGATAGCTATTCGTGTAAGTGTTATTATTTCATTCACCGAATCCCATAATGGGCCAGCAATGTTCACCGAGTCCCTCGCTAGAGTGCCGGCAATGTTATTTGTATTATGATTTCATGGACATGTATCCATAATGCGAGTATAGATACTCATGACAGTCGTGCGTAGATCCTAGCATTTGTTCACCGAGTCCCTCGCTAGAGGGCCGACAATATTTATATGTATATGATTCCATGTACATGTATCCATGATGCGAGTATAGATACTCATGACAGTATATGATTTCATGGACATGCTTCCATGATGCGGGTATAGGTACCCAGGACAGTATATGACTCTAACATTTTAAAAGGCACAGTTGATTCTCTATTTTATATGGCACAGTTGGATCTGGTATTTCGATTATCATACTTGTCTCTGTCATTTTTGGCCAGTTATGATCTTATTTACAGTACTTTATGTTTACATACTTAGTACATTGTTGTATTGACCCCCTTCTCGGGGGGTTGCGTTCATGCCCGCAGGTATAGGTACTCAGTTTGGTGGTCCGCGAGCTTAGAATCTTTGTTCAGCTTTTGGGATAGCTCCATTCTTTCGGTCATTTTGGTACATATCTTGATTATAGGCTTATGTATATTCAGGGGTACGGCGGGGCCTTATCCCGTCATATTTCACTGTCATAATCTTAGAGGTCTGTAGTCATGTGTGAGTTGGACATATGTACAGTTGTAGTTCGTTTGGATATTTTTATGTACAGTGGCGGCCTTGTCGGCTTGCCTGTTTTATTATACGAGTTTGCTATTACTATTCAGGGAACAGGATCCCTTTTGTTATGTGATTATGAGTTTTCCTTAGCTTCTATTGATTATATGTGATGTGTGGGTTTAAGGGTGCCTATATAGGACACTAGTCGCGACCCGTCGGTTCGGATCGTGACACATAGATATTTGTCTTTGACTCTTACATAGTTACAACTCAAGCTTAGCTTAATCATTCTTGAGCCATTCTAGATACTGAGGACTACCACCAACCTAAACTTCAAAGATACAATTGTTCCATGTTCTCAATATTGACAGTAGTAAACAACATAGAAAAAAGTAAAAAAGACGTAATTGCAAACTTGATCAAATTTTAGATGCGGGATACAATTTTTCTCTTTATAATTTTTATCTGTCAAGCACCCGATTCAGCCGTGGATGATGGGTAGATCGGATGTGAATGAAGAAAAAATAGAGTGATGAATGGGTCGAATGGTGGATGGATAGTTGACGGGTGAAGGCGGATTGAGCTACACCCGATTCAATCCATTGCCAACCCTATATCTAATGCACTACTTTGATTCACTCGGAATTAACAACTATTTAGTACAACCCAACTTTTGTTTTTTATTTTCTTATTTTTTGGTTCTTTCTATTTTATTTTTATTATTTTAAGTACAACCATCTAGCTGGCTCTTAGAAAGGGGAAGAAGATGCATCATATAGTGAAGAAATAAAGAGAGAGAAAAAGAAGGTATAACAAATTAAATTTGGCAGCATTGGTAAATGGAAGGGGACAATTAGGGTCTTCATATCTTCAATGGGACAGAGAAAATCACATTGGTCCCTCTATAAATGAAAAGAGAGCAATTGTTCTTGATAATCCACTAGCGACATTAATTAATTGATTAATTGTATCCTACTGTTTGAGTTAATTTCTTAGATAGTCATTCAAATTATAGAAAGATTCAATAAAGTCATTTTTATTTGTTTTAGACCTATAAATTTATATTTTACCTATTACCTCATAATTTTATCATGAATCACAAGCAATGGATCGGGGGCGTTACTTAGAACTAGAAGGTTATATATAGGGTCGGCTAAATTTAGTACTTTTAGTATATACATTAATAAATTTATTAAATATATAAAATAAATTTAAAATCCATATATAAATATTTTATATAATTATTTAATAAATTTTAAATTCTGAATCTATCAAGAAGTTAGTCTTTGTTGTATTTGGGTCTTTGGCTTTAGTAATTAAAAGTAAGGCCATGAGGTGCATCCCTATATAAAAAGTGTATTCATATATCCAACAAACTTTGTTACTCCCTAGGTTCAATTTTAATTTTCTGCTATACTAAAAATATATTTTTATTTTTACTTGTCATTTAAAAAAAAACAATTTTTTTTTTTTGTTTTACTCATAGTATATTAATTACTAATTTCAAATCATTTTTTAAGTTTATTAAAATTATGCACTAATTAATATGGATATTATGGTAAATTATATATTGTATTTATTATTTTTTAAAGGGTGTGGAAAGTCAATAGTGAACAAGTAAAAGTAAACGGACGGAATAATATTGATATAAGATATTTTTTTTCTTTCCAACCATACAAAGACATGCAATCACAAGTTATAGCTAAAGTGGCGATGGTGGTCGCCGACCGACCCGCCTTGGCCCCACCAATTCGACACGACACCGCTATTAAAAAAACGGACTGGAGCTCAACCGGGCGATGTTGTATGGTCCCGCCGACCCGACCCGCCAGCCCCGATCCCGCCCGACCCGCCCCAATCCCGCTTGAGAAAATAGCCGTTGTCCAACGGCCATTTTACATTTTGGCGTTGGACAACGTCCATTTTAGGCCTCCTCCCCAACCCCTACCCCTTTAACCCAATTTTTCAACTATAAATACCTCATTCCTCTTCTTATTATTTTCACAAATCTTTCTACACTCTAATCTCTCAATCAATCTCTATTCAACATTGTCTACATATTCAATCTATTTATTAATTTGAGAATTGGGAGTGAAGTTGGCAACTAACGAGGATTATCTATCGAGCAAAGTTTCAATTTTCAACCTTCGATTACACGTCGACTCTACGCTTGCGTTTGGTACATTCGTTCTCTCATTAAATTATTATTTTGTCTTTATTTCATTTAGCACATTTAATTTCATTATCTTTAACTATTTATTAGCATAATTAAAATGAAAGGACTAAGAGCGTGTTGGTAAGGATAAGTGGTCGCTTCTTACAGTAGGGGTGGTAACAAGGGCAAGCGGTACTTCTTCTAGTATTCTGTTCGATTATTCCTAGACAAGATGATTTTATAGATCTGAAATGTTTCTGAAATACCATATGATCTTGACACAAATAATTATCACGAAATTGAAGAAGATTTTAATTTAGATGACACTCTAGTTGATGATACACCTATTAATGAAGATGATGATACACCCACTAGTGAAATGCCTCCTATCCCCTACTATGAGGCGAGGTCCCAGAAACGACCATTAAAATCGGTTGTATGGAAATATTTTGTGAGGACGTAGCTAATCAAGTATTGTATGTAAAACTTGTAAAAATGTTTATTCTTTTAAAATGGACAAGGTCATGGTGGGACGGGGTTTAGGAAGACATCTGTTGCAAAACACAAAGCCTTGCATGCCCAATACATGATTGAAAAAGCGGTGAGCAAGCGTCCTCTCAATCGACAAGGTTCACATACTACTGTCCCAGAAAGTCAGTGGTCAAATTAACCCTATGACGGGGAGTCAGAGGCCCTAAATACGATAAACATAAAGATAGGGAAGCACTAGCAAAATTAGTTCTTTGTGGAGGGTTTGCCTTTTTCATTTCTGAATCTCCGGTTTTATTCATTATATTAGAGATATGTATAATCTCGCTTATAAAGGTTTTCCTAGATCAACTGTTAAAAGAGATGTATTTAAATTTGCATGAATATCAGCAGATTTACGTTATGCATTATATCATTTAAATTGCAAAGTCGCTTTAACTTCGATATAGTCGTAGTACTAACGCCATGATTATTTAACGGAAACTTTGTCATTGGATAGATTATAAATGGTCTATGCAAAACGTATTTTAGCATATAGATATATAGATAGTAGTAATAATGGTGAGTTTATTTGAAAATATTTATTGATGCGATTATTACGGAATAACCGATAAAGTTATGAGTATTACATTAGATAATGCATCTTCTAACAATTACGCTATTAGTATTTTAAGAAATGTTTTAACTCGTCTTTTCCAAAACATTTTCATATCAAATGTCGTGTCATATTTATAACTTAGTTGTAAAGGATGGTCTTTCACTTTTTCAAGATATTCTTGAAAAATACAATTTGCTATACACTTTATTTTTAAAAATAATAGAATTCAACAAAGAAAAGAATATAAAAACTTGCCACGATTGTGGACTATCTTCTGAAAAATTCAAGAAGTACCAACTAGGTGGAATTCTTTATATGACCAACTAGTTGTTGCTTATGACTATAGAAAACCTATTACTTTATTTTTAACGCCATAATCAAAATCCAAATGATATGATTGTGGATACTGATTGGGAGAAAATTAGAGAACTTATTGTATTTTTAGAAAATTTTCAACGAGCAACAAAAGAATTTTCTACTTTATATTATCCTACTATTTCAACTATGTTGTTTTATATAGCTATAATATTTTTACTTCTTAAAGAATATATGGAAAAACCTGCTTATACTGCAGCTATTAAAAAAATGTTTATGAAATTAAAAAAATATTTTATTCCTATTCCCCCTATTTATATTATTGGTGCTGTATTAAACCCGACTATTAAAGTAGAGGGTTGTAAAAGTCTTATTGAAAATATATATAACTGTATGGACGTACTACCACCTCCAACTCCCAAAAATTTAAATGTTGAACCACCTATTGAACTAACGCTAGAAGAAGTGTTGAATAGCGTAGAAGATGAATGCAAAAAAGTATATCGGCATTACCAGCAAGAAGAAAGTGCTAGTAACCAACCGACTTTTGTATCATCTTCTTCTTCAACACAACCTAAAAAGACAAGCTTTACGTGGCTAGGCCTAATATTAATTCTATTGAAAGCCTCGTAAATAAAATGTGCGTGGTAGCAGCTAACCAAATTAGTGAGTTCGATGTTTTTGTTTTGCGGGTAATTTACCTTGCCAAGCGATTATCAATGAAGAAGGAAGGAAGACTTGTTGAAATATTGGAGCGAATGAGAAGACATTTCCGACACTTTCAATGATGGCGAGATATTTTGAACATTCAAGCCTCATCGCCGCTTCGAAGCGCTTTTCTGAGCAGATTGCAAATAGGAGAGCACGACACTCGTTAGCGGAGCGGCTTGGAGATGGCGGTACTATTCAGAGATTGGATACGAGCGGAGCTAAGGATGTTCGGTCAACCAGAGATTAAAGAATAAGATGACTACAACTACAACGACAATTTATCTGAAGTCATGATTAGCGACCTGTAACAATTTGATCAAGAAATACCAATTCCAACCAAGAACCACAAGAAATTATAAAGAAATTAGAAAAATATTTTAAAATTTGTAATTTATTTCTTTGCTATTTTTTATTTTTTATATGTCTTTCACTCTTTTTATATTTTTTTCAACAACAGTACAATACAATGTAATTTTGAATCTTGTATATTTGATATTTCAATGATTTTAATAATATATAAGGCACAAAAACAATTTCCTTGGATGTTTTTACACTATTCTTGTCTTTGTTTAATTATTTAGTTTATAACTTTATACTTTATAGTTTATAGTTTATAGTTTATACTTTATAAATATATTATATATATGAGTATAATACTATAATACTATAATTATAAATTATAATACTATAAGTCTATAATATTATAGTATATGTATATGACATTATGACTATATGACAAGTATATGTTAATGTTACTTTGTTAGTACTTAGTAATTTAGTAATTTTAATTTAGTGAAAAAATTAAAAAAAAAAAAAAAAACACACAAAACCCGCCAACCCGTCCCGTCCCGCCCCGACTTACCCAGCGGGGATCGGGATCGGACGACATGGTATGGTCCCGCCCGACCCGACCCTCCGTGCCCGCCCACCGACCCGCCCATTGTCCCCGCCCCGACCCCGTCCCGCTCCCGCCAAACCCGACCCCGGTGGGCCCGTCCCGGCCCACTGGCCAGCCCTAGACTTATAGCTAAGTTTTGACTGTTTAAATTTTTATTTTTGTTTAAAATTTAAAACCATCATTTTGTTATTTCAAAATCGCACATCCAATACTTGGAACTATATTGAAGAATATTTACCTAGAAATGTAGATTCACATGCCCTAAGAATTGAAAGTAATTTGGAGAGATACAAGAAGAGTAGATACTCATGCATGCATCTACACTAGTTTTACCATAGAAGAATTTTACTCATCTATTATGAAAATTGATGAAATAAATTTCATTAAAAAATAAAAATTGTTAGCAATATTATTCAAGAACAAGGTTGGGCACAAGTGGACAAGACCACGAGTTATTGAATCACATGGCATTGCCCATTTTCGACGCAGAAAACAGGTCTTGGTTTACATAAATGCAATTTAATAATTGTTTATCCAAAAGAAAGTTACATTTGAATTTATTAGTGATTTTAAGAATATGTGATTTGATTTGCAATATTAAATTATAAGCAATTAACAATAAGTAAATAAAAATAAAGAATAAGTAAGAAAATTGGCCTATAATGCAATTAGTTTGAATGAAATTTCTCAGCAAGATTTGTCCGGTCCTTGACTATATTATTTCGGGTTCAAGCCAATAATGAGAGCTTAGTGACTATAATTGTAATGAGTAAAATCATACAAGTGAGAATAATGAGAATAGAATCCCTTCATGTTCCAACATGAAGGTTGAGCACCTTTTATAGCTATGAATACAAATCATTGATACTCGAGAATCATTCTACAATTAAATACAATTAAATAACAATAATAATTTCTTAATGAATAAGGAGTAACGGTTGTCGCCATATCCGGAATGGGTATGCCCTCAGTTCTTCATCCAGTGTAATCTGATTCGGCCGCTACCTGATCTCGACTCGATATCCGGACTAATCCGATGTCACCCATATCCGGTCTAGAATTCAACCGCCTACCTCGAAATTCATACTTAAATCTTGCCACGTGTCGCATCGTAACCGTATATAATAATAAATGCAAAGATTATGAGCTACTACTATTTTTTCAAAAATTAAAAAGAATACAAAACATAGCGAAAACCAAAGAGTAAAACAATGAGGTAGTAACGAGGAAAACATTAATGAAGATTGAAAAATACAAAAGTGCAGACGTTGGGATTCTCTGTTTAAGAGCAGAGGAATTTTATTGTCGACATGAATGGAATATATATTGTTTTGAGAACATCTTATCATATTATATAGTTGCCAAGTTCTGTACATGTACAATAAGATTCCCACTTACGATACTTTACTTAATTGAAACAGTACGAGATAAATAACAAGCAGTAAAAATCAAATTAAACACACTGGTAGTGCACAAGTTAAAAATAAGAATAACTTTCAACTTCATTCTAATAATATCAAATTAAAGAACAATGTCTTCATCCTAAGTACTTAGGTTAAACTATATGAATGGAGGGACTTTTGGCATGGAGTGCTTCCTTTATAGGTCCGTCTCAGATTTCAATTTATATGAATGAAAAAAATCTTAATGGAAAGTGTTTTCTTTGTAAATAAAATTTAAAAATAATCACAAAAGTTGCTCCTATAAATAAAATCTAGTTACTTTCATAAAATTTTCAAATTCTATAAGTGAAATTAAAGAATAGAACAACAATAACATATCCACTGAAGTCCCACAACGTGGGTCTGAAGAAGGTAGAGTGTACGCAGACCTTATTTCTACCTTGATAGGTAGAGCGGCTATTTCCGAAAGACCCTCACGGTCAGACTCGTACAATAAATTCAAAGCAGTATGAAAATGTCGGTATCAACAACGAATAAGTCATGATAGCACATTCTGAAAAAAGAAATAGTCGTAGATAAATAAGATAAACAAAATACACTAAAGAACACATAGCAGCAGAAATCAAACTACATGTGACTATAAAGCAATATCTACTAGTATGATAGACTAAGCGCACCTACAATAATAACACTACAACTATCAGTTTGTAAGCGTAAGTAGGACTACGCTCGACTACCTATTACCCTTCTACCATAATTTGTGTCCTCCACAACCTCATATCTAAGGTCATATCCTTAGTAAGTTACACTTGCGTCATATCCCGTCTAATGACTTCTCCCTAATACTTCTTCGGCCTACCTCTACCCCTCATGAACCCGTCTATAGTCAACCTCTAACACATCCGCACTGGAACATTTATATTTCTATGCACATACCCGAATCATCTCAATCTCGCTTTCCGTATATTATCCTCTACCAAATACTATAATAGAATTTTATCTGTAGAAATAGAAATTCTATGATAATAACTTTTTCTCAAGAACAAAGCTCAAAAGTAGCGGGTAAATGTTATTTTTGCACCTTTTTTATTGGATTATATGCTGCATAAATTTGAATTAGTGAAATTATTTCGAATACCAATAATTATACCAAAACTGATCCAATTATAAAACTTTCCTTAAGCAGAAGGTTTATCTAAACAGTCTTTCTAAGTTGTAAGATAGGATAAATTTCTCATACCCACAACCTTCTCAAATTTTACCAGTGGAATTACATTGGTAGGTAGTTGTTGACTGAATATAAAACTTCCTATGTTTTACAAAAATCAGACAGACAAAATTAAGTTTATTCAGATAACAATATTAAAAAAGTTCACGGTAAATCCACGAAACAGGACAAGAACAAGCAGAGAGATGCTATGAAGTAAGCCTTCCACCAAACACCAAACCTTTATCTTTATCATCTTCCATATTTCCATGTCCCTACCTTCACTCTCTCTTCCTTTTAATTAATTTGACACCTTTCTTTTTCCCTTCTTTTTATTGCCTCCATCATTCATTCCCTCAAATGTGATCAGTTAACTCAGCCATGGCAGCAAACACATACACAACGATTATTCCTTAAACCAAACCACAACAAAAAAAAAATGACTACTCTCTTTCGTCCCCTTTTCTCTACTTTCCTTTCTGTTCTTTTCCTCTTACTTCACCTTGGTTGCTTCATCTTCTCCTCTTCCCAAAATAACCCCTCAAAGAAACGTAAACTCTCTTCTCATCCCAATTCTGTACAACCGCCACCTTCCCGTCCCAAAAACTCAACAACCGTCGCTATTTCCTCTTCTTGGTCTTACATCAAACGTATTTTCTCGTCCAACAAACCAAACCCAATCACTAGCCCAACTCACCATAACTCTTCAATCCCATCTCCATGTTCTTCCACTAGGTCCCTTCATAAACCCATCATCATGCCCATTTCTCCCATACCCAAATCCGATATTAGCTCCGACCCGTTATTCTTCCCTTTACGAAATGATATCTACCCATGTACACTATGTGGTGAAGTATTCCAAAGCCCAATTCATCTAGAACAACACCAGTCCATTAAACACGCCATATCCGAGCTAACAGATGGTGAGTCGGGTAATAACATAGTTCGGATCATTTTCCAAACGGGTTGGGTTGATAAAAGGAAGAACCCGAGTATCCATCGGATCCTAAAGATTCACAACGGTAAAAGGATATTAACCCGGTTTGAAGAATACAGAGAGTGTGTTAAGTTAAAAGCTAGTCGAAACGCTGTTGTTACGAGGGACGAAAGGTGTATAGCTGATGGTAATGAACTGTTAAGGTTCCATTGTACTACGTTCATGTGTGAGCTAGGGCAAAATGGTAATTCTAGTATATGTACACAGCAGTACTGTAGTGTATGTGGAATTATTAGAAGTGGGTTTTCACATAAGATGGACGGGATTTCCATGCAACCTACTAGTTGGAGGGCACACGTGGCGGTACCTGAGGAGATTGAGGAGGAATTCGGGTTCATGAACGTGAAACGGGCGATGCTGGTGTGTCGGGTCATTGCGGGTCGGGTCAGATGTGACCCGGGTTATGTGGATAAGGAGGATCCCGGGTATGATTCGTTGGTGGGTAGGGAAAATGGGGTCCAGACGAAATTGGATGAAGAAGATGAACTATTGGTATTTAATTCGAGGGCTGTACTTCCTTGCTTTGTTATAGTGTACACTGTATGATTAATGATTGTGAATTTGTGATAATGTGCTGTGTGTTACTCCATGATAAATTTGGTGTTGATTTTCAGTGTCTACTTCATAGAGAATACTAGTGTGACTGGCATCTCAATGGCGATGATCCCTTTTTTGTCCTCAAGGTTGAAGTAATTTTAATGCAATAGAGCATGTTTGAGACTATATGTCCTAAAATAGAGTTTCAGTTATACATAGTATTGATGTAAAATACATTATGATATCTACCGCTACAAGTAAAGATTTCTTCATATGAGTTTTGACTTTTGAATAATATAAAACAGCATACTTGCTAAAATAGATAGATGTAACTTGATTGTTCAATATTTCTTACATTGATAGTACTGTATAAAATACTATATATTTAATTTTATTTAAAATGATTATTTTACAACCATATACAAAAAAATTTAACCTCTCCTTAGGAGCTTTCATCTTTTTCTCTATTGGTGACTCCAATTCACAATTTTAAAGTTGGAGATGAACGGTGCTTATCATCTAAGCAAATTGAAAATCGTGAATTTTTATTCCGTTGAATCTGTAACGGGTCCGTCATTGATATATCCTTAAATATCTTCGCAACTATAAAAGAGTTAGAAGTCCTTAGTTAATTAATTTAAATAAAAAAATATAAGTTTGCACAATTTTTTTGGGTTAATTTAACCTAGTTATTTAACGAGAGAAGGCAAAAAATCTGATTAGATAGTACTTAGTTGTTAGGATCCCCTAGATTTTAGAATTGTGGTACTATAGTCCAAATTGTAGCCTCTATGACATTGTACAATCCTCTTTAATACTTGAAATTATCTTGATATTATTGAGAGGGTATCTTATAGTTCGACTTATATTTGTAAACAGTAAACATCAGAATTTATTTGGACAAGATTTTAACTGAGTGTTGAATCGGGCTTTTGAATTGAGTATATAACTTTTGGATGACTTCTTGTATAAGGTTGTGTTAATTTATTTGTTAAACTTTAAATAATGATGTTTGATAAGTACATGTATAGTAATGGGGTCACATGGTTTGTAGTAGGGGCTAGTAGAATAATCGTGACTCTTTATTGCACGAGGACGTGCCTAAATATGCTGTAAAGCTTGGGGGTGGTGCATACTTTTGTACATCGTTTTAGGCAATTAAGAAGGAAGAAATAGGTGTCCATAATCATTAGAAATCTGCATACTTTGGATAAATAATGTGATCACTGATAGAGACCCTTCTTCAGTATCTTCTTTTTTCGTTCGTCTAATTAGATGCATAGGTGGCAAAATCGGCCGAAATTCATTTAACCCCCAAGCGCCCGATATTTAACGGGTTGGGGTTGGGCGACACATAACATAATCAGACCTCTCTAATAACATTCTCATATAATAATTTTTTTTAATAATTATTAAGTTTTTTTAAATCAATTTTTTTTATATTAAATATTACTACCTCTCTATAACAACTTTTTAGCCATAATAGAAACAATCTGTGAGTTACACAATAGATATACGAGAATAGTATACAACTACTATTAGTACTTTGAAAGGATAAACAACGAATTACAATTCAATAGACTTGAAGCCTAACAAGAGTTGTTACAACAACAATGAGTTTTGTGGTCTTGATCTTCTGTTCTTGAGTGAGTCTTGAATCTTCTGTCTTTGGATCTTCGTCAATGAATTGCAACAAACTCCTTAATCTTGATAATCTGAAACCAAGAGAAACTAAATCTCTACTTGTTACAAATGTGTTGAGTCAAGTGTTAGCACTCTGTGCTTAAGACATTATTGCCCCGTATATATCCTTTTACGTTGATGAACAACGTCTTCCAAGATAAAACAACATCAAACAAATGAGCAAAGCAAACTCAAGTGTTTCTCAAAAAGAACCTTTGAGTGTTTGAAAGATATGCTAGAGAGGAAGAAGTTCAGAAAATCTGAATTATACAAGAATGAAGTGTATTCTTGAATTGAGTCAAAGACCTCAATTTATAGTATGATGAAGATGTCTTCCCAACTAGCCAAGTAATGACCTTCAATGTCATCTAATGACACTTAATTTGGGGTTATAATTCAGCCAAATAATGGTTGAATTCATGAGCCAAATAATGGAGAGTTAATGCTCCAAAGTCAGTATAAGAGTCGGTTATTTTTTGTCTCCAACGGTCTTACTGGAGCCGAGGCGCCGCGACGCTTCATTTCCAGTAGCCCCCAGTTATTTTTCTCGTCACATGCGTCGCGGCCCTTGGGAGGAGGCGTCGCGGCCCTTCACAGCTCCGCGGTGATTTCTGGCTCGTTTCATCTTTTACACATAGTACACTTCTTCCTTCATTTACCAACGTGGAACACACGTCATTTGGCCAATAACCGTCCATCATTTTATGTTTCAAACGTTTCACTTACGTACCAATATTTCTTTCACTAATGAAATTTATGATACTTGGCACTATGTATGCACGTGTGTGGAAATGACTTTTTCGACGTGCGATGCCTCAATTGCTTTGTCTCATTGTTTATCTCGTAATCATTCGATTCCGCCCCTAAAGCTAGCTCCTACTTCTCCAACAAGCAGCGGATGAGTGCACTAGCGCGTCGAATCATAAATAATGGGTTAAAATTAATTCCACATTAGTAAATTTCCAACACAATCATCCTTATTGTTGACACTCAATTTTGACCCTCCCGTCCAGTCATTAACTATAAAAGTGCACTAATTTTTTAAAATAAGTTTAACAATTATATAATAATAAAATGCAACAATAAAAAAATTAATACATTCATAAATAAGCGATTTAATAATGGCACTGCGTTTTACGTAGAGTATTAAGCATTTTTTGAGTCTCACGTCCGCATTCGTATAAATATTATTCATAGTTTAAGCCCTAATAATTTTAATAATAATAAATACGTAAATAATAAATAATTTAATAATGGCATCGCGTCAAGCATTCCTTAAAATTATATCCACATCTATTAATATCCAAAGCAATTTCATAAGCAATTGAAACCTCCTATTAATTTAATTTTAGTTTAACAAAGCATGCATAATAAATAAGATTTTAATAATGGCATCGCATTATAAAATATTAAGCACTAATTAAATAGCACGCCCGCATTTATTATTGTAATAATAAAAGTCCAAGCTAAAACTAATAAAGCACCTAAAGTCATATTAAATTAATAATAGTTAAAGCCCCATTTAATAAAGCCCAATACTAATTAATACACCTAAAATTATTAGCCCAACACCCCTTAATTTCGCCCAACCCAACTACCCTAACCCGCAGCCCAAATTCCCTAAGCATTATTTCCCCCATCGTCCAAACACAAAACAATAGGCAACCCTAAAAAAAAAACTTCAGCACCCGATAATACACGCCCAAACCTTCCCTCATCGCGCACAAATCTCACCCAAATCGCGCTCACAATTAAGAGTTACCATAACCAAGACCTTACTAATAAACACCAAATCAATCTTACCATAAATCACACTCAAAATCAGTCCATAAAATCGTCCAAAATTAATAACGAATCAGTCCTAAAATTAGAACTCAAATCTTAACTATAAATATAGGATTTCAATACATGTATCGACAACTAGAAAATTAGCAAGAAAACATGGATTCGACAGAAGGAAAAACAGCCTTCGACCATCGAAAAATCAGTGGGAAAACTGATACAGGAAATTAGCAAGAATGGAGAAAACAGAGGGAAAAGGCAACCCGGTAAGTAATTCAAAATTAGCTTTCTAGGGATGGAGCAGCCAAAAACCGAGAGGCGTCGAGCATCCTTTAGCATCAAATAATCACACAAGAGAGAACACCCTCAAACAATAGTTTCGCACAGCCTTCAACTTCGAAAAACACTAGATAAACAGATGGGTAGGAATCCATTTCAGCATCGAAACCTCGTCCTTATTTATCGCATAAGCACACCTCTCCGAGTGGATCGACGACTTGATACGCTGCCTCGTTTCGCTGCCCGGAGAAGGTAAAATCCACTCCCTCTCGATTTCGGTTCATTTTTTGTATTTCTGTGCGAATTTGTGTTAAATAACGCGTTAGATATTGTCTATGCTCGCGACTATGATTGTTGATTTGTTCTACTAGCATTTGTTGCGTGGATAATATGATGTAATTCTAGAATAAACCTATCAATCATGTTAGACTTATAATCTGACCTTTTATATGATTTAAGTAATATGACCCCAAGTTTAAAACTGATTTTGATGAATCCTTAGGTTGTACCATGAGTATCGCTACGTTTAATCTAGGAAGTTATGATATGTCTACTGAGTTGCTGAATGGTATATGTGCCTTGCCTTGTCTGTTAAACTGAAGGTCGTATGCTAAACCATTAAGTCGCCAAGATAGCTTCAATAGGTAGCAGGTATAAACTGAAGGTAAGCTAATTCAGTGTTTGCATCATCTGCCTCCAGTCAGACATGTTAAGGCGATAATTGAAATCTGGAATAAAAGGATTTGAAACATTGTACTGTTTGTCGTGTGCTTGATGTCGTTGGCTTGCTTTATATGATTCAGGGCATTTGTTTTATCCTAAACATGTGGAGACACCTCCCCAGTTTAGGTATACCGAACGTAAGTTTGAGCATGACTTTGTAACATTCATACCTAGCCGCCTCTACTGGCCCTGCCTTATAATACATTCACTGATTCACCATGTCTATGTTGCTGAAACTGTCCATATTTTAACTATTGGTTCAAAACACATATGTTATTGCTGGCGACAAAGGAAATAGCATATGTTACGTTGCTTCGATATTATGTCCTACCTGCATTAAATTATGAGTCTGACAAAGTTTAGTTGGATATTTACATGAATTTATTTAAAATTGATATTTGTTTAGATTTAAATGTTCAAACATATAAGTCTAGTATATCACTGCACATATCATGTTGCGTGTGACTTTGGCCCATTGGATAGTCCCTGTATTATTGTATCAATATCTGCTCATGTCATGTGAAGATATTTCAGCATTTCATTTGTCCTTGCATACGAGTTTGTTTGGCATAACTGGCTCTCTTCTTTCTTCTCCATTTCACTTGGGATATCCGTTGATATACATGATTAGTTAGATGTACATAGAGATTACATTTATGTATGTCATTTCAGCATTTATATCCTATGCTTGGGTCTGTCCGCAAACTCACATGCATCCAAAGGCCTAGTTTTAATTAATATTGTTGCGTGCTGATTTGAACCTGTTTTCTTGCTTCTTTTCTTTGGAGAGAAATCTGAAAGTTGTACGATGGGGTTAATATGCCCTCATATTTGAAATTGCTGTTTGGAGGCCCATTCTTTCCTTTTAAAGTTGAAACGATTTAAAATATGCCAAGTCTTATATCAATGTTTATCTATTTGTTTGGTAAAACTTAAGATATATACTAATCCTTATCTTCTTTTTTTTTTTTTACATGGCACGCACCGGAGCAAAATGAAGAGTGTCATTGCGAGACTCATCACGAGCTATAACAAGTGAAGACCCACATCCATGTGCATTTATCTCTGCCTTAGAAATTCCAAGCCATTCTAGAACTACCGACGAAATGACATCGCCATCCTTTGAGTCATCTTGATTGATTCATATCCTACCCCATTTATTTATCATAAATTAATTGCCTAACGCTACATTAATTAGCATTACACTTAGAATAGTTAAACTTTGACTCAATAAATAGAAAGTGGCTAACATTAGAAATTTGCCTTCCCCCTAAGTTACTTATCTTAAGTTTCTCATGCACTTTTGTTTAACAATTAAATTTGCATATATAATCATGAAATTTAGGCATAGATTCTTCTCAATTGCAAATTAAGTAGTTTTACTTATGTTAATCAAGATTAAGTTAGCAAGTAAATATATGCATTTAGCCAACAAATCAACTTTGCATCATCTTTATATATACATACCTTTAAACTTTATGTATATTTTTGTAGCATTAGCCTTATAATTCTTTTATAAAAAAGGCATCCTTTTTAAAAACACTTACATCTTTTAAACATGCATTGCACTCTTAGCATAATAATAACATAGGTTTGAATGGACAACCGCAAGTTAGCGGATCTTAGAGGGTGTCTAACCCCTTCTCTCTAGATGAATAAAAAACCCTTGCCCAGAATATCACACTAGTTTCTGCAGACCATTAAAATTGAGTTAATGTTGACTTTAACCTAGTTGACATTTAGGTGTCCTAATTCACTCAAACTAATTAGATGGCGACTGCGCGAACCCTTTAGCATTTAACATCCTTTTAGCACCTTTTAACCCTTTAGCACTTTTTTTTAACATTTGTTCTATTTTCTAACAAGTAGAAGGATTCGGTGAAATAATGTTGTGGTCGAAAAAGGTCGTGACACTTATAACAATACATTCTTTATAAAATGACTCTTTATAACATCTTTTTTTTTTGGTAATATAATGGTTAAACATCTTTATAGAAATAAAATCTCAAAGGTTAATAATAACAGATCTACATATTTTTATCTACTTTAATATATTATTTATGACAACAATATATATATATATATATATATATATATATATATTATTATTAAAACGTGATTAAGTTTTTTTTAAAAAAAGAATATCAATCATTAAAAGATTTTTTTCTTAGTCATACAAAATGTGATTTAAGCCTAAGATTTGACAATCAAAATAAAAATTAGGATCTTATGAATCTTTTTGCCTATAACAGCAAAATATTATTTATATGTCAATGTTGTTATATGTGTATAGCAGTCTATAAATTTGATTTTGTGATCCTTTATATTTTTTTATTTACGTATAAGAAATTTGAAAATAACACATAAAAATTTCAAAATTATATTTTGTCAATTCAAATCGTAAATAGTTCGATTGACCCATTACTCATTACTTAGGAGCAATCTGCCACCCTGAAACCAACTGAGCTACACCCATGCGGGTACCCATTACTCATTACTGTCCGAATTTATGAGGTCTTATGGCATTATGGTCAAAAGCGTCTCGTTATTTAAATCATGCATTTAATCTTTCAAAAACATAAATGTCACACGTTAGAAATGCAATGACAGTACACTTTTTATTAGCAATTTAATTTAATAATTATATTTTAATATATTTAATTGCGAATATGCGGATTTTTATATTATAGAGAGGGTAACTATTTAATTTTACGATACACGTGTGTATCCGAAACTAAATCATATAATAGAAGTGTTTAATGTAATTACCCTAAAAATATTAAAATTGAGTTAACGGTATGAGATAGTACCCACAGTTTCAAATATCATGGATAAGTATACTTACTGGCTGCAAGTTATGCAAACCTCGTGCATGTAATATCCAATATTACGCTCCTTAGGTGGTCATGAGTAAGTAATTCTTAAATCCATGTGCTGTCTTCAATATCCTTGTAATTTTGTTTTGCTACTTTAATATGTGGAAATGATAGGTATTTAGGAAAATGTGTTCCAAAGAAAGGACACACTTAAATTTGTAAGTGATTTTAAGGATATGTGGATTGATTTATATATAAGTGTAATAAATAATTAGCAATAAATAAGTAAATGAAAATAATAATCAAGTAATTAGTCTGGAATGTTGTGATCTTGATTGAAATTGAATTGAGAATTTGATCTGATTCTTAGCTGAATTGCTTCGGGTCCGAGCCAAATTATGAGAGCAAACAAGAGTACTTTTGAATGTAAATTATGCGAGTATCATCAATAAAAATAAGACGTCCTTCCAACATGAAGGTTGAACTCCTTTTATAGCTAACAATACAAAATATTTATGCCCGAGAATCACTCCCTCATTAAATGTCATTAAATGATAATAACAGTCACTTAATGAGCAAATAGTAAAGGCTGACACCATATCCGGAACATGTAAGCACTAAGCTCCTTCGGTCTTTCATTCGATGTTACCAGGTTCGGTCGTTGTCCGGTGTCACCTAGTTCGGTCGTCAACCGGTCTTGTTATGATACCTGAACTCACCACTGATGCAACCCGCATCCGATGCAAAACATTATTACTCCCGTCAAATTCCATATCCAAGCCATGTCACGTGTCATGCCGGTTTCACCGTATACAAACAGTCCTCATACTTCCCGGATCAAAGTTTAATGGGAAGTGGAAATGATTTATTTGTTATCTTCTCTTGCAAACTATCTTTCAAATTACTTCGAAACAGGCGGGAAAACGAAACGCTTCCAATTCCCAAAATCTGACTCACATCTTATCACCTTGTGACTTCGAACACGTGTCACTCCTCTGATTGAACCGTCACTTCGGTTCATGAATGGTAAATCTTCCTTAATCCTTCGAACATGTAGCTTACCTTCATACCTACTTCAAATTTTAAAATCTTCAAAACTTCAAATCTTCATACCTACTTCAAATTTTAAAATCTTCAAAACTTCAAATCTTCATACCTACTTCAAATCTTCATACCTTCAAACCTTCATATCTTTTATATTTCAAGCCTTTAAATCTTCATATCACCATGACAAAATCTTCCCGATCTTCTTTCAAACAATCTTCTCCGGCAACTTCTACACCATCGATTTCTGATGAAACCACCGGTGCCGACGAAGGTTGACGTTGATCTTAGAGCATATGATATGCTCCCTTCTACTTTTTATTTTGACAATGAATTTGTTGTTTCTACCGCCTTTTCGAAATCTGACTGAGGTGAAAAAGCTAGAAGCTGACCGACCTCCATTAAATTCTCTGATCTTGATACAGTCTAAAATGACTGTGGTTGGACTGCTCTATCCAGGATCATTATACCCAACCCATATGACCCCGGTAGAAGTTCAAGCTGATTATCCTCCACCCTGATTTTGGGCTCGTACTTGTTATGAACATCTGCCCATGTTACTGTCGGAAATTCAAATTAAAGGATTCAACTCCTTGGTGAAAGCTTCAGTTGCCCATTAATCCGGTACCCGGGGAAGAAGCATCCGCTCTTTTTGCAATCTTATCACGAACTCCTGCAACAACTCTGTATCTTTCTCAGCAATTTTGAATATATTCGCTTTACTTGTTTGATTATTCTGAACTTCGACACACACTTTTATAAAAGCATCTACAAGAATTTTAAGAAATTAATAGAATGTGCATGTAGCATAGAATATCATGGCATTGCTCCCTTGGAAAGCGTTTCGCCGAATTTCTTCAGCAACATCGATTCAACCTCATCAGGATACATGTCATTTCCCTTTATTACACATGTATATGATGTCACATGCTCCTATGGATCCGTTGTCCCATCGTACTTCGGAAGGTCGGACATTTTAAACCTCTTCGGTGCTGCACTTGGTGGGAACGACAACTGGATGTATCTCTTCGAGTCTGGATCCTTCAAGATCGGATGTGTCCCAAGAATTTAGTTTATCCGTGAATTAAAGCTTTCAACCTTCTTTTCATTGATGTCAATTCGTTTAGTTAAGGCTTCAAGCATTTTCAAGATTGTCGAGGACTCATTAGTCCTCGAGCCATTGGCATTCTCATCTACTCGATCTTCTTCCTGGTCCAGTTCATCATTGCAGACGGGACTAGCTTCATCCTCCACACTTGCTCTACTGCTTTTCTTCTACAACTGAGTTATAGCCTCATGTTGGCTCCTTTAGCATATACAATATTCAAGTCAAATGCATTTTACCATCCTCATCATCGTCTCTTTTCTTTTGACATAATTTTCTAGATGATTGAGGTGAAATCATGAGATTGTTATTATTCATTGGATCAACGAATGGAACGTCGTTCAACGGATCAACGGGTGACACACCATTGATTGGGCCAACAGGTGGAATGTCATTGTTGTTATTGATGTTGTGGGCACCATTGTCACCGTTGTTGTCCTCATGGTTGCTAACCTCAATGTTGATTGGACTAGCCATACAGTAAGTACTTGGTACTGACTTATAATCACATCGTAATAAATAAGTGAAATTTGAGTTTGAATCAAATCACCACTATTATCCTTAGCCCCACAGTGGGCGCCAAACTGTTTATCCCAAAAAAGACACAGTTGAATTCCTAAATAGTTTTAAGGATACGTGAATTGATTTGCAGATAAGTGTGATGAACAATTAGCAATAAATAAGTAAATGGAAATAATAAGAAAGTAATTAGCCGGTAATGTTGTGATCTTGATTGAAATTGAATTGAGAAGTTGGTCCGATTCTTAGTTGAATTGCTTCGGGTCCGAGCCAATTACGAGAGCAAACAAGAGTACTTTTGAATGTAAATTATATCAGTATCATCAATGAGAATAAGATGTCCTTCCAACATGAAGGTTGAGCTTCTTTTATAGCTAACAATACAAAATATTTATGCCCGAAAATTACTCCCTAATTAAATGTAATTAAATAATAATAACAACCAGTTAATGAGCAAATAGTAAAGGTTGACGTCATATCTGGAACGAGTAAGCACTGAGCTCCTTCGGTCTTCCATCTGATGTTACTAGGTCCGGTCGTTGTCCGGTGTCGGCGGAGCGGTCTAATGTAGTTCACAAATGTGGTCTTGATTTTTTGGCCCCGCGAAACAATTTTTTAGAAAAAGTCTCCGCTTTAGAAATTTAGAAAATTTAAAGCTTTTGTTGTTCATCGAGCATAAGTTGTGGACATAAATTAGTTTTGCCTATAAGGCGGAACTTGATGATATTTTAAAACAATGAACCTGTTCAACATAAATTCTTCCTAACAATTTTTTTCAAGTTAATATAACTTTTAATTTTTTTTATTAAATCGGAACAAAAATTCAAGACTGTACACTTTTGGACACATCTAGGGATGACAAAATTAGCCCAAACCCAAATGACCGCCCAAGATTTTATGGGTTTGGACAAAAGTGATTTTGATGATGGGTTGGTTTGGGCTAGCCCAAATTGACCCATCATAAAATCAACATCCCAAATGAGTCCATGATGATGCCAAAACTTGACCCATCAAAATACTTAATTTTAATGATTAGATTTCCACTCTAGATTAAGATTTTTATTTATAAATAATACTATTATCCATAACTATGTATATTAAATATAATTAGAGGTGGCAGATGGACCGTTTATAAAATAATTATTTATAAATATGAAATTTTTTCGTACCTCCCCCCCCCGCCCCTACCCCCACCTCCCGCCCTACCCCCTCCACATTCTCAAATTTCTATTATATATTTCTTTACTTTTATAAACAATTTATAAAAAATAATGAATTTTTCTTACCCTCTCTGCCTCTAACCCCACCTCACCCTCTTACCTCCACCACCCCACGCCCTACCCCGCACTACACATTCTCAAATTTCTATTTTATATTTTTTACTTTTATAAACAATTTATAAAAATATGATTTTTTTCTTACCTCCACCCTCCCGCCTCTATCCCCACCTTTCACCCTCCCCTCCCCATATTCTCAAATTTCTATTTTATATTTTTTTACTTTTATAAAAAATATGATTTTTTTATCTCCACCCCCCCCTCCGGTCTCCCGCCCCCTGCCCTACTACATTCTCAAATTTCTATTTTATATTTGTTTTTACTTTTATAAATACTTTATAAAAAATGTATTTTTTTCTTACCTCCACTCCACCTCCCTACTCTACCCGCCTCTACCACATGCTCAAATTTCTATTTTATATTGCTTTACTTTTATAAATAATTTATAAAAATATGATTTTTCTTACCCTCCCCGCCTAACCCCACCTCACCTCTTACCTCCATCCCCGCCTCTACCACATTCTCAAATTTCTAATTTATATATTTTACTTTTATAAACAATTTATTAAAAAATATGATTTTCTTTCTTACCTCCACCTTCGCCCCCCCCCCCCCTCCCGCCCTACCC
This sequence comes from Przewalskia tangutica, assembly GCA_029844215.1. Lineage (NCBI taxonomy): Eukaryota > Viridiplantae > Streptophyta > Magnoliopsida > Solanales > Solanaceae > Przewalskia > Przewalskia tangutica. Next base: position 4,632,193 of record CM056723.1, on the reverse strand, counting down.
CTCTGCCCTACCACCTTGTCAAATTTCTATTTTATATTTTTTTACTTTCATAAATAATTTATAAAAAATATGATTTTTTTTCTTACTCCGCCCCTATCCACACCTACCCCTTCCACCCCCACTCCATCATCAAATTTATATTTCATAATTTTTTTTGCATTTATAAAAAATGAAAAAAATCTTTAAAATATTATTTTTATTTTAAAAATAAAGACATGGAAAAATCAAATATCATACAAAATAAAATAACATTATAGAAGGTAAGTTTGAATTTTGTAAAAGTAACGGGTCAAGCTGGGCAATATGGGTTATGACTCATCATTTTAGCTCATCTTGACCCGCCCATTTTAGCCATGTAAGTTTTGGGCAGATTGGGCATTGACCAATCTGACATTTCATTTTGACTCGCCAACTTCTCAAAGCAGTACGTCCGACACCTAGACACAACACAGGTCATTTCCTCGACCTAATGTGTTTAAAAGCCCAATCATTTTTGGGATCTTTATGGGTTTTGGTTCGACATTGAGTTAACATTGATTTTTCTCCTTTTTTGTTTTTATTTATTTATTTATTTATTTATTTATTTATTTATTTTAGATTATGGATTCTTGCAATGAATCCTTAGATGTCTTATTCTAATATTTGACATTTCTAAGATAGTTACTCAATTTAAGTAGGATAAAATATAGTAAAAGTTTATATGAAAAGAAAAAAAATTAATACTTGTGGTAGTAAACATGTTGTATAATATTTGTGTGGCGATAAAGACTTTTTATACTTATAATCTTAAATATATCATAACATTTGTGTGTTTATAAAAATCTCTCACTATGAAATAAAATAAAAAATTTAAATTAAATTATTTTTAAATCTGCAAAAGGAATTATTTTATAAATTAAAAAGAAAATAAATTTACATAAATCATAACGGAGGAGGTATATAAATCAGTATTGCATTTTATATACGGTAAAAATTGGCATGACACGTGACATGATTTGAATATAGAAGTTGATGGGACATGGGAGTAGTAATGTTTTGCATCGGATATGGGTTGCGGACCGGTTAACAGCCGAACCGAACCAACAAAAGCCCAGCACGCGTAATCCAGCCCACTGAATCACCCATCTTGAACATGTGCAATACCCGCCATTTTCTCAAAATTGAAGGGTATTTTCTTTATTGTCTATATTCTCATTTTACTGACGAAACTCATTTAATGGTTTAATTTTTCATTTAAAGATGATTTGAGTCATAGAAATTGAGTTAATTAGGTAATGGAAAGAAGTTAAGTTGGATTTGGGTAAACTATTCAGATTGTATTGTATGATGTGTTTTCTTGAGCCTAGTCTTTCGAAAATAATCTCCCTACCTCTCAAGTCTCAACTCAAGGTAGAGTTAGGACCTTCCCAAGACCCTGTGATTAGTATGTTGTTGTATTCAGATTGTATTGGTGTTTTAAGTTAGTGTTTCTAAGGCTGTTTCATTTGTAAAGATTGCATCTTTTCTCGTTTGTGCTTAACTTTAAATGTTCTCTTGGCTGTTTTATTCTTTTATATGTTGTATAGAACTGTGGTTTAGGTAGGGGTAAGGTCTGCGTACAATCTACTCTTCTCAGACCCCATCTGGTGGGATTATACCGGATATTTTGTTGTTGTTGTTGTTGTTGTTGTTGTATAGAAGTGTGGTATAGCTCGTTAACGAATTCATAGCTGATATTTCATACTATCATTTGCTCTACTTTGAAGATGCAGAGCTTAAACCTTTCTTCCTATTTTTTTTTTTTGTTGGGAAGATGGTAATTGACCCTTCTGTAGCATTTTCTTGATTTTAGAGAGCCCCTACTTTACGTGAAAGGATAAAATATTATTATCCAAATGAAGTGGACTCGTATAGATGGATAGATAAGATTCATTTAGCCAGTCCCATCTAATTTGGGATAGAGGGTAGTTGATTCATTGATCAGATGATGAGTTTTCTATAGGTTGGAAGTTAACCAAATTCAGATGCTGCTGCTAGCTTTATTTTCATTGTAGCAAAGAGGAGCAAAGGAGTATAGGCAGTGCGCACCAATGTTGACATTCCATCTTACTCAAATACACAGTTTTATACAATCAGTTGTACTTATATAAGATCAATTTGGATTGGCTCTGGCTTGTTTAGAAAATGTGGTTCAGGACACTATATGTGGAGTAATTCGGCATAAATTGATACCGACACCTTAGAATTTGGTAACCTCAACTCCATTAACAATTACTTATGAATCATTTTTCGGTTTACACCCATTATCTCAAATTTTGGATCGAACTATATATTGACACAAATGGTTCATGGAAGATAAGTATAGAAGTCAAAATTAGATTTTTCTTCAAATGAATCAAAAAAAGATACAGTAACATTAGCAACAAGAGGAACGAGTTATATTTCTACAATTTAAATAAATACAAAATCAAAATAGAATGCTCAATCATGAATAAATGTCAAATACCCTCTCCTTCATTTTCTATAATGTAAACAAAAAAGTCTATAAGTACTTGACTGGTGTAACAGACTGCTGATAGATTTTAGCTGTTGTCAATGCAATTCAGAGCTCTTTCTGAGCTCTAGACCTTAATGTATCAAAGCTGAAATTATTTCCTCGTCTCCTTTCTTGATTAAAGGTTGATTCGGTGTCCTCTGCGGTGAAGTTGGAATCAGTTATCTGTGACAGTGGTGAGCTGCCAGATTATACATCTGTAAATGGGCAGGTGGAATCTGCCAAAAGATTAAATGTGGTGCGCAAACTTCTTGACGTATTTCGTAGACAAGGAGAATGGTCGGCTATCAAAACATCAATTGGTGCAGTTCGAAGAGTAGCTAGTGACAGGTGTTGTGCTGTTCAACTATCTTTTACAAATCTCTCCTTTTCTCCTTCTTCCTCATTTTTCTACCTATGAAGCATACTTTCTCTTCAGGAGCTCGCTTTTTGAATGTTTTTTGCCTCTCCTATTTTATTTATTCTTTTACCCTAATGTCATTGAAGCTGAATGACAATTAAGCATGTACATTCTTCAGTTTGACTCTATTGGACTTTCCCATTGTCTTATTTTGCTTTCATAGATGTTACTGTTAAATTCTTGAATAAGAGATACTCATTGGAACTTCATTGTTTATAGGGTAGATATTGAATGCTAGCCAAAGTTTTGTACCCCTGCATTGGAGTCATCTTCTTGCCTTCAAAAAGGGTCTTTGAGTTTGCTAAAGATCAACTACTGGGTAATTGTTTAATAGCTAGCTAATATCGTTCAACTTAGCATCATTACAATTTATGTACCTTCTAAATACAGTGGAGTTTTGTGGATGCATGACGTTGGAATATTTTCTCAGAACTGCTCCCCGCATTGATCCATAGGCTTTTGCCATTTTCCAGCTGGACAAAGCGAGATCCCGATATTTTTCTCAAAAGTGATAAGCGAATGAATTATAATAATGTATTCTCTCATCTCACAGGTAATCCAAAAGTAATAGAGCTGTTGATATGGAAGAAAAAAGGGAACATGGATCAGGAAGAAAATCTGGCCCTCTTTTGTCTGGAACTGCATATTGCATTTCTTCTTGTTGCATGATCATGCTGAACAAAGTTGTCCTTTCAAGTTATTCATTCAATGCTGGGGGGTCTCATTGATGCTTTACCAGGTATTCTCTACTTATGGTAAACCATCTTTCCATCCTTAGGAATAACAAGATGAGGCACATTAATGCTTAAGCTTACCTATTACACATGTTATATCATTTCCCATTTTGATCTCCATGGGGCACATCCTTACCAATCTTGGTTTTGACAAACTCTAAGTAAATACCTTCATTATTGCGACACTTTTTCCCTAGTACCAGGAACTTGTTGTCTACAGATTTCGTTTTATGAAAACTAATTCTACTCGTTACTTTCTGCAGAATCTTATCAGTACTCTTATAGTTATTATATTGGGTTGCTCTCGAGCAGTTACAGCGGAGAAGCTGAATTGGAAGCTAATTAAAGTTTGGATCCCCGTGAATTTGATCTTCATTGGCATGCTTGTTTCAGGCATGTATAGGTAATATCTGATATGTCTAAACTCACCAGAGATTTAGTAATGATTAGCGGTACATCATTTTACCCATGACATTTACTTGTGCACCTTTTCAGTTTGAAATACATAAATATTGCAATGGTGACAATTCTGAAGAATGTGACAAACATTTTAACAGCAATTGGATAGTTGTATATTTTTGGGAAGCGGAAGAATCAGAAAGTGTGGACCGCCATGTTCGTTGTGGTATGTTTATGTTATTCATCTATACAATGTAAATTTAGTTGTCAGAGGGATCACACCCTCAAGGAAAATGTCCTTTGTAATTCTTATGCTGTATATCCAGTCATCGTAGTTCATATCAGATCATGGGAGAACTTAGCAGTCCTACTAAGCATTTACTTCTCTGATTCCAGTCAGATGACATTCATATTTACCTCATATTTTGCTGTGTTAAAAAGATGTAACATTTAATTCAGAGCCAACAAAATTGATTTCACTGCTACTCTTTTCCTTTTATTTTAGTAAAGGGCAAAATAGAAGTGTCTGCCTTCCCACTCACTGAATGATAACTCAATTCTGTTGTATTTGAACTACTTTACACTCTCCCCTCCCCCCATCCCCAGGCCCACTCCAGCCTAGGGAAAAGAATTTTTTATTGGCGATCTCTTCTTTCTTTTGGATTATCTCTGCTGTATCTGGACGTATAACAGACCTCTCATTTGATGCTATGGGTTATGCTTGGCAATCAGTTAATTGCATTCTCACTGCAAGCTACTCAGTATGTACTTTTTGCTTAACTCTGTTCCTCATCGTGATTGCTCGTGCGAAGATTTTGCACAGAAATTTGCTCTTTGATATATAAGAAAACCATAAATTTAGACTTTGAATCACATAACAATTCAAACTTAAAAATATATGTTTTCATTTCCCTAATCTGTTGATGTTCGTTGGGCATCAATTTTCAACAGCTCACGTTGCGACATGTCATGGACAGAGCAAATCAATTTACAAAATGTGGATCTCTTAATGAAGTTTCAATGGTGTTACTTAACAGTGGAATATCTATACCTTTTGCTATAGTCTTGATCTTTCGGTTCGATGAATGGAATTACATAATTAATGTGTTAGTGTTATATTACATTTTTGAGCATCCTTCACGTTGGGGTACCCAAATGAATATTGCAGTTTCATACCTTTCTTGTTTCATTTGCAGAGATGTCATTAAGATTCCAAAGTTTTGGGTTGCTGCAACAGCCAGTGGGCTGCTTGGACTAGCCATTAGCTTCACATCAATGTGGTTCTTGAAACAAACTGGTCCAACCACCAACAGGTGATTTATACTGGCTTGAATTTTCTTGGGGATTTACATCATGAACTATTTAGCATTGCATGGTTTCATGTGATCTACTAGCTTGTTGATGAGCAAGATATGGACCCAATTTAGTACTTCGGATGGAGTTAGTATTTGCTGGATATTTGACATGCTTTTTATTTCCTATATTTTCCCTACTTCCTAAGAGAATTGGAGGAATGATGGAAGATCTAGAATTATTTGCTACTAATCAGGCCTGCTATAAGTTGTCGGTGATGAGCATCAACAGTTAGACAAGGTTAACCCGCATTACAAACAAGAGCTACCTTAAGGGGTCTTCATGTTTGTTAGTATTATGATAAAGATAAATTTTTCTTTGTTTTCTGAGGTAAATTTGAAAGTAAGTTCTTCACTATATTAATCCATGACTAATCTTACACTCGTTTCTCCTCTTCACAGTCTTGTGGGTTCCTTCAACAAGATTCCCATTTCTATTGCTGGCCTTTTGGTGTTCAAGGTTCCCCTCAGTGTTCCCAATTTATTCAGCATACTTTTCGGTAATGTGAAAAATCTAGATTCCGTATATTCTTGAAAATATAAGGAAATTGATTGTACCTGACTCGATTTGCCAATGCTTTCCTGTCTACTTGCTGGAGTACTTTTTGCCAGGGCTAAGATGTCTTGATACTACCATGCTATATTTCGGTCCTAGATAAGTGATTTGCATCCCGTAAAATCAAATGGCATGCATATCTATCAATAAAAACTGTAAATAATCAAGGGATTCACACAAGTTCCCTACACAAGTCATTTGTAGGCAGTAGTGTCTGTCAGATGCTCATTCAAGGGAAATGAAGCATCTATCAATTTTGGTTTTTGTGAGCAGTGTCTATTCAGTCATCTGAACATTGTTTTCTTTTTCTGGAATATGGTCAAAATACTTAAAAAGATACATGTGTTACATATAGCCCTAACCTCTTTGTGTCTCAGTATTTTTTCTTTACAAATATCAACTACTGTAATACTTGCTCTATATCACCATTTCAACTAATACTTAAATATTACTGTTGATATTTATATCCCCTTGAATTAGCTTTTTAGGTATCAAAATTCAAAATTTTACAGTAAACTTATAACTGGAGAAGGGAAAAGTTATTTGGCAGATTGTGAAATCAATGGACATATAGTGAAATGTGAATCGACAAAATCTAAACATTAAATCCTATATAGTTGGTATCTCAAGCATACATAATGTGATGTTGTTACTTGTTACTTTACTTTAAATTTTAAGACATACGCGGAATATTTAGCGGTAGCTGAAGAGAAAAGTATTTTTTTGTTCAATTATAAAAAACATTAGTGTGCTATTAACTACTTTAGCAATCATAACTAATAACTCAAACATGTATTCGTTACTGATTGTAATTGATCTCTTGTAAAAACGTTTTACAATGAACGCCTTTCCTACACTGATAATCGCTAAATCTCTTTTAAGTATCCAAAACTTTTTCCTTCTCCAGTTGATACATGGAGTCCGGAACTTAAATGACCCAAAAACTAAGACATTGAACTAAAATACCCCCCCCCCCCAAATACATCACGTACACGTTCTGACTCTACTGGGATGAAGACCCGAGTACATATGAAAATAGTTGCGCCGATGTATATAGAGGTATCGACTGCCGGTAAGAAGTCAACGGGCGCATTGCAATCAATGGGACGTATGAAGTCGGCGGATGCTGCTGCGCTAGAGCGGGATCAGAAGCATGCTTATCTACTAGACGGATGCCTCTGCCGCCACATACTCTATCACCACATCGACCTTTATCCCCTCAGCCATCCCCTCTAGCACCCTCCTTCTTCTGCCACCACCGCCTCTATCACCACTGCCTCCACGACTGCGACCATGATTACGACCATTTGCTGACTGATATAGGCCCTCTGGAACAGGCTCATGCATACGTCCGACCTCTTGTGATTGTTGAATACCCAACTCGATTACCTAAACGATTGGGGTAGCAAATTTCGCGCACTCGGGGATAACTATATATTGTACTCCCAACTGACGCATCATTTGTACGGTCTGTAGCTACATTTGTTTATAAATATTAATAATTGAATAAAATTTTAATATAATAATTAAGACAATTAATTAACTTTAAGTGCGGTAAACTTACCAACACCTCATACAATTCCGCGAATAATGTGTATCCTCGGCCATCTAGATCACGTCTATTGGGGTTGCCAATCAAGCTGCGTGTGATCTGCCGGTACTAGTCCATGAATAGAGAACTCAGAGATGACACCTTTAGTAATCAAATTATTACAGTTTAAAGAGAAAGTTCACCTTCAGGGCAAAGTAAGATGAGATATATGGATAGTTTAATCTAGGTAGAGGTCAAGGGAAAGAGAGAGCTAACCAAAGCATTTTGTCAACCAATAGATTTAAGGGTCCAATTTCAAGACTCTAGTGGCAGTAGGGAAATAGTGCAGAGGTATTAGCACCACCCCATGGCAAGGTAAAAGAGTATCAATATAAAAATCTGAAAAAGCATCAATTGTAAGCCCTGACCTGGATGGTCTCCGGAACAAGATTTGAATAAATATATTATGATACTTGAGACAAGTAATAATATAACAATACGAAAGGGAGCATTGCCGAGTTGGCATAATGACCCAAAGGTCAACTGATAAGACTATGTTCAGAAAGACTAATATAGGAGATGAAGAATCTTGACTGGAATGAAATAGTGATTCAAAGATAAAGTTTGGTATGAAATTGCTTCATCATTGTCAAAAGAATAATATTTTAAATGACTCATGATTGACAAAATTAAAAGGTTTGCCATTTGCGGTTCGATAATATTATTTATACAACCGAGGATTATACAAGAAAAATAATGGGAAGACCGTATGATTTCTGAACATCTTAATTCATATCACCTCAAATAGAGAGGCTTCGTTACAACAATTTGTGGTGATTCATTAAACAAGAGTTGGGAGGATATGGAACCATGTTATGATTTATCCCAAGTAGATGCAGACCTTATAGATATAAGACATCACTTTCTTCGAGACTTGGTTGAAAAACAGCTAGTTAGAATCGATTATGTTGACACTTCTCATCAACTAGCTGATATCTTTACAAAAGCTTTAGATCATGAGAGGTTTTCAAACTTGAAAAACTCTCTCGGTCTCTGTTCAATATAAAAATTAACATCACTGTGTTATCCAAATGTCCTCGACATTTGTGGTAACATTCATCCAAAGGTAAAATCTGAACCGTATCTTTCTGGTAAATGTTAAAGTTGTTTTGTGTTTCTAACGGTCATGACTTCTCAAAGGAACACCTTTAAAATGATACTGCTTCATGATGATATAAAAATCATAAAAAGGAGTATCAAAAATAAGGCAAAGCCTTAAATTCCTCAAGAATTGTAAAATGTCATAAAGCCCACAAAATTGATACTGCTCCTATTCTATAGAGTATCAACATACTTTATATTATGATAGACACAAGATCTTATCTATTTGGACTCAATATACATTGTTCCACTAACTTAGAGACAAAACTCTATAAAGTGTCTTGTTTAGTCATTGCTGCTCCTATGAGAAAATGACTCGTGTTACACAAAATGTGCTAAACATTTATGATAACACTCAGATTTCTAGATTTTTCAAAAGACGTGTGTCGATTAATGTTGAGTTGGTTTTTGTTGAAAAATTTCCCTTGGTTTTGATGTCTATTTTGAAACAACCTCTAAACCTTAGGAACTAGTCTTTGTATAGAATTTAAACACTTATGTAGATAGTTTTTGCCAAGTGTATAAATACCCATTCACTAAAATACTAATTCTCACTTCCAAAGAAAATTCCTCCAAGAAACAACAACAAAAAAAAAAAAAGGGCGGGAACGAAATTTTAGCTCATTACCCACGATGAATCCCTCGCACAACACATCTCCCTCACAAACTTCTCCCATTCCCGTAACCTCCGAAAACCCTAACTTCTCCTTCTCTTCTTCCCCTTTCTCTCCAATGGATGTCTCACCCATGTCACCGAAAATGTCACCACCACCCTAACACTCTAACGAGCACAAGTCCACCATCAGGCACAGATTCGCGATAAGTGACTTCCAAGAACCTCCGAAATCGCTTATCCAGTGGAGACAAACAATCCTATCAACTTAGATGAAACCGGATGTTTCCGCCCTCCCAAAGAGGACAAATCAAGCAACTTTTCCCACTCGCATATCGGTCCGAAACTTTGAGAAGGCCTTTGGCGATGGTGAATCCTCCACCAAAGGAAGAAGTCGACTCCTCCTCTTCAAGCTCCAGCTCACGATTCGGAGAAGACTCGCCGGTTGAGTCCCAACTGAATCTCCCGCTTCACCTTCCTTCACAAATCGCTAATCCGGTGAGAAGATGAAATTCCGACGACACCCCAGAAGAAGTTTTATCCCAAGAAATCGGTCATGCTTGGGGAAACAAAATCATCATCAACCCTCAAGATGTCACGAAAATGTTATGACATCGTCTCGGATCATCTATCCACAAAACTTCGATTCCAAAGTCCGAGGTCTCACAAGCGGTAGCTCGAATCTGCGTCTGAGGTAAACCCTTTCTCTCCAAAGTTTTTAACATCCAATCACTCAAAACATTGGTCTTGGTTCAACGTTCGAGCAATTCGAACCGAGTAGGTGTTGGACATTGCGTCTTGTAGTAGCCACGGTCTGGTGGATTTCTTCACTTCAAGAAATCTACTAGACTCGGTAAATAACAAATGTCCTTATGAAGAAAAGGTGGTGAAGTTATTTTATGCAAATCTAACAAGTAAAATAGAGAAACCCAAGTCAAACACTTTGGGAAAGTGTTTCTATAACAAATTTTATGACTTCACACCGACTACAATTAACCAATGTTTGAATAGAGTGAATGATGATGAGAGGGCAGAATGGGAAGTGATAAATGAGGGATGAGGTGATTTCATACCTCACCATGGAGTTGTGAAGAAATGGGTTTCAAGATGTCCAACCTCCAAACTCACTGCCTTATTTGCTGTTTTGCACAAGTTAATGATACACAATTGGTTGTGTTCTTTGAACAAATCAATTGTAACAATTGAACAAGCATTGTTCCTATACAAAATAGGAAAAGGTTTTAGTGTTGATATAGGAAAAACAATCTTTCAACAGATTGTAAATATGGCAGAAAAGGACACAGGTATCATCCTTCCTTTCCTCATTGATCTTGGCGTACTAACCTCACAGGGATTCCAAGCCCCTAAGCAGGATCTGCTCTGGAAAGAACCTGAAGTATATGTCGTTAATCAGACGATCCTGAAGAGCAAAAGCAGAGTCATTGATCTTCCATGGACGAATACAGCTGGAAGTGCTAGTGTTACCAGAAATGTCCTGCATCTCCAGAATATCTCACGCCGTTCTGACAATCGCTTGGCTGGGTGCAAGAGATTGCAAAGCTCAATGCCCAGATCGCGAGAGTGGACAGTGTACGGTAGCCGGTGGAAGCTAGGGAACGTTACCTATTTTTGCTTTCTTCCCAAAAAGGGGGAGATGGGTCTGGTCCAGGGGGAGCAACTGACAAGGCTGAATGCTCAAACCAGAGGGGATCTTGATACAGGGGGAGATGAAACCAGAGGACAACTGAAACCGCAATGGAGCTAAGAAACTACGAGGTTCTTGTGTTTAGCCGCTAAGTAGCGATTGTTGAATGCTTGTTGAATGCTTATTAGTTGTTAGTCAGGATGTAGTTATTTGGCTTGATCGCTTGAGACACTTTAACTCGCTTTATATATTGCTATTTATTCTATCATCGCATGTGTATATTGATGGTTTCAGCATTAATCTTTTAGATGTATACTCGCATTTTGCATCATACTGATTCGAGTAACTTCATCGCACATAGTGTATATATCGTGCTTTATAAATGTTTCGTGACGGCGTTGAGATATTTGCCCGTGATAAAATCATTAACCTATTTAGTTTTTGTGAAGAAAGGCAAAAGGGAGATTGTTAGTGTTAGGTTCGTGGTCCTAACATTTTCCGTAACATGTCTCTTTTTGGTGTTAAGTAAAAACAGGAAAATGTCATCCCAAGTGTCGTGACATCTGGGAGGACAATTCTGGCAAGAGTTTTTTTCCTATCTTCACGAGCAGATTTCTGAAGCTGAGAAGATTTTATCACGTGAATGTTTGGCTTGGTTAGGAGCTAAGGAAAACACGATAATACTTAACAAGACCAAGTCCAGGAGAGTGCATAACGGAAGCGAGCATTCTCGGGAAGACAAAGTCAAATCTGTTGAGAATTTTAAGGTCAAGAACGGCTCCACCAACCCTATTCTCGCTCAACCTCCACCGAGAATCATGAACCTCTTGGGTGAACTCTCCACTATAAATAGAGGGTTCACTCCAAGGTTTTGATATCCAGTTTTGGTAGAAGTAAATTCAGATCTGAGACGTCTCAAATATTGCCTCAAACACAGCTGGATCGAGCAGCCTGTTTTTGTGATTACACTTGTTCAAAATTGCAAATTGCTTTCTCTAATTTATACTGGTACTTCCAATTCAAGCAATTGTAATAGGGTGTTTTGCACTTCTATTTTAGATAGATTTTTCAGGCTTAGAAGTTAGGATTTAACTTCTTTTTAATCCCTTTTTGTTTTACGGATTTTTATTCATTCTCAAGGGATTTGTAAGATTGTATAAGTTTTATACAATAAATTTTTGGTCATGAGACCACTATAAGTTATATACAATTATATAACTTATGAAAAACAATCTTGGGTGTCCTTGATTTATTTCCGCTGCATCTTAACTCATTTTTTAGTTCTGCGTTTTTGTTAATGTTCCAGTTCATGTCACAGAACATTTTTGGGAACATTCTTTACTGTCTTTAAGTTTACCTCTGTTCTTCTGTGCTGAAATTATTTATTCCATAGTTTAAGTTCGACAATTCTCCCTTACACTTATGTCACTAATCGAAAATATTTGGGTTGTAGAGACTTTACGAAGGTATTTCAGTTGCTATTCTAGATTCAAGTATGAGAGTTGCGGATTAAAGATATAACCTTTAAACTAAGGTATTGTGAAAAGGCAATAAGATAAAAGCGATCATTTGGAAAGTAAAAGAAAATATGAAATCTAGACGTGCTCATCCAGATAGAAAGTTTATACTAATATTTGTGTGATAAGATTTACCTATTCTTCTCTTATATATCGGATTTATCTTGAGTGCCTTGTATAGGCAATGTTGTTGATCAACGCCGGATTTAGCCCAGATTTTGACATTCGATAGTTGAGTTAAGTTATGGCTAATCCTTATGATTCTGGATTGATAAACGGTCGTGTGGGACTGATATTGTGTTTTGATTATTTGTGGCCCGGTGTGGCATTAGATATTAAAAAGCATAAATATAAATGCCAACCACTTAAAAAATACAAAGTAAATATCAATTTGAGACAAGAAGTAAATCCTTAAAAAGTGTTGGTGCGACAAACTGAAACTCACAACTTACAAACCGTCTAGCTATAACAATAAACTCACACTACTTACACAAAATCAAGCTACTTTATATACTCGAAATTGTAGGAGTAATGGTCACAAGAATAAGACCATTTGAAGTCTATCGAAGAAGACAAATGGAACTAAAGTGCACTATTCAATACATACAATTATCTTGAGCAAACAGCGTTGCTTAATCTATGGAAATGTGGCCATTTGGAACTTCGTCTCTTTGCTTCTTTTCACTTTTCTTCACCAAGAAAACGTTCATAAACTAAACCTTGCAAATAAAAGGTGCACGTAAGAACAAGCTAAGTATAAATTGATGAGATTTATGAAGAATATCCCACTAAAAGTTGTCTGGAAAAACTACAGAACAAAAAAAAAGCAGCCGAAAGGATCCCTCTTCACATTTTAAACTCATGAACACAGAGCTGTTCACACTGAACACTTGCGAAGAGAGTTTGAATAAAAGAAACAAAAACACAGATAAAATTCAAATCAGTTCTTAACGTAATCAATTAGTTTTGGTAGATTATTTATCCCCATTTTCAGATTATCAGTTCCAGCTTACTTCTTTAAATTAATTATCTGTAGTTTAACCTGATATAGTTTAGTAAAAAAAAATCTTACATTGTATAAAAGTTAAAAAGGAAACCCCTATTTGCTGATGAAACATCTCCATGGAATGCTTGCTTAACTAGTACTCCTATGTTTTAGCATTCATGAAATATTTTGCATTTTGTCATATAATGTGGAGTTGCATGGTTGAGCGCTAAACAAGGTACTAATTTTTTAAAAATTAAATACTCCACTTAACAAGCTAAGCAACTCTTAGTTAACTCTAAGATGATACAAATTTTCATGAGATTTAAGTTGGTATATACTAATAATATGAAAAATAATTAGGCATGACAATGTAATTTAAACTTGTCGTACTTATGGGTGCAGTACATTTCTACGTGGGATGTAAATTATGTCTTTGCCTATGTGTGATATATGTTGATGAATTGTTAAATAAAGTGTTGTATTACCACTTGTATAGTTGAACGTAACATTGAACAAGCAGCTCTTAGTCGACTTCTAAATTAACAAGATTTAGTTTTCCACATAAAATTTTCAGACAATAATGTAAAAAAAACAAAATTAATCCAATAAGAGTTTATCATAGTAAGAATCAAAGGAGGACTGAATTTCACCCTCCACGTCCAAACTATTAAAGTGATATTAAAGAATGGCCCGGAATATATGATGAATCATAAAATGCATCATAATCATTTGTAATTAACACGCTTAATGCATTCATCATCAGCACAAAAATAGAAGGCCACAACCTAGTAGGTAAACGAAGAGTTGGCCTTACTGTAATAAACTCCTGTATTTCTCTTCCCTTTCAACTGAAAAAAGACAAAGCTTTCCTTAACGAGAATCTAAAAAAATGACGAAAAACAGATAGCAAACATAAAAAACAGAAACAAAAAACGAAAAAAGGGATTAAAAGCGGAGTATGATTTGACAATGGTATAATTGTACTCCAACAATTACGTCGCAAGAAACTCAGAAACCGAAAACTAATACATTGAAAAGGTAGTAATAATTAAACATTCTAAATAACCCAACTCGATCATGATAATCCATGATTTGAAGGGGACAAAAAAACAACAGTATATAACATAATAACAGTACTATCCCACGATAACTTTATAGTAAATCTCTCAATTCTACGTACAAGGTAACATTAACTAGATCAAAAGAAGGTTTTGTTTAATGTTCCTTGAGAGAATTGAGAATTTGAAACCATCTCCATCAAATCAACTTCATTGTTACCTCCAGTAGAACAACCTTGATGATTCATCATCTGCATCCCCGTATTATTCATGCTTCCACATCCGTAGCACTCCGGATAATTAGTCACCAAAGAACCATCTAGAAGGTACGAAAGGTAAAGGTCATGTGAATAATGTTGAGAATAATCAGGCATGTAATTCCTAAGGTCGTCTGTGACCCTTTTTGTTGTAGTGTAACTCTCAACGTTACACTGAACCGGCGAATTTTCACCAAAGGAATTCAAGGCAGTAGAAGAGCTCGACACTTTCTTGTCAAAAAGATCTTGAGTCACTTTTGTCTCCAAGGAGTCAATGGCTTTAGTACCATTAATATTATTATTTCCAAATAAGCTTTGCATGAAGTTCATTTCTTCATCATATGTTTGATGAGTGATCAAAGATGGAGATTCATCGTCCGAGTACCGTGGAATTGCATCGGTAATGGTGCTATTACTCTGTGTAACGATCGTAGCGGTGGAACTGCAATCACCGCCACCGTGATATAAGGTGACGGTGAGGGGAGAATTATCATCATTCCTGAAGTACTTGCTTCTAATATAATCTTGGAGAACGGTGGGGCGAGATGATTTACGTTCGCATTGGCCATCAACTTGTTCATTTTTTCTACTCTTGTTTCTCCTTGAATTTTGCCTTCTTTTAGTGGCATTCCAGTGATTCTTGATTGTATTTTCAGTCCTTCCAGGAATTCTCTTTGCAATTTCTGCCCATTTGTTTCCGAGTTGCTTGTGTAATTCAACTAACAACAACTCTTCTTCTTCACTCCATATATCTTTCTATAAGTAAAAGAAATAAAAAGATAAATGAAAATCATGAGAATGAGGAGAAAAAGATGTTCATGATTTACAAGAAATCTATTTTTAATTACTTTTTTGAATGAGGTGGACTCACTTTTATAACAAATTTTGATGCTTTGTCAAACAAGGTAAGAGCATACAAACTAACCAATTAAGTATGTTTTAAAAAGACATTTGCCACAACCCACCATTCCGGTCCAAGCTTTACGAAGAAGAAGTTGAGAAAAAAATGAATTAGTTCTATAGGTTCTGTCCTTGACAAAAAACTTTAAAGGCTTTTCTAATAGAGGGGGCCATTCATTACCAAAAATAAAAACGTTCTTTCAATGGATAAAGGGCCTTAAAATTAGTCTGTGTCATTAAACATCATTTCCCAAAATCTATAGCGAATATGCGTTCATAGATAACCTAATTTACAGATATCTAGGGAATGAGATAATAAGTATAGTTAGGGAAGTACTAGAAAAAATTAACAGAATTAAGAGCATAAAAAAACCTTGATATCTGGACGTAGATGATTATGCCATCTCTCTCTACACTGTTTCCCTGCTCTTGCTTCCATTTTCTCAGCAATTTGTGCCCATTTTTTTACTCCAAATTGTTTTACCAACCTAAGTAGTTTCCTTCATAATTCAAACAATAAAACTTTTTGAAGAATCGAACTTCTAGATGTAACAAATATAATTAACGTTTTTTTTTGGGACAAGTAGTATGTACCTGTCTTCTTCATCAGTCCACTGACCTTTGATCAAATAATTTGTTGTTGAATTTCCTTCTTTTGCCTTTTTTCCACTCTCTTTTTTATATTTTTCATGAAAAAATAAGTTATTTTCTTGTTCATTGATAAAAAACCCTTCCATAAAACATGGCTCTGGTAGACTTGGCCAAGAAATCCCATTTGCATGGCTACTACTACTATTACTGCTTGCATTTGGACCAATAAAAGAACAAAATCCATTTTCATTACTCAACAAAAACCTATCTATAGCTGCTAATGGATGATGATTCTTTGGTAAATTTTGATAGGGATGAAAAGCACTTTCTCCTTCCATGGAAGAGGAAGAAAAAGGAATGTTTTGAGCAAATAAAATTGCTTTGAACAAAAAGGAAAGAGTATGAGTTTTCTTCTAGGTTTGGAAGATATAGACATAACAATAGCTAAAATAAAGAGCTTATAAGGTTATGACTATGCAAACAACTGAGGGCTTATGACTGCCGTTCATCTTAAAACTCATCCAACGGTTTAGAAAGGAGGTGTGTGGTGTAACTCCTGAGCTTCCTCTTAGTGAAAGAAATTAAAGGTGGGAGAGATTAGTGGTGTCATCAATAAATTATTTAATTGTGACTAATTCATTATTTAGAATTTACTTTTTGTTTTACCAACAATCAGAAATGCTGAAAGATCAATTATAAGGACACTAATATACACATCTAGCGCGAGGTAAATAAATGTGTAAACTAGTGATAAGGTAAAAGGTAAAAGAGGAAGAATTACCGTTCTAAAGAACCAATGGCAAATTGAATTTGTTTTAGAGGGAAGGATGAATTAAAAGTATCATAATTAATAAGGTAATTGGTGCTCATAATTTTCTCCATAGTAATAGAGGCAATTATGGACAACTTTAAGCTCCATATTAATAGCTTTACATTACTACTAAATGCCTAATTACTCTTTTGGAGATAACATATTGACCGGCCCTTTAATTTGCTTGAAATTAATCTCGTTTTCTTATTTAGCTAGTCTTTTAGTGTTCATTATGCATCACTTTGAAAAGTTTAGGGTCTCAATATCATCAATCACGAACATAATTACCGACAAGAGTTGTGGTGGAGTGGTAAGTACTACTTCATCCTAAGTTAAGTACTACTTCATCCTAAGTACGGATTCGTCTTTGTTAGTGAGCTCTTTACCCTCTGATGTGGGACTTCTCGACGCGAATCCAAATTTAGTCGGACTCCAATACGAATATCAAACACCGGGTGGAAAACCAAACCAAAAAAATAATTACTAACATAATTTATTCTATTTCTAATATTTTAGAGAACCATACTACGTACAAGGAGTAGTCATCCTTCAAAAGTAATTAGATCATACTAATTAATAAAGAGAAAGAAAATTATTAAACATCAAACGAAAATAAAGTACTAATTTTAAAAAATATGTGTTACTTTTCGCTCCTGAAAATTTAAATAACATGAACTTTGAACAACATTTTTTCCATCATATTGATATGAGAAGAGATATAATTTATAGTATTTTTCATATAACTTTTTAATATCTAAATTTAAAATCTAAAATGTTGAATTAATCTAATTTAATCTAACTTCAAAAGCTAATCAAAATTAACATGATTTGAAACAGAAAGAGTAATTAAATAAAGGGAAAAGGGGCATATTTGCCCTCCAACTTTGAGAAAAGGGGCATATTTGCCCTCCGTCAAAGTTGGGGGACAAATATACCCCTTCTGTTAATAAACTTCCACCATGTGGGCATATTTAAATAACCTTAACTGCGATGCACAGGTGGAATCCACGTGGACGCCACCTGTGCGTAGGGCTGTTAGTGGTTCGGATATACCCGAGAACCGGATCGAAACCGGGCCAGAAACCCGATCAAACCTTAATCTGGTCGGATACGAGTATCTAAAAATACCCGACCGTTAAAGGAACCGGACCAGAACCAGAACCTGGTCCCCCCAGCCAGCCCACCAGCCCCACCAAGAAGCCCCCACTCCTCCGTCACTCTAATTAGTTGTAAATTGATCAAACTTTATACGGTCATAACTTTGCGCTTCGGACGTCCGTGCTTTACCTAATTTTTTTGATTTCGCGTATTTTTTCGAGACGAATAATCCCAAACGGACTAAATTCAGCCGATTTCTCCAAAAACGTCTATATTGCCCCTCAATTTCACTTTTCCCCAAAATCGTTACGTTTTTTCCCTTTTCAAATCTAAATATCTCGCGATGTACAATTGATTTCAACGTAAAATTGTGTGGCACCGCGTCCGAGAATGTCAATTTCAGTATTGGAAATTCAATTTTTTTAAAAATGGTCCGACGAAATTTCACGGCCGGACCGAGAACCGATCGAGCAGGTTTCGTCCGACCGGATCTCGCCCCAGACCAAAACCTTACCGTCCGGCCTGGCCCCGACCGGAGCTTATCGGTCCTGGCCGTGGTCGATACCTGACCCAGAATAACACTACTGGCGCCACTGGATGACCACCCCATTGCGACCGGAGGAAATTAAATCCAAATAAACCAGCGTTTTCTTCACCAACGCTGAAAAAAGGTTCTCGTCTTTGCGCCTTTGCGCCTTTGGATGAAATCAGAATTAAGGTTCTCGCTCATACCAAAAAGTGGAAATAGATGATGGAGAGGGGTTCACGCTGTGAATTTGCACACTGGGACTTGTAGAACATGTTAAACCAAACCCGATGCCACGCTTCGATCTATTTTTGTAGGTTTGTGTTATCGGAGAAACTTTTGGTTTGTGTTAGATGGGTTCGACTATCAATAAGTTATTCGTCAGACATCCGCTTGGATGTTTGAGTTTATCAATCAATTGAAAAGTTGGTAGTTGTAGATCTGCAGCTTCTTACTCCTCGCTGTTGAGTATCTTCTGCTTTTATATAGGTATGTGCGAGCCACGTAACTAAAGCTAGCTATTTCGCGCAAGAAAACGCCGGTTTATTTGGATTTAATTTTCTTCTGCCTGCAACTGCCCGTCATCCAGTGGCATGCGGCGTCCACGTGGATTCCACCTGTGCATCGCAGTTAAGGTTATTTAAATATGCCCACATGGTGGAAGTTTATTAACAGAAAGGGTATATTTGTCCCCCAACTTTAACGGAGGACAAATATGCCCATTTTCTCAAAGTTGGAGGGCAAATATGCCCCTTTTCCCTTAAATAAATATCACAATAAATTTTGAAAAAATTAAGCCCCATGTCCATTCGGTCATCTAATTTACTAGATATGGTCCAATTATTCCTTTATTACCATTTAGCCAGATTTCTATGAAACCCTAGTCCCAAGCCCTATTCCCTTCTTTCCCTTATTTTTCTATTCTAAATCATCATTGCCGCCGCCACAGTCACCACTTCACTACCTTTGCTGTCTTATCTCCGCTACAAAGATCGCCGCCACCGGCCGGCAACCTTTGTTCACCTTCAAGTTACGTTAATTGAATCGTCTCCTTCTCCTCTACCAAGATCCACAACTCAAATCTCCAAAAATCATTGTATCTCCACGAATTTCAGAATATTCAAAAATTTCTAGTATCTTCCTTCTCAAATTTGTGAAGCTAGGCTCATATTTACCACACAAAGTCTACATAAATAGATAGATTTTGGATGGATCTATCATTTTTCATCGATTTCAAGACGAAACTTCGGCTACTAATTTTCCCGGCGAGTCACCGATGACCACCCTAAAGCTCCAGTCTCATTAATTTACTATCTCAAGCTACTAAACATAAGGCGTTGAGTTTCCTTCACTGCTGGCCAAATTTCGGCATAGCGACTGAACGTAGCACAACACCCCAAATTCGGTGGTTGTCTTTGGATATTCTGTTGGATAGCGACTGATTTTGTATTTTTTGTGTATAATTTATGTATGAAAACAGGTAGTATACTGCCGCTTGCATTTGTCATAGTTGATTCCAAAAATGATTCATCTTGGACATGGTTCTTTGAGCGGTTCAAGTATGCTTTTGGTGAGAGGTAGAATATGTGTTTAGTATCGGAAAGGCATGATAGTATATGAAATGTGAGTGTACCCCGAACTGCCTCATTATGCATGTATTTGGCATCTGTGAAATAATTTACCTAAGAATTTCCCTAATAATGAAGATAAAATAAGAAAATTATACTTTGCAATGGCTGAAGCAAACACCCATCAAGAGTTTAATCAATACATGGGGAGGGTAGAGCTGAGTGAATATTTGTTGGAAAGTAATTTTCATAGATGGTATCAGATACATACAATAGTAAAAAGAAATAAACAATGCTATTGTGAGAGCTAGGGAACTGCCGGTGGCAAAATTACTGGATTTCATGAGGCAATTGATTGAAATATGAAATGTAAAACACAGCGAGGAAGCAAAGAATACATTCACAGATCTTACTGAAAATTACCAAAAAAATATCAACGATAATCGGGTATTAGCACTTCATATGACTGCAAGATTATCCTTCTTTTTACTTATTTCCTCCTTTTTTCCTATCTTAAGTGTGAAAACTGTATAATATATGTATATATATTGTATTTTTATATAATATCTGGATTACTTGTACAAATATAATTGTAATTGCAGGTATGAGCTTCCATTGGATTGATGGTGTTAAGAGGTTCAGAGTGAGCCTTCAAGTTAGGACGTGTAGTTGTGGAAGATTTCAACTGGATGAGATATCTTGTGCGCCGGATATGGCTGTTATAGTGTATAGACATCAACATGGAGAAAACTATTCTTCGACCTACTACAACAATAAGAATTTTCGGAATGCATATGCAATTCCGGTTGAGCCTCTTCTATGTGTGTTGAGATGAAGCCTCCGTGATATTTTGTTATTTGAGTTAGCAATTAAATGTATTCCTTAACTATAGCTAGTAGTTAGTTCCCTTGACTATAGTTAGTTGGTAGTTAAAATTGTATAAATAAGCTGTTGCCTTGGATATGAAAGTTTGATGAAAAGCTTCCACAAAATAAGGTCTTAGTCCTCTCCCTCACTCGTCTTCTTCATTCTCCACATTTCTTCCTCATAAATCAATCCAAGTGTGTTAGATTGTGCATGCAAAGAAATGTACGTACAGAATTGAGCTGTTTAACATGGTATCAAAGCTTGGGGTGGAAAATTGAGAGATTTTCCAGCAAAAAATTCGGTAATTTGCGATTTGTCTGTTCTCCTTACTTGCGATATCTGCAGTAAGGTTTTGCATCTTCGATTCTTCGATTCTGTTGCATCTTCGATTCTGTTAATTTTTTGATTCTCTGGTTGTTATTTTGATACCTTACTTGTTTCTCATAAACATTGTGCGAATTATGGATTCGATCGCAACACTAAATATAGATGGGAATTTGAATTCGACATCGACTGTATTTGATCTTAATTATCCACTTTTTTTGAGTGGATCTGACTCTGCTGCTGGATTACAAATCGAAATACAGCTGTTAGGAATGGAAAATTATACATTGTGGAGCAGGATGATGCGATTAAATCTGTTAACGAAAAATAAAATTGAATTCATTGATGGATCGATTAAACCAGACACATTTGGTGCTAATTTGGTTAAGCAGTTGGAACGATGCGATGCGATGGTAATTTCATGAATTATGAGGAATGTGAATAAAAGCTTGCTTAGTGGTATTTTGTATAAATCCTCTGCATGTGCAGTATAGAAGGATTTGCGAGAAAGATTTGATAAAATCAATATGTCTAGAGTATACCAATTGAGAAGGGAGTTGGCTATGCTTCACCAAGGTGTATCTCCAGTGGCTAGTTATTATTCCAAAATGTAGGATATATAGGATGAGGTTGCTTCCATAGTACATGTTCCAGTCTGAAATTGTACCAGTCCAAAGGAGTATATAGCACATCTAGGCCATCAAAGATTGCTAGAGTTCTTAATGGGATTAAATGATGGGTATAATCAAGTTAGGAGTCACATTCTTCTAATGGTACCCATTTCAAGTATAAATCAGTCATATGCTATGGTAGCACAAGATGAGAGTCAAAGATTGCTCACTGGGAGGTATGCAGGTGGTGAAGTCACTAAACACACAACTATGTTCAGTAAGACTTCAGTTCCTCAGAGTAGATCCAGATTATATCATGACTTTTGTAACATGAAGGGGCATAGTAGAGAGAAGTGTTATAAACTGATGTACTACGACTATTGTAGGAAGAATGGCCACATAAGGGAAAAATGCTACAAACTTATTGGATATCCAGATGATCATAACAACAACAAGAATGTGAATATGGCCATGACATGGCAGACACAGAGAGAAGGTGTTCAGCATGCCAAACAGACATGGCAGCATCAAGGATATCACAACTGTCACAAGAACAACAGGACCAGCTCAACAATATGTTGAGATCATGCTCTCCAAAGAAGTATCAGCATGTTGTCACTTTGTTGAGCCAACAATATGATGGAACTTATGGTAATGTATCAGGTCCCAAAGCTCACATGGCAGGTAAACATGCAACTGATGATAATTCTAGTTGGATTGTTGATTCTGGGGCAACTAACCACATGGTGACTGATAGGAGTATGATGGAAAAACATGAGCTCACAGATAGTGCAGATCATGTGCAGCTGCCCACATGTGATAGAGCTTTAATAACACAGACTGGTAGTTGCATGTTGAATGGAGGTGATCTCATTAAGAATGGTATGTGTGTTCCAAGTTTTCAATTCAACTTGTTGTCAGTTTCCAAGTTGATCAGAGAACTAAATTGTAGTGTCAGATTTTTCCCTGACTTCTTTGTTTTACAGGATATCTTCACTGGGAAGGTGAAAGATATTGGTAAAGAAGTAGATGGACTCAACATGCTGCAGTCCAGGAGAATGATTGAACAGGTTCATTCAGTTGTTAGGCATACAAAAGAAGAGATGCAAGGAGAACTATGGCATAAAAGGATGTGACATATTCCAATAACTATGCTCATGAAAATAAGTGAATTTAGCAACAAGTCCAAATTTACAATAAAGCAGTGTGACATCTGTCCTATGGCCAGACAGACTAGGAAGCCATTTCCTATTAGTGTGAGCAAAACTGAGTTTCCTTTTCAGCTTTTGCACCTTGATGTATGAGGGCCTTATAGGGCTCCCACTTACAATGATATGAGATATTTTTTACCATAGTAGATGACTTCACTAGGCGGACTTGAATGTTTTTGCTGTGTGTAAAGTCTGATGTGATAACCATTCTGAAGAATCTGTTTGCAGAAATAAAAACTCAATTTGACAAGAGTGTTAAATGTGTGAGAACTGACAATGGGACAAAAAATTTCAATCATGCCTGTTATGAGTTATTAAGTCAATTTGGTATCATTCATCAAAGTTCATGTGTTAACACTCCTCAGCAAAATGGTGTGATTGAGAGAAGGCATAGACACATTCTAGAGATTGCTAGGGCTATCAAGTTCCAGGGGCACTTACCAACAAGATTTTGGGGTGAATGTGTCAAGGCTGTTGTGTATGTGATCAACAGGATACCATATGTTGTGGTTGGAAATGTATCACCTTATAAGAAGTTGTTTAATAAGTCACCCTCTTTAGATCATATGAGAGTTATGGTGTTTATGCTATGCAATCAACCCAGTAAAAAAGGATAAATTTGAGAGTAGAGTAACTAAGGCAGTGTTGCTTGGATATGATACAAATCAGAAAGGGTATAAGTTGCTGACATTAGATGATATGAATATCTTTGTGAGTAGAGATGTTAGTTTTCATGAAGATATATTTCCTTTCGAGGAGATCAAGACAGCTGAGAAGGGTGATAGATCACAAACCAACAATTTTTCTGGTTCTGATCCATATTCTGGAGTGCACGATTCTGGTGTATGTAGGGATCATGCTACTGAAAGTCCTAAATATGCTTCCAGGCAGACAGAAGGTTCCACTAACACAAATGATCATTTTGAAGATCTCTTTAATGTTGATGCAGATACAAGTGATGTTGATCAATCACAGTGTCACACAGGTCTTTCTCATGTGCAGATGCTGAACAACATGCAGATGAGCAGGGAACCAATGACCAGTCCCGTGACACAACAAAGAGATCATCTAGATTAAGGAGACCTCCTACATGGATGAAAGATTTTGTACCTCAGACAGATGCTGTTAAGTATCCATTATCCAATCATCCCAGTTATGCTGGCTTATCAGTGAACTACCAGAGTTATGTAGCAAAGATGTCTGAGGATTATGAACCACATAGCTATTTGAGGCAACAGGGGACAAAAGATGAGTTGATGCTATGGTTGCAGAGATCAAAGCTTTGGAAGACAACAATACTTGAGAGATAGTAGATTTGCCCACTGGGAAGAAGGCCATTGGTTGTAAGTGGGTATATAAGATCAAGTACAAAGCCACTGGGAGATAGAGAGGTTCAAGGCAAGGTTGGTTGCCAAAGGATACAATCAAAGGAAAAGAATCGATTATCAAGATACATTCTCACCAGTAGTCAAGATGGTTACTGTGTGGGCTGTAATATCAATTGATGCAGAAAAGCGTGGAGTATACAAAAAATTGATGTATTCAATGCTTTCTTTCAAGGGGATTTAAATGAAGAGGTATATAAGAACATCCCACAGGGGGTGATACATGAACAAGGCAAGGTCTGTAAGCTCATTAGATCACTATATGGCTTAAAGCAAGCCTCAAGACAATGAAACATAAAGTTAGTTATTGCATTGGTGTCTATTGGTTTCCATCAGAGTCACCTAGATTATTCACTGCTTACTAAGAAGGTGAATGAGAAAATAGTGGTGATCTTGGTATATGTAGATGATTTGCTCATCACAGGGGATGATGAGATTCTGATTGCAGAGACCAAGGCCACATTGCAGCAACATTTCAAGATTAAAGACCTGGAGGAATTAAGGTATTTCTTCGGGTTCGAATTTGCTAGAAATAAGAGAGGAATTGTAATGCATCAACGAAAGTATTCTATGGGGTTGATTGCTGATATGGGCTGACAGGATCTAAACCATCAGGGTCTCCAATGGAGTGGAATACCAAGTTAACATCTCGTACATATGATCAGCATTTGCGAGAGAAAGCAGAGAAAGCAGCTGGTTCAGATGCTGAAGGAAGGCAAAATTCAGATCATCTTTTGACAGACCCCTCTGAGTACCAGAGACTTATTGGGAGATTATTGTATCTAACCAATACAAGGCCAGACATAGCCTTTGCAGTTCAAAGTCTCAGTCAGTACATGCAGTCACCTAAGAATTCCCACATGACAACAGTAGAAAAGGTGGTCAGATACGTGAAGCAAGCACCATGCTTGGGTATTTTCATGCCGGCTGAAGATTTTGGAGTTTTATCTGCATATTGTGACGCTGATTGGGCTTCCTGCCTCAATATCAGGAGATCAGTTACAGGGTATTTAGTGTTCTTTGTATCTTCCCTTATCTCATGAAAGTCGAAGAAGCAACACACCATCTCACGAATCTCGGCTGAGGCAGAGTACATGAGTATTGCTTATGTGGTTTCTAAAATTGTTTGGATCTCTGGATTGTTTGATGAACTTAATGTAAAGGTGTAGTTGCCTATTCCCATATACAGTGATAGCAAATCAGCTATTCAAATAGCAGCAAATTCAGTCTTCCACGAGCGTACGAAGCACATCGATATCGATTGTCATTTCATACGGGAGAAAGTTCAGCAAGGTCTGGTGTCTACGTTGCATATTATTACTGCAGAACAACCAGCGTATTTGCTGCAAGGGCAGCACACTCACCTATTGTCCAAGCTAGGTGTTAAATCCTTGTTCTTAGCATCTAGCTCGCGGGGGATGTTGATGTTAGAATATTTATTATTAATTACAATTAATAATATAATTATGTAGAATCTTATGTATATGGTAAATAGTATTATGTATTAAATAGAATAGTATTAATATAGGAATATATTATGGGATAGGTAGGAGGATTTTAGGGAAGACTTAATCTTCCCTATTAATGTTACTTAGTGTATATATTGTTACCATTTGGATGAATAAAGATTAAGGAAGATTTACCATTTCTAAATAATTCTTACATGGTATCAGAAGGTAATTCAAAGATCCTACTCTAAATAAAATATTCCTTCCAAATTCGGTCATCTTCCTCTTCCATCCAACCGAATTTGTCTTCTCCATTGTTATTTTTTTTCCCTCCATTATTGTTGTCAACCATGTCTGAATCAAAATCTTCGTTTCACTCAGCCCTTACTATCTCCAACATCAAAACACATATTTATGTCAAACTAGAGATGAAAATTGTTCACTACGCAACATGGGCGGAGTTGTTCAAAATATGTTGTAGGGCTCACAAAGTTCTTCATCATATAATTCCACCAAAAAATGGTACAACAACGGAACAATCGTCTGAAACAGACAAAGAATTGTGGGATACCCTTGATGCCACGTTTCTTGGTTGGATTTATGCAACAATATCCACTGCATTTGTCTGATACAATAATGGAACCAGATTCTACTGCCATGGCGGCATGGGAACGCTTGAGAGACATTTTTCAAGATAATCAAAACTCTCGTGCCGTTGCGTTGGAACAAGAATTTTCAACCATTGTCATGGCAGACTTCCCTAACGTTTCAACCTACTGTCAACGTCTCAAAGTGGTGGCAGATCAATTGAGAAACGTAGGTTCACCGGTTTCTGACAACCGGTTAGTTTTACAATTAGTTGTCGGTCTCACGGATGCTTATAGTGGCGTGGGGACACTAATCCGTCAAAGTAATCCCTTACCAAAGTTTTATCAAGCAAGATCCATGCTTGTTCTTGAAGAGTCGGGTTTGATTAAGAAGGTTTCAACGACTACAAATTCCGCCATGGTTGCCACGTATTCAAATGAAGGTAATTATTTTGCCTATTCTTCACAAAATAAGAGTAAAAAAGGACGTGGTAATAATAATAAGAAGGGTGGAAATCGCGGAAATAATAAAGGTGAAATAATGGTCACGGTGAATGCGCAAGACTCCGCGGCTATGGAGACAACACTAACTCCGGCGGGCATCGGCAAGAACCAAGCGGCCACTGGCGACGGCCCGGTGGCGGCGATTGGCAGCCAGCGGCGGTGCGCGGCAGCAGTCAGACGGATTTGGGCGCAAACCAACGAGCCCAATGGCGATGGCGGCCCAAGCAGCCAGATTAGGCAAAATAAGGGTATGACCAAAGAGCCCGGCTGGTCTGCTTTCAAAGAAGCAGGCGGCGATTTTGGGCCTCGCCGGCCCAATGGCAGGAGGCCCATTCAACCACGACCCATCCTACGGATATTGAGCAGGCTATGCACACTCTTGGACTCAATCCACCGGATTCTAATTGGTATATGGACTCCGGGGCAACGTCACATATGACAGCGTCCCAAGGTACACTCTCACCCTATTTTAATTTGAGCAAAGAAAATGGTATTATTGTCGGAAATGGCCATGCAATTCCAATAAAAGGCTATGGGTCAAACACACTGTCACCACCACATCCGCCACTGGTTTTAAATAATGTCCTGCATGCTCCCAAATTAATAAAAAATTTGATTTCTGTTAGGAAGTTACTAGTGATAATTGGGTTTCTGTTAAATTTGACCCATTTGGTTTTTCCGTACATGACTTTCAGACAGGGAAGCTTCTCATGAGATGTGATAGCAAGGGGGAGCTCTATCCAATAAGTTTACCAAATCCACAGTCTAAAGTTCCTTCCACATTTGCAGCCTTGGCTCCATCACTATGGCATGAAAGATTGGGACATCCGGGGGAGTCCATTTTGGCCTCTCTTAAACAAAATAATTTTATTTCATGTACTCAGACTCATGTTTTGAATAAGTGTCATGCTTGTGCCCTTGGTAAACATGTTAGGTTGCCATTTACTTCTTCTACTTCATGCACTACTATGTCGTTTGATATTTTACATTGTGATATTTGGACATCACCTGTTTTGAGTTCCTCAGGTCATAGATACTATTTACTATTTCTTGATGACTGCTCTAATTATTTGTGGACATTCCCTTTGTCGAAAAAATCACAAGTGTTTTGCACTTTCCTAAACTTTAGAGCATTTATCCAAACTCAGTTTGAACGGGAGATTAAAAGTATTCAATGTGACAATGGGAGGGAATTTGACAATAATCAGTTTTGGGATTTTTTCAAAACAAATGGTTTACAATTTCGTTTATCCTGTCCTCGCACCTCTTCACAGAATGTGAAGACGGAACGCAAAATTAGAACCATAAACAATATTGTGAGAACATCCCTTGCTCATGCTTCTATACCCCCCATTTTTTGGCATCATGCGCTTCAAATGGCAACCTACATGTTGAATATCCTTCCCCATAAAAACATGTCTTACCAAGCTCCACTAAAAATACTTTACTTACGAGAGCCCTCATATCATCATTTGAGAGTATTTAGTTGTCTTTGTTACCCTCTATTTCCATCCACCACAATCACAAAACTTCAACCCCGGTCTACTCCATGTGTCTTCTTGGGATATCCTACGAATCACCGTGGTTACATGTGTTATGACATTTCTTCCAAACGTATGATTATATGTCGTCATGTAATTTTTGATGAGTCACAATTTCCCTTTGCCAAGATACATGACACAGGGACAAATACTTATGATTTTTTGGATGATGATAGACTCCCGTATCTAACTCATTTTTTCCACAGCCCAGGACTCACAAAAAATACTGGACAAACGCAGCTGGGCACACTGGACCAAGGACCGATGGTCCAGCCATCGAAAATGATCAATCCGGGCCATCGGGCCCAAGGCCCTGCGAGAACCCCTACTCACACACCCCGCTTCTTGGGCCAACCTCCAAATCCAGGCCCAACTACACACAAACTACTCGGCCCAAAGGCAACGATGGAGAAAATAGCAATAATCTGGGCAGTGGCGTTCAGCCCACTGTCTCACTCCGCCACGATGGCGTCAAAGACATCGCCCACTAAACCGGCCAGTCACCCGTAGTCAACATGGAATTACAAAACCCAATGCCAAATACAGTCTACACACTCAAGTCTCGAAATCACCTTTGCCTTGTAACCCTGTGTCTGCTCTAAAAGATCCTAATTGGAAAATGGCCATGGATGATGAATATCATGCTCTAATTAAAAATAGGACATGGGAGTTAGTACCTCGTCCATCTAATGCTAATATAATTCGTTCTATGTGGATTTTTAGCCATAAAGAAAAATCTGATGGTTCTTTTGAGCGGCATAAGGCCCGACTTGTAGGTGATGGCAAGACTCAACAGGTGGGATTAGATTGCGGCGAGACATTCAGTCCAGTGGTTAAACCAGCAACCATCAGAATTGTTCTCAGTCTAGCCCTCTCAAAAGGATGGTTACTTCATCAATTGGATGTCAAGAATGCCTTCTTACATGGACACTTGAGTGAGACTGTATATATGCACCAACCATTGGGGTACAGAGATTCTCGATATCTCAATCATGTGTGTTTACTTAAAAAATCATTATATGGCCTCAAACAGGCTCCCAGGACTTGGTACAAGCGGTTTGCAGATTTTGTGTTCAACATGGGTTTCTCAAACAGCCGTTCGGATAATTCACTATTTATTTATCAACAGGGTAATCATACTGCTTATATTCTCTTATATGTAGATGATATTATCCTAACAGCCTCTTCAGACTCTCTTCGCAAGAATATCATGACCCAGCTGAGTTCCGAATTTGCTATGAAGGATCTTGGTCCACTTCACTACTTTTTAGGAATTGCGGTGACACGTCATGCATGTGGTTTATTTCTTTCCCTTTCCCTGAAGAAGTATGCATCAGAGATCGTAGAACGGGCTGGAATGTCATCTTGCAAACCTTCTGCAACTCCAGTAGATACCAAGTCAAAATTGAGTGCCATATCCAGTAGTCCTTTTGCCAATCCGACATTGTATCGCAGCTTGGCAGGAGCTTTGCAATATCTCACATTCACCAGGCCAGATATTACATATGCAGTACAACAAGTGTGTTTGTTCATGCACAATCCAATGGAAGAACATATGCATGCACTCAAACGTATTGTACGATATATTCAGGGCACTCTGAATTATGGATTGCATCTGTACCCTTCTTCAATGACCAAGCTTGTCACCTACACAGATGCAGACTGGGCAGGATGTTCAGACACCAGACGCTCCACCTCCGGCTATTGCATCTTCCTCGGTGATAATTTAATATCATGGTCCTCCAAAAGGCAACCCACTGTATCACGTTCGATCTTTGCCGAATGAACGCGGTAGCCAATGTTGTGTCTTACTCATGTGGATTCAGAATCTTTTACTTGAGCTTCATTGTCCTATTCCGACAGCCACTATGGTATACTGTGATAACATTAGTGCGATTTATCTCTCCGGAAATCCAATCCATCATCAACACACTAAGCATATTGAGTTAGATATTCATTGTGTCCATGAAAAGGTAGCTCGCGGACAGGTGCGAGTGTTACATGTCCCGACACGACATCAGATTGCAGATATCTTCACAAAAGGGCTTCCGCTGATCTTATTTGAAGAATTTCGGGACAGTCTCAGCATTCGCCTTCCTCCGGCTTCGACTGCGGGGGAGTGTTAGAATATTTATTATTAATTACAATTAATAATATAATTATGTAGAATCTTATGTATATGGTAAATATTATTATGTATTAAATATAATAGTATTAATATAGGAATATATTATGGGATAGGTAGGAGGATTTTAGGGAAGACTTAATCTTCCTATTAATGTTACTTAGTGTATATATTGTTACCATTTGTATGAATAAAGATTAAGGAAGATTTACCATTTCTAAATAATTCTTACGTTGAGATGAAGCATTCATGATATTTTGTTATTTTGTTATTTGAGTTAGTAGTTAAATGTATTTCTTAACTATAGCTAGTAGTTAGTTCCCTTGACTATAGTTAGTTGGTAGTTAAAATTGTATAAATAAGTTGTTGTCTTGGATATGAAAGTTTAATGAAAAACTTCCACAAAATAAGGTCTTAGTCCTCTCCCTCACTCGTCTTCTTCATTCTCCACATTTCTTCCTCATAAATCAATACAAGTGTGTTGGATTGTGCATGCAGGGATATGTATGTACAGAATCGAGCTGTTTGGGTCAGTTACAGAGTCGAGATGCAAGGAATTACAATTTTTAAGTTTTTGTAAATAAGGAAAACTACCTATATATTTTATAATAAAGAGTATTAAGTAATTACCCTTTGTCATTTTCCCTCGATTTTTTGGGTCTAAAGATATTAATTCACTTTTTTGGGATTGAGCTCGCACTCAGTTACCAAATCAAGGTGAAGGTGCTAAGACCTCATAATCATGTTCAGTTCCCACGAAGCTGAACAAAAGTGTCAATTTATGTCCAACTTCTATATTGGCAAGCCATAAAAATTTATTCAGTTTATATTAAATTATATTAATTTATTATGATTAAAGTATGAATGTAGATTAAATAACTATGATTTATAAATAAAAAATTGTATGTATTCATTGAATTGGTTTATACACAAAGTCCATACTTGTACGTGCTAGAAATGGTTAGTTGATGTGCGTTGAATAAACTTTATAAATATCTGATGGGAAACTAAACCTGTCAACCGGTCCGGGTTGACCCGGAACCGGACCGGTTGACCCGGTAGTTTAACCGGATCGGCCCGGACCGGTAAGGGCATACCGGGTTGGAGGTTGGATTGGCCCCCAATCCCAACCCGCACGGGTTATAAAAACCTTAAGGCGCCGAAGTTAGGCCCAGAAACGAAAACCGGTTTCATTAACGGTTAACCGGACCGGACCGGTAACAAAAAATAAATAAAATAAAATTAAAAATTTTGCCCAAACGGTATTGTTACCGTTGGGCTTGGGAGGGGTCAAGAGGCCTTGCCAACGGTCATTTCGACCGTTGGCCCTATTTATTTTTTTTTGTTTTTTGTTTTTATTTATTTTAATTCCATTTTTACCCTTTAAAAAATCTATAAATTCTCTACATTTTCTTCATTTTTATCACACAACATTTCTCTCAATTCTCTTATTCTCATACTCTCTTAATCATCTTTATTATCAATTTTCAAGTTATTATTATTATTAGTTTTCAAATTCAAAGTAGCAAGACGCAAGACTTGAGCTTGAGTTTCAATTGAATTGAATCAAGTTTGGTACACTCGTTTCATTCTCTAATTATTTTATTAAATTGTCATATTTATTTGTTGATTATTTAAATATTTTATAATGTCTTTACTAAGGGGAATTGCGTCGGATCGCTAGTAAATCTAGTTCAAGGGGTAAAAAATTTGTAGGTTCTTCATCATCTAATCAAAATATAGATTATGATCAAATGCAAGAAGATTTTGGAATAGAAGATAATGAATGTGATAACGTTCAATTAGATGATATTGATGAACTTGAAGAACAAGAACCTCCTACACCTACTAGTGTTCTTTCTGTCAATGTTGGTACTGCTAGTGATAGTCGTAGTCGTAGTCGTAGACCTCCTTTACCAGGATCAGTAGCAAGAAAAAAAATGAGTAAAGTGTGGCTCTTTTATGATAAAGTTGTGGGTACTGATAGAGTTAAATGTAATATTTGTGGGAAAATTTATAAACATAAGACAGGGGGTGGTGACGGGGGGACGGGCACTATAGGTAGACATATAAAATACGATCATACGACACAATGGAATGTCATTCGATTTAGAACCCGGTCAACAACAACTTAATCCATTAACTGGGGGGTTGGCTAAGTACGATCCAAAAAAAGATCGCATTGAATTAGCAAAAATGATTGTCGGAGGTTGTTTGTCTTTTTCTTTTGCTTCTTCTTCATATTTAATTACATATATTCAAAGAGTATATAATCCTTTTTTTAAAGGTGTTCCTCGTAGTACTACTAGAGCCGATATTTTTAGACTTCATAATGATTATGTTATTTTCTTGCAATATTTGTTTGCTAACCTTCCATGCCATGTTAGTTTTACTTCAGACATTGGACATGCATTGAACGGTTATGATTATTTAACAATTACTTGTCATTGGATTGATGAAAATTTTAGAACGGTTAACAATTATTTAACACACGTCACTCATTGGGTGTAAGCACATTAGAAGTGTTAGTCTGCTTAAGGGATTGGATCAGATCAGAGAGAAGAAATCAAGGATGTGGAGACGTTAATTCTCCGGAAGATGAAGAAATAGGCAATACTCCAGATTTAGAGGCTATGGAGCATAACCAATTCAATCAACCTATAGATTACGAAGAACTTGCAAAAAGGATGCATAATATGTAAATAAAATTATTATTACTTCATTATGTACTCTTATTAACGTTATAAAAGTTCAAAAGTTTACATCTTATCATTAATTTTAATTTTACTATCTATTTAGTTGTTAATCTGTTATTACTTATTTGTTAACTTATATCTACTAATCTAATAAATTAATAAAAGTATAATTACAAATTTACAATATAAAGTTATAAACTATAAACTGTATAAAGTATAAAGTTATAAACTATAAAATAAAAAGTTAACTTTAAAGTTTCAATTTTAATATATACAACTAAATTATATATTATATTATTATATTACATATTTAAATTGAATTTAGTTTATATTATAGAAAATAAATACTAGAAATTAAAAAAATAAACCGGACCAGGTTCGAACGAACTTACGGGCGACTGAATCGGTAACGACCGGACCGTTGGCCAGAGTCCGGTGAACCGACCGATAATCGATCCGAACCGGTTAAAGCCGTGGAGCTACTGCGATCGGTCAGCCCGTTAGACACCTATATGGGAAACGAAATAAATATTATAAGTACCTCATATTTTGTGACCCCAAAAACAAAGAAGATACTTAGTTTGAATTATTTCCCTCTTAAATAAGTTTTTACATTCATATCGACATTTTAAAAGAGTAAAAATACTAAATTACATCAGCCAACAAGAAATAAATCGTTTACACAGAGGATCCTTCATGGCGTTGTAAATGGATTCAGAAAAATCATATTTGAACATGATAGTAACGTTTAGGCCCGCGTTCTGAAACTAAGTTTAAGATCAATAATAAGGGAACCATTTTATCGGTATACTGGGCCTAAAAAGGCCCAAACCTCTTCTACTCACATTGAACCCCATCATAGAAGAAGGTAATCTTGTGCTTACCTTAAAATTGTCAAGTAGATCCACCGTCATTGAATTTATGTCCTTTCATCTTTAGAGTATCGACATTTCAAAATATAACCAAACAATTGTGTGAGCAAATTGTAGAACGCATTAAATTCAAGGGGAAAGAACGTGTGTGCCCTTAAACTAAAGTAATTACTTGTTCATACCTCCATTACTGTCGTACTTCTAGAAAAAAATTAAAACTATTTATCTGAGATGTCCCAAATTATGATACTAAAATAGTATATGAATATACTGAGACAGTATCATGCAAGACTACTTCAATCCTTCTCTTAATCCTCCATGTATATAAATATGTTGAGATGATATTATGGAGGATCGTGTTCATTTATCCAAAAAGACACTTTTTTCAAAAAAAAAATAATCTATGAAATCATCATCTTATTATATACATATATTGTGATTGTATCTGTTTCTCCTTCAACCATTATGGGGTGTGTGTGTGTCTATATATATAGAGAGAGAGAGAGATGGTAATCGACTGATTCAATCCTTCTCATAGTCTTTCAAGATACTATAATATCATGGGGAAAGAGTTTTGGGGAGGAGTACTCGGGTAATTAGTTTCGGCCGCTTGTATAAGAAGCCAAATTAGTTTAGGAGGGCGAAGGACCATGGGACGGGTAATTATTTTGTTTTTAGGGGTATTCGGTGTTGTTTCTCCTTAGATTTAATGATTGAATGTATAGCCTACGCTAAACATGACAGTAATATATACCATCGTCTCAAATGTTAAATGTGGTGTTCATCAAGTCAATATAGGTGGATGAGTGCTTGATGCACATCGATTGCTTTCGATTTGAACTATATTTAATTTATCATATAATTAAAATCATTTTTCATATTAGACATGCACCAATCATGAAGGAGTATAAGGAGTGCGTTAGTATGAAAATTGACTTGTACAGATAAAAGGTCAACTTTACCTTTATTTGTGAAACGTCATGACTGTCTTTTTCCTTTTTTATCCCTGTTGCATGATGATTATTGAGCAAGTACATCAAGCAAAGAATAATGATTTG
Organism: Przewalskia tangutica; assembly: GCA_029844215.1. Lineage (NCBI taxonomy): Eukaryota > Viridiplantae > Streptophyta > Magnoliopsida > Solanales > Solanaceae > Przewalskia > Przewalskia tangutica. The sequence goes on along the minus strand of CM056723.1, from coordinate 4,596,726 downwards.
ACAAACTCTAGTAGATTGTTCATGTGTTATGTTGGGTATAAAGGACATGATGAACTACTTTAAGTATCTTCGAGAACTTATGTTAAAGAATTGTTTACAAAACATCGATATATACTCAGTGGTGTATCATAATTTTTATTAAGGGATTTCGGAAATATGAAGAAGTAAATACACGAAGAAATCAAGGCTATTCAATATCAACTATATATACATTAAAAAAATAACATTGTATATACAATGTAATTTTTCGCTGAAGAGGGTTCGGATGAACCCTTCAACCCTACCTAGCTCCGCCCCAATACTACCTATCATTCGTCAATTTACCTAGTTGGGCCGAGTAGGGCTTTGTGTGGGCCAATCCATTATCCCTGCATTCACCAAAGACAGATATACAGAGACAAAATATAAGTTATGTTGGCCCATGATGGATCGGGAAAAGGCTAATATATATGAAAGGAACTCGACAATTTCCAGTCAAAAAGCAAGTTATGCTTCAATTTTTGTGCTTGTGATCTGTGTCTGCTCCTCTTAACTTTTCCACAAAAGAATGTGAGTTATGCTACCCTACTTTCCTATCAATATCTACTTTTTATTTCATCGTGAAAGTGTTAAATCAGATTTAATAAAATCACAGGTTAAAATTGGTGAATCATGTTACTATCTTCAAATTATATTGAGCACTACCACCCGCCATTAGGGCTGCGCAAAACCCTCGGACCGGATCGAATCGGGGACCGAAATTCCCGAAAGGTCGGACCGAAGACCGGACCGAAAAATTCGGTCCGATCGGGTTCAATATACATTAAAAATCGGAAAAAAATCCTGGACCGGATCAGACTGAGGACCGAATTTTTAGAATTGAAGGATCGAAGATCGGACCGAATTTTTCGGTTCGGTCCAAGGGTTTTTTTCGGTACGGTCCATTTTTTGTGCAGTCCTACCCGCCATGGTGTGTTAGCATTACATTGAAATTTGAATATGAAGAATCCGCAAGGATAGCCAAGTTGGTGTAATAATAGAGCGCGGGATCGCAAGGTCACGCGTTCGATCCCCTGCATAAACCTTCTTGGTTGAGCCTGTCACATATGGCTTGCCAAGTGTGGTTAAACGGCTGACGTGGTTTGCAGGTTATTGTGTTAGTCCGGGGTTTACCCAGAGCACACTCGAAAGAGTAGCGGCTTCGTCAAAAAAATATATATATTGCGCACTAAAATATACCATAAATATTATTGTTATACCATCAGTATATAAGGGTCCAAAGTGGTTTGCATATCTATTTGGAGAGAACTTTTACTCCTTATTGCGTTAAGGCATCATATGTTGAAGTTAAGGAGGCGAGAAAAACTCCTAGTTATGATTATTCATACGGTAAAAACTTATCCATATGTTATTTACACCAATCCAATAAATACAGACACATACCTTCATCTATACTCCTATCGTTAAATCATTGTTAATTTTTATATATTCTCACATTAATTTATGACTTAAATTTGGTGTAAACACCGAATGCAGGTAAGTTTAAATACGTGCGTGCACGCGATGTTTGCACCCAACCATATATATCAACCTATCATGATTAAGTGATCTAAAGAATTGAGAATATATATTAGCTAACTATGGTTAAGTGAGAAAAAGATATATACAAACACATGTCATGCATATATTAATTTGGTGTGAACACCAAATAGATCGGATATTTTACATGTCCATTGTTTTTGAAAGTTTGTAGAATTTTTTTTGTAGATTACGCTTATATCAATTATGTCAGCCAAACAAATTTAATATCAATCTTTTGCTCATTTTTGTGGTATTACCAAATTTATATAGCACAGTCGAGAATTCTGTTAGAAGCACAATAAAGAAAATGAAAACGCACACAATGTCAAATTTAAACTCTAAAGAAAAGAGGAGTGCCAAGTGATAAAAAGACATAGGTTAATTTAAGCAACGTTAGATTTCTGACCTTGATAAAATTAATAGTTTGTTATTAATACTACTATTGTTCGGCAGCTTGCGTATATTCACATTCTTGCTTTTATATATAGGCTAACATTTTGTTGCTTTTCCTTATTCAAATTTCTATTAATTGACTGACTTCTTGCAATACGAAAGCAATGCTTATTACTTTTATATTCTTTGTTGTGACGGGAACGCATGGCTTCTCTTTCGAGTGCGCATGAGGTAAATCCGGATTGACGCAATAGTCGAACCACGTCGGTAGCTTAAACCACACGACAAGTCGGGTGTGAGCTCCCAAGAGGCGGCGGTCGTTATTCTGGGGTTTTGAACTTGTGACTGGCTCCACACGCGTGAGGATCTCCTGCGTTCAAGCACTAACCTGGCAGGGCTTTTCTTGAAAATAAGATCAGTTTATAACTTTCCACGAATATTGCACAATGACGCTATGAATGTTACGCTTTAGTTGTTTACATTGTTTATCATTGGTTGAGGTAATATATCGTGTATTTGTGTTATTACTTAGCCAAATTACTAAAAATAATTATCTCAAATTACTTGATTACTTTCTAAGAATAAGATTGAATTAATTAATTTTTTCCTTAACATTAATTTTTTTAAAAAATTAATCAATATTGATTAAAGTGCAATTAATTGGAGAGAGATAAGGATAATGTAATAAAAATATTCTTATTATTTATTATTTTTTAAGATACGTGTAAAAGAGAACGTGCAGAGTGAGTAATAGTTAGAAAGTTCTATGAGAAATGTGAAAACGTCAAAAGGAATTAACCTTTGATTTGCAAATAAAATTCAGAATGTATAAAAAAAGAATAGTCGTCGTATTAATTAATGTTCATCTAGCCACCTCGCCGTACCAAATGAGATCTACGAGGAAGTTCATCGTACACTGAATTAAGCAAAGAAAATCACATGAAGCATTTAAGTATGATATGGTCTTGCATATGGAAGCATGGAGATGAAATTAAAGTAAATGTGTTAGACGGTGTTAGCTGAAAAGTCACCGTAAACTAATAATTGTACAATTGACATTTTTTATTGCCTAAAATCCGGCATGTCTCATTATATATAGGTTTTCTTCCACAGATGGAGCACCATAGTAGTTCCTAATTTCTCACCCCTTGTGACAATCACATTGGCTTAATTAAGAGGTATATAAGTTCCAAAAGGTTACAATAAAGGTTGGTGGGGGTGATTTAACGAGAAAGAGTGTTTCTATACGTTCCTCTATTTGTACATTCAATTTAGCATAAGTCCGACTAGACAACTATTCACCAGAGAAAATGATCTCACATGCCGTTTTACAATTGAATAGAAGAAAATAATGGTTAAAATGTACTATATTTCAAACTAATTTCTTGTATTTTTTTATTGATCTCATGTGAAAAGAGTACCATTTATAATTGCAAAGGTCCAATAACGCATCAATAGAGAACTATGTAATCATCATAATGGCAATATTTAAGAACGGAGACATATCAGCTCTTAGGTTGAGACAGAATCCTTTTTCAGATTCTCGATTACTCCGCCTAGCCTATCTTCCTGTCCGCCCCCGATTCTCTATGCTCGGTTCCACAATCAATCCCAGATCCAGGTGTAGGCGCTTTTCAGAGGTGGAATCTTCTAGTTCTTTTTATTTGACCCAAAACCGATAGAGATCTGTCGTTAACGATTTGACCGGGACACATTCAATTGAAAGTCTAATCCCAACCTCTTTGGAAGGAGCTAGAGGAAGGCGAAGCTTTGAGCAGTAGTCATATATCTTATTCTCTTACTGCTACATCGTCACATCTCTTTGCTTTCTAAGAAGCTACTTTAGCAACAACCGTTCAAGAGAGATCCCGAAGGCTCGAACTTTTTGCTAGCTTTGAAACATGGGCCGAAGGAAAGAGGAAGACCAAACAAAGTCGCGGTCAAAGCAAAGAAAAAGATGCCAAAAAAGATTCACTTTAGCTTCTAGCTCGCTTAGCTTAGTGTAGGTTGCTTGCAAGACTTTCGATAGTTGGCTCGGCCGAACGGAATCACCGATCTAGATAGAAGGGTCGTTCACTCCCTATTCTTTGAGAGGTTGCTTGAAGGATTCTCATCTCGAAAAAAGAATTTAAAGTTGCGGCACCTCCGCCTTTTTCCCGCAACAATATATGGACACTAAGGTAAGTTCCATAGCAACACGTAAGTTATATACTCTATATTTTTTTTATCCCACATCCGATATTGAATGTGAATATGAATTCCTTATATGGACTTGGTCAATCCTCACTTTACAAGCTAGTTTTTAGGGTTGAGTTAGACCCAAAATTCATTTCTTTACATGGTATCAGAATTAAACTCATTCCAATTATTTGTTCACCGATGTTGGACCCTCAAATTATATTATTCACGCTTCAGTTAACAAGGCGTGCGGAGAGTGTTAAGAGTCACACATCGAATATGAAATGAGAATATGAACTCCTTATATGTACTTGAACAATCTCACCCTACAAGTTTTTTAGATGAATAATTATATTATAATGGCTATGCCATTGTAAAAACTACACACTTTAACTAATCTCTATCTTTCATTTGCTATTAAGAACGTAGCACAAGTATGAACCTATGACTCTCCATGTAACGTACAGTGGTTTCTCGATTATTCCAGCCACTTTTCTTCATCAGAAAGTATGAAATTATTGTGTGATTTCCACTCTGTAATTCAACTTCTTTTTCCATTCAGAGCAAAGTTAATTTTAAGAAAGATCTCGAATACTCATAGATATTTTAATCAATATTATTTTATTTAAATTATGTCTCACGTGTAGTATAAATTGATAGTGCGCCACCTTCAACTTGAGTAGTATTATTTTTTGGAGCACTAAGTCCACACAATTGCAACCAAATCTTCTTCATGAACGAAAGGACTCTAATTTCTCAATGTGTGATTTCTAGAAAATGAGTTCTATCTAGAGAGACCATTTAATTACCCCCTGCAGAAAAAAACAATTATTATTATTATTATTGTGATTTATTAGCTAACTTAAATCAGAAATCCAATACTAATGAATCTCTGTCTAAAAAGAATGAACAGAGTTAAAGCATTAATTTTTCAGAGTCAAATCAGATTATTTTTTTTAAAATACTGTGAAATAAATTTACAACATAGAAACTATAAAAAGGATCTCTAAATTACAAATTGTAAGTTTAAAATATTTGAAAATATATAAAAAGAATATTGGTAGTGAAAAAATTAACAGACTCTTCGGCAAACATGTATATTATAGAAACAGATGTATCTCTACCCATAATTAGAATATTTACATATATTATGTAAATATAATTATGGTAAGACTAGGATTCCTCTTTTGTATAGATTTATGATTCATATTGTATAAGGGATGAATATTGTACTCTATATATACTTTGATATTAATGAGAAGACTCCCTAAGAGAGATTAATATCATCTTACATGGTATCAAGAGCCTAACACAAAACCCTAGAATTTTTCTTTGTGTGAGTCGCCGCCGCCGACCAGCCCACCCCCCACCCCCCACCCCCCACGGGCAGTTCTGCCGCGGTTCCCCCCCATCTCCTCCCAAAATTCTTGGTTTTTATTCTTTTTTTCTCTCTTCTCTAAATGGATACTCAGTATTACGCTTTTGATTCTGATGCATCTACCTCCACAAATCCCACCACCACATCGTCATCCTCTTTTCATCCCGCCCAAACGGTTACCAATATCAAGAATTATATTCTCATTCTTCTTGATCAAGAAAACAGCCAGTATTCTCCTTGGGTTGAACTGTTCTGTAATCATGCATGTCTCTATAACGTGCTTGACCACATCGACGACACTATTCCGCGCCCTCCGGAGTTTGATGAGTCTACTTGGCGTCGTCTAGACACCGGCGTCAAATAGTGGATTTATGGTAGTATTTCTCAGGATCTTCTTCTTACTATCATGAAATCTGGTGCCACAACCCGTGATTTATGGAACCGCTTGGAGGAAATCTTTCAAGATAACAAGCACACTCGTGCGGTGTATTTGGAGGAACAATTTAACAATACACGCCTTGAAAATTTCTCCAACATGACTGAGTATTGTAGACATTTGAAACTACTGGCGGATCAACTCTCCAACGTCGACACGCCTGTCTCGGACACTAAGATGGTGTTGCAATTGATTGCAGGCCTTCCCAAATGCGACTATGATACATTAGCCGCCATAATCTTCCCAGTTTTAACAAAGCTCGTTCGCAGTTGTTGCTCGAAGAGACTCGCTGTGCTAAGCTACACGCCCTCAAGATCCAACGCTGCCAGAAAACTCTAAACCGCAGCAGGCACATGGTGGTAAGGGTCACGGCAGAGGAGGTTGTGGTCGTGGTAGGGGTCGCGGACAGCAGAATCAGCAACAACAACAACAGGGCCCACAGATTCAGTTCAGCGCCGCGCTTCGCATCGTCGCGCCGCGCCAGCTCCAAAGACCAGACTCGCCCAAAGATGACACCGATCGAGTTGGTCAGCCTTCACCGTGTCAACATGCAAATACCGACAACAACCGTGCATGAATTTCGGAGCCACTTCTCACCTCATCCGGTATGTAGGTAATATTCTCAAACTGTTTGGTTTAAAGCATCCTCAATTTGTGACAGTTGGTAGTGGTCATCGCATTCCAGTAAAGGGTTATGATACATCCTACACACCACATCCTCATCCATTCCCCCTTTAAAATACCCTATATGCCCCACATATGATTAAGAATCTAATCTCTATCCGCAAATTTACTCGTAATAACTCTGTCTCCGTTGATTTTGACCCTTATGGTTTCACTGTGAAAGATCTCCATACAGGGACACCTCTTACGAATTGCAATAGCACGGGGGATCTCTATCCATTCACTCCCACCTCCGCTGCCAGATCTAGCTCTCCCGTCTCTCTAGCGGTCATTTCTTCTTCCACGTGACATAATAGGCTTGTTTATCCAGGAGCCCCAGTTTTTAATTTTCTTAGAGGCAATAATTTCATTACTTGTAATGGGAAGATTGCCCAAAACTGTGTTTCTTGTTCTTTAGGCAAACATACTCGTCTTCTGTTTAAGTCATCCACTAGTGTTACTTTTGCACCCTTTGATATTATACATGCCGATTTATGGACATCACATGTTGCTAGTTCTCTGGGTCATAAATACTATCTTATCCTACTAGATGACTTTTCTCACTTTGTTTGGTTGTATCCTCTCAAATTTAAATCGAAAGTGTTTGTCAAATTTCTTGAGTTTCGAACATTCATTCAAACACAATTTGAAAAAGGTATAAAATCCTTTCAGTGCGATAATGGTCGTGAATTCAACAACTCTATGTTTCGCCATTTTGTACTAATAATGACATGGTTTTTTGCTTCTCCGGCCCTCACACCTCTCCTCAAAACGGTAAAGCTGAAAGAATCATCTGCATAATTAACAATATGATTCGCACTCTATTGATTCATGTCTCTCTACCTCCATCCTTCTGGGTCTATGCTGCTAAAATGTCATAATACGTTCTTTATATCCTCCTAACTAGCACCCTTCACAATATGACCCCTACCGGAATTATTTATCATAGAGTCCCATCTTGTGATCATCTCCGAATATTCGGTTGTCTATGCTATCTTAACCTTGCATCTACTGCCCCTCACAAACTAGCCCCCGGTCCACTCCTTGTGTCTACTTAGGCTTCCCGCCGAACCATAGGGGCTATCTATGCTATGACTTGTCCACTCGTCAGATCCATATCTCTCGTCACGTCACATTCGACGAGACTACATTCTAGTTTTCGAATCTTAAATAGTTCCAAAAATCGTATTACTCTTTCCTTGACGAGTCTTCCATCTCTCCCATCATCCTAAGGCAACTAGAGCATAGCACTTCTTCAGCGTCAGCGCCGCGGCTCCAAGGGTCAGCTCCGCGACGCTCCAACTCCTGCAAACAGGCTCCTTCCTCACCGTCGACAGCGTCGCGGCCAAGTGCTGAGGCGCCGTGGTACCAAAACATCAGAGAGGTCTGTCAGTCCTACAGCGTCGCGACCCTTGATCACGGCGCCACGGCACCTCCGACGGCTCCTTCCAGCACCGCGGTGCCTCCTTCGGCGTCAGCCCCTCCTTCTTCATATCCAACAAATCCCTCCGCCATGAAGCCTCCCACTATCCTCACTCACCAAATGAAAACACGTGCAAAACATGAAATCTTCAAACCTAAAGTCAAATTTAACTTGTCTGCCCAAACCATTTCACCAATTCCCAAGAACCCTATATTGGCTAAACAAGACCTTAATTGGAATGCGGCTATGTCTGAGAAATTGAATGCTTTAACTAAATAGCACACATGGGATCTAGTACCTAGACCTTAGGGGGTGAATGTGATTCGTTGTCTGTGGCTATTTCATCACAAATGCAGAGACAGTGGAGATCTTGAGAGGTATAAGGCACGACTTGTGGCTAATGGCACAAATCAACAGGAGGGTATTGATTGTGGTGAGACCTTCAGCTCAGTTGTCAAACCGGCTATGTCCGCACAGTTTTGAGCATTGCCATGGAAAAACACTGGCCGATCCATCAGCTTGATGTGAAGAATGCATTCTTAGAGATATGAGAGAGACATTCTACATGCATCAGCCGCCAGGGTTCACCCATCCAGCAGTTCCTCACTATGTGTGTCATTTTCGTAAGTCACTAGATGGCCTGAAACAGGCCCCCCGTGCATGGTATGATCGTTTTGCCAGGTATATCTTGCAGATTGAGTTTGTACGCAGCAAGAGTGATACATCACTCTTCATTTTTCATCGAGGTAGTAGTACTGCTTACTTATTACTTTACGTGGATGATATTGTTCTTACTGCCTCCTCCGACGGATTGAAAAAAGAGATTATTATCTTGCTTAAGTCCGAATTTGCAATGACTGATTTGGGGAAGCTGAGTTACTTTTTGAGATTATCAGTGACCAGGTTTGCCAATCACATGTTCTTGTGTCAGCGTAAGTATGCAGAGGAGATCGTGTACAAGGCTAAGATGGTGAATTACAAAGTCTCACCTACTCTAGAAATCTAAGCTCAGTGTCATGTATGGTGCTTCAGTCTCTGATCTTTCTCTGTATAGGAGCCTTGCAGGTGCACTCCAGTATCTCACCTTCACCGGGCCAGACATAGCTTATGCTGTTCAGCAGGTGTGCTTATTCATGCATGCCCCCAGAGAGTCTCATTTAACTGCTCTTAAGCGTATCATTCGATACATTAAGGACACTCTTGATTATGGTTTGCACATATACCCATCTGCACCAAACAAGTTGCTTTCACATACGAATGCAAATTGGGCAGAGTGTCCGGACACGCGACGCTCCACCTCCGATTTTTGTGTTTTTTTAGGGGATAATCTGATTTCTTGGTCTGCCAAGCGACATGCTATCCTATCTCGCTCAAAGGTTTGAGTCTGAGCGTTTCAAATGTAATGGCGAGATTTGTTGGCTCGAAATTCTCGTTAGAACTTGATGTCCTTTGCGTCAGGCATCAATTGTGTGCTGTGATAACATCTCTGCCATCTATCTGTCTCATAATCCGGTTCAACATCAGCGAACCAAGCACATTGAGATAGACCTACACTTTGTTCGTGAGAAAGTTGCACTAAGTCATGTTAGAGTGTTACATGTTCCATCATCCTATCAGTATGCATATATATTTACAAAAGGACTTCCCCGACAGTTTTTTCTTGATTTCAGATCCAGTATCAGCGTCCGGCCTACTCCCGCTCCGACTGAGAGGGTGTGTAAACATGTATATTATAGAAATAATTGTATCCCTACCCATAATTAGAATATTTTCATATATTGTGTAAATATAATTATGGTAAGACTAGAATTTCTCTTTTGTATAGACTTAGGATTTCTATTGTATAAGAGATAAATATTATACTCTATATATACTTTGATATTAATAAAAAGACTCCCTAAAAAAGATTAATATCATCTTATATCTTCAATATTATGGCGTTATCAATTGCTACTCTGCGGTCTGCTCTTTGTATTCTCTGCTAAACTAAGATTGCTGCTCTTATTATGACTGTCATATATAGTCTTGTCACCAAATTATAGTTCATTTAATTTATCTTGCTATATTATATTAAAATACAGTAAATTAATATAGTGAGTGCAAAATAATTTTTTATTATAATGCGAGTATGTGACCGACGGCATCATAGCTCAAAGAGATATTTAAATTGGTACTTCTAAGTTCTAAGTTCTAACAGTCACGTGACAGTGTGGCATGACTCTGTTCTATGCAAAAAGATAATGCATTTTATAAACACTCTTCGTTTCTTGTACAATAAATAATACTAATAGATTTTACACTAGACGCACATATAAAATATATAAAAAAAATGTGTAATAGATTTGGAAAGGAGCTATCTTCATGTGCCAAGCAGTACTGTGTTTAGTGCTTACAGCATCCACACAAACATGGGCTGCCCTTATTTTTGTCTCCCAATTTTCATACTCAAACTATGCATTGGATCTGTCATTCAGCAAGCCACAGAAATTACAATAAAAATTTCCAATTATCTATTAACAAAAGTTTAATTACAATTTGGCCATGTGAACTATGCAAAAAAAGAGGAAAGAAACTGTCAAAGAAAACAGAAAACATCCCAAGCAAGAGACCCTCTTCACTTTTCTCTGATCCAAAGCCAAGTCTTGCTGAATTTACACATCTTAAGAGGAGTTGTATCATAAGTATTTTTTACTACTAAAAAGTAGTAGGAAAATAACAACTCCAAGTCACCCCTTGCTCTTCTTTGTCTCCACAACACCACTGTCCAGCAATTAACAAACAAAAGGGAAATTCCAAGAGAGCAGTTCAAATGTAGCAAACAAAAATTATCTTGGGCACCCTTGTTCTCCCATAATTTTTTTCTCTTATGTTCTTGTTTTATCCTCCTACATCTTCGTCTTCATCTTTAATCAATCATCTTTCTTTTGCTTTTCTTTTTTGGGTTCTGGGATTAAATATCAGTATTGGGGGAGTCTAGTGGGAAACAAGTATCTTCACCACCAGTATTCCATAGAAAATTAGCATAATTTGCTGCATAAAATGAGTTGCTTGGTTCTGCAGCTACAGCTTCAATAAAAGTCTCTTCTGCAGCCCAAAGGTCCTTCCTTACTTGCCAGAGAAAAGTTGCATACTTATTCAATGCCTCTGCATCCTTTGGCTCCACCTCTGCAGCTTTCTTGAAGTACTCCTCTGCTCTGTTTTATAACAAAAACACAAAATTAGTTATGTCATATTATAAGTTGGTAACCAAATACCATGGCATACTGAATTTTGTACATGGCAATTAAATGCTAACAAATATGGTATTACTAGTTAGGATGGTTTTAATACATAAATAATCACTTTCTAACCAGCAAGCTCTAAAAGTTTAGTGCTCTTTAATCCGTTACTTGCATACTCCAAAAATGTTAATCACATATTATTTTCACCCCCTTAAAAAAACATCCTAATAGGTATCTTGGAGGTGTTCTGGAATTAGAAAAGAAAATGTATAATTTTTGAAGGATCCGAACAACATAGGTCTTCCTATGAGAATAAAATGGGGCCTAAATGATATTTGAATAGGAACACCCACCTCGGGGCCACACTCAGAATAGAATAATTCAAGAAATGAAATTAAAGTTCACAAGACTCCTCTATCAAGAATCAAGATACAATCCCACCCAAACTTCACAGAAAATGACAATTGCTTTGTAAAGTTGATTTTTCAAGCACACCAAAACATTTTTTTCCAAGAAGCAACTATGTTGACCTAAGAGATCAGAGCTAATTGAGCAAAAAAGTCATGACTAAGGATGTGTTTTTTTTCTTTCATGGAAAACATATTCCTTCATACCGAACACACCCTAAATCTGCCAATTAGATCTAGTTCACTATAGCAGGCAGCCCGGTGTATTAAGAATCTATTGTATGCAACCTTAACTTTTCTTCGGACCATAAGAATCTATCGTAGACAGTCTTACCTTGCATTTCTGCAAGAGGTCGTTTCCACTATAGCCAAGAAAATGGATTAAAAATCTAACATAGAAATGAGAAAGATAGAAACTTTTGGTACCTATCATAATCTTGGGCAACCAAGAAAAGAAACTGAGCATAATTGGCTAACAAAAGAGTATTTTGCGGTTCTTGAGCTAGTCCCATTTGATACAGCATCTCTGTTCTGAAATAATCAGCATAATCATCAACTTCAATATTTGCGTGTATTGGTGACACAAATCTCTGCATGGTTTCATGATCCAAGGTCTCATCTCTCATTGAAGCTTGCATCTTTGAAGCCTCATCTACAATTGAATTCCAAATCTGCAACTCCTCTTCCCTTGTTTCTTGTCCAGATACACACTCTTCTTCACTGACCCTACTACTCCCAATTGAAGAAATCCCATTGGTTAGCATACGTCCATTGAACGTTCCATCGCCATCGTTTCCACTAGCAATTGGCTTGTAAGTCCCACCACCTCCATTATTTCCACCAATTGAAGTAGTTTTACTTGAAGATGAAACTGAAAATGTCTTAATTGTAGAAGAATCAAATCTTTGATTGACATGATGACACTCTTCTACACTAGAAACAAGTGGTGGTGGTGTGGCAGCAATAGCAAAACTATTTGACATAGAATGAACACTATAATTAGCCAGCAATATCATCACATATACCATTAAAGTTGGTGTATGTGAAAATACTTGCTGGAATAACCAAACAAAAGATGCATGCATCTCTTTCTGTACTCTCACTAATATCCCTTGTAGATCTTCATAAAACAACATTTCCCTCATCTGCAAAGTATAGCTTTGCAACTCTCTTATTATAAACACCATATTCGAAAATGCTTTTTTCACAGAACAATATGCTGACTCTCCTGCTTCTCTAAAACCATCTTGCCATTGTTTTTTCCTCTTTATAATCCTAAGAGAAAAAGGAAGATCCACACTATTCGCTTTCCATTCGATATTCGCAGGAATGATCTCATCTCTTTCAGGCCAATCAGGTTGTTCTAGTGGATCAAATGGCTTTTGATTATCCATAAACTTGATATCATGACAATAACTTCTAATACTTTCAGCAATAACTTCACTTTTAGTACTAGCATTTTCGACGTCTGAGAATTGGAATTTAAAGGCCAATTCTTGAATTTCCTTAGAAAACTCTTCATCTGAGAAAGAATCTAAGCTGGCACTGGCACTATTAGACCTTCTAATTGTTCTTGTTCTTGGTTTGGGGTGGTCAAGAAACTTAGATCTGTATAGGTTCAATAATTGGGTACCCAAAAGAGCTGATTGGTCTAGCCTATGGACATATCGACAAATAAGAGACCCTTTGTTACTAATACTAGGACGTTTTGAAGGAATTGTAGAAGCAAAAGTTTGTGAAGAAGGTGTGTGTGGAACAAAGGGTTGAGTAGTCCATTGTAAACATGTTGTGGCTACTTTTACTCCCATATTTGTTTTTTGAACTCAAAATTATTGAACAGAGATTATATGGGGGTGAAAAAAAAGTTGCAACCCTTTTGATTCGGATCCACAAAAGGCTTAACTCGAGATCCTAAAACCTGCAAAAACAAGTAAAAATGAACCGACCAAATAAGTCAAATAACGTTCACAATTGGTTGTTCTTGAAAATACAAGGAAAGTGGAACCATATGTAGTTTGAGTTGAACTGAATCAGTAAACGCAAAAAATAATACTACAATAACCAAAAAGGCCGTTCTACCAATAATTACATCCACCTACTTGTTTATGCCATTAAAAACGGATCAAAAATAACAGCCTCCAATAAAAATGAGCATAGAAATTCACGTCAAAGTTATTAGAAACTTACGTAGTATTAATAATAGGCACTGTCACCGGAGAGAAGCTGAAGACGGCAGTGATTTCCGGTGGTGAAAGCGAAGTACGAGCACCTTAGTTACGACTTACGCTTATCAACAATACTAGTCTAGTTGAGGTCTTATATATGCAGCTTTAAGAGAAAAGGCACTTCCAATATTTCAATTATTATTATTATTCTAAATAAAATATAAAAAGGAAAGAAACTATAATATAAATATAAATATATAAGAAAAAAATCTCAACAGTCCAAAGTGGACGGAGAAGTACGAATAGAATTAAAGTAGTAGTAGGGAAGTTGCCGGTTGCCGGTTGCCAGTATGATATTGTACTTTTTTTTGTCTATGATATTTTTTACAGCTGTTTTCAAGTCAAAGCCAAATTCCAATTTGCAAAGATGAAATAAATAACATCTTCTCTAAGAAATAAATTATATTTTTCAAAAAGCTTTGTAACAAGATTATTTTAAAAGGTGTCAAAATATTAATGGTGTTTATTTCTTAGATTTTTTAATGGATATAAGTTAGAAATATTAGTCGCACTCAAGTCATGTTAACTTTAAAAAGGGTTGGGGTGGAGCTAAATAGTCCACATGAATTTATTAAATTCCTTTCATCCTAAAATTATGTCATATAAATATATAATAAAGATATTATATTTGTATATACAACAACAATATATCTAGTGAACTCCACAGTATAGGGTATGAGGAGGATAGAGTGTACACAAATCATACATCTACCTTGGTGTAGGTAAATCGGTTATTTTCGAAAGATACATATTTATATAAATACACATGATAGGCGCGATTCTTAATAAAGTGGTAACTGTAACTCAAAAGAGGATGACTTATAGTAAAATTGTTATGTTTAATAAGTACTTCCGTCTCATATTAGTTGAACACATTATTAAAAATATTCATCTCAAATTACTTGATCACTTTTTAAAAGTAAGATAGAATTAAATAAGTTTTTTCTATTTTATTCTTAACATTAATTATTTTTTAAAGTAATCAATATTAATTATGTAGTTAATTGAAAAGATAAGGGCACTGTAGTAAAAATATCTTTTTATTTATGATTCTTAAGGAGCGTATAAAAGAGAAAGTGACCATTTATATGAGAGGAGGAGTATTAAAGGGTAAAAATTTGTCCGAAGCCAACAAAGTTATAAGATAAATTAATATGAAGATATATTGACAAATATACATAAATAAGATTTCCCCTTCTGTCAGAAATTACTTGTGTTTTTAATGTACTAAAATATGAGTAGATCACATATTTAAATTAAAACTGGAGTGTGACATTCTTTTTATAATTTTTTAATATTAATTCTGCCACTGTTTAAATGATATTTTATGAGTATTACTATTACAGTACTACTTAACACACAAAATACAGCAACAAGTGGGTAAAAGATCTCCCACATAAGGAATCAAATCGTATAGCTTGTGCACATTCACGTCTGCAAATTTGCCGGTAGCCTGTTACACTTTTGTATGGGAACTAGGATTTTACCTATTCTTTTTTACAGCTGTGTAGCAAGCAAATGAGAGTTGATTCGTGAGTTTAACGCGGCTCTATTCACGGGATTTCTGGATCTTAACCAAGAATGGGCATGTGCCACGTGTCCGGTGAACATTGGTATTTTTTTAAGAGTATTTTTTTCTTTAGGTGTCAATTTTTTATGACACGTGTCCACAAATGTTCGTTTGTTTAATTGGCTCTCACTTACTGTGTAAATAAAACTAAAAGTTGTACTTAATAAATTCATAAAAGAAAGTCGGTTAATTGTGATTTTGTTAGTAGCAGAAGATTGTTTACTACTAATGTTATTTTTTTGTAATATAAGCAAGGAGACATGAGCGGCAGGACCGTCTTTGGATCCGTGCGAGGTGCGCTATCGCATCGTACTTTGCGAAAATGAAAAAAATTAAAGCTTTTTTTTTTAATTTTTTATTAAGTAGTATTAGCCAGAATTTACTGTAAAGACTCATAATTCGCATGTATTAATCCAATTAAAAATTTATTTTTATGAATTAGAATTGGACCCCACAATGTTTGAGACCGCTCTGACTAGCAGTGAGATATTTAACAGGAGTATTTGGCAAGTTGAATCTTTAGGTGATTTGTGTATTTAGAGGAGCCGCCTGGTCATTTTCTCGACTTCTTCTATATTGAAATCTATCAAAACGTCCAATAAGGCAATCATAATCAGATATTAATACTTCCTTGTGCAGACAAGGTCTTTTTCTTTTCACTTCCATTTGTTTAATTAAAGACCTTTAAAATGATTATTTTCCAATATAATCGTTCAAGCTGTTGCGCAGATTTCCTCTACGTTTTAATTTATTCCTATTCTTATTTCCCACTAATTTCCTCTTTATTATTTTTTCATTTTTCTTTCTTTTTTGGCACTAAGACTCGATTCCAAGCACTTCTAAAAAAGAACAGTCATGTCCTCCGGGCATAGTCCAGTGGTAAAACCTAGGTGCTATAATGCGTTCTGGTATGGACAACGTAGGTTTTATTCTCCGCAGGCGCGAAGAAATTCTGCATGTTGGGAAATTTGACTTTGTCTCATTGATCAGTTATACGCTCCCAGAAACTAGTCACTGGAGCACATCTCGTGATTTACTGGTGATGTTGTTGAAGGACCGGTGCCATCACCTCGAGGACGTCTGGGTAATATCAGTGAATGTAGTCAGACGTAAATCTAGAAACCTCGATTATAAAAAAATAAGAAAAGAACAGTCTACTACATTAAGTTTCTGCTATGCGCGGGATTCGAAAAATGATCGGATCAAAAAGGTCTATTGCACTTCTATTTGAAAGAAAATTGATAAGTGATAACAGACGATGTTAAGCCAGAGAAAATATAGAAATATGGTCATATATTAGTATCTGTCATCGCCATTAAATTGCATGTGCAGAATTTATGCCTCTTTGAAGTTTGAATTATTTAATTGTTGGTGCTCCTTTCTTTCCAAAAGTCTCTTCCAGTGCAGGATGAATCTGTCTTATTTTTCCTACAAAGCACTTTACATATTGAAAAAGGTATGCCCTAGTATAAAAAAAAAATCCATGTTTATAAAAGACCCTCACATGCATTTTTTAATATTCAACAATCATGTTGAAGTGTATCGGGATCCGTGGATTATGAAAATTCCAAAATATATGAAAGGAAAACTTGTGGTTTTATCCCAGAATGTTTATAAAATTTAATTTTGGTCCTTGTAATATTTGACTAAACTTGTGTGCTTTTGATTTCTTTGATGATCATTTTTTGCAAATTGTATAGTTTTTTCAATTACTATAACAAATCGTCTCAAAGAGGGCGACTGATTTATACCAAAAAGGGCGACTAAAAAAATGTCATGTTGTTAGTACCAAAAAAGGCGACATATAGTGGCCCTTTTTAAATTTATCAATTAGGGCGGCAACTATACACCCAGCCTCGTTAAGTCAAATCCAAACTCAAATAGGGCGACCTAATACCACTCACCCTCATTGAACCCAAATTGCAAATAAGGCGACGTCATCCTAGTCGCCCTATTTGATTCCAACCCACACCGTAAAAAATCTTGTATGAAAATAAGTGAAGAAAAATAGACATCTATACTACAATATCCAACGAATTGTATTGCAACACATAATTAACTTGAATTAATCTATACTAATATAAATAATAACAATTGATATATACCAACAAGGGCGACTAAAAAATACCTTGGTAGTTAGTAGCAAAAATGTCGATATATAGTCGCCCTTTTTAATTTTATCAAATAGGGCGACAACTATACACTCATCCTTTTTTAATTTTATCAATTAGGGCGACAATTATACACTCGGCCTTTTTAATTATATCAATTAGGGTGACAACTATACACTCGCCCTTTTTAATTTTATCAATTAGGGCGACAACTATACACTCGCCCACGTTGAGTCAAGCCCAAATTGCAAATAGGGCGCCGTCATCTCAGTCGCCCTATTTGATTCCAACCCCACCACCACATCCACCCCTCACCACCGCCCCCAACCACCACCACCACCCACCACCTAGATTCTATACAAATAATTTTAGGATAATATTTTTGCAACACATAATTAACTTGAATTAATCTATATTAATATAAATAATTGCAATAATATTACTATGTAAAGTTTAAAACTTTAGACTTCTAAAAATGTTGCACTATTATAAATAATAAGTGTAAAACAATAGGCGATTTGTTGTAGTGTATATGAGTGTAATATAATTTATAAATAGGTTGAATATGATATATTTTTCACATATAAAGGAATCAAACACTTATTTAATTGCTTGAAGGTTCTATATACTTAATCATATATTATAATGATCAAAATCAAAACTTACCAATAACCGCGGGACAAAAATACAATTATCCTATATTTGAAATGAGAGAAATAATGTAATTAAACTCTTGCACATAAGTGATATTATGTTATGTGAAACATTCTACAACTTTCTGTCTATCATTCTCATTGTGATTTGAATGCTTTCCATGAGGAAATCATTACTTTTGTCTTTCTCGGCAAAATCTTCCAAACTGCTTGTATATTTTTTTTCCGATCACCTGTACAATTATTAGATTCCATATAAGACTTTAATAACTACTACCTACAACATTTGAGTTTTTGCAAAACAATCTATAATACTAATACACGCATAAATTAAAAAAAAAATGAAATTTGTCTATGATTTTAATTATAACAAAATGAGTAATAAGAAAACATATACCAATATAATGATACTTGGATCGATAAAAGTGTTTGAGATAACAAAAGAAACTCTTAAAGCCAATTCTTAGCTTCAATAAGTATCACAATCCTTGGATTATGTTACAAGTTATCCTATGTTTTATTATTTGTTTATGCATTGATTTGGTTAGGAAGGGGTAAGGAACTAACGGTGCAGAATGTAAAGCTCAGAAATGGGGCAAATGTGCGGCCAACTTGCAATCTGTTTTCTTATCACGAACAGACTGAAATAGGTTCGTACTGATAGTGACAGCATCGGCTCATGAATTTGATCGGCCCACTCCTAGATAATCAGCGTCCTAGTCCTTCACGCTGATCAAAGCATGTTCAGGGATCCAATTAACTACTCCGAGCTTCATTAAATTATTGATAAGGTTATATTTCGTAATTTAAGTATATACAATGATATAGACATGGCTACGGAGAGCAGAACTCAGCCGTTGATGCACTAGCTAGGCATGGAGCAAGGGCAAGACTTTTTGGTGAATCAATTATTTTGGCAATTAATCTGGTGTATTCAATCGCATGTTTCTGGACAGATACAGAAGGAACTACGTAGTGCGCGTTTAGTTGGGCTTATGGGAAGCTCATAAGTACTTATTTTTTAAAATAAGCACTTCTAGAAAGTTTTAGAGATGTTTGGTTGAAAAAGGTAGTAGAGCTTATGGTGTCATAAACATTTATTTCATAAACCCAAAATTTGGGCTTACGGGAGTCTATGAAGCACGGACACCTCATTTAGGGTGAGGTGTTCGTGTCGGACACCTCATCGTACACGAAACGCCTCGGACACGTGTCCAGGACGTTTCCCAGCAAAAAAAAAAAACCGGACACGGCAGGGACACGCGGGGGACACGGCAAAGGGGGACACGACAGGGCCATTTTTTTTTTTTTTAGAAAAAGTTTAGTTTTAATTTTATTTGATTTATTTTAAGTAAATTTATATTTATTTGAATTTGGGTCTTGGGACATGTATTAGTTTATGGACTATGGTCTTATGAATTATGTATTGAATATTTTTTTTTTTTTTTGTTGTGAAGGACCGCGTGCTTACTCTTTCGAGTGCGACTGGTAAACCGAGACTTGGTAGCAGAACCACGTCGGCCATGTAAACTACAGTGCAAGCCATGTGTGTGCATTTCAGAAAGGTTTATGCGGGGATCGAACTTTGGCCTTGCGGTCATGCTTGAATATTTGATTGATTGTCAATTTGTTATGAATGTTTCTTTTTAATTTGGTACATATTTAATTTGGTATTTTGGTTATTTGGTATATAACAATTTTGAATTAAATTTATAATTTATTTATGAATGTGAAGCTTTAATAATATTAATTTTAGTATTTTATATATTATATTATATATCATATATCATATATATATATTTTTTAATTTATTTTTAATTATATATATATATTTTTTAATTTATTTTTAATTATATATATATATTTTTTAATTTATTTTTAATTATATATATATATTTTTTAATTTATTTTTAATTATATATATATATTTTTTAATTTATTTTTAATTATATATATATATTTTTTAATTTATTTTTAATTATATATATATATATATATATATTTTTTTTTAATTTTTTTTTAAAGCCGTGTCCCTGCCGTGTCGTGTCCCCTATTTTTCAAAATTGTCGTTTCCGCGTGTCCGTGTCCGTGTCCTATCGAACACCTCTCACGTGTCCGTGCTACATAGACGGGAGTAGAACTTCTTTTGACCTACCACTTTTTTGTTTTTTATACAAAAACACGTTTTTATTGGCAACAAAAAACCTAACAATTTTTTGATAAAAGTTCTACTTGAAAAAACTCTACTCTTATAAGTTCTACTGCTATAAGCTCTTTTTAATAAGTCATTAAGTTGTATCAAACGGGGCCTTACTCTATATCAATTCCTAACACTAGTATAAATTTAGATGTTATTTCTAAACATTCCAGGATAAATGTTCCGGGTGAAAATGTATCTGCTAACTTTATTTTTGCGCAACCCAGGAATACCGGAAACTTTTTAGTTTAAATATTATGAAATGAAGGAAATCATGAATTTACCAAAAAAACATTTACTCCCACCGTTTAATTGTGTTTGATATTCATTACTTGCTTATTGTTTCGTACGAAAAAAAGAATGATTTATTTTTATAATCTATAAATGTTATGATATGTTTACTATTATAAATGTCTACAATTTTATTGGTGCACAAATGTTATGACATTTTTTAAAATTATTAAGTTTCAAAGATATTTACTATTTATTTTTTTACTCCTATCAAGTCAAAGTATGATAGACAAAACAAAATTGGAGAGGAGTGTGATTCACTTTGGGGTTCAAAATATGAAGAAGTAAAATACTTCAAATGAAAATCTAATGAGATTCAACATCTATTATATAAGTTAAAAATAATTTCAACCTTCAATATATAGTATGATTTTCTGTCGAAAAAGATTCGGATGAACCCCCTTTGCTTCTACGTGCGGTCGGATCTAGAATTTTTACTCAGGAGGTTAAAAAAAAGTTAAACACAAAAAATAATGTGTTGTCTGAGAAATGAATCTAGAATGCTAGAGACAATTTGAATACCCTAGACCACTTGAACTAATCTTTTGTATTTATATAGAATATTCAAAAGTTAATATATGTATATGTTCATAATATAAATTTGTTACCGAACATATTCGGATGAACACCCTGAGGACTCCTAAATCCGTCCGTCTACCTGGCTCCGCCTCTGATGAGGGAGTACCATTTGTTGCAAAGTTGTCTCAATATATAAAAGCTAGCATGTAGAACAAGTACACATAAAAATTCCGCTCCTTTCCTTTTAGAATAAAGTCAAGTGGCTGGAGCTTGGTTTACTTTGGTTTGAATGTAAACTAAAATAAGCGGCGTTTATTCAAACAAAGGGAACCGAAGGTTTCCTTGTTTAACTTTTTAGGTATTTCCACCGTTTCAATTTAAGTAGCATAGTTTGACCAAACAGAGAATTTAAGAAAAAAAAAAGCAAACAATAAAAAATAGATATCGAAACATATAAATATAACACACTGTGAGATTTCCGTGGTTGTAAAATTATGTAATTAAAAATTAATAAAATTTTAAATAAAATTATCTTTTAAGATATAATTTTTTAACAAACTAATAAGAAAATAATGACACTTAAAGAAGCTGATGGAGTATATCTTGTCTGTAATGTCAGGTTATTTGTTATTTGGTTTTACGTGTGAGATATTTTTTAATCGGTGAAATGACATTTAATGTTAATTTAAAGCACGTGCTTTAAATTATACACAAATTAAATAAACATGTTTACCAATGGGATTCACTCGGTCCAATTTGAGTGAGTTGATTTGAGTTGTACACAATTGGGGCCAGTTGGTTTTGGTATTGTGTGCGATAATTTAGATCATTTTGGTGAAGCTCAATCAACAAAATTTTGCCATTAATTCAATCTCATTCTATTGCCTTTTAGTTAGTATTAAATTTTTCAATATCACTTTTATGAGAGTGGGAAATTCTAATTGTTGATTATGTACTTGAGAAGTCATTTGTGATAATACCTTATCATATAAACTTTTAATGTTTTGAATGATCAAAGTGCAAACTAAAGTAACATATATCGTTCAGAAGAAAATATTAGAAAACGTAAACCGTCTATATCCAATAAAAAAATATTTTTTGTATAAAATTGATATATATCGGAAATAACCGCAGGTCTGTGTACATTCTATCATTTTCAGATCCCAGATTATGAGATTTCAGTGGGTATGTTGTTGTTGTTGACACAAGTAAGTGTTATCTTGTTCAACCCCTTACTAAAAAAAAGTAGTAAATATCATTTTCACGTCAACATTCATCCGTGGGAAAAGTCAGCAATTTTTTTGGAATATCCTTTCCATTAAGGTCCCATAACAAGTGTTTATATATACTAGGGTGAAAATTATTTACACTAGATTTTGCTTTAAAGATCAAACTCGTTTCTCAACTTTAAATAAGAAATAGTTTTCCCCTTCTACAGAAGTAGATAATTAAAGGTAAATTAATCTTAGCCCACTTTCAAAATATATAGTGTCGAAATTCTGAAGAAGTCAAGTGTAGGGAGGATAGTATGTGCAAAGATCTTAATAAAATTTTATAGGTGGAGTTTGAGGAGTGCATCGTGTACGCAAACCTTATTTTTATATTGTGAGAACAGATTGTTTTCTATAAATATTTGGCTCAAGAAGAGATGGAAAAGAAGCAGTACAACAAGATAAATGAAGTGAAAGAAACAATCAGGTAGTACTAGAAATCTAAGAATAAACAAACGTAAAAATAATACTTTCCCGTCTCAATTTATGTGATGTAATTTCATTTGACACGCATTTTAAGAAATAAAAGAAGATTTTTGAATCTTTAAATCTAAAATAAACCAAAGATATTTATGTGGTTATAGATAATCTCGTTTTACGTAAAAGATAAAGTTTAAAGTTAAATTATTATCAAATAAAAAATCATGTCATTTTTTTTGGAACAGACTAAAAATGAAGTGAATCATTCTTTTTTAGACAAAAAATACTAATACTCCCGGTAGAAAGAAATTAGTTCGACACCCTACTATCCCTCTACTCTAATTTTCGAACTCCATACCCTCCATTCTTCAATGATATTTTTCAATGTAGTTTAGGTTCTTGCCGATCTTGTTCGCCATTTTGGTAAAGGTGGTTGAATTGAGACATAACAAGCATAGGCAGGTATGAAAGGTGGCCGTCTATGTGATAAGTTTGTCCTTAAAAACAGCAAAATAAGATAGCCCTTGAACACATGATCAACATATTTGGCACCTAATTAAACTTCTTTTCACATGCCATGTTTGTAATTATTTATCTTTTCGTTTTAATTTATTTGTCTTATTTTGTTTTTAGCCTATTTAAAAAAGAATGTCATTTTCATTTTTAGTACTAACTCTTTACAACATCCTATATAGCATATTTAAAATCACAAAATTTAGAGGATAATTGTCTACCGGAAATAGTTTCTCTACCTTCAAGATAGGGGTAATGTGTGCGTAAACTTTACCCTTTCCAGATCCACTTTATGAAATTTTATTGGGTATGTTATTATAAAATGTAAAGAATATTTTGATACATTATACATATTTTCATATTCAAAAGTATCATTTACGTGTCGAATCAAACTAAAATAAAGAAATTGAAACAAATGGTGTATACTTTTACCTCCCAGTACTGGCTCACTCCACTAACAACCTTCTAAATTCAGAGTTGTTAATGTCTAGCTATCTCTTTGTATTCATAATTAACAAATAATGTGACATGCTTCTTTCACTTAATTTCAAGTTTTTTTGTTATGCGTTTAATGACAGCTATATAATTTGTTTGATTTCTCGTCGTTCAGTATTCACAATGGACCTCTGACTATTTCAGATTCGCATTGTAAGGCCCACTTAAGGAGGAGCTTCGATCCTTACCGGGATTTGTTCCATATAACCTAAACATTTAATCTAGAATGAAGGATCCCTATCCATCCCCACACAACATTTGATGGTACTACATAATTAATTTGCTAGACATGTGATTGCCTTGCATATATCGACTTCACTTAAAATACCTCAACCAACAATTGATCACTTCAGCAATATTTTTACTCACTCTGATGACATCAGAGATTCCAGTGATACTTATCTGAGGCACTTAGACACTTTAGTTACTGATGTTGATAATGAATCTTTCGAAGCTATTCCTACTTTTCTGAGGCACTTAGATCACTTCAGCAAAATTATCTCAAGTTGGTCATATACTTCCAAAACTTATTTTTGAAAACCAATCAGATTTTATGAAAGGCAGGCTAATTACTGAGAACATTCTCCTGGCATAAGAAATAGTTCATGGCATCAAAGGGGGCAATGGAGGAAATATGGTATTGAAATTAGATATGCCAAAGGCCTATTATAAAGTTGTTTGGTTTTTTCTTATTTGTTCTAAGGAGATGGGGATTCAGAGAATATTTTATTGAACTCATCTTCAGACTCATTTCAAACAATTGGTATTCTGTTATTGTCAATGGATCACATGGGTTCTTCAGTTCTTTTAGAGGTCTCAAACAAGGAGATCCTTTGTCACCAATTTTATTTATTATTGGTGATAAGACCCTTTCTAAAGATCTCAGTCATTTGAATTCCAAACCTTACATTTTTTTTGTTGCACTTGAACCTCCCAAGACTACACTGTACCATATAAAAGACAACTTTTTCTAGGGGTTCACTGGTGTTCTTGGAAAAACATGTGCTATCCTGTTGAAGAAGGTGGTTTGGGGTTCAAAAGATTATTTGACATCTGCAAAGCTTTCACAGCCAAGAGATGGTGGACACTCATGAAAGCCAAGTATGTCCTAGAACCAACATGGTGACCAAAGTTATTTGCTCAAAAAACTCCAATGCTTGGAGAAATCTTCTTTATATTAGACCTATTGTGGAACAAATAATTAACTGGGAGATCAATGAAGGCCAAATGTGCTACTGGTGGGATAATTAGCCTCCAAGGGCCTTCAGCCAACAGAGTTCAGCTTCAAAGGAAACCTGGCAGCATCACTGTCAAGCAGTTCCTCATTGACAACCAATGGGATCAAGATTCTTTCAGGCTCACTCTTCCTGACCAATTGCTACAAGAGGCTATTCAGGTGGACATTGGCAATATGGAGGATGAGGACCAATGCATATGGACCCCTACTACTAATGGGGATTTTCATGCTCCACTGCTTGGGATTTTCTTTGACAGAGACAGGAAAAAAGCTTATTTTACAAACAAATTTGGGGCAAAGAAATTTCGTTTAAGATCTCGTTCTTCATGTGGAGAGAGTCATTAGAAGGAAACTTTCTACTGATGGTATTATTATGAGATTTGGCATACATGTTGATACTAAATGTACTTGTTGCAGGATTTCTCAGTTGGAGACACTGGATCATGTCTTTACTTCTAGTGACAAAGCAAGAAAAGTTTGGAATCAGGTGGCCAGCCCTCTAGGCAGTGCGCACAATGTCAACACTGTCCAGGGCACTCTGGACTGTTGGTGGCAGTCCACTGCCAAAAATAAAGCACAAGATGCTCCTACATCTCACTCCTTGCTTCACCCTCTGGGAAATCTGGAAAGCAAGAAATGCAAAAAGGTATGACAACAAAAATACATTCGTGTTCCGAATTACTAATCAAATCTTGTTTAATGTGCAGGTAGCTATATTCAAAAAATTAAGTAGAATAGCTATTAATTGGGGATGGTCTACCACATGCTCCATAGCTGAGAACTACAAAACCAAGGATCAACAATACATCAGTGAATTGGACAAAACCTCAAGAAAGCACTTGGAAGATCAACACTGATGATCTTCATGACAAGACAAAGACTAGCTGGAATAGGAGGGATTGTTAGAAAAGAAAATTGGGAGATGATTATGGCATTTTCTAAATCCATCCATTTCTCTACTAACAATGTATGTGAATTGCAAGCAGCCTTATATGGGATTGAATGGTGCCATGACAACTCCAACTTTCACATCATTTTAGAGATGGATAGCCTGATGGTGGTGACCATGATCCAGGGATTAATACAACCACCTTGAACTTTGAAGAAGACTCTGGACAAGATCCAACAAAAGATCAGAGACATGGATTGTGAGGTTAGTGTTAATGTTAATGTTGGGTTTGGTGTTAGTGACATTTTGCCCAACATATCATTTTTAGTACTAAGTTAAAATTCAGAAATGTTGGAACAAATGTCTTGACATTCGGACCAAATTCTGTAAAACAGTTTGACTTACTTCACGGAACTGAAGCAAATCTCGTGGAATTTTCACCACGATGGTAAAGTGACTTGGCAAGGTGATTAGAAGCTGATGAAAAACGTGGGAAGAACAAGTCAAAGCCGTTGCTAAGTTTGGGGAACAAGTCCAAGAAGTTAGAGAATCTTGCTTCATAATCTTCTCCAACAAACCTTATTTGTTGCCCACGTATCCCTCAATCTCTACAACGATTCAATGAGATTTTCAAGAAAGACCCTCTACTATAAATAGAGAGGCTGCTTCAGTGAATCGATATCCAGAAAAAGTTAGAAAAATATCAAGAGAGCTCTCTGATATATTCGTCATAAAACTGGATCACAACTCTAACACTATACTAAACACAAAAGAAAAGATGAAAATACTAACTAAAAATGACTCCAAAGTATATATAAAATAGACTCAACAGTGGGCGGCATATAAAGGTCGGTGGCTAGGATTCCGATGTGGACTAGGTGCCGACATGGAAAAAAAGGCGGCGGCCGAGAAGATGTATCGGCAACTAGAGTATGATTTGTAGTTTTAGGCTATTGATACCATAAAGAAATATATTTCTTCATGTTTATTGATGAATGATTTACAATATATATATATATATATATATATATATATATATATATATATATAAGGTTACAAGAATATTTATTTTGATATAAACTAGCTAATTAATTAACCTAATTACAAAAGAATTATAATTCTACCTAAAATAGAAGATATACAATTAATACCATTAATGAAAGAATATTTAGAAATATTGTATTAAAGATGATATGCCTGATAGTACTATGGATATGTTGAACTTGGTCTCCTTTAGATTCAATAAGGGTAAACATTCTGGTTGGCATTACGAGCCTCCATGAGGGACTGACGGGGAGACTCGACTTCAGTAGAATCTCTAACTGAAGAAGAAGTCTTCCTGATGGAAACTGATAGATCTAGTTCTTTTTTAAGACTGGTTTTTGTTTCCATTTTTTGCTATCACCGGTGAAGAGGTTCTAGGCCTTATGTCCCCCTCTCTTGTAATTTAATTTAGTTTAATAGACAAAGTAGGGGTCAAGGCCAAACCCCCCATTCTCGTATGGATGTAATTAAAAAAAAGACTTCACTTAAATAACCAACTCCTTTTTATTGCGTATAAGATTTTTAAATCTATTATTTTAATTTGATTTGTCGTATGTAGCAAGTTCTTTGATTGGTTTGAGGTTCTTTCAAGTGATAGTGTAAAAAAACATTTCTTATATTGTGTATAAAATTAAACTCAAATAGTAGTGATGTTGTGTTTACTCTCTGTTCAATATCGAATATAAAAGTTGTTATTAAATCGCTTTAATTTTTATCTATTCGAGTGAAAATCTTTTAATTTACATAATTTTATGTGGAGCAAAATAGCACATGCACTCAGAGTGGGATATTTAGATAGGAATTTTATTTTTTCATCAAATATTTAGATGGGAATAAAATAGGATAATTAGGTTTCAAGAAGTGGACAGAGATTGGAGACGACAATCTCATCTTCTCATTACCATCTTTCACGTCTATCTTCCATATTTCATCTCCCCCTTTGAGAAAATAAACTTCTTCTTTTTTTATTAAACTCATTAACGTCACATTCCCTTGTGTTGTCAATCAAATTACGAAAACACCGTATACACCAATCAGTTATTGTGTTACATGCCACTATCGTAATGGAGAGATTCTTATATAAAATCAATAAGGGACGATTGTAACATTCTCTAATACCTTTCGCACGTGTAACTTGATTACGTGTGATATTCTTTTGTTTTTTCTGTTTGTTTTGAAATAGATTGAGGAGATTCAACATTATGGAGCAACATTAATTTGTTCAATGAGCTGAATTGAGAAAGAAAGAACTTGAGCAAATTTATGAGTTAAATTAAAAGAAAAAAGTCCAGAGCAGTATAACATGAAGAGATAAAGCAGTTGTGCAAACAAGCACACTAGGGTTAGACTTTGATACCAAATGAAAGAATTTAAGCATCCTACCTTTATCATTTAAATTCTCATAAAGATTTTTCACAATCAATAAGGGACAACGATAACATTCTCTAATACCCTTTCGCACGTGTAACTTGATTAGTCGTGATTTATTTTTTCATCTTTTGCCTTTTCATTTATTTCTTTATTTGTTTTTGAAGTAGATAGAGGAGATTCAATAGGGTTAATTGTGAGTAGGTCTGGAGTAGCATTAGTTTACTCGATGGACTGAATTCAGGGAGAATAAAGTCCAAAGTAGCGCCCTCTATGGGATGAATTGAAAGAGCATTATAACATGCAAAGAAACAACGGTAATAACAATAAAAGCAAGAACTCCAGCAAAGGCCACGGTGGCCGAGGTGGCGGAGGAGGCCATTACCAGCATGCTGGTAGCCACTTACAGCGGCAGCAGCTATCACAGTGAGCTGCGTACCCACTGCAGGAAGCATGGGGACAACAGGCTTAGGCTGCTCCACAATGCTTCTATCCGACTTCATCATGGGCTCGAGCTCCAGCTAGACAGCTTGGAATTCTCGAGATGCGTCCACAACAAGCATATAGTGTACAAGCTCCTCCCCATTCGAGCTATACACCAACGGATATTGAGGCGTCAATACATACAATGTCTCTCAATATTCTTAATGAAAATTGGTACATGGATATCGATGCAATCTCTCGTATGACGACATCTCAAGGTACTCTCTCGTCTTATTTTAATATGAGCAATTAAACAGTAATATCATCATTGGTAGTGGTCAAGACATTTCAATTAGAGATTATGGACAATCATTTCTTTCCCCACCATATCCCCATTAACTTTAAACAATGTCCTACATGCCCCGAAACTTATCAAAAACTTAATTTTTGTGTGTCGTTTCACAACCGACAATAATATTTTCCTTGAATTTGATTTTTTTGGGTTTTCTGTGAAGGACTTTCAGACAGAGATGTCATTAATGAGATGTGATAACAACGAAAATCTTTATCCCATCACAAATTCCATCAGTAATCAAGCCTCATCTTCATCAACCTTAACAACTATTTCTTCTGTTTTATGGCATAATAGATTGGGACATCCGGAAGCATCTATTTTATGCTCCTTTAGCAATAATAAGTTTATTGATTGTAAACCTTATTCTTGCTCTACTATTTGTGAATCTTGTGTTTTTGGGAAACATGTTAAATTATCATTCTACTTCTCATCCTCCACTACTTTGATGTCATTTGATATCATACATAATGATTTATAGAATTCTCCTATTTTAAGTACGACAAGGCATAAATATTATATTCTTTTTTAGGTGATTATTCTAATTTCTTGTGCACTTTTTCTATTGGAAAAAAATCCCAAGTTTATTCTATTTTCCCATCTATCAGTGCTTTAATTAAGACACATTTGAAAAGAATATCAAATGTTTTCAATGTGACAATGGGAGAGAATTCAATAATGAACAATTCAAAATATTTTGCAACAAAAATGGTCTTGTTTTTCGTTTGTCATGCCCACACACCTCACCACAAAATGGAAAAGTCAAACGAAAAATAAGAACCATCAATAACTTAGTTCGTATCTTCCTTGATCATGCTTCTATGCACCCATCTTTTTGGCATCACGCTCTAGCAATGACAATACATATCTTGAACGTTCTACTAATTAAGTCTCTCAAATACAAGTCCCGACTCAAATTCTCTATCATCGGGACCCTTTCTATAACACACTTACGCGTTTTGGGTGTTTATGCTACCCTCTTACTCTTTCTACCACAATCAATTAACTTCAACCTCATTCTACTCCGTGTGTGTTCTTGGGTTACCCGTATAATCATCGTGGTTATAAATTTTACTACTCGTCAAGCTGAAAAATAATACCTTCTCAGCATATTCATATTCGATGAATCTCAATTTCCTTTTGTTAAGATGCTGTTGACACCCAATTTTGACCCTCCCGTCCAGTCATTAACTATAAAATTACACTAATTTTAAAATAATTTTATAATAATAAAATACAACAATAATAAGATTTTAAAATAATAGCGCCGCATTCTAAAATATTAAGCATTAACTAAATAGCACACCCGCATTTATTATTTAAATTTAAACTTAGGCTAATAGAACACCTAAATAATTTAAGCACAATTTATTAAATTAATCACTAATTAATTAATTAACTCCTAATTAAATACCTACTTAACTACCCAGCCCAAACCTTTTCCCTTATAACCCAGAGGCCCAGCACGCCCAAGCCCGTCTACTCCCCTTCTCTCCAAACACACCCCTTTACAAAAACAAAATTAGAAGCCCACAAAACATCAGCCCTCTTCACCTTCATTCCCCCCCCCGTCGACTGAACCTCACACAAAACCTAAGAACCCCTGCAATCGCCGCCTTCATCCATCACCCTTTATTCTCGCCGGATTTTCGGCTGAAAATCCGGCTCCCTTACCTTCCTTACCCACACACACCCTTTCTCCAACGATTTTCTTACCATAATCTGTGCGAAATCCCTCCAGAATCTTTACCTTACCTGTTAAAATCGCATAAATCAATACCAAATCAACACTTATTATGGTAGGAGATACCCAAAATCAGTCTTTAAGGTTTACCAAACTTAGAACCCAAAGGAGGGCTATAAAAAGGCACATGCAATAGAACGAAAATGGCATCAGTCGAGCACAGTTAAGAACCCAATCAGCAGACATCGTTAGGGAAGCAGCAAGAACAGAGTTAAAACAAAAAGCATTTCGTTTTCGCAATACTACTCAGGAACCAGGTAAAAGTTTCATTCCTCTTTCAATCACATCGCAATAATCCGTCGAGTGGACCGACGACTTGATATGCTGCCTCGGTTCGCTGCCCGGAGAAGGTAAATCCATCACCCTTTCACTCTTAGACTTCATTTGATCGATGGGTAAAATATGTATTCTTGCGGATCGCTTAAGCGCGTTAATTTGATATCGATGATGATTGTGCTTATGAATCATTGTTAAACTTGTTTGTATTGTTTGTCGCAATCGCGGTTATAATCCAAATCGAAACCATTTAAATAAGAAGGAACATATCTCTGTTTCTAGTTACACATATCTGAATTTGCTCGCCAAGATTCTCATGTTCGGATCTTATGAACACATCACATTACGTATGTTAGGTTCGTAATCGATTCAAGTATAAGCTAAATTCCATTTAAAATCGATTAGGAACACTCGTGGTTTAGAAATAATTCATAGCGATGCAAATGTGGATGTTAAGAAGATATAACTTGTTCACCCAGATCTGTCACAAACTAGGCAAAATTGAGTCTAACTAACAAAAATGGATCTAAAATCTGTCTTAGCACGCATTTTATGAATCTGTTAGTCCAACTCTAAACAAAGTAATTTTAATACGTCAGATAATGTGTCCTATGTATGCCATACTAGTATCATGTATATCTTTCATATTCGATAGGTTATTGAGTGTATCATGTCTGTAAGTTTAAAACTGGTCGAGAACAACTCGGGGTCCTTCAATAATGTCTTGAATAGCTATTTAGTTCGTATGATGCTGGTTTGGGGTCTGTCGTGTTATATCCCCTGTTTGCATTTCGCCTTCAGTTTGTAATTCTATCATATGTAGGATTAATCGGTCTTTCTTTGTGTCACGACCCGACCCCGGGGCCGCGACTGGTACCCTTCCGGGGTACCCTGTCAGGTATATGTCAGAGAATAGCAGCGGAACATACATGAAACAAATCTGCATAAGGTAAACATCACTAGCAAGCCGATAAGGCCGCCTTTCATAAAATAACTTAACCGATAGTGAAACAATACAACTTTATTCTTACAGCCCAAACCACAAACGTGACTACAGACCTCTAGGATTTACAACTGTGGCGGGACAGGGCCCCGCCATACCCCCTGAATGTACAAAAGTCTATAACCTCAGGGAATCATACCAAAAGACAAAGCCTCCGGAGAGATGGAGCTTTCCAAGAAATGAACAGTGATCCTAAGAGTGCGGATCGCCAGCTACGATCTCGACTGCGGCGTGAACGCGGCCGAAGGAGGTCGATAACAGTACCAAGTATGTGGCCCGAAAATCGTAATGAAATCATATAGCATATATAAAGCATGAGACATGTATGACGACAAACTACAAGATACAACATATATACGATCATGTCAAGTCGTGGACTCACGCCTCTAAGTCATCACTCAAATATAACCATAGGTCTCTACGTAACATCAATCATGCGTGGAATTCCTTCCTCACCGCGATTTATGATATAACAACACTAAGGAGTACACTGAACACTAGATCCCACTCAGTCATCATGCGAGGCGAAATGCGAAGGCATAGCTACGAGATCCACCTCGCATCCTCAACCGGCCGGCAGACGAAAGCCGGCTACGAGATCCACGTACAACAATACTATACGAATCACGGGCGGCCGGGCAAGTCGATAGCCTCTACCAGATCCACCTGCGCCACGTCACGGCCGGCAAGTACGCAGCTAACCACCGAATCCACCTGCGTCACACCACTTCGCCCAACCCCGACCGGCAAGTACGAAAGCCAACTACCGATCCACTGCATCACGTCTCGGCCGGCAAGTCGAGGCTAACTACTAGATCCACCTGCGTGATGGGCCTCGTGAGAGCTAATCCATGGAACAAAATATCACAACAGGAAACGAACCTCATCGTGGCCGCATACCCGTGGAATCCTCCATCACTGACGGTACGCCCAAATAGACTCATAACTGAACAATGGAAGCATACCCGTGGAATCCTTCATCACTGGCGGTACGTCCAAGTAACTCATAACTGAACAATGGAAGCATACCCGTGGTATTAGAATGACCAACCCACATTCCCTTTTCAAAATCAAGTAACAACATTCTTTTCCTAAGTTCGGTTGCCTAGTTTCAATTACTCAAGCTTCTCATTTTCAAATGGTTTCATAGTTTCCAAACTTAATCACTTGATTCCTTTTTTAGAACAATTGAGTAATATATGTCTCACGTGAGTAGGTTATTCTTGTTTACAACATTCTTATTATGCGGCCATGATCTAGAAAATGTATATCATTTTGTCTCATCTTAGTTTCTATGCAGATGGAGGTTTCTACTGGTTTTAATACAATTCATCATTATTCAATACATTTCCCTTTATTAACGCTGCAGTTGGTGCTGTCGATACACATTCGATTTCCAAATCAAGAACATTATCCCTTTAAATAAAACCAAGTACTCATTACTCACGAATGAGGTTTCACGCAAACATTCACATTAAAACAAATAAGTTAAGTCTCTTATCTTATAAGATCAAGTCTCTTAACTTCTAACATCAGTAAACCATTTTCTTTACCCCTCTTAAGACATTATACCTAACTCCCCATAAAGCTAGTATAACCCCTTTTTAAAACCTTTTAAAACCAAGTGTTATTCTCCCTTCCAAAACGATTTATAAATCTTTTGAAATACATCAAGTTCTTTATTATGACTAGCCAGTTATAATTCACATCAGTTACCTTTTAAAACCACAAAGTATTTTCTTACCTACATAAAGCTGTTATAACCAACTTCCCATAAAGCCGTTATACTAACTTTATGCTTTAGAAATTTACGACATCCTTATCCATTCATAAGGCCGTTATAACTAACTTCCCATAAAGCCGTTATAACTCCTTATGAACCATTTCGTTCTTTTACTATCCAAGAGGCTTATACTTCAAACAAATTCATACAATTTTCAGAAATACTTCAAGCCTCTTATCTTTAGAATAATTCAATACTCAATACTTTCACACCAAGTACTCTATACTTTTGTAAAATCATACTTTTCCCTTAACCAAGGGACTTATACTTCTTAAAACAAACAAGTCTTTGTTTATACTTAAACAAGTAAAAATACTAAATCTTGTACGTCTACCGTACTACATAGATACAATTACTCATGCTCAAAGATAGGAAAGTTCCACATACCTCGCGACGATTATCGACAATAAGCAAAAAGCTCCAAGTACTACAACCTTGCTAGCCCTTTCCACTCCTCGAGTAGAATACGCTACTCTTAGTACTTTCACCTATAAAGGTCACAAACGTCTATTAACCCCAAACACAAGTTCTATCTTTCTACGTAAAATTCTAAAGATTTCCTTTGTTTCTACTCACTTTGCCACCTTTTCTCAAGGCCGAATTTATCATCCAAACACCACAATTAAGGCTCAACAATCCAACATTTTAAAGGGATTACACATCATACTTGGGTGTGTAAAATTCGCCCACTAGTTACAACAATTCACTTATCACTTCTAAGGTAGTTTTTAGGCTACAACATGCTCATAATCACTTCTTAGCCATTTCTTTCATACCCAAACCACATTTCTAACATGCAAAGATTCTAGAAGCATTATTTACTACCACAAGTTCTTTCTTCTAAACATGCAACACTTAGAACTAATTCTAAAGGAAGAAATGTTACCTTAAAGTTTTAGCCAAAACTTATTCCAACTATTGCTAGCTTCCTTGCCAAGAACACCACCACAACAATGCCAACAAGCTAGCTACAAGCTTCCTTTTCTTGCTCTTAACTTTCAGATTTTTCTTGGGTTTTCTTAGAGAGAAGGAGGATGAGCAGATTTTAGAGAGAGAGAGAGAGTGTAAGATGAAAGATGGAAAGAATGACCAAGTCTTGGTCAATATATTGCATGTAGCAGAAAATCAGATGGGGGGGGACACTTGTCACCCTTCCATGGCCTTTTTAAAAGAGAAATCAGACTTTCCTAAGTTTTTCCGCCCAAATTTCGCTTCGCGCCATGCGCTTCCGCCATGCGCGGAACCTCGCGGGCTCTCGATCTTCGGCGCGCGACCGCTTATCCCGGCCATGGCTGCAACTTCTGCGACCCTTCGAACATTAGCGCCGCCTCGCATCCGCGCCGCTTGCCGCTTCGCCGAACACATTCTGTCCGATCGCGACCGAACTTGTAACCTCATAACTTTCTACCCGACGCCCTATCGATTTACGGTTGGTTGCGTTGGAATCTAGACTCAACGAACTACGCCACAGGCCTTTGAAACACTTAGGAACTTCAATATTCCGGGTCATAACCCGCCTCAAAGTTGACTAAAACCCGTCCGAACAATTTGTCAACCTATCCTTAAAAATTTTAAGTCTTACATACTTTCGCACGCCTCGCACGTAGGTCAGAACTACGGGTATAACATTCTCCCTTAGAAACATTCGTCCCGAATGTTCTTTTAGAGCGCCTACTATTCCTCAGACATCCTCGCACTATATACTAATGGAACTTCATTATGCCACCCATGACCCTAAGATATCGCACACGCATACCCATTCACGTAAGTCAAACAGAAAATGAACCCAAAATATGAACCATTACTACTTACCTCGCCACGGCCTAATGAAATGCCCGCTCGAATTTACCACTCATTCTATCACATGCATACGCCTCAATATCCTCTGCTCATAACACTAAATCATACAACAATCCTATCATGCATACTAATCTCTAAAGCGGTCAAAGACATACCGTAATTACCGCTTCACATTCCCTCGCTGCTCTAATCATGATCCCGCTCGCACGCGCCGCATAACAAAAGAAGCGCGAACCACCATCGATCACGAAGGTCGAATCTCTACATCCGCTATCTCTGGCCTGACGCCTCGATAATGGCCCCGCTGGCCGCATGCATAGCAATTACCCAAACTAGCACGACACTCCCATAATGGGTGTTACCACATCGCCACACCGAGTAGAGGTGGCTTCCTCGGACTAACACCCTTACTCTCCGAAAACTCAACCTCGAGCCCCGCCCCGCCCCGACCTCGAACGCCCCAAGATCGTGGTGGAGTACTCGCATCGGGCCGGTGAGCATAACTAGCTCGCCGAGGCGGTCCGCTCAAAACCGCCCCGAGATCTCGCTGCCTCGCCTTTGGCCGGCTCGAGCCAAGTCGGCCCTCCTTTCTCTCGCCCTCTATCCTCGCGCATATGCTCGCATCTGGCGATATCCATACTCGGTCAAGAGCTACTCCTAAGCACGCAGAATCATACGACGCCTAGCCCCATCACATAGCGATGAACTCGCTCGCCATATTGCTGCAATAGTGTGGCGATACCGCCAAAGAGTCAAACTCCATGTCAGTACTCACGGTCCTCCCATTCTCGCCTCAAGGTCAAGAATCTATCCACGCGGCTCTCTCAACTCGTGAGGCAAGAAGTGATCCAGAAGGCCTCTCGCGAACTCCTCCCAACCCGCTGGGAAGAGCACCTCCCTCTAGACAATTCCCATGACTAAAACTACCAACGCAATATCGCAGAACTGTAGTAGCTAACACAACGGACTCGCCTCCGAGGTCCTAAGCACTGCGTAGTCCGCCGCACTGCCGAATAAACTCCCGAGGATCCTCCTCGTGCCTCAACCATAGAACTCGTGGATTACAACTCGTAAAGTCCCAATCCTTAAATCCGCCTTGGGTTAGCCACGCCGGCCTGCCGCCACGATGCTAGTCAACAACCCGACCGCTCCAGTAATCCTATACCGCCGCCGCGAATCGGGGGCTCGCACGGAACCTTCTGAGCTACCGCCGGCCTTCTATCGCCACAGAATGAACTCGCCGACCCGCCATCGCCTCGTGCATAGTTTGTGCTCGAGTCCCGTAACTCTGCGTACCACTAGCGCCTCGCTGACGCCTTGCCCTTCGGCTCGTCGCTCCGCGAGGCATAATCGCACATAAGAATAGGTCGAGAGGACTCAACCTACTATGACAAATTTCATCGCACGATCTCAAAGAGAGAAGAATGGAAACCAACCCTAAATGTCCTCAGCCTCCCGATTATAGATGTGCACAACACACCGATAATCAAGACTCTACTAGACACTGTCAGACACTTTCCGAGGACTAATCGCTCGATACCACTTTTGTCACGACTTCGACCCGGGTCCGCATCGTACCTTCCGGTACCGTCGTATATGTCGAGAATAGCAAATGAACATACATGAAACAAATCTGCATAAGGTAAACATCACTAAGAAGCCGATAAGTGCCGCTTTCATAAAATAACTTAACCGATGGTGAAACAATACAACTTTATTCTTACACCAAACCACAAACGTGACTACGCACTTAGATTTACAATCGTATGGACAGTGCCCCGCCATACCCCGAATGTACAAAAGTCTATAACCTCGTGGAATCATACCAAAAGACAAAGCCTCCGAGATGGAGCTTTCCAAGAAATGAACAGTGATCCTAAGAGTGCGGATCGCCAGTTACGATCTCGACTGCAGATTTAACGCAGCCTCGGGCGAGGTCGCATAACAGTACCAAGTATGTGAAATCAAAATATCAGAATGAAATCATATAGCATATATAAAGCATGAGACATGTATGACCAAACTACAAGATACACAACATATACGCAATATGTCAAGTCGTGACTCACGCCTCTAAGTCATCACTCAAATATAACCATAGTCTCACGCCCGTAACATCAATCATGCCCGTGGAATTCTTCCTCACCGCCATAGCCTATGATATAACAACACTAAGCGAGTACACTGAACACTAGATCCCACTGCGGTCATCGTAACTGCACGAGGCAAGACGAAGGCATAGCTACCAGATCCACCTGCATCCTCAACCGATCGGCAGTTTAAAGCTACCTACCGATCCACCTGCATCAACAATACTATACGAATCACGGTCGACCGGCAAGTGCGATAGCCTCTACCAGATCCACCGCGCCACGTCACGATCGGCAAGACGCAGCTAACCACCGATCCACCTCGCATCACACCACTTCGCCCTAACCCGACCGGCAAGACGAAGCCAACTACCGGATCCACCGCATCACGCCTCTCGACCGGCAAGTACGGCTAACTACTAGATCCACCTCGCATCGCAGACCTCATGGAGAGCTAATCCATGGAACAAAATACTGTCAACAGGGAAACGAACCCTCATCATGGCCGCATACCCGTGGAATCCTCCATCACTGACGGTACGCCCAAATAGACTCATAACTGAACAATGGAAGCATACCCGTGGAATCCTTCATCACTGGCGGTACGTCCAAGTAACTCATAACTGAACAATGGAAGCATACCCGTGGTATTAGAATGACCAACCCACATTCCCTTTTCAAAATCAAGTAACAACATTCTTTTCCTAAGTTCCAGTTTGCCTAGTTTCAATTACTCAAGCTTCTCATTTTCAAATGGTTTCATAGTTTCCAAACTTAATCACTTGATTCCTTTTTTAGAACAATTGAGTAATATATGTCTCACGTGAGAGTAGGTTATTCTTGTTTACAACATTCTTATTACCGCAGCCATGATCTAGAAAAATGTATATCATTTTGTCTCATCTTAGTTTCTATGCAGATGGAGGTTTCTACTGGTTTTAATACAATTCATCATTATTCAATACATTTCCCTTTATTAACGCTGCAGTGGTCTGTCGATACACATTCTGATTTCCGAAATCAGTAACATTATCCCTTTAAATAAAACCAAGTACTCATTACTCACGAATGAGGTTTCACGCAAACATTCACATTAAAACAAATAAGTTAAGTCTCTTATCTTATAAGATCAAGTCTCTTAACTTCTAACATCAGTAAACCATTTTCTTTACCCCTCTTAAGACATTATACCTAACTCCCCATAAAGCTAGTATAACCCCTTTTTAAAACCTTTTAAAACCAAGTGTTATTCTCCTTCCAAAACGATTTATAAATCTTTTGAAATACATCAAGTTCTTTATTATGACTAGCCAGTTATAATTCACATCAGTTACCTTTTAAAACCACAAAGTATTTTCTTACCTACATAAAGCTGTTATAACCAACTTCCCATAAAGCCGTTATACTAACTTTATGCTTTAGAAATTTACGACATCCTTATCCATTCATAAGGCCGTTATAACGAACTTCCCATAAAGCCGTTATAACTCCTTATGAACCATTTCGTTCTTTACTATCCAAGAGGCTTATACTTCAAACAAATTCATACAATTTTCGTAAATACTTCAAGCCTCTTATCTTTAGAATAATTCAATACTCAATACTTTCACACCAAGTACTCTATACTTTTGTAAAATCATACTTTTCCCTTAACCATGGACTTATACTTCTTAAAACAAACAAGTCTTTGTTTATACTTAAACAAGTAAAAATACTAAATCTCAGACGCTCACCGTACTACATTGATACAAATACTCATGCTCAAAGATAGAAAGCTTCACATACCTCGCGACGATTATCGATAATAAGCAAAAGCTCCAAGTACTACAACTCGCTAGCCCTTTCCTCCTCGAGTAATACGCTACTCCTAGTACTTTCACCTATAAAGGTCACAAACGTCTATTAACCCCAAACACAAGTTCTATCTTTCTACGTAAAATTCTAAGAAGATTTCTTTGTTTCTACTCACTTTGCCACCTTTTCTCAAGGCCGAATTTATCATCCAAACACCACAATTAAGGCTCAACAATCCAACATTTTAAAGGGGATTACACATCATACTTGGGTGTGTAAAATTCTGCCCCACTAGTTACAACAATTCACTTATCACTTCTAAGGTAGTTTTTAGGCTACAACATGCTCATAATCACTTCTTAGCCATTTCTTTCATACCCAAACCACATTTCTAACATGCAAAGATTCTAGAAGCATTATTTACTACCACAAGTTCTTTCTTCTAAAAATGCAACACTTAGAACTAATTCTAAAGAAATGTTACCTTAAAGTTTTAGCCAAAACTTATTCCAACTATTGCTAGCTTCCTTGCCAAGAACACCACCACAACAATGCCAACAAGCTAGCTACAAGCTTCCTTTTCTTGCTCTTAACTTTCAGATTTTTCTTGGGTTTTCTTAGAGCAGGAGTGAGCAGATTTTAGAGAGAGGGAGAGAGAGTGTGAAGATGAAAGATGGGAAGAATGACCAAGTCTTGGTCAATATATTGCATGTAGCAGAAAATCAGATGGGGGGGGACACTTGTCACCCTCCCATGGCCTTTTTAAAAGAGAAATCAGACTTTCCTAAGTTTTTCCGCCCAAATTTCCCGCCTCGGCGCACTGCTTCCGTGGCCAGCACAATAAACCTCCGCGGGCTCTCGATCTTTCGGCGCCATGCCTGCTATCCCGGGCGGGCGCTGCAACTTCGCGACTTCGTAACATTAGGCGCCTCGCATCCGGCCGCGCCGCTCGCCGCCGAACATTTCTCGTCCGATCACAGACCGAACTTGTAACCTCATAACTTTCTACTCCGACGCCCTATCGATTTAACGGTTGGTTGCGTTGGAATCTAGATCAACGAACTACGCCCAGGCCTTTGAAACACTTAGGAACTCTCAATATTCCGGGTCATAACCCGCCTCAAAGTTGACTAAAACCCGTCCGGAACAATTTGTCAACCTATCCTTAAAAATTTTAAGTCTTACATACTTTCGTACGCTCTCGTACGTAGGGTCAGAACTACGGGGTATAACACTTTGAAACTGAAATGTTACGCCAGGGGCTTATCTCGTCTCGCCATCGCTACATCCGACTAGAGTATTTACAAAGATATTTGAGTACTTATCGCAGCAGTCTGCAGGATATACCGAATCGCATCACATCATGTTTATCTTAAAATCGGTTAGTGAACAAATATGCATATCTAAGTGTTTAAATGTCACGATGTCAATTGTCCCGGTAGGTTAATCGTGTCTCGTATGTCTGCTTATAGCCGGAAATTGAATCTTTTAGCTCATATATTTGCATGATAGTTTGCCTAACGCCCGCCCCTCATGCTTTTGCCGATTACTGCTTAAATAAGTGTACGTTGTGGATGTCAATGTATCTTCCTTTCCTCATGCCTTATACGCAAAACCAATCGATGTTAGATAGTCCCTAAACCAATGGTCTTAGACTGAAACCATGCTAGACTCAATATGATTGGATCTGCATCGCTTGTTGGGTCGAACTCATCGAATTTGCAGATCTAGGAGCATCCCCAAATAAACGAAC
Organism: Przewalskia tangutica; assembly: GCA_029844215.1. Classification (NCBI taxonomy): domain Eukaryota; kingdom Viridiplantae; phylum Streptophyta; class Magnoliopsida; order Solanales; family Solanaceae; genus Przewalskia; species Przewalskia tangutica. The sequence continues at coordinate 4,555,246 of CM056723.1, read as the reverse complement.
TCGCTTTGTAACTGCTCACCAATATCTAGCCTCGAACCCGTCTTGCCCCTGTATGTTTAAAAGGAATTCATTCTAAAATGGTGTATACTGTGTACATATACGCAAGAGTATATCAAATATACTCCATGTATATCACCCTTGTAGTTGGCTTTTCTTGGTGTTCGTGATCGCTTTAAGTCCATGATTACGCTGGGTTACTAGGCTATGTGTGGATATTAAATTCACACACTTATGGAGAATCAAATCTCTTCGTTTAGGCTCGTAAATTTGTCGCACTGCCTATGGCCCAAGTGCGCTTTTCTTCTTCTAAACTAATACGCCGCTCATTGCCTTCGAAAGTTGAATCGCATTTACATTAACTTCATTTATTAATGTTTTGTTGTTGAGCATATACTAATCCTTATCTTCCTTTGTTTTACATGAAATGCATCGAGCGAAACGAAGAGTCTCACGGCGAGACTCATCACAAGCTTACGACAAATGAAGACCCGCATCTTACGTGTCGCATCCATCTCGCGTAGGAAATTCCAAATCGCGTGACGAAAGGACATCGCCATTCTTCGAGTCATCCTTATTTAATTCATATCCTTTCCTCATTCATTTGTTGTAATTATTTGCCTAACATTTACTCTAACATTAATATATTTAGAATAGTTCGAGTTGGGTCGCCCTCGAAGGAGTTTAACATTAGAAATTTACGTGCCTCTCTAAGTAAATCATTTTAACTTAAGTTATAATTAAACCATTTAGTCGCATAATTACTTATGTAGTCTAGATATTATTTTGTCATTTAATCTTAACTTGCATAACTAATCATGTAGCTATGACATTATTCTTAACCCATTTGCTACAAAATCTATATAGAAGTCTTATTTTTTATGTATACTAAGGAACCCCCTTAAGCATGTGGGATACTAATCAAGGTAGGCAAATGTATACATTTAGTCAATAAGTCCACTTTGCATGACATATTTTTCATAAATAATATAGGGCATGCTTTAAACTCTATATGTGTTTTACATCACTAATCTTATTAATCTTTTTGCCAAAAAATACTTTCTATTAAATATCTTTCAAACATGCATTCTTAGCAATAAATAATTAACCCTAGGTTTGAACGGACAACCGCAAGTTAGCGGATCCTTTAGGGTGTCTAACCCTTTTCCTTTAGGATAATAAAGAACCCTTACCCAGAATCTCATTAAGTTTAGCAGACCATTAAATGGAGTTAATGTTTACTTTAAACTAGTTAACACTTAGGTGTCCTAATTCACCCAAAATAATTAGGTGGCGACTCCGAGCAACCCTTTAGCATTTAACACCTTTCAATATTTTAGTATCCTTTTAACATTTTAGCACCTTTTAAATCTTTTTAACATTTTTATTTTTTATTTCCTAACATCTTTATTAAGCAGGGTTCGCTTTAGGAAAATGTCGCGGTCGAAATCGGGCGCGACAGAATGGCGACTCCGCTGGGGATTTAAGGTTCTTAACCATAACAAACCTAGGGTTATTATTTGGCATTATTTTGCATTTAATTGGTTGTGCTATATTTTGTTTATTTTAATTGCTACCTGCTTTACTGCTTTCCCTAAACTGACATTCCGCTCATATTTCTTCCACTCTGGAAAATTCACACAATCACACACTACATGCGAGGTGCGCTGGGTGCATCAGTAAAAGTTTTTCTTCAAAACCCAAATTTAGGAGAGTTGGTAACATACGTGGAGTGTCCGGTCTAACCGGTGGCCGCGTAGCCTTCTCACTCGAGTTGTCCGCTCGAACTCAAGGCCTAGAAAAGCCAAATCTTAGAAACTTAAGATAGAGCTATACCACCCTTTATTTTAGGGCATGCATGCATTTACCTTAGGTGGGTCGGTCCTTGGCATCGACACCACAATTAGGAAGACACCAAACTTGTCGACGGGTTTCTCAACCCAACGACCAACCGGCATACTATGTGTAGCGTGACAATGAAAGACAAATCCAAAGCTAATCATGACATGCCAAAATTGGGAAAAGTGCACTGTCATTTGGTCTCCATTTCCAACGAAAGCATTACAGTTGGGCGGCTTGGACAAATCTATCACAACCTCGCATATGTGACATTTAGGCCTACCTCTGGCATAAAGAGGTCCCAAACATATTAGAACACGCACTTGATTTGCAATTTCCGGTATACCCTGGGCATAAGCCCTATCAACTCTCTGAGTCTGACTAGCAGCTCATGCTACTCCTTTGCCCTTCTCGGCGCCGTTCTCCTCGAGGCATAATCAGAATACAACAATACGTCGAGAGGAATTATCTTACTAACACATTTCATGGCACGATCTTAGAGTGAGAAGAATAGAAACCAACTCCTAACTGCCCCGTAGCCTCCTGTTTATGGGTGTGGCGCGCAACACACCGATAATCAAGACTCTACTAGACACGGCTCGTAGATATTCCGAGATCGATCGCTCGATACCACTGTCACGCCCGAACCCCGCCCGTGATCGTGTCCTACCGGCACCTTCTATCTTAACAACTAAGTAAATCATGAAATTAAATAACACCTCATTTTTTTCCCAAAACGCACGCGGTGCGGCGCGCCGATGCGTCGCCATAATATACATAAACAAAAGACACTACACCGCATACGAGTCCAATCCCACATATGAATACTGCACTCTAAGAGTTTTATCGAATCGTGACGACAAGGCCCCGCTGTACCCATAATCAGATAAAAGCTCGCATCAAGGAACTATACCAAAAGATAAACTCCCGAACAGAGGAGCTATCCAAAAACTCGAAAGGTCCTACACTGCCGATCACCAAATCGCAGACCTAAACACGCGCAGATGAACGCACTTCAAGGAGGTCAAGAAGAATGTACCAAGTATGTGAAATGTTAGCATCAGAATGAAATCATAATAGCCTAAACAAAACAGAGACATGTATGATAGCCAACCTACGATACAATACATAAGTTAGCCATATCAAGTCGTGGACGATGCCTCAAAGTCACTACTCAAATATAACTATGGGTATCACGCCCATAATATCAATCATGCCCGTGGAATCCTTCCTCACTGCCGGCAGTCCATGATATAATATAACACCAATAAGCATAATGTCATATAGTTTGCCCATAAAGGTATACTGCCCGGCCCATTTCTGGGACGCGATAATGTCATATAGTCTGCCCATAAAGGTATACTGCCCGGCCCATTTCTGGGACGCGATAATGTCCTATAGTCTGCCCATAAAGGTATACTGCCCGACCCATTTCTGGGACGCGATAATGTCCTATAGTCTGCCCATAAAAGTATACTGCCCGGCCCATTTCTGGGACGCGATAATGTCCTATAGTCTGCCCATAAAGGTATACTGTCCGGCCCATTTCTGGGACGCGATAATGTCTTATAAAATCCGGGAATTCTACCCGCCTCCTGGTCACATGCCCCTAATCCCACACATCGCTTGTGACGCCCAAGTAAACTTACAACAAGACAGCCGACCCTCCAACCGAGAGTCGCGGCAACGTAATAAAACATAATACTTGCACTCAAAGGCTATCACCAACACACATAGGCTAATTCTCAATTAACCAAGCCAAAATACTTATCAAGGCACACATAGAATAATTCTCAATTAAACAAGCCAAAGTACTTATCAAGGCACACATAGAAAAATCCTCAATTAAACAAGCCAAAGTACTACGTACGTACATTCTTTTGAAAAGACTCATTTTTATGTAAAACCCCAAGATACTAACACCCGTAGTATCAAGGTGTGTCTATTTTTCAAAGTAAGTTACTACACTCTTAGAAAACTCATTTCAAAGCTTGAAATCAAGTAACTTCAAATTTTCACAATCAAGACAACTTATGCCCATTAATCAAAATAGACAACTTTCTAAACCTTCCATAAAGCCGTTATAACCAACTTCCCATAAAGCCGTTATAACCCTTTATGGTTTTTAGACAATTTCATTCTTTTTATAACCAGGAGACTTATACTTAAAACCAAGTATCACAAACTTTCAAATCAAGTTCTTAACTTTCAAAATACTTCAAGTCTCTTAATATTTAGAAAACAAGTTTCTCCTACTTTTAAACCTCAAGTAACTCACACCTTTAAAACAAGTTACTTCTCTTAAATCATGTCATTTCTCCTCTTTTAAAACAATTAAGTAAATCACTCCTTTGACTCCCCTAAAGTCATTATAATGACCTTTAGGTTTTGGAACTAAGGCACTAGCCAAAAGGTTTGGAAACCACTTCTTTTTCAAGACTCTATGTACTTTAAGTAAAATACTTCCACTCTTTAAGAATCCAAACTTCACTAAGGCAATGGATTATACAACTTACAATTTAAACATCAAAGTACAATCAAGGAAGTACATAGAACAAATTCTACTTTAGGCAATCCAAATACAACCAAGGAATGGATCATTTAAGGAGTAGGAAATACTTTCTTTATCTTAAGGAATCATGCTAAAAGAGGAGATAGTTCACATACCTTTTCGGCTAAATCCACAAGCTAAGCCGAATACGTCGTACGTAGAAGTGTCAACCTATAATGGTCACAACAAGACTATCAACTTCTAGTCTCTAACGTAGAATAATACTAAGTATACGGTCTCTAATTCTACGGAAAATCTGGCAAAGACTTCCTTTGTTTCTACTCACTTTGCCACCTTTTTCAAGGCCGAATACAATAACCAACACGCCACATTTAAGGCTCAAAACAACAACCAAACAAAGAGGATTACACGCCTTACAATACGTGTAAAATTCCGCCCCACAATTCATACCAAGTAGTTTAAAATCCAAGCCATTCTCGGCCAACTTATAACCAACAACTCAAAGTCTTTTTCCAATTTCAAGTTCTAAGGTCTAACATGTTATGTAGTCATAAACACTTCAACAACTACAATTTCCTCATTTATACAACATGCGACGACTTAAACTAATAATCGACTTGAATTGTAATCTTAAGGCTAAACATGCTAGTTTTCGGATTAGGGTTCCAATAGCCAATATACTTATCAAACTTCATACTGTATAACTCATGCTTGCTAAAATCCATAGCTACAACAATTAGTAAGTCTTAACTACTAAAACGACAAAATTTATACCTTTATAAGCCCTTAAAAATTCCAAGATTCAAAGTCGCGCCTTAGCAATTCTTAGCTCCTTTCCTTAAGTTCCAATCCGCTCCAAGCACTCCTTAGAGGCCTATGAAGAACCCATCTTCAAGTTCCAACTTCAAAGTCAAGAACTCTAAGTTTCCGCCTTGCGACTAATACGAAAACGCCGTTTTTCCGAAATCTTTCTATTGAGATACACTTACAATACACTCATGAACCTTGGTTTAAAGTCTTGTGGCTAATGGATCAAACTACAAATTTTTCTTGTGTGGGAGAGCACAAAGCCGAGAGCAACATAGGCTAAGCTCAAGGTTCTCTCAATTTTTCTAAGTGTAAAATGCCAAGTCTTGCTACTTAGGATGATATATAACACATTGGAGGGTCTAGATTACAACACATGTTAAAATTGGGTGGATGGGATTAAGCCAAGTGGCTCTTGACTTGGTCAACAATGTCAAGCTCTAACTTAGCAAGGCTTTCTCATCTTTTCAATTGTCAAATGACCCTTTTGCCCTTGCATAATTCGACCAAGCCATGTGGGGGGTGCCACGTGTCGCCCTCTCATTCGTCCATAATATTCCGTAACCCTCGTGGGCCCCACAAAAATGTAAAATTCCTCGGGTGGGCCCCACATGACCAAATCCGTAAAAATAACTTTCCAAAATGTTAATAAGTTCCATACTCTTCAAATAATGCATTTTGAGAATCCAATTTTCAACAACGAATATTTTTTCCTTTCCGACGTTCAGAAGATTTTTCGTCGGAAAAACAATTCTTCCTTTCGTACCAATTTCCAAGTCCTGATTCCTTACGTACATTCTCTTATACATGCCCTGGACTTACGGGGTGTAACAATTTCTTTGTCTTAATCATAGCCCATCCATCAACTTGATGTTAAAAATACCTTCTTACATGGTGACCTTCATGAAATTGTGTATATGCATCATCCCAAGGAATTTAAGGATCCCGTTCATCCCTACCATGTGTTTCATTTGAAGAAATCACTATATGAACTGAAAATGCTCCTTGTGTATGGTATCAACGATTTGTTGATTTTGTATCCTCCATTGGATTTTCATATAGCAAATCTAATCATTCACTTTTTATCTATAGTAAAGGGAGTGACATGACCTACATTCTATTATATGTTGATGATATCATACTCATTACCTTTTCTGATGCACTTCGCCAATCTATTATATCATTCATTTCCTCTGAATTTGCTATGAAAGATTTGGGCCCCTAAACTATTTTTTTAGCATTGCAGTTACGAGACGTGAAATTGACTTATTTCTTTGTCAAAAAAGGTATGCTGAGGGGATTCTTGAATGAGCCGACATGATTTCTTGTAAGCATGCTCCAACACTGATTGTCACTAAGTCTATGCTTAGTGTTTCATCGGGTTCTCCATATGTCGATCCCACTCATTATCACAGTTTAGCATTCGCATTGCAATATCTCACCTTCACGAGACCAGATATATCCTATGCAATAAATATGTTTACATGTGCATGACCCGAAGGATGAACATATGAATGCTCTCAAATGGATTTTACGCTATGTCCAAGGTACTCTTGATTTTGGCTTGCACCTGTACAAGTCCTCAGTTTCTGGTATCATTTCATACTCTGATGCGGATTGGAGTGGGTGTCCCGACACGAGACGATCCACTTTGGGTTACTATGTATTTCTCGGCGATAACTTGATTTCTTGGTCTTCTAAACGACAACCTACTCTGTCTAGATTCAGTGCCAAAGTTGAGTATAGAGGGGTAGCGAATGTTGTCTTCGAGTCTTGTTGGATACATAACCTTCTTTTGGAACTTCATTGTCCAATACGCAAGGCTACATTAGTGTATTGTGACAATACGAGTGCAGTATATCTTTCCAGCAATTCAGTTCAACATCAGCGCACTAAAAAATTGAAATGTATATTTATTTGTTACGTGAGAAAGTTGCTCGTGGACAGGTACGTGTCCTTCATGTCCCTTTTCATTTTACTAAATGACTTTCGCACATACTCTTAGATGATTTTCGAGTTAGTCTCAATGTATGTGAACCTCTCGCTTCAACTGCAGTGGGTGTAATGGATTATGTAAATATTCTTTTGTATCTTTTATATTTGGTTAGTCAATATTCTAATTGTAATTAATCAAATTAATTATCTAATTTGTAGTCTTAAACATAATGATGTAATATTGTATATTATGGAACATAAGGAATGGAAATCAAATTATATATATATATATATACCAAGCAGAAGAAAGTTTTCGCTCGAATCTTCTTAAATCTTAGCAACTTTTATAGTAGGGGAAATTAAATAAATGGAACTGAACGCGATGGAATATCCAAAAGAAGGAAAATTCCAAGAAAACAAAAGCGAGCTCTATAAACAAAGTGTTAAGCAGTGAAGTGGGCTCTCGGTCCAAGTCCAGAAGTATATGGCCCATCTGTGCACTGCTCATATTGTAAATATTATATATGGTATATTTGTATTAGTCTTCCACTCTTACCATAATTGTATATTAGTCTCCATATAAAATAAGGATTTAGGAGTAGAATGAGAAAATGATTTCCCCTTTGTAACTTGTATATATATGTCTTTTATTAATGAGAATAATCAAGAGATTATTTCTTATATTCTACATGGTATCAAGAGTCTAGGTTCTTTTTATCTCGCTTCCGCTCCTCAAAATTTCTTCTCTTTTTAGGATTTTTGGATCCTCAAATTCTCGATTTTTGTGTTCTTCTGTTTTAACAAAATCGAGTATCTTCTCTTCTAAAATCCTCTCTGCCAAAATCCATTCTCCGAATCTTGTTGTTTTATTTCCTATGGCAGATAAGAACAATTTCATCCTGCCCTCTCAGTTTCTAACATCAAGAGTGTCATCCCTATTCTTCTTGATCTTGAGAACGTCCAATATGGGACGTGGGCGGAGTTATTCAAGATTCATGTTAAAGCACATAAAGTTCATTACCACATCATCCTTTCTACTCCTTCAAAAGAGGGTGATAAGGCGTCTACATTTAATGTGTTCACTAATGAAGCAGACCCAGAATTATGGGACATGCTTGATTCCAAGGTTGTTCAGTGGATTTATGCAACAATTTTCTGGGACCTTTTGGAGACGATTATGGAACCCAACAACACCGCTATGGCGACGTGGGATCGATTGCGAGATATCTTTCAAGATAACAGTCATTCGCGGATTGTTATCCTTGAGCAGGAATTTTCACAGGTGGCTATGGTGAATTTTCAAAACGTTTCTTCTTATTGCAAACGCCTCAAGGACTTGACAGACCAACTCAGCAACGTGGGTTCTCCTATCTCTAATAGTCGTCTAGTTCTTCAGATGGTTGCAGGTCTGTCAGAGGCCTATAGCGGTGTTGTTTCAGATATTCGTCAGAGTAACCCCCTGTCGGGATTTTATCAAGCCTGTTCTATACTTACTTTGGAAGAAGCCGGATTGGCTAAGAAAATGACGATTGGGGCCAGTCCTATCGGCATGATGACTGCTTCCAATTTTTCTCCTTTCAATCCAGCCAACGTGATCCAAATCACAACAACGGGGGTGGTAAGAAAAGGCCAAAATCGAAAGAATAATGGCAAAAATCGTGGCGGCAACAACAGGGGCAACCGTCAGCAGCAGCAGGAGCAATACTGGAACCCACAGGGTCCCCCTGGTCAGTGGAAGTGGGTCCCAGCGCCGCTAAGCACCGCAGCTCCGCCTTACAGCGCCGCGGCCCAGTGGCTACTCAGGTCAGAATCCAGGTTTCAGACCAGCATATGGGCAGTACCAGCAGTCCAGTATACTTGGGCCCCGCCCCCATCAGGCCCACCACGCAGTGGGACACACTCAGACCGACATTGAAGCAGCGATGCACACGCTTGGCTTGACGCAACCGGACCCTAATTGGTACATGGACACCGGCGCCACTACCCACATGACATCCGATCAAGGTACTCTCTCGTCTTATTCCAATTTGAGCACTAATCGTGGTATAACTGTTGGTAATGACAATTCTATTCCAATTAAGGGTTATGGTCATAAAACTTTGTCCTCTCCTCATCCACCACTTGTCCTGGAAAATACCTTTCATGCTCCAAAATTAATTAAAAATTTGGTATTTGTCCGTAAATTCATAACTGACAACTGAGTTTCTATTAATTTTGATCAATTTGAATTTTCTATGAAGGATTTCAAAACGGGGAGTCATCTCATGAGGTGTAACAGTGGGGGGGGGGGGGGGGGACCTTTAACCAAACACACCAAGTCTCAGCATCTCGCGTCAAGCTATGCCATCTACCTTTGCAGCTCTTGCTCCTTCCTTGTGGCATGCTCGTCTAGGTCATCCGGGGTCGTCTATTTTATCTTCTTTAGATAGACATAAGTTTATTTCTTATAAGGGTACGCGTAGTACTCCACTTTGTCAATCCTGTGCTTTGGGAAAGATTATTAAATTACCATTTGTAGCTTCAAATTCTACTACTTCTATGCCATTTGAAATTATTCATAGTGATTTATGGACATCTCCGGTTCTCAGTTCTATGGGTCATCGTTATTATGTTATATTCTTAGATGACTATACTAAATATTTATGGACGTTTTCAATTGCGAAAAAATCTCAAGTTTTTCTATATTGATAAAATTTAGAGCTTTCATAAAAACGCAATTCGAACGGTAAATCAAAAACATTCAATGTGATAATGACAAAGAGTATGATAATGGAGAATTTAGGGAGTTTTGTGCTCAAAATGGGATAAACTTTCGTTTTTCTTGTCCTCATACGTCTTCACAAAATGGGAAAGCTGAGCGAAAAATTTGTACCATTAATAATATTGTCCGCACTTTATTGGTTCATTCTTACGTACCTCCATTATTTTGGCATCATGCACTATAAATGACTACCGATCTACTAAATATTCTTCCCTCTAAAGATTTGACATATTCCTCCCCTATCACATTGTTATACAATAAGACTCCGTCATATTCTCATCTTAGGGTCTTCAGATGTTTATGTTATCCACTGTCTCCATCCACTACAATCAATAAACTTCAAGCACGTTCTACTCCTTGTGTGTTTTTGAGTTTCCCGTCAAATCACCGTGGTTATAAATGTTTTGATTTGTCCTCTAAACGAATCATCATTAGTCGTCATGTTCTCTTTGATGAATTCCAATTTCCCTTTTCTAAAGTAGAAAACCTCGTGCCTAGTTCTTATGATTTTTTGGATGATGCTATCTCCCCATATGTTCTCCGTCATTTTCAGTTTTTTTCTGAAAATACGTTAAACCCAGAAAATACGTTAAACCCGTCATTAGTGTCGCGACTGAATCGAGCGCGCCTAAAACTCTGCGAGACTGCAGTGCTTCGCACCACTGGCGCGATCCACAGCCATGTACGCCTTCGACGGGAATTTCCGATATTTCACACACTTCCCAAAATTTACTCAATCCAGCCCAGAGTCTTGGTCCAGTTACTCGTAGTCAACGAGGTATTTTTAAGCCAAAGACACATTTTAATTTGAATTCTAATGTTCTTAAATCCCCCTTACCCCGTAATCCTGTGTCTGCCTTAAATGACCCTAATTGGAAAATTTCCATCATCGAGGAATATTATGCTCTTATTGATAATAAGACGTGGGAGTTGGTACCCCGTCCATTTGGTGTTAATATTATTCTGTCTATGTGAATTTTTGTTTATAAGGAAAATTCGGATGGCTCATTTGCAAGGCATAAGACTAGACTTGTAGGTGATTGTAAGACTCAACAGGTTGGTGTGAATTATGGTAAGACATTTAGCCCGGTGGTCAAGCCGGCTACCATTCTAACTGTGCTCAGTCTGGCTATTTCGAAATCTTGGCCCATTCATCAGCTAGATGTGAAAAATGCTTTCCTACATGGTGATCTTCAGGAGACAGTATATATGCATCAACCTTTGGGGTTTAAGGATACTGATGCGCGTTAAGATGCACACACTTAAACGCAAGTGCACGTTATCGTATCAAGTAGTATAGTCTTAGATAAGACCGAATATCGTCCTCTAGGATTAGGGTTCAAGTACCAATTATCTATTTTCTAGTATCTATTTGGTGGATTAATGATTGATTGGTTGTTTATGACTAAGAATTATAAAAGCTATTTAGAGTATAAAGATTTACTTCAGGAGTGATGAGAATAGGGCTTCTATGTATCCTCACTATCCGCTTATGCTACTTACTAATGCATTACTTATGGTATTCTTCTTTTGGAGAAAACAGGTTTTAAATCGCTTTATACTCCCGTTAGGTTATATAAACACTCAACCCCAAAGATCGTTCCTTACCTACCTTTCGGTGATAAGGGTAACTTTATAGGAGGATTAAGAACAAAAACCTAGTTGACCGTCACGCACAATGCGCAAAATTAGGGTTGTTAAGCCTCTCATCAATCTGACATAAATAATTGAGGTATTTTCATCCCCAATCCAAGAATGTCTACCCAACTTACAAAGATATTCACAATCCCCTTTTCGTAACTGATTAGAAATCATATAGTGATAATTAGTTGTCAATTAATTACCAAGAATTCAACTCAATTATTGGATAGATCTCACAATAAGAAAAATAACCATAAGCATGCATTAATTTATAACATAAGTTTCTAGCAATTCAACATGGAAAACCCTATAAGAGAATTAGTTCCTAGCCATAAATATGACAAGAACTAATTCAAAGTTCATCATAAAAACTGAAATAAAGTAAAGAAAAGGAAAAAAATTACTTAAGAACGAGTCTCCAAGCCAAGCATCCAAGGGTTGTGTTGTGGAATATTTACAAGATGGATTGATGGAAGGATGGATGTAGAGTGGTGAATGGTGGAATGGAGAATGAGTAATTCTTCTAATGATATAGAGTATTTATAGCCAAAGAATCCTTTAGGTGAAGGGTTAGGGATTTTGTAGGTAGGAAAAGTTATTAGAATCCTTTTAGGTAAGGGTTTTAAGGTAGGAAAAATTATCTCTTTAGGTAGGAAAAGTTATCCCTTTAGGTAGGAAAAGTTATCCCTTTAGGATTCTGAAAAACATGTCAATTTCGCCCAGAACTTCATAAAATCCCGCGTCGGCGCAGCAGACTGATCAGCGCGGCGCTCAAGATCAGCAACTTTGAGCTTAAGACACATTGGGCGCCGCGCTCGCTGCCCGGCGCTCATCTTTGCATTTTTCCGCGAATTCGTTTAAATGCGTCTTTTCGTCGGACTTGTTCGATTTCCTCTATAATTCCCGGAACTTCTTAGACTTTATTTCTTGGCCCTTTTTGTGTGCAATTCCATCTCAATTAAGCTCATTTTCTCTTCTTTTCGTCATTTGTCCATTTTTGACCGCTGTGACACAAAAGAAAGGAAAACGACCCTAATACTATACTAAACATAAATAAAATGAGTAAAATACTAACTAAAAATGACTCAAAAAGTGTATATAAAATACACCTGTTGACACCCAATTTTGACCCTCCCGTCCAACCATTAACTATAATATTAGGCTAGTTTTGTAAAATAATTTTTTAGGATTTTTATAATAAAATGCAGCAATAAAAAACATTAAATACAGGCATAAATAATCAATAATGACATCGCGTCTTACGTAGAGTTTTAAGCACTTAGAGTCTCGCGCCCGCATTAATTAACTTTAAGTTTTGTCGTAATTCTTAAATAATTAATAAATGCATAAAATAAATAATTTAGCGATAACGTCGTGTCAGGTAGCATAGCCGCATTTATTAGTAATCATTTGTAATTTAAAATCAATTTTAATCTGATATATGCATTTAATAGCGTCGCACTTATAAGGCTTTAAACAATTCTTAAATATCGTACTTGCATTCGGCATTTAAGTAATTTAATATAAACTCAATGCATTTTAATTTAACTTCGCAATAATGCATAATAATAAGTTTCTAAATAATAGCGCCGCATTCTAGAGCGTTAAGCATTAATTAAATAACACGCCCGCATTTATTATGGTAATTAGACTAATTTAGCACCTAACAATTAGACTAATGTAGCACCTAGATAATTATAATAAAGCACCTAATTAATTTAATCACATTTGTTAATTAATTAATTATAACACTAACCTAACACTAATAACCCACTTAAATTAAACTAGCTAATTAACCCCTAATTATAACACTACCCTTCAGCCCACATTACCCGGCCCAACACCCGCAAGCCCAAATCCTTCACACTTTTTTACTCACCCCGTCACGCCTACATCCCTTCTTTCATTTTTACCTTCCTTCATCATCGACACTTTAAGAAAAACCCTAAACGAGACCTTTCAGTCGCCGCCATGCCCGGATTTCTCGCCGGAGAATCCGGGCTTTCCTTTATCTACTCACCCCAGCCAGCTCTTCTTGCCATAACTAAACCAAATCATTCAAATCATTTACCTTATTTCCGCCTGTTCGAATCGCACGAAATCCCGTCAAAAATCACAAGAATCAAAGACAAATCGGCCTTTATTATCTACCAAGTTTAGAACCCGATATTGAGACTATAAATTGAGTATTTTACACATGCAAAAGCGAGTGGATGGCAATCCGGACCACCCCTTTGCTAACAGAGTCCAATAGCGATAGGACATGAGCTCGGTGAGGTAGCACCTTCACCGCCGAACACCCCTTAGCAGCTTAAGAATCCTTTCTTTTCCAAAGAAACCAAAGAACAAACCTCGCCTCTATTCGTGATCGCAAACCTAAAGCCCGTCGAGTGGATCGACGACTTGATACGCCGCTCGGTCGTCCGGGAGAAGGTAAATCCCATTCCTTATTGATTTCGTTGCATCTCGGCATTTCTATGTTTTCGTGACATATGTGGTAGTCTGTCTGTATTATTGCATTAATCAATATGACAAACTATTTAATCAACTGAGGCACCTTTGCATCTCAAGTTATCGATTAAATTTATATTCGCTGCTATTTTGTGGTGTGTCGACCATGTTTATCTGACGGTTAAACAGGTAGGATACTGGGTTAGGATCATATTATGGGATTAATATGCCATCTGGATACTGGTGTAGTAAAGACCATGGTCCAGATGGTTTGGCCTAAGGACTGGTTACTCTTGTTTCTTTGAGAGTCACAACCTGTGATTGTCGGATTTCGATTTGCAGTTGTGGTTTTATTCCTTTTACATACCTTGGATTATTTGTTTCCTTATGGATTTGAATATGCTTGCTCTGTGATATGATCCGATGAATAACGTCTCCTTATGTCCCGGTTAACTGTTGATAATAGGGAAACATGATAAGAAGCTTGGTATGTGAAATGACTATTCCGAGCCTAATATGCAGTTGCACTACTCTTTTACAGCTTGTGTTAATGTATTTGGGCTATGTCGAAATTGCGGTGTCCTAAACATGACAAGTTTGAGCTATTATTGGTATATGCATTAAGTCAATTATGTGAATATGGAACTCATTTAAGATCACCATAAGATCAGTATATGCTAAATAATAATTCTACCATAGTAGCCTGCAACTTGTTTTACTCAATACATGTTGCATAGCCACTGGTTTGATCTACCGGATTGTGTCTGATCGCCTAAAATGTCAGAGAATAGGTACACATGTTTCTGTTCTGATCCTAAAATGTTTGTCTATGAATTTCATGTTAATTAGAAGTGATGATAGTCTTTGCCTACTTGTTCTAATCCATCTCATTTGTTCACATGTCTGTTTTAAAAGAATCAATGCAGTTTGAATAAATGAGTCCTATAGAGATAGTTCTTTGAAGATTTGTATGGTATACATAGGCCGCATTGCATCAGTTTGCTGGAAGTTCCCTTTGTCTCAGTTTTTGAAGTCATAAGATAAAAGGATTGTGTATCAAGTACACATACTCCATATATCGAGCGAATACCCTGTCTGAATATTTAGTATGTCACCCAATATGCTTGAAAAGGATATGAAGTAGGTGTTTGTTTTGAATATCATGTAGTTGTTTGTTTCTTTGGTTTTAAAATCGAATATGTTAGTGCATACTTAGCCTGTTTGCTTTAAATCTGGGAGGATACATCTCCTGGATGTACAAGAGTACAAGCATAAGTATATGTATTCATTGCATGTTCAAGTCTCATGTTTTCTCCACTCTGTATGCATTTTAAAGCCTGGTTCTTATTTAAAATGTTTGGACTGTTTTGACTTTACTGCTGGAATGTGCTCGTTTCGTTTTTGGAAGTAATATAATAACAATTATACATATGTTTGGTTTAAGTCCCTTCTGCTTGCTTCTCGTTGCTCACTGCCTGTTTTGCCTACTGATTTTCATTGTTCTTTCCATGGATACACTGGGTTTGATAGGAAATATGTTTGCTAAAATGCTTATTTATTGCTAAATGTTTAGGGCATGTACTAATCCTTATCTTTCTTGTTTTTACATGGCACGCACCGGAGCAAAATAAAGAGTCTCACGGCGAGACTCATCGCAAGTCATTTCAAATGGCAACCCGCACCCGCATTTGCATTCCCGCTTCAGAAATTCCTAAGACAAAAATAGGATGAGACGATGTCGCCACGCGTCTTGGAAGCCGCGATCATATCCACCTTTATCTTATTTGTTTAAATTGTTGCCTAATTATTTAATTTGTAATTAATAGTCATGCAGAACAATTAATCCTTGAATACGAATCAAAGTGGGTAGTTTTAAAATTGGAAATGCACTTTTAATTATTTATCCTAGGCTTGTCATTTATATCTAATCTTTGCCTAGTCATTAAATTGCACAGCTAAAACTAATGCATCACTTCTTTGATTTCGCAGATAAATGCATATCTATAGCCCATAAACCGACTTCGCAAACGCACACTTTATATTTTTTAATATATATTTATAGCATTAATCTTACAAAATTTATTTACAGCATGCTTCCTTCTACAAAATATCTCAAAGCATCCTTTATATTTTCCTAAAACAAGCATTTTTAAACGCACACTTTATATTTTTTTA
Organism: Przewalskia tangutica; assembly: GCA_029844215.1. Classification (NCBI taxonomy): domain Eukaryota; kingdom Viridiplantae; phylum Streptophyta; class Magnoliopsida; order Solanales; family Solanaceae; genus Przewalskia; species Przewalskia tangutica. The sequence continues at coordinate 4,539,128 of CM056723.1, read as the reverse complement.
ATATATATTTATAGCATTAATCTTACAAAATTTATTTACAGCATGCTTCCTTCTACAAAATATTTCAAAGCATCCTTTATATTTTCCTAAAACAAGCATTTTTAAACATAATAATTACCCTAGGTTTGGCAGGACAACCGCAAGTTAGCGGATCTTAGAGGGTGCCTAACCCCTTCCCTCTAGATTAATAAAGAACCCTTACCCAGAATCTCATTAAGTTTAGCAGACCATTAAAATGGAGTTAATGTTTTACTTCAAACTAGTTAAACATTTAGGTGTCCTAATTCACCCAAATTAATTAGGTGGCGACTCCGCGAACCCTTAGCATTCTAGCAACCCTTTAGCATTTTAGCCTCCTTTTAAACTTTAGCATCTTTTTGCCATTGTAGCATCCTTTTAGCATTTTTAGAACCTTTAAGCCTCTTAAACTTTATTAGCACTTTGTTATTTATTTTTCTAACCTTTTTATTTAAGCAGGAGTTAGAAAATAAATGTCGCGGTCGAAAATGGGCGCGACAACACCGATCAGATACTAGATATCCTAATCATGTATTTCTATTGAAGAAGTCCCTGTATGGGCTCAAGCAGTCTCCACGGGCTTAGTATAAGAGGTTTGCTGACTTTGTTTCAACTATGGGTTTTTCGCACAGCAGATCTGATAATTCATTATTCATATATCGTCGGAGTTCTTCCATGGCTTATATATTGTTATATATTGATGATATTATCTCGATCGCTTCTTCCGATGCTTATGAATGTCTATTATGACAATGCTACCCGAGTTTGTCGCGAAAGACTTGGGCCCATGAGTTATTTTTAGGGATCATAATCACGTCACGCAGCGGATTATTCTTATCACAGAGGAAGTATGTAGCAGAGATCATTGAGAGGACTGAGATGTCATCCTGTAAGTCCACTTCTACTCCAGTGGATACTAAACCCAAGTTGGGTGCTGCAGCTGACTCTTCCTATGAGGATCCGACCAGCTATCGTAGTCTTCCTTCAGTATCTGACGTTCACACGACCTGACATTACATATGTCGTACATCATATGTGTTTGTTTATGCATGATCCCAGAGTTGAACATATGAATGCACTCAAACACATTCTTAGGTACATTCAGGGAACACTTGAGTATGGTTTGCATTTGTATCCTTCGTGGACGTCTACATTGGTCTCTTATACAGATGCTGATTGTGGTGGTTGTCCTGACACCAGACGGTCTACATCTGGATATTGTATATTTTTGGATAACAACTTGGTCTCATGGTCTGCCAAGCATCAATCTACGCTTTCACGTTCAGGTGCAGAGGCCGAGTATCGAGGGGTAGCTAATGTGGTCTCCGAATCATGTTGGTTACGAAATCTTCTTTTAGAGCTTCATTGTCCTATTGAGAAAGCTACCTTGGTGTATTGTGATAATATAAGTGTCATCTACCTTTCTGGTAATCTAGTTCAGCACCAGCGTACTAAACACATAGAGGTGGATATTCACTTTGTTCGAGAGAAGGTAGCAAAAGGACAGGTACGCGTCTGCCATGTTCCGTCAAGATATCAAATTGCACACATCTTTACAAAAGGTCTTTCCTCGGTCCTTTTTGAAGATTTTAGAGCGATCTCGTGTCTGGCAGTCGCTATGATTTGCGGGTGTGTGTTAAGAATGCAGTGGGATCTCGGTCCAAGTCCAAAAGTATATGGCCCATCCGTGCACTGCACATATTGTAAATATTGTATATGATATATTTGTATTATTCTTCTACTCTTACCATATTTGTATATTAGTCTCCATATAGAATAAAGATTTAGGAGTAGAATGAGAAAAGGATTTTTCCTTTGTAATTTGTATATATATGTCTTTTATTAATGAGAATAATCAATAAATTATTTTTTATACTTACACAAAGGAAAAGGAAAAAATGTATAGTGAATTGATATCTGCAGAATCTAAAATCTCTCACTAGAAGAGGAAAATTTAGGTGCAAAAACCCAACTATTCAAAATTTATATGCTTAGGTCTCAGGCACATCTTCATTCTTTTATTTGGAATTCTTATCCTTTTAGTGGCTGCTGTCCATTTCACGTTCTCTCAATTCCAAAGAAAGAGGTAATCTTTGGAATATAACGGAATCTCAGAATTTTCTTGTTCGAGAATACAGGAATTTACTAGCTTCTGATAATTACCAGAATTTTCTAAACTATTCTTGATTGTCTTGTTTTAAAAATTCATACTATTAATTTGCCAAACAAACAATACTAGTAATAAACAAACAGTAATATATGGTAAGAAAATAAATTTTGGGTCTAACTCTACTCTAAAAGCTGGCTCATAAGATGAGAATTGACCAAAATCATATAAGAAGAAAAACTGCCACATCCACCAACAATGTGTGATACAAGCGCCCCCATGCACCCACCAAACACACACAAGGGCCTGACAACTAGAGCGTGAGCGACATAATATAAGAACCCAATATCGAGTAAACAAGGAACTACTTTTATACCATGGTCCATATGTACACTTCATCTTGGTACAAGAGCAAACATATGTCCTATATATGTTCGAGTTTTACCACTACCTAGTTCTCATTATTAAAGAGAATTTTGACGTATTTGATTCATGAATAAGTATCAAAGCCATATGTGAAAATACGTACTACAATTTAAACTTTAAAATAAAATGATCATACCCAATATATATAACTTATACAAAAGTTGTATGAATTGATTTTGTATTAATAATTCCAATGTGGATGCAATGTATTACACATACAATTTACTTGTCCTAGAACGTGCGTTTTAATGAGATTGTTCTCCATTTTACATTCTTTCTACTTCGCAGAAAGAGGTATTTTTGGAAAATAACGGAATCTCAAAAATCTCTTGTTCGAGAAAAGATAAATTTACCAACTAATGTCAGCTACAATGCGATAATGCTCGCACACACACGCATACACCGAGCATGTGCGCATATATAGGAATAGCAGAAAAGTGTACGTGGTTTGGTTACATGTAACTGTAAAAAGATTAGGCAAACCAGTAGACGAGTTCAATTTGAGTTTTATTGATAAGAATAAATTTATATGCTTTGGGATGGTGAGACGTGGTATAGCTAGCGTGTAGTCTGATCTACTGTATTCATTCTTGACATTTATACACAACTCCATTTTGTTTGTGTGTATGGGAATGAATGGTTCTCCCTAGGGTTAAGGATAGAATCCAAGGAAGATATCTTAAGGGACTTTGAATAGTCAGATTCCAAAAATGGAACAAGTCACATTATATATATCGACGAAGTAGTCGTTATGAGGTAGGGGCTCAGGGCGGTGGGAGCGGCAAACATCAATTCTACAATTTCATAGATAAATTAATGTTGAAAGTAATTTGCATGGATTTTACGCAATCCCATATGAGTTGTTTTGATCATCTCCAATGCTCCATTCACGTCCATACAAACATATAACTCCCCAAAAGTCCAACTGTTATATTTTCTTTTTCATGCATGTGAAAATATCCTTTTCCATCCCGGCATCTCTCTGATTTTATACCTCTCATAGTCAGTATTTCTTGAATTAAAAAGGGCGTGTTTAGTAAGAAGGAAAATGTTTTTTTTTTTTGAAAAATAACTGAGTTCTTGCTTATTTTTTGATATTTGATTAATAAACAAAAAATATTATCTCAAGAGCATTAATGATATATAATTTAGAAAAACTTTATGAAGGTGAAAATAAAATGGGTGGGGGCTGAGGATGAGGGAATGAGTGGTGGGGATTGGATACCTGGGGTTGGGGTCGGGGTGCCTAGGGATGGAGGGGTTGGGAGTCGGATAGGGTGGATGGATTGAGTGTTGGGGTAAGTTTTGAGGTGGGGATGGGGGTGCCAAGGGATGGCCTAGTGGGGTGGGGTCGGAGGTGCCTTGCGGTGGTGGAGATCTAGGTTTGGAGGGTTTTGGGTCGTAGGCAGTGGTGGAGGCACCTTAACACCACCAATTTTTTGGAATTTTCAATCAAAAGACGTCGTTTTGGATGAAATGGTGGGTGAAACGGTGCGTTTTAATTTTCTTTCATAATTTTTTTTTGCTGCACAAAAACATATATGCACCACTAGAATTGGCTCTGCCACTGATCATAGATGGGGGCTGGATGAGTTTTGGGACTTGGGGGTACCTGGGTGGAGGGGTTGGGGTCAGGGTGGGTGCCGATGGGGGAATGACTATCAGCATAGAATGTCATTGCTTATAAAACTTATTTTCTATATTTTCACCACCTAGGAAAGCCATTTTCCTAATTTTTAAGAACATATTTTATGTTTTATAGAGTAAAGGTTTCTGAAAATATTTTGAGCAGCCAACATATAAAAATTAGAAAACATTGTTTGGAATCCCCTACATTTACCAACACACCCTAAATCTTTCGTCTAATAGAGAGCCCACCATGACAACATAAGTTTAGAAAATGTCTAAATCTTGTCCGTCTTTTAACTGCATGCATGTACGAAAAAATAGTATTACTACTTGCATTGTTGCATGTATTATGGACTTTGGCGATAAAATGAAGGTAGATCTAGAACTTATTAGGAATTGATTTTATTTGTATATTCGTCGACATAAAGTGCGTCATTTATCATTGAAGATTTTCTAAGTAAAAAAACAGCCAAGGCAAATATCATGAAAGTATTAAGTTAACTACGACTGTTTTGGATTTTGGTCCAATACATTGAAATATTTTTGGGAGGATATGTCACGTGGTCTCTTTGGCTGTTGAAAGGACGTTTATCATCGACTTTGCTGTATTTTGAATATTCTTTTGTTAATCTAATTTACTTTTTATTCTTTGTTTTGGGAAGAACAAATGTAGAAAGGCAGCTAACTAATTGGTCAGACAATTAAGCTTTTAGTTTAATTTGGACGATGCCGTTATTAACTTATATTATTACTACATTACTTTTATTTTGTTTGCAAACTAGGGATCGGAGAGGAAGAAGGGAATCCGTTCCTTTCTTTTGTATGTCAAATTTTAAGAAGTTTAGAGTTGTGTTTGCTTCTGTATTTCACGTATACCACCAAAATTATATTATATGTCGAAGACTTATAATAAATCAGTTAGAAAAGTAAAAAATTTTGGTCCAAAGTTTGAAAAGTAATTGAATTGCCTTGCGGGACCGTCTTTGGATCCGTGCGAGGTGTGTTATCGCACAAGACCTCCGAAAAACGAAAAAATTTAGGATTTTTTTCCCCATTTTTTATTAAATAGTATTAGTCATAATTTACTGTAAATGTCCATAATTTCGATCTTGGCGATTAAAGGCCCACTTTACGAATTAGACGTCTAAAATGTTTGAGGCAGTACTTTGCCTTGGCCAAGCATTAGAGGAGGTGGATTTCACATAGTTCGGCAAACGGTTCAGATTAGGGGAAGTTTCGGATAAGTACAACGGTCAACTAATTTACCAGGTCTAAAGATACACAATCTATATACGTTATACATATTTTATAAACTAGATCATCCAAAAATATTGGGCAGGTATTTTCCCTTCAAATTATTAGGAAGAAATTGCACGATTTGTGCTACAAATGGGCTGGTCTTTAAATGTTTGCTCTTCAAAACTACACTCATGCCTAGCGGGCATAAGTTTGAAATCATGCTAAGGCATAACTTAGATGATATTATGTTATGAAAATTTATACTTATGACCCGGAAAAAAATTGATTGTCATGAGGGCAAATTTAACGACAGTGCCAATGACCCAAATTAAAGCCCAATATATAGGTTTTCTTCCCTGGACTCTAAAATTTGGGCCGTGATTTACTTAATGGGCCTAATGTTAAAGTCCGGCAATAGAAATTCGTCACTTCAAAATACACTACAAAACGGCGGGAAATACACTAGTGCAGTTACCTCTTTCGCGCGAAACGAATTGAATCTGAGCACACAATCTATCTATCCTATATAAACAAATTATACACAATAATCTTCTTAATACACATTCACTTCACTACTAGCAGCTTTGGAACCACCGGAACTTCAAAGATGCCTACAATCGCCGCCGTTCGTCGTTCACCACGTGTCTCCGGTGGGAGCAAAATCGCCGTCCATCCTGAGATTGTCTCCACTCCTCAAAAACGAAGACTCAGATCTAATCCAACTACTGAGGACAGTTTAGTAACTTCAGCTTTAACTCCATCGCCTATGGAAAGCTCTCCGTGCAAATGGAAATCGCCTCGCCGATATGTCACTGACAGCCCTAAAGCTCTTCCAAATGTAACTTCAACTCCACCTATTTAAGTATATGTTCATTTTCTAGTGGATTTGTGTTAATTGATCTGTCTTTTTTCCGTGTAATTCAGGCAAATCGCGGAGATAAAGCAGTAAATCTGAGCAAATCACCTGTGAGAAAGAGATTATTGGAAAGTTTTATAGAGAAGCCTATGTGGAATCCAATAGGTGAGTTTGATTATTTGGTTTAACTAATTTCTCAAATTGAGTTTGTTTACTGATTAGGTCAGTGTTTGCCAGGAGTTGTTTTAGTTTATTTCTAGAGATTCGTGTATTCATTAGAAAATGTCGAGAATCTCTAGCATTAAATAACTCCGGGATTTAGGTGTAATAGATGTTCTAATTTCTTTAATTGAGACATAATCTATATTAATTATGTTGAATTAAGTAGGTGTTTGGTCATAGAAACTAATTAATTTTAATTTTATTTGAAGTTTTTGAAGTTGGAGTTGTGTTTGGTTATAAATTAAGGACAACCTTGTGCACTAAGCTCTTGCTATGTGCGGGGTTCGGGGAAGTGTCGGACAATAGGGTCTATTGTACGCAGTCTTACCCTGCATTTATGCAAGATGTTGTTTACACGCGCTTGAACCCGTGACCTTCTGGTCACATGACAACAACTTTACCGGTTACTTCAAGGCTCCATATGTTTTGTTATGTAAAGAATGAATTTTGGGCCTAACTCAACCCCAAAAGCTAGTTTGTAGGGTGATTGTCCAAATCTATATAAGGAGCCATGTTCCCATTCCATATTCGATGTCTGACTCTCCGCAAGCCCAAACCTTGTTAACCGGACCGTGTATAATATAATTTGGGGCTCAACATCGGTGAACAAAGAATTACAATGAGTTGGCTCTGATACCACGTATAGAATGGATCTTGGGCCTAACTCAACCCCAAAAGCAAAACTAGCTTTTGGGGTTGAGTTAAGCCCAAAATCCATAAATTACGGGTTATAGTTTTTGCAAAAAAATATTTGTTTGTTTGAATGTACGGAAAGTGAAAAAAAAAGTGAAAACGCGTTTTTAGGTGTTTCTGACGAAGTTGTATTTGGAATTTTCAGAGCCAAATTTTAAATAAAGTAAAAAATATTTTCGGAAAAAAGTGAATAATTCTCATGGCCTAATAAGGATCTGCACTTCATATCTAGTGGCATGTGATTTTTTTTATTTCAACCTGTGTTAATTGGCATCTTTATGTGTAGATACGGAGCAGTTAAATGCAGTGAAAGAGGCATTGCATGTGTCTAGGGCTCCATCAAATCTGGTGTGTCGAGAAGTTGAGCATAATAGAGTTCTGGAGTTTTGTAAGCAAGCTGTGGAACAAGAGAAGGCTGGAAGTTTGTATATATGTGGCTGCCCGGGGACAGGAAAGTCTTTGTCAATGGAGAAGGTTAACAAGGTTCTGGTTAATTGGGCAGAAGAGGTATAGCTTGTTGCTTGGTGTGTTATGAAACTTGACGTCTTGGTTTGCGATGAATGCTTGCATTTCCTTTAGCTAACACCATGAACTATTTCCTTTTGCAGTGTCCTAAAGTTTGTAGTGCTTTTTGCCTAAACCATGTAAAAAATGTTATCAAATTGCTAACTATATCTTTATAATGTAGTCAAGTACTGGCTGTCTTTAACAAATATACCATGCTTCACTGGGATTGAGATAAGTGAAATGAAGGGGATTGGGGCTTCAAACTAAAAGTTTGATATTGTAGTAAGGAAGAGGTACTTCATTTTGATTCCTGAGCTTTTAGCTTGGAATGAATATCGTTTGACCATATAATTACAAGTAATGCCCTTTTGAGCCTCTTATAACTGTGAAAATTTAATCTTAATTTTTTTTAATGAATTATACCAGCTCATTTTTCAGATTAGCTAGTTATTGTACTGTTTTCCGCTTCTTGTTAGACGATCTGAGGTTCTTCAAGGATAAACTTTCATGCTATAATATGCAAAGACACATGACTGGAATTGTCCAGACTCAGAGTCATGTTTCTCTTGGTCATACTTTTCAGTCCTCATGTTACAGGGCTCAAGGAAAGTTTCAGCTTAATGGCTAGATCAATGATTTGATTTGAACACTTTTGTTTCTTCATCATAAGCCATAAGCATTCTAAATTTAATCAAACGATCTTGAATAACCTCATAGAGATCATGTGCATATGAAAGTTTCCAAAGTGGTTGAGGGGTTGGCAAACGATTTTCTTATCAACTATTTTCCAAAGTTGCATATCCAACTACGCTGAAAGCCATTGCTGACCAACTCTTTATTTGCTCATCGCAGTCTGGTTTTCAGGCTCCAGACACATTATCCCTCAACTGCAGTTCTCTGTCAAACACATCTGACGTTTTCAGCAAGGTACATTGCTATTCTACTGATTCAGTTGCTAAATAACGCATCTCTGCATGCTTATGCTTTGATGACCATTGCAGATACTTGATAAAATTCAACCACAGAGAAAGCTAAATAGTCACACATCAGCATTGCAATATCTTCAGAAAATATTTTCTGAGAAGCAGCAGTCAGCAGTCACAAAGATGCTGTAAGTCATTTTCTAGATGTTTTAGTAATTTCTACAATTGGGGCCCCATTTTGCCTCTCAAAATTCTTTTGTATTTCAAGTGAAACCATTAATGGCTAAAATGATAAGTCGAAGAAGTATTTATAGTGCTTGTTAGATTTTTAATCAAACTATTTCTGTGCTTAATAACGTAAAATGTTGAACAGGTTAATAGTTGCTGATGAGTTGGATTATTTGATCACAAAAGATAGAGCCGTGCTTCATGAGCTGTTCATGCTAACAAAGTTACCTTACTCCAGATTTATTCTGATAGGTACTGGAGCTAACTGTCAAGGCCAAAATTTCTTGGTCTAATCATTTAATGTTATTCTAGTATGACTAGTTTTGGTATTGTCAAAAAAGAAGCTATTATTCTGCTAATGATTGCTCTTAACTGAGACTCTGCTTTGACAGGAATTGCTAATGCAATAGACCTAGCCGATAAATTTCTTCCAAAGCTACAATCCTTGAATTGTGAGTATTTTCCTTCCCATCAGACTGTTTCTCTCTAAATTCTTTTCTGTCTTCTTTGACTTCATCTAGTTTAGGCAGAGAGGTTAAACAGATCTAAACTTTTGGACCTAATATTCAAGCTATTAATAATTTGTGCACCAAGCTTCATAATGTTACCACAGTCCATATGGTAAAAACTGTCAAACTCTGCTTAATGGCTGCACCAAAGAGTTGTGTAAATATGTCTTAACACAAGCATTTGGACAGAAAGTGAACTAGCTTTGGTTATGGGGTTCCTCTTTGATTTTTCTGTAGCTTATGAATTTTGTTTCACAAAATAAGTCCCTTTAGCCTCACAAGGGTATGTGATACAATGCACCTGTTTGCCAATTAACCTCTTAATGCAGCTTATGCTAGATTACTTATTGTATGTAGAACAATATTTAATCTCTGACTCCTGCTTTATTTTTTCAGGCAAGCCAGCGGTTATAACATTTCGGGCCTATTCTAAGGACCAGATTGTCTCCATTCTTCAGCAAAGATTAAACGTAATTCCATGGCTTCTAGTCTCTTTTTTCTTTCTATGAGAAAAATGCAATAGTACTATGACATGGATATATTTGTTTTGTTTTTATTTAACGCCAGTTGTCATTTTATCGTGAGTGAGTCCATCTCAGGATATGAATAACTGGTGCTCATAAGTATCTAAAGTCTGAACTCAAGTGCTCTCAGTGATAAGTTACTGATGCTGCTTTCATGTGGAACCAACTGATTCTAATGTCAGAACCTAGAAGCATTAGAGATTGCTCCACTTAATTTGCATCCTAGTTCTGTAACTTATCTCTTTCCTTTTTTTCAGTCTATGAGTTTGATTGAAAATTTGTAGACTGCCAATGACATTTACAGCCCGTTGCATGTTATCTGCATAAAGTACAGTGCAAATCATTTCTTATGGTTCTATTGTTGATAGAGTTTGTTTTATCATTTGCTGAACAGGCATTTCCTTACAAAATCTTCCAGCCTCAAGCATTGGAACTATGTGCAAGGGTAGGTATATAACATCTGCATTTTGCTTAGTTTATTTCTGCATTTTTTATATATACGGTAAGACTATCCTAGTGAAACATTTATCCGCTGCTACTTCAAACTGCTAATCCAAGATTCGTTACTTCACAGTAATCCACAGTTTCCTAATATAAGTGCTTTTAATATGTCAGAAAGTTGCTTCCGCGTCCGGAGATATGAGGAAGGCTCTATGGATATGCAGGTTTGTGAATATTGCTGCAAGTTTGGCTGATCACAATTTGATATAGTTTCATGTGGCTTAACAACTTTGTAATTTAATTTGAGATGGCATTCTAGTCATAGAGTGTATGAGTGGTAGTTGAGTTATTGGGGGAAAAAGAAAGGCATAAGGAGATCAATTTTTCTTGCTAATTTTGCTGAAGTATTGTTAAAAGATAATTATGTAACTGTTTAAAGAACCGATTCTTAAGTTCTTCATTGAGCACGTGAGAGTATTAATCCTAGATCATGGATGTTTCAAGCGCTTGTTCTAAAGCTTTCCCTTGATTATTAGTATCCCTTTCATCATGTTTCAGGAGTGCAATTGAGATGTTAGAAGCTGAAATAAGAGATTCTATCAACAGCCTTGATTTACCATCATTACACGGGAGAGTTTTTGATCAACAGAGAGATGGTGCTTGTGATAAACCACTTATACACGGAAGCAATGTTGTGAGTATTAACGTCATTTTCCCTCGTTAATGGTTTTGAGTTTGTCAAACTATTGATTCTGGAGGATCTATTGTTTAGAGGGTCGGCCTGGTTTCTATAACCAAGTCTTAGTGTGATCCCAACTTCAGCATCTGCATGGTTTTCTTCTCGTTGCTTCTTTTTCTCTGATTCCATATTATTTAGTCTTCTGTAGATATTAATAAAATCTAGAATTTAAAAGGGTGGATGATGGGTAACAGTACTGCAGACTAAATTCAGTTTCGAACTTCTGCTGCTTCACATTTGTGGTCGTTTGCTCCTTTGAGATCCATTGAGGTGTCAAATTCTACGCTCACGAGGCCTAAGCAAAGGAAGGCATATAAGTATTTGAGAATTATAAATGACTATGCTAAGGCCTGAACAGTTGGAATATATCCACATAATTTAGGTGTAAGTTATCGGCCTAGGACCTCATTGTTCGTATATGATAAAAGCAGACTAGTTTTGTTGAATTGTTATAACCAAGGACTAGCGCTATTCCAGCCTGCAAAGATACTGTTTTGTATTGTCCCTTATGAACCTGCCTTGCTGCTTAAGCCTGCTTAGTAAATGGGTCACTACTAATCTCAGTACACTGCTTGTTACTAAATTTTTCATTATTCAATAGACACATTGTTCAGCGATCTGTATCTTGTTCATACATAGCACTTCTGTCTTTTATTTTATCTTAGTCCCATCATGTTCGGTAAGAATTTACCTGTAATTTTATGAATTATGTATCCTCATTTGCCTTTTCTTTTTACAGAGCATGTCGTGTTTTGTTAATAGTTGGAAATATTTTACAGGTTAGGGTTGATCATGTGGCAATTGCTTTATCAAAGGCATATAGATCACCAGTGGTGGATACTATACAATCACTTCCACAGCATCAACAGGTAAACATTCTCGAGTTACTCGACATAAGAAGATATCTAAAGTTCATTTGGTTTCATTTCCTAGTAAGTTTCTAGTTACAAGAGAGTTTTTGAACCCCCCCTCCCCCTCCCCCACCCAAAGAAAAAATGAAAAGGAGAAAATAAAAAGCGAAGAACGAGAGAGGAAACCAATTGCACTATGGTTGAAGTATTCAAATATTTGTGGTGTATTGGCAGCATTTAATGCTAGAGTTAGATTCAAAAGTTGATATGCATGGCATGTCTTACCAAAAGATCATCACAGAAATTAGGATTTTAGTGATTTGCAAATTTATTAACGCTCAACAAGAAGTGCTCAATGGAGCCACCTTTTATGAGGTCCTAAATTATCGTTGTATGAGCATTCAAAAATAACATTGTGGTGGTGAGTAATGCTTAAATATACTTTTCTGCAGATTATACTTTGCTCTACTGCCAAGCTATTCAGGGGGAAAAAGAAGGATGCCACTATAGGCGAGGTAATTTCTATTTTTTACTATAACGATGAGATTTAAATAGCACAAGGAAAAAAAAGACGTGAAACAATTTGTAATCTGTTGCAGCTGAGTGTCTCTTACGTTGATGTCTGTAAATCAACTTTAATACCACCAGTTGGAATCATGGAGCTATCAAGCATGTGTAGAGTGCTCGGAGACCAGGTAAAGTCTTGAATAAACATGTCTCCATTTCGGTCTCCTTTTCTCTTTCTCTTTCTCTTTCTCTTTCTCAATCATGAGTGCTTGTTAAAGAATGGGAAGAAGCATAACTCAAGGTGACGTAAAAATGCAGGGGATTCTAAAAGTGGGGAAGGCTCGAGAAGAAAAATTATGTAGAGTAACTCTAAAGGTAGATGAAGCAGATATCACCTTTGCATTGCAGGTACGAATTTATCCCGTTCCTCTTTTCTAATCTCATTTCTAAGAGACCAATCATAGTTTTATATTTTTCAATGATGAAGTGATCCCACTAATATATGACACTGATTTTGGATCAGGGAATACGCTTCTTTCGAAATTGTCTTCAACAATCTTGATGATCGACTTAGTACAAGATTGTGATTCTCTATAATTTATTCTGTTGCTAAACAAATAGTCATGAAAGTAAGTTTTTCCCTTGTAGTTCAGTAGGCATTATTGGAACTGGATGTATATTAACTTGTTTTTGTGTGTGTGAAAACAGGCATCAAACCTGGTCAAAGTGGCTATGACTTATGGATGGAACAGGAACATCTGGGTTCCATATTTCCATTAAATGTTGGAATTTCCTTCTGGCTCCCTTATCATACTTCTAGTTCTCAAAGATGTTACTGAAGTTGAACGAGAAAAAGTACATTGCATAATTTATAGGAAGAAAAATAGCAACTAAGAGAGTTGTGGATGTATACAGCATAGAAAATCTTTCAATTTCAAGCATTTCTGGAAAAAACTTGACATGTGAACTTTATTGTATTATTACAAATGCTGAAACGTCAACATGTAATATTATTTTGCTGATCTTTGGTCAAAGAATTCAAATAAGGTGAGAGTGAAAATAACCTTATCACGAGCTTCTTTTATCTTGGAAGTCCCAACACCCTTTGTCCCTAGGTTCCATGTTAAACTCAGCTTATGAACGTAGTGCCAATTTGTAGGGGAGCTATGGTGACATTTTGTGGAGGAAGTGGTTCATCTTCTGAGTTGTCACAAAATAAGGGGAAAAGGAGAATCATTAAGCCTTAAGCTTTGCGTATCTAAACAAATCACTATAAAAAATTTACGAAACTGAGCATTTGCTATCACCAAAGCAAATATAAAGCAACCATCAGTCTTCCTAGCTTAAGATGTCATTTAAACTCTACATCATTGCTAGGGAAACTCTGCACTTCGAAAATATCGCAAATCAGAGAAACTTGATTCTCGTTATGATTCCTATGAACCTAAAAGCTATATTTCACACTGATTCTCAATTTGAAAAGTTAGGCAAATAAGCAACGAGATATCCAAATGCAACAATCAAAGACAACGAGAGGATCAAAATGCAAAGGATAGCTCAAAGTCAAAGTTAGAACTCCACTGAAACAGAAGGAACTAATACTTCAGTGCATGAAACATCTGAACGATAGCAAACCAAATGAAAATTGTTCAAAAGTATCCTACTAGACATCCAAAATAGCATTCATCATCACTAATGCCGATCTTAGGACCTGACAGATATTGTTAGATTAAAACAGCTCAATCAAACAATCCACCAACAAAGTCATCGTCATCCTCCTCAGGTTCTTCTTTCTTTTCCTCCTTGGCAGGAGCTGCTTTAGCACTAGCAGCAGGAGCAGCAGCAGCAGCAGCTGGAGCAGCAATAGCTGCAAACTTGCTTGGGTCCTGCAAGTTTAAGAATTTTGTTCAGATTAATGTCACAAAGAACGGGTTAATTAATTAAAGGTCGTTCAAGAATTGCAGTTTTTAGTGCGAACCTTCAAATACTCTTTCACTTTTTCAGCCTGTGGAAATGAGTATTCTGTTGCTACAGCAAATGACAGAACATTCTTGTACGAGTTGATGAACATGTGAGGAATAGCAGCAAGAGTAGGATAATCAAGAATCATGGACAGACTAACAACATTTGTCAGTCCAGCAGCAAACCTTGCGACAAGATCATCATCTGTGAGTTCAAGAACCTCAGGACTGAAAACTGAGCCATTGTCATAGACAGACTGGACTATCAGACCATAAGAGAATGGCTTAATGAGCAACTTGGACAGAAGGGCAGATTCAGATGAGCCCACTTTTTCTCCCTTCTTAATAATCTCCACTGGGGTGATGATCTCAACCGTGCCTTTGTTGATTTTGGTTGGGATATTGAGTACCTAAAATTCACTGGGATGTGAGATCATTCATATAGATAACAACACAAGCAGTTTAGGAAATCTTGAAAGAACTGAACCTGAAAGAAACTGGTCTGGGAAGGATCAAGTCCAGTGTTTCCAGGAGGAACAACCACATCAATCGGAGCAACTAGGCCAACGCGAGCAGGTGCTCCGACCTTTTTGATCAAGTGTTAAAGTTAGAATCTCATACTTCAAGAAAATTAAGTATACACAACTCATAAACACCAAGTGACGATTGGTAAATGTAAAACTAGTATTTTGTATAGCTTTTTACCTATCAATATTGCAAAACTAAGAAGCCTAGATCAGAATGACTTGGGACCCAAACCAACTCATAAGTAGATTTTTTAAAAGGGGAAGAAACAAATTAATCAGAAACTTGAGAGCAAAAAGCTAATCATTTCATTAACAAATTGATTTATTATTTAATCTCTTTTACACATACAGCAAAGAGTTTCTTACCAGCAGACCAAAAAGATTAATCTTATTGATAAGGAAAGGAAGAAAAATGAACAAAGATGTATACATAATAATATAAATTAGATATACCTTGTACTTGGAAACTTCATCACTGACTTCTTTCAAATCTCCTTTAGTGAAGATCAGTCCCACATTACCCTGTTACAACATTACATATGGGGCAGGATAGAATCATAATTCATAAAGGCAATCTAAAATAGAAAGCTCAAGGCAAAGACTATTATTACCAATTAAATCAACATCCCAAACTAGCTAGTTGAATTAATGATAGAAATACTATTTACACTCATTTTTTGTTCCAATATAACAAGTGACAGACAATGATGCTAATAGTACAACAACAATAAATTGAACTTGCCAATTTCCAGCTTTCACCTTACGTCCTACATAGTAATATAATGAAGAAGAAAGGTGAAAACAAACCACAAGACAGGGAATGAGAGCGAGAATGGCATTATTTCCAGTATTCTCAGCATGGATGCGAATAGATCTCTTCATCATCGTATTTTTTCCCATCAAAACGACAGAGTCACCACGTAAGCCCTTGCGGATCATCTGTAGTTGATTAGAACCCACATTATCTGCACCAACAATAAGGATCTGTTGGTAAGTGTCCAGAAGCTTGCATAGTTTCTTGTCATACTTAACCTTCTTCTCAGCTTTTGTTACTTTCACTGCCATTTTTTTCTTTTACGTTTTGGGAGACAACAAAGATGGAGCTAATAAGGCTTTCCTCACCTAAATATATAAGCTAACAGATTCCAACAAATATATCGTCATCTTTTCATTTAACTAGTTAGTAGGAGTATAATTTTCCAACCCGACACCTCTAGTTAAAAATTGTAATTACAGGGTGATACAACGAGGTAAAATATATCGATCATAGTATATACACTTATATTATCTAGGGGTGTTTGTTTATGTTGGAGAAAATATTTTTTTAGTGAAAGTTTTTCTTGATAAAATTATATTTTATAATTTATCTTGATAAAAATAAGTTTCCATAATAAATAACTTTGATCATGCATAGAGTAAGTTAAAAGTAAACAAATGTGTAACTGCAAAAGCGAATATGGAGGAGACTTATGTGGTGAGGTGGAGGCTGGGGGTTACGGTTAACGTGGTATTTGCTTGACCTGATCAAATCCCTTCTCTCTCGCTAATTTGTTTTATTTGAAGTGTCGTTAACACTGAATCAAATATTAGTTCCCTCCCACCTTATCTCTTAGGGGAAAAGAAAACAGTACCTATTTCTTTGGTCCCAAAAGGAAATAAATAAATTTAATTTCTAGTGTGACTTTTGTTAAATATACATAGCCGTGTAGAGTACATCCATGTAGTTATGATATATTTTGTATAATAGACTTATATATTAATTTGTCTTGTACTCTTACCATAATTGTATAATTAATCTTCATATAGAATAGAGATTTAGATGTAGAATAGGAAAACGATTTTTCTATTATAACTTGTATATATACATCTTTTATCAATAAGAATAATAAAGAGATTATTTCTTTCAACTTTGAACATCCATTTCCACATAACGTGGTCAGATTTTGCATTTTGTAGGGATATAATAGTGGTTTGTACGTAAATGGATACGTTCACTGAAACAAATAGAATAATTCCTGAATGGGGAACTTAAAAAATTTAACATTTCAGGAAAAACAACTTGCTGAGAGATTTGAAACTTCTTGTAAAGATCTTTTGATTCTAGTATTTAGTGGGAGGTTGGCCATGCTGAATAGAGATTAAGTTCTTTGCTTTTTTGTTTTTCTCGCAATTATTAAGTACTACACATATCTGTTGAAAATTGAATTCTAGTGATAACAATAAGTTTTGATCCGAGAAGTGTGTGGACTATTTATATACGGTGAAAATTGACATGACACGTGACATAGTTTAAATATGAAAATTGAAGGAGACAAAAGAATTCAGTACTGGGTGAAGGTTGATTCGGGATAAGTCCGAGTATCGAACAAGACTGGATAGAGGCTAAACCAAGTGACACCGGATGGAGGACCGGGGAAGCTAAGCATGTATCCGTTTCGGATATGGCGCCAGCCGTTAATCTGTGTTCATTAAGTGGTCATTATTGTCATTTAATTGGAGAACGATTCTCTGACTTAATGCAATGTATTGGTAGCTATAAAAAGGAGCACAACATCATGTTGAAAGGGCACCTCATGATTCTCATTATCCATACTTGCACAATTTACTTATAACAATTACAGCTCTTAGTTCTCATTGTTGGCTCGGACACGGAGCAAATTATCTTAAAAATTTGCTAAGAATCAGACTAAATTCATTGAATAGTCTCAATCAAGATCGCAACATTTCAGGCTAATTTTCTTGCTTATTATTTTCATTTACTTACTTATTGTTAACTGTTTATTATTATTTATTATCAAATGTACCTTTTTTGAGATAAACAAGGATGTTATAGTAGAGATTCAAACTTATAACTTTAAGTAACTTTTGAATCCCATATATCCCTACATTACAATTTTTCCTTTTGTCAAAATGATTCAATAGTGTATATATAACTCAAAGGGGAGCCTTGGAGTAACTGGTAAAGTTGATGTTATGTGACCAGGAGGTCATGAGTTCAAGACTTCAAGTTGTGGAAACAGCCTCCGGCAGAAATTCAAGGTAAGACTGCGTACAACAGACCCTTGTGATTCGACCCTTTCCCGGACCCCGCGCATAGATGAAGCTTAGTGCACTAAGCTGTCCTTTTAGTGTATGTATAACCCAAAAAAAATATTTTATCCTATTTATGCCTTGAAGCTAGGGTCGTCTTTGGGCTCGTGCGAGCTGTGCTACCGCACAGGGCCCCCGAAAAACGAAAAATTTGAGGGGCCCTTTTTTTAATTTTTTATTAAGTGGTATTAGCCAGAATTTATTGTTAAGACTCATAATTCGCAGGTCTTAGCCCAATCAAAGTAGGGGTTGATTAACTTGAAGTTGTATTGGGTTGTTATTTATAATTTAAAATAATTTCGAATTTTTAAAATCGTATATTTATTTATATTAAGGGCCCACTTTTACGAATTAAAACATGGCTCCAAAAATATTTGAGACGGCCATGCTTGAAGTACTGCACTTCTTTTATCTCCTTTTCTAAACTGGTGTAGGTCACCCTTTTATGGAATGATTCTGGAAATGATCTTAGTTTCAAAATCAAATAAGCCATTAAAAATTATTGCACTAAATGTGTACAAGTTATGTACGCAAGAAAGCATACATTCATACTATAGTAGATGCGATATCAAAGTACATATTAATTAGTCTTGTAGTCTTATCATAATTGTATGATTAGTCTCCATGTAAAATAGAGATTTAGATGTAGAATAGGAAAACGATTTTCCTATTGTAACTTGTATATATACATCTTTCATTAATAAAAATAATGGAGAGATTATTTCTTTCAACTTTGAACATCCATTTCCAGGTAACGTGGTCAGGTATTACATTTTGTAGGGATATAATAGTGGTTTGTACGTAAATGGATACGTTCACTGAAACAAATAGAATAATTCCTGAATGGGGAACTTAAAGATTTAAAATTTCAGGAAAAACAACTTGCTGAGAGATTTGAAACTTCTTGTAAATGATCTTTTGATTCTAGTATTTAGTGGGAGTTTGGCCATGCTGAATAGAGATTAAGTTCTTTCTTTCTTTGTTCGCAATTATTAAGTACTACACATATCTGTTGAAAATTGAATTCTAGTGACAACAATAAACTTTGATCCGGAAAGTGTATGAACTATTTATATACGGTGAAAATTGACATGACACGTGGCATGATTTAAATATGAAAATCGAAGGAGGCGAAAGAATTCAGCATTGGGTGAAGGTTGATTCAGGATAAGTCCGAGTATCGAACAAGACTGGGTAGAGGCCGAACCAAGTGACACCGAATGGAGGACCGGGGAAGCTCAGCACGTATCCGTTCCGGATATGGCGTCAACCGTTAATCTTTGTTCATTAAGTGGTCATTATTGTCATTTAATTGGAGAACGATTATGTGACTTTAATGCAATGTATTGGTAGCTATAAAAAGAGTCCAACATTCATGTTGGAAGGGCATCTCATGATTCTCATTATTCATACTTGCACAA
This sequence comes from Przewalskia tangutica, assembly GCA_029844215.1. Lineage (NCBI taxonomy): Eukaryota > Viridiplantae > Streptophyta > Magnoliopsida > Solanales > Solanaceae > Przewalskia > Przewalskia tangutica. The sequence continues at coordinate 4,519,710 of CM056723.1, read as the reverse complement.
TTTACTTACAACAATTACAACTCTTAGTTCTCATTGTTGGCTCGGACGCGAAGCAAATTAGCTTAGGAATTTGCTAAGGATCGAACTAAATTCACTGAATAGTCTCAATCAAGATCACAACATTTCAGGCTAATTTTCTTGCTTATTATTTTCATTTGCTTACTTATTGTTAACTGTTTATTATTCTTTATTACCAAATGTACTTTTTTTGAGATAAACAAGAATGTTACAGTAGAGATTCAAACTTATAACTTTAAGTAACTTTTGAATCTCCTTTATCCCTACATTACAATATTCCTTTTTGTCAAAATGATTCATTAGTGTATATATAACCCGAAGGGGAGCCTTGAAGTAACTGGTAAGTTGATGTCATGTGACTAGGAGGTCATGAGTTCAAGTTGTGGAAACAACCTCTGACAGAAATACAAGGTAAGACTGCGTATAACAGACCCTTGTGATCCGACCCTTCCCCGGACTCCACGCATAGTGAAAGCTTAGTGCACCGGGATGTACTTTTAGTGTATATATAACAAAAAAAAATATTTTATCCTATTTATACCTTGAAGTACTACACTTCTTTTATCTCTTTTTCTAAACTGTTGTAGGTCATCCTTTTATGGAATGATTCCGGAAATGATCTTAGTTTCAAAATCAAATAAGCCATTAAAAATTATTGCACTAAATGTGTACAAGTTGTGTCACTACTACATTTCTGGCCTAATGCGACGGTTCATAGACGTCTAATGCAACGTCCTATGTAGCACCGTCGCATTAGATAAGGCTAATGCAACGTCATATCTAGTACCGTTGCATTAGATATGGTTAATGCGACGGCAGCACATGACCGTTGCATTAGCCTGTGTAATGCGACAGCTCGAAATTGTCTAATGCAAGTCACCATTTATATATGTTGCACGTGTTATCATTTGATTCTTTCATGGCTTATAGGAAATTAAAATTTTGTGATTTTGTTATTATCTTACATTCATTGGTTAGTTTGTTATTGCTATAATCCATTGGATCCTTTTTTCAATTTTTTTAAAAAAAGATTGTCCCCTTTCTAAACCCTGTTAATAACAAGCTGCATAAAACACTGTGGTAGTTTAGGCTTTCACATATAGAAAATGATACTGCAAGCATTTTTATCTAAATTGTAAAATGACTATGATTGCTTAGTTTCACTCTGTTCTATGGTACATGCCACGGTGCTAAGATGAACAGAACCGTCATTGTTCGACGCAATTATCTACATTATGTCAAAACTTAAGAGAACAGAACCGTCACATGTGGTTGCAACTGCATTTGATTGCTTCTTCCTGTTAAATATTATACAGCCAAACCTGTCATATTGGTATATTTATTTTCTATTTTGTAGTTGTTGTTGTGTGATAAATGATATTTAGGTGCTAACACTGAGTGTTTTGATTAATGGCTTACAGTGGGATGTTGTTGACAGCAAGTCTACATTTATAATTTATGGAGGTGGGGCAGTTGATGCAGTTTGGTTGTCTTCTCCCTACTAGTCTGTTTAATTTCCTTTAGATAAAGTGAGATAGTGTGTTTTTATGGATTTTTATGTGGTTTCCATTCACATGTCCAAATTAGCTAATCTTGTTTCCTCTTTTCTGCAGCTCCCAAAAATCATGGAGTTGGTAGGCCTTGGATTCACTGACAGCACAGATTTACCGAACCATATTGGTGTATCTCGAGTGGAAGATTGTGTAGCACTGAATCGTATTCGCGAGGATGTTCCTTCGAATAATTCAGTGGAAATTGATAGTAGGAGATGGAGTGAATCTGTAGAAGATGAAACTGAGGAGGGAGAAGTGTGAATTGCATCAGTTCAAGGGTCCTCAAATTTGTTTTCTAACTGCTGGTGTCGAGGCTGCTGAGGATGGGAAAGAATTGGTTGTTGTTGTGGCAACACCTAATCAGAAAACATTACCTGATGATGCAGAAGATATTGGGCTTTGTTTGGCTGAACCAACTACTTGTCGGATTGGAACTCATGTTATGGAAAGTATAGATCATAGTCTTAATGGGATTGATTTCGTAGTTCCCATTTCTAATGAGATTGGGTTGGGAGAGTCAAATACCACTGGAACCAATTGTTTTGTTTGTAAAGTCTAATATTGTAATATCGTACTTTTAATGTCAATGACAATCATTTTTTTGTTATTATCTTTCTCTTTTTATTATTTGTTTTGTCATTTATTTTGTAATTTTTATTATTTATTTTGTCATTTTAGTAAGACAAATCAGTTGCATATCTAATGCGACGACTATCCAGGGCCGTCCATTAGCCCTTTCTGGCGTTGCATTAGGTGTGCTAGGCCTCTTCAAACTAGATTCATATCTAATGCGACGACTGTACATGGCCGCCGCATTAGGTCCATCAGCCGTTGCATTAGATATGCACCTAATGCGACGGTCTTGTACAACCATCACATTAGATATGCACCTAACGGCTGTACAAGGTCGTCGCATTAGGTCCCTTTACTCGTTGCATTAGATCTAATGCAACGCCATAGGATGCAACGGCTCCTTGTCGTTGCATTAGGCCTAATGTGACGGCAAAATGGCCCTATTGCGACGATTTTGAGGCGTCGCATTAGGCCAGAAATGTAATAGTGTGTAAGCAAGAAAACACATTCATACTAGTAGATGCGATATCAAAGTGCATTATTTATAGTGTTATCTTTTTGGGGTTGTTTATCATGTAGTAATACCTAAATATTTAATTCACATAAAAATATTTATTTATCAAAATTTACCTCCATATGTTCTAGTGGGCAGTGACGCATGTCAAAGTTACAAGTAGCGGTGTACACCGGTCCAGAATCGGACCGGACCGGAACCGGAATCCGGGATTTTTTCGGTCCGGATTTTGGACAGGTTAGACCTGTTTTTTTTTTTTGAAAATGCATTTTTTAATTGTAAATTTTTAATAATATGTTCGTTTATCAATCTCATTAAATATGTTTGTTTTTTTCTTATCCTTCAATATATTTTATTTCATTAAATATGACTAACTTAAAGAAAACCAACAAATGTACTTGGTTTGTATACGAACTACTTAACTACTCATTGTCGCGCCTGTTTTTGACCTCGGGGTCTGAACGGTAACCGCAACGTTGCTCTTTGGCGTGGTTTCCTAGATGGAGCAATAATGCTGATTTTGAGGAGTCGCCACCTAATTAGTTAAGTGAATTAGGACACTTGATTTATTGCAATAAAAATACTGCAATTAATCTACATTTAATGGTCTGCGAAATTAATGAGATTCTGGATCAGAGTTCTTTATTATCCTAAAGAGAAGGGGTTAGACATCCTTTAAGATCCGCTAACTTGCAGTTATCCGTTCAAACCTAGGTTAATTATTTATTGTCTTTTATTCTACATATTCTAAGCAATTTTCATAATTTACAATTACAATGGAATGCAATACAGAAAAATAAAGCTAAAATCAAATAAAACTCCGGGACATCTTTTAACCATTTTTAGGCTTTCTGCACAAGACGGTCTCCGGGTACTTGCATAAACACTTAGTAATAGAATAAATAATTTTAAAGCAATGACAAGAATTAATTAGTAAAGCCAACAATAAATCCGTCTTTTGTACAGGGAAGGCCTTGAAAATCAGACGAAGATTCTTTCATCGGTCAATATTGTAGTATCATGTTCAAAATCAGTACATACCCAATACAAAATTCAACAACACCAGATTTAACATGACATCGACTGAGTTCCAGCAACCAATAGAATCAGTCAAAAATGTCAAAATAATCTAAAAATATATATCCGGACAGTAAGCATTAACGGGACAGTGATGAACAAGCAACAAATAGCTTGTCGGAAATTTCAGAACCTCACCGATGTTTTTTTTAATCAGCAAGTTAAAATCAGTCCCACATCCAAAATAGGCAAAACAAGTCCAAAATAAGCCGACAGAATTGCCGGAGTTGTGAAAACTCCGGCCAGATAACCAAATCCCAAAATCAGTCCAATAAAATAGCAAATCAGTAGCGACACAATGGCAACATCACAGCAGTCGCCAAAAATACCCACGATAACAGTAGCAAAATAACCAACAAGAGAAATAACAACAAACTATTAGCGTCGCCAGAATTCACAAACTCCGACCAAGTTCAAAATCGCGAGAACCAGTCCCACAAAACAAAAAGGACAACAGATACAAAATAGAGTAAAAAAATAAGATTGTCGGAGTTTAGAATTCCGGCAACATACCGAAATCACAGAAAAAAATCAGTCCAACACAAACCCGCAACAAGTAACCAACAAGAGAAATACCAAACCTCAAACGTCGCCCGAGTTCAACTCAGTTTTCCGACATTAAAACAAAATCAAAGAATGACGGCATCACTTCTACGGCGAGGTCGCCGGAGCAACGCTACCACAATGGTGGGTTCATCGGCGATGGGGGTATATGAAAGCAATGGTTCAACGATGGGCAGGTCAAGACGACCAGAATGCGGATGGTTCAGGTGTTAGATCAACGAGGAGGAGGCGGGGGAGAGGAGGTGAGGTCGACGATGTTGTGGTGGTGATTCGACAGCGGGTTCGCTGGATGGGGGGTCGACGACGACGGGAGTTGAGGGTATGGGTGAAGAGGATGAGAGGAGTTAGGGATTTGAAAATGAAATGGAGGAGAGTATATTGAGATGGGCGGCTGCTGATGATGTTGTTGTTGGGAATGAAAGAGAGTGGTATATTTTATTTATATAAGTATTTAGGTTTATGATTTGGGTTTGGTTTTGGGGGGAAAATGAAAAGTGGTATTTGATTTTTAGATGAGATTATAAAAGGGTGTTGGATTAAAATAAAAAATAAAATTGGTGTTGGATTGGACTGATCCGAATTAAGCTTCGAATTGGGACTGATTTGATGAAATGCAAAATGGGTTAATTATTTAAAAGAAAAATTATTAAAATGCAAATGCCGATGCAATAATAATAAAATACAATATTTAGCAAATATTTAATGTCTAATTAAAAATTAAAACGAGATGTCAATTAATTATTTAAAGAGATGCAAATATTATTAAAACAAACGATGGTGTAATAATAATAGAAACATAATATTAGCAAAGACATAATGCTTAATTTAAAAATAAAAAGATAAAAATGCAAAAAATGATGATTAAACTGCGGTGTCCTAAAACACATAAAATTGAAATAAATATACGAAAAACGGGTCAAAATTGACTGTCAACACTCATTAATTAAAGTTACACACCACATAACACATTTATATTTTCTATTTGGACATTCCTGAAGCATTGACATAAAATATAGGTAGGGAGAGAAGAAAGTAAACTAGTTGCAAATTGGTGAAACTTTAAACGATCATAACTTTGTGCTCGGACGTCCGTTTGACCTAATTTTTTTTTAATTTCGCGTATTTTTTTGAGACGAATCCGAATCAAACCAAAGGGAGACCATTTGGTTCATCCAATTTCTCCAAAAACGTCCTTCTTGGCAATCAATTTCACTTTTTCCCCAAATCGTTACGTTTTTTCTATTTTCAAAGCTAAATATCTCGTGATATACAATAGATTTCAACGTTCAAATTTTATGGTAATGTGTCCGAGAATGTCAATTTCAGTATTGGTGATTCAATTTTAAAAAAATAAAAAATAAAATAAAAAATAAATAAAACCAGTCCATTACGATCCGGATCGGAATATTACGGTTTTTACCCTACCCGGATCGAAAAACCGGAATACCACATTTTGAAGGATCGGGGACCGGACCAGAATCTACCTGTCCGATCCATTCCGATCCATTTCGATTCGGTTCCGATCAAAAAATGTATACCCCTACTTACAAGTCCTATTCATTCTGCAAAAGGACAAATGTCAGGTCATTATGGACAAAAAAGAACTTACCTTCTTGGTGACTTATAAATTATATCTCACTTAGGGATGTCAATGGAATGGGTAAATGCGGGTATCGTTCCGTATCCGCTTCAGTTGGGGCGGATATGGGGATGGTTTGGTGGGTGGTGGGGCGGGTATGAGTATCAAAAGTGCTACCTGCCATGGGTAGTGGGGGCGAGGTGAATTTCATATAAGACCGCATCGTACCCGCCCCGCCCGCTACCCGCCCCGCACATGTTTGTGTTGAATTATTTAATTATGCTAATTTTCTGATATTCTTAACTAGACAAGTACGTGAAATCTCTTATTCTTGTCAAGACACTCTGATTCTTGTCAAGTCATTATTATTATTATTATTATTATTATTATTATTATTATTATTTAAAATAAAGTGTATGATATCCTTCAATTGTGATCATTTGAAAGGACTAGAAAATTTCTCGTCTTCTTCTATATAAATTTCACGCTTTATTTTAACCTTTTAATATTCTTAATATTTTGATAAATTTTCAGACTTTGATATTCGATACATCATAGTGAAAAAAATTCATTTTTTTCATTTTCTTGGATCTCCTTTTTTTCTTATATAATTTTTTTTACTACCCGTGATGGGTACCCGCCGAGGTAAGTGGGATGGAGACAGGCGGAGGTACTATCCGTGATGGGTGATGGGACGGAAGTGGGGGTGGGGATGAGTTTTAAGTGGCGGGTAGGGGTACCCCTTCCCCCGCCCCATTGACATCCTAATCTCACTTGATTCATGTACTGAATTATAAGTTCATGTCCTGTTTATTTTATTTAAATTTTACGTATTAAGTATCTTGTATTAATGGATCCACAATTATTTTTAATCATGATAAATTATCATAATTTTAATACATGAACATAAAATTTCCTCTAGATCTCCGTCACGCCACTTTGTCGGGCCCAGATCAGGACTGTCTCAAATACTTTTGGGGTTCTGTTTTAATTCGTAAAAGAGACTCTTAATTGAGTTAAGACTTGCGAATTATAGATCAGTAAATTTTGGTATACCATTTGATAAAAAATGAAAAAAATATCCTAATTGTTTTTGTTTTTCGAGGGTCTATGCGCCTCGCACGAGTCCAATACTTTTGGCATAAAACGGACCGAGTGCCCAAAAGCTTTAAACGATAATGTCTTGCCACGTGGCTGAAACTTTGGAATACGTCCTTTTTAATCATATATTTAACCTATTATGTATTAATTCACTTGCGTGTTGAAGTGTACCCTATACTCTTCAAATAATTCCTGTAGTTAATTTCCAGTTGAGGTTGAACTCCAAGGTCTATGAGTATAATCTGATCATCAAACTATGGCTACAACTAAGGTCTACGTAGTGTAAGTGACTGTCTCCTAATTGAAGTTAATTAATTTGGGTGGTGATGTTGCAGTAGCATCTGCCTTCTCTGTGTTTATCCATCTTTTGTTTTCTTAATTTGATTAAGGTATTACTCACTTTATGGGCATGTTGAGACTATGGCAAGAGAAATACAACGCGGAGTCAATTCGGTTCAGGGTGTTGAAGCAACACTTTGGCAGGTAACCTTTACACCTCATTAGCCTTTAAAAGTTAGCATTCAAGTCTTTGTTTTAGCCTTTAGGGTTTCATTTTCTTACTAGGTTTTAAATTATACACAATGATCATGTAAAATAATTCATTATCAGTTAGTTTATGGGTTATAGCAGTGTACTTAGGGCTGTTATCGGTCCGGACCGATAAGCTTACCGGCGGATAAGGTTTCGGTCCTGAGTCGAGTTCCGGGACCGGACCGAAACCTTATCGGTCCGGTTCTCGGTCCGGACCAGTAAGATTTTTTCGGGTCGGGTTCTGGGGCCTGGATTTTTTTTTTATATTGAATTTCCAATATTGAAATTGACATTTTCGGACACATTACCACGAAATTTGAACGTTGAAATCTGTTTGTATATCGCGAGATATTTAGCTTTGAAAAGGGAAAAACCGTAACAATTTGGGGAAATGTGAAATTGATTGACAAGACGGACGTTTTTTGAGAAATCGACTGCTCCAAAGTTTGTACGGCCCCGTCTCGAAAAAATACGCGAAATCAAAAAAACAATTAGGTGAAACGTACATCCGAGCGCAGAGTTATGATCCTTTAAAGTTTCACTAATTTATAACTGCTTTACTTTTTTCTCTCCCTACCTATATTTTACCTATATTTTATATGTCAATGCTTCAAATTAAAACATAAAGTCTACATCACATATATTTAAAACATGTAAAATAGTCCAACATTAGGGAATATTGCAATTAAATATAATTAAGGCATGCTGGGGGTGGGGGGCTGGTGGGGGTGTTACCGGGTATATTACCGGATTACCGTACCGGCTCCTTATCGGTCCGGGTAATTTTTTGGTACTCGTATCCGGACCGTTAACTTTTTGGTCCGAGTATCGGTCCGGATTTACCGGTCCGGTTCTCGAGTAATTACCGGGAGTATCCGGACGCTAACAGCCAGCGTACTTACGTTATCTTTTCAAGATTATCTACTATGCACAGTTAGAGAGGTGAACATAAGATTTGAGTCTATGAGTTCAGAATGAGTATGATTTTGTTATATGTATATATGTTATTTTTTTAGTTCGAGTCAATAGCAATGTGTTCAGTTGAATCCACATCCACAGAACCCCTTAGACCCACCTTCGGACAGTTATGCATAATTGGCTTTTTTTATGCAAGTGTATAAAAGTTATAACTTCATTTATTACAATTTCCATGAATTTCTCAGGGTAAACTATCCATATCTACTATGGACAGTTAGAGAAGTGAATGTAAGATTGAGAGTGTGTTAGTTCAGAATCAATATTACAGTATCTTATTACTATATGCTTATATTTTTTGTTTTAGTTCGAATAAATAGCAATGGATTCAGTTGAATCCACAAAAATCCTTAAAATCTGCCTCTGGGAAACTATGCATAATCAGCTTTTAATTAAGGGCATAAAGTTAAACTCAACTTATTACTAGTTCCATGAATTTGATCGGTTGACATGTAGGTTCCGGAGACACTTCCTGAGCGGATATTGGAGAAGATGAAGGCTCCTAAAAAACCTGATGATGTGCCTGAGATCACGCCTGAGCAGCTCCTGGAGGCTGATGGTTTCATCTTTGGTTTCCCTTCTCGTTTTGGTGTGATGGCAGCTCAGTTCAAAGCATTTTTTGATGCCTCCCATGAGATATGGGCCACTCAAGCGTTGGCTGGTAAACCTGCTGGAATCTTTTGGAGTACTGGTTTTCATGGAGGTGGCCAAGAGCTTAGTGCGTAAGTACTCTACTTCATTATCGATTCTCTGCTTTCTTTACTATGTACTCTTATTCCATTCACATAGATTAACTGACCATCAGTACATATTCTTGACTTGCATAGTGTTGAGTTTTAGGACTACTATCCTGCAAGACTTAGACTGTAGAGTATGAGGGACTGAAGAATAAGTTCTAGTTCCTAAGTGCTTCAACTCGGTATGTGTGAACGTTTAGAGCTCTGCTAGAGGATTAATAGTAATTCCAGAGTCTTTCATCACTAGCTGTATAAACACTTCAGTAGTTCACTGAAAGCCTTTGGTGTAATAATCCACAAGCCATGGACTATTGAAGAGATCCATAGAATAATTTAAAAAATTTCTAGTGGCAAGGGAATCACGTAATATGAATACTATCTTCTTCATTTCCTCATATCGTATGTTTGGATTGAGACCTAGAAGTACGTTACTCAACCATAGTAAGGGAAGTTCATGGCTTTGCTATTATTTCATTGCATAATTTCTAATGTTCAAAGTTCTTACTATAAACCTAAAGGACTCGCTCTGACACATCAAATACTTTTTTTCATACAAGAAATATAGATGTACCCTCATCTATCCTTCTATCCTAAAACCACAGTTTGCTCAAGTATCCTCTTGCTCTCTTCTCCATTTGGGAGTTGAACTCTTTTTTATGGATTGCAAGAGAGGAGGAGGTTTATTTGCAAGATTACCACGCCCTTATTCATTTTGACCTGGATATTGCACAAAAACTAAGGCCAAATTAGACGAGAACATAAGAAATCAACCACCTGAGGTTTCCAGAGCATGAAACAGACTTCATGAAACTGAAGTCGTGTTTAAGATCTTGTTATTATTGTCGAGAGAGTTACTTTCAATTAAAACGTGTATTTCCAAATTGATCAATGCTTTTAGTGTTAACATGCAATACCCTTTTTCCTTTTCCTCTTTTCTTATTTCGGGATGAAGTATGCAATATTCTTCTATCATTGTAAGACTAAAGGTTGGAATAGGTTTGGGTTGATAAACTTAAACACAGAGTGAACAGACACATGAGGTGTTTCATGGATAATTTAATCATTTGGAGAATTCTTTGTGTTGTCGCGACTGTTTTGTATATCTATTTCTTCTCTTTTGTCGAGAGTTTTTTGACAGCTCTTGCATTGACACTAGTGCTTGTTGCTTGCAGACTAACAGCCGTAACTCAGCTGGCACATCATGGCATGATATTTGTTCCTCTTGGATATACTTTTGGGAAAGGAATGTTTGAGATGGATGAGGTAAAAGGTGGATCTTCCTATGGAGCTGGAACTTATGCTGCTGATGGTTCTCGTCAGCCCACAGAACTGGAACTTCAACAAGCCTTCCATCAGGGCAAATATATTGCAGAAATTACAAAGAAACTCAAGTAAATTAGTCACAGAACAAAGAGCAAAGAGAAAGATAAAATACAATCAAGACACAATTGAGCAATCTATCACTGAAATGGGAAGAGTCCAGAAAGGCAGACTCTGCGCTGAAATGTACATGATTGTAAAAGCCTTTGAATCTGTAGAGAAAAGGTTGAATGTACCATTATTAGTTGTCTTGCTTTGCTTATATTCTGTTCGCATAAATGGATCCTCTAATCTTGTAGATTTGTTAGTTGAATATTAATGGTCTTCCATACCACATTTTTTCTTGATGGAGTGAATACTTTTGTACTACTCCCTTCGGCTTTTCTTTAGCAACCAGTCAACCACCTAGGTCCCAATCTAGAACCATAGGTGAACATTTTTATTGATCTAAACCTGGAGCATTCTTTTAATAAACTGAATTCGAACATTAGGTACTTCAAACTTATCCTGATGCACTAAAGTTCTCTGTGTAGCCATGTCTACGGAAGGAAATATTTTCCGTAATGATCTCATTCTATAATGTCATCTTATATACAAGTTTACAAGCCTTCATTTAAGTTACAATTAAGGTAGAATATACTAATAATATACTATGAATATTTACCCCTAAATATAAATTATTTACATTGATTACGAAAATAATTAAAGATTATTTCCTAATCTATCATTCTCCTCCAGTCTTAGCGGGAGGTTCGCGTACGCTGAGACTGTCCTTGAAATCATTAAAGAGTATCCGCCAAAAGACCTTTTGTAAATATTGATAGCGAGTCAGGACATGGAGAACGCGAACTTGTCCACGTGCAACCTTTTCACGGACAAATAAAATGTCCATCTCTATATGTTTAGTGCGTTGATGTTGTACGGGATTCCCTGACAGATATATCACACTCACATTATCACAATAAACCACGATTGCCTTTTTGATCGGACAATGAAGCTCCAATAACAGATTACAGAGCCAACATGATTCAGAGCTAACATTCGCTACCCCTCTATATTCTGCTTCAGCACTCGACCGAGAGAACGTGAGTTGGCGTTTGGATGACCACAAGATCAAATTGTATCCGAGAAATACACAATAACCAGAGGTGGAACGTCCGGTATCCGGACACCTACCCAAATCAGCATCAGTGTACGATGTGAGATCGAAGATAACTGACTTGTATAGATGTAAGCCAAAATCAAAAGTATCCTAAATATACCGCAAAATTCGTTTGAGAGCACCCATATATTCCTCCTTTGGATCATGCATATGTAAACAGATCTGCTGAACAACATATGAGATATCTGGTCTCGTAAAAGTTAGATACTGGTAAACTGCGGTAATGTGTCGGATCACCATAGGAAGACCCTGAAGAGTTACTCAACTTAGCCTTGGTATCCACTGGTGTAGGTGATGACTTACATGAAGACATGTCGGCTCTGACAATTATCTCCTCAACATATACCCAAAAATAATCAAGGGACTCAAATCCTTCATAGCAAATTCAGATGCATGTAGGGAAATAATTGACTGGCGAAGAGAGACCGATGATATTGTGAGGATGATGTCATCCACATAGAGAAGAAGGTATTTCATGTTATTCCCTTTCTGATATGTGAACAAAGACTGATAAGCTTTACTATGTGAGAAACCCAATGTGAAAACAAATCCAACAAACCTGTTATACCATGCTCGGGGGACTTGTTTTAGACCATATAGTGATTTTTTCAACAAGTGGGAATAATCAGAATTAATAGGATCTCAAAACCCCAAAGGTTGGTACATGTACACAGTCTCTTGTAGGTGTCCGTGGAGGAATGAATTCTTTACGTTCAACTGATGGATAAACCATGATTTGGACAGAGCTAATGTGAGAACTGTCCGGATAGTTGTTGGCTTAACCACTGGGCTAAACGTTTCATCACATCCACTCCAATCTGCTGAGACTTGGAATCACAAATAAGTCGGGCTTTGTGCCGATCAAAAGACCCATCAGAATTCTTTTTATGATAAAAAATCCATATAGATCGTATTACTGCCACTGACTTGGGCCGAGGGAAAGGACGGGGGAACAGTGGGCTCCCTCATTTGGTTCGGCCCATTTTGGGCATTGGGTTGTACTGAGTTGGGGTTTGAGGGAGTAGTGATCTCCCTCATTTTGGACTGGACCAATCATATTTCATTAGTGGCATCTCCGTATGAAAATCTTTCACAGAAAACCCAAACGGATCAAAGTTAACAGAAATATTATTGTCAGTTGTGAAACGACGCACATATACCAAGTTTTTAATAAGTTTAGATGCATGTAAGACATTGGTTAACTGTAAAGGTGGGTAAGGGGGAGGGATTTTCGATTGCCCAATACCACGAATTGAAATTTCTTGTCCACTGCCAACCACAATATTTTTTATTACTACTCATATTAAAATAAGACGAGAGAGTACCTTGAGATATCGTCATGTGAGAGGTTGCCCCCGAGTCCATATACCAGTTGTCGTCGGGAACATTGAGAGTCATGGTCTGCATGACTTGCTCGATGTCTGTTGGAGCATAACTTGAGGGAGATGGTCCATGGGGTGAAAATGCTTGTTGCGGACGACTACCAAGAATTTTGGGTTGTCGAGCGGATGGAATTGGTGTGGCCCACTGTGCCATTGGGTACGGGTAGAGAGGGACATGCCACTGCTGTGGCTGCCAGCCCCACGGTGGGAACTATCCCTAGTGCCTGTTGTCGAAATTTTTTTGTTGCTGCCAGTGGGGTCGATTCTGCCCATGTTGGCCGCGGTTGTTGTCGCCACCGGATTATTGTCCGCCACCACGACCTCGTCCCTTTCCACAATTATTTTTTCTTTGTTATTGTTGCGATTTTGACCCCATTTTGGTCCATTGTTGTTGCAATTTATACCACTACACGAACCAAAATTTTGAGGCTAAAATCATCGACATACATGTTCATGGAAAGGAGGGCGGTGCTGGCATTGTTTGCCGCCGTCACCGCCTATTTTTGTTTTCGAATTTCTTCAAGAATCAATCTCGAATGAGCCTCATAGAATGGAGGTAACAAGTTACTTTGTTGAATGAACGTAGCAACACCTCATATTATTCATTCAAATCCGTAATTAATGGGAAAAGTAACGTTTGATTCGTCACCGGTGCACCAATATTTGATAGTTGATCGGCAAGTATTTTCAACTCCTGACAATATGCAGAGACGTTTGAAAAATCATTCAATTTGACATTGGTGAGTTGATTTTCTAGATAAACCGCCCGAAAGATTTTATTATCTTGTAATATATTTTGCAAACGCTCCCATGCTTGTTGCACCGTCGAATCTGATTTTATTATGCTGTGCAAAAGATCATTTGATATGGTGTCGTAAATCCATTGAATGACTATAGCATTCAAGCGGAACCATAGTGCCATATATGTGTTTTTCTCCGTGTCACCGGATTGAGATTTGAGAGGTAGAATATGATCGATGACTTGATATGCTCGCAATGGATTTTGAATAACTCCGCCCAAGATGAATATTGTCATTTTTTCATCTCAATAATCACAGGGATTAAATTCTTGACCTTGTTCACAGCAAGAACGAGATGAAATTTTTGTTAGTCAGGCATTGTGGGAGGGTATTGCAAAAACGCGAGAAAGAAAAGAGGTAGAGTTTTTGGCAGAACCCTAATTAGGGTTAAAGGAAAAAACGCTAGGATTTTTGGAAGAAAAAACCGAAGATGAAAGGAAGGGTTTCAGCGGTGGGGGGTGGGGGGTGGGATAGGGGTGTCCGGTGGCTTAGTGCTAGGGTTTGGTTAAGTTTTTGCTCTGATAGCATGAAGGAAATATTTTTCGTTATGATTTCATTCCATAATGTCATCTTATATTCAAGTACAAGCTTTCATTTAGATTTACAATTAAAGTAGAATACTATGAATATTTACCCCTAAATATAAATTATTTATATTGATTACGAAAATAATTAAAGATTATTTCCTAATCTATCATCTACGAATAACTTGACAAAGAAACATCAACTAGTCTCCATTACGACCTTTCTGCCGTCTCGTTTGATAGTTGATACACCATTCTAAATCCACAAACATATCATATTTTTTAGTAGTACTTAGTAGTTTCCAATCTTAAATATGTTGGTTTCCCGTGAATTCGAATTAGTCGAGCCGTGGATACAGGTGAGAACCAAAAAAATAAAATTGCTCTCGTATATAGTGATATATAATTCTATATGAATCATTGGTTAACATCTTACACACGTAAAAATATTTAAAAGAAAGTACAAGAAATCTCCTTCGTAAATCAATTACACAAAAATAACATTTGAATCAAGATAGATTAGTCGAAATTCAAACGTTTAAACTATTAGTTTTGTACTAATACTAATTTATATATTTATTAGTATTTTAATAATCATAATATATGAATTGTATATGTAACTATATACTTCAGTACGGTATTTAGTATTTATGTATTTTTTATTAATATAAAATATCATACCAAATATCAAACTTTAAAAAAAATGCATATCAAATACCATAATACTAAAACCGCGATATAAAAAATCCCGATTTCGATATAGTAATGGATACCTACCATACCATGCCCACCCTAGTGGGATCATACAAATAATGTCAACCATTAAAAAACATCTCACTAAGAAATAAAGTAAAAGTATAAATATTACTATAATAATTTTGAAATAAAAGAAAAATTAATTTCTTTTTATTGATCTTTTCTAGGCGGATAAAAAAAAGAAATTAGTGCCAGCAAATTTGGGAGAGAAAGCGTATTTATGACAAAATACTATTTCCCCATCTCATATTATTAAAATTATCTGTTCTAAATTTCTTAGTCAATTTTTAAAAATAAGATATAATTAATTATTATTTTTTACTTTATTCTTTTTTATTTATAATTTTTTAAATGGCGTGTAAAAAAAAGTGGCTAAATAATATGGGACGTAGTAACTACTACGGACCATAGTATTATTTCTAAGAGATTCGCGAAATAAATAATCAACTTATAGTAGTGACAGCAAAGCACAGCGATCTCTGCTCGAACCACCGAAAAATGGAGTCTCTATTCCGATCATTGACCGGCGCAAACCCTAACCCATCCGACTACGAAGAAATCGAATTCTGGTCAAACCCTGAACGAACCGGTTGGCTCACAAAACAAGGCGAATACATCAAGACCTGGCGCCGTCGATGGTTCATTCTTAAACAAGGTAAACTTCTCTGGTTCAAAGACCCTTCGTCCGTCACACGCGCTTCTGTTCCGCGTGGAGTTGTCTCTGTTGCTGAATGCCTAACTGTTAAAGGTGCTGAAGATGTGATTAATAAGCCTTTTGCTTTTGAGTTGTCTACTAGTCGTGATACTATGTATTTTATTGCTGATACTGAGAAGGAAAAAGAGGAATGGATTAATTCTATTGGTCGATCGATTGTTCAACACTCGCGGTCTGTTACTGATAATGAGGTTGTTGATTATATGTGAGTTGCATGTCCTATAATTCTTTGTTCTGTTTTTATTTTTTCATGTTGTATTTACTGGTTTATATGAAGGTTTCGTTTGGTTTGTATGAGTTTATGTTCAATGCAAAAGTTATATTTTCAATTATAGGTTTAATCGTTTGATATATCATTCGTAATTTGGAGCTCGAATTAAATAGATATAGAGGATTCATAGAGCCGACCACAAATATGTTTGGGATTGAGGTGTAGATGATTGATTGTATTAGTTGAATTTCATTCATAGGGTTAATTGTGCGATGTGAGCAAGTGCTATTCGGTAACTTTTTTGTTTCATTTGTACGGATAACTATACCATGAGATGAAGATACGAATTTCAATACTTTGCTTATGTACAACTACAAAGTACCAAGCATTCTAATTGGATTAGATTAATATCGGATTCTTTGTCAGTCATTCATTGAATTGAATGATAAATAACTACTAGTAAGGGAGACAAGCGATTTAGTAACGGAAAATCCAATATTTGAAAATTGTATCAAGAATGACCAGAAAGGTGGAAGGAAACAAGACAATATATGATTTGGTCATTATGAACAAATCCAAACTCATTGATCAGTCTAAATTTTCCTTTTTCATTGAGTAGAGATAAGAGTTTGAATTTCTATTTGTCCATATCCTGTCGGTGTGAGCCCTTGGTTAATCTAATAGGGAACTAATTTCACTCGTAGATGAATACTACCTTCATGACTATCGGATTCTAGTTCTATGTTATCCTTTTGAAGTGTATAAAGGTGGTCTACATAAATTATATCCGTCACTGGAGAAGGGCAACTTGCGTTGCCAGCCACTGCACTAAAGGGAAGAGAAAGATGATTAGAAAACGACGAACAAAGAGATACATCAGTTACTTTTATTTGAAGCAAAAGTTCCAAATAATTGATTTCAGGCTCTATTCTCTCTTCAATCTTCACCAGTAGGGCAACCTATTATTGCTTCTAGTACCAAGAAACTTCTCTTATAGCCTGTATTCCCAACTCTACCTATGTAATATTCATTTTATCCTTGAAAATTGTGCCATTCGTGAACTCCAATTTATAGTATAGTCTATTATGTTTGGACCAGAAAACTTCGTCCCTGGATTTAATCAACTAACTTGTACGCGTCCCGGGTTTGCCTCACCTGATCAGGTAATCCCATTTTGAGTTTCAGATCATCTTGAAATGGTTAAACAACTTATCTCTTTCCTGTAAGCATACCCAGTGAAATGATATTGTGGCTTGTACATCCCCTTGTTCTGATGCCTCAGAACTATTCCATACTCCGGAGATTTGAAAAATCATCACTTTGATTTCATGCAACAGAGTGAACTACTGAGCTCATTTTCTTACCTTCATATTTTTCATTGAGAAGTTAGAGCTATGATTATGATTAGGATAATTTGTCAGGGACAACCTTTTATATATGACTTTTTGCGAGAGACCACCTTTTAAAAAATTTTGGACAATGTCAGACCTTAATAGTTTTTTTTGTTGCGAGAAATAACCTTTAACAGAAATGCCTATTTTTCGTTCATTAATTAACTCCCCTTATTTAAAAGGTCAAAAATACCCCCGTCTCCTCCCCTCTCCCAAAATCCGCCACCGCCGCCCTTCGCCAGTAAACCAGAGATCCGGTGAATCTCACCACCATCACCTCCACGCCCCGTCGCCTTACCACCCTAGACCAGCACCCACATAACCCATCAGCCGCCACTCCAAAAACCCTCACAACCACCGCCGGACAGCTCAGAGCTTCGGCGAATACCCACGCCCCCGTCGAACCTCACCCCCACTCAAAACTCACTTCCCCTCTCCCCCTTTTTTGCGCAGGAAAATACTCCGGCAACCTCCATTGCTTTTGCTCTATTTATGGCTAATATTAGATTGTTATTTTACATTTTTGGGTTTGTTGTTTTTATGTAGTTATAGTTGCTATTGCGATTTTGCTTGCTAATTTTGCTACTGATTTTGCACTTTTCTAGCAATAATCACTGTTCCGGTGAACCGCTGCGACATTCACCACTACTACTGCCTACTGTTGTTTTTGCGCCTTTTTGACCTCCGGCGAGTATGTTTTTCGGACTTGCGTTGCTCCGGTATTTCACCGTTGAAGTAACACTACTCCGAATCCTCCGTTCCGGTGATCTATGCTATTGCTATTGATTTTACATTATGCCAATCCATCGGATACAACGTTACTTTGCTTTGCTGCTATTTTCTTGACTCTAACGTATTGGACTGATGTTGTGCGATTTTCGGTTTTTCCGGTGACCTTTCCGGGTTTTGGTACCTGTCGTCGGCTTGCTTTGCTTGTTGGGCATGATTTTTGGTATTTGGCCGGAGTTTTAAACTCCGGCGGATCTCTGGTTTACCGGCGAAGGGCGGCGGCATCGGATTTTGGGAGAGGGGAGGAGATGGGGTATTTTTGACCTTTTAAATAAGGGGAGTTAATTAGTTAACGGAAAATAGACATTTTTGTTAAAAGGTTGTTTCTCGCAAAAAAAAAAACTATTAAGGTCTGACATTGCCCAAATTTTTTAAAAGGTTGTCTCTCGCAAAAAGCTATATATAAAAGGTTGTCTCTGACAAATTATCCTTATGATTATGATTATTCGGGGACCATCTTATTGTGCTTAGTTGTGTACCTGGAGCTGTATGTCCTTTGGTTCCCTAAATATCAGTAGAGCTGAACTGACTCATGTTGTGTACCTGGAGCTGCATGTCCTGTGGTTTCCTTAATATCAGTAGAGCACTAGAGCTGAACTGACTTAAAGCTTTATCTGATTCTGATCCTGATCCTGAGAGGTTCTTGCCAAACGAAGTCACTTACATGGGAAATTGGGAATGGTGTCTGTGTCAATTTTTTTTTGCTTGGCTTATTGATCACAGGGATAATCAGCATTTCGAAATGGTTGTGATTATTCTCTTCTGAATGTGTCAATTGCATTTGACCCTTCTATGTGAAAAGGATTCATATTGCCGATCTCAACTAGTTTAGGATTGAGGCACGGTTGATTGATTTGACCCTGCTTTAGGTGCAACCAACTGTCTTAGCTGTTGGCATGAATCCTTGCACTCAAAATCTGTAGTTGAGCAAGGAGTTCATACCTTGACAAGATAGCTGTTTGAGACAGTCTTTACAGCTTGGCATTCAGCCATGAAACTTTGAGAGTACCTTAGTATAGGAGTTCAAAATGACCTTAGTATATTGCCTAAAGAAGGCGTGATGTGTTTTTCCCCCCTTCACCTTCCTAGTTTAGTGCAGCAAAAGATAAATAAAAGTGAGACCCAGAATTGAAAAAGGGATACAACCCTAAAGCATTCTGCTGCTAGCCTTCTTAGTATTTGAGCTGTGCATGACTTAAACTGCAGCTCTGGCCTCTACAAGATTTCAGTTACCAGATAGCTCAAGCTGAAGGTGCCAACTGAAAATGGTATCTCTCCTGAGAATTTTTTGTTTCTATCTAAATACTTTGCACCTTTAAAAGCCTTTGAATTGACGCTGAAATGCTGCTCCACCAAGGAGTTCTTACCTGTCTTAAACATTCAAGTTGACGAGGTTTAAAACATCACTAGGTATTCACTCTCCCAAATCGCTGCCTTCTGTATATTATTATTACCATGTCAGATTTGTTGATTGATTAACAGCGGAGGCTTACTGATCACAGTGATAATCAGCATTACGGACTATTTTTCTTATACTGTTTGTGATATGTCACTCTTGTTTCTGATGCATCAAATGAGGAGAAAGCTCCTCTATTTGTAAAAGATCAAAATGTGGCTTCCAAGAATCATATAAGAGAAGTTTCAATTCTCCTCCACAAGTACTATTACGTATCATTTATTTCCAGGCAAAAGGTTCTCATCCAAGTATATTTATAGGCACATGTCCATTACCATCTAGTAAATAGGATGGACCCCACTTAGTGTATATCATGACAAGATGCTTAGCCTAATTTAGGAAGGAAATACAGATCAGCGAAAGTGTATGATTGAAAATTCACAAGATTGGAGCAAACTTGCAGGAAATTTAGAGAAGGAATTTAACTATTTAAATGGGTGAGCTCCTTCCAATTAATCTATGAGTAGGAATTTAACTACATAAAGGAAGTCACAGGAAAACAGAACACTACAACATGTTATCGCTTCGATTCTCACTTCCTCCTTCCAATATTAAACTTACCAACAGAAACCAATATAAGTTTCGCAAAAAATGTTCCAAAGTTTTTGCAACTACTACTAGTTCCAATATTAATGCAGCTGGAGAAGTGGCACTTCCAGAAGGCCTCGAGCATGTTGTGGTGATCATGGATGGTCACAGAAGGTGGGCAAAACTGAATGGTTTGACTGTAAAGCAAGGTCACCCTGCCGGGAGAAAACTTAAAAGTCCTCACTCGCCTTTGTAGCAAGTGGGGAGTCAAAGTTCTCTGTGTGTGTGCATTTTCTACTGAAAATTGGATTCGCCCCAAAGTAAGTCATTCTTTTAATTAACTAACTTTTAAAATGAAAATAATTACTACTCCTACTATCTTTTATGGTCGATCTATCAAGCATGTTGAATCATCATGAAAATAAATTAGATAAAACGTAATAGAATATCACACTCTACCTCCCAAGGTATGGGTAAGGTCCACGTACACTCTATCCTCTCCAGACCTCACGTTGTGAGATTTCACCGGGTATGTTGTTATGGTTGTTGTAATAGAATATCGCAATGAATACCGTTAATTTGAAGCAAGATGTATGGATTTCAGAGAAAGTGATCACTCCTTTTCTAACAACAATGGAATTTATATAAGAAGTGATTCATATGTCTGATTTAGGGACCATAACCATAGTACATTTGTAATTACGCATAATATATGTCTAATTCATCGTGATCTCTACCCAATAGTCTCAAGATAAAAATCATCAAGGTTCTATTTTATCTGTTAACAACTCTAAACTTGAGTGACGCAGGAGGAGGTTGACTTTCTCATGAAGTTGTTTTTATAGCGGATAAGCTCACACGAAAACTTGGCTGAGCTGTGGACAAGCTTATTCTATGCTGTTTACTCTTTTTAAATGACTATTGATCATCTTACACTTGTAAGAAAGGTTTTAAAAAAATTCCCTCTCCGATGTTTAAGTTTGTCTTAACCTTTTGGATTAATTAAGAACTTATGTTACCGTCTTTGATCAGAGTCCTAATTAAAGGATGAATGAGCGGGTGATTGCATAGTGGTAATAGTATAAAATATAGACATTCTAGATAAAGTTCTCAATTTTAACTATGAGTACTCATCTCCGCTAATATTGGTGAACAAGTTTTCTCAGTACTATATTTATTTATTTGGTTTTCCCCTCAACAGATTCGAATTCATGTTGAGATCAATTATACCGTACTTAAATAACAGACTATGTCTAATTAAATAATATAGAGCACACAACCACTATCAAACAAAAAATAAAATGAAGTTATATCACGTAATGATGTTTTTGTATCTTTTTTTGTTTTTACATAATTAGCGGAACTATAACTTCTGTAAGAAATTATACATTATCAGTGTAAGAAAATTGAACGCATTATTTTACGTGATAGGAATGATATACGTGAAGCTCTCACCTTGGTAGAGGAGAAGACAAAATCTAATTCGAGACGATAGAATAGTGTAGTTTTTCTTGGTTGGAGATTTCTCATTAATGCACTATATATAGATGTTTACAATTACAAAACCTAATTGGAGAATGATCTCCACTTTACATAATTACACTGAAATAATAATTACAGAATATATGAAGAATATTTACTTATTCTGTATCACACCCACTCAGTTGGAACGGGAGGAGGACGAACGCTCAAACTGGATCTGAAGCCAAGGAACAACTGACGAGGAAGTTCCTTAGTAAATATATATGCGTACTGATAGGAAGAAGGAACATGTAACACCCGAACATGACCATGACAACCTTCTCACGAATAAAATGAATATCCATCTCAATATGTTTGGTTCACTGATGCTGAACCGGGTTATTAGACAAGTAAACATCAAATATGTTATCACAATAGACAAGAGATTCCTTACGTAAGGAACAATGAAGCTCTAGAAGAAGATTTCTGAGCCAACAGATCTCGGCAACAACATTCACAACGCCTCTATATTCTGCTTCTGCACTCGAACGAGAAAGCGTGGTTTGCCATTTGGCAGACCACGAGATGAGATTATCACCCAAAAATACACAGTAGCAGAAAATAGATCGACGTGTGTCTGGACAGCTGCCCCAATTGGTATCAGTCTGGTTGGTGCAGATGGATAAAGATGTAATTCGTAGTCAATAGTACCTTTAACGTACTGAATGATACGTTTAAGAGCGGTAAAGTGAGGCTCCCTGAGAGCATGCATGAACAAACACACTTGCTGAACGACACATATAATATCGGGCCTAGTGAAGGTAAGATACTGAAGTGCACCAACAAGACTCCTATAGAGAGAAGGATCGAGCACCGGATCCCCATCATTGACACTGAGTTTCGACTTCGAGTCGATTAGAGTGGGCATGATCTTGCAGTTTGTATTTTAGCACTGTAAACAATTTCTTCAGCGCTGACACAGGAATATTGCATTTCCGGATCTGGTCATTGAAATTTCCAAAAAATAACTCAACATACACAAGTCTGCCATAGCAAATTCGAATTTGAGCAGGGTACTTATCTCGTGTTTCAGCACATCAGATGAGGCAGTCAGAACAATATCATCATTGAGTGACCAAGTAATATGGGTCGGAGGGAATAGATGATTTCTTCCTATCTATCAAACATCGGTGGACAATGCAAGCTAGTTCATGGGAAATCGCAGGTACCCCATGAAATTAATTGAAGTCGTATATAAAAAGAAATTGCATACTGCTAGTATATATAACTTTTAAGTCCTCTTTTTCAATCAATTTGGTACCCCACAGAAAGACAAGTGAACTCGATATAAATGGCAGAATCAAATGTCACTCAGTAGTATCCTACCATCCTTGTCACATATCACATAGCATTCACAATTCCAAAATGGAGCTTCAAACTACTTTTGTTCATTCAAACTCTCTTTTTCCTGTCATTCCATAGCAAGTCATAGCACTTTCCTCCCTTTCGATACTCCTTGACATGTCTTACAACTTTCTGAGTGGTCCCTTGCCTGTGGAAATAGGTAACCTGACCAATCTTGGTGCACTTCACATATCCAACAACAATTTGTCAGGTGAAATTCCACACACACTGGAGAGTTGTTCATCCCTTGAAATACTCTACCTGCAAGGGAACTTCTTTGAAGGAAAAATTCCTCCTCTGAATAATTTGAAAAACTTTCAGTATCTTAATCTTTCATGTAATAACTTGCTAGGCAATAGTCCTAAGAGTATCGTCAAGCATGTTTCTTTACGGAATCTCAATTTGTTATTTAACAACCTTGATGGAGAGATGCCAGCTCAAGGTGTTTTTGCTGATGCAAGTAGAATTCAACTGACGGGGAATATGAATCTTTGTGGGGGAATCAAAGAGCTGCATTTGCATCCATGTCTTATGCATGCAAATAAAAGACCCAAGAAGCACATTGCCCTCATTTTAGTGCTGGCACTGGGTGTTATTGCTGCATGTCTAACTTTATTGCTGCTAGTTTCATTTTGCTACGTAAAAAGGTGAAGCAGAGGACTAGTTCAGCATCTTCTTTAAGGGAGGGATACACCACAGTTTCCTATGAAGATCTCTTAAATGCAACTGGTGGGTTCTCTCCAGATAACTTGATAGAATCAGGAAGTTTTGGCTCAGTTTACAAAGGAAGTCTTTCTCCAGAAGGAACATTTATTGCAGTAAAGGTACTAAAACTTGAAAAAAGGGGTGCTTCGAAAGCTTTTTGGCTGAATGTGAAGCCTTAAGGAACATAAGGCACCGGAACCTGGTGAGGATTGTAACTGTTTGCTCAAGTGTTGATTTTGATGGCAGTGAATTCAAAGCTCTGGTTTATCCATTAATGGAAAATGGGAGCCTAGATGAGTGGTTGCACCCAAAGGAGGGACAGATGATGCAGAAGAGATTGAGTTTCTTACTCAGATTGAACATCACAATAGATGTGGCTTCGGCATTGCATTATCTTCACAGGCAATGGCATACACCTATAGTGCACTGTGATCTTAAGCCAAGCAATGTTCTTCTGGAAAATGATTTGACCACTCTTGTAAGCGATTTTGGTTTGGCAAAGTTCCTGTCTGACTCGAGTCAAGATGCTGATGTAAATCAGTTCAGCTCAGTTGGGATTAAAGGCACAGTAGGTTATGCTGCTCCAGGTATGTACTATAGTGGAGATCTTAGTCTATACATTGTCTGAACCCCCTTTTGTCTCCACAAGACCATAATATATTAACAATTTAGTTCTGCAATTTATACTTTCTTAAGAGACTCCGGATGCTCCTTGTCCTAAGCCCTAGGCATCCGGTTATCTTTGCAGATCTCTACCTCCTGATTTTGTGCTATTGATACTTACAACCAGAGGCAGAGGCAGCCTTAGTTCAATAGGTTCAACAGAATCTAGTATTTTCGACAAAAATATTGATAAATATGTGAAAAACTAGTAAAATTTCAATACATATTAAATTTTGAACCTATAATCTCAAAGGTCATGGGTTCAAGCCGTGGACACAACCTATTGTGTGAGGTAAAACTGCATACAATAGACCCTTGTGGTCCGGCCCTTCCCCGGACCCCGCGCATATCGAGAGCTTAGTGCACCAAACTGCCCTTTAATCTCAAAAGTATGAGTTCAGTTCTAAGAACCTTAGATATTGAATCCATCAAGTTTAAATTCTAAATTTGTCCCTTGCTTACGATGTCTCTTCTCTTACATAATTCCTGACTAGTCATAGTTTTTCTAAGGACCTGAATAAGTTGTTCCAGCTTTTGGGGTATTTAACATAACTAATAATTCTCTATTGAAAAATTGATACAAGTGATCTGTGTAGCTCAAGTATTTTTTGACAAATATTTAGGATGTCTAATTTAACTATGAAAACCTTCTCGATAATACATCAAATTATGCAGAATATTGCATGGGTGGTCAAGTATCAAGTCAAGGAGATGTCTATAGCTTTGGGGTACTTTTATTGGAGATTTCACGGGGAGAAGACCTACCAGTGAACTATTTGAGGAGAATGAAAATCTTCACAGCTTTGTCATGCATTGCGTGGTCAAGTGATGGATGTTGTGGATCAATCTGCTTTATACGAGAAAGAGCCAGGGGATCTTATGGATATACTCAGCTGCAGAAGTGACTTCACAAGTGAATTTGTTGAATGCTTGGTTTCTATTCTTACCACTGGAGTTGCGTGTTCAGAGGAAACTCCACTAGCCAGAATGAACATGGGGCGAGTTGTTTTGGATCTCATTTGCACCAGAGACAAATTGAGTGGAATCTTAGTTCATTCAGAGAAAGTGAACAGATCAAGAAAAAAGTGAAATGTGATGTACTTGAAGGTTTGCAACTGGGTTTATTTCACTACGCATCTCCAACCTCCTCTTCCACTGGAAAAGGGATCCATCCAGTACCATTGTACAATTTGACCTATGGTAATAGCTTTAAGTACATCACATTTCACATTTCAATTGAGGTCCAGGGTATGACCCTTTCTTATTTTACTTCGCATCAACGTGAATGTTATATTACTCAGAAAAATTAAGAATCATCTACACAGCATGCTTATTCTCAGTTTGGTGGCTTTACATTACAGTTCATGTCCCGGTGTTTCTAGTCTGCATCATGTTTCATCTGCATGCTAATTAACAACATATCTGCAATCATCTGCACGTCCTACCTGAGTCCTGAGCTATTAATTACATAGGGAGGCAACATATAAAAAGTAATATCCCCTTTCTATAGTTCACTATGTAATGAATTCTACAACACTTACCAGTATTCTTTACATGAGCAATTACCCTCTTTAAAATGATGGAAACGGTAGCGATCCCTCAATAGTATTTCTCGATCATAAAGCTTGGAGAGAAGCTTGGCAACCGCGTGGCAGTCCCCACAAACACGTAAATTCTTCACGATACGAATTGGTTGAGATGGAGCCACACTGATAAGTCCAAATGCCATCGCTAGCTTCTCACTGTGAAGATTTAGCGCTTGCTCCTGCATATCTTCTTCTTCGACAAGTTGCAGTATTTGGGACTTGTTGGAAACGTAACCTACAAACTTCAGTCTAGCTGCAATCTCATCCAATTTTGAATAGATTTTCTGCGACTGAGGGTGAGTATTATCTCCCACTAGAAACTCGTGAACTATTCCGTGGACCTCAATTGAGCTACAACCTGGTTCTTTCTTCAATCCACATTCTCTCATACGCTTCCTTAACATAGAAACCTCGTGCCATTTCCCTGATTTTGCATAGATATTGGATAGGAGTATGTAGGCACCATGATTCTCAGGTTCCAACTCAACTAAATGGTTACAAGCCTGTTCAGCTAGTGCAAGATTTCCGTGTAATGTACATGCCCCAAGCAGAGCACCCCAGACAGATGGACCAGGAGTTACTGGCATATTCTTTATCAGCTTCACAGCTTCTTCCAGTTCACCTGCACGACCAAGTATATCAACTAAGCAAGCGTAATGTTTTACCCCTGGCACAATTCCATAAACGTTCTCCATTTGGTTAAATATTGCCCGCCCATCCTCCACCAACCCTGAGTGGTTGCAAGCACATAATACGTTGGTGAATGTAACAGAATTAGGTTTGACATTGTTTTCATGCATTTTCAAGAACAAACTTATTGCTTCCCCTCCACGTCCATGCATTGCCAAGCCAGCAATCATAGCACTCCACACAAACACATCTCTCACGTTGACTGAATTGAACACATCAAGTGCTTTCTCCACATCCCCACACTTGGAATACATGTCGATCAATGCAGTAGTGAGGTGACAATTTAATTTTATTCCTTGCTTCTTTATATACACATGGATCCACCCACCTAAATCAATTGCACCCAACTGAGCACACGCAGATAGGGTACATACAAGCGTTACCTCATCAGGTTTTGCCTTCTTGATGAGCTGCAACTCATTGAAAACAGCTAAAGCCTCCTTCGGTTTACCACTCTGCTCATAAGCTGAGATAAGAGCATTCCAAGAAGCAATGTCTTGGCTAGGCATGGTATTTAAAACACTTCTTGCCGCATCAAAATTTCCCGCCCTTGCATACCCAACAAGCATAGTTGTCCAAGAAACAATATCCTGCTCCTCCATCTCGTCAAACAATCTGTCTGCATCCTCGATGCTCCCACATTTCATATACATATCAAGAATCGCATTACTTAAAATTAAACTCTCCCTAATCCCATTCCTCTCGATAAACGTGTGCACCCATCTACCAAGATCCAAATCCAACTTCTTACCACAAGCAGACAAAACCGCCATCATTGTCACATCATTAGGTCTCACATTCTCCACCTCCATCCTATAAAACATACTCAACGCCTCGTCTTCATAACCCCCTTCAGCAAAACCCAACATCATTGTATTCCAAGAAACAACATCCTTTGTCTGCATATTCTCAAATACCAAGTATGCACCATCCAAACAACCACAATTAGCATAAAAATGAATCAAAGAATTAAGAACAAAGATATCAAGACCAACCCTCCCCCCCTTAACTACCATCCCATGAAGCGCTCTACCAAATCCAAAAGCTTTCATCTTGGCAGATGCTTTGAACACAAATGGGTAAGTAAATTTACTGGGAAACTCATGACCCTCACAAAGCATATTAACAAATATCAAGAGACTTTGAATTGGGTCTTGGCTAGAAGAATAGGCACGAATAAGCGCATTCCAAGAGAAGAGATTTGGTTGAGGAATTTTATCAAACACTTTGTGGGCATATTCGAGACTAGAGAAATGCGATAGAGCAGATGCTTCGATTAGTTTACTAGCTGAAAAAGGGTCGAAGAAGAGCCCAGTACGGAGCATGCGAGCATGGATTTGTTTGAGCGGTTTGATGTTGTGACATTTATCAATGAGTAAGATTAACGGGTGATTTTCGAAATACCGGTCGTTAATGACAGTTTTGGAAATCGGGTTCGGTTTTGGAAAGTGTTGGTGACGTGGAAGGGGAAGAACCTGGGTGTATGGAGTTGCCATAATCTCCTCAGCACTTCGTTTGCTCCTTTTGTTTTCTATACTTGTAATTAATAATAATAGCAAGAGATAATGGTAAAAACAAATTTGAAGTATTTAATTTTTTTTACAAGTTTTTTAATTGAACTATCACTAACTATTTATCAAAACACAGCTCGAAGCTGATTAGATCAAGTGTTTGAATTCAATCTCCGAAAAACGCGTACTGTAAGCTTAATTAGCCAATAAAATTTCGTTCACATGGTAGCTGACTCATTAATTTCGAAGCGTGTTTTAATAAATAGTTAGTGATAGTTCAAGTAGGAAACACAAACACTTAATAGTTCAAATATAAAACTCGCAAAAATATATTACTTTAGGTGTGTTTTTGACAATTAATATCCCTTACTTATTTAATTATTTCTTTAATTATCCGCTTACAGTGTCATTTGACGTTATTTTTAAATAAAAGAATAGTGTACACCACGCCTCATCAGATTCTAGTCGAGTTGTATTTTGATAAATCGTTGGTGGTAGTTCAGGTAGAAAATGCAAACTCTTGATAATTCAGGTAGAAAACTCGCAAAAAATTATACTTCAGTTGTGTTTTTGACCATTTACCTCTAAATTAAATAAAAAAATCTCTTTCTTTCTTAATAAATCAAATTGTATCACATAAATTGAAACGAACGGGATATTTATTTTCCAAATATTCTTAAAAGGAAATCATCTAATAAATTAAAATAGCATTTATAATTGATTAATAATTCTTTAAAGTGAACACTCTCATCTTTACACCCTCCTTCCCAGCAAATCTCCCATAAGTGAAGCTTGTTGGCCAAAGCAGTGATTCTTGTTGTATTTATATGGTGATTAAATTATAGGTTACACTTATAGTAAGAGTGATCACTGAAAATCAAAATTAGCCAAAAATCTGCCATCTTTTTCTAGTTTTATACACTAGTGAAATACTTATACCCAAGCTTTCTTTTTCTCCATTAGCTAGGTTCCCAATTGAGTGTGGCGAGAGAAAGAGAACAAAAAATTCCTTAACATACCCTTTCATCCGACACACCCATCTTGTTAAAATACAGTTAAACATGTTTTTGTAGTATTAATTTCTTCTTTCCAACACCACAAATTGATGAAAAATAGTAAATGAATTACATTTCTCACAACTGATCGTGTATTATTATTCGAAAACATTGTTACTAAATCAATTAGATTGAACTGCAACAACTTACACACAATCAGTTAAAATCTAGTTGATTTATGTAGTATACTAGATGAACCAAATCATGTAACTAGTACCCAAGGAGTTTCATGTTTATTTCTTACAGTAGTCAAATGCTAGTGCTAGTATATATTTAATAGTACTAGTAACAACTAACAAGAGAAAATTCAATAGGATACATATTTTGAACTATGATTAATTCAAATTATCGAAGTTCTTGAGTACATTAGATTTTTTGTCCTCCATAACGTCTTTGTCTTGGCTGAAACGAAATTAAAGCCTCGATGAAATCAGCTTCTTCCATGTCAGGGAACAACTTATTCACAAAATAGAATTTGGTATAAGCTAATTGCCATAACATGAAGTTGCTAACTCTTTCCTTTCCACTTGTTCGAATTAATAAATCAGGTTCAGGGAATTCGGAGCAATGAGTTTCCAGTTCTTGTTCAAAGAGGTTTTGGTTAATGCATGTCTTCCACTTCTATAAGTCCATTGTTTACTTTAGTGGCAATGCTTTTGGTTGCTTGTAGAATATCATATCGTCCACTGTAGTTAAGTGCTATTATGACATGCAATCCCGAATTAGACTTCGTCTTCTCCTCTAGCAGAGTGACAGCTTCACGCAGAGACTTGGAAATGATTGATTTGTCCCCGATATAGGACAATCGCCTATTATCCCTATCATATACAGATTCAGACAAACTTAAAGTTTTTAGTACTAAACTAGCTACTCCGATCTCTCCGTCCTAATTTAAGTGTCTTACTTTCCTTTTTGTCTGTCTCAAAAAGAGTGTCTCTTTCTATATTTAGTAAGTTTTCCAAAGTAAGTTTAAGACCACAAGTGTATACGGTGGAAATCAGCACGACATGTGGTGTGGTTTAATTGTGAGGTCGAAGGGAGTAATAATAATGTGCACCCGATGTGAGTTGACTCGGGGTGAGGCGTCAGTAAGTCCGGGTGTTCGAGCAGGATCGAGTAGTGTCCGAATCATGTGACACCGACAGAAGGTCGAAGAGACTCAGCACGTAACCGTTCCGGGCATGACGTCTCCAGTTACTCCTTCTCATTAAATGAGTGTTATTCTCATTTAAGTGCATTAAATTAGAGATTGTTTCTTTAACGTCAATATCTTGTATTGTTAACTATAAAAGGGGCACAACCTTCATGTTGGAAGAGCATCTTATTCTCATTACATTGACTTGCACGATTTCATTGTAAACTTAAGAATTTAAGATACTCAAGCTCTAAATATTGGCTCGGTTTCAAAGCAATTCGGCTAAAGACCAGACCAATCTCAGGGATAAGTTTCAATCAAGTATCTATCAATTCAGGCTATTTCTATTGCTTATTATTTACATTTGCTTATTTATCTCCAATTATTTATTACGTTTGCTTACGAATCAATTCATGTATCCTTAAAATCACTTATATTCAACTGTACATTTTTTTGGGTAAATAGTTTGGCGCCCACCGTGGGGCTGAGGATAATAGTGGTGATTTGTTCAAACTCAAATTTCACTTGTTTCTTTCGAGATTTTGTGATTTTAGGTTAAAACTGATTGCTGCAGAATGACTAGTGACACTCAAGTTGAGGTTAACAACCATGATGACAACAACGGGGAAAATGGTGCTAACAACATCAATAAGAACAACGACATTTCGCCCGTTGATCCGTTGAATCTCAACCCCGTGATTTCACCCAAAGGGTCTATGAGGTCATGTCCAAAAACACCAGACGATGCAGAGGAAAAAATCAGTTTGGTTCGGATATTTCTCATGTTGAAGGAGCAACATGATGCAATAACTTAGTTGCAAAAGAAAAGCAGCGGAGCGAGTGTGGCGGATGAGCCTCGACAAGTCCACGATAATGATCTGGGCCGGAAAGAGGATCGGGTCGATGAGAATGCCAACGGTTCGGGGACTAATGAGTACTCGGAGGTTTTAAAGATACTCAAGGCCTTAACCAAATAGATTGACACTAATGAAAAAAGGTAGAAACTTACAACTCACGGATAGACCCGATTCCGGAAGCCCCTCCAATCTTGAAGGGACAAAACTCGAAGAGATATATCCAGCAATCATTTCCACCGAGTGTGGCATCGAAATTGATCCTAAAGAGGTTTAAAATACATGACCTCTCGAAGTACGATGGGATAATGGATCCATAGGAGCATGTGACGTCGTATACTTGTGCAATAAAGGGCAATGAAATGCATCCGGACAAGATTGAATCGATGTTACTGAAGAAGTTTGGTGAAACACTGTCTAAAAGAGAAATGACATTGTATTCTATGTTGAATGAAAATTCTATTAACTCGTTTGAAATGCTTGCATATGCTTTTATAAAGGCACATGTTGGAGCGCGAAAGATTCAAGCAAGGAAGTCAGATATATTCAAAATTACTCAGAAAGATACGGAGTTGTTGTGGGAGTTCATGTCGCGGTTTCAAAAGGAACAAATGCTTCTTCCACGGGTGCCAGATGAATGGGCAGCCGAAGCTTTCAACTAAGGGGTTGAATCCCAAGAGCTCTAGTACCTCGTTCAAGTTGAAGGAGAACTTGTTGGAATTTCCGATAATAACTTGGGCAGACGTGCATAACTGATATGAATCCAAAATCAGGGTGAAAAATGATCAACTCGAGCTTCCACTGGGATCAGCATGTCGGAACAATAATTTTGATAAATCAAAGGGGTAGTTGAGTCGGAGTCAAAATCTTCAAAGGATAGATATCAGCCCTACGAGGAACCGGAGAGGTCTAATTTTAGGTTGGATAGAGGTCGAAACAATTGAAATTTTTAGTCGGACAGATGTGATAGGCGAAACGATCAAAGGTCTACCAGTAGAGACTTGCAATTCAGGAATGATACCGACGGGTCTTCTTCCAATAATGTTGAGAACCCAAGATTATCTGAATATAATTTCAATATCGATGTTGTCGGATTCGTTTCGACTATTTGGCATACCAAGAAACAAGATGGACAAGACCAATCTGGTCAGATCTGACTCAAAGGGATCTAAGTTTGGTTTATGATTATCAACGAGCTCATGGTCATCGAACCGAGGGGACTATCGTCAATTGAGGGATGAAGTGACTCGATTGTTGAAAAATGGCCATCAGCGTGAGTTTTAAAGTGATCAAGCAAAGGGGAACTACATAAACAGAGTAGAAAGAAAACAAGCAGATCCAATCGAGCCCCAACATATTATCAACATGATTATTGGAGGAATGGACGTTCCAAATGGAGCGATCATGACGGCAAAAAAGATGAAAATGTCAATTACTCGGGAGAAAGATTCAGAGATTATGTGCCGGAGGGAATGATTTCCTTCAATGATGAAGACGCATAAGACATCATTCAGCCTCACAATGATACTTTGGTAATTTTTGTCTTTATCAATAAATTTCATATTAAGCGTATTTTGATTGATACAGGTAGCTCGACCAACATTATCCGTTGGAAAGTGGTAGAGCAGTTAGGGTTGTTGGATCAAATTGTGCCAGTGGCCCGGGTTCTCAACGAATTCAATATGGCAAGCGAGACTATGAAGGGAAAAAATACTCTTCCAGTTAATACAGCCGAAACAGTTCAGCAAATGAAGTTCTATGTTATCGAAGACAAAATGAGGTACAATGCGTTGTTTGGCTTTGGCAAGTCTTGGATACATGACATGAGGGTTGTGCCTTCGATGTTACACATAATGCTAAAGTTCCCGACCTCGGAGGGAATAAAAATAATTCATGGTAAGCAAGCAACAAGGGAAATGTTCGCGGTAGAAGAAACGGTGCAAACACCGAGAGAAGTGAAGGATTCAAGTAAAGGTAAAGAGGTTAAACAACAATCACAAGATTCGGGCCCTACGAGTCCGAAGGAAGTCAAGATTAACTTCGAGGATGAAGAAGATTATTTTTTTTGTCCTGAGGTCATTTGTGCTGCCAGACTCAGATGCCACAAAGTCAACCGTAGAGGAATTGGAGCAAGTCATCTTGTTCGTACATCTACCAGATAGGAAGGTATACCTGGGCACTAGGTTAACCCTGGAGCTCAAGCTTAAATTAATTGAATTTCCTAAAACTAACTCTAATTATTTTACCTGGTCCTATTTAGACATGACATGTATTCCACCAGAGATTACGACTCACAAACTGAGTTTGGATTTGAGCGTTCCCCCAGTAAAGCAAAATAGGAGTCCAATGGTCGAATTCAAGCATAAATTCGTCAATGAGGAAACAAAGCTTTTAAATGTAGGTTTCATCTAAGAAGTAAAGTACTCGGATTGGCTAGCTAACGTAGTGATCGTACCTAAGAAGGGTAATAAGTTGAGGATGTGCATATATTTTAAAATATTGAACAAAGAATGCTCGAAGGACTCTTTTCCATTGTCGTACATCGATCGAATGATTGATGCTACGACAGGACATGAAATGCTATTTTTTCTTGTCGATTACTCCGGGTACAACCAAATTTAGATGAACCCAGAGGTTCAAGAGAAAAAATATTTCATAACTAGGTACGAGACTTATTGTTATAATGTGATGTCATTTGGTTTAAAAAATACCGGGGCGACATATCAACGCTTAGTTAACCGCATGTTCGAAGATCAAATAGGAAACACAATGGAAGTTTACATTGATAATATGTTAGTTAAGTCCCTGGAAGCAGATGACCATTTAAAGCATTTGCAGTAATTATTTGATGTGCTCCGAAAATATATCATGAAGTTGAATCCTGAAAAGTGTGCTTTTGGAGTGGGCTCGGGAAAGTTCTTAGGCTTCTTGGTCTCAAATCGGGGAATATAGATTAATCCGGATAAGATCAAAGCCATCGAATAAATACCGGTGGTTCTTGACAATGTGAAAGCAATGCAAAGACTCTTTGGGAGGATAGCCGTTTTAAGTAGGTTTATCTCTCGGTCATCGGAGAAAAAATACTGATTCTTCTCTTTGTTGAAAAATAAGAATGACTTCGAGTGGACGCTGAAGTGTCAGCAGGCCTTGAGAGATTTGAAGAAATACTTGTCCATTCTGCCATTACTGCATAAACCGAAGGCAGACGAGTAGTTGTTCCTTTACCTGATAATATCCGAAGTAGCGATAAGCACAATGTTGGTTAGAGAATAAAAAGGTATGTAATTTCTGATTTATTATGTGAGTGTTTCGGTTAGAGAACCGAAATAGCGGTTCAACCAGAAGTCAACACATGTCCGAAGTGGCAAAATGATAAGATGTTGGTCAAATCATGTTAAAGGTTGAACGCTTCGTTTTCCCGCTTATTTGGGAGTAATTTAAAAGAAAGCTTACAAGAGAAGACACCAGAGGGATCATTTTCACTTTCCATCACTATAGTTAAACTTTAATCCGAAAAGTGTGCGGACTATCTTTATACGGTGGAAATTAACACGACACGTGGCGTGGTTTAATTGTGAGGTCGAATGAAGTAATGATAATGTGCACCCGATGTGAGTTGACTCAGGGTGAGGCGTCAGTATAAGTCTGGGTGTTCAAGAACTACCGAGTAGTGTCCGAACCAGGTGACACTAGGGGTGGCCAACGAGTCGGGGCGGGCCGGGGCGAGTTTGGGCGGGATCCGGGTAGGGCAGGATCGGGGTGGGACGGGATCGGGGTGGGGCGAGATCGGGGTGGGACAGGACTGGAGGGCCGGGACTATCGACCTTGGCTGATGTCCCGTCCCATCTGGAAAAGGAACCGGGCCGGGCGGGCGTGGTTTGGGCAGGGGTCAGGATTTTCATTTTTTTTTTTTTTGCACTTAATTTAAAAAAATAACATATATTATATATATGAACAACTCAATAATTGAACATGATAGTGTAATAAAAATATCCCAATGCTGTTTTTGTGCCTCTTATATTATTTAATATAAATATGATTTTTTTGGTAATACATATACAATTGTCAAAGTTACAACTTTGTGGTGTTGTTCAAAAGTTTCAAATGACATAGTAAAATTGTAATTAAATAAATTACCAATTTGAAAACACTTTTTCAAGTTTCTTCACAACGTCTTGTGGTTCTTCGGTTGAAATTGGTATTTGTTGGTCAAATTGCTCCAAATTGATCAAATGGGAACGTACATATCAGCAAAAGAAAAATAAAGAAAGGACAGAGATATTTCTACAGTTCCAAGACAGCAAAAGTCACAGGAACAATGAAATTGTTAAACAGTGGGTCCAGCCGTGTGGCCCATGTACCGTGTGAGGCCCTTCCCCTTTCCTTGTGTATTTGGTAAATATTAGACTTAGGTTTGTACTTTAATTAGGAGTGTAATATTACCATAATTGTAAAGTTAATCTTCAAATAGAATAGGAAGAGGATCTTTCTTGTAACTTGTATATATATGTCTTTCATTAATAAGAATAATCAAGAGATTATTTCTTACATTCTTTCATGGTATCAAGAGTCTAGGTTCTGTTTACCCTGCTTCCGCTCCTCAAAATTTCTTCTTCTTTCTCGAAATTTTGCCCTAAAATTCTCGATTTTTTGTGTGTGTTTCTTCTTTCACAAAAACCGAGTTTCTTCTCTTCCAAAAACCTTTCTCACAAATTCCTTTCTCTGAATCTTGTTGTTCTATTCCCTATGGCTGATAAGAACACTTTTCACCATGCCCTCACAGTTTTTAATATCAAGAATGTTCTTCCTATCGTTCTTGACCTAGAAAACGTTCAATATGGGACATGGACGGAATTATTCAAGATTCATGCTAAAACACATAAATTTCATCACCACATCATCCCTCCTCCTCCTTCTAAGGAGGATGATAAGGCGTCTACATCTAATGTGCCCACTCAAGAAGCAGACCCAGAATTATTGGACATGTTTGATTCCAAGGTTCTTCAATGAATTTATGTCACTATCTCCTTGGATCTCTTACAGATGATTATGGAACCCAACTCTACACCTATGACGGCGTGGAACCGTTTGCGTGACATATTTCAAGATAACAGTCATTCTAGAATTGTTATTCTTGAGCAGGAATTTTCGCAAGTGGCTATGACAAATTTTTCCAACGTCTCTTCTTTTTGCCAATGCCTCAAGGACTTGGCGGATCAACTTCGTAACGTGGGTTCTCCTGTTTCTAACAGTCGTCTAGTTTTCAGATGGTTACAGGCCTCAGAGGCCTATAATGGTGTTGCTTCAGTTATTCGACAGAGTAGCACCTTGCAAGAGTTCTATCAGACCCGTTTCATGCTTACATTGGAAGAAGTTGGCCTGACTAAGAAAGCATCGATTGGGAGTAGTCATGTCGGTATGGTGACTGCTTCCAATTTTTCTCCTTCCAATCCAGCCACCGTGACCCAAAGTCATAACAACTGAGGTGGTAAGAAAGGACAGAATAAGAAGAATAATGGCAAGAATCACGGTGGCAACAACCGACAACAGCAACATCAGTCGTGGAGCCCACAGGGCCCCCCTGGACAATGGCAGTGGGTCCCAACACCTCACAGCGTCGCGACTCTACCTTACAGCGTCGCGGCTCCACCTTACAGCGCCGCGACGCCTCAGTATCCGCCAGGATACTCGCCTCGGCCCAGCTTCTCCCCAGTCCAGACTCCTGGGTTCAGACTATCGTATGGGCAGTCTCAATAATCTAGTATACTTGTGCCTCGCCCCAATCCGGCTCACCACGCAGTGGGACATATTCAGACCGACATTGAAGCAGTGATGCACACATTTGACTTAACTTAACCGGACCCTAATTGGTAAATGGACACCGGCGCCACTACCCACATGACATCTGATCAAGGTACTCTCTCGTCTTATTCCAATTTGAGCACTAATCGTGGTATAACTGTTGGTAGTGACAATTCTATTCCAATTAAGGGTTATGGTCATAAAACCTTGTCCCCTCCTCGTCCACCACTTGTCCAGAAAAATATCCTTCATGCCCAAAAATTAATTAAAAATTTAGTATATGTCCGTAAATTCACAACTGATAACTGAGTTTCTATTAATTTTGATCCATTTGGATTTTCTGTAAAGGATTTCAAGACGGGGAGTCATCTCATGAGGTGTAACAGTGGGGGGGGGGGACCTATATCCAATCACACCAAGTCCAAGCGTCTCGCATCAAGCTATGTCATCCACATTTGCAGCTCTTGCTCTTTCCTTGTGGCATGCTCGTCTAGGTCATCCGGGGTCGTCTATTTTATCTTTTTAGATAGACATTAGTTTATTTCTTGTAAGGGTATGCGTAGTACTCCAATTTGTCAATCCTGTGCTTTGGGAAAAATTATTAAATTACCATTTATAGCTTCAAATTCTAATACTTCTATGCCATTTGAAATTATTCATAGTGATTTATGGACATCTCCGGTTCTCAGTTCTATGGGTCATCGTTATTATGTTCTATTCTTAGATGACTATACTAAAGATTTATGGTCGTTTCCAATTGCGAAAAAATCTCACGTTTTTTTCATCTTCATAAAATTTAGAGCCTTCATAAGAACGCAATTCGAACGAAAAATAAAAAATATTCAATGTGATAATGGCAAAAAATATGATAATGGAGAATTTAGGGAGTTTTGTGCTCAAAATGGGATAAATTTTCATTTTTCTTGTCCTCATACGTCTTCACAAAATGGGAAAGGTGAGCGAAAAATTCGTACCATTAATAATATTGTCCGCACTTTATTGGTTCATTCTTCTGTTCCTCCATTCTTTTGGTATCGTGCACTACAAATGACTATCGATCTCCTAAATATTCTTCCCTCTAAAGGCTTGACATATTCATCTCCTCTAAAAGTGTTATATAATAAGACTCCGTCATACACTCATCTTAGGGTCTTCGGATGCTTATGTTATCCACTGTTTCCATCCACTACAATCAACAAACTTCAGACACGTTCTACTCCTTGTGTATTTTTGGATTTTTCGTCAAATCACCGTGGTTATAAATGTTTCCTCTAAATGAATCATCATTAGTCGTCATGTTCTCTTTGATGAATCCCAATTTTCCTTCTCTAAAGTAGAAAAACTCGTGTCTAGTTCCTATGATTTTTTGGATGATGTTATCTCTCCCTATGTTCTCCGATATTTTTCAGGTTTGCCATAAAATACGCAGGTTCCCCAAAACCCGCCCTCAGCGCCGCGACGCCAAAACTCCTGCGAGCCTGCGAAGATTTCCGCGCCACCCCCGGCGAGTCGCGACGGCTTACTTCGGATATTTCTGAAAATTCCCAAATTTCACCCAATCCAGCCCAGAGTCATGGTTCAGTCACTCGTAGTCAAATGGGTGTTTTTAAACCAAAAATACATTTCAATTTAAATTCAAATATTCTTACATTACCCCGTAATCATGTGTCTGCTTTAAATGACTCTAATTGGAAAATTGTCATGACCGAGGAATATAATGCTCTTATTGATAATAAGGCGTGAGAGTTGGTACCCCGTCCATCTGATGTTAATATTATTCGGTCTATGTGAATTTTTGTTCATAAGGAAAACTCTGATGGTTCATTTGCAAGGCATAAGGCTAGACTTGTAGGTGATGGTAAGACTCATCAGGTTGGTGTAGATTGTGGTGAGACATTAGGCCAGTGGTCAAGCCGGCTACTATTCGTACTATGCTCAGCTTGGATCTTTCGAAATCATGGTCCATTCATCAGCTAGATGTGAAGAATGTTTTCCTACATTGTGATATTTGGGAGACAGTGTATATGCATCAGCCTTTGGGATTTAGGGATACTAGATATCCTAATCATGTCTGTCTACTGAAGAAGTCTTTGTATGGGCTTAAGCAGTCTCCACGAGCTTGATAATTCATTATTCGTATATCGTCGAGGATCTTCCATGGCTTATATTATGTTATATGTTGATGATATTATCTTGACTGTCTCTTCTGATACTTTGCGCAAGTCTATTATGACAATTCTCAGTTCTGAGTTTGCCATGAAGGACTTGGGCCATTTGAGTTATTTTTGGGGGCCGTAACTCGTCAAATGCAGTGGATTGTTTTATCACGAGAAAGTATGTGAGAGATCATTGAGAGGTTGGGATGTCATCCGTAAGTCCACTTACCTCGGTTGATACTAAACCCAAGTTGGAGCGCCGGTGCTCTCCGTATGAGATCAGGCCGCCTATCGTAGCTTGCGCGCACTTCAAGTATCGGCGCTCACGACACTAGACATTACATATGTCGTACAGCATGTGTTTTTGTTTATGCATGATCCCAGAGTTGAGCATATGAATGCACACAAACACATTCTTAGGTACATTCAGGGAACACTTGAGTATGGTTTGCATTTGTATTCTTCGTCGACGTCTACATTGGTCTCTATCTGAATCTTGATTGGGGTGGTTGTCCTGACACCAGACGGTCTACGTCTGGATATTGTATGTTTTTGGGTAACAACTTGGTCTCATGGTATGTCAAGCGTCAATCTACGCTTTCACGTTCAAGTGCAAAGGCCGAGTATCGATGGATAGCTAATGTGGTCTCCGAATCATGTTGGTTACGAAATCTTCTTTTAGAGCTTCATTGTCCCATTGAGAAAGCTACCTTGGTGTATTGTGATAATATAAGTGTCATCTACCTTTCTGGTAATCCAGTTCAGCACCATCGTACTAAACACATAGAGATGGATATTCACTTTGTTCGAGAAAAGGTAGCAAAAGGACAAATGCACGCTGCCGTATTCCTTCGAGCTATCAAATTGCGACATCTTTACAAAGTCTTCTCATCCTTTTTGAAGATTTTAGAGAGCCTCGTCTGAAGACCGCCCGCTATGATCAGGGTGTGTTAAGCGATGGGTCGGTAGTGTTGTCCATGTACCGTGTGGGCCCCTTCCCATTTCCTTGTGTATTTGGTAAATATTAGACTTAGGTTTGTATCTTAATTAGGAGTGTAATACAAATAGGATAGGGATTTCTAGGTAGAATAAAAAGAGAATTTTCATGGTAACTTGTATATATATGTCTTTCATTAATAAGAATAATGAAGGGATTATTTTTTACCTACTTTGAGAAATGTGAAATAAATTTGTTTGTGAAGTATGGCGCGACCAGATAGTATCAACTATCAAATAATTGCTTTTGAATCTCAAGGAAATTTGGCTACATCAGAAGGTCGAACCTTGGGTTAACTCCTCAGCCACAAATGGTCAAAGAAATAAGGCATCTTCACAACCATGGATATCAAGGCAATTGGTCATTGCCAATGTCACATAATCAAGTTCGGAATCAAAAGCAATATAATTGACAACCAAATCAAATCCCAATCATTATTCCAAGACCTTGGGCTTCCATATGAAATTCCCAAACATCCAAGATATAAGAATGACTTATTAATATCAAATATTACCAACTTAACATTAATTATTTTTTTAAAATAATCAATATTTATTAAAGTGCAATTTATTAGAGAGAAATAAGAATAATATGATAAAAATACACTTTTATTTATAACTTTTTAAGGGGCGTGTACAGAAAAATTGACAAGTAATATAAGACAGAAGGAGTATTTGTGTAGTTGGAGTTATCAAATAATATCTTGTCATCATTTCATTAATATCCTCAATTAATCTAAATCTTTGAGGAATGTGGAGGGATGGGAAATGATTTTAAAATTAGGACCTTAAAAATATAATAGCAATTCCTTTAAATTTTGGGTTTTCCTCTTTCTTGTTTTGGTACTATACTAATTACTAATTCCTTGTCTAGAATTAGAGTTGTAAATATACACTGCCTCTGCCCTTTGTGATGATATATGCCACAGGTATGTATTTTTTTTTATAATCTTAAGTTCTTTGTTAATATACCATTTATACAAAGATTGACCTTAAAATAGGTTATGATCTATGAATGCAAGGT
The DNA here is from genome assembly GCA_029844215.1 of Przewalskia tangutica. Taxonomy (NCBI): domain Eukaryota; kingdom Viridiplantae; phylum Streptophyta; class Magnoliopsida; order Solanales; family Solanaceae; genus Przewalskia; species Przewalskia tangutica. Next base: position 4,478,412 of record CM056723.1, on the reverse strand, counting down.
TTCTGCTTGAGGTTATTGTATTTGATGTAGCGTTCGATTGAAATCAGTAAAATTGAAACAATATGATGCATAAATAATCTTGAGGACTAGAACTTCTTGTAATTAAGTTGGTTAATTTCTTTTAGATATTACTAGCTTTCATATTTTGTAAAACGTCATTTAATTCCTGTAATTACTAATGTTGAAGTATTAATTACGTTCTCACAACAATTCTTTCTTCAATAATTAACACGACATTGTACCAGATACTTTATTAATAAAATCTTACCTTATAAAAAAAACATGACACTAACACAATGCACGTTATTACTCCGTGAAAAATACTCCATCAGGAAAATTTGCACGTGTGATTTTTTACTAAAACCCCTTTACATTCCCAAAAATATACTCTCACCCGTAGGTTATATATGTAGGTACTTTATAATTCGAGTAAAATCGTTAATAAAAACCAATATCTTTCTTGTTTTCTATTACTCACTCCGTTCACTTTTACGTTCACTATACTGAAAATAGATTCACTTTTAGCATATAAAAAAAGATAATTTTTTCCTGTTTTTTCATAGTATTAATTATTCATTTCAAATCCATTAAAACTATGCACTAATTAATATGAGTATATATCATGATAAATGTATGCGGTAGAAACCAGCACGACATGTGGCATGATTTAAATATAAGACTAATGAAACGTCAACATGTTGCTCCAGTTGAGGGTTGCCTCGGGGTGAGACCGGAGGTCGGAGTAAGTTCGGATGTTAGAGCGAGACCGGTTAGTGATTGAGCCAAAAGACCAATGGATAAGAGACCAGAGAGGCTCGATGCGTATCCGTTGCGGATATTGTGCCAACCGTTATACTTTACTCATTAAGTGATCATTATTGGCACTAAATTACATTTAATTAGAGAGTGATTCTCGGGCATGAATATCTTGCATCATCAACTATAAAAAGGAACACAACCTTCATGTTGAAAGGACAACTCATTCCCATTTCACTTGCACGATTTCTCTATAATCTTAATTTGTATAAGCTCTCACAATTGGCTCGGGCTCGAAGCAATTTAGCTAAGGACCTATCCAAGTTCTAATCAAGATAACATCAACTCAGACTACTTCTTTTACTTGTTTTTATTTGCTTAATTATTTATTATATTTACTTACGAATCGATCCATATATATCCTTAAAATCACTTATAAATTCAATTGTACCTTTTTTTTTGGGATAAACGGGAAATTATGCACTTTACTTATTATTTGTTAAGGGGTGTACAAAATCAATAATGGACAAGTAAAAGTAAACGGAGAAATTACTTGTTTTACTTCTTTTATTTGTCCAACATATTAAAAATAAAATTTTCTTTCTACTTGTCCGCCTAAAGTAAATTAAGAGGATTTCTAAATTATTATTTTCCAATTTTTCTCTAATCACGAAGTAACCATTTCTCCAACTTATTGAATTACTAGTAAATTCAAAATTTCAAAATAAAATGAATGTAAGGAATTTATATAATAAAAACTTAATTAATATTTTATTAATGAATGTTCAAAATACATATTATACAAGTAAATATGAATGGGTAAATACTTACCCACACCGGGTGTCTACATCAAATTAATATAATTTACCATGACTATGTAATTTAATGAAGTGAATAAATACATTAATTAATTATGATTAAGTGATAGTTATATATATTTAATCACATATCATACATTGATTTGATGTAAACATATAAATTTAGTACACGAATGGTGGGAGTATGCTGAAAAACTGAATCCGATTATCATGCCTCCCAACTTCTAGAAAAACTTTTCGAAAAACAAATCGAGAACACGTGAAACTTTAACCCAAAAAAAAAACATGAAGGCAAATAGCCCCAACAACAACAATAACAATATATCAGTGTAATCCTATAACGTGATTTAGCCATATGTTCTAATAATGGTGCGCAAGAAAATGGCAAATTAAAAACAATCGGTAACTACCCGAACAGACGTCATGAAGAACGTCACACTTAGATTTTTTTTTTAATTTAATTTTGAACTCCTTCGAAATCCCATAAATGTAGCTAAACAGTGACAAAGTCCCGATTTAACAGAAAGACTCCTACTCAACCTAGCATAGAGAGAAATAAATGCTTGGGAAAAGGATCGGAATTCAAATCGTTCACGCACATGTTGCCATTCGTGAACATGCATAGCACCTTAACAACATTAGCGTTACGTAATAGATATTCGTAAGAGAAAAAAAATAGGCTAGATCGCTCGTTTAATTATACTGATTAGCAGCTATCTCCCATTAACAATGGCGGCATCTAATGGGAGTGAGTATTTTGAATTAGATGTAGAGGCACAAAATGAGAGTTTCGGTAGGCGATCAAATGCGGAATCGGTGGCGGAAGATGAACAAGAGTTGATGTGGGCGGCGTTAGAGAAATTGCCGACAAGGAAGCGAAATAATATGGCTTTGGTGAAACGTACATCAGATGAATCTGATGATAGCGTAGGTGGAAGGACTGATACTGTTGATGTGAGAAAACTTGATCGGCATACTCGCCAGCTTGTTGTTGATAGAGCAATGGCGACTTCCGAACAGGATAATTACAAGTTGCTTGCCGGCGTTAAAGAGCGCCTCGATAGGTATTTTCAACCTATAAACTTTGAAGATAAATTGAATTAGAATTAACTCAATAATTTAATATTAAAATTTATATATCTTAAAACTAACGCATATCAATTTGGTAAAAAAAATACTATCTTAAACTGTTTTGAATATCGGAAAGCGAAAAATGTAATTATCTCTCTTTCATATCTACAGCCGTGACACAGTTGAAAATTCGAAATTCAAACGTCTAAATTTTGATCGTGAATTCAGATATAGAAGCTTTAAATTTTCTAAAATAAAATTTATATATTCAAAAACTATATAAACAAATACTATAAATCACAATAATTAATTAACAACTTAACATATTTAAAAGAATAAAAGAATGTAAAGAAATTTAAGCGAAATTGAACGGTTACACATAAAATGGGACGAAGTAATATATACGGCAACATACATAGTAGAAGTGTATATAATTAATTTTATCTCTGCATGAATCTTATGTAAACCAGATTTCTCTTATTTTGACTAGTTTAATTAATGCAACTGGATTTTGCTTCCGAGATTTTGTTGATATAGGAATTGCCATGTGTCCATTTTCTTATCTTCTAATTTGAAGCACTAAGCCAACCTGAGTTTGAGTCGGGCTAATTAACTGAACTTTTACTAAGCCAAGTGCAATTGAGCTTTACTACGATTCAACCAATTTGATTCTTCTCTATTTTAGATTAATTTAATAAGAATTGTGCGAACTAGTATTAGTTTTCTTTAGAAGTTAAGGGCTAATATTGTTGAATTAAATATATATTACAAAATAAATGTTGCAAAGTACTAATGAATATTGTAAATAAAACAATAAAATCATGCAATAGTGAAACAAAATACTCCACATATGTTGAATTTCAATTTAGTTCTAATGCACTTGAATTAAAATATAGAAATTAAATTGACCTTGCAAAGCCAATAAAATTGAAAAACAATAAAAAAAAATTATTTTACTAGAATGACGTCCATTAATAAATCTAATTCTTAAATTAAAATTCCTAGTTGCAACACTTGTCATCAATAAGGTTTATTTAATTTTTATTTTTATTTTTATTTTTATTTTGTATGGTAATGGAATGAGCTAAGAATTAAATGGTTGTTGGGATTGATATGTAGTTATTGTTGTTATATTATAAACTCATAGATGGCATAATCTTGAGGAATTAATAAAGGAAGCCTAACAATGGGCTGTGCGAAACTTTTTTGTGAATGTAAAACTATATTCTTTTTGTGAGTTTTTTTGTGACTGTAAAACGAGCGTTCCTATTATTCTTTTTGCTAATTTTCATAAATAGCAATAATAAAACTTATAGCTAATTAATAACGGCTTAAACTTTTCATTCGGGTAAAAGAGTGGGATTGGAGGTTCCTAAAGTTGAAGTTCGATATGAGGATATAACAATCACAGCAAATGTGAACGTTGGCTCCAGAGCTTTGCCTACTTTGGTGAATTCAGCACGTGATGCCTTCGAGGTAAACCACTTTTAATCCTGCAACTAATTATCTATGTTATTCTTCTACCTTATACTATAGTATATGATTGTTTCTAAATGTACTTTATGAAATACAGAGTATATTGACTGGACTGAGGATATTCCGTCCCAAGAAACACTCTCTTACCATTTTGAATAACATCAGTGGCGTTGTAAAACCTGGGAGGTAAGCGTTGGCTGTTTTTTTCTTTCCACTTTTTGGGTTTCTTACTTCTGATAACTGCCTTGAGTATGAAAGAAGCACTGTTGTTATCTTGGTAGCTTTTAATTACTGTATATATTAACAACATACTTAAAATTTGTTATTACCAACACATGCACTCAAAAATCTGTACAGCCTATCTAACAGAAAGAAAAAAATATCTACTGAAAAGTGTAAACAGCTTAGTACTAAACATATTCAATATAACAACTTATAGTTAGTAATTTGACTGTAAGAAAAGTTGCATATTGTGAATCTTTGTTTTATTGCTCTTGCTAGGATGACACTGCTCCTGGGACCTCCTGGTTCTGGTAAAACTTCATTGCTTTTAGCACTTTCAGGGAAGCTTGATAAGAACTTAAAGGTCAGTACAAGCCTTGTATGCCCTTAGGATTAACAATCCTTGTCTTAATCGACGTTGAGTTCTTTTGAAAAAACTTCCTTGATGCTATAAGCTCTTTTATTAATTTATACATACATTCAAGATAATTACTCTCACTGAGATGTATAAATCATGTTTATCTCAAATATCACCTTGTAAACATTAGTGGCTCCATATTGTAAAATTCTTAATTGACCTAATACCATACATCACTGAAATTCTGTGTAACCAAGACCTAAAAGGTAGGAGTTCCGGTAATATAGCAAAAAAAGCAAATAATAATAACTGAGGCCTTTATTTTTCCATGCTTTATATGAACTGTTACTTATTGGAATGGACATTTTACATCATGATGATCACACGAAGTTATAGTATTAGTTTCTTCTCCATGTAGTGTAGACAGTGGCATGCCCTCTCTGTTGTCAACTCTTTCATGCTTATTGCTTCTTGAATGCTTGACCCAAACCTTGGGTGTGAATAAACTTTGGTTCTTTGAAAAGTTACTAGAGATTTTATATGAGTGCAAAATTACGTGTTTCTATTCAAATGAATGTACTAGTGGTGATGCTTTCTTTGAAAGCAATCACTGACTTAATCCACTTTATTCATGTTTGCTCTCTGCTTTATTGATGTTTTATTGAAAACTTAATTCAGAATGGTGAAAAGTTTAAACTTCTGATTGTTACCATGGCAATGTATTCTAGTACCTTAATTTTTCTGGATGAAAACAAATAAATCCTGACAGATAATAAGTGTTTTGTTAGCTTAATTTGACGGTTATGTCTTTTCTATGATAATTCACTGCATCGTGCCTACCTTTCTTACTTGCACCATTCATTTAATATATCTCCACCTCACTTTACTTCTTTCAAGAGCACCCGATGACATTGTTTCCATTGAACTAAAATAAAAATTCCAAATGTAATTATGTAACTCTTTGTCACAGAAAAGAGGGATCATCACATATAATGGACATAAGCTGGATGAATTTTGTGTCCAAAGAACTTCAGCTTACATAAGTCAGACAGATAATCATATCGCGGAGTTAACTGTAAGAGAAACTGTAGATTTTGCAGCTAGATGCCAAGGTGCAAGTCAAGGTTTTGCAGGTTTGTCTAAACATTTCCACTTCAAGTACTCGATGAATTCTCCTTTTACATGGCACAGGTTTCCTCTAAAATTTTGGTTACTTGTGCATGTATGTCACAGCTTTTCTGAAATGTTTCATATTATCATTGTGATAAGAGTATCACTTAGTAAACAGATGTGTTATGCTGAACAATTAAGCTTTCCGAACCATGTTATATCGGTTTGCTATATGTTTTTTTATCTGGTTTTGTTCTCTCTGCATTTACATGTACTATTATTAGCTGGCTTTGAAGAAGAAAAATGAACTAAGCAGAATCCATTCACATAAACCGAAAAATCAAAGCGCTTCCCTGCCCCCCCAACCCAATAATAAAAACGAGAGAAAAATCCAGAAAACTGTGTCTGACAACCTTATGTTTTGAATAGAAACAACATAAAGGGAAAAGATCTCCGGAAAATATGTAGAACTGAAATAGCGAAATGTGCTAATTTCTAGAAGTCAAGGTGTGATCAATTCTTCATTGTCATTTGACAATGAGATAAAATAAAAGAATAAAGGACTATTGCAACATTTTTTAGAAGGTTTTACAGCAATAAGATAGACCACAGAATGGAATTGAACATATAGATACTTTTGGAATTTCTCTGTTTCTTTCGGACGTGTTGTGGATGAGGCCTTTTATCTGGTTCCATAACTTAGTCTAGTGGTGAAATACAGGTAGGAGTCTTAGCTAATTCCCTGCCACACCCATGGCACATTCGATTGGCAAATAAGTAGTGTGTTAGGACTTAAAAGCATTATGTTTCCAGATAATATCTTTCCTAATCTATTTTACACCCATCTTCACTGGATTACAAAAATTATGTCTGATTGTTTCTTGAAGTTGCAAGAATATTTAGAGCAAAGCCAAGTATGTTTCTTGTCATGTAATTAGTGATTGATATATCTCCAACTTTGCCTGCTTATCAGAGCCAATTAAGGTTTATCTAATATGACATAGCATGTTTTATGCCAAACCTGCCCTGTAAATTTCTTTGCAGATTATATGAAAGACCTTGACCGTTTAGAGAAGGAAAGAAATATACGTCCAAACTCTGAAATAGACGCATATATGAAGGTTTGATTTGAGTTTCTCTATCTTCCAGGCTAGTTCACCTTCACTCCATGCTATATGGTTTCTCATGGAATTCTATGTCATTTTCATGTTGGTACTTGTTGCAATTAATAACTGGTCAGGCATCTTCCATCGGTGGTAAGAAGCACAGCGTGTCTACAGACTACGTCTTGAAAGTTCTTGGTCTAGATATATGCTCAGATACAATAGTTGGCAATGACATGGTGAGAGGAGTTTCAGGTGGACAAAGGAAGAGAGTTACGACAGGTATCTCTCTCTCTCTCTCTCTCTCTCTATATATATATATATATATATATATATATATATATATATATATATATATATATATATATATATCAAATAATTCTGGTTGTAATGGAGCAAATATTGACATCCGTGGACTCTTCATGATGGTGTTAAGTGTTAGGCAGTACAAAAATATATGCTTAAATTTTGTTTGTCTATGGGGTGGCATGTTTCCTTATAATAGTTGGGGTGCTTGGACTAAGTGAGATAGCCTGAACTCAATATATAGTTTCGGGATTATCCTAGCAGACTTTATTTTCTTGACGTATGTAGGGAAAGAAACGTGGGTACGTGGAATTTTAGTTCCAGATGATAGAAAAGTTGCTAATAATAGTTTCCATACACAGGAGAAATGATTGTCGGGCCCAGGAAAACACTTTTCATGGATGAAATATCTACTGGACTTGATAGCTCTACGACGTACCAAATTGTCAAGTGCTTAAGAAATTTTGTTCATTTAATGCACGGAACATTGATGATGGCTCTTCTTCAACCTGCACCTGAGACTTTTGAATTGTTTGATGATCTGGTACTACTCTCTGAAGGATATGTCGTGTATCATGGTCCCCGAGCAGATGTTATTGAATTCTTTGAATCATTAGGGTTTCAGTTGCCACCCCGTAAGGGCGTTGCAGATTTTCTTCAAGAGGTAGTTTTCATTTGGTACTTTATATCCCCAAGGTGCATTTGGTACTTAAATTGGTCTCCTCGTAGGTTACCTCAAGAAAGGATCAGGCACAATACTGGGCTGATAATTCCAGACCTTATGAATTCATTCCTGTTCATGAAATTGCTGAAGCGTTTAGAAACTCCAGATATAGTCAGGATTTAAAATCCTTCCTTTCTATTCCATATGATAGATCCAAAGGCCATCCTTCAGCTCTATCTACAACGAAGTTTGCTGTTCCCAGATGGGAGCTCTTTAAAGCTTGTTTCTCGAGAGAGTGGCTTCTAATGACTAGGCATAGTTTTCTTTATATCTTCAGAACATTTCAGGTATGCTTGCAAGTTTACATTCTTTGTACCAATCTGATTCACCTTCTTTTGTTTTCTGCCTTCAATTCAAAATTCACACTAACGTAAAATGAGACTTATCGTTTCTTTTTTTGCTTAGTATTGGCCTTTTTGTAAACTACTCATCATTTACACAAATTAACTTCTATTTTTAACTCTCCAAGCTGGTCAAACAAGACCATCTAAATTAGATAGAGGGATTTCTCAAGAAAATTCATAATGCATCATAGGCGGATCCAATGATTTGAAGTTTATGGGTTCTAAATTTGCACCGAATCCAATAGCTCATTTTAATTACTACGTTGGAATTTAAATATTTATACATATTTAATAGATTTTGTGTTTCATTGGGTATGTTGTTTTTGTATTTAATAGATTTTCTAATACAAACATAGGTTCTAAGCAGAAGCTATTGGGTTTGTCCAAACCCTTATCTAGTATTGTAGCTCCGCCCTAAATGCATGCCATCGTGAAGTTCTAAGATTGAGAACATGAAAGAAGAAACTATCAGTGTACTTGAGCTGGTAGAGAGTTCAAGTCTCAACTGTACCTCGTATTCAAGTATGCATTTGGTCATTCAGGCCTGTATGACTTCTATAGGATGGTACACAATTCCATATTCAGTATAGAAGGTGGGGGTGTATAAATAAAAGCTGCCAAGAAGAGGTCATTTGGGCCACTTCCCATTCTTCAAATGATTTGGATTAGTACATCAAGTTGTTAGACTCCGCTGCAGCCCCTGCATCAATAGCTTATCATTTTCAGCATCTCTATAGAGTTGTTAGTCTCTTAGTTTTGATGTATCACAGACTTTTCACACATTTATTTACAGGTTGCTTTTGTTGGATTTGTAACGTGCACAATGTTTCTAAAAACGCGGATACATCCCACAGATTTGGTGAACAGCAACTTATATCTTTCTTGCTTGTTTTTCTCATTGATTCATATGATGTTCAATGGATTTTCAGAACTGCCAATGTTAATATTTCGCCTCCCAGTATTCTATAAGCAAAGAGATAATTTGTTTTATCCTGCATGGTCATGGGCCTTCTGTAGTTGGATTCTACGTTTACCTTACTCTGTAATTGAAGCTGTCGTATGGTCTTGTGTTGTGTACTGGTCTGTAGGTTTCACACCTGGTGCTGAGAGGTATGTTCTGTTTCTTTCCTCTTATTATTCTTCTTCTTTATTTTTTTGGATAATTGGCTTATTCAGTTATTTTTTTCATCAGACATAGAGACAAGGCTTCGTTAGATTGTTTATCCTACTTATATCCCCTTTTAAATGTTCCAGGTTTTTCCGCTACATGTTTGCACTCTTTGCAGTACACCAGATGGGAATGGGTCTTTTTCGATCAATAGCTTCTATTTCACGAGATTTAGTTATCTCAAATACCATTGCATCAGCTGCGCTGCTGATCATATTTTTATTGGGCGGTTTTATCGTGCCAAAATGTAAGTTTGCACTTTTCTTTAATTTGTAACAGGAATTCCTTTTATTGAAAGGGGCTCTATCCTTGCAGCAATGGTCAAGCCATGGTGGGTATGGGCCTTTTGGGTTTCACCATTGACCTATGGACAACGATCTCTTTCAGTTAATGAATTTACTGCTTCACGATGGATGGAGGTGTTCTCTCTATACTGTGGAAATACTGGATGTGTTATTTATAGATAAAAAAAATAGAACGAACAATAATATATTCTAGAAGCTTAATCAGTTGGACCATTTAAATTGACATTTTGTAGAAGACAACCATCGGAAATGTTACTCTTGGGAATGCCCTTCTGCAATCGCACAGCATACCAACAACCAATAACTGGTATTGGATCGGGGTTGGTGCTTTATTGCTCTACATTTTGTTTTTCAACGTTATTCTGGCTCTAGCCTTGGCTATTCTCGATCGTAAGTGATATGGAACTCTTGTATTATAGATTTAGAATTGCTGACATATTATTGTCAGTATTTACTAACTTTATTTTTCTCTTTTTATTCTTTCAGCAATAAGAAAATCCCAGGCAATTGTCTCGCCAGAAGCAGGTAGTCTAAAATCAGCAACAGATGGTAAATTATCCCCTCTCATGGCTGAATGGAATGTGTACTTCTTACCCATTTATGATAATATTCTTGGCAGGAACCACTGAGAATTCTGAGTCAAATTGGGACGCTGGCCAGGCGATGACTAAAAGAAAGGGGATGATACTGCCATTCCAACCACTGACAATGACTTTCCATAATGTCAAATACTTTGTTGACATGCCAAAGGTATCCGTACTGAAGAATCTGTTTATCTGTACATGTTGAATCGTATCATATCTAGCAGAAGACTTGTACTTTTTCAGGAAATGAGTTCAGAAGGAATACCTGAAAGGAAGCTGCAACTACTGTCAAATGTTAGTGGAGTATTCTCCCCCGGTGTTCTTACCGCATTGGTTGGTTCGAGTGGAGCAGGAAAAACCACATTGATGGATTGCCTTGCAGGAAGGAAAACATCTGGGTATATAGAGGGTGACATTAAAATATCAGGATACCCGAAAGAACAACAGACTTTTGCTAGAGTTTCAGGATATGTTGAACAAAATGATATACATTCTCCTCAAGTCACAGTTTTTGAATCCCTATGGTTTTCTTCTTATCTGCGTCTTCCCAAAGAAGTGAATAAGGAACAAAGAAAGGTAGTTGCAACCGCCTTTCAGTTTTACCTTTTTATCTTCTGTACTTCGATATATTCTGATTGATCTTTTGGTTAAAATGCTAAAACCCATTGACTTTCTCATTCTACAGGAGTTTGTCAAAGAGGTAATGGATTTGGTGGAACTTGACTCTCTGAAGAATGCTTTGGTAGGCTTGCCTGGCAGTTCTGGCTTATCAACAGAACAAAGAAAGCGCTTGACAATTGCAGTAGAACTTGTGGCAAATCCTTCCATAATTTTCATGGATGAACCTACATCTGGGCTTGATGCACGAGCAGCAGCCATTGTAATGCGAACTGTTCGTAATACTGTAGACACTGGCAGAACCGTTGTTTGCACGATCCATCAGCCAAGTATCGAAATTTTTGAAGCATTTGACGAGGTATGTTATCAAGTCATTTCTATAATAGATAAGTTGCCTGAGGTGCTCCAGGGCATCCGCTCATGTGATATTACAACATGTAGCTGCTTCTTATGAAACGCGGAGGACAAGTGATATATGGGGGGAAGCTTGGGGAGAAGTCGCAAACTATGATTGACTACTTTCAGGTACATGCTTGCGCTTCCATCATTCATTTAGTACATAAAAAAATCATTGTGGTCTCTGTATATAGATTGTCCATCTGTTGATACACTTGAAATCTGATTGTACTAATGAAGAAACAATTATAATTCAATTATATGATGCATAGTAACTATATTTTGGTTAATCACTCATCTAAAGCTATTGTTCATGCTGCACGTGTTTGTGAATATCTTTTGTAGAGTATTCCTGGGATACCCCCAATTCCTAGTGGTTACAATCCCGCAACCTGGATGCTTGAGATAAGTACACCAGCTGCTGAAGAAAGAATAGGAGAAGATTTTGCAGTAATATACAGAAACTCTGAGCAGTTCAGGTGATCTTAATAAATGTCTTCAATTCATCACCTGAAGTTTACAATTTATTGCTCTCTTCCTTTTTCCTTTATTGACAATTTTGTGGGACTTGTATCTTTTTCTAAAAATAGGGGAGTGGAAGCCTCAATTAAGCAGCTGAGTGTCCCCCCTGCGAACTCAGAACCTCTAAATTTCACCACCAGGTACAGTCAAGGTGCATTTTCTCAGTTTAGGATCTGTCTCTGGAAGCAAAGACTTGTGTATTGGAGAAGTCCGTCCTATAATGCTGTTAGGTTGTTCTTCACAACATTGAGTGCTCTGATTCTCGGTTCTATATTTTGGGATGTCGGTTCGAGAAGGTAACTTTTCTTTTATGAAATATCTAGAGCAAACTATTGGATAATTCTTTCAGTCTCTATAAAGCAGACACGGGTGGTCACTTGCTATTCCCAATGTAGTTGCGGAACAACTTCCATACATACTATTTGCTGGGGATTCTTCAAGAAGGATAAATGACAATAATAGAAGGGTCGCTATTCTTTTTCTTTTTATTAAGGATATAGAAAGAACGTCTATGGACAAAATGGTTGGATTGTCAGATTGAAAAAGCAGAAGTATGCAAAATAACACAGTGAGAGAAAAAAAAGCAAGTAAACTAGCAATCAGGACCGTTCTTAGCACCATTAAACCATAGGACTAAGATTGAATGCAGGATCGGATGTGGTGATGTCACTACAAGAAAATGGTCGAAACAAACTATGAAGACATGGAGAAACAAATTCACATGCTTGTACTTACTTTAGGAAATACATTTTATGAGTTGATCTAATATTATTTAATCCATTGACTATTTATATGATGAATTCACGTAGGCAGAATTAAATATATCACCTCAAAGTTAATTTCAGTTACATATTTATGATGCATAATAATAATTAGATCCTCCTTTTATCCCCTTGCTCTCTTGGAATCGTCCTCCGGAAGTGTTCTATAATGTTCAAACATTGATGAATTGCAAGGGCCGTGTTGTTGTAGTGGATGAAAAAATTGGACATTCAATGCTTTTGGACATGCATGTGGTGACTAGAAACTGCTCTTAGGGTTGTTTGGTATGGAGGAAAACATTTTCCAAAAAATATTTTCTAATTTTTCCATGTTTGGTTGTCCAAAATTTTTGGATAACATTTTCTCTTGGAAAACAAATACCTCCAAAATGAGTAAAATGACTTCTTTAATAGAAGTAGGGAAAACAAGTTAAGTGACATTCCAAGTTCATTGTCTCTTCCCGATCCACCCAATGCTTCAACCCCCACCCTTTGACCAACCCACCCCCCGCCACCCCCACTTCCCACTCCATCCCACCCCCATATTGTTTTGCTAGACTACATACAAATGTGAAATGGCCTTGGGATGATATATTTTTTTCTTCTTTACCAAACACTTGAAAATAAGTAAGAACCCACTTGTTTTCCAATAAAATATTTTCCTGCATACCAAACACACCCTTAGTCACCAGAATTTCTCCATCGGTGGTTTACAGGAAAGTGCTTGGACCAGGATTAGTGCACCTGAAAGGGCGCAAATAGCTAACCAGTCACAGAAAACACCCAGCCTTCCAGTGAAGCTACTTGACTGCAAAACGTTATAGTTTATAGTTATAGTTGAGAAATAGTTCCAGTAAACCTACTTGACTGCAAAACTTTATAGTAGTATGGTTAAACGGGAAGTCAACTTAAGCGTAGACTGCTCAATTTTAAGATGCATCTTTTTTCCACTTTGTTGAGAAGATTAGAATTAAGTTTGAAGGAAGTTGGAAGCTTTTTTATAATTTTACCCTGCAATTAGAGAAGCCTCAGAGGCTCAAATGATCTTGGCATATGGCCCTATTAAGGGTATAAGATTAATTACTCATACTAATAAAATATGCACAAATTTCTTCTGATCCTGAGGACGGATGAATAGAGAAGCTGTCACTCTATATCACTTCTGGAGATTTTATTTCATCCACTCTCTTATTTAGGGTCAGAGGGGGCAGTTCATTTAAGCCCTAATTGGTTCTTCAATGAAAAACATACAGAATATGCTCATAAAGAAAAGGTGAAAGTGGTGAGATCAGGCAAGGTGGTTTAAGGTGAGTAGTGGAATGGAGGTGACGAAATCTTACATTTTAAGTAGGTGAATCTGAAGGACTAAGTTACATGAGTTTCGTCTGTCATCTTCATATGTTTCTTCCCTCAATTATGGATTGCTCTTTTGAATACTGTGTAAGTTGGACATGACATTTTAGCTTATAAGGTTTTCCAGTTTCCAAATTTGGAGTAATGGCTATTTCTTCCCTCATATGTTTCCAGAATTTTCTTTTCTTTTGTTGGTTTCAAATATTAAGATATGTATTAAAAATGACTCCAATCTTATTGGTGAGAGTTGTAGCCCAGCGGTTGATGGCTCCCATTAAAAGTCCTTTCCTATTGAGAGGTCACATGTTTGAATCCAATGTGCAGCGAAAGACTTTTTTTAAAACACAAAATCGAGTTGTAGCCAAGGAGATCAATTTTCTATGCCTAATGTAATGATAGTTTTTCTTTTAAATCTTTCATGTAATGACATTAAGGTATCTCTTTTGTAGCATTATTGTACTGAAATTGAAAACATTGAATCGAATATAGTGTTTAGTGTTTACTATATATTTATTTGATGTTTTGATCAATAATTTTTTTAATATTGATTAATTAATTAATTTTAATTTTTCATGTGAATAAAAAATGGTCTCTTTTTTTTCTCGCACTGGGCCCTTAAAAGTATAGGAACGGCTCTTACATTAGTATTAGAGTGTTTATTGTATCAATTTTCGTCATGATTCCTCATACAATTAACGGTGGTGGTACGCTTGAAATGGTTCAACAGGGACTCTACTCAAAATTTGTTCGTTGTTATGGGTGCACTTTATTCTTCATGCTTGTTCCTGGGGGTCAATAATGCTTCTTCTGTACAGCCAGTAGTCGCCATTGAGAGAACAGTTTTCTACAGGGAGAAGGCTGCCGGAATGTACTCTCCCCTACCATATGCAACAGCTCAGGTTAGCACATTCACATCAAGTGCATCTTAATTGCTTCAAATTGCAACAAATGTATATAGTATGTTGTTTTTTTTAACTACTCAATAAGACGCCACTATGAACTGATTTTAGAAAAAGATGACGTGATTGATTACTAATATAAAAAAACTTCTTCTGTTTTGGCAAACAGGGGTTAGTCGAAATTCCATACATCTTGATGCAGACCGTAATATATGGAGTTATTACATATTTCATGATCAACTTTGAAAGGAATGCTGGTATGAACTAAGCACTGTTATTTTTCATGATCAACTCCATATTGTCTTTTCTCTTGCCTATCCCTAGTTCTTCAAGTAATGGGCTGAGTTGCCGTTCTGGTTGGTTTTTCTGGAAACCCGGTCTGCTGAATGTTACCCCCAAGGATTACATCTGTTTTTCTATGGAAGTGTATTTGTGACATGAATATCAAAGACCATCGTTGCATACATCATTTTCTGATGTTTTACAGGACTGCTTACCGTACATAGGGCTGCACAAAAATAGGACCGGACCGGACCGATCGGTCCTTTAAATTTGCATTTTCGGTTTTCGGTCCGGTCCGGTCCGATGTCATTTTAATGTATTTTTTCGGGTTTCGGACTGGACTTGGACCGGACCGAATTTTTCGGTCCGGTTTTCGGTCCTACTTTTCAGGAAATTCCGTCCTCGGTCCGGCCCGGGGGTTTTTTTCAGCCGTACATTCATATTCTTCTTTATGTAAAGCAGTAGTTGGATCACTATGTTGCTTTGCACTATTCAAAGAAAAGCCATTCTTGATAAACCATGCCTAAATATTTAGTGTTCCCAAAAGTAGTGTGCAAAATGTGACCTCCCATTCCCAAGGATGTTATTTACAGTTTTAGCTAGTAACCATGCCTAAATATTTAGTGTTCCCAAAAGTAGTGTGCAAAATGTGATCTCCCATTCCCAAGGATGTTATTTACAGTTTTAGCTAGTCCTGAAAGGCCTGTTAGCTTGCCTTGTGTCAGGCACCCATCTGTTTGTTTTGCAGTCTGCAGCTTATTTATGTCTGTTTATTTTGATTCATGGATTTGTTTCTTCACTAGTTACTGCAGTTTATGTTGAAAATTTATTAAAATAATCCATGAACATGCAGTAGTTCTTTTTGCGTGGAAGTAAGCAATTTAGGTTTGGAATTTACCCAGTGACCATTCTACTTTTCTCTTCTCTCTTCTTTAGGAAACTAGGTAACCGAATTTAACTTGTTAACCAAGAAATAAAGATACATATGCAACAAAATAGCCATATTGATCAATCAAAATTAGTTGAGATGTACACCTTTCCTCTGACATTCTGGTCATTAACTTCAATTTGTGTTAGTTAATATATATATATATTGTTATTCGTTTTGAATTTTGATATGTTAATTACATTATTCCATGTCCTTCCTCATGAACTGCACTCATAGCAACTAAGTTAAATTCCTTGCAGTTTGTACTTGGTTGTCAGATAATCTAACTCGTGTTTGTGTTGGTATGTTGCAGCCAAATTTTTCCTATATCTAGTGTTCCTGTTTCTGACGTTCAGCTATTTCACCTTTTACGGCATGATGGCTGTTGGTCTTACGCCAAATCAACATTTGGCTGCTGTCATTTCATCTGCATTCTATTCGCTGTGGAACCTCATGTCTGGCTTTCTTGTTCCACTACCTGTGAGTACTATTTTCCTCAGCATACACTCATCATAAATTACAGCAGTTATGTGTGTTCTTAAGAAAAATACTCTTCCTATTTCTTTTGACTGCTTATAGGTTAACTCGAGGACTATTCGTAATATACTTAACACACATGCAGGAAAAAAAAAGTAAATAATATTAAAACACATAGACAGGAAAAGAAAAAGTAAATAATATTAAAACACAGAGACATTAAAAGAAAAAGTAAATAATATTAAAACACATAGTCTTGAAATTAAATGGCAAATGAACAAGTCATGAGTACATTTCTTAGAAAATAAAATGTTTTCAGATTAGGATTCACCACATTAGATTCAAATGATTTTCTATACGCGATCCAGTTTAAACATTCTATTTTAATCAACCTAAGTTTATTTGGTCAGTTTACTCTTATTTTCAAACCTAAAATCACCAAGTTTTATTATCTAAAAGCTTTAGTTTTTGGACTGGGTCTGACCTTGTCTTATGTGTTTTTGTTTTTCTATGTCTGTTTTTCTATTTTTCTGTTTACTGTTTCTTGTTTTCTGTGTTTTTGTTTCTGTTTTGTGTTGCCTGAGCCGAGCGTCTCCCGAAAACAACCTCTACCTACCAAGGTAGAGGTAAGTTCTGTGTACACTCTACCCTCCTCAGACCCCACATTGTGGCATTTTACTGGGTATGTTGTTGTTGTTGTACATGTGATTTTGATTTTAAAATACTAGTAACGGCCTCTTTTTAGAACTGTTGTAAAAGAATGGAAGTAGACAATTCAGCTCAACTATATAAATACAGTAATTGTCAATAGAAAAATTCAGCTCAACTCTATAAACATGGTAATTATCAAAGGAGGAAGAATTTGGAACCATATTTTGTTTGTCAACTGAACTGTGGCTTATTGGTCGGATGTGACCTTTGTTGTATGGGTTCAACTTACCATAATAACCACTAAAATTTCGACAAATATTAAGTTCTAAACTCATAATTTCAAAATCACAATGAGTTCGGTGCTAAAAAACTTTAAACTCATTTAAGTTTAAATCCTGGTCCTGCCTATGGATTATTGCGTAAGAGCGTGTTTGTTGGATTCTGCAGATCTGTATTAAGTGTAGATTGCACCTTTTGTTAAAGACAACTCATGGTTTCCTCCTTTTGGATATTTTATGATAATTAGTCCTTTTGAATTTTATTACTTTATCTCTTTTGCATACAGAGCATCCCTGGATGGTGGCTATGGTTCTACTACATCAGCCCAGTGGCATGGACGTTGCGAGGCATTATTAGCTCTCAACTTGGCGATGTAGAAGACATTATTTCAGGACCTGGATTTGAAGGCACTGTCAAAGAGTATCTGGAGGTTAGTCTAGGTTTTGGACCTGGATGGATTGGGTGGTCAGCAGTCATACTTGTTGCATTTAGCTTGCTCTTCTTCTCTGTCTTTGCAATATCAGTCAAAACTCTCAACTTCCAGAAAAGATGATGAGAAATGAAGATCCTTGGAATTTAGATTGTAATTTCTTCTTGGCATGAGTGGATGGCTGATCTTCAAAGGGCCAACAATGAAGCAGTCAAAAGCTTAGTTTTGTATTTAAACTATGGATTCATTTAGATAGGAGGTTGCTTTGTAGATTATTTTTTTCAGACCCAACCCAAGACTACATTTAGTTTTACTATATTTGCCTTAGCGCAGGATATTTCTTAGACGGGATTAAAGCCTTTAGTGCAGGGTATATCTTAGATAGGATTAAACACATTCAATGTTGATTTTTTTTTTTAGAATCTCTTTTCATTATCACTCAAATTTCTGAAGGGGATAGGATACCCCTTTGCCTTCGCCTTTTCTTGAGAATGTTTCTTGATACACTAATTAACTCTACAAATTGCTTTTATCTACTTTACATTATTATTGCCAGTATTTACCTTGATAGATCAATTGGAATCACAATGTACTTTTTCTTTCTTTTATAAATTGGTCAGTGCTCATCCAGAACAAGAATTATTATATTCTGAGTAGAGAATAAAAGAAACATAGTGAGGTGGGATGTATGCAAGTCTTTAGCAGCGAATATGTTCGCATTCTTTGACTCGTTTGAATGGCCAAGGGTGGAAAACGAGGTGGTGCGTGGAGGAGATGATGGCTGGAGAAAGAAGGGGAAGGAGAAGTGTGGGTGGCGGCAGATCTGGAAGAAAAACGGGGTGGTGTGGAGAGAGGAAAGAGTTTTGGATGGTGGTTGCGTCGGCAGTCAGTCGACGGTTGAACTTTGCCAATCGCCGATGGTCAGCTCCGGTGAGGCAGAGAAACATACCAGTGGAGAAGAAGGAGAGGGGAGATTCATTTTTGTATTTTTTTTAAAGTTAAATCCATGCGTCATTGCTTTATTTGTCATTTTTGAGTGTGAATTACATGCAGCTTTGTGATGGTAGAGAGGTCTGGGACTGGGAGGTCTAAGCAAAATAGACAAGTTGAAGTCTGTCGATTTCAGTGTAAAAGAAATTAGAAGTGATAATTACACTAAATTCACATTCATTGTCACAAAAAAAAGTAATACGACTGCAACGATACATCATTCACTGACTAAAAACTTTAAGAACTCATTTATTTGTACTTAATGAGGCTCTGAAATGTTTATTGATATAATATTTAATTAATTCTTATTTGAATTATGTATATATTATGTTTAATAAATATTTATTATGTTTAATAAATATTTATTATGTTTAATAAATATTTATTATGTTTAAATTTTACATATTCAGATATTGAAAAAATATACCGTCTTAATCATTCAGCGTTCAGATCTCGAGATAATATCTTAATATTCAGACGTGTATTCAGATTTAGACATCTAGAAACAATATTTTAATATTCAGATGTGTATTCAGATCCAGACATCTTAACCTTAATAAAAATAAATCATTTGTTTGTACCGCGGCAACTACTGCTCCAGTCCTAAAGTGGCATAAGTTGAATTAGCACGAGATAATTATTTCATTAAACGTAATAGAAAAGAGACGGACAATACATATTAGATGGTGTTATGGATTAGAGACGGACAACACATATTAGACGGTGCTATAGATTGAGCATGAATTCTAATCCAAAATATATATTTTTTTAAAATGAGAGATGATTGAACACACAATAACAACTTCAATCCTGATTGAACTAATTCTTGAAGATTCGAATAGGAACCACATTAAAGGATAAATACATTTAATAATTTTAAAAGATATATATATATATATATATATATATATATATATATATATATATATATATATACACTCAAATAACCTGATTGATAAAGATTGATTTTTTATTTTTTTCTCTCCGGACTTAGTTGGTCACAACTAACATTTCTTTTGGATTCAAGCTATTACTTCCGATCAGTGACACCTCTACTAAGTCTAGACCACCGCTTCAAGTCGCACTTTGATCGACTTGCTCTAATACTTATTACTCCGTATAGAATAAACATGAAGCACAACCCAAAAAGCTTAGTCTATTAAGTGGTTGGGCTAGAAACATTAATATTTCTTTTTTTAATCAGCGAGGGACAATTAACATACAACAGATAGACAATCAAACACTGTTGAACCAACTCTTGAAGATTCAAAAGCATGAGACCAGACAAAATGACAAATATATTTAAAGATATTGAATTGCAAAATGATTTTTTTTCCACATATTTTTTAGTAACTCAAACTTTCAAAAGCATTTAAAAAAAAAAAAATTGGTTAATTAAAAACTTATTTTCTATATTGTCAAAAACATTTCTCAAATGATTTAACGAATACAAATTATTACTCTCCCAAAAGGGTATATAAGAAACCCCCATTTGAAGAAAAATCATTTTCAAGAAGTTATAACCAAACATGCCTTAGACAGTCATCAGACATACAAAAACCACACCCGGTTGAACCGGCTCTAGAAGTTTCGAGACCACAAGAACCAGCCAGGAAGAAAAGATACCCGAAACAAAGAAGAGGAACAAAAATCAGAGAAGATCACCCAAACCCTAAAATTAATGGCTGAAAAATTGGCCCCTGAGACACGTCACAGCTTCGTCCACAATGGTAATTCTAACTCATCTACTACTAACTTTGTTCTGCAATAAAGGGCAGCTCGGTACACTAAACTCCCGCTATACGCGGGTCAATATGGAAAAATAATAACGTTGATTTCGAATTGACAATTGAATTTCAGGGCAGAAGGTTTTCGAGTGGGACCAAACGCTTGAAGAGTTGAACATTTATATTACACTTCCAGAAAATGTTCCTAAGAAGTTATTTTATTGCAAGATTGAATCCAAGCGTTTGGAAGTTGGGATCAAAGGCAATCCGCCTTACCTCAATGTTAGTTCTTTAATTTCTTAGTTCTATTTAAGCGTTATATTTAGTATTTTTCGTTAAAGGTATTATTTTTGTTTAATTTGTTTTTTGTGCAGCACGATCTTATGAGCCCAGTTAAGACTGATTGTTCCTTCTGGACTCTAGGTAATTTATTTATTTTCCTCAATAGGAGCAAGATTTCCTTTAATTATGGTAAACAAATTACGGGCAAAAATGGAGCGGAATGGATATATAGGATTTATATAGCTTACCCTCCGTCCCATTTTAACGGTTGCTTTAGGTCTTTTCACGCCCATTAAGAAATTAATAAATACAAGGTGTAGTTTACTAAGTTAACCCTATTTAATAAAAGGTAGAGTGATTTTCCTCTTAAATATTGTACATACTTCTTTATGCTAAGGGTATAGTTGGAAACAATTGCTAACTTTATTCTTGAATTCTTAAAGTGATAATAATTTTGGGACAAATTTTTTTGAGCTAAAGCGATAGTTAAAATGAGACGGAGGGAGTAGTTGTTAGTGGTAACAGAACTCAATTGCTGGCACATTGTTTTTGATGATTTTCTCTTGGTACAGTGGTACCGGGTCTCTCTTTTTAGGAAACAGCGCGAAGCAATTCATGTAATTTCGAGCATATAAATAACTAGTGGTCAAATGTCTCTGAAACTCTTAGGGAAGTTGAAGGGTGTGAACTTTATTACTCTATCCGTCTCAATTTGTGTGATATTCTTTCATTTTTAGTCGGTCTCAAAAAGAATTGACATTTGATATCTAGTAACATTTTAACTTTAAGCTTCCTATTTTACCCTTAATGAGATGATTTATAGCCACACATTTCTATAGCTTATTTTAGATCACAAATTTCAAATTTCTGTCTTAAACTTCGTGTCTAGTCAAACACCTTCACATAAATTGGGACGAAACTATTGGAGTCTAGTCGGGTCAGCTCAATTAATAGATATAAGAGTCAGCTGTTGTAAGTTGCAGTTGGGTATATTTGTGTGAAGTGTTACTAAGTTCCATGGAACTTATGAGGTTCAGATATGCTTAGCTTGAACGATCATTTATAAATTGCTAATAGCTAATATATGGATAAATTCGTTCTAACTTAGATGGTAAATTGCAGAGGATGATATTCTGCATGTAACTTTACAGAAGAGGGGTAAAGGTCAAACATGGTCTTCTCCTATAATGGGTCAAGGGCAGTTGGATCCTTATGCCAGTGATCTTGAACAGAAAAGGCTCATGCTTCAAAGGTTCCAAGAAGAGGTAATATTATTAAGGATTATTAAAGCTCTACTGATATCTATGTTGCATTTCTTGCACTCTTCTGTCATTTAGGAACACCTTGGTTGCTTCTGTTGAAGTGTTCCCCCGATTACTACTTCCAAGCTGTTCATAAATTGCTACTTGTTTGTTTACTGTTCTTTCGTTGGTTGACTTGTTGGCTTGCTCCTTCTCTGCGGACTAGTCATACTCATAAATTGGTCGACCCTTTCTACGTATTAGTTTTTCATTTGTAGATTGTTTCTTTCTATTGACCGTCTTCTTGGATTTAAACTCATCGATGATTTCCCCCGAAGTGGCTTCCACGATTGGATTCATAACTTCACATGGATGCGTCTTATGTTGTAAGATTGTTATAGTTTATAGGAGCTTTAAAATTCCCGAAAGCAATGAAACTACCTTTAATAACAGTGAAGACCTCCGACAAAACAGTATTTTACCTTTAATAACAGGGAATACCTTTAATAATTTATCGGATACTGTTGAACTTAAAAAAAAAGGAAGAGGATACTGCAGAAGATTATTAAAGGGAAATTTGTAGCTTGTGAAACTCATACCAGTAAGGCTGAAGGTAATCTGATGTATGTTGCAGGCTATGTGCTGGAGAACTCTTTTTCTCATCATCAACTGCCTTAAACGAAGACCAATTGCCAATAATTTGTTAATTGTTATGCATGTCTGTCGCTTTCTGCAGCAATCCGTTATTTAAATTAGTTCCTTTCCTCCACACTCTACGGCTGATATCTCCTTTTGCATTCATGCAGCTTATAAAACAGAAGCAAATAATAGTTCATTGAACTTTTATTCCAAAGTAAAAGTAGGATTACATTAATGTTCCCTCTTTACCTTACTTCTGGTCATATAAGCAAAATATTACTGTTCCATGTGTAAATCAGCAAAGTTTTTGGGAGAATCAGATAAACTTGTTTCCAAAATTCCAAAGTTCTTTCCTTTTTTACAGAAATTATGACGGGCTACCCTGAAGAAAACACTTCTTCCATGTTTAACTAATGATGTGATAATGAACTCTTTGCTATGCAGTGTGTTATGTGCAAGTAAAGATTAGTGGGAAAGGATACATGAATCAAGATAGAGTTAGATGAGTGTAACTTTGAGTTTCATATACACCACAAATTTTCTGAAGAGGTTAAGCTTTTAGCAAATCTATATTGATGCTGGTGATGATTTGAGGTTGCTAAATGAATTAGAT